>JAGSMU010000015.1:0-1432500 GCA_029286865.1 Teinopalpus imperialis | reverse complement strand
TGACTAACTTAGTTTTAAGTAAACATATACTTTTGTACATTTTCTTTTTGTATAAAAGAATCCATCTATATAATAAAAAAAATGTGAATATTAATAATCTATTTTTGTTTTAGGTTTTTTTTTATACGAAAAAGAGTTCAATGGGCGGAAATAATGCCTGTTACCATTCTCTAACAGTACCAATAAAAAAGAATACTAAATATAAAAATATATATATACTTAATATACATAATAATAAATAAAATATATTTAATAAGATATGATAGTATAAAAATAATGGATATAAATAATTAAATACCAAATGCAAATAATTTCCCCCGTGTAATACTCACGAGTCAGTCTTTGAAAATTATTTGTATTAGGAGCACGGTTAATGTCATCAGGCAGGACACTACAGAGCTAGAAAAAAGAAACCAGTGTCTACAGAGGAAGTAAACTAAATGTCTAAAATAATAGTTGTTATTTACGGATCGACCGTGCCAAGCTATTACAAGAATTTCGTTACGGGAATTCCGTTCCTAAGCACAACATAAAGGCTCAAGGGATTTGGCCAACAGCCAGCCGTGTATGCGCTTCCAGTGAAACCAAACTGTTACATATTGTTCATTGTTTTGACATTTAATGATATTACCCATGTCACTGAGTGTAAAGATTCCTCGAAACTTATCTAATAAGTTTTTAATGTGGGGGCAACGAGGTGAGGAGTTTAAAGAATTGCCTCTGTTTGTTCCAATACTTGTGGAAACAGTGGGTTGACTTGACCGCGGAAGAACCACGCCCTCACAGAACACCAGCGTGAAATAGCAGCGAAGCGCTGCTTTGTTTATCGTAGTGTATTTATGCATGTGGTTATCGTAGGGATCCTTGGAAATAACAGAAAAAGAAACGAGATGAAATGAAAACGAGTCATTCCTTCTCATTTATCAGGGGCACGAGTTCTCTCGTGTGAGTCCTGGATATTTGTTAAGGATGGATATCATGTGTCTCTTGTCTGGTGTGTGCTTATTTGACTCTTAATATTATGTTTAAAAAAAAATTAAACATTGTGATTCTGACAATGGGCTGTTAAGGTTAACAACTTAAATTAATTTATCAATTCCGCGACGTGGTATGAACTGAGAGTTTACATTTAGTTAGTTTTTTCTGAGTTCGACAAATATGTTATTCACTTAAATTCTGATACTCCGAATACAGTCTATCGATATAGTATATTGCATTGTCTCTTGGGGACGAGTTGGAGAAATGAAAATCATGGTATTAGAAAGAACGCCAAGAACGATCTTGAAAGTTATACTCTTTAAAACCCAATCTCTCTACGAAACTTTTATATCAAAAAGCTGCAGTTTTGACGGTCAGGAAGTTATTTATGTTATGTACTATATTGAAGAAACATTTCCCACTTATCTTCCAAGTTACCACACAGAAACAGTCTTTGTCTAGATTTCACTGCAGCCTTTATCGCCTTTTTTATAATTGGTCAATGTACTGAAATTTGTGGGGCTAATCATAGATTATACCTATTGTTATTGAAAGTACATCCAGTAAAAAAAAAAAAATTCAATTAATAATTATTCTTCATTGGGTGACTGAAAAAAAGACAAGAAAGGGACAAATTCTCTTAAACCATTTTACAGTAAAAAGGGATCTAGGAAGATACGAGTTATGTCGGATTTCTACCCAATAAAACTCTAGGAATTTTAGACGCAACACACCGGTGCCCTCTGTACTTAGAATGGCCTAGATGAGGTACCAACTCTCCCAGTGCCTCTCATTGCGTTCCCCAGGACTATTTTAATGCATGATCTGAGCACACACTCAATTTTACACAATGTTTGTGTTTAATAATGAGGGGTAAGTGTATGTTTGACGACTACCTGATAAGGGTAGGTCAGGTAAATAACCTTTTTATGGGGCATGACAACCCTCAATTAGCACTATTATAAACAGGTGGGAAAATGGTGATTAGTAATAACAATATGTTTTTGTGTCGTATTCTTGGAAAAGATAACATTTTTTACATTATTTAGAAGCCAAAACATACAGTCTTAATAAAACAAAAGAAAATTATAATTCAGGGCTCAGTTATTTTTTTAAAGACATTCAACCTCGTGAATGATGCTTGAGTCGATTTTTTTTCTCACGAGTGTAAAGAAAAGTAATATAGGTTTAGTTGATATTTGTGTCTCATAAAATAATTCAGTGTTTTATAAAACACAAATAATTTGAATATATCATCAATCTACTTTTTATATTTCACATTACATCGGTTCGAAATCTAAAATAAACGACATTAATAGTACAAGACGCGAGGCGTAACAGGATAAAGACCAGTGTTTGTTAAGCCAGATAAAAAACTGTAGTGCTTTAGAGAATATATCTTAGCTTAAAAATGTTACGTAATGTGACGCCCTCTGGCAGTGTTCTCGAAATGAGGCATTTGCCGTGTATACCTAATGTGAACTTAATTAATTTCTTTTTTTCTAGGTATACCTATGGGATCTGTTGGTCCTTAGAGGTCAAAATATCTTAATATTTTCTTATAACAATATTAGGAATGGCAAACAACCACAGTGCACCAGATTAGGTAGATCAGTAGTAGTACAATCGACATAAGATATTATCCTCATCTAAAACTAGTCCACCAATTATTTTGAACTGTTACTTTTTATTTTAAACTTCATTGATATTTCAGTTATAACACCTAAAAATGCTGCCCTAAGCGTACTTTTCTTTTGATCTATCGGTTTATTAAAATTTAATAACAGTTATCTTCAATACGTTTCTCACTAATTTCTTTGAATTGTAAACAATTAAAATGCTACTTTGGTGCACGAAATGACCGTATATTTCATTTGATAGTTTCAGATATAGAGAGATCAGAGAGCAACAAAAGCATACAGTTCGCCTAATTTCGTGATTCCTGCGGCCCATGACATCTATATTCATCCTTGACAAGGAATCATAAACCAGATGCGTCTTCATCCTTGAGGACTGTGATGGAATTCATCACCATTAATAAAGGTCTCCGGATACCTACACTCACCAGATTAAACACAGCAACACCATGCTGCTATTTCACGCTGATATTCTGTAAGGGCGTGGTCTTTCCCGGCCGAACTGATCCATTCATTCTGCAGCTAGAAAACACTGCAGAGTATCTCTACCACTGTTTACTTATGTGTCTAGTGATGAGGAGGAAATATTACTATAATGGTGCATGTATACGGGAAGTCGATGGATGCAGGTGACTCTGGATCGAGCTTTGTGGCGAGCTATGGGAGATCTGATGGAGTATGTTATATATCTCACTTTGATATAGGATGATGTTATAGAGAGGACAAAAAAAGCGATTCAATGTGATTTATTACTTAACCTTTTAAATCTTGGATTCCATTTGAAAACAAAAGAGGTAAAAGGGCGGGGCCGAATAATAGTGTTTATCCACTGTTTTCAATGTTAGATAAGGTTTGCTGATATCGATCTTAAGTCTATATTTTGTAAATATTCGTTTTATCATTAAGGTATAATTATATTTTTTTTATAACACTCAAGGTAACAAGGCTTTACCTGATAGTAAGGGATGACTTCGACTTCCCAAACATCGAGTACATCCATCCCTATTTATGACGCAAGATGCACATGCATGCAACACCCAATCATTTATTCGTGGAATTTTTAAGCTTCTAACCAATTGTGTAATCCTGAATTTGACCCTATTTATTGTAACCGTTTTAGTTTATAATTATATAATAATTTTTGTAAGTAGCTGTTGGATTATCTAATAAATAAATAAATAACAGGCTAGGGAATCTGACGGCACGGTTTAAGCCCCACCTTAGTTTTTGCGTACATAGAATTATTTTCCGTAATATGATTATTATTAATTTATTGGCAATAGAACTCCCTAACTTAATTATATATTCTTCGCATCTAATCACTTGCAAAACGTCAGAAGCAATTGTCATACAATAAGAAATTTAAATAAATTAAAGAGGTCTGTGTAAGAAGGGGACGACGACTAAGTGCCTCGTTGTGTGTCACTAACAGCACTATATTATATCCTTCGCATTTGATGTCATCTTGTAACAAGTCCCTGTAGTCAAAATTCATCATCGTTATCAAAATTCTAGCACATCTACGAGTCTTCGTATTTGAATTTGAATGTCAACAAATGAGTGACCAGACCATTTGCTACACATTGGACCGTAAATTCAGGAATAGGTTACTTAGCTTTTAAAATTAAATAACATTCGAATGAAGTTGCCCAGGGCCTAGTTAATCATAAGCAATATAGCAGTACCGTCATCAACTTTATTGGCACCTGTGCCATAAGCAATTTCAGTTATTCTACCAAAGAAGGCCTTGCTATTCCTCTAAAGTTAAATGAGAAAACTTCGCTTGTGGAGAGGAATACTAGTTAGAATAAAATTATTTTAATACTAGCTGTACCTTTAACATTGTCCTCATAATTTTTCCATATTTTTGTATTAATCTTGTCTTCTTTATAGTATCTTTAAATGGAATTTCTGATTTAATAGTCGATTAGAACATAGTAACGGAAGACTGGGACAAAATAATAAAAGACTATTTTTATAGCACTGAGCCTAAAAAAATTACTCGGGGTCATTAAATAAAAAAGCTAATACACAAACCATGAAGGTAAAAGTAGACATGCACATAGTACAAAAGACACTATTATTATTCGTTTTTCTAATACCAAATATATAATAATACCAATAAAGCAGGTCCTATTTCAAATTGTGGTCGGGACAGTACATATACTCTCCATTTAGCTAATTTTTTGGTTAATCAATAATTTCTTATAATATATCACACAATCCAATTATGTATTGAATAAGAATGTGGACACACTTAACGTCCTTAGTAATACGAATATAATTATTTGTCCAAACCATTTGGCGTCTTAATTTATAGGCCACAGGTGCAACTTCCTCTTAGGTATTTCTTCATCTGTACCATTCTACTAACATCACACATCTTGCAATTGCAGTGGTACAGCTACACTGCAGTTATTTTCTGGCTGGAGAATGAATGGGTCAGCTCGACCGGGGTAGGACCACGCCCTCACAGAATACCATCGTAAAATAGCACCAAAATGCTGCCGAGTTTCGTCGGGTGAGCGTAGGGATACGGAGACCTTTATTACTGGTAACGAGGCATTCCATCTCAGTCCTCAAGAGTGATAACGCACTTGCAATATGATTACTTGCCATAGATGGATGTAGATGTCATGGGCCACAGGAATCAATTACCATCAGTTGAAGTGTGTCCTCGTTTATTACTGTTAATGTAATAAAAAAAGAGTGGAGGGAATTTTCATCTTTCACTTTGCTAAATATTGGGCAGCAGTTAATCATTTAGCACCGGCCGAAATACGCTTTTATAATTGGCGCTTGAGAAGAGAGAAAAGACGAGATGTTTGAAATGACTAGTTATCGGTTGAGCATCGCGTGCTCGTATACCTTTTTTTTTTATTACATTGAGAGTTGAAACGAGCACACAGTTTACCTGATGTTAAGTGATTCCTGCTGCCCACGACATCTACATTCATCCTTCAGGAGGAATCATAATGCAGATGCGTTGTCTTCCTTGAAGACTGAGATGAAATGCCTGATCAACAATAATAAAGGTTCTGTTCTAAAAATAAGTACAATATGCCATCAAAAAGGCATAAATCCAGCTACGAGATATATTGCATCATTGTATTATATACTTCTTATCAAAACAAATGTCTTTATTTAATCTCAGAGCTACCGCTTACTATCGAGTCGGAAAAAGAAAGACCACAGACAGACACACAGACAGACTTGAGAAGAACCGGTGAAATTTAATTCAGCGGGTACTTTTTAAAACAATAAATACATACAACAAATAACATATCGTTATAATAATTATAAAAATATCATGCGTATCACAATTTTTGGATAAAATATACATCACGCTTTCAAGCATACACTGAGAAATATTTCATTTTATATTATATACGAGTACGAGCATCTGCCTGCACCTTAGTCTGCGTGTACTTCAGAATTGGGTATGATTGACCAAATTATAAAGTACGCGCTGACAAAGTCTCGGGCAGATGTTAGTTATAAATAATATCAAGTACTCATCTATAATAATGTAAACGTAATTGGTTATTTGCTGGTTTAAAATATTTTATGGACGTAACAGGGCGCGCCAAAGTCATAAAGATTTAAGTCAACGTTCCAAGTTATAATTGTTGTTGTTATTGCCTACTATAAGAAGCTAAGTTTCGAACTTTTTATAGCCAGATCAGCTTATTAAATATATAAACAGTTACTTACATAATTATTTACATACACTATTGTGTTTATCTTCTATTTATGCACATCTCATTATGAATTCTGATAATCTATATACTCGTTTACTACTCCGTAACTCCTTGCTCGAAGATATTAAAAGAGATATCGAATAAGCTCTTTTTTAAAAGACGGGAGCACGTCTAAGAGTAAAGACGTCTGATGTTAATTAATATGGTAAAATACTCTTGTCATTATTTGTTATATGTTTATTACGTAGTGCTATTTATATGTAAATATATTTATATAGTAGTGTATATGTATATATTTACCTCTATATGTATAGTATATTATTTTTATTTATATTTTTTTAAATTCTATTTCTTTTTTTTACAATGTGTGCATTACACCTACCACAATGTCGCTGCCACGTCACGGGTTGACTGGTAGAGAAAGCCTTAAGGCATTAAGTCCGCCTTTCGTATCCCTTTTTGTAAGGTGTCAAAGCAAAGATAAAATAAATAAAAATACTCTATAGAAAAGTCCTCGCACTGACCCTCGACGGCTTCGTCCGCTGAGGCTTTAACAAATATTGTAATTAATATTTCGGCAATTACTATAAATGCCTTATTGCATGTTCATGCAGGTTTGCGGAATGTAATTGTTCATTCTTAATTACTTCCCCTAAATAAGCGTTTGTTGGTATAATTACATACATTACCGCTACAGCGTATAGGATAAGGTCCCTTCACGGATCCGTTCGAAATTATTCCGGAAACTAGCGATTAGATTTTCTTCATGTTTTAACATACAAATAGATTATCGTAAAAGGTAAGTTTGTATGAACGTGTAATGATACATAAGTATAAATAACTACAGGTTATAATTGTTTTGTATACACACCGAACAGTGTCACGTCGCTGTGCCTCGTATGATGTGTGTCGATATTTCAGGACTCAATTACAGGTAACAAGGCATTCCATCTTCGTCCACGTCATATGTATAGTATAACAGGGTTATTGGTAATTCGACGTATTCCCGTTAGGAGGTGATAGGGGTGACTATTTGCGATATTGTTAACCCCCATATGCATTATGCAAAAGTGAACCATTTTTGAGTTTTAACGATAGGTTAAAACAATTTTAAGACATTTTATGTTTTTTAGCTTTTATATACACTCCATTCAAAACTGATATATGGGGTAACCGGCGATTACGAAACCGAATCTTGACGAGCAGCTTCACTGTTGCTATTGCAAAGGCCGTAACAAAACACAATATCGGCATGTTCTTAATTTGTGTAATTTGGAGACGTACGCTGTTCATTTTGATCAACTGAGACTAATAAATATGTAGGTATACATTTTAATATTACTTGATTACTTCATTAAAGAAATGCATTTTCTTTTGTAACAGAACTTATGGCAGGACTAGGTATATATATATGTCCAGGCGTACAACGTACACATTTATACATATTTCTATTTTCAACTAACACAACATAATTCGTAGACCTAACGCTGCACAATTTTACAATCTTTCATTTAGATCTGCACCTGTGCCGATATTAAGTTACTCGGAGTTCAACCGTTAATTTCAAGTTAGAATGTGGAAAGTTTATAATTCGGTAAGGCTTAAGTTAAGTGTTATAATGTTGGAATTTGTCGAGGTATATTTTAATAGCTGCATATGGACTAAAGTTATGCTTGGTGATAATTTAGTAATAACTATTATTGCTTATGATCAAGACAGCAACAATTAAGCATAAAATGCTTGTGTTGGTTCACGACAAACGAATCAAGTGGAATGGCGGATTTAAACTCACGACCTCAAATTTCGCAGATCGTTCTTTAAACCATTAGGCTATTGAAGCTTCGACTTCACGGAGAAGAATATTTAACGACTACTCTTATATAAAATATAAGGATGACTTTATATATTAATAACATGTAAATGAAATAAAGAGGCAATCAAAATAAAAAAGTAAGTGAAAAAAAAAATCATGTACTTTATTTTTTCTTCTGTTCAATCTTACCAATTTAAAAACTTTGCGGTTGGTTAAGTGAGTAAACTTGACATAATTTTCTCATCAAAATTTAACTAAATAAATAGACGTAAAATGCAGTAAATATCATGTGTAAAGTTTAGGAGATCCTCAAACCTCTTAGTAAAATCCTTGTGTGTCCTAGTGAGCGACATGATATTCTTTTTTGCTTAAACATTGTTTATAAGGGATACGTTTACGTGCAAAGGCCGATATTATTGATTTTTTGTAACCAAGTTGAGATCGTCACCCTGTAGCTGCAAATTAACTTTGTTCAACATACCAACGATATCTGTAGTATTAAATATCTGTTTTAGAATGGTTCAGATTTACTTTCAAATTTTAAAAATATATATATTGTTTTTATTTCTTGTAAAAACTCCAACACAGATTCAAAAACTTCGTTGTTTTCCTCAGATAACTGGGCAAATAACCGGGAGTTTAAAGAATTGCTTCGTATGTTGTTGACAGCACTTATAATGTATTGTAAAAAATTATGCAATCTAGGACTCAAATTTTTTGCTACTAAATAACATCTGTGAATCACGCAGTGAATGACCAGTAACTCAGGCAGTTGTCACTTTACGCGAGCTGTAAAACCACGGTGGCGGCCAACCATGGATGGTGTACCATTAGTCGCAACAGAAACAATGTTCTTCCATTGGATATCATTGTCGGTAAAATTCCGCGTTCTGAAAAATAAATTCTCCTATGGTATTGATTTTTGAGAACTGAACTGCGCCATGTGCATATTTAGATCTTATATATATCTAACATATCATAGAGCTTCATTGCCGGGTAATGTAGACTCGTACAACTGGAGAGAGAATATGTTGGTCTGTAAGAAATTGCATAAATAGTTTTCCACGTCGCGGCCAATCTCGTCTATTCGTCTCTGAATGGTGTTATTGCTCAAAGGATTTCTCTTTATATTGTTGAGAACCTGCGCAATGGCAGGTAAAAACTGTTCTCCAATTGTATGGGATTTCATCGACTTCGCTATTAGTAAAGATAAACACTCGTAAACCATCAATGTCTTGCATAGATGATGCCGCAAACATAAATGTTATGGATGGTCTCTTCGCCAGTTTATCTTTAAGCGCTCGAAAGAATGACAAGGGCTTACTTTTTTATGTCGAACCCTGGGAAACCGATTTCGACCCCTTGGGGTACATCTTAGGGAATCCCTGCTTTAGAGTGTCCTGCATACACGGGAAGACCTAATTTAAAACTTTGGCTTTTGTCCGAATGATGGGTCTGAAGAATACTGAGAACAATTCTTTGGCGCCTCGTCAAAGTCGATAATAAGATTGTGTAAAAAGTACGGTGTACGAGTACAGTTTACTATTTGGGTTTACTTCTTAATTGAAATATGCTTTTTACACATTTACTAATTATATTAATTATACCCAAAAGTTTTTTTACATTTATTCAGAGTATATTTATCTACGTAGAGTGACTATTTTTTGGGTGATTTCTCAAGTGATTTCTGCAGTCTATGACATCCACATTCATCCTTAATATATATAATCATAATGCACATGTGGTGTCATTGAGGACTGAGATGATATGCCACGGCGTCAGTAATAAGGGTCTAGGCGTTACGCTACAAATTCTAACTGCAGCTTGATTGAGTCGTTTTGACCAGGCTCACATTTAGAGCTTAGGTTTCGATGTTAATTAGGAAAAAGATTCACAGATCCCCCAGATAAACATCTGATCTGATAGTCTGTGCCCGGACGTCTAATTTTTCTAATTAATTAAATGCTAATGGAATTTGATATTTCTAGTTGTTTACATATCTAGTTAAAAACTTTTTGAATTTAATTTTCTTTCAAATTAGGATATCCTTCACATACTAAAAATAACTAGATTTCAAATATAAGTGAACCGAAGAAACAGTGGTAGACCTACGGCGCAGTTTGTTTTTAGCTGCCGAATGAATGGGTCAACTCGGCCGAGGTAGGGCCACGCCCTCACAGAATACTTTATATCCGCTGGTATTCTTTATATCCGGAGTCATTTATTACTGCTGACGAGACATTCCATTTCAGTCCTCAAGGGTAACAACCCATCTGCATTAAGATTCCTTGTCAAGGATGAATGTAGACGTCATGGGCCGTAGGTATCACTTGCCGTAAGGTGAAGTGTGTGCTCGTTTGTTACTTTCAATGTAATAAAAAAAAACATTGTAGTAGAAATTTAGAACAAGACATATATTTATAACTAATATGACACGAATAGAAAACACGTATAAAGAAAATGTGAACGTTGGCACAAGAAAACAATAAAACTAGATGCTCCGTTTACATTCCTACGATCCCTTGTAATGGATTTCTTTTATAGACATTGTTTTATGGCTTCAGAGCGTGGGTTTGATATATTTAAGATAAAATTTTGTTCAGTTGTTCTCACCTTACTTTTCCCGTATACGATCTACCCTACTACGGGATCGGCTCAACGTGCTGAATTCCTAGTTCAGCTGTTAATAAATTGACAATAACAGGTAACGAGGAACACATGACAGTCTTTGGAGGTGACGACGCTCGTATGTCTTGAGTCTTCATTGTAAATAAATGTACATATTATGAGCCGTCAGCAGTAACCATCAAGTGAATTGTAAGTTTATCTTTTTTTTTACAAACTATTCTTTCAGTACTATAATTACTAAAATTCCCGTTCCATCTAAACTTAAAGTACGTGTCCTAGGAGATGGTTCACCAGAAAAATATGATGGCGGGTTCGAGCTTACGACCTTCGGTGTTTTTTTGTTACATTAGGAATAACAAACGAGCACTTAGTTCACCTGATGGCAAGTGATTCTTGCGGTCCATGACGTCTACATTTGCAGGTTTGCCTACAATACCCGAGTTTTGTTACATGTCACAGTATTATAGACAGCCAATGAGTGTCTTACTTTAAACATTATTATCATTTTAGCGCACCACTCTACACGCAGTCGTTTCTGGTCTTCCGTTAAATCATGCGATGTCCATCAGTGCAAAGGTTCTAAATTTTCAGATGCACATGCAAAATGGTTTTCCACTTTTGCTCATACAGTACGAATTTGTTGAGAAGTAATTTATTGTTAGTTTCAATTAGTTGTCCTGCGGTAAGAATATTGGATTCTGTAATTGCATTCAGACCTTCACGCACACGGTCGTGGAGATCATCACTCAACCTTCTCCGGACCATGAGTACACAGAGCTGCGACGTAGAGCTTCATTAAGCACCGCGTCGCTTTCGGGACCGGGCAATGACCCGGTCCTAAAAGAAGTCTCTAAGTTTTGGAACTTTCTTGTTGACTTATAAGCCACAATGAAAATCGTTAAAAATCCCAGGACAAAAATTTTCACAAGTTAAATTCATTGCGATGGCGACACACAATTTTCTAAAGGACGCCACAATAAAAAAAAAACAAATGAGGGTCTTGCAAATTATAAAGTAACATGTTTCTAGAGAGTTCCATTTTCGAATTATGTTTTTGCTTTTTTACTTTTTTAGAAGTGACCAAGTGACGTATACACATATATATTCATAAACTTACATAAATATTTAAATGCAAGAAAATAAATTTATTTGTGAGACTAATCATCGGCAACATGAAAAGGTCTTCTCGACCGGTGTTCCTACACCTGTCGCAGAATACCAGCATAAATTAAAAGCATTAGGGCATTGCTGTGTTTCGTAGTGATCCGAGGACACAATCACACATAACAAGACTTTTCGCCTTCACCCTCAGGGGTGACGATCACACACATGTTCATCTTGCATTTATGGTAAGGATGGATGAGATAGGATGGGCCACAGTTCTCATTATAACTCACCAAAAACATCCCTTTATGAAATCCCCTAATTTTGAAAATACTCTCCTTGCTACTACAGTTAGTATCGAAATCCTTGGCGTTTTCCGCAACGATACGACTTCTTACGAACGTTCAAGAAAAGAGCCTACACCTTTCTTAAAGGCCGGCAGCGCATTTGCGACTCTTCTGGTGTTGCGGATGTCCATGGGCTGCGGTGATCACTAACCATCGTGTTATTTATCGTTCTCGTCTGCCACCTATTCTATAAAAAAATCATTTACCATCATTCCAGTCTATGAATCCTGATATAATTAATAAAATAAATTACAGTTCCTTCTTTGAATTAGTAAATCCGAAAACTTCCGTTCCACGCTTATCATCATACATCAGCTCCAAGAGATTTACTTTATAAAGATTTCTTCCTCTTCACGTACACCTTAATTTCGTCACCGAGCGTCCCTCTGGACACTACCAAACTGACTAACTCACTGATCTAAGGGAAATCTCCAATACTGTGTCTCCCCCATGAGTTGGTTGTTGTTCCTCAAATCAAACAGCGATCTATTAAGAGCTATGAGCTATGCAAGAGGGGCTTCATAGTTAGCTCTTAATATAGTACTCTCATGGTATTATCGTCTCTAGATTCTGTTGATGTTGACGCTGTTAGCCTATGCGGCTCTTACAGCTTCATCGGACACAGCTTCATCGGACACAAGCTTCGTCGGACACAGCTTCATCGGACACAGCTTCATCGGACACTCATATTCTCGTCTCACAAAATGGGTTCAGGTTTTATTTAGCTTTCGCCGTAGTGATACCTAGGACTCTATATGACGTTTAGAGGGAGTTTCGAGGTATAAATGAGCAGATTTATCTCCTCTTACTATCGCAACAGTACCTAAGGAGCACTGCTATAGAAATTGCATTAATAATCTAAAAAAATATTTTTCTTTCGCCTGTGACAATAGATGGCAGAGAAACCTTTGCTGATTGGTCAAACATACATCGTTATTTGATACCATCTCAAATGCTAGTAGCTATAATTTTCTATCGCTTGCTTTACGGGCCATATCAGATCTGTGCGTATGATAAAGTCGATTGTACTATAAGACGTTTTTATAGTAAGCCCATTTCTAAGTTTTTACTGAATCAAATACCAGGATCCGTGATTAAAACGTCACGTATTTTGGGGAATAAAGCGAGATTACTTGGTTATTACTCTCGTGTAAGTTCCTATTGTACCCTGCCGTTGACAACAATCTTTTTAGGCAGTATATTAACACGAAACATATTAATAAAGTTAATATACATACAGTTAGTATACACTAAAAGTTGAAATGATTAGCTGTGTATTTAATTCGTGTATTTTCTATTTTGTTTTATACCTTATGGTAAGTGATTCCTGCAGCCCATGACATCTACATTCATCCTTGACAAGGAATCGTAATGCAGATGCGTTATTGGATTGAGATGTAGATTAAGATCCAAATAAGTTCTCTCTTCTATCTACCACCCCCCTGCATTTCATCCAAAGGTCGCTTGCTGTTAAGACTTAAACTGGAGCGTGGCTTTACTACTGTTAAAAATAGAATTTATTGCATAAAAGTATCCATATATTGAATTTATGTATTAAGTGCATAAGTGTACATTTGTGTAAATTATACCATATCACTGCTTCCTGATTATTACTGCATTATACGAATATCTAAGTATTGCCATGTTATATTGATTTTCTAACTTTGTTCAAGGCGCAATGGCGGACCGAATATTTTTCAGTGTTAACAATAAAAAATGTTCGGGTAAGTGTTGGATAAATGATTAATATTATATTGGAAATTGTTTATACAAATTTGTGGAAGGTCAGTGTAGGTGAACAGACTAAACCGAAGATTCTTTCACACAATGGGATCGGAAGTCGACTCGAAGATGTATCTCTAAATGACTATCTACGTAATTACCTAGACCTGCGTGGCACCAAGTATATGTGCAAGGAAGGTGGTTGCGGATCTTGCATTGTGGCCGTGACTACCTCTGACTAGAATGGACATTCAAAATCTTTTTCTGTAAACTCGGTAAACGTTGGTGCTCGTCTTTTTTTTCTTCTAAATACTTATATTTTAAAGTACAAAAGAATGGATGATGAGAATAATCTCAATTCATCAACATTTCCTTGCACTCAGCCACGGTTGACTGGCAGAGAATGCTAATGGGAATTAAATCCGCCCCTATAAACCTTATTTGAGTAAATAAATAACCTGTAGAAATTGCCTGATTGCTATTAGGGAAGGTGTAATTTGTATGTTAAAAAGTTGACTATATTCAAAACAATTAATAAAATAACGTAATTACATAAGATATCCCCTTTTCTCATAGAATGGGTAGGGTATGGTATAGGTGATAAAGTAGGAAACACCTGATGGTAAGTGATCACCGCTGCCCATGAACATTCGTAACAGCGGCGGTGGATCAGCTGTCGGCCTTGGAGCAAGGCTCTTGTCTTGAAAGTCTTAAGTCATATTACATTGGAAAATACCGCTGGCGATTCCGTCGATTCCACAAAGTAATTGAGCGTGGTCGAAAATTTCGCGAAAATCTCGTGGTGGTGGATTGCCAACCAAGGATGAGATTTTTCATTCTGTCGTGATGTACGATGTTAAAACTCAGCGGTTGGAATGTATCTGAATAACTGCTCAGAACATTCCCCATTCGCTAATACATAGAGGTGTAACATTTCCAAGCATCAAAGCAACGATTCGAGTCGCTCTACCTTGAATGCGGTAAAATTAAAGGTACTTGTATTCTAATTGTAATCCAATATTATTTTTTCAGTGTTTAGTTTCAATAACATCATATGAAGGTTGGCATATTACAACCATAGAAGGACTTGGCAACAGACAAAACTATCATCCAGTTCAGAGAGCTTTAGCCGAATACAACGGAAGTCAATGTGGATACTGTAGTCCGGGATGGGTGATGTGTATGTATAGTTAATATTTTTTTTCTTTAATGCATCTTTTGAAAGAGATGGTAATCTATCATTGTAAGTTACTCGTCTAGTAAGTTTGTCAACTGTCCAGTTGAGAAGCTTAGTAGTAGAATTGAGTCGATGTAATAGTCAATTAACAGTTCTAAAGGAGGATACAGCTTTGCTTTCCTTTGAGTTGTCTTTTATAAAACACGCGAGTACGTTTCAAATTCAAATAAAATTCCATGTATGTATGTATGTAAACATTCCATGAATTTTCTTAACTTTTCATTTGTTTACAGTTTGTTAGAAGGCAATGGTTACGAACTAACTAAAGACGAAATAGAAGACTCATTTGGTAGCAATACTTGCCGATGTATAGGATTCCATCAAACATTAGACGCGTTCAAAAGCTTCGCGAAAAACAATTCAGAGCCTGAGATGCCAGACATCGAGGATTTAAAAAAATGCAAAAAGGAAAATGCAAATTGTGATGTCAGGTGTGATAAAACTTGGCGTATAGTGACAAAAGAAGAAGTTGATATGAAAATTAAGAAGATACATTTAAAAGATGATCGTAATTGGTACCGTGTTAATGAAATACAAGATATTTTTAATGTGTTTAGTAAGGAAGGAAAACAGTCATATATGTTGGTAAATGGTAATACGGATAGAGGTAAGATATTTTTTTTTGACTACTTTTAGAGTAACAAACTCACACACAGTTCACCTGATGGTAAGTGATTCTTGCGGCCCATGACATCTACATTCATCCTTGACAAGGAATCATAATACAGATGCGTTGTCATCCTTGTGGACTGGGTGACCAGTTATAAAGGTCTCCGGATCCCTACACTCACCTGACGAAACACAGCAGCATTATGCTGCTATTTCACGCTGGTATTTTGTGAGGGCGTGGTCCTACCCTGTTCGTGCTGACCCATTCATTCTGCATTTAGAAACAAATCTGCAGTTTAGCTCTACCACAGTTAAAAATTAGATGCACTTCTTCGCTATCAAATATTTCTATCTCCGTGTGATCTTAATTGTTTTGGCAGGTGCTGCTCCGCGAATATTGATAGACATACGTCCAGGGCAACAGTTGAAATCGTACTATATAGATCAAAATCTCGTTATTGGGGCCGGGATGACGCTGAACGATATCATTGATTTATTTAAACATGTATTAGATTCAAGAGAGGAATTTGTGTACTTATTGAAAATCGTTGAACACTTACTGTTGGTCGCTCATATACCTGTTAGAAACGTAAGTCTGAATGTTTGTAATCTAAGTTACACATAAGCTATTTATACGATTTTTCGTGTGCATGATAAATAATAATTCAATGCTTTATTATTATTTATTTATTTTCTTTTATTATAAATCATACATAGTCATTTCTTTTCAGATTGGTTCAGTTGCTGGCAATCTGATGGTAAAACACAGACAGCCTACTTCATCTTCCGATATTTTCTTATTGTTCGAATCTTTTGGCGCTACAATAACGATAAGTATGTATAAAACCACCTTTTAACCTGTAACTCTGACTCTATTAAATTCATTATATGAAGTTTTATTTTATTTGTTTAAATATCCTCTATGTAAAAATAAATATTAATATTTTATTAGTTTTTTTTGTTACGTTGAGAGTAACAGACGAGCATACAGTTACCTGATATGTGTGAAGAAGATGTGTAGAAGTGATTCCTGCGGTCCTACATTCACCCTTGACAAGGAATCATAATTCAGATGCGTTGTCACCCTTGAGCACTGAGATGGAATGCCTCGTCACCAGTAATAAAGATCTCCAGATCACTGAATTCACCTGACGAAATACAGCAACGTTTTGCTGCTATTTCACGCTGGTATATCTGTGAGGGTGTGGTCTTACCCCGGTCGAGCTAACCCATTCATTTTGCGGCAAGGAACAAACAGCAGTGTAGCTCTATCACTCTTAATGTTTAAATATTGAGTTATTTCATGCTTGATTTGGTTATTTATAAGATTTCAAATTATGAATTTGAACTGATTAAAGAAGGTTTAATTCATGTTTAAATATATAATTTTTATTTGATATGTATTAATTAAGCTAATGTATACTATATTACACTTAATGAGAGCAGAATATATAACATTAATAATAGGGCTTTATTAATTCCACAGAAGACATGGCATGATGTTTACAATGATCTTTAAAATACCAATTAATTTTTCAATATAATATATCACATTAAAATCATTATTATTGTATGGACCCTTTTTCTCTCTTTGCATTTTGCAAATTTTACTCAGTTTTTGCCAGTTATGACGACTATTTCCTCTTTTTCTTTGACACCTGGGTCCTATATCTCTAAAACTTCATGTATTTATATCATCGGTGTATCTAGCAACGTAATCAGCTAATTAGAAACTAGAAAAGAATATTTATAATAATGATAATTCAGGATTTGGTTTTGGCCCAAATGTTCCGTTTTGAAAAAAATATATTAAGTAATTAAACTTCCGCATTACAATATTGTATATATATATCCTTGCACCCACCGACTATTACTTTTTCCAAAATATGGACAATTTTTTAGCGGGAAAAAAATTCAATTCCCGAGAGGCAGTACAAAATGCCTCTGAAGAGTTTGTTACCTCCCGTCCAACTGATGTTTACAAGAAGGCCTATAATAAACTACCACTGAGTTGGCAAAGATGCATCGATCACCCATGTAGGTGATTACATTGAATAACATAAATAAAAAAGTTTGAAAACAAAATACTTTACCTTATTTCATACAAAACGGCAACTTCATAGGTGAAAACCTATTATTAAGAATATCGTTACATTTTTTTTGCAAACTATTATTATTTAACTTTCCCAGTTTTCCCTAAACATTCTCACAAGGGTAGGCATAAAAGGGTTGGTTAGGTAGGACTAGGTAGCCTGTGTCGACGATGGTGACCAGTGCTATCCAATGAGCGCTTAAAATTGGTGGAAATATTCGGGGTAACATTCGGTTCCATACCTCTTGCACCAATCTTTTATTATTATATATATATATATCCTCTGATTTCAGATGGCCCGTTTACTTTGAAGGAAAATATATTAAAAGCTGATGTCGATCTGAAAGAGTTTTTATTATACTGAAGAAATTTCACTTAAACTTATTAATTAGCTGTCGTACTCGTGTGTATTGTTAAAATAAATTTTGTTTTAAGTTTACAATGAAGCTCTCAATAATTTTTATTTGTAGTGTTATTATACATGATAACTGTATTGCAATTATCCTTGTAATTTTCTCATTTATTAAAGGATTATTTAATTATAAAATATTTTATTAAATTATAATTAAAAAGCATGTATCAAAAATTATAAAAATGGATATTTTTATCAAAAAGTATATTCACTTTTCCAAATTTCCACTGCAAACGTACAAGAAACTCTATTCAAATGAAACGCTATAAAAATGCACCCTTGGACTCATGGATGTATTTGAAACCTTTGAGGTAAAACAAACACAACGAACCTTGGGAGACTCATGACATTTTGCTTTATTCACGGACTTTATGTTAAGAAAACGATTTTTTTTTCATAAAAAAAGTAAACATGTAGCGCTCTTGAATGTAATAGCGGTGGACCCTACGCAGAATAGCACTAGGAATACCACATACACAGCATTACAGACAATGGGACCCAGAAGTTAGGGTAGCTCCGAGTTAGGATTATTTTGTTAGGAAGCATGGGCCACAAAAGATGACACCGGAAACAACTTTTTTTTTAAATTAATTTATTTATAATTCATATATAGTATTACAAACATAACACAACACGGAAACCACTCGTGTTTATCTGTGCTGCACAGTCGTCCTAATTATGACATATATTTTAATGTAATCATGTAGGTAAATAAGATGTTTATAAATTATTTATGTATACGTAAGACTATATACCAAGTTAACAATAATTATTGGGCCCAATAGGGCATCCTGATATTACTAGTAGTAAATGTGATCTAAGTTTTACCCGGTGTCATTCTAAAATACAATAATATTCTGAATTTCTTCCGGTTACTTAGAATATTAGGTTATATATATGTGATAAAACATGCTCTGCATAAGTATATATATATATTTATATATATATAATGTTTCTTTCTATTATTGTCGGTGAATAAAACCATGTGTTGCTCTGTAATCAAAGAAACGACATTTAACGTTTATTATTCACAATCTCAATCCTTTCTTCAATATTTTTTAACACTTGAACACAATAATAAATTACACTATATATTATATCTTTCAAACCTCTCAGACAATGACAGCCCCGCTTTACCAACGTAGTAGATTGCATCCCTTATACCGCCATCTGTCGACCGAGCCCGACTCCACACTTCTTTACCAACGGAGTGAGTCACGGCTAAATTCAAATTAAAGAAATGTTCTATAATAACTATTTCTAAATATATATATATATATATATAATTATGAAAGTAAAGAACGAAACTGTAATAAATTGCGACAGGATGACAAAAATTGATGCAAACTGAAAAAAAGCAAGATCCAATACCTCCCAGTCATGTACCCTTCATAGGGTATGCACGATAGGAACATATTGCTGCTACTTGTTACAATGGGCTAAATTTAGGGGAAAAAGTGGTTAAGAAATTTTCGAGATTGGACCGAATTTACCTGTGTAGAACAATTGTTTCATATCGCAATGGATAAAGAGGCTTGCAAAAACTTTAGCAGTGAAGAGGCAAAGAAGTAGGAGAAAGGTTCTGTTGGTGTTACACAAGGATCAATGCCAGACCCACTTTTATTTAAACCATACATACATTTATGACATTAAATTATATAATATTATTATTATATAGAAACGCTGAATAACTCTGAAGATGTTTTAAGAAGATTTAAACAGGCTCACAGACTATAGAGTAAGCAAATAAGTTAAAACTTAGTGTTAGAAACACAATTACATTGGTTAAGTGTCCTCGAAGCAGCAGCAGATGCTTTAACCACTGCACCGCGTGGACGTTGCCAGTGATCTTTGAATATCAGGTAAACTGCGGGCATACTTTGAACTTAAAAAATAACGAAAGTTATGGGGCTGCACGGCGACTGTTCACCATTGAGATACGTGTACTATCTCAATGGTGAACATAACATTTTCCACTATCAAACATTTTGCTATTCGTTTTCCCATCCCGATTGAAGCGATCAAAAGCTTACATTTCAATAAGTTTCACGTTCTAGTTAACGAAAAAACATTTGGGAAATTTTTTACATAATAATTTACTATTTAGCATTTCCAATGCTACCATTATTGATATAACTTTCAAAGTAAGTAAACCGGAAATGAGTTCTTTGGCATGTAGCCAAACAGCTATGCCTCCATTAAATCCACTGTATTTGTATGCTCGAATGTTTTGCTCGAGGTTCAATTGAAGATTTGGCATATTAGTAGAGCTACAATGCAGCTTGTGTATAGCCAGATGAATGGTTGCGCTCTTCCAAGGAAGGCCCTCACGGATTACCTAATACGCTTCTGTATTTCGCATGATGAGTGTAGGAATCTGAAGACCGAATACCAGATAACGAAGTATTTAATACGGTACTCAGAGACAAAGAATTAGTGCGCTACGCAGCGGCACCGTAGCCGCTTTAAGGGGCAGCTTTCTGCTACGCTGCATCCAACTGTTAGAATAATTTGCCACCTCCGATAAGAAGCTTGCAACATATTTATAAGGAAGGAAAATAAAAAAAATCTTAGTGAACACCAAAGGACAAAAGGATCGACACTAATGTTATATAGCTTATTATTATTATAATTATTGAGCTATGGTTATTATTACTATTATTTTTTCTCTACGACTTGGTAATGAATTGAATGTATGTATTTGTAATCAATTGGTGTCACCACTGAAAACACCTACTGCTCGTTTGTATCAATAAAAAAACAATAAAAAGTTTAGTTAGAAATTTAGTATACTCGGTATGTTAAATTTAGTGCCGTATCGTGACGTCACCAAACAGCCCCAACGGCAGACCAGCGCCGGTAGTTCGTAGCCAGCATATGCTGAGTTGGGACCGATTCGTCATAACTAGCATTTAATTTTACTTACTTTTTTTTCTTTTAATCATGTGTGCAATTGAATGATGTTAGTTTTCCTACGAATAAACAAATTATTTCTTGCTTTCTTTCTTTCTTACATCATAAATGTATGTTCGGGTGGATGTCATGGGTCACTGAAATCACCATCAGGTGACACGGGTTAAAATTATGAAAAAAACAATAGACGATGAAAAATTATAGTCAAAGAAGTTTGCTGCGGAAATAAAGTAACGCATGTAACAAGTATAAGTGCTTTAACATATGATCGACCTTCATCGTGATCATGAAGGTCGATCATATGTTAGAGTATTTAATGTCCTAATCAAATAGCGATGGAGTGGAAAGAGCCGTGCGTTCACAGATGATTAGCGTTGAATTGCAGGATAATGCTGCTGTGTGTTCGAGTGATGAGTGTAGGGATCCGGAGACTTTATTTATTTATTTTATTAGGAAACTTCACAGCATACAAGAAACATTAAACATAAATACAATTAACAAGGATATTTAGCCATCAAAGAAGTTACAACTATATACATTTTTTTTTTAAAAGTATGTGCAACAGGAGTAACATACATTTTAATCTGTAGTGTGTGTGTGTGTGTGTATGTGCGTGCGTGTGCGTATGCGTGTCTGTGTTTTAGCGCATGTATCTTGTTAAGGCGAATTCAGGAGTGCTTCAGAAACATTGTTTAGAAACTGATTTCGTTCAAGATGGAATATGTCAATTTTTCCAAACATATCATTATAGATTTGCATACACCTATATAAGACTGAGCTCTGGGCATATTTCGTTTTTGTAAGAGGGACATCAAATAAATTTGTATTTCGTAGACGGCGGTTAGTCCTGAAGGTGAAGCCTTGTTGCCAATGATGAATGTGGATGGGATGGGCTACAAGAATGACTTACTAAATCATTATGGGAAACAAAAGCGAATGAGGGAATGTTTGTTGAAGTTTAACTTAGTAGTTTTTTTTTTGGTCAGGATGTATGTATCTGAATTCATATGGCTAATAATTTTATGTGTCACATGATACACTCAGTCTTATCTATCATCTCAACCCACACTTACGTTCTGGAATGAAATATATTATTGAACGTTCCAGATAGTCCGGATGATATCCCGACCCTTCTGCAAAACATCCTAGGTTTATCGGCGTCAAGCAAAGGATCGACAATCTTAACGTATAATCTTAATTTCTAACGTTATCCTTGTTATATACGTATACAAATTTTGTGTCTTAAACGGTATTAAAAAAAAAGCTAATGATACACAAAAAGTCTTTTTCAAAAAAATGTTTGGCCTTGATTGCTGGATTGCCACACAAGAATCTTTCTTCCCATCGGCTATCGGGAATTTTCTTATAAATACTATAATAAGTTTATAATTTATCATTTATATATATATGTATATATATATATATAGATGATATTTAAAAAAAATCTTCCGTTTTCATTGATAACAATGAATTTCTTTATTAAATCATTTATTTGATCCGTGCCTTTGCGAACAGATATTATTTCTTTATGATTTTTTACCGAATTTAACATGGAAATGGTCTGCCCCACACAACTACTATGTGTAATCAACTGTTGTCAGCGGTAATTCTGTACCGATCCGACTTAGGGACCTTTACCTTTAGACCGAGATAAGAGCCTACATTCTTAAAAGCCAGCATCACACCTACAATTCCTCTGGTGTTGCGGGAGTTCCAGGGTCTATCACTAACTATCAAGTGCAAGTGCTGCTTTCTCGTTTGCCATCTATTCTATAAAAAGAATCCTGAAGGCTATTAGACTTTGGAATGCTATACCCTCAAATATACATGCATTAATTATCAAATCTTTATTTAAGCGGTTAGTAATGGAGTATTTACTAATTATATTTTTATAACTATGTATTTACCGTTAATATTCTCTTTTTATGATATGTATAATTTTGATATTAAGCTATCAGACGTTCGTGTATATATTTGTGTCTATGATGATCACGGCGATATCTTCTGGTTATTTATAGCCAGATGACATAAACCACTATATATTTTATAGTTCAGGCACTCATTCGCATTCCGAAGTGGTGGTACATATAGCCAATAATAATAATAGACATATTAATGTAGATAATTCTTAGTCAGAAGCAACTGACCGAGCCAAGGTTCAGCCCTCGCAGGCACCCTCGTGTCAGACGCTCTCGCGGAACAGGGTAACGATCCAAGCCGAATCTCCCTCTCGGGAGCCTTTGTGCTGGTTACCCACTAATAGAAGTCTCGACTGAGCGGCATAAGCGCTCGGTCACCTCTCAACCCGGCGAAACTGTAAAAGCCCTCGGGCTAACAGCGGCCATCAGTCCGAAAAAAAAAAAGAAGCACTCATTCGTGGACCCCTTTCATATTACAATTTGTGTTGATATTATGTATATATGTATGTGTGTATGAATATAAGAACTTTAATTAATAGATATATTAATTTATACCCACTTTTAAAATTTTATTAAGTATGTTTTATTTTGTATCTGTAATATTTAGTCTGCACGAGCTAAATGTAGGCTGGTGGAGAACGCCTTTTGAAATTTCATAAGCAAGGCGGCAGTCTAGTCACTTTTCACGAGGTGAATTGTATGATTGTTTGTACAGCACCTTTTTTTACAGTGCTAAGATTAGTTTCTTTCTAGCTGCAGATTTCTAGAGAGATTAATGGGCCAGCTAGACCGGGGAAGGACAACGCCCTTACAGAATACCTGCGTGAAATCGCAGCATAACGCTGCTGAGTTAAGTCTGGTGAGTGCAGGGATCCGGAGACCTTTAATACTCAGTCCTCAAAAGGTGACAACGCATCTGCATTATGATTCCTTTTCAAGGATGAATGTAGATGACATGGGTCGCAGGAATCACTTGATATCAGGTGAACTGTGTGTTACTTTTGGCATTAAGTTCGCTTTGTTAGTTTCAAATAAAATATAAATAAATAAATAAGAACGAAAAACTAATTCAAGTGTAACATCCGTTATCCCACGAGAGCTCCTAGTGAAATAATTACGTGAACAAACGCTAACTGTTCACATCCATGCTCCACTAATCGCCTCACTCGTTCTTCCGTAACCGACGCCCGGCGCTGCGCTCGCTGGACTCAGACATATGTAATCTAATAATAAAACATTGCTTTTATAATCATATTCATGTTATTTTTTTTATTACATTGAGAGTAAAAAAAGAGAAAAAACAAACGAGCACACAGTTCACCTGATGGTACATAATTCAGATGCGTTATCACCCTTGAGGACTGATATTGAATGCCTCATCACCTCAATAAAGGTCTGCGGAACCCTGCACTCACCAGACGAAACACAGCAGCATTATGCTGCTATTCTGTGAGGTATTAGTCCGGTCGAGCAGACCCATTCATTCTTCAGCTAGAAACAAACTGCAGTGTTGTTAACCATTTGAATTGAATTTGAAATTGAAAACCATTCTTCCATTCCAACATCTCACGAACAATGAAAAAAAACCTATGGTACATCTTTGTTACAAATAGCGCCTTTAATTAATTCAATACTATTACAAATGCATGAACGCCGCTGCAGATATGTAGCAACGTTCACTGTTTCAGTAACCGTGCCAATGGATAGGATAGAGTTTAGTGTTAACGGCAGAAAATGCTCTGGTGAGTATGGCGAGAAATTGACAAAAATATCGTATATATATTTTCTGTTATACGAATTTGAATTTTCTTCGTTGCTATATATTTTAATTGGATTAAAAAAACGTGGTCTACATAGTGGTGATAATTAGAAAAAATAAATGGCATTGCCACTCTGCAGTTAGTTTCTAGCAGTGGCTTACTATGTCAGTACACGATTTGGGAAGGACTACGCCCTCACAGCATACTAGCATAACGGTCCTGTGTATTCTGAGTCTGTACGAAATACAGCAGGATTATGCTGTTATGTCCCGCTGGTACTCTCTGAGGACGTGATCCTTCCGGTGGAACTGACCCATTCGCGCTGCATCCAGACTCCAGTTTACTGCGCATGGCTTCACTACTGTTAAACTATCACATTTACTTAATATTCTAAATCGATTTAACCAAAGTATTCTATGTAGAGATGATAATAAGTATAAATGAGGTTTCAGTGGTAGAGCTACGTTGCAGTTTGTTTCTGAAACTTGCTTCTACAGAATGAATGGATCAGCTCGATCAGCGTAGGACTACGCCCTAACAGAATACTAGCGTAAAATAGCAGCATAATGCTGCTGTATTACGTCTGATGAGTGCAGGGATCTGGGGACCGTTATTACTTCACCAGTAATAAAGGTCCCCAGATCCCTGCACTCATCTATATCTATCTCAATCTCGAGGTATCTCAATCCTCAAGGATGACAACGCATCTCCGCTTCATTATGATTCCGTGTCAAGGATCGTCTTGCATTTTTAAATTTGCACCGATAGTTGCTATTTTAATATTGATAAATAACCAGTGTTTGATTCTTTTTATAAATGAGAAGAAAACATGAGATTTAAATTGATAATTTTTTTTTAAATAAATTTTCGATGTTGCATGTTGATTGTTTTTAAGTTATTTTGTAAAAAGCTAAAAAACATGATAACTCAAAAATGGTTTATTTTTGTACACTTTATGCTGCTATTCTGTGAGTACATAGGTGTATCCTTCCCCTTTGGAACTGACTGTGGCTTTAGCTTTGTTAAATTATCACTTTTACTTATTGCATTTCAGTCGGCGCAGAGGTTGATTCGGATGTATCACTTAACGACTACATACGCAATGTTCTTAACTTACGTGGTACTAAGTACATGTGTAAGGAGGGAGGCTGCGGATCCTGCATCGTAGCTGTCTCTGCTGAAGATCACTTGGGAGATAAGAGAACATTTTCCGTCAATTCAGTGAGAATTTCGTAAATAATGTTTTTAAGTGATGATTCATAATCCTTGTTGTAAACCTTGACGATTAACATGGAATGCCAACAAAAACACATTTATATTATACAGGTATTCTGGTGATGCCGTAGTCCTCCAGTCCAATTAACCCCTTCATGCTGCACTTAAAAACTAGTCACTACTTACGCACCTAGAACGACACTTCGTTCCTTTCTCTCATGCCTTATTCTCGCGAGTTTCGTGAGTAATCCTGAAGCTATAACGACAATTATTGGATAGTGTTTACTAATTCATGGCGATCGTTTACGTTCTAGGTCTCCGTAAGACGTATATTTTAAATGTGTTGTCTATTATGCATGCTACGAAATCAAGGCAAAGTATTAGGTCTGCAAGTAGTCCATGTGTATTGCACCTTAAATCTTTGTTGAGGATCGATGTAGATTTTTATGGACTGCAGTGATCGCTTACCAAGGAGAACTGTATGATCTTAATCAACCTTAGTTTCTTAAGAAAAGAGGAAGTAGACCCATTGGCCTTCTTTACACAATTTATTACATTATAAATATATGTTTACATATTATGCGTGTAGGTTTACTTTACGAGGATTTTCATCGCCATAGAATACTTTTAGACTTTACCAAATTAGAACTTAAAACTAAAATTATCAATTTTTATGGCGCTGCTATGGGGATTTAGAGTACCATGAAATTTAACAGACGAAAATGTATAAATTTAATTACTTAGTTGTCATTTGATTATATATTTTATGCAAAAATAAAATTAGTTGAAAAAGTCATATCAGTTTTCATCCAATCGATTAATCTATAAAGTATATAATCCTAAATTTCACGTTTTACGAATCTGGTTTTGTCATCAAAATAATTACCATTTCCTGGTTGTTACTAGATAATGGCAACAAAAAAAAGATGGTATTATAAAGGGCGAAAACAAAAGTTTATGTAGAATTTATTATACAAGCATTCTTACATTATGATGGACCGTAACAGCGAAGAAAAATTTCGTAAGGCATGTATAAGATTGAATTAAAATTTGCTATAAAAACCTGCAAATTGCAATTTTGCGCGCGTGAACTATGCTTTAATATTGTCAAGTAAGGTCTATGCCGAATATATACCTATATATATATATATATATATATACTTATGTCAGTTTACTTTTTCCAGTGTTTAGTTTCGATAACTTCGTGTGAAGAGTGGGATATTACAACAATAGAAGGAATTGGAAACAGAGTAGGCTATCATCCTGTACAGAAAACTCTTGCAGAGTATAACGGAAGTCAGTGTGGATACTGTAGCCCGGGATGGGTGATGAGTATGTTCAGGTATGAAACTCATAATGCTCATGCTATAAGCATTAAGCGCAAACACAGCGGCACTCTCGTCATTCCTCTACCTGATGTAATGCCTATGCTATAAGCATTAGCGCAAACATTATCGGCACTCTCTCGTCATTCCTCCCCTACCTGATGTAATGCTCATACTGTAAGCATTAGCGCAAACACATCGGCACTCTCGTCATTCCTCTACCTGATGTAATGCTCATACTGTAAGCATTAGCGCAAACACAGCGGCACTCTCGTCATTCCTCTACCTGATGTAATGCTCATACTGTAAGCATTAGCGCAAACACATCGGCACTCTCGTCATTCCTCCTACTCCGATGTAATGCCTATGCTATAAGCATTAGCGCAAACACATCGGCACTCTCGTCATTCCTCCTACTCCGATGTAATGCTCATGCTATAAGCATTAGCGCAAACATTATCGGCACTCTCTCTCGTCATTCCTCCTACTCCGATGTAATGCTCATACTGTAAGCATTAGCGCAAACACAGCGGCACTCTCTCTCGTCATTCCTCCTACTCCGATGTAATGCCTATGCTATAAGCATTAGCGCAAACATTATCGGCACTCTCTCGTCATTCCTCCTACTCCGATGTAATGCTCATACTGTAAGCATTAGCGCAAACACAGCGGCACTCTCGTCATTCCTCTACCTGATGTAATGCTCATGCTATAAGCATTAAGCGCAAACACAGCGGCACTCTCGTCATTCCTCTACCTGATGTAATGCTCATACTGTAAGCATTAGCGCAAACACAGCGGCACTCTCGTCATTCCTCCTACTCCGATGTAATGCTCATACTGTAAGCATTAGCGCAAACATTATCGGCACTCTCTCGTCATTCCTCTACCTGATGTAATGCCTATGCTATAAGCATTAGCGCAAACACAGCGGCACTCTCTCGTAATTCCTCCCTACTCCGATGTAATGCCTATGCTATAAGCATTAAGCGCAAACACAGCGGCACTCTCTCGTCATTCCTCCCTACTCCGATGTAATGCTCATGCTATAAGCATTAGCGCAAACACATCGGCACTCTCTCTCGTCATTCCTCCCTACTCCGATGTAATGCTCATGCTATAAGCATTAGCGCAAACACAGCGGCACTCTCGTCATTCCTCCCCATCTGATGTAATGCTCATGCTATAAGCATTAGCGCAAACACATCGGCACTCTCTCGTCATTCCTTCCCCTACTCCGATGTAATGCTCATGCTATAAGCATTAGCGCAAACACATCGGCACTCTCTCGTCATTCCTCCCTACCTGATAATGCTCATGCTATAAGCATTAGCGCAAACACATCGGCACCTCTCGTCATTCCTCCCTACTCCGATGTAATGCCCATGCTATAAGCATTAGCGCAAACACATCGGCACTCTCGTCATTCCTCCTACTCCGATGTAATGCTCATGCTATAAGCATTAGCGCAAACACAGCGGCACTCTCTCGTCATTCCTCCCTACCTGATGTAATGCTCCATGCTATAAGCATTAGCGCAAACACATCGGCACTCTCTCGTCATTCCTTCCCCTACTCCGATGTAATGCTCATGCTATAAGCATTAGCGCAAACACAGCGGCACTCTCTCGTCATTCCTCCCTACTCCGATGTAATGCCCATGCTATAAGCATTAGCGCAAACACATCGGCACTCTCTCGTCATTCCCTCCCCTTCTGATGTAATGCTCATGCTATAAGCATTAGCGCAAACACATCGGCACTCTCTCGTCATTCCCTCCCCTACTCCGATGTAATGCTCATGCTATAAGCATTAGCGCAAACACAGCGGCACTCTCGTCATTCCTCCCCTACCTGATGTAATGCCCATGCTATAAGCATTAGCGCAAACACAGCGGCACTCTCTCGTCATTCCTCTACCTGATGTAATGCCTATGCTATAAGCATTAGCGCAAACACAGCGGCACTCTCTCGTCATTCCTCTACCTGATGTAATGCCTATGCTATAAGCATTAGCGCAAACACATCGGCACTCTCTCTCGTCATTCCTCCCCATCTGATGTAATGCTCATGCTATAAGCATTGGCGCAAACATCGGCACTCTCTCGTCATTCCTCCCTGCTCCGATGTAATGCTCCATGCTATAAGCATTAGCGCAAACACATCGGCACTCTCTCTCGTCATTCCTCCTACTCCGATGTAATGCTCATACTGTAAGCATTAGCGCAAACATCGGCACTCTCTCTCGTCATTCCTCCCCATCTGATGTAATGCTCATGCTATAAGCATTGGCGCAAACATCGGCACTCTCTCTCGTCATTCCTCCTACTCCGATGTAATGCTTCATGCTATAAGCATTGGCGCAAACATCGGCACTCTCGTCATTCCTCCTACTCCGATGTAATGCTCATGCTATAAGCATTGGCGCAAACACATCGGCACTCTCGTCATTCCTCCCTGCTCCGATGTAATGCTCATGCTATAAGCATTGGCGCAAACATCGGCACTCTCGTCATTCCTCCCCTACTCGATGTAATGCTCATGCTATAAGCATTGGCGCAAACATCGGCACTCTCGTCATTCCTCCCCTACTCGATGTAATGCTCATGCTATAAGCATTGGCGCAAACATCGGCACTCTCGTCATTCCTCCCTACTCCGATGTAATGCTCATGCTATAAGCATTAGCGCAAACACATCGGCACTCTCTCGTCATTCCTTCCCCTACTCCGATGTAATGCTCATGCTATAAGCATTAGCGCAAACATCGGCACTCTCGTCATTCCTCCCTACTCCGATGTAATGCTCATGCTATAAGCATTAGCGCAAACACATCGGCACTCTCTCGTCATTCCCTCCCCTACTCCGATGTAATGCTCATGCTATAAGCATTAGCGCAAACACAGCGGCACTCTCTCGTCATTCCCTCCCCTACTCCGATGTAATGCTCATGCTATAAGCATTAGCGCAAACACATCGGCACTCTCTCGTCATTCCCTCCCCTACTCCGATGTAATGCTCATGCTATAAGCATTAGCGCAAACACAGCGGCACTCTCGTCATTCCCTCCCCTACTCCGATGTAATGCTCATGCTATAAGCATTAGCGCAAACACAGCGGCACTCTCTCGTCATTCCCTCCCCTACTCCGATGTAATGCTCATGCTATAAGCATTAGCGCAAACACATCGGCACTCTCTCGTCATTCCCTCCCCTACTCCGATGTAATGCTCATGCTATAAGCATTAGCGCAAACACAGCGGCACTCTCGTCATTCCTCCCTACTCCGATGTAATGCCCATGCTATAAGCATTAGCGCAAACACATCGGCACTCTCGTCATACCCTCCCCTACTCCGATGTAATGCTCATGCTATAAGCATTGGCGCAAACACATCGGCACTCTCCTCGTCATTCCTCCTACTCCGATGTAATGCTCATGCTATAAGCATTGGCGCAAACACATCGGCACTCTCGTCATTCCTCCTACTCCGATGTAATGCTCATACTGTAAGCATTAGCGCAAACACATCGGCACTCTCGTCATTCCTCCCTACTCCGATGTAATGCTCATACTGTAAGCATTAGCGCAAACACAGCGGCACTCTCTCGTAATTCCCTCCCCTACTCCGATGTAATGCTCATACTGTAAGCATTAGCGCAAACACAGCGGCACTCACTCGTAATTCCCTCCCCTACTCCGATGAACCTATGCACTCAGCAGATTCTTACCACTCTGGCTGTCCACAAGATGATACTTGGTAGGTTGATTCGGTGTTAAAGCATACGATATTTCATAACTTAGGACCATGTAGTCGTTTTTTCGTGAATGTTCCCCATCTGTTTGGTGTCAGAATATATTATTATTATTTCATATATAAATATATATAAACATATATATATATATATATATATATATATGTATATATATATATATGTATATATATATATATATATATATATGTATATATATATATATATATATATATATATATATATATATATATATATATATATATATATGTATATATATATTGCGGTAAATATTATTTGATTTCCAGTTTACTAGAAGCTAATAACCATGATTTGAATACGTACCAAATAGAAAAATCTTTTGGTAGTAACACATGTCGATGTACTGGGTATAGACCAATTTTAGATGCATTTAAAAGTTTTGCTAAAAAAGAAATGAAATCCAGTGTTTCTGATATTGAAGACTTAAGTATTTGTAAAGGGAAAGATGCATGTGATATCAAATGCGATAAATCTTGGTGTATTATACGTGACAAAGGTATCAAATTAAAAAGAAAAAAGATAATTTTAAAAGACGGCCATATCTGGTACAGAGTTTATGGAGTAGAACATGTTTTTGATGTACTTAACACTGAAGGAACGGAATCGTATATGTTGATCAATGGCAATACTGGAAGAGGTAAGCAAGATTTAATTAGTCTAATTTTCTCGCCTGCCTGTAATCAGTTTTGTTACTGACGTAGCCTGGCATTTGTTTCTACCGGGAAATAAATGGGTCGGCTCAATCGAGGAAGTAAAAAATACTAGAATAACTGCGAAAATCGTAACGTAACTACTGTGTTTCGTCTGGTGAGTGTGTGGATCCGGAGACACTTATTACTGGTGCTTCGGCATTCTATCTTAGTTCTCGAGGGTGACAACCCACCTGCACAATGATTCTTTATTGAAGATGAATATATTCGTTACCCTCAATATTATAAAAATGTTGATCATAGTACGGGTCCTGTGTAAGGAAGGAGTGAGGATATGATCCCATTAACTATTTAACAATTACCCAATGGGGTATCCACTTTATCCATCCAAATATTTCAACCATAAGTTTCTACAAACTATAAATATTTCCTATTGAGACCTTTCCAAAGCTTTTTTAGAGAGGATGGTATGTAAGCTGACGGCCTGAAACTTATTTTTTGGGAAATAGGCAAATTTATTGTTTACAACATTACGAGGACTTACATAAGAACAGGATTTGTATAAAAGCTACCTCAATTATAACAAAAAAATAACTGATTCCCATAGGTAAAACTATATGTCTCTGTCGTATGGATATCCACAACGATATATATTCCTAATGTAATTATTGGGGAATGATTAATACTGTTAGTAAGATGAAATAGATTTTATAGTCCTTTTATAATCCTATTATATCTATCTTACGGTAAGGAAAATGCAACCAACGTTTGTGGCACTATATAATGTAAAAAGGCTTGAACCATCATATCAAAATGGATATTAATAACAAGTCCAGATGTACTGGTTTTTAAGTGTAAGCTAATTTTACCAAAGATAAGTCTTTAAAAGTAATTATTTATCATATTATAAATAATTTATTATGGAAGCATTAGTTAATTAAAAGATATTTGTCAATGCTGATTACAGGTGCTTTTCCGTTATTTGCATTTCCAAGAGTTTTAATAGACATAAGTTCAGTGGATGAATTGAAAATGCACTATATAGATCAAAATTTGACGATTGGCGCTGGAATGACTATTACAGAAGTTATGGAATTATTTAAAGATATATCCGAAGATAAAGAACAATTTAGCTATTTAAAGAAACTGTATGAACACATTGATCTTGTGGCTCATATTCCTGTAAGAAATGTAAGTACCTAAGGTGTGTAATTTTTAATTATCCCAGAATTTTTGTTTCTTTATCGGTGATTCAGTTGTCGGGGTATTTGTTTACTAAGTCAATCCTGGGGTAAACATAAGCTTAAATAAATTTATTTTAATTCGTTGAAACATCTAATGGACAATTATCTAATCTATTTCAGATCGGTACCATAGGAGGTAACTTGATGTTAAAGCACAAAGAACCAACTTTCCCTTCTGACATCTTTTTATTGTTTGAAAGTGTCCGTGCAACTTTAACAATCAGTAAGTAACAGAATATAAATATTCTAGATTAAAAATAATATATTCTTCACTAAGGCGTTTCACCAAGTAGAGGTAGCCATCCAACCTCCATCCTAAACAACACGGTAGCAGAATTTACCATCGGGTGTATTTCGAGGAGTTCAGATATTTCCAGCCGCTGAGTTTAAACATCGTACATTGCGACTTAATTCAAAATTTCATCCTCATCATCTCGACGGTTGGCAATCCACATTTTTTACCTTTTTGACTTGGGGACCATTAAGAAAAGCCCACACCTTTTTCAACGCACCTGCGCTCCTCTGCTGTTGCAGATGTTCATGGGCGGTGATAATCACTTACTTAGAATAAAATACTTATTTCGTAAATAAGCCTAATGACTCATGGTTCATGGACAATTAAAATGAAATGTCTTCTCACCAGCAATTTGGCCCTCCAAAAAGTTATGGTTATTTTATTATTAATTTTTCAGGAACTAATATAGACTCTAAAGAAATGGACCTCCTTGAATTTCTGTCTACAGAGATGTCTGGGAAACTAATCACAGAAATAAAACTACCCCCACTTTCGCTAAATCATCACTTTTTTTCTTTTAAGGTAAACTTTTGGTCTATTGGGTTATAATATAAAAATCTGATGAAACCAAAATAACTTACTAGTGATGAATAGTTTCTTATGTCTTCTGATACTGCAGTTACCAATCATGGTATTTGCCTCTCCTGGTTTGTAACATTGTATAGCCTACGTCTTGTGTCATTTGGCTATAGATTTATGAGATAAAACTATAGTCGACGCATTATGAACTGAGGCTCCGGGACATAAATCATATTTATCTGTCTGTCTCGCTCGCACTTACAGGTCTTATGGGTAGGTGTAATGATATGCGTTAGAATTGTAGAGGTGCATATCGATATGCTAAATTATGTTAAGTATTAATAGGAATAATTTTTTGCTATCTGAAAATAAAAGCTTTTAATTTGTAAGATAAAATGTTTGTTTCAACGTAATCATAGAGAAACTGTATGGATCGTAATGTGGCCCTGAAAAGGACCGTTTTTATCTTTTCTAGGGATATTTCTTAGTTCTTCAAAAACCTCATTATATCCACCACGTTATAAAATAAATTCTCCATTGTGTGTATTGCGTAACGAAGCGTAAATAATGTGATGAGTGTCATAACAAAAAATCTTATATTTATAGAAAAACAACAACCCTTTCTTGTAACGACCAATCAGGAGTCAGAGTGCTAATGAAGGTCATGATGATGCATCGACCCCGCGTGTGCAGGTAGCTAAGTATCGATAACGGGTTGCATTGCGTGCTCATTCCTACCGTCAGTGACATTTATTGCCCAACGACTCAATTAAAATTTAAAATGCGTCGACTATAACAAAAATATGTTTCGATGAAAACAATGCAAAAATTCAACAAAGTTAATTTGAAAATTGCAATTCTTGTTTGAATTATCATCATCATCATCTCAGCCTCTCCATCGTCCACTGCTGACCAGAGGCCTCCACCATAGACAGCCGCAAAGCACGATACTGACGTCACCTTCATCCATCGATTTCCCGCAAACTTGCATAGGACATTGCCATCTTGTGGGGAGTCGTTCTACACTGCGACTTTTTGATTTATAAAAACAAGTAAAATTAAAATTTTTAAAATAATTTAATTTTATTATTTTAAAAATTTTTTCAACGATAATTTTACCTCGATAGATAATGCCACGCACAAAATGCACCAGCCCAGGTCAACGCAGCGTTTCTTTACGAGTTAGATAGAACAAACAAAGAATCAGTAATATCAGCTAGCATAGTCATCGGAGGACTTTCAGCTAAATTCATTCACGCTAAAAAAACTGAAGAATATCTGTGTGGCAAGAATCTATTTACGAATGAGACGTTACAAGGTGCTCTTAAAGTACTTGATAAGGAAATTATAGTGGAAGAGATAAGTGGAAATTTAAAAGCAGCTTATAGAAAGAAATGTGCTTTGGGTCTATTTTATAAGGTAAATAAAAAACCTTTATTGTTTACGTTTAATAGATATTAACTGTATTAGCTGTATGTTCAGTAGCATGTCATTGACTAGTCACAGGATCCCAAAGCATAACACAGCATCATTGTGCTGTTTCGCATATGTTCTGTGTTTATTAGGTATTCTATTAGGTGACGCAAAACGGGTTTAAAAGGTTTTACTGAACCGACGAAAAAATAGAATACCTAAAATTCAATTCAAACCTAAAACCAAGCTACAAATTTTTAACTTTAGCAATACGTTTATTATCACACGCCACAAATAAAACTGTATTGTAATTCTTTGTTTTAATTTATAATTATATAATACAATATTCTATAAGAAACAAAACGCTATATTAATGTATAAAATTGTAATTTTAAATATAGCAAGACCGAAAAATGAATATAGATCATATAATTCATGTATATTTATAGGGCTTACTGAATTTGATCCCGCAATACAAATTAAAATCGCAATATCGTTCTGGCGCCAGAGACTTAAGAAAAACTAGACCTGTCTCGAAAGGGTCCGAAGTATACGATACTAACCCTATTCTTTGGCCTCTGAATGAACCGATGCCAAAACTAGAATCTTTGATACAATGTTCCGGTGAAGCTTTTTACAGTAACGACGTTCCAACGCAGCTTAATGAAGTATTTTGTGCTTTTGTTACTGCTGATGTTTGTGGAGGCGAAATTGAAAATATTGATCCGTCTTCAGCTTTGGTATGTATCTTTTTATATTTGGTGGCGTAAGTGTAATGTTTAATTTCATACGAAATAGGTAGGAAAGAAAATTTTAATCATTTCAAACCTACCAAGTGTTTTATCTTAAAATCTATGTCTATTATTTTTCATTTTCTATGTTTGCCTTTTTTTAAGAAACTTCCCGGAGTATTAACGTTCATCGCGGCACAGGACATACCAGGTAAAAATTCCTTTCTACCAAAAAAAGTTCCCGGTATACTATTCACGGAGGAAGTCCTTTGTGAACGAAATATAAAATATTACGATCAACCGATTGGTATCATTGTCGCCGAAACAGAAAAATTGGCCAATCGAGCCGCTCTAATCGTGAGAGCAAAGTATAAAAACGCTAAAAAGATTCCTACTTTGACGATAAGTGCCGCAAGGGCTAGGGAACCGGAACGCATAACATTATTAATGTTTTATCCTGCAAGAGGCAGAGGTTTGAATACTAAAAAGATTATAAAGGGGACACAGAGTATATCTTGGCAGTATCACTATCACTTGGAAGCGCAAACGTGCGTGACAAAGTGCAGCGAAGATGGTATCGACGTATTTCCTGCCAGTCAATGGCCAAATCAAATTCATGTAGCAATTTCAGAAATGCTGAAAATGGAACAAAATAGGTGAGACATCAGTTATTTATCATTATAGTTATAGCTAAGCAAATACAAAGCAAGTTTTGGAAATCCTTATATATTGTTTGTTCGATTGAGGATGTGATATGCAAATTCTTGTCGACTTAGACGTAACCATATTACCAAATAAAAATATTTCAATTAAATATTCATTTCTTTCCAGAATCAATGTAACGATTGCCCGCTGTGGAGGTTCCTACGGAGCTAAAATAACACGCAACGGTCTAGTGGCATGTTCTTGTGCTCTCGTCACTCATTTGACGGGACGACCGTGTCGGTTCGTAATGAGTATTGAAGCCAATATGCGGGTAGTTGGAAAACGATTGCCTTATATGTTGGATTATGAGGTTAATAAAGGTTTTGGTTTTGCACACTGATATTTTGTAGAAATTGGAAATATTTTTGTGCTTAAAATACCTTATTCAATAATGTAGAGTAGTTACTAATATATCCGTAAATATAGATCTTTATTAAATGCCTAGTTATGTCTAAATAAATGTTAGAAGAATAACAATTTTTAGATGGGTGTGGACAACGTTGGTGAGATTCAATATATGGAATATCAACTTTTCGAAGATCATGGTTATATTGTGAGTGATGCAGTTACGTTGTTTGGGATCGCTGCAATTAAGAACTGCTACAATAATACAAGATGGCAGTACAAGTTGTTCACTGTAACCACAGATACAGCTTCGAATACCTACGCAAGGTCACCAGGTACAACTAAGTCAAATTTTGAGCCATGTGTTACTTTAAACCAGTTATTCCTAGAAATATTCAAATAAAGATCGGATCATCGTGGTGGGCTATTGGAAAATAAGTGTACGTTTGCTAATATTTGTACAGCTATAAAAATGAGCGGTTAACTGAGTCAATCATTATCAACTTTAAAAGCGCTATTTGTTAAGAGGTTGAAGACTTGGAATGATACACTGTATATTTGTAATAGGGAATTTTTTTATACGGCTATTCTACAAGTATAAAATGTACCATTAATAATACTTTTATATTTATTTTAAAAAGACATTATAAAAATAATAGTTTTCAAATAAACTCACAGCGGAAGTAGTTTTTGAGAGTCTATCGAAAGAGTGGGTGATCTAATTCTTCATACTACTAGTATCTATACGGATCGTAAATTTCACATTTATGCAAGTGAAGATCAGCAATCATTTATTTCACAAAGTTAAAACCATAACCACTAATATTGGTGATTAAATTTTAGGAGCCCTAGAAACCATAGCTATGACGGAATATTTAATGGAACGTATATCCTATGAGCTTGATCTAGACCCGCTACAGGTACGTCTAAAGAATCTCAATCCATTACTCACTGACGTTGCTGATATCGTTCAGACATTGATAAAGGAAAGCGATTACAAAAAACGCAAGGCGGAGATGCTGAAATTTAACAAGCAAAACCGTTGGAAAAAGCGTGGTCTGAGAGTAGCCTTGATGAGTTGGCCAGCTGGAACAATCATGGATTATCACATAGTCCTTACAGTTTATCACGGTGATGCCACTGTAGTTGTGAAGCACGGGGGAATTGAAATTGGACAAGGCATTAATACAAAGGTTGCTCAAGCGGTTGCTTATACACTAAATATATCATTAAATAAAGTCAAGGTTAAGCCTTACGACGTCACCTCTAATCCTAATTGCTCGACGACAGGCAGCAGTCGAACAACACACGCAATGTGCTTTGGTGCCATCAAATGTTGCCAACTGCTTTTAGACCGATTGTCTACGACACGTGACGTTTTAAACAATCCTACTTGGGAGGTATTGATTCATGGAGGCCGCTTATATGGCTGGCATAAATCTCCAAGCTAGTTACAGAGTAACGCCGAATGATGAGGAAATTCACAGGTCAGCAGGAGCAGCTGTCGCAGAAGTTGAACTCGATATTTTAACAGGAGAGCATGAAATTTTGAGGGTCGATATAATGGAAGACGTCGGATTGAGCCTGAATCCAGAAATCGACGTGGGACAGGTAGGTTACGCTTTCATATCTATTAAAACTAGTTTTATAGAGATTATTATTCGATTTTTTACTTAGTTTAAGTTACAATTAACTAATATTTTATATTAAATTCAGATAGAAGGTGCATTTGTAATGGGAATAGGATATTGGACGTGTGAACATCAGATTTACGATGATAAAACTGGAGAGCTGCTTACCAACCGTTCTTGGAACTATCACGTGCCACTTGCCAAAGACATACCCATAGATTTTAGAGTTAAGCTGCGAAGAAATTCAGTGAATCCTATTGGAACTTTGGGAGCTAGAGGTAAATTACGCTATATTGTTTTAGTATATCTCGATATCTTTAAACAAATAATAGTCAGAATATAAGATGGAAAGTGTTCTTACCGGTTGTTTATGAAATTAACCTTTGTTAATGTGCTTCTTTATTCTGTAATATGTAAACTGTATTCTGGAAATGCGTAATATGTTTTTATGAAGGTGTTTTGCTTCCCCGTTCGAGCCAACCTGTATATGCTGTAGCTAGTAGAAATAAAACTGCAGCGTGGCTTTACTACTGTTATACTAAGATGAAATTCCTCGTTACTTGAAGTAAATCCTTTTATTTCTCTCAATCATTAAATGAAACACGTAGTATCATTATGTTGACATTTTATGCCGGTATTTATTTATGAAATGGATTACCAAGGAATGATACAGCATTTATATTTTATACTATACAAGAGTAAGGTATTCTATGTAACTGTTCCTACAATTATAGGTAACAGCAACATGCTTAAAAATGTGTAAAATAATATAAACTTAAAAACAGGAATTAAAAAATATATTAACAAGATTTTAAAAAAAAATAATGAAATTGTTAACATTAATAAAATTTTACGTTTAAATAAAAGTTAACTTGCTCGGGAATAAACAATATTAAATATGAAATAAAATAAAACTATTATCGATTATCGAATAAAATAAACACAAATATTCGATAACGTTTCATTGGTACAATTAAAATAATAATAAAAAAGTTAAGAAAAGATATTTTAAAGTTGAATACAATTACTAGGAGAATTTAGGTTCATGTCTTTTCTTTTTATAAATTTACAAAATAATGTAATTCAAGAATATAAAGGAGTATCGGGATTAGCATGTCACACTTACATATTAAAAAAAATATGTAACGTAAGAACTATGTAAGATTTTTAATCGTTCTCTTAAATTTTGTGAGATCGTCAAAATGGATATCTATCTCTGGCACTTTTTTCGTTTGGTCGTTATAGAAGCGGGATATGCGGACAACTGGTGAATCGCGTCTCAGGTTGGTTCTGCATATTCTGATTTATTAAATAGATTGCACGGAGCACGTGGTATTCTAGATGGTACATTGTACTGACATTTTTCTAATAGAGGAGGGCAGTCAATGCCACTATTTATTATTTTGTGTAGGAAAATAAGGTCATATTGAATTTGGCGGGAAGAGCAGCTACTCAACGTGAAAGTGATTTAATCTGTCATAATATGTTCCCAACTAGTTTTTTTTGTACTCTTTCTATTCTATCTGTATGCACTTTGGAAGTAGGATACCATACTGTGCTACAGTACTCGAGTTTACTCCTTACGTAAAGTAAAATCACAGATTTCGGTTTTGTAAAATCTTTCGTGCATCTTAGTATAAAACCTGGTGATTAGTTAGCTTCAGTTATGATTTGATTCATATGTTCTAATATATTATATAATATATGATTATAATCTGGAAAGCTTGGGCCTTCTCACCATTCATGCTACGATATGTAATACGTGTGCGTTTAGTTGTTACAGATTTATAAATTCACTCGCCTTCATTCTATGTACCTAATAACTAAAACTCGAAACTGCAAAAATATGCACTAACTGTAACAGATTTTTTTAATATTTATAAACCAAAATCCTATCCCGTTGGCGTGATCTATCTCTCTGTTTCTATACTTTTTTCTCTTTTTATTTTTTGATAACTTAAAATTATATTTAAGCGGTAGGCGAACCTCCAATGTGCCTTGCAGTAAGCGGTTAGTGTTACGTTTGTTTCAGACTTTCTTTTTAATAATATACCAGAGATTTTCTGTCGGGTTTAAATTCGGACTATTTGCCAGTCTAAAACGGATATAGTACGCTGTTCGCTAAGGAAACATTTGACGCTATTGGCCGTGTGTTTAGGGTCATTGTCATACTGAAAGATCCAGGTTTCAGAGCGTCCGAGTAGGGAATCATTGTGTGCTCTAAGATATTTTTGTATTGCCATTGATCCATTGTACCTTCAATCTTCCGAAGTGGTCCCACTCCACATCCGGAAAAACACCCCCAAACTTTAATGTTACCGCCACCGTGCTTGACTATACTCCTTGTGTATTTATAATTAAAAGCATTGTTACCAGGATGTCTAACATAGCGCTTTCCATCGGAATTTACCAAATTTATTTTTGTTTCATCTGAAAATAACACTTTTTTCCATTCTCGTACCGTCCAATTAACATATTTTTTAGCAAAACGAACTATATGAAGCATTTGTTGAAGCATGGAATTCAATCCCCCTAGAAAAATGTATGAAATTGATTGAATCAATGCCACGTCATTGCAGTGCTGTTATTGAAAATAAGGGATACGCCACTAAATATTAATTATAACTATTGGTAGGCTGTGGATAGTAGCTATTTCCTAAATAACAATACTAATTACTAATACTTAAAAAATATTGTTTTAACATAATGTCAAGAACCGTTGGTAGTGTTTCTAATTGTACGACCACCACTGACACCACATATATATACATATATACATATATGTACATATATGTGCATATATTTTTACATTGAGAGTAACTAACAAGAACACGGTCTAGTTGTACATATATATATATATATATATATATTTGTATAATATAATATATAAATATCTGCGAATAATTGATTATCGTATCGTTTCTGAAATTGTAATTATGTGAACGTCGCCTAAAAGATTTAAAGAACAAGAATACTAATTAAAATTTTATTACATCTCAATCTGACGCATGGCCTAATTTTCCATTTAATAAGGATTTCTCGTGGAAAATCAATTAGGAGCATCGCTTACGGCCTTGAGCGTTGTTTGTACACATATTGGAAATGTTCATTATCTGAACCCCAATTAAGTATTTAAGCGAATTTCTTTTAATAAGCCGCTCTGGCACGAACCAGTTTTTACTTTTATTTTATTATATAATTTAAGCGAATGACACAATGTTGTATTTAAGCCATTATTTCTTTGGTCTGAGGTCCTCTACCGCATTGATCGTCCACCAATATAAAATAGTTAAAGTGAAAAGTAAAGTTTATATAAATAAGAAGTCCCACTGTCGGGCATAAGTCTCCTCTCTAGACAGGAGAAGGAGGTTGTAGCAAAGTCCCGTGGTTCAACTGTGGAGCGGTTTTCATGTAAGCGCTTATTCACCAGCTACCACGGTATTAATGTAAAATAATATAATATAAATACGTACATATAAAGGTTCTGTGTACTAGTTATCCATTATATCTGCGTGAGCGCAACGCATGGTGTCATGAAAACATACCATCAATAATTGTTTGGTTACTCGGAGGTGTTTACTGGTCGAGAGACAAACACGAAACGAATGCTCCGGCTAAACATGGCTGTTATAAAGTAAAACACTATGTAGACGTACTAAGTAGAATAACAATATAAATCCCATTACACAAGTGCAGTTTCAATATTACATTGCGGACAAACATTTAAATCAGTTTAAAGGTATGAACAATAATGGTCAACTAATTAGAAACAACAACAAAAAAGTATAAAAAACAATATTTTTTTATGTTTTAGTAATTAGTATTGTTTTTAACGAAATAGCTTCTATCCACAGCCTACCAGTAGTTATAATTAATATTTAGTGGCGTATCCCTTATTTTCAATAACATCACTGCAACGACGGGGCTTTGGCTCAATCAATTTCATACATTTTCTAGGGGGATTGAATTCCATGCTTCAACAAATGCTTCATATAGTTCGTTTTGACTAGTGTTACGTTTGTTTCAGACTTTCTTTTTAATAATATACCAGAGATTTTCTGTCGGGTTTAAATTCGGACTATTTGCCAGTCTAAAACGGATATAGTACGCTGTTCGCTAAGGAAACATTTGACGCTATTGGCCGTGTGTTTAGGGTCATTGTCATACTGAAAGATCCAGGTTTCAGATCGTCCGAATAGGGAATCATTGTGTGCTCTAAGATATTTTTGTATTGCCATTGATCCATTGTACCTTCAATCTTCCGAACTGGTCCCACTCCACATCCGGAAAAACACCCCCAAACTTTAATGTTACCGCCACCGTGCTTGACTATACTCCTTGTGTATTTATAATTAAAAGCATTGTTACCAGGATGTCTAACATAGCGCTTTCCATCGGAATTTACCAAATTTATTTTTGTTTCATCTGAAAATAACACTTTTTCCATTCTCGTACCGACCAATTAACATATTTTTAGCAAAACGAACTATATGAAGCATTTGTTGAAGCATGGAATTCAACTCTAGAAAAAATGTATGAAATTGATTGAATCAATGCCACGTCATTGCAGTGCTGTTATTGAAAATAAGGGATACGCCACTAAATATTAATTATAACTATTGGTAGGCTGTGGATAGTAGCTATTTCCTAAATAACAATACTAATTACTAATACTTAAAAAATATTGTTTTAACATAATGTCAAGAACCGTTGGTAGTGTTTCTAATTGTACGACCACCACTGACACCACATATATATACATATATGTACATATATGTGCATATATTTTACATTGAGAGTAACTAACAAGAACACGGTCTAGTTGTACATATATATATATACATATATGTACATATATGTGCATATATTTTACATTGAGAGTAACTAACAAGAACACGGTCTAGTTGTACATATATATATATATACATATATACATATATACATATATACATATATACATATATGTACATATATGTGCATATATTTTACATTGAGAGTAACTAACAAGAACACGGTCTAGTTGTACATATATATATATATACATATATACATATATACATATATACATATATGTACATATATGTGCATATATTTTACATTGAGAGTAACTAACAAGAACACGGTCTAGTTGTACATATATATATATACATATATGTACATATATGTGCATATATTTTACATTGAGAGTAACTAACAAGAACACGGTCTAGTTGTACATATATATATATAAATATATATATATACATATATACATATATACATATATACATATATACATATATACATATATACATATATACATATATACATATATACATATATACATATATACATATATGTACATATATGTGCATATATTTTACATTGAGAGTAACTAACAAGAACACGGTCTAGTTGTACATATATATATATAAATATATATATATAAATATATATATATATATATAAATATATATATATAAATATATATATATAAATATATATATATATATATAAATATATATATATATAAATATATATATATAAATATATATATATAAATATATATATATATATATATAAATATATATATATAAATATATATATATATATATACATATATACATATATGTACATATATGTGCATATATTTTACATTGAGAGTAACTAACAAGAACACGGTCTAGTTGTACATATATATATATACATATATACATATATGTACATATATGTGCATATATTTTACATTGAGAGTAACTAACAAGAACACGGTCTAGTTGTACATATATATATATACATATATGTACATATATGTGCATATATTTTACATTGAGAGTAACTAACAAGAACACGGTCTAGTTGTACATATATATATATACATATATGTACATATATGTGCATATATTTTACATTGAGAGTAACTAACAAGAACACGGTCTAGTTGTACATATATATATATATATAAATATATATATATATGTATATATATATATATTTGTATAATATAATATATAAATATCTGCGAATAATTGATTATCGTATCGTTTCTGAAATTGTAATTATGTGAACGTCGCCTAAAAGATTTAAAGAACAAGAATACTAATTAAAATTTTATTACATCTCAATCTGACGCATGGCCTAATTTTCCATTTAATAAGGATTTCTCGTGGAAAATCAATTAGGAGCATCGCTTACGGCCTTGAGCGTTGTTTGTACACATATTGGAAATGTTCATTATCTGAACCCCAATTAAGTATTTAAGCGAATTTCTTTAATAAGCCGCTCTGGCACGAACCAGTTTTTTTACTTTTATTTTATTATATAATTTAAGCGAATGACACAATGTTGTATTTAAGCCATTATTTCTTTGGTCTGAGGTCCTCTACCGCATTGATCGTCCACCAATATAAAATAGTTAAAGTGAAAAGTAAAGTTTATATAAATAAGAAGTCCCACTGTCGGGCATAAGTCTCCTCTCTAGACAGGAGAAGGAGGTTGTAGCAAAGTCCCGTGGTTCAACTGTGGAGCGGTTTTCATGTAAGCGCTTATTCACTCAGCTACCACGGTATTAATGTAAAATAATATAATATAAATACGTACATATAAAGGTTCTGTGTACTAGTTATCCATTATATCTGCGTGAGCGCAACGCATGGTGTCATGAAAACATACCATCAATAATTGTTTGGTTACTCGGAGGTGTTTACTGGTCGAGAGACAAACACGAAACGAATGCTCCGGCTAAACATGGCTGTTATAAAGTAAAACACTATGTAGACGTACTAAGTAGAATAACATTCTAATCAAAATAGCGTTTTAATTTCTAAAATCTTTCTATTTTATAACAAAAAATAATGTAACTATTGAATAAGTACTGGAAGTACCACACAAATTAATAAATAGACTGTTTAAACATACAAATTGATAAATAGACTGTTTAAATATCACATGTTCAACAAAGCGTGTCCAATAATGGCAAGCAAAAGAGACGGTCCAAATTCGCCTTGGAATTAGCAGACTTGTGATATATATCATAATTCTTAGCTTAATTTATGCCATTTAATACAAGTACTAGAATTTCACGGACACTTCACATTTTTGTTTCAAATATTAAATGGATTTTCATTGATTACGCCGTGTTCTACGATTATTAAGCGCTGGCGGTAAGACAGCACTGAATTCGTACGTAAGGTAATAAAAAGAGCTAAAGCATTTAAAGCGCTATGCGCGGCGAGAATAAGTGCCTCCATTTTGTAAATGACGTATTTTACTTATGACATGTCACATGTCATTGTGAGTTGTATATAATTAGATCGTAATATAACTAGAGATAGAAAAGTCTGTACATTGAAAAGATTTTCACGAATACAACAATAAAATCGATGAAACAGAAAGGAAACACGATATCACAATTTTAAGAATTTTTGTATGTTTGTCTTCGTTTGAAACCTAAAGTTTCATAAAACATCGATTTATAGCTGCTTTAAATAAAAAAAAAACTGGCGCAAGTTTCAACTCAATCAATAGTTAAATCAGAGATACAGCTTGACCTCCCGATTACATCTAGTCCGATATAAAGCATGGGTCATAATCAATTGGCTGGATTAATGTAAGTTTTCGTCTTAGGCTTACACATGTCCAAAACTATTGTGTCATCGAATATACCACAATCTAGAAAAAAACTAGATACAGACATTTTAAATTAGTTAAAATTAGATTATGAAACATTATAATTAAAAAAATAGACTTACGGACTAAACGGAATTAATTACTTAATTTGAAATTATTATTAATTTGAAATTGTATTAAAAAATAACCTAAAATAGAACATACTTTTGTTAATTACTAAATTCTTTGAAGTGTTCGTTGTTTCAATCTACCTTCAAAGATGTATTAGTAATTAGAAGAACCCGCAAATCAGTATTTGATGCCTGTTAATTCTTAGGATAACTTAGTATGGAAAGGACATACCTTTACTTATACATATTGCTACCAGATGCTGGTTGTTGTGTTTTTATTTTCACTATACGTATTTTGTATATATATATATATATATACACATATTTATTTATATATATATATTTGTGTGTGTGTACGTACGAGTTTGTAACTCATGTTAAAAGGAGACAGACGGTGATCACTTACATTACATGATCTGCTTTATTTACTATTTCTTCAATAAAAAAATATAAAAAGTGTTTTGGAAAGTATCATTATTTATCTAACTTTGCCAATTTATCTTATAAATTGATTCTATTAATTTAGAATATAAATAACTTGATTCCTATGTTGACTGAGTAAAGAGGGTAAAAACTGTTTTTATAAGTTTATATTTTTTTTGGACACCTTGTTAACTTTAAGCAAAGGTAATAAAATATTTATTCCACAATTTTTTTTTTTATGTTTGTGATATTCAACCAATTTATTTAACGAATGACGCAGTATTTAAAGCACTTGAAAGTATTATAAGTTCATATTTAATCAAACCAGACACAAGTTTATATTAGTTCTTAGTTCAACATAAACTGTGGTATTTGGATATATGTATGAGTGATTCAAGCGTTAGATTTCCCTCGCGATATATTTCCCAAGTAACAACTTTAATCTTAACTTCAAATACAGTTTGTAGTAAAGATTAGTATAGGCTGTGTTTTGTATAAATATCCCACTGCTATTCATTGGCTTTTTTATATAACCCTCTCTAGTATAGCCCTCTACGATGGGTTGGCGGTTTTTACGAGTCAAACACTATGTTTTTTATATTATTTATGCTGGATTCTTCATGATCTTTTCTTTTGCCGTCAAGCACCGGGATTAGATTAAATTAGAACTTAAAATTTCACTTAATAGCACCGGGAATAAATAACGATTGACAAGTGTAAAAAAATAAACATATACGATAATATCAAAAAAACGTAGGCCCGCTTATGAATCTTATTTTAGATGGGTTATGATTGTTTCGTAGTAATCATATGATCGTATTGCACAAACTCTACATCACTAGTAATAGGAACTTAGTACAGTTAAACTTTGTGTTCTATTTAAAAAAATAAAAACTATGACTATAATTTAAGAATTTATATGAAACCCGTGCCATGTTGTAAATTTTTCTGGCGCTTTAAATAATATTGTTGCACCGTTTTCCGAGTTACTTCTCCCTAATTCAGACATCAAGATAAATATCGTCTAATTCAAGCGAGGGATCTTCCCCGACGTCGCTGTATTTTCTACATTACGGCTTAGCGCTAATCCCTTTCTTTTACAAAATAATCTACAGGCCTTAATCATTATTTAAGAAAGTTAACAAATTAATCACTTAATTGAATTCAGCACCATTTAGTTGTTCTCAATAAAAACTATGCATAACATATATTTTATGTATGCAGCAAAATTATTTCAATCTGAACTTATTTAAATACAATTGTTGAATAAGGTCTGGGTGTCTTAGTGCTGGCTTCTTGGGTCTAACATGCTTATAAAATCAAATAGTTCGGCGGTTTTCACGGCAAAATATAGCCACCAGCACGAGTCGCCTTATGCGTTCACCTGATCGACCGTAGCCCCCAAACTCAGCTTACCCATCACGGGGCTGACTAGTTCGTACCTCATCCCTATGAGGTAACGCTACGTTATAAATATACGCAAATACCAACAAGCCTCGGCATGATGGCACGCGAGCATATAGTGCACCAATGAAATTATTAATTGCAATTTTAAGTGATGGTTTATCACGTTTTGCTCGGTGAAGAGAAATATTGTGAGGAAACTTGTAAATGAAATGTTTAAAAAAAAATATTACGAAGCATGCGAAGGCCGGCCGCGAATCTGCAGTGGATCCGTCTAGTCTCTAACACTGTCTAGAGGAGAGACTTATGCCCGACAGTGAGATTTATAATTATATATATATATATATGTATATAGGTATATATATATATATATATATATAGCCTGCTATACGAATACGTCCAAATTAAATGAAATACTAATGTTGTGCCCAGTATTTGATATAAATGTCCACTCGTTGACAGACAAGCAATATCTAAACGACCTTAGTTTCCAAAAAAGAATAGAAAATCACGAGCACACTTGTTTTAGAAATGCAGTATTCGTTTACGTGGCACCGACCGCTATTACATTCGAGAGCACGGCGACGTGTTTACTCTTTCATGGAAAAAAGGATCCCTTTTTCTTTACATGGGGTCCGTGAATAAAGGAAAATGTCATGCTGCTCCCGGGGGTCGTAATATTTGTTCTACGTCAAGGGCGAGTGTATGGATGAGGTTTTGTAGGCTTTTGAATGATATAAAACAACAAAGGTGAATAATACAGTTTATTGAAATAAAAAAGATGATGTAATAACTTTTAAATTAAAAAAAATCTTGATATAGCTTCTTTTAAATCCACCAACCTCTATCGAATATTATCGACTGTAAAGATTACTGTTATGTTTTTCAAATTAATTTGACACTTTTAGAATCCTTTGTAAAAATAATATCAGATAATGGCAAACGAGCACACAGCTCACGTGATGGTACGACTGACAACTGCGGCCCATGACATGTACCTTCATCCTCCACGAAGATGCGAGATGTTTTTGGGTTTGGGGTAATTGTTAACGTTCACATCATCCGATTAGGTAAGTGGGTAATATATATATAACAATACGTTACAAACCGTAGGCAGAAGGTATCTAAATACGTACGTTTCACATCTGGGGTCCCATTCGTACTCGTTAGGCTATATCCGGCGCTGATGATGTTATCTAGTAATAACCAGGATACGGTGTTAGTTAATCAAATAGATGGACATTATCATGAAAATGGGAGGGTATGCGCAATTCTCACATCTCTATTGTTTAACTGAACAATATTTGTTTTTTATTATGTATTATAATTGTCTAGCATATGCTAGGATGGAGGCCTGATGACCCGACAGTACAAGCCCAGAGCTTAGTTTGGCGCATCAGTCTCCCGCAATTACGTGTCAACATATGTAAATATTATTGTTTTAACTTAACAATAATTTGTTTATATCTCTCTAATTTATAATTAGAGAGATATAAACAAATTATTATTATATTAAAAAAAATACTATAAAAGATATATGTAATGTACATCATGATATACTCACCCGACCGACATTAGAAGTGGGACTCGGTAAGGCTAATGAAGATTTACTTAAGCCTTTCAAATTTAAATGATTAATGGTAATTAATCAACAACGTGGGTTAAGTAATTTTTAAATGATTTCACGCCTATACTTACGGTACTACAATATGCGGCTAGCCCTTTAGGTTGAACTGTAGATAATATAGATCATGTTGCAGTGGTACAAATTGAATTGCATTCGTTTATTATTGTAATGTAATTTACCTACATATTTCCACATACATTCCTCTGATGGGCATAGAAGTTATCTCTAGAGAAGGTATTGAAGTGCAATCCGCCACTGGGCTCTACTGCGGATTGTAGGACCATGTATTTTCCTCATTATATTTTTCTCCACCACCTAGCGTGTAGTAATTAAGCTTTTAAAATTGCAATTAACAATTTCATAAGTGCCGGTAGTACTGAGGACGGAATTCCGTTTGATCGTATATCGTGAAATTTAAAGCATGCGAGATGCTTCTTTTTGTTATTACTGGCACAATATAAATTATTAACAGCACTTGAAGTACTTTGAACTATCGTATCGACGAATATGAAATTTTAAATTTTATTTGAGGTTTTGCTTGAATTTAAAAATAGTTTGGTCCAGTATTCGGGCCTGCATCGTATTTCTGGTTTTATGAGTACTTGAAGTTTTTATTATTGCGTAAAGTTATTATATCGTGAATCTAGGCCACATTGTGCAGATTTGAGGTAATAAAATGATAATAAATGGCTGATACATAATTGAAGCTGTCGATGTGTACGAATCCAATGAGATAAAGTATAAAATTATTACAACAGATTTATATTCGTATTTTTTTAATAATACACACATTATTACGTAATTCACTATATTGGTGCAATAATGTAATGGACTTCAATGTTGTAATCATGATATTGTTGTCGTGTATTTGAGTCCGAGTGGAGCAATAGGCACACTCGTATATAGTGTCAGGTTAAGAATCTAAAAAAATCAAAAGCAAATTTCGACAAGAAAGCTTACAAATTTCAGGTAATTGGACCCTGTGGCCCATAACGCTATGGTTTCATAAAGAATCACAAAGCGGATTGGTTGCCACTCCTAGAGACTAAGATGGAATGCCTCCATCTTAGTAATTAGATCCCCGGTTTGTCTGTATCACCAGTTCTCTGGTATCTCCTACTGGTGCCTTTCTGAAATGCGTCTTACCTTATATTAGGGGAGGCAACGCATTCCTTTAGCACCCTTGCTACAGCATTATTGGACCACTTGCCGTCCTCCTCGGGTTCATCTTAGTGGAGGATCAGGGCTATTTTAGTACTTTTTTTGTTATTATTTTGAGAGTAACAAACTCGCACACAGTACATCTGATGGCAAGTGATTCCTGTAGTCCATTACATCCAAATTCATCCATGACAAGGAATCATAATGGAGATGTCATTGTCACCCTTGGGGACTGAGATGGAATGTCTCGTCACTAGTAATAAAGGTCTAATTAACGGGTTATCTAAGTTACAGTTTTAACACTACATTAGTTATTTATTTCTAATATATATTTACCATTTGCTTTCTTTCTGTAACTGAGTAAGGACACAGTTAATTAAAATAAATGGGATAGAATAATCTCTAAACACCTCCTAATGTGACTAAGAGATATTATTTATTAACTGCTCTAAATTTTAGCAATAAAATACCGTAAATTAAAATCCTATTAACGTTGTGTAGTGTTGTAGTTTATTTATCCTAAGTTATTGATGTCAGAATAACACGCAGCAGAAAAAAACTGTGCTTGGAACAAAATTGCCGTTAGTATTTTCTAGTAAAAATATTCTAGATATATGTCCTTTACGAATCCATTACAGCACATAGAAATACTTTACGAATTCATATTCAACACATCCCTCCGTATGACATTGTTCAGAGAACTGTGTCGGGACATTTTGTGGCGTCATAGTCCAGGGAGACCAAACTCTTCGACATCGCTTCCCCTAGGGCACATATGGGGTTGACATGTTGGCATTCCAAGACGGCTTGTAAGTTTTCGCCCTGAAGTTCTGTACCCTGATTACTTGACGGTAAGCATGTAGCCAGTAACTGGAATCTTAAGAATACCTAAAAAGTATATGAGTTGATTCGCTGTCACAGAAAATTTTCAACCAAATCTTATATATTATCATTCTTTCTGACCTTATTACGAGATAGATGAAATAATTAATATAAATGTGACGTATTTGTTTTTTTGTTATAATACAGGGTTCATTTCATTATATCAGAATACAGAACTTGACAAATATACTAACCGAGAGAATAATAAAATTGCACATGCAAATTAAATTGCGAGGGTAAACGAGAGGGCGGCTTTAAAGGACAAAGTAAACTTGATTACTAATTTAGCTTCGCCTTTCATTTAACTTTAAATGTGTGGAACAGTGTCGTCAGATAACATTTCAAATAACTCATGGAGCTAAAGTTAGATTCTTGGAGTGAAAGGAACTGCAGATTTCATTGTTTACTTGACACATACTCGGTAGTGATATATCTATGAAGGAGCTGACTGGTTATGTAATATGTTATTTATATTATCGATTGCGTTGTTTGTGGTACAGTAAATAATATGTATGTATATATATATATATATAAATATATACATATAGCCGTAATAGTTCAGTGTCTAAGCTCTCGCTTTTAATTTACGGCACATTTGTAAAATACTATTTTACATGTAATTACTCTTACGTTAAAAATGTTTGTATAACCTTTTTGATTGTTAGTTAAATAATATAACGAGAAAAACTTTTTATGTAAATAATTCCGTGCCACTGATGTATTGCAAAACCAACATGCTATTGTATTGTAAAACCAATAATTTGCTTCGATGTTTACCGTGTCCTCACTTTGGTACTAAGTGAAAAACATAAATATAATAAAACTAAAACATATGCCATATTTCTGAAATGTGTGCTAAGGATACTTGGATAATAGATTAACGGATTAATTTAATATATAAGAAATTAAATTAACAAAATTTACATTCATGGACGGTTTAATGGATTAAACTGTTAATCAATATTATCTTCCGAACAAACGTCTCATTTATAACGTTTTGTATTACGATATTTAGACTTATTTTATATTTGTACTTAACGTTGTAGCTTTTGCTCTAAAAAAAGACGATGACGAATCAAGAAAATCGTAATCTTATTTACTCGTCTCGTCATAGCCTATTACCAACGTCGGTTCCCTACAGGGTACTCTCGCAAATGACGTCTCAATCACTGTCTTTTATTATGGGAAATACATAATTAAATGCATGCGCTACATATTTATTTATTCTCTTATGTAAAGTTAAAAAGCATATATGTATAAATACCACTGCTATCACGATCGGCAATCCACCACTGCGCGCTTCACGCGACATATCCTGCCACGCACAACTACTCTGTGGATTCAGCTGTCGCCAGCGGTGTTTCAGAACCGATACGACTTAGGGACCTTCAAGAAAAGAGCCTACACGCTCCTTAAAGGCCAGCAACGCATTTGCGACTCCTCTGATGTTGCGGATGTTCATAGGCGGTGAACACTTACCATCGGATGAGCTGCAATTTCGTTTGCCACCGATACTAAAAAATAAAAAGCCGACTACGTGGTTCTATTGCGGGTAGTCGGTCAAGTCTTCGAAATATCTCTTTATTATTATTTCTTAGATATTAAAAGTTTTCAAACGATTTCTTCACCAGCAAACACGTGTTAAATCATTAGTTAAAATTTAATTTAACTAATTTGCTGTAAATTGAAAGCGAGCGCTCAGACACTGAACTACCCCAGCTCTATTCTTTATAATAGGCGCCTGAAAATAAAAAATAGAAGATATACATATACATACATATATGTATATATATATATATACATATATATATATATATATATGTATATATATATATATATATATATATATATACATATATATATATATATATGTATATATATATATATATATATATATATATATATATATATAGTATATGCCCTGCCGGCCAAAAGTTTAAGACCGCCCATAAACAACATAATTATCCATCAATAAAACCACATACGATAAATAAAAGAAATGCACATCTGCATATTCTATTGTTAGTATCGAATATTCAAAGAAGTCATTCTTTTGTTTACTTTCAAGTTATTGGACAACAAACATCTATTGTTTTCAAACACCGACAAACGCTACGCTAGAACCAGGTGGTAGAATCGTAATAATATTTTTATAATGTACTCATTACTAATTATTTTGCTTTTGTTACATATTGGTCAATAATTAGGATTATTTAGCTCCTGAAAACACGTGTTTCTGACTTATTATTACCAGAGTTTACTTGGGTTTGTTCACAAACAATCTCAATTAGTCTAAACATGATTAAACGTGATTTCTACAGTGAAAACGTCATAAAATGGGAAAAGCTTGAGAAATTAGCAGTAAAGTGCGTTCTGCCATCGTTGTTTTACATAATGAAGGCAAATCCGAACGTGAGATTGCTTCACAACTGAAGTTTTCGAAGACTTGTGTTCATGGCACAATAACTCGATACAGGGAGACAGGCAGTTTTCAAGATCGTCCACACTCACGAAGGCCGAGAGCTACCACGTCTAGTGAAGATAACTTCATTGTTGTTACCAGCAAATGAAATAGACGATGAACGAATGAAATTAACAGCACCATAAATCCGCGTTGAAGTACACTAAACCCGAGTTAAACCTTTATCATTGACTACAGTAAAACGGCGACTGAGAAATGGTGGAGATAATATTGACTAATTTTACACCATTAAACCGTCTATAAATTTAATCCATTAAACCGTCCATGAATGTAAAATTTATTAATTTAATTTTTTAAGCGTTCCTTATATATCCGTAAGATATGCTTTGGTTTTATTATATTTTTGTTTTTCACTTTAGTACCAAAGTGAGGACACGGTAAATTACGAAACAAATTGTTTCAAAAATATGTGTGTCGAGATTAACTAAAAATTGCACTTTGTAACTCGAAAGTACTTAAACAGGAGATCGAGTTCTGATCATTGGCTTTACAATACAATAGCATCCAGATTTCAGTGGAGTGGAATTATTTACTTGGCACGTTTTTCTCTTTATCATATTTAATTAACAAGCGAAATGGTTAACACAAACATTTAAAACCAAATCATTTCATTTTATTACTAAAAATTAAATAATTATTTGTTATTTGTGCGAATACAATCTTTTATTTCTTCAAATTTACAGGAAAACATTCTTGTATAGTACATGTAGCTTAGTTACTTAAATAAGTATGAATTGCTCTTGCTTAAGATATCGTGTTTAAAGATGGTTCAGTTAGATTTCAAAAAATTGAGTCTGGAATTTACATAGATCGGAAAATCAAGCAATAATATAATCAGCAATTCGAATGTTCGTCTTACTTTAATCGAGTTAAATTAAATAATTATTAATAAACGTTCACTCTGAAGAAATTACAGACAAAAAGAAAAAAACGATCATAAATTAAATAATAAAAAATAATCAATATTTTTTGCCTCCCCCCTCCTTACTCAAATTACAGCTCCTAATCAGACATTATTATTTATTTTGTCAGTTGGATTTTATATCAGGATATTCGCGTGTCATTGAGCCTATATGACTGTGTCGTGCTCATATAATACGTAAATTGATACAAAGTGACATGACAAATCACATTAATTGTATCCCACTATGTACCTACTGAGGCATTCGGTAATTCCTTACAAACGGCGTGGGGTTTTGATTTATATTGCGTAAGATTTACCGAGATTCGTATATAGTTCCCAGCTGTCGGCGAGGCTCAGAAAGGCTTTTCACTGACAAATGAACCTGTAATTAATAATGTGAAAATAAATCACAATTAGAATTTGTCTAATTAATAATGAAAGTGTATATATATATATATATATATATATATATATATATATATATATATATATATATATATATATAATAGTCCACCCTCTGTAAACTTTCACTTTGTAAAGTCTAATATTATTATTTTTATCACATGTCCTCGTTTGGTACTCTCTGTACTACTACTCACCTGGCTAGTGATTCCTGCGTCCCATGACATCTACATTTATCCTTGACAAGAAATAATAATGCAGATGCGTTGTTACCCTTGAAGAGTAAGATGAAATGTCTCGTCACCAGTAATAAAAGTCTCTGGATCCACCAGGTGGAACAGGTGTCATGGCATCTTTCATCGTCATTTTTTATTTACTCTTTATTGCATTCGCCTTAACAAAGGGCGGACTTGATATTGTGATAAGTGTAGCAATAAACTTACTGTAGCATCAGTAGCTTAATGATTTAGGGTACGGTCTGCGAAACTTAAGGTCGCAGGTCCATACCCGCCATTAGACAATTGTCGTTAACCATCTGCTAGCACAAGCATTGTCAGCTCAGTTGCAGTGGTTAACCGGAATATTAGAAATGTTAATAGCGTTGTTAATATTCTTTTTTTTTAAAAAAAAAACATTAAAAATAGCCAATACACAATATACAAATATTACATACATATATTGATATTAAATACATAGTGCATAACTAAATACAATACGATAGTGGTAGGCTACCAATAAATTGTATATGTTGAACTTATCTGACCACAGGTAACTTAAGTATGTAGTCATGAACCAAACGTATAAAACTGCTTTTAATACTGACTTACCCGATGTCGGATAAAGAGTTCCAGAGTAGAGTAGCTACAAAAAAACGGTTTGGTAAACTTTATCGCTTTCTAGAGTCATTGCTCTAGTTAGTCCTGCAAACAAAAATCTTATTGAGGTCGGAGCGTTGCAACGTGTAGTTGTAATATGAATGGGTTGGCTCGACCAGGAAAGGATCATGCTCTCACAGAATACCAGCGCGCATTAAGGAACAGCAGGGTTAGGTTGGAAGGATTGGCTTACGAGGCATTATATCCCATTCCTCACAGTTGAGAACCCAGGTGCATCTTGAATCTTCGTTGATGACAGTTGTAGACGTCATATGGCGCAGTCATCACTAATCATCAGATGAATTGAGTGGTCTTATTATCACATGATAAGATAATTCACTAATATTATAAAAAAAAGCCAAAAATGCGAATTTTAAATTTAGGACAGTATCCCAATAAGTTTATAATTTAATGACTAATAAAGTTGCATTGTTCGTGTACAAAAGCATAATATAATTTATAAAACCACACCTGCACATTTTGCATTGATACGTTTGCTTAAAATAAACTTGAATTTCGATACTGAAATTTAAGTGAGGTATTTTGAGAGGATCTAGTAATTTGAGAGGAAGTACGCTGTAACAAGTTACAATCTATTTTTGGACCAACTATTTCTCATTAATTTTAAAATGGTTTGTAATAGCATAAGGCTGGGTATAAATCCCAGAACAATGCTCAGATTGTGTAGTTTATAACAATACATATGTTGGGTGCCGTAGGCGGAGCCAACTAATATATTTGGATTACATTTCATTACTGTCTAATACATTCAATTCAAACAATTCATTTTATATTAAGTTTTTTTTTATTACATTGGGAATACCAAACGGCCACGCAGTTCATCTGATGGCAAGTGATTCCTGTGGCCCACGACATCTACATTCATCCTCGACAAGGAATCATAATGCAGACCTGTTGTCACTCAAGAGGACTGAGATGGAATGCCTCGTCACCATTAATAAAGGTCACCAGATCGCTACACTCACCAGACGAAACAGCATCACTACGCTGCTTTTTTACGCTGGTATTATGTGAGGATGTGTTCCAACCCCGGTTGAGCTGACCCATTCATTCTGCAGCTAGAAACAAACTACGTAGTAGTTCTAACACGTTAAAAACTAAACTGTGATCGTATATAATATATGATTGTATCTTCTATATTTAAAAAAAACTAAACCAAATCTTCCATAGTATATGCGGAATAAACGTACAATTTTTTTCTCATTTTGTAAATATATATTCGTTATTAAACATAAAAGTCTTACTTCAGTATAAATATGCCTGCCTATATAGTTGAAAATTATAGAGAAGTTCAGTAATTGAAACGTAGCGAACGGAAAAGTTTCGCTCCTTTGTGAGAGTTAACTCGTTGATATTGTTCCATAGTTTAACACAGGTCTAACACTGCTTTGCAATATCATATGTTATTAAGTTACTGTTTGTAGTTTAAAGCATTATAATAACGAAAGATATATATTAAAAAGTACGTCTACCCACTTTATAATTTTCTTGCCCATTTCACATTTTTAATGAAGTTAATTAAATAGTCACAAATACATATATGGATAAGCGATTCTCGCAGCCCACATCTAAATTAAAAAAATAATAAAAAAAATCCCTGATAAGGAATCAGTTGCGATGTCACCCCTAAGGATTAAGGGTCAGCGCAGACCGAGGGAATGACTAAGAAACCTATGACCTAAATCAAAGAACTTGGACAGTTGTAGCGAAAGCCCTTGTGCGAGCAAGAATTTCAACTCTTGCCTTTTCCATGATCCAAACCATGAGAGCTGATGGAACTTAAATTTGATGTTGAGTTTTGAAGCTTTAAAAGTAAATACTCACCTTGAGCACCATCCTCCTTCTGTATAAGCTGCGGAGCTGCCGTAAGGACAGACACTTGTGGAGGTGGCGGTGGCGGTGGTACTAACGGCCGGAGTAGTCTCGGTGGGGCGCCTGGTTGAGGGCTGAAAGTAGTAAAGCACCCCAGTGTGGCCCAGGGGCGGCAGTACCGGTGGTGCTGGAATTCCCGGTGAAGCCCCAGGCATACAGAGGACAAGACGTCTTAAGCCTGTAAATAGGAGAATAGATTATTTTATCTATGGCACAAAATAACTAAATATTAAATTTATATATATATATATATATATATATATATATATTATTAGTCAATCACAGGATGTCACTTATCGTTCGGCGAATTTCTATTCTTATAAAAAAAGTGATGTAGAAAAAGTTCAAAGCTAGAAGGCTTAAAAAGTTAAGTCAAAATGTGTAATTTAATCAACTTTAATGCAAAATGGCCTCAAGAATTTTAATTAACGCTAAACTTTTACCCAAAGTTGATGAATGCGGTAGAACTTTAAAAGAAAACGTTATAATTTGCCATAAACTTTAAATTGTCGCTGGGAAATTTCGAAGAAACTTTGTAACATTCACAATTTTGCGATTCCGATTATGAAATTTGTTGAACTTTATTAATGAAAGATTGTTTCAATTTTACTATAATATTTTTCAGTTATAACTTTTCTTTATAATATTAGCATTGCGAAACGAGCGCGTAATTACCATGAACCAAAATGTCCTGCAGTTTGTCTCTAGCTGCAAAATGAATGGGTCAACTCGACGGGGGCAGGTCCGCGCCCTCACAGAATACCGGCATAATGCTGCTGTTTCATTTGCTGAGTGTAGGGTTCCGGAGACCTTTATTACAGGTGACGAGGCCTTCCATCTCCGTTTTCAAGGGTAACAACGCGTCTGCATTATGACTCCTTATCAAGGATGAATGTAGATGTCATGGGCTGCAAAAAAAAAAGAAGAATACCTGTAGACCGCACATAAACGACATAATTATCCATTGTAATAAAATCCCATAGGATAAATAAAAGAAATGCACATCTGCATATTCTATTGTTAGTATCGAATTTTAAAGAAGTCATTCTTTTGTTTACTTTCAAGTTATTGGACAACAAACATCTATTGTTTTCAAACACCGACAAACGCTGCGCTGGAGCCAGGTGGTAGAGTCGTAATAATATTTTTATAATGTCCTCATTACTAATTACTTTGCTCTTGTTACGTATTGGTCAATCATTGGGATTATTTAGCTCCTTAAAACACGTGTTTCTGACTTATTATTACCCGAGTTTATTTGGGTTTGTTCACAAACAATCTCAATTAGTCTAAACTTGTGGTTTCTTCAGCGAAGACATCATAAAATGGGAAAATCTTGAGAAATTAGCAGTGAAGTGCGTTCTGCCATCGTTGTTTTACATGATGAAAGCAATTCCAAACGTGAGATTGCTTCACAACTGAAGTTATCGAAGAATTGTGTTCATGGCACAATATCTCGATACAGGGAGACAGGCAGTTTCCAAGATCGTCCACGCTTGGGAAAACCGAGATCTACCACATCTAGTGAAGATAATTTAATTGTTGTTACTAGCAAATGTAACAGACGCTTAACAGCACCAGAAATCCGCGTTGAAGTAAATTTAAACCCGAGTTAAACCATTATCATTGACTACAGTAAAGCGGCGACCGAGAGATTCGAAGTTGTATGGTCGCTATGCCGTTTGAAAACCTCTACTAAGGCCGTAAAACAAGAAAAAACGTATGCAGTGGGCTCTTGCCTATCGAGATTGTACTGAAGAAGTTCTTAAAAAAAGCTTTGGACCGATGAATTCAAGTTTGAACTATTCGGCTTAAAACGTAGAATTTACGTTCGACGCAATACACAAGAAAAGATGATGTCAGATAGTGTAGTCCCAACAATCAAGCATGGCGGTGGCTCAATTATGGTATGGGATTGCTTCTCTAGCCAAGGAACTGGCGATTTGATTAAAATTGAAGGAATTTTGACATTTTAGAACGAAATGCCGTTTCTTCCGGGTTGCGATTAATTGGAGATGGATTAATTTTCCAACGAGATAATGATCCAAAGCATAGCTCAAAATTATGTCGAGGATATTTAGGAGGGAAAGAGGCACAAGGGGTGTTAACATGGTTTGGCCTCCTCAGAGCCCGGATCACAATCCCATTGCACTTTTGAGGGAATAGCTTGATAGGAACGTCCGTAATCGTGGCCCATCCTCGCGAGAAGAAATGTGGAATGCTTTATGCAAAATTTGGAACAATATATCACAAGACGCCATTAACAAATTGATTGCCCGAATGCCGAGACTTAAAAAAGTCAAGGATGAAAATGAAGGACGAGACTCAAAAATGTAAAGGAGGATTTATTCATGAAAAATCAGTTTAGCTAACTTTAGCCTTCTTTGCCATTTGTTTGTCAATCAATGTTCTATTAGATGATTAAACAGGTTAATTAAACATTTAATATTTTATTGGAGTTTTACTTTATTTTCCTACTTAAATTAAGGTGGTCTTAAATTATTATAAAAGTGGTCTGCATTTATATAAATAAACAGATACCGTTGTAAATCAAGGTAAAATAAAGGTACTAAGACGTAAGGATAGGGTTGCGTTTGGGGCGCGAGTTTGTCGTGTCGTTTTACTATCAATTAAACTCTTATAAATGCAGATCGTTGAACCGGGTTGAAAGGTGACCGAACGCTTATGGCCCTCAGTCGAGAGATTAGCCGTGATCGCCTCTCTTTATTAATTAATTTCTTACGACACATCCGGAGTATTAAAATTCCGGCATGAACCTGATGATGTGTAAGTATAAGAAAATTATGTTTATGTTAATAATAAACCTTGAAAACATGGCAGGAAATAACGTTTCCTTTGCTAATTAAGTGTTTTTGTTTCGACGGGATATCTTGTAATGTTGGCTTAATGTTTCAGCTAATGTTAATGCATAATATATACTTCTATTCAATATATATTCATTATATATTCAATTTAAATAAACATATACGTCGATCGCATAATAGTCTAGTATTTCAACCGTTTTGATAAATATGATATTTTATTTAGGTCATTATGTTATATTAACAGTGCTATTTATTTATTTACTTTAATATTTGCACGAAAGGGCGGACTTAATGCTTTAAGGCGTGCCTTTTTTAATCCAGGTTCCTTTTTTAATTCGGGTAATTACTCCACTTAAGCTGGTGTTAGTAGGTAGTTTACGATAACAGTCGAATATCGGATTTGAACCTACTACTTTAAGTTTTGCAGACCGTACCCTAAATGTTTTAATCAATCTATTATTCAATAGCCGATTGACCCTTCCAGATCAGACAATTCATGGCGTGGAGAAAAATTGTATTGAATATACGTAAACAAACCGTCGGTGAGATCCATTGATACTCACTCCTCAAAGAATATTCTAATAATTATTTGAAGATTTTAATAATAAAAAAAAGATACGTATAAATAAAAAAAGACCAGAATCTAATGGAAGAAGCGAGGAATATAGATAACCAAGCAGCGAGAAACTCTTTTCTGCACTTTAAAATGACTACTTGTTAATTCGTAAGTCTTAGTTGTCAAAAAATGTACCTAGATTTTTTGACAACTAGTTTTTTTTTATCTAGAAATTTCTTAAAAAAATCGCCTAATAACCGGTTGCGCTGACGTTCATTGCGGAAATTTTATACCAATGAAAACGATTTTGTACTAGCAAGTTTCTAGTTAAGTATTTTCGTTTTTACAGAAAATTTGTCAGCTTCCTTTGCATTCGACTTAATCCTTTCCATCTTTCCATCTAGAGTTTTATTGCAAAAATCACTAGGTTTTTTAAACATTAAGATACGTTAAATTTTCATATCGTTATATGATGTCTTTAATGTAACTAAGATTGACAAATGAACACACAGATCACCTGACGACAAAGCTACCCCTAACATCGTTTATAGATTTGATGAATTGACCGCGAAGCGATTGTCGCAGACCAGGGGAGACGTATTCCACTCAGTGGTTGCCCGGCTAGCGGGGCCGTACATACGAGACGACACCAATGATCATCATTACCTCTTATTACTGACAGATGCTGCCTTGTATACCGTAATCAAGCCTACGTTCACCATATGATACACAGTAACCATACAGTGAGGGCCCTTATTGTACGTTCACTTCCAAAATCGACCGATTTCGAATCGCCGACTGCAGCTTGGCTTCATCGTAATGTTTAATTATATAACTGACCGCCTGCCTATCAATATAAAATAAATAAAACCAGAAATTAAACATGACGATACCTTTCACAACACGCACACACACACACACAAAATAATAATCGCATACATTTTTTTTCTTTACTTAAAATGTTAAAAATTTAAATTCTTAAAATGTTGGTGGCAAACGAACGAACGTCTCGAACGATTACCATCGCCCATGGACATCCGCAACACCACAGGAGTCGCAGATACACGACCGGCCTTTGAGAAAGGTGTAGAATTTTTTCTTGAAGGTCCTTAAGTCATATTGGTTCGGAAATACCGCTGGCGACAGCTCATTCCACAGTTGTTCGTGTCAGAAAATTTCGCGTAAAGCGCACGGTAGTGGGTTGCCAACCATCGACCATTACACCCTCATCATGAGGTCGTAATTTTAAATTCTATCGTGATGTACGATGTTCAAACTCGGCGGCTGGATACCAATTATGGTTGGCGATTTTATATATTTCTTTTGGAAGGACCATCATAGGTATTAATTGTAGTAGTGTCTCATTTAGTAATTTATCATCATGATAGCTCTCAAACAATTACCTCCGTCCGCAATGAAACTTAAAACACACTAGTCAGTAGGACAAACAAAAATGCAATCACATTATATTTTAATTTGGCCGAGCGACCTCTACAGCTTTACTGAAATTTACTTGCAAGCAGAAGGCCCGCTGAGTAGGAATCCGATGTTATATAGGAGCTCTCTGTATCTCTATGAGCAAGTACCTATTCCTCACTTAAAGGTGAGTCCAGTCCTCACTCCAGCATCGCGAGTACAACTCCTCTGATGATCCGGATATGCATGGTTGGTGGTGATCACTTACCATTACGTGGTCTGCTCACTCGTTTGCCTCCTGTGTGTGACTTTTTTACAAATAAGTTTTTTTTAGCGATAAAGCTTTTCAGAGTAAAGTACATTTCGATCACGTTTAAGACATTAAATGCAATTCGCTTACTTTGAACGAAGAGCAACTCGGGAAATCTGTAATCGTATTTTCCCGCCTTGTCATTGCCTATTACTGGAGTCAACTTCTTGTACTTTATTCGCGTGAATGTCTCCGTAATTGATGCTATATTTGCTATTTAAGACTTTCTTATCGGAGTCGGAAAAAGCTCAGTGTCACACAGCGAGATTCGGTGAGGGCTATGCTATGTTTCTGTGCGTGATAGAATACGTAACGTATACGTTACGTTACGTTCAAAAGATCAGTAAGCTCAAGTAACAATGGGCTGGCCATAGGAACAATCGAAGGGGAAGAAACGTTAGTGAAAAACTTTGAGTGGCAACGTCCGCCTTGCAGTCGCAGTGTCCTATAACATGTATGTCAAAAAAAACAAAAAAATGTTATAAAAAATATATATTTCGAAGATGTGAAGCACACCATTAGCATATATGTATGTATTTATGAATGAAATCTTTCAATCAAGTTTTCATCCACTTCCGGGTGACTGAATAATCTGATTTTTTTTAGATGAATTAAGCACCGATGACAATACTATACAATTATGTCATGATTGGGGACGTTCTAAAACTATAATAACTTAATTTCTTAGACATGTAAGATTCCTCTAGAATTTCTTCTTTTGTTTAGTATGCAAGAAACATCGACACTAACTAATTAAACTAAGAACCAATTTACGCTATTGGTGTTTGTAATGTGTTTATTTACAGCAGCCATCATTTGTCATGTGACCGTGTGTGCCCGCTTGTCACCCTTGGTTGAATATAAAAAAGTAGAATTAATATATAAATGATATTTTTTTACCATACAAATTACATCCAGGTGTTAAAAGTTATGATAACAAAACTCGTTATAAACATCCATAAAGTCAATCTTAAATATGGCCGGGCATACCTTGTTGCCCCCATAAATTATTTTAAGAGATTTCCATCGTGCAACCTGTTAAAGTTTTAAAGGTACTTAAACTTTTATGTCTCGCAAAGGGTTCGTCAATATTATAACAGATTAAAAATATAAAGCACTAATGGTTTAGGATACGGTCTGCGAAAATTAATGTCGTAGGTTCGAATCCACCATTTGACTATCGTAGATGGAATGTTACTTTATGTTACATCACTTTATAAACGCTGTGATTCCTTACCGAGGATGTCAAGAATATCAGGATGTGATAGGAATCACTTACTATTTGTGAATTTAGTGCTCTTTTGTCACCCTCGATGCCATAATAGAAAAAAGAAAACATTCAGCTTAGTTGGAATGATTAACTAGACTGCTTGTTCTGCTAAAATAGCATTGAAGTTCTTTAAAAAAGGCAACACAATTTTTTAAATTAAGTTCATTATTATTTATATTCAAATAAATGATAAATATATGTTGATTCTTGCAAAGATAAATATTATCCATTATTTATGTTTTACTTATTGTTTTTTACGTATAATATAATACTTGAAGGGACTTCGTCCCTATTGGAGTGACTTTCCATTTTTACTATGTGGGTTTTACTGATTTTTACACTATGGCGTGGGTTATCGGGCGAGGAGAGGATAGTTCTAATAAAATATGGCCGCTTTATTACATTGCTATATTAATTAACTTTGACAATATTACAATTAAAATAAAGATTGCAATATACAAGATTAATGAAACAATTTCTGACAGACATTATGACGTCCGCCGAACACGTGGATGCGTGCGCGCTCACTCGACAACTGCCCAACGTCAACCCTTTAATTTCGCACGCTCCCCAAAATGGCCGCCTCTCCAGAGTTCGGCGTTACGTCAGAGTGACAACTCTGTTCCGTTTAGAAATCACAAATTATGAGAATCAATTAAAACCCGATTAAGACAATTTCCAATGCACCGACATACTTATATAATATTCCCTTAAAAACTTTCAATTTAATGTATTCTTACAAATCAGACTATATTTAAAAAAAAAAGAAAAAGATTACCTAATAAAGCTAGTACAAATTTGTAACAATTTAAAATTAGATAATGATTTTGTGTTTTAATCAAACAAAAACTCTTTCAAATTTACGTCAGCTTTCAAAACGTTGGTCTCCAAGGTATATGGTCCATCTGCAATATAATAAGCCATCAATTATTAATATATATATATTTATATATATATATATATATATATATATATATATATAAACATATTATACATATCGACCAGATGACATGAAATGCGCAAGATATACTACCTACCACACCAGAGGAATTGCAGATGTGCTGCTAGCCTTTAGGAAAGGTGTAGGCTCTTTTCTTGAAAGTTCGTAAGTCGTATTGGTTCGGAAACACCGCTGGCGACAGCCGATTCCACAAAGTAGTTGTGCGTGGCAAAACAATTCGCGGCTGAGTGGTGGAATGCTACCCAGCGACATAGTATGGATATAATTTTGTATTCTATCGCTATGTACGATGTTTAAACTCAGCGCCTTGATCCGAACAACTCCTCAGAACACTCTCAATGGTAAATATATCTCATATATCTCAATGGTAATGGTATCTTCGTTGAATGCGGTCAAATGAAAAGAGATGGAATGAATGTATCCTTACCAACAGCGAACCACTCCATCCTTGGGTACCCAGTGTCTTCCCTAGAGGAAACTATCGCTGCTCGCAAGGCAAACGCTACGCTGACTGCCAAACATAATGGTGGTTCTGTCAAAGCTGGAATTATTCGAATAACTGTAATATATATATAGATTTATGTCTCGGTAATGTTTCTTTTATCTTTTAGAAATGCTAGTCTCCTCAATATATATTTCTTTATCACCGAGCACATGTAAATTGTAATTTAAAATTGCACGCACACAAGCACCTGGTACTGAGCTACCTTATGTATAACAAGTTGTAGCTAAAATAAATCAAATCTGTAAGTACATACAATGAAGCGAATATAAGACTTACTTCTAGCTCCTAGAGTTTCAATCGGATTGAATGAGTTCGGTCGTAGTTTGATTCTGAAGTCTATGGGTATATCCTTAGCTAGAGGCACGTGGTAGTTCCACGCACGATCGGTTAGTAGTTCACCTGTTTTTTTATCGTAAATGAGATGCTCAACCGTCCAGTATCCTACTCCCATGATAAAAGCTCCCTCCACCTATATTTTTGTGTAATATAATTAATTGCCCACATTTAAAAATTATATACATAGTTACATGTAATCAGCACGAACATAGACAAACTCGATTATTTATTTTTATCCTTTGCTCCGTAATGCAAAGTCAAAGGAATGTGATTGAAAAGATTTGGACAAATTTATTTACGCATAAAAAATGGTATTCTCTTAAATTCAGATCACACAGTAATCGGTTCTGTGGACTAGGCATTTACGTGTGACCTATAACGTGAAGAAGATATATAAGCAATTTATTAACATGATTTGTACAACCTTTGTTTACACGATTACCATACTAATGATGAGAAAACAATTGCAAAAAGCGATACTGTAAAATGTATTTGCTGTTATTTCTAAACTTCGTAACGCCTTAATTAACTGATTAGTCACGATCATTGAGTTCCCCTCCATATTTTTATTCCAGTCATCCGCTTCACGGTTCTCTCTGCCTCTATCTCCATGATTGTTACAGCATGAGCACACATAATACATAATGAGCACGTTGATATAACGTACACATTAAGATATTTAACATTAAGCAAATGCCAAAAGTTGACAGCTTATTTCTAGGTCAACACCTACCAACGTTCATCCGGGGACGAATACAAGTGTAAAATAGCATCATAATGCTGTGTTTCGTTTGGTGAGGATCCGAAAAACCACTGACAGATAACGAAGCATTCCATCTCCAAGTTCTAAGTGATCCATATATGATATATGTAACTATAATATTTGTTGAAGATAGATGTAGATGTCATGGGCCGCAGTGATTACTTATCATAACGTGATATGTGTGGTTTTGCCACCCTCGATATTATTTAAAAATAAAAATATATAAATTTGTAATGTATTATGTATTACCTGTCCGATATCCAGCTGTGGATTTATACTAAAACCAACATCTTGCAGAATGTCTGCCCTTAAAATATCGTGTTCTCCCGTTAATATGTCAAGTTCAATCTCGACCACGACTGCACCCGGTGTCCTATAAATTTCTTCATCATTAGGAGTTACCCTGTAACTTGTTTGTAAGTTGATGCCTTCTAAATATGCCGTTTGCACTAATAGCTCCCATGTAGGATCGCTTAAAGCATCTCTAACTACAGACAATCTGTCAAGTATCAGTTGGCAACATTTGACGGCCCCGTAGCACACTGCAAGTGTTGTACGACTATCTCCGCTGAGAATGGAGTTCGGGGCTGCTGAAGCTTCCATTGGTTTTACCTTCACCTTATGCAAGGGTAGTTGGAGCACATAAGCAACTGTTTGAGTTACTTTAGTATTCATCCCTTGACCCATATCTATGCCACCATGCCTTAATACAACAGAGCCATCACCGTGATAAACGGTTAGTATGACATGAAAGTCCATTAAAGTAGAAGAGGGCCAGCTCATCAGTGCAACTCGAATCCCTCGTTTTTTCCATCTATTCAATTTGTTGAAAGCTTCAACTTGTTCTCTCCGTTTGTAATATTCACTGTCCTTGACTAAAGACGCTACGATTTCAGCTACGTCAGTATACTGCGGGTTTAAATTAGTAAGTCTTACTTCTAAGGGATCTCTGTCAAGCTCGTAAGATATACGTTCCATGAGATGCTCAGTCATAGCTATAGCTTCCATTTCACCTTAACATATAAAGATAAAATAAATAAAAAAAAGATTTTTATATTTTTATTTGAGATAAAAGTATTTTTTACCGGGCGATCTGGCATATGTATTCGATGCAGTATCTGTGGTGATGTTAAATAACTTATACTGCCACCTTCTATTGTCATAGCAATTTTTAGCTGCGGATACGCTAAATAAATTAATGGGATCACTGACAATATACCCGTTATCTGTATATAAGTGATATTCCAAGTACTGAATTTCACCAGTGTCACTTACGCCAAGCTGAAAATTATTCAATCAGATATTAAATTATTTGTTGCAGTAGCACACGCTTTAATAGATGGGCTTGAAACGGCCTTTCCCTTACGGAATATCAGAAAGGGTAGATATCGTTAATGTTTCATATCGTGAGTGTAGAAAACTGGAGTTCTGATTGCAGGAAATGAGGCATTCTAACTTAGTTCTCTGAAGCTATAACGCATCTTAAAGCCAAAGATTTAAGATGCATAAGCTTCAACTCTAAAAGGGTTGCGTTACAATGCCTCGTTACATATAACAGGGTCTCTGATCCCTTCGCTCACCTTACGAAACACAGTGTAACGCTGCTCTTTCACACTGGTATTGTATACTTTAACATACATATAACATTTATGAATGTTTAAAATACCTCATAATCGAAAGTAGTAGCATTCCGTTTGCCAATTATTCTTGTATTAGCTTGCATAGTCATTACGAAGCGGCACGGTCGATTTGTTAAATAAGTGACAAGAGCACAAGAGCAGGCGATCATTCCATTGCGAGATATTTTAGCCCCAAATGCTCCACATCAAATTTATTATTATAAAATGTTTTCATTCAAAAATCTGTTCCGTAATAGTCTCGTGGAAGCAATTGAATTATTTAGGAAACACTTGAACAAAATAACAACAAGAGTCACATTTACAAATTGTATGATAAAGATCTTTCTACCTTCTAACCTACCTATTTTGTTCAATTTTCAACATCTGAGATATCGCAACTTGTGTCTGATCTGGCCACTGAGTTGAAGCTATCACGTCGATTCCATCCTCACTGGGCTTGGTAATGCAGTACATAGCAAATATATTATTGCGCCCCTTCATAACTCTTTGCACATTTATACCTCTATCTCTTGCCGGATATATGATAAAAACCGTTACCCGTTCTGGTTCTCTCTCTAGAGCTTCACTTATTGTAAAGACTGGTCTCTTTTTTACATTATTATATTTGGCCTTCACGAGTAAAGCTGCGCGATTAGCGAGCTTTTCTGTTTCCGCCACAATAATGCCTATGGGCTGATTATAATACTTTACGTCACGTTCAGCGAGAATTTCCTCTGTTACTATTGCACCTTCAATATTAGTAGGTATATAGTTGTTGGTTCCAGGTATATCTTTTACCGTAAGGAATGTTAAAACACCCGGTAATTTCTAAATAAGTAATATTTAGGATTAAAAAAATAAATATGTTCGAAAAGTATTGTTGATAAATTTTTGTGATTTTTTATATTGTTTGAAAAAAATATCCTTGTGTCAATTCCTTGGTATAATTTGGATTATCTAAATTACCATAACATAAATTTAATGAAACGATTTTATTACAGGTTTCTGGTAGGCTCAGTCTCCCTGAACAGGTTTTTGTCTTTTCGCGTGTAGTTTAGTAGCCGTAGTGAACCCATGATGAAATAAATAGGATGCTGCACACGGTCAACCCATATCAATGGGCTGGCCAGGCTTAATAGCAACTAATATAACACGGTTTCAAAATTTGCTGCTATATTAGAACGTTGGGGACTAAGGGAAAAGTTGTAAACAGCCATGTAAAAACAGGTTTGTGACCGCTGGTGTTTCTAAGTCACGGGTATTATTAATACTTACAAATGCAGCAGATGGATCAATGTTTTCGATTTCACCGACACTGATTTCAGAGGGTACTAAGGCACAGAAAACTTCTCGCGATAAAGTTGGAGCGTCATTCACATAAAAAGATTCTCCTGCGCATTGGATTAACGCTTCTATTTTAGGTATTGGCTCGTTCATCGGCCAAAGGATTGGGTTAGTATTATACGTTTGTGATCCAGACGATAAAGGTCTAGTTTTCCTTAAGTCCCTCGCGCCTGTTCTGTACCGTGGTTTCAGTTTACTGTCGGGTATGATGTTTAGTAAACCCTAAAATTATTTTCAGCATATGATGAAAGTTTCAAACTTATAACAATATTAATAAAATCTATGAATGAACATGAATTAAATGTGAGTCCAGATGTAAAGTAACAAAAAAATACTAACCTTATAAAATAAGCCAAGGGCACACTTTTTTCGATACTCGGGTAATAAAAATCCACGGATTTCCTCTACTATTATTTCACCTTCTAACAAAGCCAGTGCTAGTTGTAAGGTGTCGTTTGTAAACAACTTTTTCCCAGTTAAGAATTTCTCAGTTTTAATTGCGTGTATAAATTTAGCAGACAGTCCTCCAATAACAATTCTAGCAGACCTAACTGTTTCATGATCTTTAGGATCTAACTCGTAAAGGAAAGCTGCATTCACTTGTGCAAATGCGTTTTGGGAACGAGGCATAATCTAGAAATAAAAAGATAAATTATAAAATAATTGTTCGCTGTACGAAAATTTGTCATCGGCCTAGATTCTGTTTAATTTATCAAAATAAACAGTCTAACTAGGAATCAAATTCAGGATCCGTGACTTAGCAGACAAGGTCTGTGACCTCTAGACCATGCAGCAGCTATCTTTTTAAAATCTGGCTACAGTGAAACTGTTGGACTTAGACAACTATATGTATCAAAAATATGCTAAAGGAAATAGTTTGTATATCAAACAGTTTGTATTCTTACCTTAAAAGAAACAAATTTGTAATTAGGAGAATATGGCGGGATTTTGACTTGTGTAATTATTTTTCCCGTCATATCTATGTGTAGAAAAACAGCAGGAGACATTTGCTCAACGCCTGAAGTACTAGCTGAAGAATGGATACATTTAAATTATAAAAGATATATAGGTGTATATAAATATTTTACACGTGAAAAGTCTAACGCAGTTTAGTAGCAAGGACGTCGTCGAGTCGCATAATTGTTAAATAAGTTTTGGGAGGTAGAAGATATGTGAGAGAAAGCCCTGGCTTGTAATATAAATATATATATATATATATATATATATATATATATATATATATGTATATATATATATATATATATTTATATAAAATTAAGAATACATGGCAAATGTGATGACAGTATTCTTTTACGTGGAAATTTTAGCCTTTACGTGTACGCACCAATTTTGGATGCAGCGTGCTTATAACAACATAGAAAAACACTAAAATTTGCATACTGAAAAATAACTACTATTATCCCTGCTACAACTAAAGATTGATTGGGATAAGATTAGTTCCAAATTATGACGCGACGATTAAATGGATTATTTCAGTAACTTAATCATGCATGACAATGCATGTTCCTGCCCAGATGAAGGTGTGTGTAACTCACAGGGATCACCTACCGAGATATTCAGTGTCTGCTTCTCACTACTCTGGATTTCGTTTGAGGAACAAAACGATACTCTTTTATAGTAATTGTTGCCAAAATGACTATGCAATATATACATACCTATAGTTAAAGTTGCACCGATTGTCTCAAGCAATAGGAAGACGTCTGAAGAAAATGTGGGATCTCTGTGTTTTACCATCAGATTGCCAGCTACTGTACCTATCTAGAATTTAAATTTGTTTTGTTTGTTTTAAATACTGTATGTCTATCCTTCTCGACAAATAAATCAAATACATACTTTTATTTGTTCTCAATTTTACAAAATAATGAGTTAGTAAGTTATATTTCATTTTGTAATGCAAGAATGTTGAACAACACAAGAACATAATTAATATTTATTTGATTGATTGCATTGACACAGAAAATAAATCCTTAGAAACTTACATTTCTAACTGGTATGTGGGCCACTAAGTTTAAATGATCGTGAAGTTTCTTAACATAAGAAAACTCTTCCCGTTCCTTTGATATGTGTTTAAATAGATCCATTAGGTCTCTTAAGGTAATTCCACCACCGACTATCAGATTCTGATCCAGGTAGTACGTCTTTAACTGTTCTATAGGACTTATATCTATCAAGACCCTTGGAAACGCAAAAATAGGTACCGCTCCTAGAAAAAACATTTTATGGTATAGTTCATTTTTTTAGTTAACTCATAGATAAAGTAAGCAGATTAATATAACCCACTGCTGGGCACCCTCCTATGTTGGCGAAATTCACATGTCTTCGATGTATATTTTTTTCCCATTCTTAGATATGCCGATGTTTTTGTTCTTCACCGAACACGTGGGAATCGGCACATAAAATTGCAATAACATTTTTTATTGATGCTGGAAGCGTGTATCAAATTAAACCCTAGTTTAGACACTGAGATTCCATGATTCTTAAAAGAGTTCGTTAACCCATAATGAAAGAGTTTTTTTGATTCTTTACTTTCTCGTAGAGAGAACTCACCTCTCCCAGTATTGCCGTTCACCAACATATATGAACTGGTCCCTTCGTCACTGAACACGTTAAATATATCTTGTATTTCATTTACACGATACCAAACGCGATCGTCTTTCAAAAGTATTTTCTTATTTTTTCGCACAACCTTTTCTTTATTAATGATACACCAAGTTTTGTCACAGTTCATTTCGCATTTTTCTTTCTCGCTACAAATACTTAATTCTTCTATGTCAGTGAGATGGCTATGGGGTATATCTGAGGCGAAGCTTTTGAAAGCGTCAAGTATTGGTCTGAATCCCGTACAGCGGCAGGTATTGCTGCCAAATGATTCTTCTACTTGATATTGAGTGAGTTTGTATTTATTATCTTCAAGTAAACTGTAAGAATAAAGGAAATTTATTTTAAATAATAAGATTAAATTCATCGTTGTCATATCTGACTAACACTTGTTATTTTCTATGTTAAGCAATGAAGTGAATAATTTATACATATTAAAATTATCAGTGGTGGAGCCACGATGCTCTTTCTTTGTAGCTGTAGCATGATTGTGTCTACCGGGGAGTACTATACCCTCACAGAATACGAGCGTTAAATAGCAGAATAAGGTTTTGTTTCGTCTGATGAGTGTAGGGATCCGGAGATTCTGATTACTGATACTGGCTTACCATCTTAGGGTGGAGAACGCCTTATGAACTATGTCAGGTGCACTTTGTGCTCTTAAGTCTCCCTCAATACTTAACAATTAAAAATCATTTCTTAGCCAAAGATCTTTCAATTATACCTATGATTTCTTAACATAAATTTTTGGATGTCAATTATATAGTTTTTTACGAGGTATATTGGGACAAAGTGGGAATGGGAGTATGGTAAAGGCACCCTTACTTCACCCTAAACATCCGTATTTCAGTGACAGTTTAAATTCAAGATTTAGTCTAAAAAATAATTGCAAGGAAGTAAGTTTAGAATCCATTGGAACCCACCAACAATGGGTTACAAATATGTTATACAATTTATATAATTACATGAATTGTAAACAAATATTTAAAAATAAATTTGTGTTAATAGAAACTATAAAGGCCTAACATAGGTGGCTGCACGAATCTTTCCAAGCAAAGATTTACGCAGGATTTCATTCTAGGTCTAGGTCTACGCATTACCTCGATTGCTGACTTCTTGCAGCAACTAAGTATTTAAAATGATCCCAATTTTATGGCATCTCCACGGAACATCATGCCATACTTAACCAACACAGTTCAAGTAATAAATATATGACATTTCTTTTAATTCAATTTAGAAGTTCCACTCATTAAAGAATATAAAACGAATTAAATTTTATTTATGTAATCAAAAGTATAACGCCGCTACCAATATATATAGCCATGTGCATGTGCATGTATATATAGCCATGTGCATGTGCATGTATATATAGCCATGTGCATGTATATAGTTAGTACAGTTTTTAAATCCTATAAAATACAGGGTTTAGAAATTTTGTGATTATATAATTATATGTACAAGACTGTCTGACTGAAAAATGATACTTAAGAATATTAAGTAATATGATTTAACAGATATGTGGAAATTTCCTGAAGGCTACCTAGCTAAGTTGAATGTTTTAATAGACACTATAGAGTCTTCACTTCTTTTCTACCTGTAATATGAAAGATTGTCACGTGTTGAAGAAAAGCAGAGAACGTGTTTCGTCTGGTGAGTGTAGAGATATTTACCTTGTTACTGATGACAAGGCATTCCCGTTTAGTCCTCAAGGGTGACGATACAATTACATTTTGGTTCATTCATCATAATTAACACCACAGCCATAGTCTATCGTTGGACATAGTCCTTCCTTATAGATTAAAGCCTATGATTATGATTCCTTCTCGTGGATAAATGTGGGTGTTAAGGGCCACAGGAATAATTAACCCTCGGGTAAACAGGGTCACTCTCGATTGACATACTGCGCATTAAAAAAAAATACTTACCTTATCAGACCATTCGCTCTAGGCTAACACAGTTCTTGATGTTACAGGCATTGGTGGAAATCACTGGTGGAAGTTCCTGTTTATTGCGTATATATTTAGAGATATAGGAGATAATTGAGGATATTAAGCGTAATGTAATAAAAATTACTTTCTTACCTGAACATACCCATGACCCATCCGGGGCTGCAGTAGCCACATTGAGAACCGTTGTACTCTGCTAAAGCCTTTTGAACGGGGTGATAACCTTGGCGATCACCAATTCCTTCTATAGTAGTTATATCCCAGCCTTCGCATTGCGTTATAGACACCAAACACTATAACCAATTGCGGAAAATAAATCAGAAAGTTTAGTGCTTATGAAATTGATTAATGGAAATATTATAAAAGATTAGAAAGGCTTAATGCGTGCTAATTGGTGCCAGCATAAGAGAATTACTTCAGTACGATTTTTAGGCGCAGAAAAGTCTATTTAGAGGAAAGTACATATATGTCGGAATAAACAGCTTTACATTTTTCAGAACTATCATATTCCTTATACAAAAGAGTCCGTAGTTGAGCTGACCCATTCATTCTGCATCTAGAAACAAACTGCAGTGTAGCTCTACTACTGTAAAATGTTGCCACCTACTATATTAAATGCAAAATGCAATTTGATTTTTAATATACTTTTTTAATTTGACATTAAATATACTTTTTTTTCAACAAAGAAATATCATTGAAAAGTAACCAAACAATGATAATGTTGCTTATGGATAAGGTTAATATTTGCATGCCATTACGGCAGAATGTTCTCGATGCTATGTTAATTAAAGACATTCGTACAACCCATATCGCTGCAAATAAATATAATAGATTGTGATAATACTGACTGAATTGACAGAAAACGTCCGACGGTGTCCATAAGCATCCTCGCAGGAGACGGCCACTATGCAGGACCCGCAAGTGCCTTCCTTACACATATACTTAGTACCGCGTAGGTTCAGAGACTCACGTATGTAATCGTTTATTGTTACATCAGAGTCGACTTCATGGCCCACTGTAATTATTACATTAAAACGTTTTATCTTGAAAATAATTCTAGCAATACTAACCAATACTAATTCAGAAAATTCCAGTAGTTGGTTCACGCCAATAGTCGAATTTGAATCCAAATCTACTAAAGTTTCGCAGACCGTATGTGCTACACTATATTGACGCTTCATTAATTAAATTTTCTTCATTAATTTATGTCATGTTCTCTTCGCCACTGCAAGGTTCTTAAGTCGTGAACTGAACGTGTCGAATTCCCACCAAATCTGGCTGCGGTACTAAAACTTCTGATACTATCTCATACTAAATACGAATACTTAGCTGATATTAAAGCTACGAGTAAGAAAAGAAAATTTACTCTCTTACCGCCTGCGATGACGGCTTTAATTTGTCTAAGAACTTTATAGCCGTGTTTTCATATTCGTCTGTTCTTTTTTATTAAAACAAGACAGTGTTTATTAACAAGCCCATCTGGTATTACACTATCTCAGAAAATGCCTAATCATTCTTCGCTTGAAGAATATATAAGATATATTATATAGAAGATACTGCTGCGAGCAAAATATTCCAATTCTTCAATGTCCGCATTAAAACGACGAAGCGTTATTAATCATTCATTTGCTATTTTTCGCAGTTCGTAAGGACCTAATTTCATTATTCTGTCCGATTTAGAAATCAATCTTGCATTTAATTAGGCATTATTTTTACTTTTCTAATTGACGTAAAATTTTTTGAACTTACCGGAACATTTTTTCTTGTTTACAGTAAACTCTATTCTATCCATTATTATGGCTGTTAAATTAAGATTTAAAATTAAGGTTTACAACACATCAAGATGACTGAGATGACGTTATTATCACACAAAAAAATAATACAGTACTAGAACTTATTTATTGGACCTATGTTGAATTATTCAAGCGTAAGAACTGATTTCCATATTTAAACTGGGTGTATGCAATATATAACGTTGTACATGCTGTTTACAAAAATAATAAGTAAGGGACGAGCACAATTATAAAGAATTAATCTGTTATAACCTATGTTTTAATAACTAGATAATTAGTTAAAAGTGTACATAAATTTATGCAACTATACGGATGTTATACGTAAAGCATAAAGACCTATTCACAATAAAATGCGGGTGCGGTCGTGCTCTGCGTTCCGCCTTCTAGCCGGAAGTATTCTTAATTTTATTCATTATAATGAACTCAGCCCAACATCCAAATACCTTTATTACTGGTGACGTGCGTTATCTTAGATCTCAGAGGTGAGAACGCATCTGCATAATGATTCCTTATCCAGTGAATGTGGCTTTATTGAGCCGCAGGGATTCGTTAACATCATGTGAAATGTGTGCTATTTTGTCACCCTCAATATAAGGAAAAAAATAGTCGGGTAGTGTACAAAGCCTTCCTCCATAGATCGTCACAGCGGACCGCCAACAAATTTGTCAAGCCATCTAAATAGGGAAATTTGTCTTGCACTGGGTTTGTATGTTTGTATGATTGCTAGTTAAGAATTTATAGTGATTTAAGAAAGTGAATAAAATATTTTTTATTAAAAATGCAAAAAGTTACCACAACGAAATAGCATCCTAACGCTGTTGTTTCATATAATAAGTGTAAGGTTTCGACAACTTTTTTATAAGTACCGTGATATTCTGTTTCCATTCTGAAGGGCGACAATGCATCCTGAATCTTTTTTTTGATGTCATTGGACACGGTAATCACATATCATTAACAAACTGTAAAAAAATTAAATATTCCTAGAACTACATAGCACAAATGTTGGATGAGGGAGTCGATCGACAATCGTATAAAAACGGTACACGTTCGTACCAAAGTTCTATTTTGATTGTTCAGTCGATTATTCTCGATCATCTGTAGAGGCTCTAAAATACTCTGGGATTCTTACACTCATTATAAACGAAACATCAATGTTAACGGTAACGTTTGCGAAATTAACCTGTTGTGTTTATCTATAAAACGAATATATTAACATAACAAATGTATGACTGGTATTATTATGTAGCCATAGGAGCTTGAGGAAAGTTGACGGATGTAGGCACTCGTAGCTCGGGATCGTGATTTGTGATAATCTATCGGGACACGTATAGCAGCGGACTACGTGGATAGCTTGCTGGTGATGAAGATGATAGGAATTTGCGTTTTTTTTTTTTTTTAAAGATTGTTAGCATACTAATATTCCGGTTAACCACTTCAACTTAGCTGAAAATGCTTGTGCTAGGTCACGACAACAGTCGAAATGTAGATTTTAATCTACGACCTTAAGTTTCGCAGACTACGCTAAACCATAAGGCTATTGATGATTCAATGCGAATGATCACAACGCTACGTTGGAAAATCAAATCTATTTTATTTATGTAAATAATAATTGTAATTAGATAACATATGTATTTACAAATGCCCGTTGCCCCCCTTGGGTAGGGATTTCGGGTTTTAAAATATTTCTTTTATAACTATATATATATTCATATATACATATATTATATACATATATATATACATATATATATACATATATATATATATATATCTATATATATGTATATATGAATATACATATCTGCTATCGCATCACACCTACTATTGCAACCATGCTTGGTTTTTATTTATTATTATTACATTGAGAATAATAAACGAGCACACAGTTACCTAATGGCAAGTGATTCCTACAGCTATGCCATCTATTTTCATCCTTGAGGAGGAATCATACTGCAGATGCGTCGTCGCCAGTTCTTAAAGACTGAGATGGAATGCCTCGTCACCAGTAATAAAGGTCTGGGGATCTCTCCACACTCATCCGACGAAACACATTGGCATTTTGCGGTTATTTTATGTTGGTATTTTATGAAGGCGTGGTCCTACCCTGGTCGAGCTGACCCATTAAATCTGCAGCTAGAAACCAACTGCAGTGTAGCACTATCACTGATAGAGTCACGCTGCAGTTTGTTTCCAGATGCATCAGGAATGGGTCGGCACAACTAAGGAAGGGCCACGTACTCACAGAATAAGAGGGTGAAGAATACTATAATGCTGCTGTGTTTCTTATGGTGAGTGTAGGGATCCAGCGATTTTATGGCATTTGATCTCAGTTCTCAGGGGTGATATATATATATACATAAGTATATATACATATTTATGTATATATATATATATGTATGTATATAAAATATACCTTACGAAAAGGAGCCAACGAGGAACGAGGAAAAAGTAATTCGTCTATGCTCACAGAGAAAACACAAAGGGAGTACTCGAGAGTGCACAACCCTTTCCTTTATTCACGGGACAAAAACTTTTTTTTAAATTAACGAGTAAACATTGTGAAGTAGTCTAGAATATAATAACAGTCTCCCTAGATAAAACATTAAATTCCACCAGTTATTAAAGTCAAAACAAAATCAAATCATCATCACCGTCATTTTTCGCTGGAGTTTCTTGCGCCACTTCTTCTCCAGCGCCCACGAATTCCGAAGTGGTGGTACAAAGAGCCAATAATAATGTTAATTAGTCAGAAGCAACTGATCGAGCCGAGGACGCTCTCGCGGAATAGGGTAACGGTCCAAGCCGAGGCGCTCTTTTGGGAGCCTTTTGCTGGTTACCCACTAATAGAGGTCTCGAGGTCACTTTTCAACCCAGCGAAACTGTAAACGCCCTCCAGCAAACAGCGGCCATGAGCCCGAAAAAAAGAAAAAAAAAAGAAAACATAATTTCAGCCCATAGTCCACCGATGGAATTAGGCTTACCCACAGATTGCTACATGGTATGAACTTACGGTAGCTGCATATCCGTCGAGGTCCCGCAGACTGAAGCGTCAATAGCCTTATGGTTTAGGGTACGGTCTGCAAAACTTAAGGTCGTAGATTCGAATCTACATTATACTGTTGTCGTGAACCATCTCCCTGCACAAGCATTTTCAGCTTAGTTGAAGTGGTTAACCGGATATGAGTATGCTAACAATCTTTAAAAAAAAAGAAAAAAAACGCAAATTCCTATCATCTTCATCACCAGCAAGCTATCCACGTAGTCCGCTGCTATACGTGTCCCGATAGATTATCACAAATCACGATCCCGAGCTACGAGTGCCTACATTCGTCAACTTTCCTTAAGCTCCTATGGCTACATAATAATACCAGTCGTACATTTGTTATGTTAATATATTCATTTTATAGATAAACACAACAGGTTTATTTCGCAAACGTTACCGTTAACATTGATGTTTCGTTTATAATGAGTGTAAGAATCCCAGAGTATTTTAGAGCCCCTACAGACGATCGAGAATAATCGACTGAACAATTAAAATAGAACTTTGGTACGAACGTGTACCGTTTATATATATATATATATATATATATATATATGTATTCCTGTGGCCCTCACACCCGCAATCGTTCTTGATAAGGAACCATAATACAGATGCGGTGTCACCCCGGAAGATTTAGATGAAATGACTCATCACCAGTAAGAGTTACCGGATCCCTACACTCATCAGACGAAAAGCAGCAGTTTTGTACTGCTATTTCTTACAAGCAACTGTAGAATTAGTAATTTTGACTCTTAACATGGCAAGAGTTTAACAATATTTACAAATGGTTAGATTAAAGAATGCGAACTTTTTGGATTTTTAACGATTTTAGCAAAGTGAAAGCACTTGGATATTCTAAGAAACTCTTTGTTAGTGTACCAATAAAGCTTAGTATATATACTTCTTGTTAAGACATCATTCAGTTAGGAGTCCAATCATCATCCATCATTCCTTTTGTAATTCGGTTATATTACACTTATTTAATTATTTGATTAGATGCGGTTCCTAATACAGAACATTCAATTTTGATAGTGTTTTGTCCTTGGAAAGAAATCTATCGGAATATACAAATTATATGTCGTAAAAAGTGGAAAAAGCCAAAAGTATCTCAATGTCTTCAATTGATATTAAAAACCCTCAAGTGCAACAAACACATTCTGAAAAGTTGTTCAGATTAACTCCAGCCGCTCAGTTTAAACATCGTACATCACGAAAGAATTCAAAATTTCATCCTTATTATCTCGATTGTTGGCAGTCCACCACTGTGTGTTTTATGCGATATTTTCTAACACGCTTAACTATTCTGTCGAATCAGCGGTATTTCCGAAACGATACGACTTAGGGACCTTTAAGAAAAAAGTCTACATGTTTTTTAAAAGCCGGCAGTGCACCTGCAACCTCTCTGGTGTTGCAAATATTCATGGGCAGCGATGAATTTCAGGTGAGGTGCTTGCTTGTTTGTTCACATCAAAACCTGAAATCTGAAGCAGAAGTGGAATATAACATAAAATATTGTCAGTTACTACTAATGGATTTATCATTAGAATGTATGAATATAAATTTATTTATGTGGTTAAACTTGTATTACAACTATTAGCGACTATTTGTCAACAGTACAGTTGTACTATTGTTTGTATCGCTTGCGTCAATAGCGTGGTTGCACTATTGACATTGTATTAACAACACGTGTCCGGTCGAATGGTCATAGTCTTCACCAATATATATGAAATAATAGTAATTGAATAAATGTACATCGCATAAATCTGATCTCGATAGTATCATTTGATAACTAATTAAGATTCTTTAAAAGAAATATGACAAAATTTTTATTAGTCTTGTTAAGAAAATTGATCACGATCTTTTGTTCTTTCGAAATTCATTTATTTTTAATCAATGCGGTATGGGCACAAAAAAGACCTAAGGGAGTTGCGTGAACCTTTTTGATATTCATTGATTTTACGTACATAAAAAGAAGCCCTTGTGACGTGTTACGCGAGGTAAATATGGTGTAGAATCAGCAGGTCTCAGTTGTATTATAAGTATTGACAAATTCTAAATCATCAACATACAATTTAAAACGACACTAACTGTAGAAGGATATTGCCTTTAGATAGTCGTAGATGTACTGTTTTGATCCGATGTTTCTAAAGGACATAATTATTTTCAGCCCGCGTTTACTAATGATGTCCTCGCGTGTTTTGAGAATTGATTTAATCTATCTGACTAATATATGTCATATATATAGAATATATAACCTAAAGCATTCAGTGATACACATTGGTATCACAGTGTTAGAGCTACGCTGCATTTAGTTTCTAGCTGCAGAATGACTAAAGCAATCATTGGTACACATTGGTATCACAGTGTTAGAGCTACGCTGCAGTTAGTTTTTAGCTGCAGAATGACTAAAGCATTCATTGGTACACATTGGTATCACAGTGTTAGAGCTACGCTTCAGATAGTTTCTATCTGCAGAATGACTAAAGCATTCAGTGGTACACATTGGTATCAAAGTGTTAGAACTACGCTGCAGTTAGTTTCTAGCTGCAGAATGACTAAAGCATTCATTGGTACACATTGGTATCACAGTGTTAGAGCTACGCTTCAGATAGTTTCTATCTGCAGAATGACTAAAGCATTCAGTGGTACACATTGGTATCAAAGTGTTAGAACTACGCTGCAGTTAGTTTCTAGCTGCAGAATGACTTAAGCATTCAGTGGTACACATTGGTATCACAGTGTTAGAGCTACGCTTCAGATAGTTTCTATCTGCAGAATGACTAAAGCATTCAGTGGTACACATTGGTATCAAAGTGTTAGAACTACGCTGCAGTTAGTTTCTAGCTGCAGAATGACTTAAGCATTCAGTGGTACACATTGGTATCACAATGTTAGAGCTACGCTGCAGTTAGTCTCTAGCTGCAGAATGATTAGGTCAGATCAACTAGGGTAGTCGACGTCCTCACAGAATACCAGCGTGAAATAGTAGCATAATACTGATGTGTTTCGTTCGTCTGGTGTAAGTGTACGGATCCGGAGACCTTTATCACTGGAGACGAGGTATTCCATCTCAGTCCTCAAGGGTGACAACGCATCTGCATTATGATTCCTTGTCAAGTATGAAGAATCACTTGCAATCAGGTGAACTGTGTGCTCGTTTGTTAATTTCAAAGTAATGGAAAAGAATGAGATAGAACCTATTAAATTATATATGGACTTGAATTTTAAAGACGTGGGTGTAATGTGTGTGTGTGCAATAGCCTAATGGTTTAGGGTACGGTCTGCGAAACTTCAGGTCGTAGGTTCCAATCCGCCATTCGACTATAGTCGTGTAGCATTGCTGATATTATTTAAAAAAAACTTAACAGTGCTTCATTGCTGTTGGTGTACTACGACGTAGTATTTAACGCTAGAATACAGTAATCAGGTTTCGAGAGGTTTTGACTGAAGCGTTAAATAGTAAGAAAGTTTTTTTTTTTGCGTCACACATATTTGATGCATATATATATATATATATATATATATATATATATATATTTAAAAGAATATTAGCAACGCTATTAACTACTACAATTAAGCTAATGCTCGTGCCGCGAGATGGTTCAAGAAAATAGTAGTAAAACGAATGGCGGGTACGATTATATTGAAATTTGGTCGACTTAATTTTATATGTAGCATTGTTATGTAATTCTATCTCCGGGCATATACCTTGGGATTTTAATTTCCTTTCTCTTTTTATATTAGAGGTGACAAACCAATACAGTGTTGGTTGCGGCCCATATAAAAAAAAAGATTAAAGATGCACAAGCGTGGATCCGCGTCGCTTCTGAGGTTTGCGGTGGTATTACGTGCAACTTTATCTGGGACTCTATATTCTTACACTCACCATAAAACACATCCGGACTATGCTGCTATTTGACGCTGGTGTTCTGTGATGACCAACTGATTGAATCACTGCTGCTCACTTGGATATTTTAACTTTTATTATTTAACGATATAAATACTCAGCAGATAATACGAGTCTTATAAGACTATTAGGGAATAAAGAGTCTAGCCGTATTTTTAAGATAGATATTTTAAAAACCCGTTACGACTTAGGATCCTCCACGTGAACAGCCTACACCTTTCTTAAAGGTCGGAAGTCTGATATCCATGGACTGGTCATCATCATCACCATTTAAGTTGCTTGTTCGTTGGCGATTTATTGTACATTAAAAAAAAAGATGCAATATTTGAGTCATAGAGGCAGTCCTCAAATTACACCGTTTCGACTTAAGTCTAGCTTTATGGCACTGTCCCTCAAACATACGACAATTGTTCTGATTTACGTCATATGAGAATTCCCCCCGAGTACGCCAACAAGAGGGCATGGGGGGCCAGGAAAGCGATCATTACAGTAGCACGTCGAGGCGAGAACCTGTCCGAAAGGGATATGAGAATTACCTAAGCCCGTGATGGATTACATTTATTTTTTAAGAACTTACTTAAAGTAATATATAATATAACATTTTTATTTTTTTAAGAACTTACTTAAAGTAATATATAATATAACATTTTTATTTTTTTAAGAATTTACTTTAGTAACATAGTATATTTTTATGTTTCATTATACTAAAAGTTCTAGCAGAATCTAAACCAATAATGACACGACACGTAATATTGGACGTAAATCGAAATGATGTAGCTATATGCATTTCGATTTACGTCCAGTATATCATGAACCTAACATGCCGTAAGGACGAGGCCGCAGTTTATTATGATAAATCTCATTGACTAGAGTCGATAGCGGGAAAATATTTACACCTGGTTTTCACATTGAATTTTATGATCTTGATTATCTTTATATTTTAAGGTCAAACAATAGAACCTATCTAAGCCCAGCCACGATGTGACCACGCTATCCAATTAAGCTGTATTGTATTGCCAATTAAGTGCGAAGCTTATGTTCTTCTGGCTCATTATTCGTGATTCAATTATAACCTTAATTTAGTCTTATATAGTGTTAAAAGTGATTTGCTTAGCATAACTTAGCTTTTTTTTTAATTACATTAAGAGTAACAAACGAGCACACAGTTCAGCTGATGTTAAGTGATTCCTGTGGCCTCATCTATACTCATCCCTGACAAGAAATCACAATCCAGATGCATTGTCACCCTTGAGGACTGAGATGGAATGCCTCGTCTCCTGTAATCAAGGTCTCCGGATCCCTGCACTCAACAGGCGAAACACAGCAGCATTAAGGTGCTGTTTTACGCTGGTATTTTGTGAGGGTGTGGTCCTACCCCAGTCGAGCTGACCCATTCATTCTGCAGCTAGAAACAAACTGCAGTGTAGTTCTACGACAGTTAAGCTTGAAATGTGCGTTATGCTGCTACTTATATATTATGTTCTACCTACAATATATACATGTACGAAATTAGAGGAATACTAAAAAACACGTCAAGACCTCTTAATTTGTACATTTTATATGGTAGAGCCATACTGTAGTTACTTACTAGCTGTAATATGATAAAATAGCAACATAATGCTGTGATTCGTGTGATGAATACAGAGATCCGGGGTTCCAGTTGTAGGTAACGAGTCATTCCAACACATGTGCATCTAGAATCTTTATCGAGGATGGGTATACGGAAGCTCATATAACAGCATTATGCTGCACTGGTATTCCAAGGGCATGGTGCCTGTCCGACACAGCTATCACACTCGTATAACATACAGTTTCCTTTCGTAGCGCTAATCACTGATGCATTGCAAATAGATTTAAAAACACGAAATTATTTTGCATACATCCAAATTGGCTTTATAATTATTGCAAAATAATTGTAGGTAATTCTTCCAATTACTATAATAACGTGAGAGTACAACACTTTTGTTGTTAATATTCTGTTTACATAAAATAAAGGAAGTTGTTAATCACTTAAGGATACTGAATACTATAGTCCGTTTACTGTCTCACTGCAGGCCGGGTTGTAGATAATGTTTTGCGTAATGACGTGCAGTCAAGCGGGTGTTATCGATTAAAAATCGACAAGTGTTTCAAACTCGTGCGCATAAGTGCTACGATGGTAAATAATTCGCGTAAACAATTAAAAATTCCACGAGTTGCCTGTTATGGTTCTGGTATAAATAAAAAAGTATGATTAATTTTATGCATTCAGTTTTTATCGTATAAATGTATTTGTAATTAGTATTAATTTAGAAAACTTCACATTTTATTTTTTATCTGTATATAAAAATGTAGGGATAAAATAAATGTAGTATGTTATTTCATTATTTTATGTAAAGATTTTTCAATAACATAACAATACGAGCGCTGAATATCATTATATCATCATGCGTAGTCTTGGACATAATTTTGCACAAGCTGCACTTCGCTCATCCTACCCGCAGTGAGATAGTAAATGCACTATATTAAATTTTTGTTCGTAAATGCTTGCATATTATAAAGAGAAACGTGGTATGTCAGTCTTGGCGGCTCGCCTTAAGAAACACGAAGAAACTTTTCTCTGAAGTAACAAAAAAAACATTAAGCGAAATGAGTGTTATCCGATTGACGGTAACGTAAGACCAAGTTCTCTTGACGGATCGTGATTCCTATATTCCACGGATTACTCATCAGCGTTAGGTTACGTTATTTTACGCAGTTACTGTGTGTGGAAGATTTTCAATTAATCGTGCGTCCGCCTGTCCAGAAATATTAGTCTAATGTTTAGGAGCTTACCAACAATGGGACTTGTTTAAGGCTACCGCGTTAAATTTAAAAGCACCTTACCTCCAGACTAGTGGAAGAATATTGTCACTCCATAATATTAGGAGTAACCGACATAGCTCAAAAAATTTGCAAGCTGAAGTAGCAATGGGCTGGCCAGGCTTGAGTGGGAGCCTCAGACGGCCTTGTGTAGGACGACTATCCATCTGGGACCTGGGACCTCTTGATCCATCGCAAGTTTGCGGGAAGTCGATGGATAGCTCAGGTTCGGGTTTTGTGGCAACCTATAAGGGAGGTCTGTTTGGCCGTGGTCTATCGATAGGCTGCGATGATGGTGATCGGTGACAAATAAGCACCGAGTTCCTTTCATGTTGCGTATCCTTGATATGTGATGATAAGTGATTCCAAAGGCCCATAATGTTGTCCTGTCCTCTTCCGACGCCATGTGTAACAAAAATATTTCCTTAACTAAATACGAAAAATAAGTCTCATTTTTTTTATATTTGTGTACTTTTTGTGAACATCAGTCTTCTGGCGTTATTTGATTCTAAACAGGATATATATTTGTGCTTAAATATTACTTACCGTACGTTAGTTACTACACCTGGCACTTTGCCAGAGTTTGGAAGCCAAGAATATTTGATTAATTAATTAATAATGGTAGAAGGAGGTCTTTTAGTAATAAGTTTCTATATTATAATATAGTGTTTCGTAACCTAATAAGGCGACTGGTCTAATTCAGTAGACAGACTAAGACAAATTAGTTTTTGGAGTAATTTTCTGCAATGACAAATATCAAAGAAGAACAACAAGAGTAAAAAAGTATGTAACAAAGAATTGTTTTTTTTTAAAACGTTGCGAAATGCCTTATGCATACTCACCCTTGCGGGGACAAGAATGGGTTATGGGGACACGCACCTGACCCCCACGATATTCCGTCTTCGCCGCTTATGGTAGTGTCATGCCATCGCTCACGACACGGTGGAATATGAGCGCGCTTTCCCACTTGGTCTCCTTCTCTGTCCTCTAAATGCGAAGTGAACCCCCGCACCCAGAAACTATGGGGTTAGGAGAGCATAATATCCGGTCCCCGCGGCGGATAAGGTCTACGGCTCCACTGCCGACCATAGTTCGGCTTCGGAGAATATAAGGTGCGGCAACGATACACTGACAGTAATAAGAGCTTCTCTTTTTATTTTTTATTACATATAGAGTAACACACACAGTTCACCTGATAGTAAGGAATTCCTGCGGCCCATGACAACTACATTCTTTGTTGACAAGGAATCATAATGTAGATGCGTTGTTACTCTTGAGGACTGAGATGGAATGCTTCCTCACCTGTAGTAAAGGCCCCGGGCTCCCTACGCAGCAGCATTATGCTGCTATTTAACGCTGGTATTCTGTGAGGGCGTGGTCCTACCCCGGTCGAGCTGACCCATTCATTCTTCAGCTAGAAACAAACTGCATTGTAGCTCTATCACTGCATAATTTAACATTAAAATCTTAAACTAAATAAGAAATACTGTTCAAATTTCATAATAAACGTAATTGGACAATAGTTTGCGTTATCTGGGAAACGAATCCTTATTAAAGCGAGACGTCTTTGAGTTTGTATAAGCGAGGAATAGGGAAGTACTCGTAACTCGCAATTTTTTTTATAAAGTAGAGAGAAAGGCTTCATTTTACGCTTTCTTCAACCCACATTTCAGATCTAACATATATAATCTTGTGAATTGAATTATATGCAATCGTAAAAATTCAAATTGATAGCGTTGATAGCATAATGGTTTATGGTAAGGCCTGCGAAACTTAAGGTCATAAGTTCGAATCCGCAATTAGACAATTGTCATGAAGCAATTCTAAGACAAGCATTTTGAAGTTTAGTAAAATTCCTGTTAACCGGAGTGGTTGTTGGTCACTTTAGTAATATTAATAGTTAAAAATCATTTTCTTAAAATTAAGATTACTTATAAAACAAAATTAAAAATGGATGTAAATCTACTTTCTTTATTCCATTTAAAAGAGAGTTATATACAAGGGAATCTGATAAAAAATGTGTTAATTAAAGAGAGTTAATGGTAAAAGCCTGATAGAAAGCGAGTGTCGACTAAAAGGGTGTAATTCTAAAAAACTAAATAAATTTACAAAAGTAACAAGTTCACATATAGCATAAATATTATAAAACGTTAAAATCAGCAGTGATGCAATGAATGGTAATTTTACTGTTTAATAGTCTTCACGCTTCACAACGATACTGGAAACATTGAAATGAAATGCATTTGTAATGAAATTATACTTGTGCTTGCGAAACTTTTAAGTGAACGTTGAAAATGTCTAAGAAAACAGAATTCTTTTTCTGTTTTTCCTGCTGGCTGACGTTTGGCGACACGCTGACATTCTATTAACTCAGACTTCTTCTTCTTCCTGGTTTCCTAATTGCTGAGGTCCTCGACCACAAACGATCCATCTCCATTTAGTGCGGTCATATGCGGATTGGACATCACGGTGAAAGTTACCGCCCACCGACTTTTATCGGACAATCTTTTAGGCAATTTTCCCCGAGCAAGTATGTCGTCCATTTTGTTTACTTCTAGGTGGTAGAGACAAGCATCAGCTTTTGTTGTTGCACGAAGGGGTGGCTCGACTGCGAAAGTGAGGTATCCTGAGGCCCACTCTCCCTCTCTAATAAAACATGTTAGCGGTAATTTCTAAGAATCTACCCCAAGAGACGTTCGGTTTTGGAAAATCCCTCACTGGGCTTCCACGCTCAGGCAACCCTATGCAACTTAAGCGTGTATACTCTGGCTGCCCCGCGTATTCGTGACAAACTTCCGCTCTACAGCACCACCGCTCTTCACTCTGCCAGGGGCAAACGCAGCAGAAAGGCTGTGGCAGACCCTGCTAAGCTCACCATACATTTCTTCAATATCAAAGGGATTTCATTCCAACCTTAACGCCGTCCACTGCCATCTCGAGACGGTGAAGCCGGCCGTGATTTTTGTCTCCGAGACGCAAATATCTTTTCCGGCAGACATCCCATACCTCTCCTACCCGGGGTACAAATTGGAACACTCGCGGGCGAGTGTGTGTATACGTCAGAGACGATATGTTTACGAACCGATACGACTTAGGGACCTTCAAGAAAAAGGGTTACACCTTTCTTAAAGGCCGGCAGCGCATTTGCGACTCTGGAGTTGCTAATATTCATGGGCAGCGGTGGTCACTTACTCGCCCTGCATGCTCGTTTGTGACCTACTCTGTAAAAAAAAATACTTCTTAAGTGCTTTGAAGACCGTATAACTTGAACTGGTATTCGTTTATTTCAAATAGACTTTTTAAAAGATTTCTGACACGTTATCATTACAAGCTACCGTCCAGTTCGCATTTCAGATATTTGCTCAAAAAATAAGGCGTACGATTTAAATTTTTTAAATTCACATACGGTAAGTAAGAATCAATTTGCTCTAATTCGCTTCGATCTAATTATACAACCACTTGTGCTACATACCTATGTATTATCATTTGTAATACAATCATGTGCCTTCTACATGATAATATTATGTATTAAAAAAAGTTGCCTGACGTTGCTATAAACTTTTTCCGGTCACCTTAGTCAAGGCGTGACAACCCATGGTGAAGCAAAGAGGAACCCAAATGGCCGTCCTAAGGCGATCTGTGGCTTGAGGGTGGACTGCTGGGGGCGGAAGCGGCGGAGTGAGGCCGTCTTCCCCACCCTCAGCAGCCGAGGCGTGGCAACTATAGCATTTACTATATCAACCGATTTTTTTTAACAAAAAACACAGTTTTGAAAACTTTTTCTTAAGAAGAGAAGAAGAAAGATTGTGAATCTTTTAAAAGATGTTTAAAAATATTTTTTTTTCTAAATAAAGTATTGCCTACTTGTATATAAACCCTTAGCAAAAGAATGTTCTGGTTGTCATTGTGTTGTGAATATATAAAAATGACTGAGAGTTTCCATTGGTAATGTTCCATTCCATCGTCTGAGGAAGTTGCGCGTTGAAACACGCTTCATTGTTGCAAATGACGTGTACCAATACATAGTAACTTATTACTTGATACTAGTACATCGAATACTAATGAGTGTAGGGATCCAGAGACCTTTATTGCCGGTGACGAGGCATTGCATCTCAGCCCTAAAGCGTGACAACGCATCTCCATTATAATTCCTTGACAAGGATGCATGTAGATGTCATGGGCCGCAGGAAACACTCACCACCAGATAAACTGTGTGCTCGTTTGTTACTCTAAATGCAATAAGAAAAAATGTTCACCTTCACAGATAAGCACTTGGTAAATCGGCATCAAAACAATATTTGGTGCCGCCGGGTATTGAACAAAATCTGATCTGGTACTATAAAATCTCGATATAGTGCCTGTACATTCTACTTTTCATTTTAATACAATAAAGCAATTCAATATACAAATTGATTTAATAAATCATTAACGATAATTTATCCATACATTTGATAAAATAAAATATAATTATAATAAAATCATTCAAAAGACGAATCAATAGTACATTACTGAACAAGGTTAAGTCAATTACTTAGGCAATTTAGTTTTCAGGACATCCGCTATAGCGTCTGGACTAAAGCCAACCTCATTTGTGCCTATTGCAGGATACTGTCATATCACATTTTGCATCTATAGTTTTTATACTCTACTTATTTTGTTTTTTTTCTTTGCAACGTACTTATAAATATAGCGTACTTATTAAATATATATTAATAATTGGTAACAATAATTATATCTAATGATGATGATAACGCCCCATGAAATGAGCATTTACTGGTTGATCTACCGGTCTATCCACCCATACCTCGCTTGAATGCAACTTATACTGAAACACAGTGTATAAACATAGTATGCATTTCACACCCCTTCTTCCCCCTTAGACTACGCCTATGACAACAAGTCGATCTACCGGTCTATCCACCCATACCTCGCTTGAATGCAACTTATACTGAAACACAGTGTATAAACATAGTATGCATTTCACCTTCTTCCCCTTAGACTACGCCTATGACAACAAGTCGATCTACCGGTCTATCCACCCATACCTCGCTTGAATGCACCTTATACTGAAACACAGTGTATAAACATAGTATGCATTTCACACCCCTTCTTTCCCCTTAGACTACGCCTATGACAACAAGTCGATCTACCGGTCTATCCACCCATACCTCGCTTGAATGCACCTTATACTGAAACACAGTGTATAAACATAGTATGCATTTCACACCCCTTCTTCCCCCTTAGACTACGCCTATGACAACAAGACGATCTACCGATCTATCCACCCATATCTCGCTGGAATGCACCTTATACTGAAACACAGTGTATAAACATAGTATGCAGTTCACACCTATTCTTCCCCTTTAGATTACGACAACAAGGCGATCGCGACACACTTTTATGATAAAAAGTAGATCTTTATACAGAAAGGTTAGCTACCCCTGATCCATACGCGTGTTTTGATTCACACCTAAGAACGGAGATGGACTTGTGTTGTTGCCTTGATGTAATTACGTGTACGTATAACTAGGTCCACAGATCCCTACATACCAATATCATACGAAACACTGAAAGTTGTGATTCTTGCTGGTATTCTTCCTCAGTCGTGCCGACCTGTTGATAATGCAGCCAGTAACTCAAACAGTATGGCCCTAATACTGGCACACCAGGAGTAATTAAGGGTTTTTCCTAATTCAATAGACTCTTAATGTTCCTATAGCGCGTTAATCAATTGAAGGCGGCATACACTATTTACATGTTTGAAAATCAAAGAAGAAAAAAAAACAAGATAAAATAAACCGCGATATTTTTTTACAATTTATTTTTTTTGTTTTGTGTTTATTTTAGGTATACAATATTCAATTTGTATATTATTGTATAACTTTTTTAAAATTACTCGTATTATTCTGCCTCCTATGTAGCCTCACCTGAGTAAACATAATCACGAAGAGACATGGGTACGCTCTAGGATGCTTTGTACGGGAAAAATATTTGTGGATGTAATTCCAAACGAAAAACTTATTTGTTAATGTAATTTAATTTTCATGTTTATTTTGCTTTGCCTCAAAACAACCTCATTTTACTACAAAATTGTAGTAAAATGAGATTGTACATATACATATCCCACTGCTGGGCTTTAGCCTTCACTCTATTGAAGGTTATACTATATATAGGTCATGTATAGGGCGTAGTTCACCATGAGGTTCCGATGTGAATGTAACTTCTTTGGACGCTATGAGAGTACAATTTGGAGGTCCAATTTGAGTGCAACATTTAGATGTTGAACGTCCCAAAATGCAAAAGGGACAGGAAATTTATTTTAGGCGTGAGAGAAAAAGAATGTAAATATATTTTGCTTTGTTTTTTAAACTTCTCTCCTCTTTCCCCCTCTTTCTACTACTTTATTCCTATATTTTATTAAGTATATAGCTAAAAAATCGATGAAGATATTTCCCGTTTGTCAACCCTGTTGCGCGTTTTTTATAGTTAACATTAAATCAATTAACCAGGGTGATAGAATTAAAGGCACATCTATGAAATTGAACTGTGGTTAATCATGCATTTTATTTGTGTTAGGCGTTTAAAAAAATAATTGTGTTAATGTTTGATAAATAAATAAAAAAAATATTATCAATATTAATTGTGCGAGTACATGTGTTGAATTTGTTGGTATTACTTTACTTTTTCTATATTAAATTAATTCCATATTAAACATAACCAGTTAAACAAGGTCTCTAAAAACTATGCCACTTTTTGGTAATTTAAATCACATTCAATGTTCAAGTTCAATTTTTAATGTTAAATTTCTTCTTTTTATATTTCTTCTTGTTTATTAATGTTTGAATTTATCGTGAAATGTCCAACAAACGAGCACACTGTTCACCTGATGGTAGGTGATTCCTGCGGCCCATGACATCTACATTCATCCTTGACAAGGAATCATAATACAGATGCGTTGTCACCCTTGAGGACTAAGATAGGATACCTCGTCACCAGTAATAAAGGTCTCCGGATCTCACCAGACGAAAGACAGCAGCGTTATCCTGCTATTTTACGCTGGTATAAAACTGTAGTACAGCAGCGCACGCCCAGGGTTATATGTATGAATAAGAGAGGAGGGAGTTAATAATTATTGTTATCTGGGTAGGCAGAGACCAAGAAATAGAAATAATTTGATGTTTAGTAACTTTTAACCGTAAAATTAATTTTTGAAGGCTTTAAATGTATAATAAACGTGACTATTGCTCTAAGTTTTTTTTTTAAATACTATTGATTTTTTTTCTTTAATTACTTGAAAATATATTTTTTTATAAAAACTTTTACCTTCTTACTACGTACTTTATAAGTAACTTTGTTATTTTCTCTACACAACATAACTGAAACCTAACTAAAATACTCGACCAAGAGAAAACCAAAACTTAACATGCAAATTTAACCGTTGGCGTGAAAGCGAAAGATTTTATGAACACTGCTTTGTACAAGTGAATATTAATTCAAAAATTTAAGTTTCAAGTAATCACATGTATGTAATGTTAAAAAATTACTTTTTACGTTTATTCAAACTATATTTTAATTTAATAACTCACTCTTTAATGTTCTCCTGTTAACCACTGGGTTTTGGTACTTCCACCACTAAGCTGTGGACGGATGAAAGCACCTGGAGAAGTGGAGGAGGAGGGGGTAAACCAAGGATAAGCTGGTTACGGGTCCGCATGCGAGACTGCCCCCGTGGCCGTTCCACCTTTACCGCTTACAGTAGTATGCAGAAAAGGTGGAACATCGTGGGGTTCTTCGGTGTAAGTCGGTGTAATTCTTTTGCCAAAATATGCAGATGTACTCATATCTGCTAACAAAACGCGTCGGAAGGAAATATTTCTATTCAATTGTTTTTTTTTTTTGTAAAAAGAATGCTGGGTTCGCACATTTCTAACATTTCTGTTAAACACTTCACTAAGCTTAAAGTGCTTGTTATAGCTTGAATACGACTAGATAGTTCACGTTCAAGCTACGAGCGTAAGTTTCATTCAGACTGTACCCAAAAATTATTATGGTATTGACACTTTCGATTTTTATTTATACTTTACTACAAAAAGCGTTGCAGGGAAATATTTCTATTCAGGTTATAAAAAAAATGTTTTTTTTTGACTCTAAGAAAGGAAGATAGAGGCGACGACGCGAGCCTTTCGGGCATTTTCCACGCGCTCGCTGAGAACAATGGGCGTTTAATTTGAATACCGGAGTACGCTACGAGACCGTCCAAATTTCAACTTTCAAATTTAAGGATACAGATATTTAGCCATTTGTTAATTTTACATTTATTTTAGTCTTGTAATCGTATGGTGATTAAATGTCGACCCGGTCATTAAATGTATCGGAATATTAAATGTTCTAAACGAAATGCTATCACCAAATTTATTAATATTAATAGGATTGTACCAACATATTGCATGTTTGTTTGAAAAAGAAGAGACACGAAAACATGTTACACACATGCAACATATTGTTTAGTTATATATTTATTTACTATGTATAACACTATCTATTCCTATATTTACAGCATAATATGACAGCATACAATATAAAATAAACTTGTTGATAGAGAACAAAACTTACCTCGTTAATGTCGACGCACGAACTCACACACACATAGTAATTGTATAGTTTATCACTTTTTGTATCAGTATACTATATAGATTTCTGTATGTCTCGGATGATATATCACACAGTAAATATAATAAAAACTACTACCCATATATGTATATAGGCATATATATATATGACAAACTTCTACATCAATCATCAACAAGGATGATATGGATCATGACTCCCTGAGGAATGCTCCATCCTCAATCCCTACACTTACCATACGAAACACAGCAGCTTCGACGAAGTGATCCTTAACCGGGTACCACGTCAGTTTGTTTCTGAGTGCGGCATTAATGATTCGACATAACCAGGGAAGGATCACGCATAAAATATCAGGATAACGCAGTTGTTGATATGGTCTCATAGACTAGATAGTATAGGACTCATAGACCCTATTAGAAGCACCCTAGATAGATTACCAGGCAATTCTCCTCAGTCCTCAAAGGTGAAAGTTATCTGCATCTTGGACCTTTGGTGAGGATAGGGGTAGATGGCAAGGGCATTATAAATAAAATAACGATAAATGTCCTTTGCTCTTTTATATAAATCTTGTGTTCGCACAACGGAAACGTAAAAACAATTAATGATACTTGTACACAAATTTTCCTCGGTTTGGAATCGAATCCAGAGTCTACCATGTGGACAGCTACTCTCACCACAACTCCACGTGGCTGTCAAAGCACGCGAGCTCGAGATAATGTTTACATGAATACACTGACGGATAAACTTTAAAACATTTTTTTACAAGTTTCCCCAGAGAGTTACCGGAGCGCATTTTATAAAATTGCTCTCACTCTGCATATTGTACTATGTTAGAACACTCTTTATAGCAAGAAAATCTATGATGACTATCCTTCTATGTTATGCATGCTGATACGGTCAGATATGTATGGTAAAAGTTTTTTTTATATATTGTTAGCTTTTTTATTTATTGCTTCATATATTGTTTTTTTTGTAGTAAGCCGTTTTATACTTAGCAAGCTTTTTGTTTGTTCCAAGCTGTTTTGTTGGTAGCAAGCTGTTTTGATCATAGCAATCAGGTATATAGGTTCATAGAAAGCTGTTGTACGTATCGTGTGCTTTGATCGTAGCATGCTGTTTTGTACGTAACTGTTTTGTTCGTAGCAAACTGAATGTTAAATCTATTTTGATATATTCTAAAATGTTAAATACAATTAATTCTCCTGCATATATTTTATTTCGCTATTACAATTGTTGGAAATCAAACTTTTCCGTTTGACTTGGGTCGGCTACAGTTGGTCACTATAACGAAACCACGGGAGCTTAGGATTATTGTCAAGTAAAACTTGAAGCTCGGTGGCCAGGTGCCTCTTGTCATCCCTTGAAAATCTCGTTGAAATGGAATGCTCGTTGAAACAAAGATTCACCCATGATAGTTTACTGTGTGATTATTTTTCTTCTTGAAGAATCTTGGAAGGACTAACTATCAATATCCAGTTTTGATCGTATGGGCACGCTGCTAAAAATCCTCGAGTTATCGGCCTTAGTTACTATGAACATCTATACGCCGATCTAGAAGATATAAAAAAGCTATGCTCAGCAATGGACTAGTAGTAGTAAAAGTAAGTATTAAAATTAAGCAAAAACTATAATAACTGACAAAAAATTTAATATTGATGTTGTTGTTGTTGTCACAATGTTTACTCGTTAATAGACAAAAATATATTTGCGGTGCGCTAATCACTTACCATCAGGTGATTCTATAAGAAGAAAAGAAGAAATTCTGGATAAGGAATTTTAAATACCTCAGTCAACACTATGAGTGCCGTAAATCACTGAAAACGCCGGTTATTACACGGTTCATGATAGAAACAATAAAATCCAATAATTTATCATATCAATAATTGTGTATAATTCCCGTAAAATATAAGAAACTAAATAAATCCTAAGTTATTCTAATTTGCAGAATGTGATCTGTATTCAGAAATTTTGTTTATTTATGTTGTGTACGTATATTTGGATTGTACAATTTTGTTCACATGCAAGAATCTCACAGAGAAAAGTAAATTGGTTTTGTCACAGGTGTTGCTAAGCACATATTTACAGTGTAACTGATGAAAGGGAAAAGGGATTCTGTATAGGTTCTGTTGGTTTGTATTTTGGTACAATATTGTATTCATGCCTTTTATATTATTGTGACGGTCACGTGGCGTAGTGGTTACTGGCGGGGGCTCCTGGGATCGATTACTAGGCGAGGAAAAAAAAAATATTTTTGCATCAAAAATTGTTGATTTTCTTGGTGTGTCGTCAGCACTGCACCTGAAATTTCCTCTACTCTTATTGCACATGAATAATAAGGAATAGATATGCAAAAAAATTGTGTATACGAATCGAAACCTGGGGCGCAGAATGCAGGCAACTAAAATAATAATCTAAAACTATACTACTACACCACTCGGTCGTCATTTTATACTTATATTTCACATAATTACAATTACTTGAAGAATATTTCTTTTTTTTTAATTTATTAAAACTTTTTACACAAACAGTGTACACAGGCGGACTTAATGCCTAAGGCGTTGTCCCCCAGTCAAACCTTTGGGTGGTACGGAAAGATTGAGTAGGTGCATTGAAACATTTTTAAATAAACCACCATAGATGAGATAAGAACTACTATGTTAAATTTAACAGTGGTAGAGCTACACTGCAGTTTGTTTCTAGCTGCAGAATGAATGGATCAGCTCGACGTTGATGACCACGCCCTCACAGAATACCAGCGTAAAATAGCAGCATAATATTGCTGCGTTTCGTCTGGTGAGTGCAGCGATTTGGAGATCTTTATTACTGGTGACGAGGCATTCCATCTGTCCTTAAGGGCGACGGTGCATCTGCATAATGATTCCTTGTCAAGGATGAATGCAGATGTCATGGGGCATAGATACCATCAGGTGAACTGTGTGCTCGTTTGTTACTTTCATTATAATAATATTAATAAAAAAAGGATTGACTTACTTTACAGAAAGTTAGCCAGGGACTTTATTTCGCAACGTCTAAATAATACACGAACGTTTGTGAATAGTCGTTGATCTCAACGTCTCCTTTGAAATTGTATGTTATATTTATTTTCCTGTTACGAGTAATTAATAAAAATCATTTCAGTACCTCCAGAACACTTTTCTGGGTTTTTTTTTATCAGGAGCAGGCTAAACTAAGCACGCCATATATCAACTTGGAAGAAAGTTGCGTTAAGATACCGGTAAGGTGAGTTATATATGGTCAGCGGTTTTGTTCCTGACTCATGGGAATACGTTATCTGTTTGAGTTACTTGTTCGATAACGTGGTATGAAACACGAATTTTCACTTTTAGTTTATCGATAGTTATAGTAATATATTTAATAATCTATAAATGCGATGAAGTATATTAAACATTTCTAATTTATTGTCTTTACATGCGTCTTGCGTTGTGTTTTATATATTTAATGGCCCGCACCGGGAATCCACCTAAATGTGCTTGCGTAATCCATATTAAAAGTTAGCGCTTACTCGGCGCTACTACAGCTCATATAATTTATGTTATGCAATATATTATCGATACATGCGTCTTGCGTCATGATTTATATAGATTTCAGTTTAATGTTAATTGTTTTTTTTTTTTAAATTTATGTAATAAGCGGCCCCAGCTTTCTGATGATGATGATCTGACGGGCTCGAATTTCATTTGTTTCTCGGAATCTTTTTTATTTATTTAAATTTATTTACTAAGAAGAGCTACTCAACGGTTAATTTATTACTTCAGCATTAACGAATCGCATTAACTGCGGCTGATACAGCGCGGCTCAGAAATCACATTCCCTTGGCATATTTTTTCAATAATCTTTGACTTGGCAAATGACCACACAGTTCATCTTATATAACATCTACAAATGTCAACAAGGCAGATTCAAGATACATCGTCACCCTTCAGGACTCGTTATCCTGGTATTAGTTCTTTACCTGTGAAATTGCCGTTCTTCAGTATTGGCCATATAAAACCAAAAAATAGTTTTGATTGGCTGTGAATTCTAAATTCAAATTAATTTTGTTTTAAAAACACGACATTATTTTTACAAAGTCAGTCGTTTGTTTATTAATTAGCTTCGTATTTTCATTACGTTTGAACATATTTCGCCATAATATATACTTTAAAAATTCGTGTAATTATGGAATATGAGTTCCGTTGTGGCATCAACGCAGCACAAACGGCACGTAACATCAACAACGTTTACGGAGAGAACTTTATACTTACTTTACGATCGCCAGCGCAACGTACGCGTTAAGACCTGCCTCGCGCTGCTCAACAGGCACTGAAATGAAAGATTTTTGAACCGAACTGTTACGTGTGACGAAAAGTGGATTATGTTTGACAATCGAAAGCGCGAGTTGGTTAGATCCTGGTTCAGCACCAAAACAATGCACTAAACGAAAAATGACGGTCACTGTTTGGTCTAGTGCTGGTGTGATACATCACAGTTTTTTACCAAACGGCATGAGCATTACTGCAGATGTGTGAAGAACTGAAGACAATGATGGAGAAGCTCGCACATCTGCAACCAGCTTTGGTCAATCGGTCGTCCCCGCCCTTGCACCCACCAACTATTCCTTTTTACAAAATTTGGACAACTTTTTAGCGGGAAAAAAATTTAATTCCCGAGAGGCAGTACAAATCCCTTTGAAAAGTTTTTTCCCCCCGTCCAACTGATTTTTACAAGAAGGGTATCAATGAACTACTACTACGTTGGTAAAGATGCATCGATTACATAGGTGATTACTTCAAATAACAGAAATAAAAAAGTTAAAAAAAAAACACTTTAACTTATTTCTTACAAAACTCTATTATTTCACTCTGGTATCCTGAGAATGTGATCTTTATCGGTATTAATGAACTGCTGAACTATGTTTCTATTACGTAGGGAGTTATTGATTAAATCACCGGAGCTTAATTTTTAAACAACCAGGTTTAATGCTAAGACACAAACCCTTACAAGTTTAGAAAACTTGATTGAAATTTCAAACGCCTTAAGTTTAACGAACTGTGTAATAAGTACTAGATATACTCGTATTCACAATGCGCAATCGAGAAACATTACTTACTTCTTTAGACGGTTGCACGATGTCAGTAAAGCATCAAAAATTTTGACAAAATTTACGTTATATACATTATATTCTTACGGCACTATAATATGTACTCAGGTGACGTCTTCATACATACCCAATGAAGATAAAATGTACATACATTATCACTTCCATGGACTAAGAATGCCTTGTTACCTATATTAGATTCTCTGGATCCTTACGCTCACCATATGGAACACATCGATGTGTCTCGCAGTTATTCTGGGAGGTGGTGGGTCTCGATCGAGCCGATTATAAACAAATAAAAAACAAATCAAAATAAATATGAAATATTCTTAGATTTGTTGTTACTTAAGTCAAGCAATTGAAGACGTATTAAGGGAAGTTAAGGCCAATGATATGTTTTATACACGAGTAAAGTAACTTAGGCGTAAGCATTACAAACGCTTTGTGTTGCTATCAACGGTTCCACAATTTTGCGCAATTTCAAGAATTCTGTTCCAAATGCCGTTTCTAAGCAAAATGTTATGGCACAGGAGATTTGCCTGAATAACAAACGAGAGGCGAAACTGCTTTATATTATTAGTATACATATTAACAGCGGTGGAATTTGTATCTAGTTACTAACTGTATATTGAATAGGTTGACACATTGAGATACTTGCTCAATATCATGGTAAAAAATCAGCATAACGTTACGGTGTTTCGTCTGCTGCATTCAGAGTCAGAGGCATTCTTGAGTAACCCGGGATGACAACATACTATATAGTTGTTCCTTATTGGATATCTATATTCCTAATTTGCGCAGTCTATGCCACCAATGATCTACCATTAGATGAAGTGTGTGCTCGTTTGTCACACTTAATATAATAAAAGAAACAGTTGCACTAAACCATTATTCTGCTAATTACGGAACGGGGTTCTATAGTCGAACCAATTTATTATTCTTATAGATTGTCTATAAAGGCTCAAACCTCTGCCACGTGAAAAATGGTTGTGGTAACAATCTGACGATGGATGCAGAAGATAATGACACTCTTGCCACACGGGGCTTCCGAGCACGGCTTAATCGTCGTGACAACACCGTGTACACTAAATGCACCCAATTCTGGGGTCTCACCGTCCCAAGCTTCCGACAACAGATGACAACCGTCACAGGTTAGATCGGTATACCTAACGGCATATAGATATCACCATCCGCTCTTCACTCTGGAGATTGGATTCCCAGATAGATCTTCAGTGACAAAGACAGTTGCACTGACAGAATACGTTCAGAGAGCGAGCACTTCATAGTAAGCAATCCGTAATATACTAGCTGGTGGTCCCGGATCCGGGAGTCCAAAGTACCAGTATAGTGAAGCTGTAAGAGTGTCAATACCAACAGAACCTTGAAATATGCAGGTGGATCAGAGTCGTCCTCTGGGGCAGTCTGTGGTCTATGTTCTGCTGTATATAGTGATAGGTTGAAATGATTATATAACACGTAATCTGCAATTGTGTTATAGTTACTTTTAATTTAATTAAAATCATAATTTAAATAGTTGTTTAACATTATTGCCCGAAACGCTTACAAAACTACCTTTTTTTGGCATCGACTAAATTAGGTCGAAGATACACAGATAAATATTTAAACTATCGAAAAACAGTTAGACATCGTCAGCCTTGTAAGATGTTATCCTAACAAATAACTTGCTGATAATGAATTCCCACGACACAAGAACAAAACCGTCGAGTGGATAGCTCCGCAACTTGACGCAACTCTATACCAAGTTAATTTATTATCACAAATAGTAAGATTAGATTAGTCAATACGGGTAGTATATTTACTTCTCTAAGCACTCGCTCCAGATAAGTGTGAATGTGGAATACTAGCATGAAATGATTGTGAAACCCTTAAGGACTGAGATGGAATGCCTCTTCACCACTAATAACGGTCTTCGGATCCCTACGCTAACCATACGAAACACAGCAGCACTATGGAACTATTTTACGCTGGTATTCTTTGAGGGTGTGGTACCTACCCTGAAATAAATGACCCATTTATTTTATAACTAGAAACAAGCTGCAGTGTAGCTCTACCATTGTAAAACGTGTGTACGGTGAGTTACGGTTTTTGGGGACTTAATTACAGATAATGACTTATTCCATCTCACTCCTCAGTGAAGACAACGCATGTGATATTTTATTAGTGATGGAAGTAGATGTCGTGCCACATTACTTACCATTAGGTGGGCCTTGTGCTCATTCACCATCCTTACTAAAAAATAATCATGTGACCATGTTACATACATTTGTGGGATATGGACAGTATTGCATATAATTTATAAATACACATCAGGACTGTAAATGAATATAAATGGCATAAAGATTTCTTGATATTTCTTTCTGTACTAGACTAATGCTATCGCTTTGCAGCTTTTATAATATTACGAGTAAGAACTAAAGAAGGAGGAAGCGAGCTCACGGTTCATCTGATGGGAGGTATTGATTGCGGCCCCTGACATCTATAGTTATCCTTAACTAAGATTTAAAATGATGTGGTACCATATATTCTGAGGAGTTGTTCTGATTAATTCCAGACTAACTGAGTTTAAACATAGTATATCACGATAGAATTCAAAATATCATCCCAATCATCTCGATGGTTGGCAATCCACTACTGTGCGCTTTATGCGAAATTGCTGCTACGCATAACTACTCTGTGAAATCAGCTGTCGCCAGCGGTGTTTCCGAACCAATGCGACTTAGGGACCTTCAAAAAAAGAACCTTCACCTTTCTTAAAGGCCGGCAACGCATCTGCGACTCTGTTGCGCTGTGTTACAGATGTTATGGTGTTGCGAACTATTCTAAAAAAAATCCCAGGTGTCTGGGCGCAAGACACTTTGATATTAAATTCGTGACAACGTTTTCAAATTTAATATTATTATGTTATTCCAATATTAAATATTAGTGAGCGAGCCACGAGCACGCGGTTCTATGAGTCACACCTCCGAGCGAGAAGATCGTGCGCAATTATATAAGAGCGGAGCTAACATTTCTCGGAAACACGCCGACATATGCCAGAAGGAAATTGTTTCTGAAATCGAGATAACTCTAGTCATTTTCAACCTTAAGAAGACATAGATTTTCGCATTCACTCATCAAAATACACCCTTTGTCGTATATCTTAATTTTGAGAACACATAGTTTTTTGCTTTTGTAGTATCGGAATCTTTGGTGTTGATATATAGAACGAGGTTTACTTCTGCGCTCACCTGGTAGAGATTTTTGTAAACACACGATTCTAACGAAAGATAATTTTAATTTTACAAATTTAAAAATTAAAACAGTCACAAAATATTTACTGAAATTTATACAGGACAACGTCTGTCGGTTCGGTCAATAGATAATAAAACTATCGCAAAATATGACTGTATTATAATTTTACAGCGACACTAATCTTTTTAAGCAAATGAAAGAAAATTTAGTAGGCGCCCTTCGAGCTCATCAATCATATAACGTGAGGATTGGCTACGTCTGCTGCCGCGTATTTGGTACAGGATTCATTTATATCGCATTAAATTCTTCCGCATAGCTGCTAAGGCATCGTCAACGATGTTGTGCGTACGTGAGATAATGCTCCATTGGCGAAGAGCGATTAATTCTCCATCTCAATAACTACAGCAAGCATTCCTCGATACGTTAATCAATAAAATGGTAATAAAGTTGTGAGGGATATACTGATGTTTATAATTATAAATTTAGAACAATACATTACACCTAAGTACTCATACATATATATTAAAAATGCCAATAACATTACTAATATTACGGTTAACCACTCCACTTAAGCTGCTAATGCTTGTGCTAGGAGATAATTCACGACATTAGTCGAATGGTGGATTCGAATCTATAACCAGTTTATAATAAGTTTTGCAGACCGCACTAAAACACCATTAGGCTGTTGACGCTCATTAATGATGATGTCAACCAGGCATTCGTCTTGACCATACCGAGTAATAAGATCGGAGGAAGTTTGAGATGCATTTTCAAAGACACGGAGCACGTACTCAGATCAGAAAACGAACAAGTTGTGACACACATATACTGTATACTCGACTTTGAATCGAATCCAGGATAATGGCAAGGTAATGACCACAGCCAAGCGGTCGTTTTATTTAGACCAAGATGTTATATCAATATGTGTAAACAAAAGACGCAGTTCTGGCTCTTTATAAACGAGCTTGGTCTGGTTTTTATTTTGGTTGATGTCGAATTTTTTCGAGCGCTTAGGGCATTCAGCCGACATCTTCATTTATGGATGATTATGATGAAAGAGGGAGGGAATAGGATATGGATTATGGAGGATATAAGGATTAAACCGCAAAAAAGTTCCAGAGGGTTACCCTGTGTGCAAAAGTGACCAACCTCGGCTCGGTCAGTTACTTCTATCATATTAAGCTTGGTCTAGTTTGGGAATGTATCAATTTGTCTGATTGGTGGATAGCAAAAAACCAACAGTGGTAGTTACGTTGTAACACGTTTCTGGCTGCAATGTGAATGGGTCACCTCAACCAGGTAGGCCACGCCCTCACAGAATACAAGCATAATGCTGCTGTTTTCATGTGATGCATGTGTAGAATAGGGAGTCGGAGACCCTTATTACTGGGGTCGAGACATTCCATCTACTCAGGGGTGATGAGGGATCTGCATTACGATTCCTCATCGAGGTTGATAGTGAGTGCCCTGAGCCGCAAGAATCACTTAACATCAGGTGATTTCGATTGTCTTTCGATTGTAGCTCTCAAAGCAAAATAAATCATATAGATGAGCCATGGTACGCAGTGTCGTGACGTCTGCTTTACATAATGTGAAACGGGAGCTACCTGTGTTCCCCGGTGCTCTCGATAGTAAAACAAGTAAATATTATTTCAATAAAACCTTGAGATATATTAAAAAAATGTTTCCGCCAAAAACGCAGTGTGTATGTACTATGTAATAACATATAGTCTTTTCTTCTCTTTATATGACTGTATCATTATCATTGATTTACTTAATGTTTTTAGTATATAACTTCTATAATGTACTTTGATAGTCGTATGTCCAGATGTTAAAATAATTTTTATTTTAATTAAATATGATATATATCGTAATAATTTCGCTGCACTATTTCATGGTACTGTTGACTGTTTGCGTAGGACTGCCTATCCATTCACGTCCGCTACTTGAGGCGAAGACACGAGATACATCACGAGCCGTGATTCTGAATTCTGTTTGTTCGGCAAACGAAATTGATTCTGTGTCCGTGTACCGTTACCGTTATTATGTAATGTTACCGTTATTGTGTTATATTTATGTACGTAATTATATAAATATAATGCAATAACTATATAACTATGTATTGTTTTTATGTATATTTTAATATAAGCTAGGTCTTTTCTTTTTTTGTTTTTCTTTTATCTTGAGGCTCTCTGCTACTACGGTGTAGTTTATATCTAGCTGCATATCAATGGGTCAGCTCGACTGCGGTAGGACCACGCCCTCATAGAATACCAGCGTGAAATGGCATTCATAATGCTGCTGTATTTCGTTTGGTGAGTGTAGTGTATAAATCTCTTATCTTTTTTTTATAACATAAGAGGCAAACGAGCAAGACGGGTCACCTGATGGTAAGTGGTATCTTCTGGTTATTATCAGATGATATCATGTGCGTAGGATTGACCAGATGCGGCGAACGAAGTTATACTTTTATAATTAATTTCGATTCAAAATTGATTTACTTGATTATTATTTTATTATTATATATACTTTATTGTACACCACAAAAATAAAATAAAACATATCACAATAAAGAAATGGAAATAATTAAAAATATTATTGAGTAGGTACAAGGCGGTGTTATCGCTAAAGAGCGATCTCTTGAACCTTTGAAATAACCTGAACCTTTAGAATAGAATAATATAATAATTGAGTTAAACATGTGTACACATAAAGTGGATATTGATTGATTTCAAATTGAAGCTATAAAGGAGAAGGGATCTGTCAGTGTTAAGATTTTTTATTGATTACTAGCTGACTCGCCAGTCCTTGTAGATGTTTCCAAATTTAAATAAATTTATTTGAGATCGTTTTGCGTTTTTGTATGTTTTATATTGAGTTAGATCTTGACCTCATACAACGATCCCATAGCAAAAAAAACACCTTTCAGTTTTTCCCGAATCGATCAATATTCCGGGCAACCTTTCCAATTTTCTTTCATTTCCATAAAAATTACTTACAAACCTTCGTACCTTACTTATGTTTACCTACGAAAAGCATTTAAGTTTTGTTTATATTTAAAAAAAATATGTAAAAGTTACGCTTTGACATTTAATAGTGTTGTATTTGAATAAATTCGTACAGTAATAAAAAAATAGACTCGGTTTATTGAGTTTTTTCAGAGATATCGTATTTACGTTTGCATATATATATTACATACATACATATAATATAATAATACCTATATACAGATAATTGTCATTTTGGTAATACTCTTTTTTATTATAATCTAAATATAATGAATTTTACATTTAATATTTAATTTCATAAATAATATTATTGTTAAACAGAACGTCCCATTAATATATAAATAACAATGGATTTTTATACTGGCTAAGCATTGTTAAAAATTATCGAAGATGATGAAATCTATTCTCTTAACCGACTCTAGAGCATAACCCTGGCGTGCGTGCTGTTCCATAAATAAGAATTTACAAGGCAAAAATAACTGCAGATAAGTAAAATATTAAAATAATAAAAATATTAATATTCTATGAGGACGCTGTCGAGCCGACCCATTCATATCGCAACTAAAACAAACTCTAACATTGTTTTACCATTGTTATGTCATATCATGTTAGACACATTATGATATTGCCAAGTAATAATTGTAGACAACAACATAACTTGAGTCATATGTGGATAACACCGTTGATTGTACATTTATCTATCACTTATGTTTTTTTTTTCCCTTCTAACATACATTTTACTATTGTGTGTTGTGTAAGAAAATAAAAATAAATTAGGTATTAAGTCTCAAATTATAAAATCAGTGTTAAAATAGCTTAATTGAATTTTAATTTGATTGCCTAAAAAAGAATTGAGATGATATAAAGTAACAATACAAACTTAAGGGGAAGATAATTCGACCGGCCACCTATTAGGCAAAAAAATAACCATAGTAAAAGTGTTGCCATTTACGAGGTATTGAAATTTTTTCTTCTACTCTCTCTCAAGAAATTGCCTAAAAAATTTTGAGTAATTAAAAAACAATAATAATAAATGTTTCTGCACACACTTAATTTGTACACACAAAAGACAAGTTGCATTTATAGAAAAACAAAAAATCTCAATGTCTCAAAAATTATAACACTTTTACTAAGATATTTTTTTTTGTCTGGTAGGTCAACCAACCTTCCCCTTGAGTTTGTCCTGTTACTTACGGGACACCCAGTATAAAAATCGAGTAATACATTTCTTAAGTTACATGTATAAACATAATGGAAGAATACCGAATTCTTTTTACAGTACAAATTGAATTACTAAATGAAAACATCAAAGAACCAAAACTTCCGTCGAAGCAGAGAGCTCTGTTTAATCTAAAAATTTGGATCGCAATCGTTTACGCTTTGCGAACTTCGCGATTGCTTAAATTGTTTTTTATAATCCAAAATTGGACGGCCGCATGGCGTAGCGGTTAGGGCTGCTGTGTCGCGGATCTTGGATTTTATTTACAATCTAGGTTTCATCAATTATCAATAGTGGGAGGGTAGACCAACGTTGCCTTTCAAGTTTCTTCCTTCACCGTTATGGGATCTATCAGCGTATTGCCACATTGTTCAGTTTGCTAAACTTTGAGTGCCTTGACTACGTCTTTGACTGCATCTGAATTTCTCTCCAACATTATTGTGTATGCATTACATCAGATTAGAGAAGTGGACGAGTGAGTGCCTGATGAGTATTTACGCATTTGCTTGTGGCACTATAATATATCCTGTGCAGTTGTTGTTCTCCGTTAATCAACCGCAGATATCAGGAGGAAACCGTCATGAAAAATGAAAACCTTTTGAGGTTGTTTAAGAATTCTTAGGACTTGTTTTAAAATCAAGATAAGAATTTTTACGTGTATCAATTTTCTTAAATAATTAAACCATTCGGGAATATAGAATTACCATATGGTCGTTAAGTACATACTTCAAGAGCTTATCCAACCTATGTCTAACCCTTTATATATGTTAGTTATTCTTTACTTTGATTTTTATTTATATTAAAAAAGGACAAAAACTTAAAAAAATGAAACAGCGAGTGAGTGAGTTTTAATCCGAATAAGAGATGCGCTGTCGGCCTTTAAAAAAGGTTTACGGTCCCTAAGTCGTATCGGTTTGGAAATACCCATGGTGACAGCTGATTCCTCACAGTAGTTGTGCGTGGAGAGCAAAGTGGTGGACCAACCATCGAAGTGATGCGAATGAAATTTCGTGATGTTTAATCAGCCGCTGGAATTAATCTGAACAACTCTTCAGTAAACCCCGTGGTAAATTCGGTAAAGGTGCATGGAACGCTACATCTTTTTACGACGCCAATGAATAATGTAGGTACTTTCCAATCGCACCTGATCATCAACCATTCGACTCGCTCTTCGTTGAATGAGGTCAAACAGAAGGAGCCGGTACTGGAGTGCCCCGGATCAGAGGTGAGAACAGTATTCCATGCGAGGCCGATCTTGCGCTTCGTAAACTTGCACACAGTGTGCCGAGTGTGAACGAGAGCGAGTGCATGCGAGAGAGAGGGTATGAAGATTAAGAAAGAGTGCGTGTAGGTGGCCAAGACGCGCGAACGCGTCAAATGTATCATTAAGCAAGACCAGAAACTAACGCAGGTGGTCGCTTGCGGGAGTGAGTGATACGCCCATTATTAATATTGAGCCTATTCATTGTTGAAGATGGATGTAGCTGACATTTTTTTTTAGTTGGGGAATTTCCTTGCGGGGCAAGGATGGATTATGTCGGATTCGCACTGACTACAACCCCATGAACACCTCCTTCGTGGCGTAAGGAGGTGTCATGGGAACCTTTTTGCCCAGACAGCCCCTCTTCCGGGGGAGGACATCCCCCTCGCGCCAGAAAACGCACCTTGTCGGGAGGGGTGAAGATTTCATCGTTTAGATTCAAGGGAAAAAAATGATCATTCAAAATGACTACTCCCCAAGCCATGGTCATTTTATATTTTAAATTATTGTTATTAATTTATTACCAAAATGATTATAAAGTACTATCTTTTTTTACTTCATTGTGGAAGAAGAATTACAAACATATCGGACCCAATAACTGGTAATGAGACATTCTACCCTAGTGTCTTCGCGCTGATGTCATCGTAAGTATGATGATGTCGGCGACGTAAAGTATGCATTGCTTCGTAAGTATACACACACACACACCCTGCTCCGCCGTTCAAGGACCCAAGGGGAAGTTACCCCCTAGAGAGGATGCCCATGTAAAGGGGACAGCCCCGAGACGCGTTACCTGCAGCCCTTCAGGCTGTGGATACCCCGCTAGCTAGACATTCTACCTTTTTCAGGATGGACTACGCAATTGCATCTTGTTTTCTTGCTTCTGGAGTCATGAGATGTACATTTTTTTTGTCAGCCTTACTACCTACAGAAGCTTGTTAATAAATTCATGGATAGTAATTAATAAAAAGTATAAATTCAGCACTAAATATTACATGTATTCATAAAATATTTATGAACACTTGTATATTGAAGAATCCAGCGAATCCGACATTGCTCTTCCCCTCGCGAATCCTGCGACCCCTGCTTGAGTCGCGGAGAATGGACCCCATACTTCGCTTCGGCTGCGGAGGGCTGGGTAGTGACAATGACTCGAAAACTGTCACGTCCGCCCTAGCACACGTCCGAGGCGAGTTCTTCACGAGTTTACCTTGAGCGGCATCCTGGGCCGACCAAATAGTGCCGTTTGGGTTCCTCTTAGCTTCACCGTACTAGATTCTGTTGATGTTGATGCTGTTAGCCTATGCGGCTTTTACAGCTTCATCGGACACAGGGCTCACGGAACTGGGGGATCCATGAGCTGGTTAATTCACCGTTGGCGACCAAGCCACGGTCTCTACGGTTATTCCCCCCCCCCACCGATATGGCGAGAACGAAGAAAAGGTGAACTGTGTGGACGCATGTCATCCTAATGTTATAAAGAAATAATAAAAATATTTATACAAGTTTGTCCAATGTATATTTAAGGTAATGCAACTTTAATGTAAACTTTTATTGCCTTGGTGGCGAGCGAAAAGTTTTCTTGTTATCTTCGATTGTATTCATACGCATGTTATGTTGAAATATTCAGGGCATTTTAGGTATACTCTATATATTATGTTTATTACTTCAGTGTCCTTTTTTATTACATTAAGTGTGACAAACGAGCACACAGTTTATCCACATTCATCCTCCATAAGGAATCATAACACTGAAGCCTTGTACCCCTGAGGAGTAAGTTGGAATGACCCGTCTACAGTAATAAGGGTTTTTCTTTCTCGTTGTGTTATTCTTTTCAAATTTATTTTACCATACCACCGTACGCAATATAGCAGTGTTATGATGCTATTTCACGCTGGTATTCCGTGTGGACCTGGCCTTTCCTCATTCGAATCAATCCATTAATGTTGGAGATAGAAACCAGTTGCATCGTAACTCAGTGCGATATTGAAATTAGATACTTTAATGTTGAATTGATATATGATGAGCTACCAATTAGACCATAAATAAACACAGTAACATAATTTATTAAAAACAAGTACAAATTTTGTAAAAAAAAAAACAGTATTGTGTTAGGCTTACATTCAGACGTACGGTTAGCAATGTAAAAGAAAGGTTAATAAAGAGAATAGCAGGCATAATTGCTACATCAACCAAAATACCGTTACATTAATCATTTACCCAGTGTAACAAAAACGGGATATTTCTAAATAACTGTCAGACGAAAGCGAATAAAAACGTATTTTCAGTGTTTACCATCGCTCAGCCCCGGAAATCCTGCGTTTAACGGCAAAGTAATCTTTTCTTGGAAAATGTTTCAAAAAGAAAGAATAAAATCAAGTCAAATTTGCCTAAAAAGGCACTTACAGCATCATAAATTAAAAGGATCACTGAGATGTTACAACCAAGGTGAATTTATATTGTTGTATGTTAAACCATTTCTATCTTTGTCATCGATTAATTGTTGATTATTGAAATAAGTTAACTTAAATTATTTAAAAAAAAATCTTCCTGAGAACCAAACAAATAGTTAATTACAATTGTTGGTTTATCACGTGCTTGGAAACCTTCAATTCTAAGAAATAAATAAAAAAGTGTTCGAATAATATTCTACAACACGTCTGGCGAGGAGGCGGTTTTTTTATTCGTGGCGAAATGCCTACGTATACCCGCCCTAGCGGGGGCGAGGATGGGTTATGTCGAACTCCCCAAAACTCCATGGTGGTCGCCACCAGCGTTGCCGAGGATTAAGATAGTATTGCAAACAAGAAAAGATTTTGAAGTACACCAATTTCTCAGGCTCTTCTCTTCTCTTTACAGCAAGCGCATACATCTCTCCTTCCATAACTTTCATTAAAAATAAAAGTCAAATAAAGGTAAAACAAATACCTACGTATCTCAATTTATCACACCTTGTCTGGTACAGAATGTCTCTAGCAATAAGGTTGCCCTTTGTAAACCTCTAATTTCGTTTAGGTTAATGCAATAACGAGTAAACACCTGTTAAGAACAAAAAGGGTTCTTTATTAACAGGTGACCAAAAAATTACTGTTGTTTTGTGATAAAAATCATTACTGAAAATATATTTATGAAACAATTTATATATGTATCATCGCATTCTATACATCTTTCCCAACGAGATAAGTGTACGTATTTACTGCCCTCGTAAATGTTTTATTGTTCTTCCCAAACGAGGTGACCAAAGGGTTATTTGCAGAGACATTAGTAGAGACTAATCACCAGACATGAACTATTTAAAACACTTTTGTACAGTGGTGACAAACTAGCCCACCACTTCACCTGATGACTTACCATAATCCGTTCGCGGAATATGGGTACGTTCGGCATGTACGTTCAACCACAACAGAGATTGAAGATGTATATGTGAGGACTCAGATGGAATATGGGATGGGTTATTGGCTCCTCCAACCCATCATACTACAAAACACACAACAGCAATGCTATGCTGCTATTTCACGCTGGTAGACAGGATCTTATGCGGACTCGAAGTTTTTTTGGTTATAAGTAAATCAAATAAAATGATGTAAGTCTACTATTAACTTAATTGACTTCATTGCACTTTGCTAGTTTCACTGTTAAGTGTAAATAGCACTCCATGAAATTGAAATACAATATAGAAATTTTAGCTAGAGTAGTAAACGAGAGGGGTTTTAAAAATCAATGTGGGCACACGAATACTATAGACGACACATTTTAAACTGAGTCGTCGGCCAATAAATGTCACTGACAGTAGGAATGTGCACGCAATGCAACCCGTTATCGATACTTAGCTACCTGCGCACGCGGGGTCGATGCGTCATCCCTAGAAAAGATAAAAACGGCCCTTTTCAGGGCCACATTACGATTTATACAGTTTTTCTTTTGATTACATCGAAACAAACATTTTATCTTACAAGTTTTATTTTAAGATAGCGAAAAATTATTCCTATTAATACTTAACATAATTTAGCATATCGATCGTACCTATCCCGTTATCTATGTGCACCTCTACAAACCTTACACACATCACTACACCTCTCCATAAGACCTGTAAGTGCGAGCGAGACAGCCAGATAAATATGATTTATGACCCGAAGCCTCAGTTCATAATGCGTCGACTATAATTGCAAATTGAAATGTTGACGTGTCCGTTGGTTTGTTGGTCATTTTGTTTCATCTACTGTTGTGTAATTTATATGAACATAGGGATGGATTTTAGTCTATGTCTATCTATAATTGAGCAATTTTTAAAAGTGGTCATCTCGGCCGGGGAGAGGCCACATTCTCACAGATTACCTGTATGAAAAGAATCAATGCTGCTGTGTTTCGTTGGCCAGTATAGGGGTCCGGAGAACCTTAATAGTGTTGACTACGCCTTCCATCTTAGTGTTATCGATGATGAGTATGTGTGCCATAGGCCAGAGCAATCAATTACCATCAGGTGAAATTTATGGTCGTATATCACCTACAATACAAGAAAAAAAAATTATTGGTGATAAACGAGCACACAATTCACTTGATGCTGGTAATGCGGAATGAACGGGTCAACTCGGCCTGAGTAGGACCACGCCCTCACAGAATACCAGCGGAAAATAGCAGCATAAGGTTGCTGTGGTTTGTCTGGTAACGAGGCATTCCATCTCAGTCCTCAAGGGTTACAACGCATCTGCATTATGATCCCTTATCAAGAATGAATGTAGATGTGTCGTAGGAATCATTTGACATCAGGTAGAACTGTGTGTGAGTTTGTTACTCTCAATGGAATAAAAAAGGCACAAATGCCGTTCATGACATCCACATCCATCCTCATGTTTAAAGATCCATTTAAAGTTTTAAGATGCGCATGCGTTGATACCTCTGAGTACAATCTTGGAAATTCGTTTCGCTCTACTTCTTCTTCAATACGCTGCTCATTAGATTCAAGCGTCTCTTTCTCATAAACTAAAAAATCTCTTCCATGATCTTCGATTTCCTTTCCATATTTTCGGTTACAAAAACTAGCTCCCTTAAGGCTTGCCGCACTGTTCATTATCTCGTCAATGTCCAGGTGTTGAACAGATTTTAGTTACAAGTCCAGTAAGACAGGGTTAATTGGAGCGTGAATTTCATCACCAACATTCTTTCAAGGTTATAATTAATACTTCGTGAGCGAGATAGAAGATGGAAGCCACCTCAAGTTAAAAAGGTGAAGGTTTGACGCAGACATGTCTGAATATGTGCTATTTGTCCACCATGAAGAATCTCTCTATCTTCTCCTGTTTTGTAAATAAGGCACCGTTTTGTAATTTCTATAAGAGATTCGGCGTTTATTAAAAGCCTTTTTGTTTTATCTTCGTTAAACATAGTAAATATAATAAATAAGAGTACTATTTCCCTTTAGCTAAAACACAATCCGATCTTGAATCAAACCAAACATCAATTAAAGTCCTAAGATAACAGTTGTCCATGTGTATTGCGGAACTTTACTGAAAATAATAACTTTATTTGGTTTTGACGACGTGTGAAACTTATTTTTGTAAATTCTTTTGCTATATTTTTTATAGTAATTCATTTTTGAAAATTCCATCCGTACCATATCGGTAGGCAATCCACTAAGTGCCTTAGGTGTTATATTATATATTTATTTATTCTTTATATATAAATTACAAGATTGCAAGGGCGGATTTAATGCCCAGTGGCATTCTCTACCTGTCAACCCTGGGAATTAGAGAGAATATGTTGGTAGGCATAAAAATAAAAAAAAGGTTAATTAGATAATATCAAATAAAATATGAAATATGAAATTATACATCGATACGCATCAAAATAATACGTATTAAATATAAATAATATATATATATATATACTGAACAATGCCCCCCCCCCCACTCCTATAGATGGTCACAGAACACGACCCTGAGCCATATGCATCCATCGACTTCCCGCAAACGTGCATAGGTCGTCGCTCCATCTAGTGTGGGGTCGACTTATACCGCACCTGCCAGTCCTAGGTTGCCGCTCAAGAAGATTTCTTCCCCATCGCTTATCGGTTCTACGAGCTGTACGGCCCGTCCAATGCCAATTCGGTTTGCTAATCCTTTGAGATATGTCGGTCAACGTCCTGGTACTTCGTTTGTCTACGTTGCGTATTCTATCATGGTAACAAAAACCGAGCATAGTCCGCTCCATTTCTCCGAGTGACAACTCTTTTTTATAATATTAAGGGTGTCATTCGAACCCATACTCATTTATTGTATGACTTCTTTTTTTTTTATTATTTTCTTTTTTTTCTTCTTATTTTTTCTATGACTTCATGAGAATTATATAAATTAAATTGCTGCCGCCGACTCTGTCCGTTTTTACACGTATCATTCGGAAACTACTTACATTTTAAAGGTTTTATAGCAAGACATAGAGTGAAAAGTAAGTAAGTAAAGTAAAATTTTGAAATTCATATAATTCAAAGTCCTGTTGCATATTTTCAAACTAGAACACTTCGAGTAATACCGGGTCTAACCATCAGTGCTAAATACAAGGTTTAAATGCAAGGTACATTAAAAATCCATAAAGAATATATACGCAGTTAATAATAAAATATTAAAAAAATTATAAGTTTATATTCAAAAGAGTTTACTGCGTTCACAAAGCGCTAAAGAAGCCGGCTCAATTGGTTAAATTAAATAACGCTCTTTGTTTCGTCAGATGTTTGGCTTCTTTTGATACTTTAATCCAGCGATTTAATGTAGGGTATTTAAACATTAGGTTAAGAGCAACGCAATCAGTTACAGGGATATGTAATTTAGAACTCTGATATATAAAAATAATTACATAAGTATAAAGATGTAGAAGATACATCTTTATAGTTACTGCCATCAACTGCGCAGAATTTTTTATAGGGCCGTTAGCACCGTAAACACAGAGGCACTCGTTCGTCGTTCACCATTATAATGTAAGTTACAATAATATCGGAGGAAAATTAAGATGCATAAGAAAGAATATGTTTGAAGACGTAAAATAAAAAAGTTATTTTGACAGTGGTAGAGCAACTCTGCAGTTTGTTTCAAGCTGCAGTATAAATAGGTCAGCTCGACTGGGGTAATATTACGCCCTCACAGAGTACCAGTAAATTAGCAGTATAATGTTGCTGTGTTTCGTCTGGTGAATGTTGATTGTATCATGACTTATTACATAGCATAGCGTATTTTGCTTTGCTGTATAATGATGCCGGTTAAAATGTCTGTCAGATAAATTCATAAGTTATATTACTATTGTAAACTGTAGGTTATAAGGTCATGGAGACACTGAATTCTACCTCGAGTTTGTCTCAGGACTATATATCTCATTAAAATCTTCCACGTAACTACTAAGGCAGCAGTGGAAGTCTGCTGTGATCACATGCTTCATTTACGAAGACTCCATTGGTATTCCTTAACATGCTGTACCACGGTGGCCAGGTGTTTCTTGTAATCTTAAAGATTTCAATTAAATCCGTTAGTGAAAACATGACTTAAATATTTTTCAGAGAACTTTCCAAGATTTTCGAGCAAAGACACCGTGAGGGACATCGTTTGAGACTTGATTGATAAGAGAAGATAATGATAATACATTCTCATCAGTTAGAACTAACACGGGATACCTAGTCATCGGTTATAAGGTCTTCGGTAGGTTCTATTCTTTCACATGACGAAACAAAATAGTGTTAAACAACTATTATACCAAGGATTATTCACAGCGCTACATCGTGACATGACACGGATATGATTCTTGAATCTTTAATAAGAGTAGATGTAAATATTCTAGGCCGCATTAATCACTGATCATCAGGTGATTGCGCTCGTTTATCACGCCTAATACGGCGAAATTGTTTCAAGAAAATTTACTATTCTCATCTTTTCTTATAGATCATACAATATGAATATTGGCGCTTACTGCCGGCGTCTATTCGGTTCAGGCCTCATTTATTTCCCATTAAATTCTTCCGCGATGCCGCTAAGGCATCTTCACAATGTTATGGGTCTGTTAAAGCGTGATCCACTCGCAGAGAAGAGCAATTAATTCTAGTTTTCGTTATCTATTTCATATTGCTATTTATTTCATGAAATTATAATAAAATCATCTGGTAATCACGACTGTTTGATTGTGTGAATATTAACGTAATTAACTTTAAATAAGTTACATGTCCACATAAAGCACTGACACATTTTTTTTTAATACAAAAGTAATGCATAGGCAAATCATTTTGTTAAAGAAAACTAGCAATGCTTTGAAGATTGCTAAAATTCCCAGTAACCATTTCAACTAGGCTTAAATGCTTATGTTGGAAGATGATTTATGATAATAGTCAAATAGCGGATACGACTTTAAGTTTCTCACTAACACTACATAAAGATACACGCACAGTAAAGTAATACGAAAAGTTTAAAAATCAATCATTGAACATTATTAAAAAAAATACTTCCGGTACAGAGACGTGGTCCTTTAATGCTGGCCGAGAACGCTCAGAGTAACTCAGCGAGCTATGGACCGGGCTATCGTTGGTGTTTCTCGACGGGATAGAATACGCAACCAACGTAGACATTCGCAGCAGAAGGGTTACCGGCATGGCTTGAAAGATTTTAAGCTGAAGTGGCAATGGGCCGGCCATTTAGTTCTTTGCACCAATAACCAATCATGAAGAAAGGTTTTTGAGTGGGCAGGTTGCCACCAACAGTCGGAGTGAAGGACGACCCCCCATGCCCGAGCGACGACCCATGCATGTAGATGGCTCAGGATCGTGCTTTGGCAATCTATGGGGAAATTCAGCAGGATGTCCAACAGTGGTTGATTTTTTTATTTATTTTTATTGCTTTGACGATAACAATTGAGCAAACAGTTTACTTGATAACGAGAGATTGCTGCGGCCCATGATATCTACATTCATCCTTGACAAGGAAAAATAATGCTGATACATTGTCACCCTTGAGGACTGTAATGGAATTTTATAAAAAAAAACGACCACTCACCATTATAGCCTAAGTTTAGATCAAGTTGCGACATAACGTAATTTAAGTTCAAGGGTGCTATGCTTATAAACTTCAATTTTATGTTCACTCATTCAGATCGTCCCTTAAGCAGCTTTACTTACGGCATTACGATATGCAGTTGTCGTCTTGCAACAATCTGAAGAAATCATATCAGTTTAAACCACTCTACAGTTATGAACTAGCTGAAGCACAAATCCCACGTATTAGCGATTCAGCTTGTTTATAAGAATATAATTCTCAAGTTTATAAGACCTTTACCAAATGACCTCACTAACCCTTGAGCTATGTGTGTTACCTTAGTTTTTTGTGGATGATAATTTTAATTAATTTCTCTTCTTAGTCTTATCAATTCCAGTCTGGTTGGCATTTTGGTCTCAATTTGCAAAATTAATTAAACCGTTTGGATGGTGGGTACGTAAAGGTGCTTATTGCTTAGTTAAGCTGCATAGTGAAGAGTGAGTTAACATTTAGATGTTCCAGCTTTCTAATTGAATGGAGAACAAGTGTAATACTTTTAGATTAAAAATGTATCCTTTAAATTGTAAGATAATCTCATGCTTTATTTGGCATTGCCTTCTTATGATATAAGGGTTGACTAATAGCAATTCAGATGGTGAGTGATTCCTTTAGCTAATGTTACACATTAATATCCTTATTATATATACTTATATATAATAATAGGAATATGGAATACTTCCGTATCAGTAGTATGGTATCCAGTTTCATTATTAGGACCAGAAAAAGAGCATAGTAGAGCTAAAATATTTTTATTTAATTTTAGGGGCAAAAAACGAGCTTTTGTTGGTGAGTGAGAACTGGATCAACGACATTTGCATCCATCATTAACAAAGATTCAAAAGTGCCACCCCCCGATGGAATGCCTAAAACATTATACATATGAGTTGAATTGTTTCGAATTAAACTATGAAGATATGAATAATACATGCACTTGAATTAACTAGAAAACTTTTCATCCGCAAACAAAGCAAAGCATTTAACATAAAGTACCATTACCTTAAATATTAAATAGAGAAACTTATACAGAAGATTGCAACGAGAAATTTTATTTCTAAATAAACTAAAGGCGTCGGTTTTATTTATTTTTATGTATTGTTTTGATTTAGACCTGTCTTTGTCTTTTATCTTTGTTGACATTTACAATGTTAATTTTTGGTAAGTATTGATAAAAACCGATACAGTTAATTATAAGGATTTAAACGCCATAATCCGTATAATTAATTTGATTCAATGTGTGGTGAGCTTAGTGTTTAAGCTCTGGCGTTTAATTCACGGCACACGAACTAACGGGTGCCATCTCCGGTACCTGAACCAATGAAATTGTTAATTGCAATTTTATATGCTGAGTTTTCACATTTGGTTGTGAAGTTTGGAAAATATTGCAAAGAAACATGTATGTCTAAGAAATATATTAAAAATACATTTCAAAGAACTCTGAAGTCCGGCAATCCGCAGTGGAGGCGAGTACTTCTAGCGACTATACGTTCTAATACGCTCTAACACCCTGTCTAGAGAATAGGCTTATGCCATGTGGGATTCGCATATTTAGGATGTTACCTTACTTAACTTCTTTTTCATGTAGTATTCACTTAGATATAAGCAATAATATTATTGTATTTACGTACTCTATCTCCTACACTACAGTGGAGGATAGCATACAGCTTTCGTTAAACTTATAAAGCTCGTCAGGTCTAAGCTGATATATAAAAACATATTATGTAGAAATGAAATGAAATGTATTTATAGATGGGAATAGTTTTGAATCCTTTTTCAATATACCTTGATCGTTTATGAAATATATTATTAAGAAATGATAAAAATATAAGAAAATAAGAAAAGCTGTAGGAAATTCTCTAAGCTTTTTTATAATTGTTTACAAATTGACAGTAAAATGTATAAATAAAAATATATGAATAGGTTTTAGCTAATGCGCAACACAGTACAATGTCTGAGATATAGTATCGAGTGGCTCTTGGAGGTCCACGTCTTTATATCAGGGCATTAAACTGTCCAAATAGTCCAGTTCTATGTGAATGAAAACTAGAAGAAGTAGTTCTATTTACCTATTGTCTATCTTCTGAACTGTTACATCTTTAATGCCCTCATAAGCCACGACTATAAACTACTAAGGATTCTCAGGATCGTGGTCACGACTCTCGCCCATGACATCTACCATCCATCCATCAATAAGGATTCACAATGCAAAATTTCATATTTAATTTATAAAGCAAAAATACTGAAGAAAACTCTCTGGTGAACGCTTTTTTATTATTTTGAGAGTAACAAACGAGCGCACAGTTTACTTGATGGCAAATGATTTCTTATGTCCATGACTAGACAATAAATCATAATGCAGATGTGTTGTCACCCTTGAAGACTGAGATGGAATACCTCGTCACTAAAGATCTCCGGATCTCTACAGATGATCTCGTCTGGTGAGACGAAACACTGCAGGATTATGCTAGTATTCTGTGAGGGCGTGGTCCAACCCCGGTTGAGCTGACCCATTAATTCCGCAGCTAGACACAAACTGCATTGTAGCTCTACCACTTTCAACTGTATGCCCCTTTGCCCCCATATTAATCCCCTAGCACCATCAACACACAACTAATTAATTTTACCATCATATTACTAAAATAACTGTAGTAAGGTAATTAAATGTTTTACTTCCTCAAGGAGTGTTGTGGAAATATCGACATTATATAAAGCTGAACGCCCGGAGGCTTGCAGATACTCGACGAGCTACAGTAGACAACAATGCCCATTTAATTACACTAGCAGAGAAGAGAAACTACAGCTATTGTACTTTTCACTACACTGTGTTGATGAGTTGTAAAAATTATGAGCTTGTTCCATCATTCGGATGATACGATTACGTTAGTTCAATATAATAGACCCCTATTGAATTTCACTACTCTATTTGTGACAATCTACGTGGGAAGATTATGTCCAGCAGTGGGCTATGGGTTGGCTGTGGTGCTAATGATAATGATGAACTAGATGAAATAGTTTTTATTACCATTAATAAAGTAGGAGATCACTTGTAATTTTTTTTTAACTAAAAATGTATAATGGGTAAGTGGAAAAGCTTTTCCGTATCTTATACACAAATACAAGACATTTTGTATCATAGTTTATTAAAATTTCTTTATAATATATACAGGGTTATTGATGTTTTAAAAAAATATTGAAATAATATCGTATTTCGTATCGCATTTTAAAATTTGGACCGATAATTGTTGTTTTAATACTGATAAATAACCAGTTTTAATCGTATTTATAAATCAGGAAATATGTGATTTAAATTGATACTTTTTTTTCATAATCTTTTGATGTTGCATTTTTGACTTATTTTGGAAAAAGGTATAAAACATGATTTTTTTTTTAAAAGTTATTAGTTTACTTTTGCATAATGCATATGGGGGTTAAAATTATCGCAAATAGTCACCCTTATCACCTCCTAACGGGAATACGTCAAATTACCAATCACCCTGAATATGTCATTTTGTAGGTCCTGACATAATCTCATTGCTGTAGAAAATTTGGGACTTCCGATCAAAAAACTGCAACAAGTAGTTTTGACAGTCCTCTCTTGATGTTAATCTAACACTGCCTAAAGAATCCAGAGGAGACCGAAACAGGTGATAATTTGAGGGTGCAATGTCAGGGCTATATGGTGGATGCATTAACAATTCTCAACCAAGCTCTCTCTGAGTGGTTAAAGATGTGTGTGGTTTGACGTAATCATTATGATAAATCACACTCTTTCTGTTGATCAATTACGGCCGTTTTTCTCTCTTTCTTGCTTGAGTCTCAAAGCATCACCTTAATGCGAATTAATCCAGGTTTCGCTATAGTCTAGGACCATGATCTTTTTTGCACGTTCTTGTCGCAGGTAATCCACTTTTCATCAACAGTGATCAATCTTTTTAAAAACGGTTCTGTTTCATTACTTTTCAATAGAGTAATAGTTTAGCAAATAGTTTTCAATAGCAAGTGATTACACGATTCTTTAGGTTTCTTTCAGTGAGCTCGTGTAGCACCCAAATATCGAGCTCTTTTGTATATCCAACCTTTTTCAAACCTAATAAACTATTTTGTGATCAACCTCTAGTTCTACAGCTATGTCGTTACTATTAATATGGCGATCTTGCTACACTTTATAAAAAATGGCGTCGACTCTATCTGTAACAGGTCGACCAGAGCGAGCTTCATCTTTGACATCAAATTTCTCGGAATGTAACCGCTTCAACCAATTTTGTGCTACTCTTACTGACACTGCGTTAAGTACTTCGCATTTTCCCCTTTTTTGTAATAAAACTTCAAAATGTCTTGCAAAAATCTGGCGGATAGAATAACAATAGCAAAATGGTGGGTAACCGAAAATAAAAAGTCAAATATTTTTTATTTTTCCTATTTTTAAAATGTCGTATATTTAATGGTATCAAAACCAGCCAGATTCAAATAGTATAATTAAAGAGATTTGAATGCTACTTTTTATTTTTAAAATACGGAATAACATTTTCCCCGATCATTATTTCATTTCGATTTAGTTTTGTTTTGTTTCTTGTATATTATTTATATATTGAATAATGATCTTCAATCATGAGAATGATAAATGAAAAATAATGATGAGGTGTGCATTTTTGTATTTTTATTTTTTGAAGGAATGTTATTAAAAGTAATGGGATATGTACAAAATATTATGTATTTTCAATACGTTAATTTATTTTTCATTATTGGTAAGAAGGTATTCCTAACTTAATCCTCAAGGGTGACAACGCATCTGCATTTAGGTGAACTGAGTACTCGTTTGTCACCTTTAATACAATAAAATTACTAACGTATCCAGAGCAGTTATTTATTATCTTACGTTTCTGTTTTCATTGGCTTCTTTAAACGTCATAATAGAAAAAGAAGAAATTAAGTGAGTAGATTATATATAGAATATTCGTTGGAGTTATTATAAAATCTGCAGTTGGTGACGATAACACTCAAGAGACGAGATCTATGATGATCACTGTGATGGTGCTATAGATATAAGATAAAAGTTGCCATCTTAGAACAATTTTATATAACACATAATACTTAGTTTTTGTAATAAACATTAATTTTCCCAATTAAACGTTGTGAAAGAAACAAAAAAATGCTCTTAATATATTATTATAAAAAAATGATTTACGAAAGAATTTTCCATTAAGGCCTTAACAAAAGGAAAATAAACGTTCTGTAATAAGAAATATAGGAAAAAGAAACACGTCTTATCACAGGAGTTGAGAACTGTTCCGTTTGTATATAAAATTTAAGGAGGTATGGAAAGGGAATTTAAATAAAGAATTTCATGTATGCAAATTGTTCAACATAGAAATAAATGATTTTAACATATTTTATTATAATGAAAATTCTTAAAAGAGACATCGGACAGCCTAATCGGACTGTAACTGTAAATGAAATTTCTTATAAGAGACATCGGACAGCCTAATCGGACTGTAATTGTTAATGAAATTTCTGAAAAGAGACATCGGACAGCCTAATCGGACTGTAATTGTGAATGAAATTTCTTATAAGAGACATCGGACAGCCTAATCGGACTGTAATTGTGAATGAAATTTCTTATAAGAGACATCGGACAGCCTAATCGGACTGCAGTTGTGAATAAAATTTCTTATAAGAGACATTGGACAGCCTAATCGGACTGTAATTGTGAATGAAATTTCTTATAAGAGACATCGGACAGCCTAATCGGACTGCAATTGTGAATAAAATTTCTTATAAGAGACATCGGACAGCCTAATCAGACTGTAATTGTGAATGAAATTTCTTATAAGAGACATCGGACAGCCTAATCGGACTGTAATTGTGAATGATATTTCTTATAAGAGACATCGGAAGCCTAATTGGACTGTAACTGTAAATGCTTTCTTCATTCTAGATTATATAACACTAAAATGAACTGGTTTCTTCATGAATTCAACATAGTGGAAGCAGTTTTTGAAATTCACATCCAATACATTATTATCATATTCGTTTTTGAACAGTGGCCTAAGGTACTTAAAAAACTTTTTTTATATGACTACGGCCAATGACATCTACATCCGTCCTTAACAAAGGTTCTGGATGTCATTGCTGTCACCCGCAAGAATTAAGATGGAATGGATGAAATTATAGGTGTTGAGCTCCCGTATTTTACCATACGAAACACAGCATTACGTTGGTATTTAGAGTACGTGGCCCTTCTTCATTGTTGTGGACCCCAATAAGCGGCTCTATAAGAAAGGCTGTTGAAATTATGTTATTGGTTATATAAAAAGGGCCAAACACAGTTGAAATTATGTTATTGGTTATATAAAGGAACAGAATAAAATATTATTAATAGCACAACAAGAAAGTAATCAAAAGTAGCATACGTATATCAGTAAGTGGCATGAGGCAAGAATTTGCCTCAAGCAATAATCAAATACTTCCAGAAAATTATGGAATGGTCTATGTAAAAATAATAAAACTGGTGTATCATAGTGGTATCTCCGCCATTTTAAATAACACCATACATTAATTTTATACAATGTTTAAATAATATTATATATTTATATCTATGATAATTATATTTAAATATATATTTACATCTAATACTTTTTATATCTATTTTATTTATATTTTATTTGCACAAGTAAAACGAACATCGTAGACAAAAAGGAAGACTTAATGCTAAACTCTATCAGCTTACCTTTGGGTTGAGGAGATAATGTATTACGGGTGCAAGAAAAAACGTATTTCAATTTTAAAAGTATAAATAATATATATAAAAAAATACAATACATATATACACACGTACATTTTGAAGGTGACAGGAATTGAGTGCATCTTAATATTAAAGGTAGGGTAAGAAAAAGATGATGACATAATTAAGTCGTCATCATAATCCATTTCTTATTTTTTGTTCGAAGAGTAAGAGTGTTACAGAAACACTACACAATTGGTGCGGTTTATACACGGAAATAAGAAAAATACTGTCACATTATTCATTTAACGTGAATAATGAAAAAGAACATTTTTAAATAACTGTCAGATAAATAAAACGGATTTTTAGAGCGCTTCATCACTCAGCCCCGGACATCCTGCGTTTGACGGGAAAAAGATTTTCTACCAAAAAAATAAAGCGTACTTTGCAGTGATACGCTTTTTTTTACAAATTTACTAACTATAACGGAGAGTATATATTCAGTTAGAGGTTAACAGGAGTACTCAAATAGGTTTTAAAACGGTTTACCATTAACATTGATACAGTGACATCGCTTATAGGAGATATAATAAAAATAATGGTATTGCCTTGGGAAATTAATTGAAAGCCAACAATTTGTGATACATTGAATCAAAGCTAGAACACGCGTATTAATACTCTATGTATATTGGTACTCTAACAACTGGATCATGCAGCCGCCAATAAAGCTAAGAGTAAAGAGTCTATCCTAGGTCTAGTATCAATAAAGAAGAAAAAAATGTGTATCTCTCCGCCTGGTTCCGGTTGGAACAGACCCATCATAATTCCTTTCCACCTCTGGACATACTGGCGGACATGGACGCGAGAGTTTATCACTGGATTCGCGTCCTACGCCAGAGCGGTGGTGACGAGCCAGAGGAGGCGCTCGAGGCGGTGAAACGGCAGGAACGACGTATCGCGTCCGTGACGTGGCGCTCAAGCGTCAACGCGTCGTCGAAGCATTCACGCCGGTCTTCGAAGCCTGGATGCAGCGACGAGGAGGAAGACTCACCTATAGACTTACGCAGGTGATCACCGGCCATGGATGCTTCGGTGGTTACCTGTGTAAGATCGGTCGAGAGGCGACGGCGAATTGATTCCACTGTGGCAGCAACAACCGAGACTCCGCATCGCACACGCTCGCCGTTTGCCCGGCGTGGGAAGCCGAGCGACGGGTCTGGGTCGGCCACATCGGACGGAACCTGTGCCTGCCAGCAGTCGTGTCGGCGATGCTGCCAGGGGAATAGGCGTGGAGGGCCGTAACCTCCTTCTGCGAGAACGTAATGGTCGGAAAGGAGGCTGATAGAGCAGGATAGAGAGAGGACCGATCCCGCTCGGTGCTTGCGCGCCTCGTCACGGCCCTCCTATGGGTGCTCCTCTCCCATAAACGGGGCCCTTCGGGTCGCTGACGTTCGGAGTGGGGCTCTGAACACCTAGTTGAAACGACCCCGAGGAGGACAACGGCACGAAGTGGTACTGTGTCGTCGTGATAGTTCAGCGAGGCTTCTGGGGTTGGAATCATGCGCAAGCCCCTGGGACGATTCTATTCCAGCGAAGCGCAGGAGGGTTGCGGTTGCGTTCCTTACGGAGATCCCACGGTCCCTCGGCAGCGTTGGTGGCGACCACCGTGGGGTGTTAGTCGGTGCGAGTCCGACATAACCCGTCGTCCCCACGAGGGCGGGTATGCGTAGGCATTTCCGCACATTAAAATAAAAACGACCGATCATAATGTATACATATGAGGTCTGAGTTACACTCAAGTAACGACTGAAAGTAACTTACTTCAAAATGATGTAATATTTTTCGTTTCTAATAAAATTCAACGGGTTACTGTTAATAATTGAGTGTTGACCGAACAGCAGCATTTCGGTTTCATCCCTTTTTATAATACGATCTGAAACATATTTAAAGATGAAACAAGAAAACTTTCGTACCGCTTTTACCCCAGATCCTGTACATTAGTTCTCTTTGTTCACAAAGTTTTATTCATTGACGATAAAGTTAAACTTTTATTGGGGTTTATATAGAACGTTGGTTGTAGATTTTTTTTTCTCTTGTTTTGTAGTAATTATACGATCAACCTTGTTTTGTGGATGAAATTGTTTACATTCGTAGAGCATCGCATGACTAAAATCACTCGTAAGACATAAAAAGATCAGCTTAACAGGGAAATACCAATTCCCCACACATCATTGGTGTAACTTTAATCTGCTTAGTTTCATTTGCAGGGTGTAGGTAACCGGAACATTTACTACGACAGGGAGGCATTCCTTTACAGTTCTCAGGGGAGGAGTGGAAAACGCAAGTACATCTTGTTTATTGAGGATGGAAACTCCGTGACTGTCACGTTTAATTTCATAAAAAAAAGGAAACGTCAAAAATAAATCAAGCTTTTACAAATTCACCGGGTTGATAGGTGGTCGAGCGCTAAGGGCACCCAGCCGAGGCATTTATTTATGGGTAACTAGCACAAAGGGTCCCGAGAGCTTGGGCCGTTTGGACCCTGGGCGCGAAAGCAACTGACTCGAGGGTGCCCGACAGGACCGTACCTCGGCTCGATCAGTGGCTTCTAAGGGATTAAATATTTTACCTTACGTTTTTGTTGTGTTGCGGTTTGGTGGTTCTTTTGAAGGCTTCTAGTGATGGCAGTTGTTTGTATATGCACATACACCTTTGATTTTTATTTTCAGTGAGTGTTGCTGTTAGTTCATAGACCTCTACAGCCTTATCTAATTAGCCTCGCGAGTACACATTTGATTGCCGATGTTATTTGTGTATGTGGCACTTTATTAGTGGATCTTTGGACGCGATAATAGGTAACGAGGCGTTCTATCTAAATCCTCATTGGCGACGACGCACCTTTATTTTGATTCTTTGTTGAGAATTGATGTAGATGTAATGGACTATAATCATTACTGCCAACTGTGTACTGTGTCCGTAAAACCTAACATTATGTAAATAATCTGAAGTTATTGCTGTATGAAGTCATTTGCAAGAACATGTTTAATTAATATCATCAACAGGTAGTCTCCAGTGCCATGTTATTTTAATCACCATAGTCGATATGGAAATGAGTTTGGCATTTTGAAGAATAGTAGATATCCTTCTCCTTACACACCTATTCTTACTTATAATACTATAGAACCTAATACCATCAGCCATTTGATAGCATGGATTGATTGATGATTGAGGCCTACATATAACTTTAGAACATCCTCTCCTCAGCTCATTCCAATAACTTTTGAAACTTTACGTATGAATGTACCAATAATTTTACTTTTACAGACAATAAAGGGGCGGATTTCATTCGACTTTAATAGATTTCCAATAATACGAGTGGTATTTACGAAGTTCAGTGCAACAAAGTCATCCATGAGATACTTCGGGAACAGATGTGTTATTATAGTTTAACAGTAGATATACGATAAATTACTTGTTAAGGAAGCGTATGGTTACTGAAGGTTGATATTTACTTTACACGCCGTATGGCGTAGTGGGTACAGTTTAGCTCCTGCATGTCGTGATCTCCCAGCCAGATTCACAAGCAAAGAACAATTTTTTGGCAAACGTGCAAGCAGCTTAGCTGATGGTATGTGATCACAGCCATAAACTCTCATAAACATTAGCAAGACCAGACTAGTAGCAGATTTAAGGAGGAGTAGGCTCTTTTCTTGGATGTCCCTAAGTCGTATTGGTTCAACGGTGGTAAAGCCACACTGCAGTTTTTTTCTAGCTGTAGAATGAAGGGCTCAGCTCGACCGGGGTAGGACAACGTTCTCACAGAATACCATCGTAATATAGCAGCTTAATGTTGCTGTGTTTCGTCTGGTGACATGAGGCATGCCAACTCAGACCTCAAGTGTGACAATGTTGTCAAGGCCGCAGGAATCTCTTATTTTCGGCTGAACTGTAAAAATATCGCTGTCGACAGTTGATTCCACAGAATTGTTATGCGTGCCAGAAAATTTTGCGTAAAGCGCACAGTGGTGTCCACCAATCGAGATGATGAGATTGAAATTTTTAATTCTGTCACTATGTACTATTGTTGACTTTTGGATCTGTATCTATTATGTGTATGTCCCGTCGAGTGAGTGAGTGAGTGAGTTTGTGCGAATGTTTACGGCACTATATCTATACTATATATATCCAATAAATTTCTTCCAGGTTGAAATTAAAATATAAATAGCATATTAAAGTAGCTTATTAGTATCACTGTTAGAAAACCTGTTTGATATTTTTTTTAAAAGAATATTTGATAAAAATTGAGCACGACTTCGAAAGTAGTAAGTTATTTCTGGGGAGCACGCAACTCACACCCATCGTAGATAAAGAATTCAGACGTCTGTTTTCACATCCAAGTGGAAAAAATGGACGCAATTTTTTTCATTTTTAAATACTAACAATGTTAAACAACATTGTAACATGTCTGTTAACCATTACGACTAAGCTTAAGTCGTCTGGCGATCCTAAGACGCTACTACGTTGCGCAGCTTCCGAGTAATCAAAGATTGTGGACACTGGAGCGAAGCTAAAAATCTGAATAAGAATGTGTAATCCTACATTAGTCGAATGGATGTAAACTTATGACGTTAAGTCTGTCAAACTGGACCTTTAGCCCTTAGGTTATTGACGTTGTGATGCCCTTGTCAGTAAAAAGTGATATTTTATTAAATACTCCATGGCAATATCTACTTGTTAATACTACGCGATATAAATTCATCGTAGCTTATATTATTGCGCTGTTAAAGACAAGTGTTAAGCACACACACTTCCCTAATCCGACACAATGTACGTTTGATAAAATGGAACGAATGTTCAGATACAAGTCAAGGACACTATACCATACATCAAGACCATAAAAACCAACAACTTGTCAAACACACAGATCGTTCCATCATTTTCAAATAATCGTAACCAGGACTCGGTAAGTTGCATTCGAGTACTCTTAGCACTTCTCTACGCAACTGTAAATAATAACATTGTAATGAAATATGAAAAGAAGGCAATTATTAATTTAAATGGGTGCAAATTAATTGCTCACTTTTGTAGTTTCGTTGCATAGAGCGACATAATAAACAGCTGTTATTAATAACGATTAAGTTGAGGTGATATTAATTTCTGAAACTTCCTTCAACCGCCAACGATATTATGATTAAATGTTCGGTTTCCGTTTCAATATTTATTACCCTTGTCTCGAATTTATGAGGGACATCTATACTAAGGTTATAAAGCTGAAGAGTTTGTTTGGATGAATGCGCTAATCTCAGGAGCTACTGGTTCGAATTGAAAAATTCTTTTTGTGTCGGATAGTACATTCATCTAGGAAGGTATAGACTATAGAACATCACGCTACAACCAATAGGAGTGGAGCGTCAATGGATAATGTTATAAAAACGGGAAAAGTTATTCCATTTAAGAGCTTTCGTTGCGTGTGCTGCGTAAATGGTTGGTTACCCAAAATCATGTATGACGGAATTGTTCTCCTTTAGAAAAAGAAAGTGTTGCTTTACATGAGACATACCAAGCATATTGTAGTTTACGCGAACGAAGTCGCGGGCACAGCTAGCTATAATATATACTTGTTTATATACCATCCAAATAATGAATTTTCCTTCAATTTATCATAAATATTTAGATTGAAAAGCGGCCAGAACGTTTAAGCGTGGGCGTGCGTTACACATAACCGATGCCGCTGGAGCCGCAAATGTGTGACGATGCATTCCATCTTAGTCGTCAGGGGTGAAGACGAATCTTCATTATGATTCCTTATCGATAATTAATGTAAGTGTTAGTATGGGCACCTTTTATTTTATAACAGCTACACTCTACGCATGAAAAAGACGCTCGGAGAAGATTTATATTCGCTCGAATTGATACGGACTAGCATTTTATCAACTCGTATGCACAGATTGGTCTAGTGAAATTGATTTAGTTTCAGCTTAGTAACTACTACTTTAAGACAGTCGTAAAGTTACACTGCAGTTTGTTTCTAGCTGCAGAATGAATGGGTCAGCTCAACCGGTATAGTACCACTCTCTCACAGGATACCAGCGTAAAATAGAAGCATAATACTGTATGTAGTAGTAGATATAGAGGTCTCGACTGAGTGCCATCAGCGCTCGGTCACCTCTCAACCCGGTGAAACTGTAAAAGCCCTCGGGCTAACAGTGGCCTTCAGCACGAAAAAAAAAAAAAAGTAGTAGATGTGATGGGCCACAGGAATCACTTGCCATTAGGTGAACTGTGTGCGAGTTTGTTGTGTATATATTGATGTGTATGTTAATGTAATAAAAAAAAAATACTACATAATCAACATCATCATCACAGCCCATTGGTGAATACAGGCCTTGCCAAAGTATTAAGGGCTTCTTGGTGTCGATTAAAGAATAAGCCACCCCATCTCTTCCTATGTGTGTCGTAAGAGGTGACTATAGGACATGCCACAAAACCAGAAGCCCCCGACGAGCCGTGGAATATCCATCTCAATTTGTCAGACGCAAATACTCAGACCTATGACGGGCAGCAGCGTCAGAGGTTGAATGTGTCTGGTGACTGGTTGTCATACCACTCGCCCGGCGTGGCAACTATGGCAAATATATCCCCACCCCCATGAACCAATACGTAGAGAGATATCATAAAATACAAAAGAACAATAACAGTTATAGTTAAGTGACATATCATAGCGGAAGAGTCGCTAAGTATTAGAACCGTATCATAAATTTATGCTTTGAAACTACAATAGAATTCCTAGTACAATTGTAAACTATAAACTTTTTTTTCTTAATTTATTTAATAGTTTTTTTTTTACTTTTATAATAGTAAGGCTAGCTATGCTAGTAACATTACTTAAGTTCCAGTTAACCACTCCAACTAAGCTGAAAATACTTATGCTAGGAGATGGTTCACGACAATAGTGGAATGGTGGATTCGAACCTACGACCTTAAGTTTCGTAGACCGTACCCTAAACCATTAGGCTATTGACGCTTCAAATAGTATTCGAGTTGACACACGAACACACAGTTCACCTGATGGTATGTAATTCCAACGGTCTATACAGCCAATTTCGTCCTAGATACAATATCGCAACGCATCGTTGTGATATTGTTTTACTTTGATATTCTGTGAAGACTCAGTAAATGTTTTTCTTTATAACATTAGGTGTGACAAAATAACACACAGTTTAATGCACTTACTGGTCGTCCCTGGTACGTACATGTGGAATAAGATCTGAGGAAGGTCCAGACGCAGTGTCGAGAACATTCAACATACACACAACACACCCAAACATGAAGTTATAGCCAGGTAGCCAGCTAGGTAACTAATAGTCATACACAAATTTTCAGGTCTCGGTAAGTAATCGATGGCTGTCAATAATATTGTAATAATATCATGAAATAAGTTATGTAGATGTGCAGTGTTTTAAAAATATTTCTCTTGTTAACGTGTGAATAAAAACTTTTTAATAACGTGAGAAGTTGTTTAGACTTGTACCATATTTTACAGTCTTTGCAATTAAGCTTATTATTTTGCAGGACCCCTTATTTAAGCTTATTATACATTGCAGCACCCCTTATTTAAGCTTATTATACATTGCAGCACCCCTTATTTAAGTTTATTATACATTGCAGCACCCCTTATTTAAGCTTATTATACATTGCAGCACCCCTTATTTAAGCTTATTATACATTGCATCACCCCTTATTTAAGTTTATTATACATTGCAGCACCCCTTATTTAAGCTTATTATACATTGCAGCACCCCTTATTTAAGTCCTGCATAATAGTGGCGTAATGTGCGAAACCTTGTTTAATAGCTAGCTAACCTATATACTAAGCTTTTGCATTACGCTCTAGTATCGAGAGAGTAATGCTTATTATATATTAATTTTATGGAACAACGCCTTTCTATTTTGGAAATCAAAAACACATAAAGTGATTCAATCATCTTTTAATATATATAGGTTCTTTTTTTGCACATTAATTACACGTTCGTCCTCACATGGAATACTGTACTCATCTCAGGGCCTGGGAACCGCATTACTAACTCCTTCCATTTGACCGCATTCAACGAAGAGCGGCTCGAATCGTTTACGATCAGGTACTTTCCGATCGGCTTGATTCACTGGCGTTGCGAAGAGATGTTGCATCTCTATGCATTTTTTACGGAATTTACCTATATAGGTACATGTAATAGTTAATTCCAGTCGCTGAGTTTAGACATCGTACATCACGATAGAATTCAAAATTTCATCCTCATCATCTCGATGGTTGGCAATCAATCACTGTGCGCTCTACGGGAAATTTTCTGTCACGCACAACTACTCTATGGCATCAGCTGTCGTCACCTGTGTTTGCAAATAAACACAACTTCGGGACCTTGAAGAATAGACTCTCCATCGTTCTTAAAATCTGCGACTCCTCTGGTTGTTTGCTTGCGGATGTTCATGAGCAGCGGTGATAACTCACCATCATTTGCTCTGAAAAAAAAAATTGAAATATTTGTAAGCTTTTATGAAAAAAACATAATAACTTTAGACAAATTAAAATGCATTCTACTGAGCGTGGTTTTATAGATATCCCACAAACGATACCGTCTCATGTGAAAGGAAAATCACACTTTAGTCTGTCTGTAACTATTATAAATATCTTACGACATTCCAATCATTTTGTGTCGTCTGCCTCATTGCTGCATTCAGCATTTTTCTGAAGGCGCCAGAGAAAGACAAAAGTCCTCTTTCTCTTTCACGCACGTTTCAGAAGCGCACGTATGTATTTTCAGAATTTGGTTATTCCAGTCGCAACGTTACCACCGTGGGGGGCCGACGGCTGTCTGTCGATCCGATTTGTACACGCGAGTTTTTAAAAAACCGCATTCCGCAGTTAACGCACTAAAAATATTTTTTTTGGTTTTCTCTGTGAATAGTGGAGCAGATTTTTAGTGAATAAAATATTGTGTAAAATAAGTTTGTAAAGTGCATAATATTTTTTACTTTGTCGTGAGTGCCAGAATATAATAGATGAAAATAACCTTAGAATATTTTGGTCGAGGACGTTAACCGCTGCTAGACGATTTACATTCGATGTGATCAATTGAGAATAGTTGTAAATATATTCAGGTAAGATTGTTTTTTATTTAGACCCCTAGAAAATAAATAATATTTCAGACATTTAAAAAAAAATCATGTTAGTGATATGCGTATGCAAGTTATGGATCGTGGTCTATTATATATTTCGTTTTAATATCTTTGTAAGATTATATATATGTATGTTTTATACACTTAAAAAATTAAAAAATATATTTTGGTCATTTTATTACCAATGTATTTAAACATCTGTAATAATCTATTATATATTTTTATTTAATTTATTAATATTGAAATATCTATTTATTTATAAACGTGTAAATTTATATTTAGACCGAAACATAAAAAGAACAATGGTGTCCGTGATTTATTAAATTCTTTGAAGTATGTGATTGTAATGAAGTCGTAGTGCCCATTATCTAGAGTATCTCTTAAGCTTTAATGGACGGGCTATAAAAACGTTGGTAATTTAGTGGTATGTTTAAAAAACCGTTTTCGTTTCAACGAAGTGTTCACTGAAAAACTAAGTATTGTCGACTTCAATGTCACTTTTCGCGCCTCGCAACTTACGCTTTTGCGTATATATATATATATATATATATATATATATATATATATATATATATATACATATATATATATATATATATATATATATATATATATATATATATATATACATATATATATATATACATATATATATATACATATATATATATATATATATATATATATATATATATATGCGGCCCATGTCCTCTACATTCATCCTTGAAAATTAATTATAGTGTGATTGAGATGTGATGCGTTGTAACCCTTGAAGACTGAGATGGAATGCCTCGTCACCAGTTGTAAAAGTCTCCGGATCGCTGCAATCACCAGACGATACACTGCAGTTTGTTTCTAACTGCAGAATGAATGGGTCAGCTCAGTATAGTACCACTCCCTCACAGAATACCAGCTAAAGCTAAAGCTCCAGTAAAGTAGGAGCATAATGCTGTCGTGGTTCGTCTGGTGAGTGTAGAGACCGGACACCTTTATAACAGGTGACGAAGCATTCCATCTCAGTCCTCAAGGGTGACAAGGCATCTGTATCATAATTCCTTATCAAGGATGAATGTAGATTTCATGAGCCGCAGGAATCCACCATCAGGTGAACAGTATACTAGTTTGTTGCTCTTAATGTAATACAAAAATTATAATTTGAGTACAACATCACTATACAGTGTTTAATGTATCAATATGGTACGTTACTAACGGATATAGGACAGAAAATAGATAATTAGCCAGACAAAACAATTATCTATAAACATATATATCTATAAGTAGTATAAGTTGTAAAGTTCGTTTTTGTTCTCCACTTTCCTATTTCTCCCTATATCTCTTTCTGGTTTTCTCCTTAATATTGTTAAGAGAGGACTAGGGTATACGTTGCCCGTCTGTTTTATGTTCTCCTCTTCCACTCTGGTTTTTTTCTTAGTATTTTTAAAATAGACACGTTGCGTGGCTTGTTTGTGTTTGCTTCATTCTCTCTGGTCTTTCTCCTTAATATTTTAAGAGAGAACTAGGGTACATGTGTCGTAGCTGGTTTATGTTATCCTCTTTCTCTCTGGTCTTTCTCCTTAATATTTTAAGAGAGAACTAGGGTACATGTGTCGTAGCTGGTTTATGTTCTCCTTTTTCTTCTTTCTCTCTGTCTACCGTTTTACTCTGACTTTACTTACAACTTACAATATAGCTTTAAATCGCTAAAAAAGTTTAACTTCTGTCTGTGTTCTGTCTGTTGTGTTCAGTATATGTTCAACTTCCTCCGATTTTACATAGTAGATTTTACATTTATGACAGAAAACAGGTATTTGACCAGAGAGAAAAAAAGAGGGAACTATCAACGTATATAAAATTGATTTTATTACATAAGTTCTATCGACGTAGACATTAAATAAATTTTATTATATAGTAAATTAACAGTTTATATACAAATATAATTGCTGAGCCTCCACTCTAGAAAGGAAACCATTACATATTGCTGGAAATGTCCGGCATTTTCTCTTCAGACATGCAAGTGCTCGTGGGCAAAGAAATGATATTTTGTTGCCCACATAAATTGAATTTACCACGGATGCCCGAATACAGAGTTGCCATGACTCTACCGTGCTCGACACGATGTAAGCGTTTGATGTTTTAGTACGTAGGAATCACAAAAAGGAGAATTTCAATTCAAGGCCGCTGGCATTAGAACTTACTGCCGGTAGACCGTCAGTCCGAAATCTTAACCTCTTAACTGCAGTCTGTATAATAATAGGTCTTTACCTATGAAATTACTGTTTTGTTTGAACTAAGTCAAAGTATTTTTTTTCAAACTTTTTATTTCTGTTATTTAAAGTAATCACCCATGTAATCGATGCATCTTTGACAACGCAGTGGTAGTTTATTGATGCTTTCCTTGTAAAAACCAGCTGGATGGGAGGCACCAAACTCTTCAAAGGCATTTTGTACTGCCTCTCGGGAAATGAATTTTTTTCCCTCTAAAAAGTTGTCCAAATTTTGGAAAAAGTAATAGTCGGTGGGTGCAAGGTCTGGTGAGTACGGCGGATGAGGGAGAGCTTCCAACCCAAACTCTTGCAGCTTGGAGACTGTTTGCTATGGTGCTGAACCAGGATCTAACCAACTTGCTGAGCGCTTTCGATTGTCGAACCGAATCCACTTTTCGTCGCACGTAACAATTCGTTTCAAAATTCTTTTATTTCTGTGCCTGTTGAGCAGCGCGAGGCAGTCTCAAAGCGTACGTTGCGCTGGAGATCGTTAAGTTCGTGGAGCACCCACCTATCAAGCTATTTTACCTTGCCAATTTGTCGCAAATGGACCAATATTGTTTTGATGTTAGCATCAAAAGCTGCTGCTAGCTCGGCTGTACATTGAGTATCATCAGCTTCCACAATCGCCTTTAATTCATCGTTGTTCACCAAAGTGCCCGGACGACCACGAGGTTCATTTTTCAAATAAAAATTTCCAGAACGGAACCGGGCAAACCAATAACGGGTTATGCGTTCGTTTGTAAAGTTCTCTTCGTAAACGTTGTTGATGTTACGTGCCGTTTGTGTCGCGTTGATGCCACAATGGAACTCATATTCCATAATTACACGAATTTTTAAAGTATTCATTATGACGAAAAATGTTCAAACGTAATGAAAATAAAAGCTAATCAATAAAGAAAAGACTGACTTTGTGAAAAAGAATGTCATGTTTTAAAACAAAATTATTGCATTTAGAATTACACAGCCAATCAAAACTTTATTTTGGTTTGAAATGGCCAATACTGAAGAACGGCAATTCATAGGTAAAGACCTAATATTATTAAAATGCGAAACGAGCACACATTTCATGGAAGGTCATGACTGCGGCCCATGATTTCCACATTCAACCGCGAGACAAAGAATTCTGCAAGTGAATGAGTTGACGCCACGAAAGACTGAGATTGTATATGTGCCTCAATACGTTACCTGTAAGCAATTCACCGGATCCCTAAACTCACCAAGGGAAATATAATTGCGTTATGCTGTTACCTCCGGCCACGTCAACAAGAAGGTGCAGAAAAGAAGTACTTGCGACGTAGCTATACCTTGATTATAAAACATTAAAAAAATAAAGAAGTTAACGCACGCATATATGTAATGATTAAAAACGGAGAAGCGGATGTATGTTAATGTATATTAATAAAAATTAAATGATGTATGTACGTTCATACGTGCGTCAATTTAGAAAGGCTGGATCGAATTTCTTTTTTAAAATGTTTGCAATAAAACATAATTTGAGGTATTTTTTTATGGAAAAGGTATATTATAAAAGTTACCTGTAAAATTGGCAATTTAATGGGAATTTACATGTACATAATACGAACGATGGATAAATTTCGCAAATGCTTATTACGTATAAATTTATTTAAGTACGTGTGTCTACGTATGCCAAGAGGCGTACTATCCTCCAATGTGCTCTAGAGCGCAGGCCTAAGCTCAGCCGTTAGATCTACACCGAGGTTACGTTTTACTTGTTTATATCGTTGATTAGACCAATCGACCAAATGTGATTGGTTGATGTTTATCGAGTCAAAAGTAAATATTATAAAAGTCACTTTGACACATTTTCTTATGAAGAGTGTATGCACTAGAGACTCGCTTATTGAAATCTAAGCCTTCCATACAATCATCAATATGATATTGAACGCATGTGTATCTTGAATTCTTAATGAGGATGGATGTAGTGATGTATGTATTGATACTGACATAACTTACTATAAAATTAGCTCTGTGCTCGTTTGTCACCGTTTATAAAACAAAATATAATTGACATGAAACACATTTTTGTAGTACTGAACCCCTATTGAAACGCTTAAGAACCCCCACTAGGTAAGGTACCGTGTATTCATTCTAAGTTTGTGATTACGGGGTTGCCACTTGAGTAACATTCTAACCATCGGTTATCGTTTCTACACGCTATGCGACCGAAAAGCTCAATGGGACTTCAAATAACTGACCCTTTGAGCTGTGTGTGTCACCATTGGATATTGAAACGTATACAATAATTAATGATTTTGGACATAGTAGAATAGTTGAAAGTAAGAACTAGGTAAGTGTATAAAGTGACAGTGGGCAGGTCATACATATGGCATGTTTACTTATTATAGAGTTTAAGACGAATTTTGTATAATATTTTTTTTATTTATAAAAAATATTTTATTTATATGAATGTAATCTCATTTAAAAGCTAAACCTTCAATTTAGCTACGAAAAAAAATAAATTTGATTTTTTATGAGAATATTTAAACCGCATGCGTACTGCGTGAGTCGATGTTTGTGCTCAGTTCAGTTGGCTAGCTGGTGTACCGTGAATTAAAAGCGACCGCTTAGACACTGAGCTACCAAGGCTCTCAACGGCTTTTTCACTTCTTTTTTAATTTTCAACAAACTTACGTCTCAAGTTTTTCTAACTATGACCCCGAAAGATAAAATAATTCCTGAACTGAAGTACGCAAAATAAGACAAAAGAAGTAATTTTAAATTTAATACGTCAAAACGAAATAATTTACATAAAGGAACACGACGAACAAAAAAAAGGCTCCAGACTTAATTTCCTCTGGAAAATAACCGAACCGGAAGTTATTAGGTTTTTGTTAAGAGATAGCTGGGATGCCCGTTCAGTGATTGAAAAGGGGTCCTTTCTATCTAAAAATTGCCTGAGGGGTGAATAGGGAATATCTACGAAAACAAAAGTCAAAGTATTGTTCTGATTCAAATAATTCTGTCAATTCCCGATTGTTTTACAAATAGCTGGTTGTTTTATCGTTTATTATCATATATATTATTTGTTCGTAAATATACAATATATTTGCATAACGATGCTAATGCGAATTTTTACTTCGTAATTTTCTGTCTATCTGAATTACATGTTACACGTATTCTTTTATCAATAGAAAAAGAATCAAACTTTAAGTCATGTCCTCTTGTTTGATTTCAACTGCGGTGATATCTTCGGTATCAGAGATCAGATGGTATACTTCGTTACCTATGATTAGATCCCCTAATCGGTTTAATCCAACTATTTCACTTTGGTGTTTTATAACGGCGTGGCCCTTCCCTTGTATGGCGAACTTAAGCATGTTAGTACAAGAAACCAGCGGCAGCCTGGTTCTGTCACTGTTAAAGTTATCTGCTGCTTACCGATTAATGTACAATCGATTTCTACTTATATTTTCTGATGATTATCAGACATCGTTTGCATGATGTACGAGTTATTATTATTTTTTTATAGTGAATATTAACAATGCTATTACATTAACATTACTAATATTCCGGTTACCAATGCAACTAAGCTGACAATGCTTGTGCTAGCAGATGGTTCACGGCAATTGTCTAATGGCGGGTATGGACCTGCGACCATAAGTTTCGCAGACCGTACCTTAAACCATTAGGCCATTGATGCTTGAGTATAATGTTGCAGAAAGGATTCGTGCAAGCTCAGAGGTACTCTTGTCGTCACCTCTAGTGATATGTAAATCATCTGTAATAAGATTGGAGGAGGGGTCAGATTTACTTTCTTTTATTTTCGAGGGGACAAAAGAGCTCAACAGTTTATCCGATGGTAAACTATTCCTATGACCCCTGAAACCCACATTCATCTTCGATAAGGAATCATAATTAAAACAGCATTATTATTATAATATGATTGTATGTTTAGGGGATGCGGGAAGTCGATGAGTGGCCTAGGATCGCGTTTGCGGCAATCTATAGGGGCGGCTTAAAGTTCAGAACTTAGCTATTTATAGACTTACATATAGAAGATAAGTATGATTTTAGTTCTAAAAGTAATAAATCTATCTATAATTTTATATTTAGATAACTTCTAGCTTGACGGGGTAGATCCGTTTCAAGTGCACGGTTTTATTTTTTAAAATTATCGAATCGAATTCACATTACGTGAGCGAATCGAGTATGATCCCCGTTGCCGGCAACCGAACTGAAATTACCGATATCATTAATCGGTAATTTCAGTTTCAGAAAACATCGAGGAGAAACCTGCATATATCCGGAATAAACAAAACATAATCGTTCGAAGACATGTGAAGTCCGCCAATCCATTATGGAGTCGCGCGGTGGACTACGCTCTAACACGGAGGGTGGGCTAGAGAGGAAGCCTATACCTGAAAGTGGGATTTACTCACTATATATAGGGAGTAAATCCAAAAATAATAAAAAAACTAAAAATAAAACAAAAAACTAAAACTTTTATTCTTAGTTTTTTATTTTTTACGAACTACTTTTTATGAACTACTACGCAGTATTTAGTATATCTACCATTTTTTTTATTAGATTATTGGTGACAACAAGCACACAGTTCACCTGATGGTAGCTGATGACCTCGGCTCATCACATCAACATCCATCCATGGATACAAATGCATTGACAGGCTTGTGAACTGAGCTGGAATAGCGGTTATAGTGGTAGAGTTACACTGTAGTTTGTTTATTGCTGCATAATGAATGAGTCAGCTCGACCAGGGTGGAACCGACCACGCCCTCATGGAATACCAGCGTAAAACAGTAGCATAATGCTGTTGTTTTCGTCTGGTGAGTGTAGGATCCAGAGACCTTTATAACTGATGACGAGGCATTCCACCTCAGCCCTCAAAGGTGACAATGCATCTGCATTATGATTCGTTGTCAAAGATAAATGTGGATATCATGGACCTTAGGACTTACCATCTGAACTGTGTGCTCGTTTGTTAAGCTCAAAGTTATGAAAAAGAAAAAAAAGAAACTGTGTCCTCGAACTCTCACCTAAAGAAACACAGCAACGTTAAGATACCACATACCGGTTCGATGTTCGAGAGCAGTTAGTGCATATAGGAGGAGGTTTGCACGAAAGAATTTTTGTGCCTATATAAGAGCTACATGGGATTGAAGTGCTATAAGAAAGTACTAACGCAGATAAGTATGTGATTGGGTTTTTGTACACCTTGCACAAACAGTAAAAACATAAACACAAAAAAAATTGTTTAATGTTACAAACGACCTTAGATTCGCAAGCCATAAACCATTAAGCTATTGGTTTCCCTAAGAGATTTCTTACATATAAATTTGAATTAAATGTACCTTTGGCTTTTAGCAAACCACAAAAATCTCATCTTGTTTATTATTTCTTAAGCCGTATTTTTCATCTCGGACAACAAAGAGGTCGAGTTCGCTCAAGGAGCTAAAGAGACGTCAGGTTACAATGAAGAAAATAGTAATTAATGATTCTAGTCCATCTTTTAATTTAAAGGTTTCGCTACTATCAATGTATAAGTCGTAGTTACTGTACTTTTGTCTACTTTTACAACGTATTACATTAATTAATATTTGTTTAATTAGTTTTTAACCAATCAAATTTGATTTTACTCTAATTAGCCAATTTATACGATAGAAAAGTGATGTGGTATTCTCAAATAATTTCTAAAGAAAGGGCCATTACAAGATTAATTGAAATATTAAAATAATAACAAGTTTAGATTTTTCTTGCTGCAGAATGAATGGATTCACAAGATCGGAGATGGACCATGCCAGAATAACATAAAATAACATAAAATGCAGTAGCGGTTATGCCTCGTCCGGCCATAAGTACTGTTACAAATGAAAATGCATTTTTTTTTCATAAAGTAATATTATATATATTATTAAAATTTATATCTACATATTTATTAGTTTCACAAAGAAATAAAAGAAAAAATTGAATACGAAAGGTGGCCTCTTTGGCTTTTATACAGGCCTTTAATCTGTTTGGCCACGAATCTATGGATTTACGCACTATTACCAATGGAAATTTCGCCACTGCTTGCTCCAAAGATTTTTAAGAGACTCAATCTCGCCCTGTCGTTTAGAGCATGCTATGTCCTCTAAAACTGACTATAATTTGAAGTCTAAAGGGTTGAGGTCAGGGTTTGATGAGGGCCAGTCTCCAGCTCTTATAAAGTCCGCAACGTTAGTTTCAAGCCAGGCTTGGGTAGTTCGTGCTTTGATACCAGGTACAGGACTCCTGCACAAAAGTCCGCGGTATATTTATTAAAAAGTAATTTGCTAAGAGGTATCTTGATACACTTTGGCTGAAGTTTTCACTCCTTTTTCACAAAAATGTAGTTTTGTGACTCCTTGATAAGACACGCCCCATTAAACCATCTCTGACGCAGGATGATGACCACGTTGTAGTTTTCCGACCACTTGAGCAGCTTCTTTAGAACTGTGAGCGTACACATTATCATTTTGCTTATTATAGTCTTCTTCAATCGTGAAAATTTTTCTGTATCTTTTTTTGTATCTGTTGGTAGTACGATATACGAACATACGACTGACTCCAAGCTTTTGAAGTGTCTTGATTATGACCTACGGCTCCATACCCACTTTGTGCAAGGCGATCACTGCAATTCTATTTTCTTTAACACCCCATTCCATATTGTAATTTGATAATGAACACGAAAAAATATGTGAAATTGCGCAAAATCGAAAGAAGCTTTTAAAATAATATACGTGTTACAAATTCAAAATAATTAAAGAAAAGTTTTTATGTAACAGTATTTATGGCCAGACTAGCTATAAACAAATTACAAGGCATTATTTTCTATCAGTTGGTCACTTAGCAAAGAGGTAGGTTAGGTTCTAATCCCTATATATACACACATATACTACATTAGTCTCTCATATTTTTATAACTTGTATAAACATAAATTATACTCTTCTACTATCTCTTTATACTTAAACTTTACAAAGCTTTTAAAACATTTAGGTGTAAGTTCAGTAAATCGAGTTAAATTTCATTAAAGTGGTACGTGCATACTTCTAGGTACATAGTTGTCACTGCGTTAATTGGAATACAGCCAAGTTGAGTTGCTTTCCTCGTGGAAGTTTCAATTTATTATTGAGATTTCATAACGTTGACAGTTCTAGTAAACGGTGGAAGTAAGGCTCTAAGAATCGCCTGGCTGGCAGCCATCAGGCAAAACAAACCCTGTCGCCAAATATCTTGCTTTTATATGAGCGCAAAATATAACAAACATATTTGTGGAACGGCCAGCCACTACCTTGTTAGTGGTCTATAGTAGTTCATATATGCATTGATTCAGTGCAGGTCCGTCTATTCATTGATTAACCAGTGCCATAGTGGTCACCTATACGTTTATTGACTAGATCCATAATGGTACATCTTCAAATTATTTAACAAGTGGCAAGTGGCTTAGTAAATTATACTTTGTTATACTTAATAAAATGTTTGGACATCTATGATCTATAAATTTGTTTGACACAAACTCCCCACAAGCGCTGGAATCTTACTCATTTATCTGATCTAAACATTGATTTACTAGTGGAATAGTGGTGTATAAAATTATTGACTAGTGATTCTCCAGAGATGGGTTCCCGGATCTCTCGTTCACAAAACGAAACATCAGTGTTATACTATTTCATATTATATATACTCGTTATTATATGAGGGTGGACCTTCTCCGGTGGAGCTGACCCATTCACGTTGCAGACAAAAACGAGTTGCAGTGTGTCTCCACTACTGGTACAATATATCAATAACGATATCATAATGTATATATATATATATATATATATATATTTATATATATAACTATGTGGTAAGTTAATGATTACATTGTGAGAAAATTATATATACCTAAGTGGATAGTAACGTTATTTGCGGGAACATCACCCATCACATAGTCATCGTAGCAGAATAGCTAAAGGACCTGAGTATCATGGTCAATGACCTCAAAAGAATCTCCCAATGTGTACGTTAAGACGAATATGAACAAGACGAAAATCATGTCTAATGCCCATGTCTTTTTTTAATACATTGAGAGTAACAAACGCACACACAGTTTACCTGATGGCAAGCGATTCCTGCGGCCCATGACATCTATGTACATTCATCCTTAACAAGGAATCATAATGCAGATGCGTTGTCACCCTTAACGACTGAGATGGAATTGCTAGTCACCAGTTATAAAGGTCTCCGGATCCCTACACTCACCAGACGTATCACAGCAGAATTATGCTGCTATTTTACGCTGGTATTCTGTGAGGGTGTAGTCCTACTCCATTCGAGCTGACCCATTCATTCTGCAGCTAGAAACAATATAAACAGACAAATAACAATAGAAACAAACAAACTGCAATGTACATCTGCCACTCGGACTCTTCGCACATGAATTGATATGAAGAATTCAAAGAATCACGGACATTAGACATGATGTGCCTATCTATATGCCTCCACTATTAAGTAAAATGTAAAAAAAATCTCTGAATTTATTAATTACTAATATCTTAATACACACGATAGAAACTGTGAAACCAGCTTTCTATTATATTAGGTACTTACATATAGAATTAGTTATTTATCTTTAAACTTAAAATTAAATATATATAGAGTCTAAAGCTGCGAGATGGCATTTAGCGGCCAGCCCAAATGTGACAACAGCATTCTACACCCAGCAGAGAAATACCGCGCCGACTCGATGAATCGTCCATAGCTTTAATTAAAGTATGTACCATTATTATCAATGCACTTTCGCCATTTTATAGGTAGTTATTTGATTCCATTGCTGAAAAAGTTTTGGGGGCAAGAATCAATAAAGTCTCGAAAGCGGTATGAATTCATCTGAATTGATTTTTTTTCCTTGCAAGATATTTTCCAATTTCTTTTAAAAGTGGTAATCTCTTGTAACAAGGTCCGAGAAGTATGGTGGGTGTTGGAGGCTTTTCAATCACAGCAACTCTCATTTAGGACCGTCTGTCGTGAAGTATGGGGCCTAAAGTTGACATGAAGCAGAAGTGGGCAAGAGCAATTGACCAGTCTCGGTTGTTTAATCTAGCCTTTCCATCATAATGGTTTGCCATTGTTGACATCATTCATCACCATCCTTCGAGCTGTTTCTGCAGTGCTGGTGACACGGTGGAACTCATAATCGTAAATATCGCGATATCCGATGTCCGTGATATGTGATGTAGAATTTGTAATTCCTAACCAAAAGCCAGATTATTGAGATCAAAGTGACCAGTTCGTCAAAACGCCAATTTCATATGTAAGGACCTATTATTAAAAATTCTTGTGAGTCAAAAGCTTGACAAATATTTTCGTATTAAAAAAATAAGGGAAGCACTCCAACGGAATTGGGACAGTTATTTGTTACGACAATATAGAACTTACCGGAAATGTTCCCAAATTAATTTTCCCATTATTATATAATAAGGAAATTATTATTTTCTCCTTTGAGATTTGTAAAGATGTTGTGTAGGATGACGTTTACATGTGTTACTTTTACAGGACATTTGATCTGAAATTACATGTAAAAATACAGGAAACCGCATTTATTATTGAATATATTTAATACCGTCGAAAACTCACAAAAACTTATACAATTAAATAAGAACAAAATTGATAAGTAACACAGTATCATAATAGAAATGTATATAATAGAAATAAAAATATAAATAAATTTTATATTTTTTTTCCAATTTTCAGTCCCATATTCATTTTATTAAATAAAATGAAGCTACGTTATACGCAATTCACTAGCATATTTTAATTATTTGCTGTCAGGTAAAACAATATTTTTATTACTATTATTTATTTATTTATTTTCTAATGACAGATAACTGAACATTATATAAGGAATTGGACATGATTTACTATTGATAATTGTTAATATTCAATTACTTGGTTTTTTTAACAAATACCAATTACACATTGAAATACTTTTTTTATAATTTATTGCTTGACATTAAATGTTGACAATTGTGTGTTTTTTAGTGATAATGACCTTCCTTAACAATGATAATGTATGATATATATAATAAATGTTTGAATACCATTACGGTATGCTGCAATGTTAATTAGAACACCGTTGTACCACCCATATTCCAGCAAATAAAGATTATGATTACAGGATAAATACAGGAGAAAGACAAAATGATGACTAAAAATCCGGACGTCCTATAAAATACAAGACAATTGGTTGCAGTATATTCATAATCGTTATTCTCTCATTTCAACACAAGGGATCCCTTAGATGTAAAAAAAACGTAAAGGTGAAGATATTGTTGGATTCAAAGAATTCTGTCAATAAGCTATTCCTCTTTAATGTGCTAGTCATTTCCTGTTTATTATTCAATATATAATTTCAAACACTTCTCACAATTAATATATTTTGATATTTGCTCAATATAAACTCTACTAAATAAACAACTCAAACTAGACTAAATAAGGTGTTGTTATATCCTTTGATATACTTAATGCTAGAAACAACTTCTTTTTGCTGACTACGTACATTAAGCCCGTTGCTGTTCCTAAATGGTAAGCCAGTTTCACTCCATTGAACATATTCATTATTTTAATATTTATTTCAATTGACATAACATATGGATAAATAAATAAAAAACCGAAGGGGAGAAAGGTTCTCGAGTGGCAAACTCCTATTGGCCTTCGTCGTGTAGGACGACCCCCCACTAAATGGAGTGATGACCTGTACTTTTTTTTGGTTATGTGTAATGTTGGTGTAATCTTGTGATCTCTACGGCTTCAACGAAACTGACTGGTGTGCGGGAGACCCGCTCAGAAGGGAGACAACGACGATGCTCGCAATGCTAGCAGTGTGACTGATGCTGCACAATCGGTGCACTCCGATCCCTGTGGATGAAGAACGTCGACGACAACAGAGTGGGGCGATATATGATCCGAGGGACCCTCATAAGGAGGTACGAACCTCTGCTCGGATTGCTATCAATCAGGGAGGACATGTCGATTTAGAAAGCAGCCTAGAGGACGAATTAACATTTGTTTAAGACTCTAGAAAAAAAACATCGTCGCTGCAGTTTGTTTTCTACAGAGTGAATGGACCCATTCATGCGAAGCTCGATCGGGGAATATCAGCGTGAAATAGCATCATAACGCTGCCGTGTTTCGTTTGGTGAGTGAATGAATCCGGAGACCTTAATTACTGGTGACGAGGCGTTCCATCTCAGTCTTCAAGGGTGACAACGCATCTGCATTATGATTTCTCGTCAAGAATGAATGTAGATGTCATGGGGCGCAGGAATCACTTGCCATCAGGTGAACTGTGTGTGAGTTAGTTACTTTCAATGTAATAAAAAGTAAAAATACTCGCCGGCGAGTGCGGTGTAGTGTAATGACTTTAATTGTGAACGTCATGTTTAGTGTCACGTGTGTAATTTGTGAGAATACCGTAATAACGTGTCCGCATGCGGATTGAATAGACCTAATTATTTAAATAAAAACCTAGTAATGATGACGGGTCGTTGACCTATGTAAGTCTGCGGGAAGTTTATAGATGCAGGTGGCCTAGGATCGTATTATGCTAGTCTGTGAGGGAGACCGATCTTCAGTAGGTATCAGTAGTAGACTATTATATTTCAATCTTGATGGTTGGAAATCCACCACTGTGCGCTTTATGCGACATTTCCCACCAAGCACAACTACTCTGTGGAAACAGCAGTCGCCAGCGATATTTCCAAACCGATACGATTTAGGGACCTGCAAGTTAGAAGCCTACACCTTTCATAAGGTCTGGCAACGCATTTGTGACTCCTCTGGTGTTGCGGAGGTGCATGGGCAGTGGTAATCACTTATCTTGGGTCTAGATGCTTGCTTGTCACACACTGAGCTACCACGTCTTTTAACAATGATATAAACGTCCAAACAGAGCGTCGCAATATTCAACAGTAAAACTTAAACGCATAGACAGTGTGTTTGTGCCGCTTTGCGGTCAATATCCGTTGTGTGAGGGTAAACAGTAATGGTTAACTCACCAAGTTCATTAAAGTTATTCCTGTCGGCTAATATAACTATTACTAAACTAATATCAATGGTAACAGTATGCGAGTATAGAAGAAAATTAATAATATTAGTTATACTAGCGAGGAAGAACTCCAGTGGACACACCACTTGGATATAGTGTACAAAAACTGGACAATTCTGTATCTCACATATGCCTCAATGACCAGGAAATAAGTTAATTATACCCGAAAGAAGTTACTAATTTAATTTCGAAGCGTCTACTAACCAAATTATGAAGCTGAATTTTTATATATAGAAATATTTTGCATGACGAGAACCTCGTGAAAGCGGAAACAGATGAAAAGAGAAAATATCACCTGAGGCGTTTGGGTCTCCGGGGCGGGCAGCTTCGGGCTCCAATGCAGAAAGCGGTCCTAAACACCGCTCATATAGTCCGCAAGTTTCTGTCCCTTTCGCCCCTTATTTTCGACTGTTTAGACTTCCCCGTGGAGAGATTCCAGTCTGATTGGTCTTCATATATGTTTATTTTGTATTATTATTTTATTTATTTCTAACTTCTTTCGCGTGTTTAGAGAACCTTGGTACTGTGTCAACATTTGTACACCACAAATCGAGTCTCCGTGTGTTATATGTCCCGTGTCCTTGGCACTGCGTATGAATCTCCCTCCGATCTTATTGCACATGTGTTACATTGGAATGGCTCTCTCTCTGGCATTAAAGTCGAACAGGAGCTCAGAGAAACGCGACGAGTGGCTGTTAGCGGCTGGACAGTCAGAAGAAGACTAAAGGCGGCTAACCTGACCTCATGAAGGCAGGCTACTGGCTCTAAGTTGACACCTGCTAATCGCTCGGTTTTTATCTTTTTGTCTGTATGTTCTTGAGAATGAATGTTTTTTTTTATATTAATGTTCAGGACGATTTTTTTTATTATCATTAATTTTTAATATGCATGTCATCTCATTTTAAATCTGCTATAGTCTCTTTTAAACTATTGTAAAATGTAAAATTGTAAAATTACTGAAAAATATGGTAAATAGTTTATATATATATATATATATATATATATATGTATATATAAATAGTAGGTATATGTATCCTAATTAAAGATGCCCTAAAATATAACTAACATTACACTATCATAAAATACAACAAATTTAAACGTAGACCCTTAACCACATTGCATCTAAGTTTTTCTAATAAGACATCATTACTGAAGTGACCACTCCAGAAATTCTTAAAAAAGTCGAAAAATCAGTAAAATTTTTGCAAAAAAAACACAACATAATAAGTAACAATCAGTATTCAAGGTGGCATGGGTTTCATTTCGGAGTCGTTTTACGAATCGCGCATACGTATCCGGACAAGCCGGATATCCTGCGCCCGATGAAAATGATACCGTCTATAAAAATGGGAAAAACCCTTGATCAAAGGTCAAGTTGTAAAAAGATTCGTGAGCAATTTTCCACTTACAACACAAAAGGAAAAGGGAGTTCAAAAGGTTTCAAAATGTGGAACATGAAAGACCTGCAATTAAAAACTGTTATTAAAATTTTGGGGATACAGGGTATTGGGAGTATACACGCGCACATTTCACCTTCGTTCATCACCTCTCACCGCTCACCATGATGACTACCCATGGCATCTACATCCATGGAGAAAAAATGAACTTGCACAGTCCCCTCGATGAATGAATCGGGAGATGGAATGCCACTTCACATGTTATCGGATCCCCAGATCCCGTCCGTCACCATGTGAAACACAGCAGCGTTATGTTATATTACGTTGGTTGTATTCTGTGTGTGCGTGGTCCTTTCCTAGTGGAGCCCACCCATCTACCCGGGGATACATTGCAGCAAGAATCTAGTATAGCGTAGCTCTTTTAAAATTCTTGATTATATAAGAAATAAAAATATTGCTTATTTACTTTTTTTTTTTTTTTAATCCATAACTACATGAAGTCAAATCTTAAGCATTCACCAATTAAAGATGACCACATCATATGTTATAATTAACGGTTATCGTGTTACAGAAAATAATTAATGAAGAAAGCTAAACAATAACCGATTCAAAATAAAAACAATAAACAGAATTAAATTATCAAAATGAAATAAATTAAATAATGTCGTATTTCTTATTCGCTTATTATGATTTTATCCAGAACAATTTCATTGTTATACGTTTCAAATGTATACCTTAATATATGTTATAAATTAACTTAGCTCTTTTAAAAAAATATATATTTGTATTATATTTATTTATTTATGGTATTTTGATTATCAAATCATTGAAGATTTTCTGTAATGAAAATTGTATTGTCAATTATGGAATCATAAACGGGATAAATAAAATATTTTGGACGGAGAGAAAGGGAAGAAGAAGACGTACGATAAGAATTCTTGAACTGGGCCGAACCAAATATAATAGGCGACAAAAAATAGGCATCGCTGAGGTGGTCATACCGAAAGAATCGGAGAAAATCGGACCTATTGAGACGGCCAAGTAGTAGAAGTAGCTGACGGCAGGCTGACCGTCCTAGATATTAGACAGATGAGTTCAATGAAACTTGTGTGATCCACAGGTGGAAGACCGGTAGGACAGTCACTGCTTGTGCTTTTGAAGTCCAAGACTCATTTTAGGATGACGATGATCGTAATGTTTTTTTAAAAGCATCACACTTTTAACTATAAGGTTTTCTCTTTTCATATTTTTTATTTCCAAGGCTTATATCTTGGCATAAATAATAATAACAATATTTAACGTTATCGATAATTCCATCAGACATTCGCTCCCTTTTAGAGGCAACCCATAATGAATGTGCATATTATTACTATTTATTTTTATACTTCTGAGGGTAACAAACTAAAGCAAATTTCGTCTAATAAATTCAGATTAGACGTCAAAATTAAATAAAACTTATTTGTATGTATTGAAATACTTGTTTTTTTATGACTTTGATAGTAACAAACTCACACACAGTTCACCTGATGATAAGTGTTTCCTGCGGCCCATGACATCTAAATTCATCCTTGACAAGGAATTATAATGCAGATGCGTTGTTACCCTTGAGGACTGAGATGGAATGGCTCGTCACCAGTAATAAAGGTCTCCGGATGCTTACACTCACCAGACGAAACACAGTATAGCATTATGCTGCTATTTCACGCTGATATTCTGTGAGGGCGTGGCCCTACTCCGGTTGAGCTGAACCATTGAATCTGCAGCAAAAAACAAACTGCAGAGTAGCTGCTCTGAAAAAACTTACTATAACATTATATCAACTCACTGACCGACAAGACTGAAATATGTCTGAATACTAAAAACCGTCTCCATGCCAGTAAATGGATCTCAGGATATCTACCACCATGATCACACTAACCAAACGAAACATACCCGTCTTGTACTGCTTTTTCACGCTGATATTCTGTGATTATGTGAGGTCCTTTCACGATACGAACTGCCCCATTAATGCTGCACCTAGAAAAGCTTTATCATGATTTGAAATGAACTTAAACTTACCTATAAGTGAACACAAACTTACCAATAAGATTCAATCAAAGCTCAGATTTACTATGAATAGGTGTTATCGAATTCTATTTTTTGTTTATACAAAAGAATGCTATTAAATCATATTAACATTACAAATAATCCCGTTAATTCCAACTAAGCTTTAATACTTATGCTACAATGTTTCATGATAATACTCCAATGACGGACTCGAGCCTAGGACGTTAAGTTTCTATTGAAGCTTCGAAATTGTGCTTTTGAATATTTATATATTAAATATTCTGCTATATTTGGACGAAGCGACTTCGGTTTTGTTTGTTTGGCTTCCACAAGTTTAGTATGTTAATGCTTGTGCTATATATGCTTTGAACGGACAACCTGAAGGTATAAGCAAATATGTCTTGTCGGAAGTCGATGCATAGGGAGGTTCAGGATAGTACTCAATGGTAGTCTGTCAGGGAAGCCTTTGTTCAACAGTGATCTAGTGTGGGCTGAAATTATAAAAATGACGATGGTGATGTCTTATTAACAAAGTTGTGAAAGAATTATTCCTAACCCACGTTCGAAATGGCAACCTAAGTCTTAAAACGTGAAACGAGCTGGAATGTGCAATGCATCTCATTGATTGTGCATCGAATATTGTTTCAGACGAGAGTGAGCGAGACAAAATAGAGAAAAGATTGAAAGTGTGGACTTTTACTATAGTGTGTGCTATTCAAAAAATCTTTTCAATTACGTATACATGTTATTTTATAGCTTTGATAAATTTAATTTTACAGTTTTTTTTCTACCATTTCCTTTTACCAGTGGTGGTATATATAAAAACTTATGTTTTCTTTTTAATAGTAGCATGTCAATATACAAAATCAACCGCGAAGTTATAAGGCAAAAAAGCATTTTAGCATTTTTTTTTAATTTGGATTTAACTTGATGGTCTGAAATTTAGTTGTAGCATGAATGGGTTTGGTCGATGCGGGAAAGACTGCCCTACAGAATACCAGAGTGAAGTAGTATACTGATGCTGTTTCGTATAGTGAATGGCGATTGAGTGACGCATTCCATCGCAGTCCTAGTAATCCTAGAGTAACAACGCATGTGCATATTGAACCTTTATTGTGGACAACGAACCTAGTAATAACGCATATGCATCTTGAACCTTTGTTGTGGATAAAAAACCTAGTAATAACGCATGTGCACCTTGAACCTTTTTTGAGAACAACAAACCTAGTAACAACGCATGTGTATCTTGAACCTTTATCGTGAGCAACACACCTAGTAACAACGCATTCTCATCTTGAACCTTTGTTGAGGACAACAAACTTAGTAACGACGCATGTGCTTGAACCTTTATTGAGTTTATAAATATTTATAGACTCCATAGCTTATCATGTGAACTCTGTGCTTGTCAGTCACTCTTTGTAAAATATAAAAAAATAATTGTCATTATACAAACCGACGTGATACAATATCGGCTTAAGTGGCTTACCATCCAGTAAAGTCTCAATTTTAGAATTTTACCTGATCTTTCTACTATCTTAAATGATCTTCACCTTGCTATCTCATAGATAAGTTTCAATATCTCTTAGGTCATTGCAGGTTTTTTCGATCTTATAATTATAACTGTATTCCAAGGCACCGGGTTCCATGCTAACTCGTTAACTGTTCACACTTCACTACTTTGGAACGCCTTGCCTGATAATATAAGAGAAACATCAACTTAGCTTTTTCAAGAAGCTAGTCGCACAGCATTTGACGCATGATTCGATGGTTGTATAATTTATTTACAAACTATATTTCATTATTGACAACTATAAAAGATATATTTATATGTGTATGTTTAATATTTATCAGTGTACAGATGATTAATATTAAATTATTGACTTATGTAAGTAAGCGTAAATTCATATCTATACATTATTTTGTTCTTTATATATTTTTGGTTTATTATCTATTATGTTTTCAATAGTAGAGGACGGACTCAGTGCTAATAGGTATTAAGTCCGCCGTTTGTAACATTTTTTTGGTTGAAGGTTAATGCAATAAAGTATAAATAAATACACAAATAAATATACACAATTCTGGATCGTATTGTGTTGTGTCTGTATGTGTTGTGTCTGTAAGTATCGTTTTATCGATACCATTTGTATCAATCAACTTGCACTGGCGGACGGTAAGCGTGAGATGAACTGTATCCTTGTTTATGATCTTTAGTTTCTTATGAAAATAATAAAATAACAAACGAGAAAGTATTACTGTAATTAGGGCGAAATTAAAATAAGTAATATTAATATTTTATTACCGTTAATAAAGTAAATAGTAACAAAACCAATAAGTTTTGGTGAATATAATAAAACATCGATATATTTGATATCGGGTCGTAAAGCAAAGAGTTTTCCAATACAATACCTCTCATAAACTACCCCTGTTTCCGGGACATTATTTTGCAAAACTTAAATATACAATATTTCACTATTTTCCCTTGGTAGACAGAGTATCAAGGTCACTATATGTCGAAGGAGAAAATTTACACAACACGATCTATAGTGCTATTTTTATGGTTATTGTATTTTTATTATGGCTGATGGCCACAGTCAACCCGAGGACTTTTAGAGCTTCACCGGGATGAAACGTGGCTGCGCGCCGGGCACTCAGCTGAAACCTATATTACTGGGTAACCAGCACAAGGATACCCGACAGGGAGCCTCGGCTTGGACAGTTACCTTGAGCGCGAGAGCAACGTGCGCGACGGTGCCCGAGAGGGTTGAGCTGGCTCGGTCGGTTGCTTCTAACGGAGTTATTATATACATATGTGGCCTTTTTTACCGACATTCATGCTTGAAAACAAATCGTAATGTAGATGTGTTGTCGCCCTTGAGGGTTAAAATGGAAACCCTCTTCACCAGTAATGATATACTTCGTGTCTTTATTCAACAGGCGAAACGCAGCAACATACTTGGTCCAATCTTTCCGCAGAAGAAAACGATAACTTGACCACCATTTAAAAAATATATTTTATAATAATCATTTATGTATTAATGGACATCTTTTTATTCATTTACATGTAGAGCTACACTGCAGTTTCTAGCTGCATAATGAATGGATCAGCTCGACTGAGGTAGGACCACGCCCTCACAGAATACCAACGTGGAATAGCAGCGTAATCCTGCTGTGTTTCGTCTGGTGAGTGTAGTGATCCGAAGACCTTTATTACTGATGACGAGGCATTCCATCTCAGTCCTCAAGGGTGACAACACATCTACATTACGATTCCTTGTCAAGGATGAATGTAGAGGTCATGGGAGCAAGAATCACTTAACATCAGGTGAACTACAAGCACACGTTTGTTACTCTCAAATAATAAAAAAAATACTAATATTCCGGTTCATCACTCTAACTAAGCAAAAAATGCTTGTCCTAGGAGATGGTTCAAAACAATAGTCTAATGGCGGATTCGAACCTACGACCTTAAGTTTCGCAGACCCTATTGACGCTTAAACTAATCTAAGTGTACGGATAATACTATATAATATATATAATACAATGTTTAAAAATACACACAAACTCTCCATTTCCCAACTATGCATAGAAATATAAACACACAGACACTCCTCAATATTTATTTACCACGTATTCTTGTCACTACTTGTGCCTTTCCTTCAATTGTATATAATATGCTGTAGTGTGGATAACTTTTGTTTTCCGCTTATGTAGTTTTGGATAACACGGTGATAACCCTGCAAGACAGGTGTTTAACAGGTTCAACGAGACATCCTTCTATTTCTGTTTCTCTTTTATTAAAATAAAACTAATAGTGTCTTATGTGTGTACAAATTTTTGTGTCTAATATTATTATTTTAGGAATAGTTTTTTTTCTATCTCCGATAAATAAATAAAGTACTATAAAGATATAATGAAACAAATACAATATAATACATGTAGAGACCAACCAGATAGGAATCCCTCGACAGGGGAGTCCAAATGGTCCAGGGTTAGGGGCGAAAATGAGAGAAACCTACGAACTATACGAGCGGTGTCGAGGAGCACCGCCTTCTGCATTTGAGCCCGGAGCTCTCCGTCACGGAGTCCCTCCGCCTCAGGTCATGCGAGAGGCCGGTTGGGATTAACCCGTTTGCAGATACGACTATAGGGATAAAATCGGGTGGTATGACCCCACATGTCGGTCACCTCGTGTGCCATGTCCAAATATTAAAGTTAATAATAATAAATAAAAATAATTAAGTTTGTTATTATTATTGTTAATGTTTGGAGTATTTTATAACACCTGTGGTCGCGGTGTTACTGAAGTGTTTCACGCTCCGATGTGATAGATATTCCTCAACAGCCTAACATGAACGCGATAACATTGTACTAATTACACGGTTGTGAATTCAAGAAGTTGAAAATGAGGTGTTATCTACAAATTTAATGGTTAAAATCGGACGTTACTATTTTCATTGTCGTTAAGAGCGAAGTAAATTATATTTTTCTTCCTCGTTTTATATGCGTTAGGGTTGACGTGCTTCTGTATTTGTAATGGAATTATAAAATGGAGAGAAGGTTCAAAAAAGATGATATAGGCATTTATACATCCAATGTGTCTTAATAGCCAAATCGAGTTTGTTTTTAGATTATTCTAGTTCAGTATTAATACTAAAAATAAGTAAAAATGATTATTCATCGGATAGTCCACACTATTAAGACGAAAATTATTTTTGATATTAGTTTAATTAAAGATCAAAAATTCTATCGATACCATTCGATTACAACATGGGGTGGATTTTTAAAAAATATAATAAAATTAGCATTTACAAAACATCCAGGACAAATCTAATATTCAACCCATTATCTACAAATAAGTTTTTGTGTGAGTATTGCTGTTGGTCCAGAGACCTCTACAGCTGTATTTAATTAGACTCGCGAGTGGGAGGCCCGCTGAGTAGGGTTAAAATAAGTAAAACAGTAAGAATTATTCATCTGAAATTCCATAATATTAAGAAGAAAAATATTTTTAATATAAATTTAATTGAAAATGAAAAAAATATCGCTCAAAGCGTTTAGATTATACCACGTGTTTAGAAAAAGGGTCGAACTGTGGAATCATAAAATGCGTTTTATAGTTTCCTGTTCCGAAACTCAGGGCTGGGCTTGAATGTGGCCAATAAAAAAGATAAAACCGGAAATGGCGCAGCATTGGCTTTCGAATGACGACGTTTCTACCTGCGAATTGTTACCTAGCCGGATTAGTTCAGGTGCTTACGAAAGTTCATTTCATTTTGCCTTTTTTAGTTCCAAATTTTCTTTTTATTATGTACCGAATTTGCTCGCCGATGAAATAAAACAAAACGTGAGTAAACTTACACGTACCAATCTTTATGTCGTTTTTTAACTTTTTTTAAGTTTAATAGTTTGTCAGGTTCAGTTTTTTCGATTACACGCAGGAGGCAGCGCAAGTTAGTATATTTTTAACTCGTAATTTGTCTGAGTGAGAAGTCAAAGTTATTATTACAACGACAATCCATGAATCCCTTTACACTATATGATCATTCCTTAACCTAATATACACACACCCACTAATCGTGTGTCAATACTGTGACTTGTGAAGCTTGAGCCGAAGCTTGAGCCGAAGCTTGAGCCATCAAATCACGGAGTATACACTCCGAAATTTATGCATATTGCAACTATTATGCGAATCCCTCACTAGATATTAGGAGTGACGACCTTGGCATGTTCTCGTATAGTCGATAAATATATATGGCACATGTTCGTGCCTTGTGGTTTTGCCCATCTGTGGTGAAGCCCTACGTTCTGTTGTAGAACAATGGACATCTTTGATAGTCGTAAAACTACATCGCAGCATCGCTAATTAGTTGACCGAGATAGGTTCACTCTTTGAATGAAATAGGCAAGTCTTATTATCATCATCATTGAATCAGTCAATCACCAATCCACGGCGATGACGTGTCTTTTGCGGCCTCGTGGTGTAGTGAATACAGTATGTGGCTACGGCGTTGCTCCTCCCTTTAGATAGTGATCCGAATCGAGGTTTCGTACCTCCGTACTAGGGGTCCTCGGATTGCATTATCGACCCCCTCTGTTGTAGTCGACGCTCATCGTCCACAGGGGTCGGAGTGCAGCGGTGGTGGAGCAGCAGTCTCCGCGCAGCATTGTCGTTGTCTCCCTACTCAGCGGGCCTCTCGCTCACGTGTCTAATTAGATAAAGCTGTAGAGGTCTTTGGACCAACAGCAATACTAATATACAAAAGAAAAAAAAAGCTACGGCGTCGTGAGTCCTTTATTCGATTCCTCGCCGAGCAGCTTATAGGTATTTGTGTATCAAAAATTGATAGTTTACGGATCTAGGTGTGTTATAAGTACATATGTCCAGTCCGATATTGCATCTGAACCCACCTCCGATCTTATTGTGCATTACATCGGAATAGGGAAGCGGATAATGAGTGAGAGCTCTGTGTTTACGCAAATGCTTAAATGACAATAATACATTTTGCGCAGTTGTTGATTACTCGCGGGGCCTCCTGCTCGTGAGTCTGTTTCGGTGAATCTCTAGAGGCCATTAGGGCCAATGCTAATACACGTACACAAAAAAGAAACATAAAAAAGGGCAATTGATAATATGTGGCAATAACTAGGAGATATGCGTGGTCCACATTGATGAGGGGGACATCTTCATTATCACTCCACTGATAAACATAGGCCTTCCGCAGACTGCCACAGGGTAGCCACTTGTATCCAACGACTTCCTGCAGAGTCGCTCCATCTTGTGTCACGGTGCAGCGTTTACCATCCGATAAATCGTGTGTTTGTTCGTCACCCCTAATACCTGGAACAAAATCATAAAAATTTAAATTTTAGATTATAAGCACTAGTTTATGTTTAATTTATAAGGTATACCTTTTATTTTATTTTCTCTACGTATCTTTTATTGTTACCTGTTATTGTTACTCATGTACCTTTGCAATTGCTGAATTGATTAAATGAGATTAAATTAAAATAAATAAATAAATTCGTTCCATAATGAAATTATTCAATTTATCATTTCAATGTAACGAATTAGTAAACTTCCTAATTAATACAAAGTTCTAAATGATTTAATCATCCGAAAAGAAATGAGGTAACGTATTTATAATTTCCACGATTGATAAACAGTTGAATGAATTGTTGAATTTATTTTGATATGTTGTTTGTTTGTGCAACAGGTTTTATTGAGAGTTTGATTGAAATTATAAAGCTCTTTAATATAAAACAAGTATTTAACTGATGTTTAAAATAAAAAAAATACGTGAAGGTTCAAATTTATTAATGGATTTTATTTTGAACTAACTTTTACTCACCGTCCAAATTTATATATTTAGTTATATTTCTCATTCACGTGATTCACAGATTAAAGCCACGATACAGCTGTCTGCATGAATGGGTGGGCTCGTGAGTTCGAGAAAACCAGTGTGGAATTGATCCTTGATACCGCTGTGTTTAGTATGGCGAGTGTAAGGATCCGATAACAGGTGATGAGCAATTCCATCTCATTTTTGTTAAGAATAGGTTTCAATGGCCGCTGCTATCACATATCATCAGATATATATATATATAATTAGTCTGGCCATAAATACTGTTACATAAAAACTTTTCTTTTTTTTTAACTTTTTAATTATTTTTAATTTTGAACAAGTATATTATTTTAAAAACTTTTTTCAATTTTGTGCCATTTCACATATTTTTTCGTGTTTATTATCAAATTACAATATGGAATGGGGTGTTATAGAAAATAGGATTGCAGTGATCGCCTAAGACAAAGTGGGTATGGAGCCGTCGGTCATATTCCAGACACTTCAAAAGCTTGGTATCAGCCTTATGTCCGTATATCGTACTATCAACAGATACAACAATTTCAAAAAACAACAACAACAAATTCCTCTGTCGTGCTGCGTGCTGTTAGTGCTGCAACTATAAAGGCTGTTAATGCTGTTAAAGCCGGAATTCGTCGAAACCCCATTAGGATATATGTATATATATATATATATATATATCTATTTAGCAAAGATTTCTGTTTATAATGCATATCCCACTGTATTTGCAAACAATGGAATATCATAAAACAAAACATTTAATAATGAATGTTAAAAAAGAGTAGGTTTTGTACACGATATTGGTGATTAATACATTTTTGTGTGGAGTCAACGAATGTAAATGGAAGTAAATGTTAATGCTGAAACATAACATACAATACAAATAGTTTTTTTGCTTTTAATGACCGCAATCACAAAATACAAAACAATCAAAATAATTTGGAGTTCAGTTTTAAAAAAGTGAAACAATACGCCTAGTACATAAAATATCGTCGTACACTACAGAATTTTGATTTATCCGGAAATGAGTGAAAATTGAATTAAAGAATCCGTCACATTCATACATACATCCTTACAGTTCATGAGATTGTAATATTTCTCTTTTTCCATATTCATATTATTAGTATAGATTATACAATAAAACTATATTCTATTCTAGGATATAATTTAATTACACACCTTAGATAACGTAAAAACAAAGTGACATATTATTTTTTTTTAAATGGACAATGTGTTCTATGATTTCAGAATTATTATATAACACTGATTATCTGGAAAATGGTGACATTTTTACGAAGATCATTTTCTATGTCTGATAGGTGACCTATCTTCGCCTTAAGTTTATCTCGCTGCTTACGGGGCATCTTGTATATATATTAAATATAAATTTTATCTAATATTACAAAAAAATAATATTCAGACGTCGGAACGAAAGTGAAAAATCGTATATGATTACAATTAATTATATATATATATATATATATATATATATATATATATATATATATATTCTCCCTTAACGTTAAAACCAGAAGATATATCAAAATCTAACAACATGACAAAAGTTGGCAAACGCTCGACACCAATCATGCGATCACATTATTGCATTGTTGCCAAATACAAATAACTGAAAACTGTAATGGCAGATGTTTCAACTAATGCCTGTTTTTACTGAAAACACTATACGATAGTGGATATCAATACAAAATTTATTACAGATCTCGAACTCAATTTTTTTTTATTTACTGAATATTGAGAATCGAATATCGGGCTAAGGAAGCTTAGTAGAAGCTCTTACTAAACTTCCGTACCGCGATATTCGAGACTCTTGAGCTCAAGAGAGAGAGAGAGATCTCGATTTTCAAAGTTATAACGACATTCAAACAAGTTATGTAATAATATGTTAAGCGAAAATGTATTATATACGAGTATATTTCTCACTACAATTTCTTGAATTAGAGTAGATTGATAAATCTTATGATAGATTATATTTTAAGCTTGTTTCTTGTTGGCTTTATGACTGGAAGATATAAAAAATAAAACAGATATACCAGAGTCTTCTATTCCCAAATTTACTGTTAAATCAGTAAAGGCAGAGCAGGACGGACGATGGGAACGTGGCCCTTTATCGAACGTGATCACCGCCGCACGCGAAGATCTGGTGTCTCAGAAGAGTTGCAAATACCTTACCGGTGTTTGAGAAAGAAATTCCACAAAGTAGCCGTGCGTGTTAAAAACTACATATGGGCACTGTGGTGGATTGCCAGTTATGAAGATGGTGAGGATGAAAATTCCGTCGCGAAATTCAAAGGGTGGAATTAATCTAAACAATTCTTCAGAACACTGCCCAAGGTAAATGCGATAGAGATACAATATCTCTCTCTCATAATGACATACGCAAGCCCCGTCTTTGCGCATGCCTCCCTACGTCACATTCACCGACTTCAGGTAATACAAAATCGTTTCATGCGCAAGGCTACCGGTGCGCCATGGTTCTTGCGTAACGAAAATCTACAGATAGATATTAAGCTGCCGACCATAGCTCAGTACCTGAAGCAGTCTTCCCGCCGATATTTCAACTCTGCCGTCACACACATAACCCCCTTCTTAGTAAGTGCCGCCACTTACAATGACCCCAACGAAGCGACCACCAGGGACCAAGCCCTTAATAAAACACTACACACGTTCATATCACCCTCATACCGACGAAGAAAAAAAATGGCGATATACATAGTCTTGTAAGAACTTGGGCGTTGACGATTCGGTCCGCTCTTTGATGCGGATGGTGCGGTCAAACAGAAAAAGCTAATTTTAAACAGTGTTTTCAAATGGGTTTGTATTATCTAAGGGTATTTGTTGTACTGGAAAATGGTAAAAGTCCTGATTTCAAGAGATCTTTACTTCTTTTTGCTTATGATTCTCTAGTTATTTCTATTGTATTGAGTTGTTTTAACCACAGTATTAATATCCTTGTATCTTATATTATATATATTGTTTTGTCTTTATATAAACTTCTACAGTGTATGGGCCTCACTGCAGTTTGATTCTATTTACAGAATGAATAGGTGGGTTCTATCTGGGAAGGACCATATCTTTAGAGTACCGTCGTGAAATAAAAGCTAACGCTGCCGCGTATCCACTGTAGGGATCAGAATATCCTTATGAGCGAAGACTAGGCATCATTTCATCTCAATCCCCAAGTTTGAATACGCATCTTCATTATGATTCTTTATTGAGAATAAATATTGTCACGGGCCGTAGTAATCAATTACCATCAGATGAACAGTGTGCTTATTTTCAATCTCAATACAAAAAGCAGTAATACTTCCTAAGTTTAAAAACACCTTGTCAATTATCTCAATTTTAAAACCTTATCTTCGTAACAACTGAAGAAATTATCTCTTAACCAGTGTGTATAATGTATCGAAAATAGTATCAGTCAAATTGTGGGAATCCACAATCTAGACATGTTAGCGTCAAATTGAATTCCGCACAGGTAGCGATTTTTCTTATAGTTTTATATAATGTGTCCTTTCTTATAAACGTTTACCGACGGAATATTTTATTTTAGATGGTTTAAGATCACAACATTATATACATTCTATGATACTACTCGTCTAGGACATTTTTGTTTTTTTTTATTTATTACACGCAAGTTTTCGCATCGTGTTTTCCTTCACCGCCGAGCGCTGCTTAGACACGCAAGTTTTCACGTAGAGCAGTGCTAAATATAGCAGTGAATATTTTCATTGGTGTCGATACCGGGGGGTGAACTAAGTTTGTCTGCGTACCTTGAATTAAGAACTGACCTACTTGTTAGTCCATAGGGTAAATTAAATAATTGTATGAAAAAGCGTAAATTAAAAAAAAAATTAACGAGCTTTCGAGTGACCTAACAGTAGAAAGGATCTGATTAAAAAGATATCTCCATTATTGCGAATTCGAAATATTGCATTCATAAAATATTTCAATGGCCCCTGCTTGTAGTGTCTATAGCCTTCAACTTTGTGTTGATATAAAAAAGTAAAAAATAAATATTACTAACAAGTTTCCATTCGTACGGTTGAGAAAAAACTGCAAAACTAGGTGAAGGTATTCAAAGCTTTTTTTAATTGAGCTTTATGATATAAATTGTATTTATTAATGAAACGTTGTTCTGATCAAAATGCAAAACCTGGACAGGATTCAGTTGCTTATAGTTGTTGTTCCACAAAATAAATCAACTGTTCGTGCTTCCTGTGATTCTAGTGTTGTGTACGTTCAAGTTCATATTGATATGATAGTTGTTGAATGAAGTCATCTCGATAGTTGGCAATCGCCAGCGGTGTTTCCGAACCTATACCGACTTAGGGACCTTCAAGAAAAGAGCCTACACTTTACTTGTATATAATTTAGATCATCTATAGTTACAAAAAGATTCGACAACTGGTATGGCCACGCTGAGTATATAAATGAAATATATCTAGCTAAATAAATCTGTTGACTGGAACGGTGATCTTCTTCCAAGCCCTCAAAGAATACTACGATCAAATAGCAACGTGGAACTGCTTTGTTGATGACCTGGATGTTATGGGCCACAATTATCACTTATCAGCTGTACTGTGTGCTCTTTTGTCACCCAAATATTATATATAAAAACTGAACACATACGTTTTATGATGACCTTTTATCCTTCATAAATATATATACAGGATGACAGGATATCCGATGCACACCTTGCAAGGGGTTAAAAAAGGAGAGCACAAATGTTTATATGATATAGAGTCCGAAACTTTGTTATTTCTTAGTATTTAAAAAAAACAATACTTTTCATGTTAAAATGTACCCTAGTTATACGGGGTTTTGTTTATTACTTTGATATAATTTAATAGGAACTCATTCAAAACCAATTAACAGAAATTTTCAATTTAAATCTACAAATCCATATATACATATACATTGTACAAAAAAAAATATGGAATGTTGCCTAAAAATTGCTGATTATATTTTTTCGTTCATTCGCCATTTTAATAAGGTAAAGTTGTTATCAAAAACAGACCAGGCTAATATGCAACCAAGTCAATAAAGCAGGTAACCCGTTTCTAGTAATGCTCTACTTTGGCTTACTGACCAACCAAAGTAAGTTAGATAACGCCGAAATTTTCAAGTTAAAGCTACAAAACCACATATTATTGTACAAAAGAAAAACAAGGAGTCCCAAGAAAAATATATGAAATTTGCGTACAAATTACTGATCTTTTTTTGTTCATTTTTTCTTTGGCTATTCAAAATATATTATATAATATTTTTATGAAAAAACGACCAGGCTGATAAACAACCACAATAAATGAGTTCATGAATGTCTTTGTATTTTTAAACGCTTTCATTGGCTTGACTGTATGTATCAGACATATATATGAACGAATATAACGGAAAACTTTAATACAATTTGCACCCACTTCCGAGAGTCGGTAATTAATCTGGTATTTTGCAGATATATTAGATGACAAATCAATAATTTCGTGACTATGCAAAGAGTTTAGTTTTATAAAACTCTTAATTTCTTAAGGCAGGCATGCAACCTGTTTTCAGTAATGCTTTATTTATCATTGGTTTACCGCGCACGTGTGTGGTTCTTGTTTCTTTGATGACACCGCCATGGTAAGGCATTGACCTGCCTTACCGTGGCTACATTCGGTAATGAAGAGTAGGCAGACATTCTGTCGATTTTGCACCGGCGACCTGCAACGTCGTACAAAGCATAAAGAGAGTACATATTACGTTATATATACATATTTATTTTAATTTTATTACTATTATTTTTATTTCTAAGTACACTATGTTTCTATCCCCGATAATATGTCCAACAGCAGGCCTGCTGGAATAGATTTTTATTGTAAAATGGTGTTTTAATGTATATAGTGCGTTGTGTATTTCTCTTAAGGTTCCATTGTAGACCATTATCCATCAGAATTTACTGCAATAAGTTATGGCAGAGTAAGCAACATTATAAAAGGTAAATATGTTTTATATAGGCACATTAAACACACTAAAAGATATAACGACTCCATAAACGTAACTACTAACTAGACGTCTAAAATTCTGTTAATCGGTGGTTTAGTGATTCATCAGGCGAAATTGCCTATCCGCTTTTGTGTTGCTCTCTAAGTGCTTTGAACATGGCGTAATTAGTAATAATCAATAATTGAATTGGGTAGTTCCCATTTGAAATGATCTAATATATTATACATATAATATATAAGAAAACATCAGAATAAAATATTATATAATATATTTTTAGATACACCACGAAGATCCATAGTTACTAGAAGAAAGCTCACTGTCTCACTGTCCTTGCGTCTTCTCCGTTATTCATTTTAGTATGACTTATTAGCCGTATGAATAAACTAAACCTTAATCTGATTACATCTTAATCCTCAAAGATAATAACGCATGAGGATCCTGTATCTTTGTTCAGGGTACGTAGCTGTTTAAGAGCTATCGTCGATACATTGTATGTCCCTAACTCCATAAAAAAACATATGTATTGTATATCCGGAATTCTGTTCTAAACCTGATTCAACTGGGAAAGGTGCACACTAGCACAGAAATTTTTTTAATGTGAGTAACTAACTCACACAATTTACCTGATGGTAAATCATTCCTGCGACCCATGACATCTAGGTACATTCATCCTTTACAAGGAATCATAATGCAGATGTAATCATGCTCGAGGGCGTGCTACCCCGCTCGAGCTGACCCATTCATTTAGCAGCTAGAAACAAACTATAGCGTAGCTCTACCTTTGTAAAAACTAGCGTAAAAGAACAGGTACTGTGTTTCATATGGTGAGTGCAGGGAAACGATACTATTACTTGCATCTAGACTTACCATCTCAGTCCTCGGGAGTGATCCGTACGTACTCTCTACTTAGCGGGCCTCCCACTCGAGATTTTACTCAGTAGATCTGTAAAGGTCTATGGACCGACAGCATCACACACACAAAAAACGTGCTTTATGTATCTTGAGTTTTTGTTCAGGGTGGACGTAGCGATGATGAAAGATGGGTCGTAGTCCTTTTATCAGGTGAACGTGGTCATTTATCACACTATGTTATAAAAATTATAGTACCAATTTGTGTTTCTATTATCTTTTCATATGCGTACGTCAAGATAATAAAAAATATTCGCGCACTAATATAGTATTTTCATTATATGAAGTCTCTCTTACCGACAACTAAACCAATACTCACTTAGGTTAGTTAAACAACTTTAGGCTAACTTTAGTTTGTTAATGATTGTATTACTATTAACGAATCTATTATCTATTTAAAGTTAAGATTAAGTTTGAAATAAGTCATTTGGCTTATTCAAAACATTACTTAGGGTTAATTCGGCTAGAAACAAGCTGCAGCGTGGCTTCCAGCTCTTCATGATACATCATAATCATTAACTCAGCCCATCACTAATCCACTGTTGAAAATAGGACTAATAAAAAAATACATAATACATATGAATACACAAAAAATTCATAGTACATATGAATACATAATTCAAAAAAATCCCTTCTATATATTATTTTATTGAGTGTGACAAACGAGCACACAATTCACGTGTGAATTGTGCAGCCGGTGACAGCCTTTCATCCTCGATATGGGATCACAATGCAGCTGCGTGGTCACCTTTCGATTGATAAGATTGAATGCCTCATCACCAGAAGTATGCACCGCAGTCATGGACCGCAGGAATACATCACGTGAACTGTGTGTGAGTTTATTACTCTCAATGTAATAAAAAAAATCGGAACCGTGGTAGCATTGTCTAAGGCGAATAAACCAAGTTCAATAACCAACGCCGCCATCAGTGAAATTGTTAATTAAAATTATAAGTGCTGTTTCTTTGATGGTGAAGGAAAACTGCATGTCTTAGAGATAAATAAAAAATATATCAAGATGTGTGAAGTCCACCAATCAATATTGAACCAAGTGGGGAGCTAACACTCCAATATCATACTATATAATATTATATACAAGTTATATCATTATGTGCACAATGAATCCAGTAAATCAGATCTATTCTATACTTTAACAGTAGTTAAAGCATGAGATGAAAATACAACAAAGGAAATCGGAGTAAGTCCTTTGAACGATAAGCTGGATTAAATTTCTTGTAAAACAACTTTTGAACGTTTTCAACGCTACTTTTGTCACATAAACCGATTCTGAAACTTGCACAAACAATAAGCTATAAGTCGTGTGTGAAAACCCTGTTTTCAATTTTCAGCACGATGCCTGAGCTCGACTGCATTGTGCAGAGAATTGTCGGTCACAATTTCCAAGAGACCATTATTCGTAACGAATGGATAAGTGTATGGCATGACACAAATCTTACCTCGTTGGAGGTATTTTAAAGCTATAAATATATATCTTAGAACTAGAAAAGAAAAGTCTAGATGCCAAAAATTTTCATGAAATCTACAGCAACAATTTCTTACATTTTAACCAGAATACGGCACATTGAATAAAACTAATTTTATGGATTTTATCATATTCATTTTAACTTTTACACTCGAGAATGCAAGTGGTTTATGGCTGCAGGATTTTTTAGTAAGCGCATCTGTGACTCCTTGACTAGTGTTGCAGATGTTCATGGGCGGCCGTAATCACTTACCATCAGGTGAGTTTCAGAATTATTGTTTATAGGAATGGGTGATCCTTTGCGAGAATTTGTGGTTTTTAAAATCTCAGCACCCCCTCTCTCATCCTCATTGATCGTGTGGGCTGTAAACCACTGGAAACGTTGGAAAGAAAATTGGTTTCGTAAATAACTGGGTACTAAGATGGAATGTACCTCCTGAATCTTGGTTGAGAATTTATAGCCCACAGTTATTACAATACATTACACTATCCATTAGGTAAACTATGTCCTTATCATCATTGTATCACAAAAAATCGCCGTGACCATCTATGTAAACCTTATATTAAAAGGCGTTAGAGCTTATACATTTTTTAAATAACCAGATATAATAAAGTCCAATAGAAGCGTCAATGCTTAATTTTATTGGTAAGGGTACGGTCAGTTAAACTTAAAGCCGTAGGTTCGAGTCCACCATTAGACTATTATCGTGACACGTTCACAAGTGTTTTAAGCTTAGTTTGAGTGGTTAACCGGAATGTTAGTATTGCTTATTGAAATTCTAGCAATCTTTATTGTATATTATTTTTGTATATCAAACGATACCTAAAAATATATTTCCTTAAAAAAATAAAAAAGCACCTAAAGCGCCATATATCTCTTATCTTATCTACAAAATCCATGTTAAAGGGCGTTCACATAATCCCATACGCTGATGTCGTCTTAAATAAAAATAAAACAAAACTTATCCTTTAGGGCATACACGTGTCTTTGTAACAAAAGCCAGACAGAAAAAGGACTTTTTCCGTATGTTCAACCATGTAGGGCAGGTACTGTGAAACCTGAAAGGGGAAGACGAGTGAGTGCATCTGTGTTAATGAATACTCTTACTTCAAATACCTGATGACGCTTAAACAGTATCCATAAAGATATTTTGAAAGGTATAAGAATAATATTCTTTAATTATAACATGACTTAAGTACAAATAACTGTTATAAAGGTTCATCGTCTTCCCAATTAATGCTACTGATTACAAAGCATATGATCTATTAGTAACTTAAAATAATTAAAAGAGAGAGAGAGAAGAAAATAAAAATATTGATAAGTAAAATTTAATAATTACTACCGGTATATATACCGGTATGATCACTACAAGACTTCAAGAGGGAGCGACCGTGGAAGGGACACATTCTCTCAGAATACCAGCGTAAAATAACAATAGAACGCTGCTGTGTCATGTTGTTTCATATGGTGTCTCATCAGTAGACTCAGTTACAGGTAATGCGGCTTCTCAGTACTCAATGGTGTCTAAGACATGTGCATCTTGAATGATTGAGTGTTCGTATAGGACGGGTGTGTTATGTGCGACAGTCATAACTAATCGGCAATTGCGACTCCTCTGGCGTTGCGGATGTTCAAGGGTGGAGGTCATCACTTATCGGTGAGTGCTAGCTATCTATATATGAAATAAAACAGAAGTAAATGTTCATTCGTTAATTGCTAATATTATAAAGAAAAATAATACGTTAAAAAAATTTTCGAATAAAGAACCACAACGTCTAAGAATGTGCCGTCATTTGACAAGAATCTGAACTAAATCGACCGACTAGACTACTCTAATACCTATATCTTTCCCGGAACACCTCAACATTACTGATTTAGGTTTACTAAAATAGCTCTTCAGAGACTAATTCCGCTAATATAGTTGTTCACGATAATATGTTGTAGGAACATTTAAAGTTTAAATTGCTTTTCACACTCTTAGCTAGGTGTTCATGAGTTGAAATTACACGCGAAAATAATGTTGATATTTTCGTAGAAGAGCAAAAAGCTTCGGATGAGGTGCAACGTAACTGATTTTTTTTTTATCAAAGTTTTAAAGTATTACATCGTTTAGCTCATGATAAGTCTTATAGTATCAAGATCCATCTACAATAAAGGGAAGAAGTAATTAGGATAAACTAAACAACCCTATTTTTTTTGGGCTAATGCCTCTGTTAGCCCGAAGGCTTTTACAGTTTCGCCGGGTTGTGAGGTGACCGAGCGCTTATGGCACTCAGTCGAGACCTCTATATATGGGTAACCAGCACAAGGGCTCCCGAGAGGGAGCCTCGGCTTGGGCCGTTACCTTGGTTCGCAAGAGCGTCTGACTCGAGGGTGTCCGAGAGAGGCGAACTTCGGCTCGATCAGTTGCTTCTGACAGATGATTATCCAAATTAATATCGCTATTATTATTAACTACCTGTACCACTACTTTGGAATAAGTGGGCGCTAGAGAAGAAGTGGCACAAGAAACTGCAGCGACGTTTCTTTGGAGAGAATCGGCCATGACATGGCGGTATCACGAATAACCTTGTTTGCGACGCCCTCGCTCTCGGCGGGGGTGATATGAGGATGCAATGTACGTGTGTTGTGTTTTATGAGGGCATGCCTCGGTCTCCTTCGGACGCGGGTGACTCTGTGATTCGCGATGCGATTGTAAGTGGTGGCACTTACAATCAAGGGGTTAGAATTTGTGACGGCAGAGTCGAAATATCGGCGGGAAGCCTACTTCAGGTACTGAGCTTTGGTCGGCAGCTCAAGATCAAGATCTGTGTGCAGATTTTCGTTACGCAAGAACCACGGTGCACCGGTGGCCTTGCGCATAGAACGATTTTGTATTACCTGAAGTCGATAAATGTGACGCGGGGAGGCATGCGCAATGACGGGGGTTGTGTATGTCATTATGGGTCGGATGCACGATTTGTATGGTGTAATTTTATTACGCAGGGACATTTTGCTATTTTTATTGAGTAACGGGTGCAAGCGACCTAGAACGCTGCTCGATTCCGTACGCGGTTGATATGCGGACTGAAGGTGAGTCTTTCATCTAATGTGACTAGTATTTGACTGTCTTTTCCCAGGGGATTGGACGATCAAATAACTCTATTGTTGGGAGATGTAGCGTTTTGTTGCGCCGAGAAAAGTACATAGCTGCAATATTGTTGGGGACTAAACAACCGTAGATACCCTAAATCCGGTTTAAAATACCTCTACGAAAGCGAAAAGCAATATTTTGATACATGTAATTTTCTTTCATATATGGAGATAAATTTAAGCTAAAGTTGCGTGTTAGTTTCATTTAGATCGGTAACAATTAAAAATACATATATCATCAATTTTGAAGAGCTCTCGACGTGACGTGTACACAAGTCGATAGAAAAATCTCTGGTCGGGTGGGCGTATGAAATCCCGGGCACAGCTAGTGAAATAAAGACGTTTAAAGAAGAAACTTATGATTTTGTAATATCCGCAAGTAGGTTGGAGTTGTGGGCGTCACTAGGCAGAAAAAGGCAAAAGGAGCGATAAAATTTCAGCCATACTTGCCGTAGAGAAAATTCTGATCTATTTGATACTTTCTAAAATTTTCATTTCACTTTAATGTTGAAGTGTAAGAAACGTTAGCTTCCTGAGAGTTATTTTTTTGTTTATAATTTTAATATTAAGGATGATAAACGTACATACAGTTCACTTGATGGTTAGTGATGACTGATGACATGCACACCCTTCCTCAACAATGCTTCGCAGTGCAATGTCAGGACTGAGATTGAAGACTTCAATAATTGAATCCTACATTCACCATACGAATCACGGCGCTGCGATTTATTTTTTATTTTTTTTACAACAATTTCACGTTTATTATAAATTACATTTATATTTAAAAAGTAGCACACAGTTCACCTGATGGTGAAGTGATTCCTGCTGCCCATAACATCTACATTCATCCTTGACAAGGAATCATAACGCAGATGCGTTGTCATCCTTGAGGACTGAGATGGAACGCCTCGTTACCAGTAATAAAGGTCTCCGGATTACACGCACGAGACGAAACACAACAGCATTATAATGCTATTTTATGCTGGTATTCCGTGAGGACGTGGTCCTACCCCGGTCAACATGAGCCATGTCGAGCTGACCCATTCATTCTGCAGTTGGAAACAAACAGTGTAGCTACCACTGTAAAAATACTAATCCCATAATACTTAAAACATGAATAACCATCTAGTGAACTGTGTGCTCGTTTGTTACGCTCAATGAAAAAAAAATATATATTTCGTTTAACTACTCCAACTAAGCTGAAAATACCTGTACTAGCGGATGGTTCACGACAATATTCTAATAACGGATACGAACCTACGACCTAAAGTTTTGCAGACCGTACCCTAATCCATCTAGGCAATTAACGCTTCCTGCATAAAAACAGAATCACACAAACGATGCCTGAATGTGTGATGTATTGGAGTGACCACAATGGCCTCACAGAATACCAACTTTAAATATCAGGATAACAATCGTCTAGTGAGTGTTGGCATCCGGATACCCTTATCACGAGACATTCAGACAACACATCTGTATCATTTGCCACAGGAATCACTTACTATCAGGTGAACAGTGTGCTCAATTATCACCGTTAGAGCAATAAAAAAGTCATTGCAAATTTGCAAAATGCGATAGTCATAAACATGAACTTTTCCCCTCCATATAACAACCCACTTAGACACGCGCGAACACGCGAGTAAAGATGACTCGGATATAAATGGTGTTTAGTGGAGAGTATAAAATGCATATTAGAGACTGTGTGCCTCGCTTTCGTGAATCATAAATAATATTAGATTTTAAGTCTTCCACTGGATTTATATGACAACTTCAAATAAAGTCTTGTATTATTTTTCACGGCGAAGATTTCTGAGCAATATGGTTATTAATAATTTATATATTTTATAATCCTATCATATCATTCAAAAGATCATGTAATATAGGGTGACAAAAGAGCCCACAGTTCAACTGAAAGGCCTGTGACGTCTTCATCTCTTCTCTAACAAAGTTTCAGAATACCCTTTCGTAGACACCCCTGGGGTTTGAGATAGAATGATTCGCCTATAATCAGGTTCTGGGACCCCTCACCGTACGATGCAGTGTTATGCTGCTATTTCATATATATATATATATATATATATATATATATATATATATATATATATATATATATATATATATATATATATATATATATATATATATATATATATATATATATATATATATATATATATATATATATATATATATATATATATATATATATATATATATATATATATATATATATATATATATATATATATATATATATATATATATATATATATATATATATATATATATATATATATATATATATATATATATATATATATATATATATATATATATATATATATATATATATATATATATATATATATATATATATATATATATATATATATATATATATATATATATATATATATATATATATATATATATATATATATATATATATATATATATATATATATATATATATATATATATATATATATATATATATATATATATATATATATATATATATATATATATATATATATATATATATATATATATATATATATATATATATATATATATATATATATATATATATATATATATATATATATATATATATATATATATATATATATATATATATATATATATATATATATATATATATATATATATATATATATATATATATATATATATATATATATATATATATATATATATATATATATATATATATATATATATATATATATATATATATATATATATATATATATATATATATATATATATATATATATATATATATATATATATATATATATATATATATATATATATATATATATATATATATATATATATATATATATATATATATATATATATATATATATATATATATATATATATATATATATATATATATATATATATATATATATATATATATATATATATATATATATATATATATATATATATATATATATATATATATATATATATATATATATATATATATATATATATATATATATATATATATATATATATATATATATATATATATATATATATATATATATATATATATATATATATATATATATATATATATATATATATATATATATATATATATATATATATATATATATATATATATATATATATATATATATATATATATATATATATATATATATATATATATATATATATATATATATATATATATATATATATATATATATATATATATATATATATATATATATATATATATATATATATATATATATATATATATATATATATATATATATATATATATATATATATATATATATATATATATATATATATATATATATATATATATATATATATATATATATATATATATATATATATATATATATATATATATATATATATATATATATATATATATATATATATATATATATATATATATATATATATATATATATATATATATATATATATATATATATATATATATATATATATATATATATATATATATATATATATATATATATATATATATATATATATATATATATATATATATATATATATATATATATATATATATATATATATATATATATATATATATATATATATATATATATATATATATATATATATATATATATATATATATATATATATATATATATATATATATATATATATATATATATATATATATATATATATATATATATATATATATATATATATATATATATATATATATATATATATATATATATATATATATATATATATATATATATATATATATATATATATATATATATATATATATATATATATATATATATATATATATATATATATATATATATATATATATATATATATATATATATATATATATATATATATATATATATATATATATATATATATATATATATATATATATATATATATATATATATATATATATATATATATATATATATATATATATATATATATATATATATATATATATATATATATATATATATATATATATATATATATATATATATATATATATATATATATATATATATATATATATATATATATATATATATATATATATATATATATATATATATATATATATATATATATATATATATATATATATATATATATATATATATATATATATATATATATATATATATATATATATATATATATATATATATATATATATATATATATATATATATATATATATATATATATATATATATATATATATATATATATATATATATATATATATATATATATATATATATATATATATATATATATATATATATATATATATATATATATATATATATATATATATATATATATATATATATATATATATATATATATATATATATATATATATATATATATATATATATATATATATATATATATATATATATATATATATATATATATATATATATATATATATATATATATATATATATATATATATATATATATATATATATATATATATATATATATATATATATATATATATATATATATATATATATATATATATATATATATATATATATATATATATATATATATATATATATATATATATATATATATATATATATATATATATATATATATATATATATATATATATATATATATATATATATATATATATATATATATATATATATATATATATATATATATATATTAGGTCCTACACCGGTCGAGCTGACCCATTAATTCTGCAACAAACTGCTCTACCACTGTATATATTTTACGTACGTTAACGTTCGTTACGTTTATATATGTATGTTACGTTTTGTTTGTTTTACATCGTCTGACTACTGTTTCATCCTTCCATAGATTTGCGTAAGACCGCAGCTTACACATGAAACGATATTAAGTGAATGTGTGGCAAATTTAAAATAAATGAAGTATCCTTAACTTCATTTCCATCCCCCCTCCTCAAGACTTTATACATAAACCTTTATTTACATTTTTTTAATTTTCCACAACCGGAATAAGTTTAGTTATATGGACAAGGTTAGACTTGGACTCCATATATAAACACAGGGCATATCTGTGTTTATTCTATAAATTGAGTTTGACAATTTTTCTAAAATTTTATAAGGGCGAAATTTTAATTCATCTAGTTTTTTTCTGTTTAATCGATTTCCGTTTTCACATATACCGAATCGCCTACTTTCAATTCACACTGTTTTCTGTTTTTATCGAATTGTTGCTTATTAAAATTGTGTGATTTTAAAATATTATCCAATGCAATTTTTCTATCTTGAAATAAATAATTTTGTGTTATTTTTTGTTTCAATTCTTCTGGTACAATAGCAATGTTTCAATGTTCCAATAAATATTTTGGGGAGAATCCTGTCACAGTTTTGCTAAGTTTCATAATATCTTCTGGTACATTCGTGGGCAATAGTCGCCCAGGCCTTCTTCTTAATCTTTCCTTTCGTTTATCTTAAATCTAATCTTATTAGTTAACGTTTGGTTTAATCGTTCATTCAAACCATTGGGGAATGGTATATCTACTGCAGTGAAGATAATGGGTACATTTTCTTTAGTTAATAAGTTTCTAAAATCTTCTGAATTTATGTCCGGATACTGATCAGATAGCATCATGCCAATTTTATTATTTCCCTGGTGAGTAGCGGGACCTAAGTGGGACATTAGTCGAAATTTATATTTTCCTCTTTGATTTGTTTTTTATGCATATATCACAGTGGAAGTAAAAATTGTGATTTTTCTAATATTATTAGTTTTTTTTTTGTGAGATTTGTTGTATTACTATACTAAATTCTTCAGTCAGTACAATTTTTTCCTAAGTGAATGTTTGGCAAATTCTAATTAAATATATATAAATATATTAGGTCTTTACCTATGAAATTGCCGTTCTTCAGTATTGGCCATTTCATACCAATTCAAATTAATTTTGTTTTAAAAACATGACATTCTTTTTACACAGTCAGTCTATTGTTTATTGATTAGCTTTGTATTTTCATTAAGTTCGAACATTTTTCGTCATAATGGATACTTTAAAAATTCGTGTAATTATGGAATATGTGTTCCGTCGTGGCATCAACGTGGCACAAGCGGCACCTAGCATCACCAACGTTTACGAAGAGAACTTTAAAAGGAACTCACAACCCGTTATTGGTTTTGCCCGGTTCCGGAATTTTTGATTTGAAAAATGAACCTCTTGGTCGTCCGGACACGTTGGTCAACAATGATGAATTAAAGGCGATTGTGGAAGCTGATGATACTCAATCTATAGCCGAGCTAGCAGCAGCTTTTGATGTTAACATCAAAACAATATTGGTCCATTTGCAACAAATTGGCAAGGAAAAAAAGCTTGATAGATGGGTGTCCCACGAACACGAACGATCGCCAGCGCAACGTACGCGTTGAGACCTGCCTCGCGCAGCAGGCACAGAAATGAAAGAATTTTGAACCGAACGAACGTGCGACGAAAAGTGGGTTCTGTTCGACAATCGAAAGCACTCAGCAAGTTGGTTAGATCCTGGTTCAGCAACAAAGCAATGCCCTAAACGAAAATGACCTCTAGAAAGTTGATGGTCACTGTTTGGTGATCTAGTGTCGGTGTGATTCATCAGTTTTTAACCAAATGGCATGAGCATAACTGCAGATGTGTACTGTGAAGAACTGAAGACAATGATGGAGAAGCTCGCACATCTGCAACCAGCTTTGGTCAATCGGTCGTCCACGCTTCTCCTACACGACAACGCGCGACCCCATACTGCACAACAGACGGTCTCCAAGCTACAAGAGTTGGGGTTGGAAGCTCTCACTCATCCACCGTACATACCAGACCTTGCACCCACCAACTATTACTTTTTCCACAATTTGGACACAACTTTTTAAAATTCGGCACTTTTCACATTCGAACGGAATAACAAAATGCCTTTGAAGAGTTTGTTGCCTCCCGTTCAGCTAATTTTTACAAGAAGGGCATCAATTAACTACCACTTGGCGCGTTGGCAAAGATGCATCGATGACATGGGTGATTAATTTGAAGAACAGAAATAAAAAAGTTTGAAAAATAAATACTTTAACTTATTTTATCCAAAACGGCAATTTCATAGGTAATCAAAGACCTATTATATATCCAACTAGATTGCTTTCTTGTATTAGTAGAAGAAAGCAACGTCATAAAGAAGCGATTGGATTGTTTGTGTATCAGAAAAGGCGTAAAGTAATACAAAGAAAGTTGTAAAACAAAGTCCAACAAGAGTTTGTTAAACATTAATAATAGTCGGAAAGCGACATTTCCACAAAACTTTACCCGCTTGTTGTTTGGCATAAAAATACCACAATAGACTCAGTCATCATATCTTTTATAGCCTGAAAAGATTTTTTACTGCGTACTTGGCAAAATATAAAACCGTTTATGTTTTGAAAAAATATTATTGATTGCTCATTTTGTTGACATATTTCTAAAACGAAAAAAAAATTCGTTATAATTGAAAATTAATCATTATCCCAGACCAAGGAAAGACCACGTTATCACAGAACGTCAGCGTGAATTACAAGTAGGACACTACTGTATTTCGTATATGAGTATAGGAATCTGAGAATCCTATTACAGGTAATGAAGCATTTCATCTCGATGTTGAGAGTGAACAGCGCATGTCGATCTTGGACCATTGTTTAGGTGATTATATTTAAAGACCGTTTCATGTTTTAATAAATATATTCAAATAATTGAATTATACCTTATTTTAACATGAACTAAAGCACACAGTTAAATAATGGGGGTAAACTAAAAAATATTAATTAAAAGGCTGATGGTAGTTCGGATTATCTATGACATCAGAACTTCAAACACTTGACTATTAATGCTGTACGAAATGTAGGGATAAGAATATTAAAATAAACGCGATAAACTCCGTGTAATTTAGTTTTACGCAATAAAAATTAATATACAAATTTCTCGCTACAAATACAAGCATACCCCTACGTGTACATAAATTATACGTGTAAAACTACATTTGGTAAACAGAGACTTATACACTAATAGAAGATAAGGAAGAGAATAACCTCCTCAAGTAAAAGCACAAGTATTTAGCTTTTAAGGAGATTCCAGTAATTAGAAGTTTAAGTATTTCTGTGTTTATCAAAATAAAATGTGTTAAAATTTGTATGAAAAATATTCTTGTATTTATCTTTGAACTCTTTGTTCAATACTGGACAAAATCCGGAATTTTTGTAAACACTTAAAAATAGCAATTAGTCGAGTTTCTTGCCGTTTCTACTTGTTAGCAAGCATGATATCCATTTCGTTTAGTATAAGCCTACATAATAAAGATTCTTTTAATTTAATTTGCTTAGTAAGATATCTCTTCATTTTCATTCCCACAGGCATTCAATGCTATTTATGGAACTATAATATTAATCGGGCCCTTTTCCCAGTGAAGAATATAAAAGGGTTACTTGAATTCGGGCCTCGCCTATTGTGTAACAAATCGCTTCAGCGAGACCAGATGGACCGTAGCATAGTATGCCTTTGTGAGTTGTGAAGTTACGTGAAATTTTCTTATTTACGAGTACATTTCATGTTAGACTAAGGAAAATATCTTTTTTACTTTTAGCGTTATAGTTTAATATATAATACTCTTGCGTATTCTGACAAACTCAAGGAAGTTTTTTTTTGTGACGTAAGTAACAAACGAGCACAATATCAGACAGCATCTCATCAAGCATCTCAGTCCTCATGAGTCAGCCATGTGTATCTTGAATTAGTTGAGGATCGACGTAGATGGTATATAGTACGATATAGTTTTTTATCTTTACCTAACTTTATTAATTTTACGTTACATACAATAACATAAATGTACTAAAGTAGGAACCAGCTCGGCTAGAGCTGCGGTAGATAGCTGCAGCTGTGGCAACGATATTAGGCTGGTTAAGGAACGAAGCATGTTTCTTTAGTAAGGTAAATAGTAAGGAAGCTCCTTTAAGTTTCGTTTCCCAGGACATCTTGTGGTGTCAGTCTTAAAAGAATTGTGTATTTATTTTTAATTACATATTATTTTTTCGAGTATATTATATTCGTGTTCGCGTCAATACCCAAAACAATTACCCAAACATGAGAAGAGATCGCTAGTTATCAATAATGAAATAATTTGTTATTTATTTATTTTATATATTATGCACAAAGTAAATTACATAGGCGGACTTAATGCTAAAAGCATTTTTTACCAGTCGACCTGAGGCTGATATTGAGAAGCTTGGGTAGGTGCACATATAATATAAAAATAACAGTTACTCTGCAAAATATAATAAATATTTTTAATAATGTACTAAATATAGTTAAAAAAAATATATATGAATACAATAAATATATGTGATACCTATATTAATATACTTTTTAATATATAATAATATATTATATATTAGAAAGTATATTATTATATATTTAATATATAATAATAAAGTACAATAAATAAATATATTATTTTATATATAATACATACCTTATAACATAATGGTATTAACAATCTGCTGACAGTTTATTCAAGATATACTCACGCGCCTTCCTTTTAAACGCAAAACGATAAATAAATGATATAGTCATTACCCTTACATTTATGCTACTTTTACAATATATATATATATACTTATATTTATACAATGTTATACTACTAAATTGAGTGCTCAATTATAATACTACTATGTATTAAAATTATAATTAAAAAGCTCAAGATGATTTATACCGTGCATTATTAACATTCATATTTATAATTTTCCTTAGATATTTACATACTTACCTAGAAAATGTTAAATATTTATTAATTATTTAAAGTTATTGTACGTAAATTGTTTTTAAAAATGCACGCGGTGGCCGCCTGTAGGTGGATTTGTATGTTATTAGTAACCTTAATGCTCATATTTATATTGTATTAAATACACATGTCATTCCGTTGGTGGTTCGATATACATAAATAATAAATAAATAAAAGGGCCTAACCAAAAATAAATGCATAACTTGTTAGATAAATAATACAACAGGATCTGTTTACTTTAGACAGTGATTATAATAAAAACAATTAGCAGCCCAACTCAATTAATGCTGTTCAAATAAATTCTATGAAATTAAATTTTATTTCAGGCCCCGCTTCGTTCTTTTATGTTTCTTAGCCCGAATTGCTAACTTTTGCGAAATAATGAGAGTATTCATTTTATGTCGGGAACAACATCTGATGCCTACTATTAAGGCCCTCATTAAGGCAAGTTCTAACAAAGTTTTTATTTTCGAGGTTAGTAATTAAATATATATATATATATATATATATATATATATATATATATATTTATTTTATTTATAACATTGAGAGTAACAAACTAACACAGCGTGCCTGATGGTAAATGATTCCTGCGGCCCATGATATCTACATTCATCCTTAACAAGGAATCATAATGCAGATGCGTTGTCACCCTTGAGGACTGAGATGGAATGCCTCGTCACCAGTAATAAAGGTCTCTGGATGCCTATACTTACCAAACGAAACACAGCAGCGTTATGCTGCTATTTCACGCTTGTATTCTGTGAGGGCGTGGTCCTTCCCCGGTCGAGTGGACCCATTAATTTATTGCTGCACATAAAACTAACTGCAGTGTAGCTCTACCACTGTAAAAAAACTTACCATAACATTATTTATAGTTAGTCGGGTGAGTTCCTCTGTGTTGGAGCAACTGCAGCTCTGTTATATATCCTGCGTAACACCACAGCTCAGGCCAGATTAAAGCTGCACCGCAATAAATGTTCCATCAGAAAAGAATATGTATATATACATATATGTATATGTGTATGTGTAAATATATATTTATTAATTTTAAATTTTAAGTTTTAAGATATATATTTTCATTCTCTTATATACAATGTAGGTACTACACCTACCACAATGTCCCTCCACGCCACGGGTCGACCGGTAGAGAACGCCTTACGGCATTAAGACCTCCCTTTGTGTCCCTTTTTATTAGGTGTGACCAATAAAGTTTAAATACATAAAAAATTGATTCATTAACGATTCATTGTTATCAGAAGTATGATAGGAATTGAGAACAAACGTGACACATGAAGATCGAATGCGCCTTGACCGGTGCGCGTCGTGTGCCAAGTCGACGAGGTTGACGCTCAGAGAGATAGATGCGAGGAAGGTCATATACCTACATTGTCGCCAAGTGAAATGTTCAAATTAAACAACCTAGGTAAAACTAACTTATTAATTGCAGAGTGAAGTGCATAACGGATCGGTCTGAAGACAGAGACCTCACGGTATACCAGTGTGATTTAAAAGCTGTATTTTCATTCGGCGAGGTAATGATAGGGAGATTCAGTTAGATGATGAATGATTCAGTTAAATGAAATGTTCCCTTCACCCTAATGGTGAGGTATTTCATCATCTATTAGGGATGACGACGCTTGTGAATTTATTATTTTGTTCAAGTTGATAATATGTTAAGGATCATTGTTTTTTTATTTTTATTTAATTTATTTTATAAAATCTACAGCTTACGATATTAAAAACTACTTTTATAATTTCTTTATGCACAATGTTCAAGCCATTATAGATCTACATTATTTATGCGTACATTGTTAGACATGACTACGGCTATGACATTTTTTACAATGAAATAGATTTTTAAGGAACTTAATCTATGTCAGCAAGCGTGTGTGTGTGCGCGCGAGTGTCATGTGTGTGTGTTTGAACGTCCATTGAAACTATCGTATATTTTTTTATCGTGATTACGGGCTGTATTCGTCACTTATCATATAAATATGTGTTTAGTACATCCCGCAGCACATGAAACTGTAGAGAGGTGTTGGAGTCCAGTCCGCCTAGCACCTCTGCTACTACTAATAACTAGTAGGTATTTTACATGATGATTTGCTTCTACAATCTAACGGTGGTGGAGCTATGCTGCAGTTTGTTTCTGAGCTGTAAAATGAATGGGTCAATTCAATCGGGGTTGGACCACGCCCTCACACAATACCACCAGAGACCTTTATTTCTGGTGACGGGGCATTCCATCTCAGTTCTCAAGAGTGACAATGCATCTGCATCTGAAGTATGAATGCAGATGTCATGGGATGCAGGAATTACGTACCGTTAGTTAAACTGTGTGCATTTGTTAATCTCAATGTAATAACAAAAAAAAAAGCTTCAGTCTAACAGCATCTTAAAGAGGTCTCTCGTTACCTCTAATTGGATCCTCCGTTTTTTACACTAAACATACGAAAACTCGTATTCAATCAGGGCATGGGCTACACAACTTAGGAATATCAGATAAAATTCTTATAATACAATATGATATCGAAAACACCCTTACAACAACCAAATACTATATAAACAAAATGAAAAAAGTTATGCGTTTACAGATAAAAAACGTGTTAATTTTTAATAAAAATATTCCTCATATTTTTATTTAAACAATAGAAGTCGCAGTTACTCTTGAATATCGAACGCACTTGACGGTTTTCCAATATACACGTTGACCTCAATAGGAACGAACTAGACTAGACTAAACTAAAGATTTATAGGCTTCTGTAATTTCAAAGGCGCGGCTTTGCCTACATTATATATAGTGGTAGAACTCTGCTGTTTCTAGCTGCAGAATGAATGGCTCATGTTGAGCGGGGTAGGACCACGTCCTCACGGAATACCAGCATAAAATAGCATCATAATATTGTTGTGTTTCATCCGTGGGTGCAGGGATCCGGAGACCTTTATTACTGATAACGAAGCATCCTATCTCAGTCCTCAAGGATGACTAGGCGTCTGTATTATGATTCCATGTCAAGGAAGAATATATTATGAAATAGCTGTAGCCAAGGATAGGTCGAGTCGAGGCGACTGTGGCGTCCACGTTGTCCGGAGTACCAAGGTGAAATTATTGTATGGCAAAATTATAAAATCGGAATATTCCCTTTTATAGCTCAAGTGTAACAACGCATCTGCATCGTGATACCTTACCTAGGGAGAATGTGAGTATCATCGACCCTAGTCACACACATATCCTCGATAAGGAGTAATGGAGAAGCATTGTCGCTCTCTCTCTCTCTGACTCCTCGACACCAGTAATAAGGTGTCGGGTTTCTTCCATTCAGATCATAGTAGCCCTGATCGACTATTTTATGCTGATATTTCTGTGAGCGTGATCCTACTCCGTTGTTCCAGCCTGATGGAATATGCCATAATTAGTAAGTAAAAAAATCTGTTATGGTTTTATATAATGTATAACTGCCTTATGGTTTGATGTATATCCTGCGAAACTTAACGTCGTGGGTTTGAATGTCCCATTCATTATTGTCTTGAACTGTCCTGCACAAGCATTTAATCTCAGTTAGAGTAATTAATGGAAATATTAGTAGCTTAAATAGCATAACTAGCTTTCTTTAAAAACATATAACATAAATTCTTAATAATTTCAGATCGTTTATTACACTCTTTAACTAATAAACACATCTGATATATAAAAACCGCAAGGGATATCATTTATAAAGGAGCCCGAAAACATTTTTTGTGTGGACACGCAATCAAGTTTGTGCCAAAGATATCCAATATGCCTTAAGCAAAGTCCATATATACGATCGTAAGTTATAAGGAATTGTCTCTGGGGACCGTTTTACTTATATTTCATGTGGATAAAATAAGAAAATGTGTCTTATAAGATTACCAAGACTTTATTTTTCGGTGGCCAGATTATTAAGGTAGTCAATTGTATAGAGATACTACCGAGTAAATCGTTGAATTGAATACTATGTTTGAGGCAATGTCATAATGACGCCCGCAAATCTTCAAAAGACATCCCGAGCAGAAGGCAAGGTTATGTGGGATTAATACCCCCTGAAACCCCTTCGATCCCCATCTTCAGTGCATTGGGAAGAGCTCCGGGATCTCCTACGCAACGCACCTGAGCATGCTGCACTGTGCCTAAGCATATCCTGAGGGTTGGAACGCCTACCCTAGTGTCTGCACTGCTACGGAAACACGAGACCTCTCTGTGTCCTCCTCACCCTAAACGCTTTTGAACCCCTTTTAATAGCAGTAGTAGTAAATTTAACAGTGGAAGAGCTACATTGCAGTTGTTCCTAGCTACAGTATGAAAGGGTCAGCTCGACTCGGGGTAGGACCACGCTCTCCCAGAATACCAGCGTAAAATAACAGTATAATGCTACTGTGTTTCGTCTGGTAAGTGTAGGAATCAGGAGACCTTTATTACTGGTGACGAGGTATTCCATCTCAGTCAGTATGATTCCTTGTCAAGGATTAATTTAGATGTCATGGGCCGCATGTACAAATATATTTAAAATATAACATAACAGACAACGAAAAGAATAATTTACCATATAAATACATTAATTAGCACCAGACGTCTTAATTAGTGCTTCTTTTAAAAGAGAGCTTTATATTTTAGAGGTTTATAGCATGTACATTGATTTCTGTGAAATTTATGAGATGAATTTTATGATTACTTACGATTTGGCAGAAAACCTCTGCTCTTCATCTCTCTTATTGATGCCACAAAGCTGCGCAGGATATTATCTACACAGATTATTATTAGTGATAGAGCCGCGCTGTAGGTAGTTTGTAGCAGCAGCATGAATCTGTAAACTCTGACGAGGGAGGCACAGGTGCTCATGGAATATAGCGTAAAATAGCAGGAAAAAGGATAAAGGTTAAGGATAGATGTATATAGTAGATCTCATGGGTCGTAGTCGTGTTTCCAATCTATATATATATATATATATATAGCTAGAATGCTAACGTAGCACATAGCATCAAGCGTCTGCCCTGCTGAAATGTGGCCTGACATATTTTAGAATTATTTCTTCGACATGTAAATTTCCTAATTTCGTATTTATTTACGTAGCAAGTAGGTAATCAGTACATAAATTCTAATTTACAATTACGAACGTTTCGTCGAACTCTGTTTGCTCGCGTACCGTGAATTCAATGCGAGCGTTTTGACATACAGTTACAACGGCTTTTTACAATAAAAATTATACTGAAATTAAAATTAAGAATTCAATTTGTATACACCTATTATAATTACGCAAGCCTATTGTACTGAACGAACAAATTCAAAAGGTTTATAGCGACAATAATACAATTAATTAATGTACAACACAATAAAATCCTGGACCTCAGAATCAATATAATCTATCCGTCCGTCGTCATCAAATCTTAGTATACAATGTTACTCATGTTAGTTTATCTTTGCTTAGTAGTCGATTTATTGTTATATCTTTATTTATTATTTAAATTTTATTTACACAAAGCAATTACATAAGAAAACTAATATAAGAAAAGTATGTATACAAAGGCGCAGCTTATTTTAAAATAAAAATCTCTTCCAGCAGCCTGGTGTTGGACATATTATCGAAAAAAAAACATATTGTACTCACAATATGTTGTTTTTTAGAATAAATAATGTAAAATAAAAATAAATACAGGGCTATATTTATTTACAAATATGCATATAGATACATAAATAATATATATACATAACCTAAATAATATAATATATATATCTATATATATATATATATATATATATATATATATATATATATATACCGTACAATAAAGGTAACATCATATTTTTGCACTGGAAAAAGATAAGTAGTGTTCCTTAACGAATTTACTTTTATTTAAAGTTACATACGTTTACAATCAATCAGACTGCGCCATTAGTATGTATTACTTCCGTCCTTATCTTACTTGTCGTCCTCGCTTGTTGTTTTAATCGTGCCTCTGATTGGTTGTTTACAGTGTTCTTTCTCGTTGATCTTTTTATAACAAATTCTTTCACAATCTTTTGTATAGCAATGGTTATGCTTTGCTTATTAATTAAATTTAACTTATTTTACGAATCTTGGGTTTCATTGTGGCTGAGCTTCGGTGTGTGGATTGCCAACAGAAGGCAGGTATAAATCTTAAATAGAGTGCGTTGCGCGTGACGTATATATCAATCTACTCCAACCTCAATAAAACGGATGGTTTTACTTTAATAGGCTTCTATATTTTCCTGAGCTTAGTCTGCATAAATTTACTAAACGGATTCCACTTTTATACATGCTGTATATGAACCTTAAATAAATAAATAAATAAAGAGAAATCTATCCTATAACTTACTCTATGCTATAGATAAAATGACGAATGATACCTGATAATGATGCCTGAAGATTTAGATGATATACCAAATTAAAATACAGATGATTAGAAGGAAGTGACGTAACGACTCCAGAAATGATACCTGCTATAGATATATTGATGAATGATATCTGCTATGTATATATATTGATGAATGATAACTGCTATAGATATATTGATGAATGATACCTGCTATAGATATAATGACGATTGATACCTGCTATAGATATATTGATGAATGATATCTGCTATAGATATATTGATGAATGATAGCTGCTATAGACGTAATGACGAATGATATCTGAGGATATAGATGACATAGCAAATTAAATAATAATAAGTAACCTAATGTTAAATAATGAAATATTTCTATAAATATCAAACATTAAAGTTATAAGATTAAAGGAATGCGTTTTCTAACAATGCTGATTTAAAAACTAGTGATATAATTGAAGTAGAACGGACTTAAACATAACCATGAATTTAAACTGGCGACCATTAAAGTCCTTTGCATAACGTCACAAAGACACTTCTAAAGTGTCACCAAGACATTTAAAAGAGCGAAAACTGTACTTAAAAAGACAGCAACTTTAAAAGTTTCAAGCGCAGACTATGGAAGTGCAATTTTACCCTCGACTGTTAAGTTTTATTTTGTTTATTTTAAAGAATACAATTTATTACACAAAACAAGAAATAGAATAGTAAGGATAAGAATTAGGAACGCTTAGAACGATTAAACCTTTGTAGTGTAGGACGACTCTTCTCTAAAAGTTTTAGCGACTTATGCAAGTCTGCGGTACAGCATCTACTTGCAGGTGACTCAGGATTATGCTTTTTTGCGGCGAGTGCGCATCCTGTATCCAGTTATCCCGCGATATAGATAAACACAGACTGTATATCTAATTAATTTTTACAGTTGTAGGGCCACACTGTAGCTTGTTTGCACTTCACATATTGGGGACGAGTTAGTCGGGGAAGGACCACGCCCTCATAAAATACCAGCTCGAAAAAATCCTCGGATGGTGAGGATAGGTGGAAGGTCTTAATAATTGGTAATGAGGCATTCCATCATGGTCCTCTGGTCCCCAACGCGTTTGCATCTTAAATCTCTGTTGGATGTAGGTGCTTATGGATTGGTGGATGCTTATGGCGTGGTTAGTGGGTTGATGGTTGGTGAACTGTAGTGGATTGCCAACCATCGACATGACCGGGATGAAGTTTTGAATTCTGTCGTGATGTAAGAGCTCTGATAGTGAGGGCCACGCCCCTACCCCTAATTCGTAGACGTAAAAAAATCATAATACACCTGCGTTGTCTCATCCCTTAGGGATGAGATGGAAGGCCTTGTCTCCAGTTACAAAGATAACATTTAACAGTCTTCTCTGGTATTCTGTAAGGGCGTGGCCCTTCCCCGGTCGAGAAGACCCATTCTAGCAGCAGCTAGAAACGAACTGCCACACTGGGCTTCACAATTGTTTTGAAAATCTTCAGAAACCTACTGGAGTTCTATAAAAAACTGTTAGTGTATAGGCGGGCATAAGGCCAACAGCTGACACATTCCGGTCGTCTAGACAAAACTCACCGAGACGGTTATAATAATACCCATTTTACCGTTAGCACGTACGTAAACGAAATTTTAATGTGTGTTCAAAAATAACAAATGTAATAGAGGCCCAGCTTTTGCTTTTAATTTCACAGTACATGAGCCAACCGCGTTCGAATCCGGTGACGGAAGTTTTTTTAAGTGTAGTTTTAAGCAATGATTTGCAATTTGCTTGGCCGTGATGGAAAACATAGTGAGTTTCTAGCAGAATGTATTGGTCAGCTGGACCGGGGTAGGACCACGCCCCCACAGAATACCAGCGTAAAATAGCAGCATAATGCTGCTGTGTTTCCTCTAGTGAGTGTTAGGTCCCGGAGACCTTTATTACTGGTGAGGAGGCATTCCATCTCAATCCTCAAGGGTGACAACGCATCTGCATTATGATTCCTTGTCCAGGATAAATGTAGATGTCATGTGCCGCAGGAATCACTTGCCATCAGGTGAACTGAGTGTGAGTTTGTTACTCGCAATGAAATAATAATAAAAAAAAACTAGACCGGGCTTAATTTTTGGACTGGAAATGCTTGAACAGATTTTGTGCTACTCTTACTGGCACTGTGTTAAGTCCATAAACGTCAGAAAGTTTTTTCGCGGCTTATGTTGCTTTTTTTTTAAAAAAAAGGCAAAATGGTGGGAAAAAGATTTTACTTTTTATCTTTTTGTTTCTAAAATGTCAGCAAACAATACAACCAAAGAGATTTTACTGCAACTTTTTATTTATAAAATTACGAAAAAAGTTTTTCCCTGACCCATTGCTATGTGCAATAAAATTGCATACTGGTTATTATTATATGTTATTTCTGTGTACGTTTATGTGTGTATTTAAATTGTGGTACCTTTTATATTCGCCATCTGGCCCCGATAAAAATCATCTATTCTACTTTATAGGTTTCTATTAGTTTCGCTTCACCCACTAAAGTGTACTGTGAGCGCTAAAGTCTATTAGCTGTGTGGATTAAAGGGAAACTCCTGCTCTAATCTTCTTTAGCTGGATATTGGTAATAAAACTAGAATATAGCGCTAAATGAAACTATAATGAAGGTTTACTCAGGCACTTACGCAGTATTTGTAAACGCTTTTTATGGGTACGTAATTAATGGATTTTATTATTTATTTATATTTTATTACATTTACTTGTTTAAGATTATGTTTTATAAATAAATATCACTGCTGTGTTTCGTATGATGAGAGTGATCTGGGGATGCAGTTATGGGAAACGAGACATTTCATCTCCAGTATTCAGGGGCGATAAAACATTTTGATTTTTTGAGGCTGCATGTAATATGTGTCAGTTGAAATGTGTGCTCGTTAGTCACCCTTCATATAATAAAATAAAATCTCTCAAATATTATCCCTGGTTAGCCTATGATGTATAGTAAAGGATAGCAGATCCTAGAATAACATCCTAAAAGTTTATGTACTATATCTAAGCATATGGCATAACTATGAGTATTTTTCTCTTTACGAGAGATCCACACAGACCTGGGACAGATATTTGGGGGCGTTGTGACTTGACAGGACCACCAGTGCCCTTGCCTGCACAGAGCACCAGAGTAAAATAGCAGCATAATGCTGCTGTCATTTCCGTATCCGGAATCCGAAGACCACTACTGGTGACACGGCATTTTATCTTCACCTTCAGGGGTAGCAACGCAACGTAATATGATTCCTTTCGAGGATGAATGTGGATATCGTAGACTGCAGTAATCTCTTACTGTCAAGTGAACTGTAAGATTGTCTGTCACTTCGCTACGATAAAAAAAAATCTCAACTATTATAATAATTTGGATGCCGTTAGTGCACTGAATTTCGCATTTCCTCCACACTGCTATTGTTTTTTATTGACGGATTGGCGGACTGCACATGTGTGTTCGGATTTTTTTTTTTAATTATTTCTTTGATGTGCAGGTTCCTCACGATGTTTACTTTTATCGCCGAGCATGTGATAATTATTGATTATGAATAATAATGATTAATAAACCAGATTAATTTACTATAGTCATAAATTTTACCTTACCTTCAGCCACACTCGATAGTTTAAGCGAATGGATGATAAATGTTCCTGCCAATGCGGAATTTTAGAATGGGTATCTATATCATTAATTCTGAAGACCGTAATGTCACAGCCACCCATGTTGTATCGAATGAGTTAAGAATCGATTGGAATTGTTTGAAAGGACCGAATAAACGTCGGTCTACAGCGTAGCGAATAAACTAGAAAATTACTCAAAGCTTTGGTGCGGTTTTTCTTTATTAATATTTAAAGGACATTTTGTATAACAAAGTGTCGTATTAAATTTTAATTAAAGACAAATGTATTCTAGTGTATTGGTTATTCTAGACCTTTATTGACGAGTCATTCCATCTCAGCCCGCAAGGGTGGTAACACCGCATCTGCTTTATGATTCCTTGTCAAGGATAAATGTAGATGTCATGTGCCGCAGGAATCACTTGCCATCAGGTGAACTGTGTGTGAGTTTGTTACTCGCAATGTAATAAAAAAATGTTTCCTGAATGTATACATAGTATCTGAGATTGAAAGATATTTATATATATTTTTTTTAATATAATGACTATCCAACAAGGACACAGTACGTCTGGTGGTAAATATTTACTGTCCCCTTGATATTTACAACTACCTCAACAAAGTTTCATATGTTGCCCATGTATTGGAATTGAGGATTGAGATTTAAAGCCTCTTTACCTATAATAGGATTAAAGTGTGACCAGATTCATCATAGACAATCTAAAAAGAAAAAAAAGAAGATTAGTATTATGTACTACCTATTCCTAGATACACCCGCGTGTCAGGGCAGTTCTCATCGCCCACAGCTTCCGATTGACCGGCTAGGTCCGCATACCAAAACCTCGGACGGCTAGTAGACATCACCATCCATTCTCCACTCTGGAGAATCTTCCGATAGCTAGGGAACTAGCAACTTAGGTTGCACTATCAGATAGGAACGTGATCAGAGCAGACCGACACGCTCAGTGTATGAGCGCTTTGAGTAAGTAAGAGAACCAAAAACTACATAACCAGCTCACGGACCCCGGAGTATAGCAGTAATAAACTGTCTTGATACTTTAATAAAAATAAATATATTATTTGTACAGTAATATTAGCTTTGCTATAAGCTCAGGGAAATTTTAATCGAAATATAGTGAAAAACATTCACTAAAAAGACGACGAATGAGATTTAATTAGCTCTTTCACTTCCAAAGTAGCTAATGTTTTAATAAGTTTCTTTATATTCTTTCTTTTTTCGACATTCGAATTATCTGCAAATAAACCATTCATAAGATGTTTATACGAGTAAGGTAAACATGGACATTTTAAAATACACTGATAATTATTATAATACTTTAGATAGCTACGAGGGGCGGTCAAAAAGTTCGCGGAATTAAGGGGTTGGTGGGGGTTAGTTTTCTCGTCCAGGTAGGCACTAGTTAAGCAACTTATTAAGAGTATATATAGCAAATTTTAACTTAATTGGGTCATTAGCTTTTGAGTTATAGACCTGCAAACAACTGAATCGGGAAGAAGGCAGCCAGTAAGGAGAAAATTCAACACCGCATAGTTATTTAGTTCCTTACTAAGCAAGGAAAATCGGCTCAGACTGTTTTTCAAGAGATGTGAGCGGTTTACGCGGACTCTGCCCCTGGTAAAACCATGATTTACAAGTGGCATGGACTTTTCAAACAAGGACTAGAGTCCTTTGAAGACGCCGCCCCGCACCACACCGGAAATCGTCGAAAAAATACCCGGCTTAAGAAGAAACAACTTGCAGCAATGGTTGGAGTATCCGAATCAACTATTTTAAATATGTAGGATATTCTTATTTGATTATCATCTTGGGATGACTAAGGCCAGTGCAAGATGGTTTCCAATAATGCTCACGCCACTTCAAAAACGTCACCATGTCGAGTGTTCTCGTCAGTTTTTAGAGCTCTCCAAAAATGAAGAAAGAGCTGCGTGGAAATAAAATTGACGACAATGAAGAAGTCAAGTCGGCAATTTTGCCCTATTTTGACACCAAAAACAAATCATTTTTTTTTTGACAGTATTAACAAATTATTTGCGAGATCCATAAAATGTATTGGGTTTGAGAGAATGTATTGAGAAGGAATAATAGTTTGGAATTTAATCTCAACTTCCTTCCCTCTCATTCCGCGAACTTTTTGACCGCCTCTTAACTGTAGCATCAAAACTCTTCTGGTAAACTAACCTATAAAGCAAGTAAACATTGCTGTTTCTTTCCGCTTATCCCTTTTTACAGTTTTATTCATTTTAAATGATAAACTCCCTTATAAGCGTATACGAATTGTTTACAATTTGTTGCTTTTTTGTTTTATATATATGAAGGGACTTCGCCCCTATTAGACTGACTTTTCATTTTTCTATGTGGGTAACTGATTTTACACTATGGCGTGGGTTATCGGGCGAGGAGAGGATAGTTCTAATAAAATATGGCCGCTTTATGATTACACTGCTTTAATAATTAACTTTGACAATATAACAATTAAAATAAAGATTATACAAGATTAATGAAACAATATGTGACAGATATTATGACGTCCGCCGAACACGTGGATGCGTGCGCGCTCACCCATCAACTCATCAATTTCTCTCGCTCCCCAAAATGGCCGCCTCTCCAGAGTTCGGCGTTACGTCAGAGTGACAAATCTGTTCCGTTTAGAAATTACAAATTATGAGAATCAATTAAAACCCGATTTTTGTCAAGACAATTTCCAATGCACCGACATATAAGATTCTCTGTGGCAGCTCCACAAGAAAGAAAGAGCAAGAAACTTTGACTCATTCATGTTGCTGCCATATATTAGCTGCATCATATCTCGCACCATTATTAATAGATATACATACATTACAGAAAGCGCTATGTCGACAAAATAAGTAAAAGTTATCTTTTGTTATAAACAGATTACCCGTTATGTGCCAAGTATTAGATACATATTTTGTATGCAAATGATCAAATCCTGCGTGTTACGATTTACAATGACTTTATGAGTTCATATATCTTAAACTTTAAGTAGATAAAATTATATTATTTAGATGTTATCAAATAATATTTCTTTTTCCAAAACTATTTATTTATATATAGTTATTATAATTAAGTATAGACATTTAAAATTTTCTGTGTTAAAATTATAAATTCACCTCATCGGAAATGTCAGAATACTTAAATTTTTTATATATATACAACACACACACATATATATAATATAGATATATAAATCGGTTTATATGATATATGTATATCTTATACACCTATACAAAACACAATGGAATCCACGATACAGTATGCATCCATGACGCAACACAATATGATAAATAAAACGATCAATTCTACGGAAACACTTCTGCCGCCTGAGCTGTGCATCGTTCGCATGCAGGCGAGACTATTTATTTGTTAAATTATGGCTATTTTTCATGCTGTCAGTTCAAAACTGTGAAAAAGTCCAATATTAATTTCATTGTTCACGTTTTGAAATGTATTTACTTAACTGCATTAAGTTATTAGGCTTTCTTCAAAACCTACCAAAAGATTAACTTAACTAAGATTAGCCGCAAAATTCATTTGATATTATCAAACTATATTTAAGGTGGTCGCGGATTCTAGTTTTGATTTCCATTTATTTACATCACAAATTGTTGTTAGTTTTCTATATACGTTCCGTGTTAACACTTGAGTCAATTCAGTGTTAACAGGGTCGAGGGTTGAACCTCGGTTCGTTCAGTTACCTCCAACTAAGGGTTTATTTAAATTGTTATCAGTTTTATTATTAGCTATCTGTACCACCACTTCGGAATACTTGGGCGCTGGAGAAGAAGTGGCGCAAGAAACTCCAGCGATGCTTCTATCATCATTGTCTGGTGAGAACTGGCCTGTGACATGACGGTATAGAGAATAACCTTATTTGCGATGCCCTCGCCTTAAGTGTTCCTGGGTGTACCCTAATGTTTTCGGCACTTTAATATATCCTGCGCAATTGTGATTTAGAAACATCCAGGTAATATGGCCGTGGAAAAATCGACTCTTTTCTGTGTGTGAAATTCCAAATAAAAAGAGATTTCTCTTTTCACTTGAAATTTGCCAGAATTAATAATTAAAAGATCCGACGCTGTTTAGAAGTATAGAGCTGATACTGCAGTCACAAGAAGTAATCGATAGGAATTATTATCCACTTAGTCATACTGTATAATATCTTCAGAATAAAAAGCAAATGAACCTTAATTCAAGTAGGTTTATACAGAACACTTTTGGATGGTCTGGTAGTATAGCTAATAGGACCATCGCTTCCGAAGGCAGCTGCTAGCGAGAAGAAACTCGATTAGTTGCCGTTTCTTTTTAAAAAATAATAAGTTATAAAAAGTCTAGGAGTTGTTCAGTATTGAAATCAGAGCTCAAAGCTTAAAGCCAAGTATATTTGTCAGACAAATATTCTGACAAAGAAAAGTAGTATTCTTGGTTACTTGGTTTTAGCCAGAATTTTAAATCCGTTTAAGTCAAATCGATTATTATTTGAGGAAATTTATTAAATTGCGTATTCTATTGTCAACAAACGATTTCTGTACATGTGTCCGTATCTGTGTTTCTTGTATTGATAGCGTGTACATCAGTTTTTGTAGAATATTTGCGTAAATTCTTAAGTATAAGCAATATGTTATCGTAACCATATTGCGAGGTAGGCGTTAACATGCCTGTTTTATCCCTAGATTTTAGATTATATTATAATAGTATGAATAGGTCTGAATAGTTTTGAAAAATCCAAATATTTTTTCATCAGTTGCATTACCCCACAGCAAAATTCCATTAGACATAAGACTGAGGAAATTACTAATATAAATGAGTCTTGCAGTCTTGTGTTGCACAATTTTGTTGATGTTAATTGCATATATTGTACTAAATCTTCCTTCGACAGGTAAATCGGCGCTCCATTGAAGTTTTGAGTCGAGGGTTATTCGTAGGAAAACCATCGATATAAACACGAACCGTTCATTATTTAAAAAATTGACTTTTTCAAAAGTACCTAACTGGTACAAGGCCAATCATACAAAGTAATATACTTAATTGAGGAAAGTGAAGACAGATTCTTGGCTTCACTGCGGGTCGATATATATAATACAATATGGTAATATCATCTAGAAATAGCAACATAATGTTATGTTCAGTATACGAAAATAACATTATGTTGCCATTTATAGATGGTATTACCATTCTCCAATCCATACCTAGAGTGCAGGGAACCGGAGATCCAATTATTGATAACGAGGCATTATATCTCAGTTGTCAGAATTTCTTAATAGATTCTTATAATTGCAATTGTAGTAAGAAAAGCGGTAAAGAAATTTTATTTGTTGCCTCACGAGACGGAAATTCAGGGAAATTTCATGAAAAAATTGGTGAAATAAATAAATAAGATATATCCAATTAAATGATAACATGAAAATCAGTAATAAAATATTATAACCAAATGTTAAATTTTTAAAATATACACACCGTACACTTATAAAATCCTGTGCTACGGTATTCCGCAATAAAGAGCTCTACAGCCAACATAAGCATGGCGGCAAGATTTATTTTCATTTACAAATATAACATTTTTCAATGAAATTTAATCATATTTTTCTAAATATAAAATAAAGCGAAAAGATATATTTAATATATGTTTTATATCTGAACAAAATATAATAAATTAATAAATAAAAAAAATACATATTACACAGAATGATGTCGATATTATACTTATAATATTAATCAAAAAGTATGTGCTCGTTTGTGAATCAATGTAGCACATTAAATAACTATTGTAATAATGTAACTAAATGCTGTAAGGTATATTGAAATAAATAAAATTTTATATTATGTACCATTCACCTGGAGTAGCCAAGAGCAGGTGAATACCTAATTATGATTTGTTTGGCGAGGAATGAACAAATACGACAACGCGCCGTGGAACCTTGTCTCTATGCTCAACAACTTGTAGTGTGTGATACACTAAATATATTCACTGTGACTGTGTCACCTATAACCGTTAAAGTAGTCGTATTCGAGATTAGTTGATCAACAATCGAATAAGTATTTTACCATTGCATGATTTCACTAAACTGACATTAAAAATTCGCTCTTGAATGTTGCAAACTCACACATTCCTATACCATACTTGTCGCGACATAATGTATAGACTACGATATGATCGTTATCCTTAAAATATCGGTATTCTTCATAATTAGAGGTAACTTAATTCTACGACAGTACTCATTCCATACAAGGTTTTATTATTCCAATCTAGTGTTGAATTATACTTTCATCATCATCGTCACTGCCTAGCTATAGTTGGACATAGACTTCCAACCTAACTAGCCACAAAGTAGGATCCTATGCAGTATCCATAAACTTTCCGCAAACTTGCATTGGTGATCCCTATATCTAGTTGGTGGCCGTAATACACTGTACCAGTCCGATGAAGTCAGTCAATAATATTATTTCCCTGTTTGGTAATCGAATCTACGAGCTTAATGCTCAGTGTAATGCCACTTCAATTTGCTGACCTTTTGAGCTATCAGCCTCGTACGTTGCATATCCGCGTAGAAAAACACCGAGCATAACAGTCCCCTTAGCTCGCTGGGTGATTCAGTGCTTTCTTATACTCAATGCACCGTAATGGAAATATTTATAGAGCGTAGCGATCATTTTAAAAAAAAAATAATTCTAACATTACTGTTGTTAAAACAGACTTGGCTTAAAATGCTCGTGCTATACCGGCAATAGTCGAATGGTGGATTCGAACATATGACCTTAAGTTTCGTAGACCTAAACCATTAGGCTGTTGACGTTTCAAATCATTTACTGTAAGGTTAGCTGTGTTTGTCTACTCCAATTTTATAAAAAAAGAAACTGTACTGAAATATTTCAGTAATTTTTTTACGATCCATTAAAATAAAACGACTAATGATTTGATAAAATTTATTGTATGTTGACAATTTCGCACAAATATCAATACGGTTTTGTGTTTGATCACAATGCTCAATTGTTCCAAAAATGTTTACATTTGATAGTACGCCGCTCGGCGTTTTAAAGAACTCAGACTGGGCACTCGGCCAAGAGGCAATGTCATGTCGCCTTGACTCAAACGGACAGTTAAAGAAATGATTCGTTGTCTTTTAGGATATTTTTATATTTAAAATATGGAGACTTTCTATTCGTAGTCGGTTCTTTATGGGGATCTCCTGATGTATCTGCAGCGAAGAGTCAATAACAATATATATAACTAGTCAGGCCAACTTTTTAATTATATTGAATTTGGAACACGTATATTATTTTAAAAACTTCTTTCGATTTTGTGCCATTTCACATATTTTTTCGTGTTCATTATCAAATTACAATATGGAATGGGGTGTTAAAGAAAACAGGATTGCAGTGATCGCCTTGCACAAAGTGGGTATAGAGCCGTCGGTCATATTCCAAACACTTCAAAAGCTTGGTATCAGCTGTATGTTCGTATATCGTACTATCAACAGATTCAACAACACTTCCTATATCGAAGGCCAGAAAAGATCGGGGTGGCCGCGTGCTGTTTGAACCACAAAGGCTGTTAATGCTGTTAAAGTTAGAATTCGTCGAAACCCCATTAGGAAGCAAAAAATCTTATCACGAAAAATGATGATTCCCGCTAGGACTCTGTCGCGTATTATAAAATAAGAAGCTTGGTGCATATCGTCGATATACAGGACATGCCTAAATCAATCTTTACAGTTAAAGAGAGTGGATGTCTGTCACGATACTTTTTAAAAATATACTATGGACTTTCCAGCAGGACTCTGCACCTAGTCACAAGGCACGAACTACCCAAGCCTGGCTTGAAACCAACGTTCTGGACTTTATAAGAGCTGAAAACTAGTCCTCATCTAGCCCAGACCTCAATCCTTTAGACTTCAAATTATGGTCAGTTTTAGAGAACATAGCCTGCTGTAAACGACACGGCGACATTGAGTCTCTTAAAAATACTTTGTAGCAAGTAGTGGTGAAATTTTCCTTGTAAACAGTGCGTAAATCCATAGATTCGTGGCCAAACAGATTAAAGACCTGTATAAAAGCCAAAGGTGGCCATTTCAAATAGAATATTTTTGTATTTTTATTATATGTATATATATATATATATATATATATATATATATATATATATATATATATATATAAATATATACATATAAATACTATCATGTGAACCTAAACATAGTAACAAGTATTACTGAATTACCATACAATAATAAGCCAATTCATTTTTATAATAACATAATTTTTGTATAACTTAAGTATACTTTAAGTAGTAAACTTTTATAAATTAAACGTATAATTAATTATTATTATATAATTGTACCAATTGAATGGTTATAAAAAAACAGGCGGTAAATATATTGTTTAAATTATTTCAGATAGTAAGTGGACTTCGACCGAGGGTAGTTATTGTATAAAAATTTTATATTCGCATTATAGTTGAAGGCGAGAGGAAGCTCTGGTGGATAAATACACATAATAATGTTACATGAATTTGATTAATACTTACCATCAAACTAATCAATCAAAGGGTCAATCGGAAACACTAGCACTTTATTGAATTTTATAACGTTCTTTGTATTTCGATTCACCGAAAACGGTTTGTCTCCCAGTAGACAGCTGTATTTATGTAAACCTGAAAATATATACAATTGATAAGACAAGATGTATAATTTTTCTAAAATATAAGCGGTACCACATGTTAAATGCACTTCCAGATTTTGTGGAAAACTTTAATTAGGAACAATGTCGCTTATATGACGTCAACGTATACGTAATCGATGCAACATTAAGTTTTGGCATTTTGCCATCTGCACCATTACCGGTGATGTCGAGATCTAAATTATTTTTAACAGAAATAGTTTTCTAATGTACGTACGGAATGTACGTTATTGAATATTTTAATTTACATGTACAAACATCCATCCCCGATGAGGAATCATAACTATATTTTTATTTTACCAGTGTAGAGCCACGCTGCAGAGTGTTTCTAGCTGCAGAATGAATGGATCATCTCGATGGATATTCGATATATTCTGATCAACGACTGAAAAAATTAAACAAGTTACGGGTGTTTGTAATAAACGATTGCATTACTTTAGACATTTCACATTATCATTGTTATGTATGTACTTAAGACAATGCTAAACCGATTTACACGATAATGGTATCATTATAGGCGTAAATCTTTAAACTTCTAAACATATATATTGAATGAAAAAAATAACAACATAGCTTCATCGATTCAATTATACACGAGGTATACCAGTATATAATATACGCAGCTATGTCATTTTAACTTGGGGCTTTGTACTATTCGATACGATCTTAAAGAAAAAGATTAATTGAGTTTTAGTTTAGACTTTATTAAATTCAGATAAGTTTGAAAACTATTTAATTGCTTCTTATTCAATTAATATCAGAAGAAAAAAATGGTCGGCTCCGAGTAAGGATCAAGCCCTCAGAATACCAGCATCAAATAGCAGCATAACGCTGCTGTGTTTCGTCCGGTCAGTGTTGGGATCCGGAGACCCTTATTACTGGTAACGTGACATTCCATTTTAGTCCTAAAATTCCTAACATGAATGTGGGTGTCATGGGCCGCAGGTGCTGTATTATTGTTTGTCGCCCTAAATACCATTAAAAAAAATATCAAAAGACCTTAACTAATTTTCCCTTTTTTCTTTGTTCACAGAATCAAAAAAATACTCCTCCAGACCGTAACAGTGTTTAATCAACCTTACAGAAACATTAAAAAAAACAAGAGATGCAGTTAAATCGCTTAAATTAAAGAAAAAAACCAAAAACATACGGCAAGCAAATGGCCCCTATTAGAGGCGTTTTGTAAGTGAAGAATATTGAGGCTCAAGTGTAAAAGTGGCAGTTGAAATGTGGTAGTGCTGTGAGGGTGATCTTCATGGTATTGCCACCATTACGAATGCTGGCGAGCGGGCCTTCAGGCCGGCAGGTCAATGACATCGCCGGCAACAATTGTGCTTTCCCTGTTCCTCGGTAAGGAATTACTGCTTGTACATTCTACATTCTATTATCAACGTCATGTAATTTGTGATTCGAGGAGGATTATCGAGCTTCTTTAGGCGTTTTGACATTAAGAAAATACAAGCACATAATACAAAAAATTAAAATTAAAATCTCATTTCTTGAACAACCTGTACATGCATTGAATGCATCGGTCCTCTTTCTACCCACCTTTACTTCTATGTGTGTAAATCTAAAACAGATCTTCAGTGTATTATATTTTTAGTTATTAATGTAGGTAGGGCATGTATTGCTCAACATTTTTATTGAAAATATTATTGTCAAGTAACATTCTCGACAAACCTCTGTGGTTTTCTTAATGTTATTTTTTGTAATTAAAATGCTATGTACTTATATAATAAATAAAAAATAAATAAATAAAAAGAATGAGATAAATATAATAAAAGAGAAATGGAGCAGCCTGTATATCCCCACTGCCGAGTATAAGCCTCCTCTATAGGGTTAGAGTATAGTTCAGGATTTGTGGACTTCGCATTACTGCAAAATTATTTTCATTTGTTTCTTAGGCATGAAGGTTTTATTACAATGCCGAGCACGTGTTAAATCGGCATTTAGAATTGAAATTAACAATTCCATAGGTGCCGTATTGAAGTCGGTTTGCTCGCATACCGTGAATCAAATGGCTAAATATAAATGAACTCGAGTCAGGTTAACTGAATAGAACCAGGCCAGGCCACTTCCTAAATTAGTAGTTGAAGTTTTGTAGTAGAAATACCTGGGGAGAGACGTAATTGCGCTATTATGCCGGAACAATGGGTCCTGCTTGTGAAAGCGGTGAAATAGGTATTTTTTTAGGTTAAGTAGCTACTGGAACTAATTTTTAGCTAAGCAGCATTTTTTTTTATATTTAGGTCTTAGAGTCAGGCCGTGAGTAGTGGTGAAGAAGCTAATATAAAAAAATAGTAAAAACTGAAATTCAGTCCAATTAACATTTGCATACGACTGAAATAGGTACAGCGAAAAAAAATCATATTGCTTTTAGCCTCCCAATGTGATTTTATATACGTATACTAATTTCAGTCTTATGCTAAAGTAAATTAAGTGGAATTTCAATTACTTTTTCAATTTAGTCCCTTCGCAGTCCATTCGTCGGTCTACGTTGACACATACTCGTAGCTTTTACTAAAAGCATCTTCTTTTAAAAGAATGCTATCAGGGCTATTAACGTCACTAACAATCCGGTTAATCACTCCAACTAAACTTGAGTTTAAGTAAGTTCACGATAATATTCCAACGGCGGATTGGAACCTACGACCTTAAGTTTCGGAGACCGTACCCTAAACTACTTGATTTAATGGTGACAAAGCGTTCTTGCAGTGCAAAAATTTAGAAGACGATCAATTATAACAAAGATCCTTGTTGTAACGAATGGTAATTTATATTTCGCTTTATATGCGCTTCAAAGCTTTCTGATGGTATATAACGCCAACAAGTGTAAGATCTTCGACTTCTGTACTCGTGTATGTAGGATATGACTACGCGTGACTCGATGCTATGTTGCAAATCCATGGTTTAACTCCAAGGATATATTCAAATTTGTACTATACAAATTGTGGTTTTCGATATTTCGGGAGTTTCAATAAAAAATTTTTTTTAATGAAAGATAACGATTGATTAGTAAGTCTCTGAATTAAAATGCAGTTAGATGAAATCCGAACTAAACGTTGACCAATTAGAATCTCATTTCCTCTACGTAAATTTCACTTGGAATTTCCATCGCTCTTAGTCTACCAATTCGTAGAATTTCCGGTTTGGAACGAAGGAATTTCACTTATAAATTATTACATCAGTACTATAAAAGCAATATGTATTATAAGTGTTTTCATATATAATCATAAGCTATATGAATGTATATAAATATGTGTGTATAGACCAGGATTATGTGTAACAGTAAAAACATATAATCCTGGTCTATACGGATTTACTTTCACTATCTTTTCAAGGAACATATTATTCAGTTTACTAAGTTGATAATTATCACAGCGACATTATCAGCATATATGCAACCATATATCAGATTATATAGTATCATAGTGCCGGGACGTATGAAAGAGTGCCACACGTCGGCACAATCGACAATGATAGCAGAAAGTTTCTCTCCAAAACTGAAGAGTCCTGGCCTTCAGAAATCGTGTAACGCCTACCTCTTGGGTGTCAACGGCTTCAGATATTCACCACGTATATACCTTTTATATACAATATACCACTTTACAGTTAACTATAGTTAAAACATCGACGAAATATCATGTATAGATTTTTACAACATTCTTTAGTGAAATGCTCTTCCTGAAAAATCGTGGCACTAGAACTGTTGTGCTACTTCAATAACTTGTGAAAGAACACTACACTATTATTATGTATGTATAATTAATAAATTTATGCATGTTTGTAAATAAATATAGTCCTGTATTTATTTTTATTTTATTATTATTTTCTTTTCTCTATTTTTCTTTATTTCATTTTTTTCATTTTGTGAGTGTGATATAAATAAATGTTTTGTGTATATAAAAGTTAAATAAGTAAATAATCAATTGATACAATTAAAGTAAGCATGCACACCGTTTAGTTTTCCAGGAAAAGTCAAAAATAATGTTACAGCTTAATAAAATATTATGGTCCTATTATCCGGATAATTGTAAAACCAAAATACAAAATTGCAAAACTTGTCGCAAACACAACAGTTTATAATTTTACAATGAAGTGAACTGCGTACTCGTTTAACGTCTTAATTTGACTACCAATAATATCTTTTCTTATCCCGTAATACATCGCAATGCATGTTGATATTTATTTTTCAACAAGAATCACTTGTCATCATGTTTGTTATTAATGGTATTGTGGGTAGCTACCGCATATCTAAAAACAAGAAACGCAAAAGTCTTATACGTCTCCGCTCAATAATATATTTTTTGTAGACTCAAGTTTAACATAAACGTGGAATAACAGACCGTTTTATATTTATACACATTAAATAAGACAGCTGCTTTCTTTGGCATGCGGCCAAGTGTCACTGAAACGCTATTTATTAAAATTAGGTTACTGAGTTTATTTTCCGGGACCTTCCTTTATATTGGGTTATTTCAGGTAAAGAAATTTGGTAGCATTACAACTGCCCTAAAGATATAAAATGACAAATACTTTAGCGTATCATTTATTGAACTTTGGTAGTTTAAATATAGATTATATTCAAAATTTTCTAATTATTGGCACTTCTTGACTCTTGAATCTTTGTTTATTAATGTACATCATAAGCCGCAGTGATCACTTAACATTAAGTGAATCCTTGCCAAACAGATAACGACGAGATAAACATAAACTGGCTCCAATGCCGATCTTAAGCCAAATTGTATATAAGTGGTTACACATGTCACATAATCAGAGGAATTTGGAAAAAAAAATGCGCAGCTTGTGAGGGATGTAACACGGTGATCGCTGCATTTATGGGATTCGTGATAGCAACGGGGTAATGAAGGTTGATTTTCGCCAGTATCCCGATAAATACTATATTTACTATATTTTAGGAAATAAAGAATATTAGCAATGCTCTTAACATCACTAATATACAGATTAACCACTCCAACTAAACTGAAAATGCTTGTCCTCAAACCTACGACTGTAAGTTTCGCAGACCGTACACTAAACCATTAGCATATTGACACTATTTCCCGGTTGTTTTAGGAGTTGTGTCAGGTAGTTCAAGCAAAATTAACCAATTTTGTTTAATATCTTCACTGATTTTAATGATTTCATTGATCGTTATGGAATCATTGAATAAACATTCCATATCGATAATCCTTCATTAAGGAGACAATTCTTAAAACATTAGCATTAGGCGTAATCTGATGTTATGTCTCTCGCTTCCTCTTGCCTCCTTGATCTTCTTGTGAATATTAAAATCGTACTTCGATTAGTAATCTTAAATTTCCCGACATCTCTCATATACAAAACTCCATCACCTCGACAATTTTAAGAGTTAACATAAGTTTTGTATTTCCCTATACTTTCGGTGGCATTTTGGTTCAGGTTAAGATTAAGTCAATTGTCTCTAAATGCATCTATTCTACTGATAAAATTGTTTGTTTTAGTGGTGGGGCTGTAATTTTTAAACTTGCTAGGTCTTTGGTGATTCCTCTATCTCATATTAATCCGACAGTAGCAACTGACTGAGTCGAGGTTCGGCTTCCTCGGGCACCCTCGAGTCAATCACTTTCCCGCCCGGGGTCCAAGCCATAAGCACCCTCTCGGCAATCTTTGTGTTAGTTACCCATTGATACAGGTTTCGGCTGAGCACCCTAAGCGCTCGGGCACCTTACAGCCCGGTGAAGCTGTAAAAGCCCCGGGGCTAACGGTGACCATCAGCCATAAAAAAATCGATCTCATTTAATCTGATTCCACATTCTTACCAAAAAAACTAATTTTCAGAAAGTGTTTTTGAAAAACAAGAAAACAGCTTATCCACAAGTTACCACGTGGCTCTCATTCGCCTATTATATTCATCTTAAGACGCAGATGCATGAGATCTGCATTTAAAGAAGATGGCAACCTCTTAGAAGTCTCAGAGTCGTAAAAGAAAATTAATAAATGTATTAATACTACGTAAGCGTTGAAACGATATTTAAAGTAATGGTTATAGACATTTATATCTTTTTATATCTTAGAAATATATGCCGAGTGTTCTCTCCGCCTTTCCAATGTCTGCTACTGAGCAACAGTGTAGTGGACTTGATATGGGAGGAATTTTAAATTACGTTTTCCCTTTCAACGTTATCACCGTTAAAGTCAATGAAAAGCTTCGTATTACAGACCGATAGGTAATAAGGAAACGAAGAACCAATTAAATAAAAAACCCAATTGGTGTAAAAAATAAGTATATCCCTACGTCATCATAAGATATTCATGTACAAAACGTGACAGAAGTTAAACCTGTCGTTACATAAGTACGAGGTATTTTATATCTGTGGCGTGAGATCTATAAAGAAAAGTTTTTAATAATTTAATAAGTTTTAATCCATAATAGCAAAAAAATTTTTTTTTAATGTATGTCAAAAGAAATATATGCAATTTTGTTACCACTATTTTATATTAATAGATGTTTTAACGTTCGCAGTGTGTTGCATCTTTTTGTAAAGTTTGTGGAAGTATTGAAGAGAAAAGTTATTCATAGCTTAGGAACTCGTTAACAGTGTAACTTTTTATTCAATGACCAAGTTTTTTCAATTATTAATTAAAAATTTAATATATATCAAAAGAAATATATGCAATTTGTTGCCACTATTTTGTATTTATAGATGTTTTAACGTTCGCAGTGTGTTGCATCTTTTTGTAAAGTTTGTGGAAGTATTGAAGAGAAAAGTTATTCATAGCTTAGGAACTCATTAACAGTGTAACTTTTTTTTCAGTTACCGAGTTTTTAGGGAAATTATGAATGTATACAGTAACTCTTTAACCGACTCAGGTACTTTATTGAAAATATATATGCACATTGTAATGCAGTTATTTTGAAACCGTTCGCCTTGTCCAGAACGAGACGGTTCAGATGACTGATGCTCCACTGACATAGACTTCTCGCTTGTTGAAAAGGATGAAAATGTATCATGACAAACTTGGCCACTTCATATGCGTAAAGGCAATTTTATATATGAGTGGTAGAGCTACGCTGCAGTTTGTTTCTAACTGCAGAACGAATGGGTCAGCTCGACCGGGGAAGGACAACGCCCCCCACAGAATACCAGCATAATGCTGCTGTGTTTAGTATGGTGAGTGTAGAGATCCGGAAACGTTTATATATATACATGTATATATATATACATGTCTTAGAAATATTAATTTTTATTTTTTATTAGACATGCAGGTTTCCTCACGACGTTCCGATGTCCCGTAATTGTTTGTTGTCCCGTAATGATCAGCACTTAAAACTGTAATACTTAAAATAATTATCTCTGACTAACCACGGCTCTGAAATAAGGTTTAAGAAATTATAAAAATAATATAACGTAGATAAAAAAATATCAGTATAAACGTTTCTTAAGTAGGAATATTTTGTTTTACGATGGCAACTCACTTGATGCTAAACTAGCACATCGCTATTAAAAGTAGATTGAAATACGTCCCCCGAGGTCACAGCCTGCGGTATTCACTAATTTATTCATCGCTCATCTTAAACTTACGCAGGGTGGTGTCAACGAGAATTTTCCAGATGTATTTCTTTCTTGGTAATATTGTTAAATCTAAATTTTTATTCGACAAAGATAAAGATGTGTCAAAAGCAAATAATTTTATTTCTTTCTATTTTTAATAATTATGTTTGGGTTTATAGCCGTTCTTCTTTTTTTTAAATATTTCTGTAATTTCTATAAACATTTCTAAAATTCCAATGTTTAGCAATTATTTATCTTCGACGTCATTTTCATCTCCATTAATGACGTCGGCGGACACGGCCTTCCCTATGAATTGCTACGAAGTAATGTCAATGAGTTAAACAGATCGCAGAACTGATAAATAAAGAGGATGAAAAACTCGCCGACATCAAAATGTATGGGAACACATGAATTAAGCTAGATTACTTTTTTTTTATTTTAATTTAATTATTAAAATACATTAAATTTAATTACAAAATAATAGTTTCGCCAAACTGCCAAAACAGTTTATTGGCGAAAACTGCACCCATAAATCTATCTTAAATACTAACCAATACATAAGATACACTTCCACAACATCATACTCATCACACTACAAATATGCATTAAATATTCGCGACACTAAATACCTACGCGTCCGTTTTCCATAACAGTTTATCGCGCTTGGTTCCACAAAAATATTACGTGCTGTCTTTCTTAGGTTACCATACACATAGTTTTTAACTAGAAAGTCCCTTGTGCTACACTGCTCTGTTGCTAGCAAATACTTTATTTTATCATTAACTGGAAGCCTACCAGTGTTTTAAACAATAAATTGTAATTACATTTATGTTTACATTTCTTTTTAATTTTTTTATTGACTAATAATTTGACAAATCTTAGTTGTAGATGTTGTATCTTATCCATGTAGGTTTTGACGGTGCGCCCGTAGGCAGACAGACCGTAACTAATCACTGAGTCAACAAGAGCTGGTACAGGATACGTAAAGTGCTTTTATCAGTTATATTCTTGAGATAAACAAATTTATTCAATATACACCTTAATTTATTACACACTACTTCTGTATGTAAATTCCAACTAAATCTAGTATCAATAGACTAACCCTAAATACTTAAATTTCTCAACAAACTCAACGGGTTTACAACTATAATTAAATTCGTTTTTTTTATTATGCAAGCATTCATACGAGTGACCTATAATTTTTATGGTCGCACTAGGTTTATTTATATATGGCGATTTAAGGAACATACATTTCGTCTTTTGTATATTCAGGATAATTTCGTTATCATGAGACCATTTAATAACATTAACTAAGTCCGATTGCATTTTACTCTCGATCACTTGTACATCCCGGTCGGCGTACATCATGCACGTGTCATCAGCGTACATATACGTCTTGCAGTGTTTTATTACGTTCACCATGCTGTTCACGTGCATAATGTAGCCCACAGGTGCGAACACAGACCCAGTAGGAACTCCGGAACGAATCCTACCCCCCGATAGTATCTTTTATCTTTGTACACAATGTCTAATGTAAATTTTTAAACCACCGACTGACTGGCCCTCGGATCCCGCACTCTATAAATAATAAATAAGTCTATAAATAAGAGAACTACATAAATCCTACTGTTCAGTCTTTCATTGATGTCGTCTGGAAAACGCGCGAGGGCCGACGACGTGCTACGTGATTTTCTAAAACCGTTTGTCTGCAATTATGTTATTTATTTCAAGGAAATGACTTATTCTTAGTGCTATTGCCTTCTCTACAATCATATTAATAACTGGCAATATCGCAATCGGTCTGTAGTGTTTAGTGGCGTCCTTTTGTAAATTTTTAAATATAAATACGTGTTATAAAATTATAATATGTATTTCTTTCCAGTTTGCTCCGCCTTTGGAATGACATCAGAACTGGTAACCGGTCATGACGACAATTTAAAACAACAAGAGGAAAGTGTTGTTGAATTAAACAGTTCAGTAATAAACGAAGTAATTAATATACCCAATCTAACAATGGAAACGTTAAGGACCAAAATAAATAATCATAGACTAGTAACTAGAAAATACATAAGCTACGATGAAACTGTTGAAGAACTGAAAACTAATTTTACTGATAATGTTAATAGATTCGATGAAATTTACACCGCCGAAGATGAACTTTTACAAAGCAAACTTAATATACATAAATCATTACATAGTCTGTTAGCCGACAACCAAAGAAATTCCAGGCGAAATGAAGATTTAAGTATTTTTAGAGAAATTCTCAGACCAAGGAGAAGATTTAAGAGAGAAGAGGACACGGAACGTTGTGAAACATTTTACTATCAAAGGGGTAAAACTCAAATAAGTCATCCTTACTCAAAAAATGATACAAACAAATTTTACTATGGTGACATAGATTGCACAACAAAAATTGAAGGTACGTGCAACGTTTTTTTCATTAATTATGAATACTAGTCTACTCCAAACTACTTTAATCGATTTTATTTTTAAGGGCCATATTTGTAATACTTAATTTGTAAGTATGTTATATCGACTTTTCTAATAATTAATAAAACTACCGACAGTGCTAAATTATATCATCCAAATATTATAAAATATCAACAATAACATAGGTGTGTTGTATATCTATCCTGTATCTTTGATATTCCATCTGAACCCTCCTCGGAATTTATTGCACTTGCATTTCATCGGACTAGGAAAGAGACGACGATGCCTACGTGTTTTTATTATTGTGGTTTTAGTTATCTACGATACTAGAATATTTTTTTCACAGTTGATGTCATCTAGTAACCATCAAAAGATATCCTCGAGGGTGAAATCCTGGATGATTTCATGAATACCTTTTGTCGTATATCCGAGAGTATTGGAGGGTTACAAGCTTCCACTAATCCTTGCTTAATCCATCGTAGTATCAATACAATGGTGCGATTCGGAAACCAAACATTTGTGTGGTAACCGGATCAATTACTAGGTTTCGTAGAACCTTATTATTTACTTATATAGCCACAGCCAAATTAATCTGATCAAATTTGAAATAATAGGCATTAAATTTCTTGCAGGTCCAGAAGGAAGTGTCATAAAACTGACGTTTGTTGACATTTTTCATATAGAGGATCACCCCGATTGTTCTTATGACTTTTTAGAAGTAAGTATATAACCTAATTTACATTATCGCCATCAGCGACTCATCTCATCATTAATCCAGCGAACATGATTAAGTCTCCCACCACAGATACATATTCTCTGTATGTATTAGACGGCCTATCAGTGAAGATGTACGTAAAGTAAACGCTTAATGTCCTAACTCTCAAAAGCAAAATACTAATAACACCGAATATCTTAGCAGCAGTTTTTTCTTATGAAATTAACGATGATAAACAACGTCACCAAGTGATAGCTGCGGCCCATAAACTACATCCATCCTTGTGTCATCATCCTATGTTGTCAAATATCACTCCTGAGAACTGATATGGAATACTTTGCTACCAGTATTTGGGTCCCTACAGCTATCACATTTTCTTTTTTTTATACTTTTTTTATACTTTTTTTTAAGTAAGTGCTTGACCACGATCCCACCTGATGTTAAGCGGAAATGCAGTCATGGATGGTAAGATGCACTAGCTCAGTAATGCCTATTTACTCTAGTCTTGAAAACACGTACATTGTAATCGGAGGGAAAGACAGACGCGGGCAAACTATTCCAGTCCTTTGCTGTACGAATAATGAAAGTCGAAGCAAAGCGCTTTGTTCGGGTTTGAGGGATGTTCACAACAAAAGGATGAAATCAAGCAGTGGGTCGTGAGGTCCGATGGTGGAACGGAGATGGGGGAATTACATGAAACACTGCAGGATAATACTGCTATTTCATGATATTCTGTGAGGGCTTGATCCTCCGGTCTAGCCGAGTTATTCATTTTGTATCCAAAACAAGTTGAATCGTGGCCCTACAACCGTTAATTGTATTAGCAGCTTATGTGAAAAATTGTGGATTAAAGAAATTACAAAATAATTGAATTAACTGATAATAAATGTTTTTTGTTAATTTACTTCTTTGTACAAACGTTTATATAGATACGCGACGGCGAAAAGGGATATGCAAACAGCCTTGGAAAATTCTGCGGAAAATCGTTTCCTCCGCAAATCACCACCACAGGACCATTTGCTTGGCTTAAGTTTCATTCAGATGGCACGATAGAATACGAGGGATTTCATATCACAGTAGATATTATACAGTCTCCTAGTAACAGCCGTAAGTTGAAAACTTTTATACTGCTTAAACGCTGTTTATTTATTTATCTTATGAGATAGCAGACATATCATTTTTTTTATTAAATTGAGAGTAACAAACGAGCATACAGTTCACCTGATGGCAAGTGATTCTTGTGGTCCATGATATCTATATTCATCCTTGACAAAGAATCATAACGCAAATGCGTTGTCACCCTTGAGGACTGAGATAGAATACCTCCTCACCAGTAATAAAGGTCTCCGGATCGATGCACCAGACGAAATACAGCAGCGTTATGTTGCTATTGTACTCTGGTATTCTGTGAGAGCGTGGTCCTACCCCGGCCGAGCTGACCCAAACGTAGCTCTACCACTGTATGAAAACGTAGACATATTTTTGTCTGGCTGTCTCTGCGTTAGTGTACGCTAATCTCTACAATAGATAAATCAATTTGGTTTTGATGTTTAGATTAGACCCAACGGCAGGGCATAAGCTTCTCCTCTAAAGAGGATAATGAAGCATAGTCCTGCACCCGACTGCAATAGTGGACTTAACATGTGTTGAAATATAATTTTAACCCCTAAGATATCAAATTATTAATATCAGATAAGATTCCCCAAACTGATTCATGTAAATCACCACCGGGTACATACTATGTGGTAAATCAGCAAATTGCATATATATATATATATATATATATATATATATATATATATATATATATATATATATAGATATATATATATAAATCCCACTGCAGGGCTTCCTCTCAAGAGAGAGTGCATAGCAGGCGCCATTGACGGACTTGGCATGCTTTTGAAAAAAAAAATTTATTATTATTATTTCATAGACGTGCAGGTTACCTCACGTTGGTTTTTCTTCATCGCTGAACACGTTCTTATATTTTGAAAACTAACCCCTCTGAAGCAATGAGACCTAAAACATTCCTACAAAATGTATCTTTTAAATTGATGCCATGCATCCATGCCATGAACATCGATCCCATTAAATATTGGCTAATATCCAGTCGTAACTTATATACATCTTTTTATAGTTTAAGGAATAGCACTCGATTCGGTTTGAAATGAAATTTTATCACCACCAAAGTGTACAATTCCCAATTTCTAATTAAGATTTTATTTGCTTAATTTTATTTAGCATTTTTATTATATTTACAAATATTTTAATTGCTAATAAGTGGATTTAAATAACAGTTAAAGTACTGAAAAAAGTAATCTATATAAAGGTGTCTCAGAATGTTTTTCGTTTTTAGATGTTAACTAAAAAACAAAATGTCAATTAAATCTCGTTTTATTTCATGTTAATTTAAAGAGCAATTCTTGAAGTTTATTTATGAAGAACAACCGTTTGCAAATGCGCACCTTTCATTTGTTCAAACACATTTAACCTGGAGCTAAAATTTTCAAAAATTCGCTGGAGCATCGCTCTTGGAATAGAGTTGATTTCTTCAGTGATTCTTTGCTTCAAAACATTCAGGTTGGGTGGCAATGGATTGTAAACTTTCCTTTTTAGGTAGCCCCATAGGGAGAAATCAGCAGGCGTTAAATCAGGGCTTCTCGGTGGCCAATTGATTTCTCCTCGGCGACTTCCAAGGAATAAATCGTGAAGACAAAAAAAGTTTAAAAGTCCGGATCATATGGCAATATCGGTCAGAATTAACGGTCTGAGTTCGACCTCTGTCATCCTCAAAAAAATAAGGACCGATAATTCCTTGACTTGATATGGTAGCCCAAACAACAACTTTGGCGAGTGCAAGGGCTTCTAATGCAGTTAGAGGAAGCCCAGTATCTGCAATTTTGTCTATTCATTTGACCGTTGATGTGAAAATTCAATTCGTCGGAGAACCAGATATTATTGAAACTCCTAAAACAGTTTTTCATTGTCCTGCAGAATTCGACTCGTTTATCAGGATAACAATTTTATAGGGGTGAAAATGTAAATCTTTCGAAATAATGCGATGAACCGTAGATTTTTTCTAATTAAGGAAGCTGCACGCAATCTCAATGACTGTCGTGGGTCGTCCATAACAGATTCTCGAACGCGATCGACGTTCATGCTCGTTCTTGATGTCCTTTTGCGCCCGGACGATTTGTCCGGCATTGTATTCCCAGTCTCTTCAAACTTGCATACCCAATTCTTAATTAAATTGGCACTTGGCACATGTCTTAAGCTTTTTAAATTAAAATGTTTCCTGTAGAGACGACGAACAACAGTGTAGGAATCGTTGTTTTATAAAACGCTTTCACGCAAAACGCGTGCTGTATCCCGTGAAAAGATTCATGGCTACTAAACTTAACAAGCCGGCCAAGCGTTTGAGTCCACTCCCCTCCCCCTGCTACCTCCGGTTTGTGCGTATTGGTCAATTCAAAAACGAAAATCATTCTGAGACAACCTTTGCTGGGAATAAACTAGAGAGAGCTAAATTAAAGCTCAATTGCAATTAACAATTTGATTTGTGTCGAATTAGAAAATATCGTATATATATTATAATTCAGGGCATCACAAATTTTCCAGTTGCATTTTTTTGTATGAGAACGCATTTTTAAAATACAAAAATGTGTTTCCAATACTTTTTTATATTTCCTTTTTCATAAAGCAATGGTGACAACATTTTTATTTTTCAGACAAAATACCAGATAGTTGTTTTAAAAATTTATCTGGGCCTCAAGGCACAATCGATTCGAAAGAAATCGATGAAGATTGCAAGAGAGGTAGTGAAGGTCACACCCTTGACGTGTTGTGGAGAATCGAAACGGATAAAAACACTAAGGTATGATATTTTATAGTCCTTACCATCATATATAATCAACACCAAGATTCCAAATTTATGAATAATAATTAAGAAGTGCCATGTCGGTTATGCTATGAATCGCTCGTAGCATACAAAAGTTAAATAAGGAGAACAGCTTGACATTTTTAATTGCAGCTTAAGCTGTTTTCAATTGGTGGTCTATTTGTTTAATATGATTTTTATAGCTTTAGTATATTGTGCTGTGTTATTTTGCATTTTCATAGTGTTAGTTATAAAATGTTGTGTATGTATGATTCCTACACTATCGCATAAGGACTGCCCTTTAATCTATTGTAGTTGCAACGTTGCCATAAATAATATAAGGCATCTTCCCCCCTCCCGCTCCGTCTTATTATCAGTCTATAGAGTAGCCAATTAGTAGAATGTACACGTGAGAGGACGAAAAAGCTTTCAAATTGAAATTATGTATTGTTATTGTTGGAGTGTATATACAGATATTTTTTTTGTCGATTGTTACTAAAAAACTTTGTTTTCGTTATTTTACTTCTTTGATTATAGCAACATTGAGCTTGAAAAAAATTTAATTGATTATTATTTATTAAAATATCCGCCTCCGGCTATCCATCTGTCTTTCCTATCTGTTCATTTTGAGCCACTATATGTTTTTCGTAATTGTATTGTTTCCCGGTTATCGATATGTTTGCAAAATTTCGATAACTCTGCGAGTGGTACGAATACCTCTGATTTTATAACATATCTTTTACATCGACTTACAACTAGAGAAAGGATAACGGATGAGTGCTCCTTTGTTTTCACTAATACTAGCTGAGTTATATTTAAATATATATTGTTTAGTAAACTTCATCCTGTAAGCTATTAAAAAAAAAATAAGAAATCGAATTCGATCACATTTTATTTTTCGATCTACGATACTCCCTTATTTGTGTCGTTGCTATGACAAAAACTTTCAAGTCCTAAATATTGAAATTTTCTCTCTCTAGATATACTTAAATTTCACATATTACAATCTTCAAAAACCAAACGAATGCGAACATAATGCCGTTCAAGTATTTGGACACGAGACAGAAGAGAAATACAGGTATGACATTTTAATAATAATGTTTAAATTATACATGGGTACTTGTTTTTAATCGATTTCAGTAAAGGAGAGCGTTCATATATCTAGTGTGTAATATGTTTTTGCGTATCTCATATATTCGGTATACTATGTACCCAATATTGAAGGCCAAGTTGTGCTGTTTAAATACCTGGCCGGGTTTGTGGGATCGTTTCCCAGTCGAGTAACAAGTGTTCTGTTTTTGTGTCACAAATTTTTGGTTTTGAGTTGACTTGAGTTGTCACCCCTGATTGTATAATATATACTAGCTGTGTCCGCGACTTTGTTCGCGTAGACTACCCGATGCTTGGTATGTCTCATGTAAAGCAACACTTTTTTTAGAACTTTTAAAGGGGAACAATTCCGTCATACATGAAATTTGCGTAACTTTAACCGTTTACGCATCACACGCAACGGAAGCTATCAAAGGGAATAATTTTTCCCGCTGTTGCAATATTTTTCATTGATGCTTCACTGCTATTGGTCATAACGTGATGTTCTATAGTCTATAGCCTTTATTGATGAATGGACTATTCAACACAAAAATAATTTATCAATTCGAACCAGTAGTTCCTGAGATAAGCGCGTTCAACCAAACAAAATCATCAGCTTTATAACATTAGTAAGAGTATAGATAAAATATGTCATAATAATTATTATTTGCAATGACAGCAACACACTTTTATGTACAGATTGGCATATTATTGCGGCTCGATAGCTAATCCAGTGACAACTAAAGACTCCGATGGGAATGATCAGGGGAACATAATGCACGTGCGTCTGTATGCCACAACTTCAGGGAAAGAGTCACAATTCAGTGCCAGATATACAGCATTTAGAAGTTTGGACCCTAATCGGGATGGTATGTAACAAAAATTATAACTCCAACAAGAGTTTCTGTCCAAATATGGTAGAAACCAAGACCATCAATCAACAAAAGCTTTGCTTTAATATAATATTTGACATTGGTAGAGCTACGCTGCAGTTTGTATCTAACTGCAGAATTAATGGGTCAACACGACCGGGGTAGGATCACGCCCTCACGGAATACCAGCGTTATATAGCAGTGTAATGCTGTTGTGTTTCGTCCATATATGATGACGAGGCATTCCATCTCAGTCCTCAAGGGTGACAACACATCGGTATTTTGATTCCTTCTCAAGTATGAATGTAGATGTCATGGGAAGCAGGAATCACGTTGTCACCCTTGTCGACTGAGATGGAATGCCTCGTCCCAACCGGAATAAAAGTCTCCGGATTCCTACACTTATCAGACAGAACACAGCAGCATTGTGCTGCTATTTTACGTTGGTATTCCGTAAGGGGGGTGGTCCTAATTCGATCGAGCTAACCCATTCATTAACCATAGGTCAAAAACGTATTTCTTTTTTTTTCAGAGAAATGTAGTGCAACGGAATTTCACTGTGGAGACAACACGTGTATAAACGCAAAACTGGTGTGCGATGAATATGCTCATTGCAGATTAAAAGCGGACGAAGAAAATTGTAAGGTAGCGTGTCTTGTTTTGAACGAGAGTAAAATTAAATTTAATAAAATTGAATTAAAGGTATATGTGTGTGTTAAATTTCACTTATTAATATACTTGAGAACAGCTAACAGTGGGAAAACCTCTGTTAGTCCTCTTATAGAATGGATCAACGGTTCTTCCTAGAAAAGGTTGGCTAAGTCGGGTGAGTGTGGAGATACAGGGACACAGTTTCGTTTCATTTCAGACCTGAAGGGTGACGCATCTTGAATCTTTGAGGATGGATGTAATATGGACCTAAGTCGTCACCCACTAATATGCTCTTTTGTCACTTCTGACATTATAATATTTTTTAACTATCAATGCCGCACTTATACAAAAATTTATCATGGGATTATTTTTTTTTTCACTTTGGTTATTTCCCGTAATAAGATTAAACATTTCGCATTGTTATTATTGATGTATATAATAAAGGTTTAGAATAATCTGCTTCCGTCAGTATTTCCACCGATAATGACAATCAATTATTTTCTTAAAAAAGGTAATGGGAAGCTTTTTGCATCCCTATATTCCAAGATGTTTTTGCCACTAAGCACCTATCACAAGTGTATTTTGGCACTACCTTAAAGAATTAAAAAATAATCAAAAATTCAACAGGTAACGTAACAATAAACATTATCTGATATTACCATTTATTGAGAGAGTCGTGACCACCAAGTTCGATCGCCGGTGCTGACCACCATTGAAATACTGTATTGTAATTTTTCGTGTGAAAATGGTGAAAACAATAGGTTACTCCCACGACTTGCATGTCTAGAGATATATAAATAAAAAATATTTTAAGACAGGTTCTTTAGCAGTGAGATCTGTATATATATATATATATATATATATATATATATATATATATATATATATATATATATATAATATTACTGTACCGTTTGCTTTACTAATACATAGTAGAATCACACATTATTTTGTTAGTTCAACTACAGATAAGTGAAATAATGATAAAGAAAACAAACCAAAAAAGAAAAGATTGAGCCATAAGACAACATAACCCTTTTGAGTGGATTATCGTACCGGAAGTGCCATCACTAATACCGTAGCTGGCATTATCGGCATCAACAACAAAAAATAATCAACCGTTGATCCAAATATTAGAGCAGCTATGCGTAAATTCGACTGAAAAGAAATCTCCATAAAATAAAGATAAACTTACCATCGTTCTTTGTTCTAGGACACAACAGAGTCTATGATCAATAAACTACACATAATTGTAATTCTAGTGATATTTTCTTTGATACTATCAGGAATGAGCTTCGTGTTTATTTTCAAATGTATAAGAAAACTATACCAAGACCACAAAATTATTAAGGTAATATACAAGTTTTTGAAATGCTTATTAAACATTATTTTAGCAGCATGAGTACATAGATACGTAGCATGTTTTAATTTCAATTGTCCGATGGGGACAATATTTCCATAGCACAAAGTATTGATATTGGGATCTGGTTATGTCTGTGAGAGGCCTATGTCGTTGATATTATCTATAGCATCCTAAAATCTACCCTCCAGCACATACTTTATATCAGATGCTTAAAAGGTTAAAACCAGGGAGTGCTTTTGATTATGCCTAAATATTCCGACACACTAATATGTCTTGTGTAGAAAGGGTACAGTAATGCTAAAATTTATAAAAAAGATTCACGGCTGTATGTCATTGTTCATGCTAATTAATATTTCTATTCATAGTCCATATATGTTTTATGTATATATATAGGTAGAAAAAATAATCTGAAGATGTCACTTCGTTCGAAATTTACCTGAAAGACGTTATCATCTAACAAATTTTGATTTAGGAACATATCAGACAGTCGTGTGAGGATCGCTTGGATAGTTTGGTCAGTAGCCGGCTAACACTTGACGCTAAACGACTTCAAAGAGATAGCGAGCCGCGGGCTAGTCTCGAGAGGGAAAACCACACAAATGAAATGTACAAAAAACAGAGGAAGTACTCCCAACGCAAGGTCAGTGTTAACACTTCATTAACAAAAGATATTATTTTTAGCAGCGATGCCTAGCTGCAGGTAGTTTATAACTCCAAAAAAAATGGGCATTTACGACCGGAGTAGGATCGCGCGTTTACAGAATACAAGGGTCTCCAGGGATAGCGTAAGAGAGCAGAATACCACATATTTAGCACGATGAGCGAATGAATCCAGGGACCCAATTCTGGGTTTCATGCATGTTAGTATTTATGAGGTGACAACACATGTGCATCATGTAAATGTCATGGGGCACAATCATCACTTACCATCAGGCCAACTGTGATCAACAGTGGAGAGTGTGTTCACAGCCTTAGACAATAAATAATTGAAAAGCTATTTTTATTGTATTCAATAATTGTAAAATGTTAAAATTGACTTACAACAAGAAACGGGTTTATTATCGTAAATATATATAATTAGGATCAAATTGTGTTATTTAAAACTGAAACGAAAATATAATAAATTAAATGTCATTAAAGAAACTGATCGAAAAATGAGCTGCCCGTGGAAGGGCCACTGAAAGAAGAGAAGAATGATAAAGTCCTGTTAAATACAATATTTCTATAAATATATTAAATATTTCCCATCTAATGTTTTTAGCAAAGCATTGAATCTGATTTTATACAAGAAACTCACCTGGATTTGGATGATGAGCCTTGGCGTAAGGAAGTCGATAGCGTTCCGGTTCATACCGAGGACATTCGTATCGAGCGCAATGGCAGGTCTAGAAGAAGTGACTTAAGCAGAAAAGAAGAATCAATTAGAAGTAAAACAAAAGAAAGCGAAGAGCGAAAAGAAATCAGAGATGTTTCAGTTGGAGCACCTGATACAAAAGAGTCTGGATGCCAAACAAGAGAAAGCTTATTCCAGGACGCTCCTCCGAGTTCTGACGGTTAGTACAGGATACTAAACTTCATTATAACTACTAGCTAACGACTGTATGTAAAAAAAATCTTTTAAGATAATTAAGTTACACAAAAGTACAAAGTTTAGCTGTTCCCTACGGATCCTAGACATTAAATATTGTACAACCTGACCTATTTGTGTCGCAAATGAGATATATTTTTACTCCTAATGTTTTTAATTAAAGAAAATCCCCCCTACCTTTAAATTATATTTATTCACACACATTTATTTTACTAAAATAAAACAGCAGTAAACTATCTATAAATTAATTCCATATGTTTTTGCGAGTGGTAAAGAACTAGCTAATGTCTTTAAAATTGATTACAATATGAAATATACTATATTTAACTAATGGCAAGTATATATTAACCGTAGCTCAATGTCTAAGCGTTCGCTTTTAAATTAATTTACGTTACGCGAGCAAACAGAGTTGGATCCCAGGCACCAATTTTAAGTGCCGATTAGTAAATTTACTACGATCTCGGCAGTAGAGGGAAACATCTTAAGGAAACCTGCACGTCTAATTAAATTTGTAATGACAGGTGAAGTCCTTCTGTACGCAGTGGAGTCGCGTAGTGGACTATCCTCTAACACCCTCTCTAGAGAGGAGGCTTATGTCCAGCAGTGGGATTCATATCTATAGGCTGTTACTAAGTATTTATAAAATATTTATCTTATTGCTTTTTGTAGGTTCGGGTACAACTAATAGCAGAGGATTCTCAACATTTGGCTACTCTGGAGCGACCATTGTCCGACCGTCTTCCCCACCACAAACAAACACATCTCAAATTACAATAGAGCTGCTGAGACAGATGCCTCCAAAACAGGACTCCAAGACTCGTAAGTTATTTTAAGTAAAATGAAATATAAAATTCATAATGATCATCATTTCAGCCAATCACTATTCGACCGCTCAACATAAGCCACAGACCGCCGTAGAGTGCCAGAGCCACCTGCACCCATCGACTTCCCGTAGGGTCCCGTGGGTCGTCGATCCATCTAGTGGGGGGTCGTCCTGCCCTGGCGATGGCCAATACGAGTTTGCTTCTGAAGAACCATTCTTCCCCGTCGTTTAACGGTTTTACGAGTTATATGGCCAGCCCATGGCCCTATATGGCCACTTCAGCTTACTGATCCTTTGAGTTATGTGAAACGATATTTGTAAATCATAAATTTTCGGGACGTGTACTGTGTATGTTCCATGTCTTTGCAATTGCATTTATGTCTTCCTCCGATCATACTTCACATGCATGGCATCGGAATGGGAAAGAGTGACGAGGAGAGTACCTAATTTGTTTAAAATCAAGGATATCGTCGTGGTTGAAATCGACCATGAGGACGTCAGCAATTTCAACCGAGGATATATGGGAGATAGAATAATGTATTTTTTTTTACAGTTAAGAAAATATCTGACCGACGACCAATTAGCACGGAGACTACCAGATCAGCACCTGACGTGATAATAGTCTCCAAACCGATTCGCTGAGGATGACATTTGGGGCCCCACCGTGGGCCCCAACTCCTCCAGATTCTTGGACATATGACACGCAAAAGGAACCGAGGACCTGTCCGGAGGGTTCCTACAGACCCCACGTGTGTCAATGGGACTTTTCGAAAAGTGTTTCATTTGAAGACTATAACGGTTACTATAGTAAACATTTTGATGAAGGACCAAAATTAATATATGACTATTGTCTTAAGAGTGATTTTAAATGTAAATCTAAAACTTTACCAAGAAACTTGGGATCGTCTGTAGAGACAAAGACGAAAGTGTATCCACATAGAAGTGTATATTTCTGCGGCATCGATGAAGTGTCTCCATACAAGAGGAGACCGAAAACGATTTTAGTTAAGGCAGATGTCGAACCACCTAGATAACGAACAAACATTTTATCCCGAAATGGGATCTAGACATGTGATAAGATAGATAATAAATATGTTTCTTTCTAATACTGACGAAGTAGAAAAACCTTTTAATAATTATATATTTTAACAATGTGGTGTGAAATCGTTTGAATGTTCATTTTGAATGATATTTCAAAAGTTTTAATGGTAGAAATTTTATGTGAGTGCCATATTACGTCATTATTAAAAATTAGGGTTTTTTAAATAAATATGAGCGAAATATATTAATGAATTTTGATAATATTTTAGCATATATAATTAAATTAAATTTTTTAAGCCTAACGAAAGAAGCACGCTCCTGCGTTCCACGAAATTATTTCTGTAGACAAGAAAAGTGTTATTTAACGTTGTTTTCTTATTCATTTAAATCATCTATATTTTATAAATCTCATCGATATTTAATCTGTTTCACTTTATTAAACCTTTTTTATATACTTCATTAAAACTGTGAGCAATTAGGATTTTTTACTATGTTTTTAATAACTCGATATCTCGACAATCTTTTTATCTGTTAGGTACAAATTTATAAATCGATTTTAAACTAACTAAACAATCAGCTGGGGCTATTAAATTTTAAGCACATCTCAAGAAAACACGGCAGCATGGTATTACCAAGTAGATAATAATAATATTTTTTTTATTATATCATGTTTTTATAATGGACCATAGAGTATAAAATAATTTGTCCTAGCCCCATACAGATTTTGTAGTGATTAGAGTTCCAGGCTTCTGCGTCGCGGGTCCATGATTCGACTTTTGATTTCGGGTTTGGGTATGTTATGTGTATGTTCCGTGTCCTTGACACTGTATCTGAACCTTCCTCCGAACTTAACGCACTTGGTTTACATCGGAACAGGGAAGGTAACGACGAGGTAGTGCCTCTGTGATTGTGCAAAATTTTATATGCCAGAAGATATCGTCGTAGTCAAAGTCGAGCACGGGGACATCATGTATCACTTGTAAGATTTAAATGGAATACGTGGGCACTTGCACGACGTTAGATAGAGTTTAGACGTGTTTTTCCGAGTTTTTTTTTTAAAAAAAAGAATATGGTCAATATGTGTAATACAATAAAATAATTAGTAACTTAAGTGAACTATTCTTGATTTTATTTTATTAACTTAATTATCTGTCTATAGATTACGATCAACGTTTTCCGTTTTAAGTCTTATTAACAATCTGTATGTGAAATTATTTAATACTTCTTAGTGACTAATCGGCAACGTTCCTTTTCATCATCACCCTCGGGGGTGACAACGCAGCCTCGTTTTTTAAATTACGTTGACAGTAACAAACCCGCACACAGTTCACCTGATGGCAAGCAATTCCTGCGGCCCATGACATCTACATTCATCCTTGGCAAGGAATCATAATGCGGATGCATTGTTAACCTTGAAGACTGAGTTGTAATGTCCCGTTCCACCTTAATTAAAGGTCTCCGTATCCCTACCCTCACCAGACGAAAAACACCAGCATTGCATGCTACTATTTGCTGGCATTCTGTGAGGGCGCGGTCCTATCCCCCAGTTGACCCACTCGTTCTGCAACTAGGAACAAACTACAGTGTAGCTCTACCACTGATAAATAAGCATTTAGAATCTTTGTCGTGGATCCGCAGTTAGTTACGATCTGATTTACTATATGCTCGTTTCTCACCCCTACATCAAGAAAGAAATACGTGGTATATTAAAAAGTAAAAGAGTAAAAAGGTAATTTATTTGTCTATAACATTAAAACACTGTTATTACAACATTTCTAATAATCTTATCATTGATCATTTTTGTTTGTTTTAATTAGTTGAATATTGTAGGAACGCGGCAACATATAATATAATAAAAGAAAACATCAAATAATTATGTATGACAAAAATGATTTATAAATATCCTCCTTTTCTATTGTAACAGGCAAGGCAAGCGGAGATTTTGTTAGATTTATTTTATGTTTACAAACATATCACAGCCAGGTTAGCCATAGTATGCTTATATTTAATAAATATTCCGTATTGGTTATATAGGACCTAATAGAATATGCCTGTTTATATTTATTAAATTTTGAAATCGAATTAATAAAATAATGTTTCTAATACCTGTCATAACTGTGTGCCGTTTTAACAGAGACAAAAGCGTAAGAATTAAAATATAAAAGTTTAAATTCTCTTAACTATGACTTCATCAGTTATCAATTAAAACTCGAGACAGTAACTCTCGTTATTATGTACTGCGTTTTTTTATTAATATTGTTTCCAAATAGCCCCTAGTTAAATTTGACTACGATTCTAATATCTAACTACAGACCAAAATATATAATCGGTCGTGTACTTGTTTATCATCGTTAAATAAAAAGTTTTATAAAAAATAATATGCTACTTATTTCACGGTGGACGCATCGTATTGCTTACAGGGTCGTTTGAGACTTTTTTTTTCTATAATTATATATTCACACGAGCACACAATAGGAAGTGATTACTACAGTCTATGTACGTACGTTCATCCTCATGAAAAATTCAAGATTTTTGCGTTGTCAATGGGGAAATCAATGGAAACAGTGGTGCTCGGGTTTGAGGGATGTTCACAACAAAAGGATGAAATCCAGCAGTGCGTCGTGAGGACCGATAGAGGACCTACGGCTTGAACGGGTCGACTCGCCCAGGAAGGATTATGACGTCACAAAACACCGGTATCGAATTACAGCACAACTATGTTAAGTTTCGATATGGAGACCCTGTTATTTGTAACAAGGCAGTCCTCTAGATGGACAAAAATTTTGAACCTTTGCCGAGAGTGAATGCGGGTATCATTGACCGTAGTCTCTCATCATCTAGTGAGCTGTGTACTAGTTTGTGACCCTTCGTTTATTAAGAACGAGGTTATTAATGGATTCTAGGCAAACAAGACATATGTTTTTGGAACAGTTTGAAATAATTTATTTGTCTCTGATTTTTTTCTTTTTCCTTTCTTAATTGTTACGAATTAATACGTTCTCCATTTTTTTTAAAGTGAAAAAGTTAATTATTAATTTTAATTTATTTAAATACTGTAAAATTGAAATAATTCAAGCATTAACTTTAAGCGAGTTAAAGAAAACTTTATAAGAGCATTTTGTGGCTTCTGCAGGAATACATTTTAATGATTGGTGCTTATATTTTAATGACGAACATAACAATTCATAATAAAGAGTAATGCATTTAGGTTATAATCATTGTTTTACAAAACCCACGATACGCATTCAGCAACTCAAGGCCAAACAAAAATATATAGAAACTTTGTGCTCCTTTTAACGAGGTTTCATTAGCTTGACCATTATGTATATATGCGTGTATATATGTATGCATAAATGCTTATTTATTAAGTTAAGTAATATTAATAAATTGTAACTAGTATTGGTCTACACCAGATATTTGGTTTTGTTCAGATCCTAGACGTGTTTAATTTCAATTCATTTCTCGCTCACTTCCGGACGTCTCAATAAATTGATATTTTGTAGGCATATACTTACAATACAATATTTCACTACGCGTATATGTTTAAAATTTTAAAACTTAAAATTTTTATTTATATTAATATAAAATAATTTTCAACTCTCCTTATGGACGTCGTTTCACATATTGTTGGTTTTGAGGTCTAGGTGCGTAGTATCTACCTACGTTCTGTGTTACTAAAATTGTAATAGACAACGGAACGACCAATTATGTTTGCGCCAATGATTACTGCTATAACACATCCTGCGTAGTTGACATCCGGTAGTAACCATATTGCTGTGAAATCGCCTAGCAGTGGTGGCTTTTTGTACTTCAATGATTATGACGATTTTTTTAAATACCATTTGGCACTATATCCGACTTTTCGGTTGAGGGATTAATTGTTATTTTATATATATGATAGATTCAAATAATTTTTGTATGTACAGAATAAGTATAACTGAAATATTTTTGTTTTTCATGATATAAAATGATTCGTTGGTGTTTTGTGTTTTTTATGAACGTTTTGAAAATTTGCTTTCTTTCTTATTTCCATAGGCTTACGAAGTCAAAAAAATGAAATATTTAAAATCGCTTTTTTTATTTTGTTCGTGTAAATAGAATGCAAATATAATATAACGCTAATGTATTGTTACATTTGTAATTAATAAAAGAAGTAATTTTGTATATTATTGTTTTATTATTGATTCATCTTCTTTTGACTGATCTTTCGAAGTCAAAAGAAGATGAAAAAAAGCAGCAGTTGTAGAGAACCTTCCTTATGATTTTGGTGCCGGGTAGGATTCCTCAACTCTCCTTTTCTCCTAAGCAATTATAAATCCCATATAATGGAGAAATCTGCTTTTCTTGTTTTCTCAATCTTCTTAGTATCTGGATGGACCCTTAGGCTGCGGTTCTTTTGGTGCCAGGGGTCAGATTCAATTCCCAACCGATTTAGTAAAAAAATGGTTTTCGGGCCTTAGAAAGACATTACATTGAGAGTAACAAACCAGCACACAGTTCAAATGATTCTAAGTGATTCTCGCGGCCCATGACTTCTAGGTACATTCACCTTGACAAAGAACCATAATACAGATGCGTTGTGACCCTTGAGGAATGAGATGGAATGCCTCATCATCAACAATAAAGATATCCGGATTCCAACACTCACCAGACGAAACACAGCAGCCTTATGCTGCTATTTTACTTTGGTATTCCGTGAGGGTGTCCTACCCCGGTCAAGCTAATCCATTCATTCTGCAGCTAGAAACAAATTGCAGTGTGGCTATACCACTGTTAAATGTCATATTATACTACTGGGAAGCCTGATAATCCGACAACTGCACCACGCTGACGAGATAAGAAAATAAGTGAGTAATAAAGAGTTAGTTGGCGATAAATACTATAGGCCGGCTGTCTTCAACCTACTTTCAAATTAGGGAAATACCAAGTTGCGGTTTTGTTATCAATAAATTTAATTGTACTAGAATATGCTACGCACGGCTTCCTGTAACAACTGTTTTTAATTGACAAAGGTCTGACTGCGTGTTATTTCGTTAGACAATTTCGAACAAAAGACGGCTTGAAACGTTATTAATTATACATAAAGCTTTGTTGAAATTATTGAAGAGTTAGTGATTACTGCCGCTCTTGATTATGATGTTCATTATTCAAATATAATTGGACCGTGATTTAAATACGGCTTTATGGTTTAGCGGTCACAGTACCGTCTTTTTTTTTATATCGTGGGAGAAATCTTCTAAAGACACAGCCTCCTGGGGGGATGACAGGGTTACTTGTGATTATTATTCGCGAGATTGGTGGCTCTTTTAGGTTCAGGTCAAGGGTAAAATTTGAAAGAAAGATAGAATTAGTTTAGACAATGTTCTGAAAAAGGTAAATAGCTTTATAATAACGAAGATATGGTACCTGGCATCTTCGTAAGTGTAAATAATAACAATAAAAATGATCGATTATAAATCTTAATATTCATATAAAATATAAAAAAAATGAATATTAATTTAATCTAAGGCATGGTGCCGTTTAACGTCTGAAAATTCCAACTTACATTAAATAGCGCTCCGGTGAACCGTAACCTATTTGTCAAAGATAGTTAATATTTTGCTACGAAGAGAAAAAAAATATCGTAAAAATTTTTGGTTAATATTGGCAAAGACATTAATATAACGTTAAATTTTTTACAGTGTTGAAGCCACGCTTCAGTTAGTTTGTGTCTGCCGCATGAATGGGTTAGCTCGACGGGGGAAGGATTACGCCTTCACAGATTATCAGCGTTAATTTTTTTTTATATATTATAGAATACGTGACATACGAGCATGCAGCCAACCTGATGGTAAGTGATCACCGCAGCCGGTGAACATATGCAGCATAAGAGGAGTCGCAGATGCGCTGTCAGCCTTTAATAATGACGTAGGCTCAAATGCAAATGCACTTTATTTGCGTAAAGATTGTACTTGCAGATGATACGAATTATAATAGTCCAAATCATATTAAGCCATTATTGGCGTGCAAATATTAAATTTCAAAGTAAACAACTATTTAATTTTACCAAACAAATATAACTATCAAAACTTAACTAATTATATTTGTGTTTTATAATTAGTTAAGTTTTGTAATATTTGAATATTGATTTTTTATATATTTAATTGTTGTTCTTCGAGGTACTCCCCGACGCTATAATAGTTGCGTTGAAGCAACCAGGACCGTCGCTTACCCTTAAACGAATTTATTGTATCTATTTTAGTATTTGCCGGCAGCTTATTATAAATCTTTATACCCGTAGCATAGCAATTATTACGGTACAATGTCAGTCTAGGATTACGTTCGCTCACCGGGTGGTCAGGCTTTCTGGTAACTCGAGGACACTGTTCGCTTGCATTCGTAAACAATTTCTTAAGGTTAAAACTCCAATAGTTATGAGCAGGGTAGTGGTACATAGCATAGATGTTTCAAAAGAGGTTTACTGGGTTCAAAAAGAGCAGCACCGAATAATACTCTTATGGATTTTTTTTTGTCTAATCTCTTTTATTGGAGGTCATTACTCCTCTTGTGCTGTATTCCTTCTGTGTTTCGTTTGGTATGTGTAGATCATCACAGTCCTTAAGCGGAACATCACATGTGTCCTTTAAACTTTGCTGATGATGAATGTAAAGTCAAGGGCCGCCGTTGCCGCTTACCACCATCCAGTGAACTGTTCTTGTCATCCACCCCTAATATTATATAAAAAATCACTTGTTGTTCTCAAGGTATTGATAGATGATTGATTAGTGATTTGTGTGTTCGTTTATCATTCTCAATGTATTTGAAAAAGAACATGTGCCTCTCTGTTAATGGCTTAATTGTTATAGCACTATAACATATCCTGCGCAGTAGATATCATCTGATGTTACTCAGATATTGCCGCGGTCGAAATCAAGGACCAGAAAAAATCACTGAGCCCCTCTTTAATTGTTTTAAAATCATTGTATTAAAATAAATTTATGAGTTTTACTTCTCCAACAATTCACTGTTAAGTAACAAACGAATCAACATCAAAAGTTCTGAAATTTAACTGGCTTAATAAACAAGTTTGCTGTGTATTTATTAAATATATTCTGAGTAAATAAATTTGAAACAATAATTTAATGAAATGCAATTGTTTCATCGGCTATTTGAACCTTTCACTGCTTTAATTAAAAATGAAAAGATTTCAAGGGTTGGCTATTGTTTGAGACTTAACAAACAGGATGTACACGACTGTTAGAAGGGAATGTCTGTAATTCAATTGATATTGGGTATATATATATATATAGAGGGCACCTGTACGGAAGCGTGCTGCTCACGTCGACAAAACTGAGGCGGTCTGTCGAGCCCCAAACTGGCAAAGCCCGGGTCTCGGTGGACTGCATCACTACTGGCTTACCATTTGTCACGCTGTGCTCGTGAAGCAGCACCAGGAAGCCCTCGACCGTAGGTCACTTCGGGACCTCTTCACTATTGGAGTCACTCATCTGCTTCTAAATATCAGGCCACTGAAGTTCCTCGTCAATTATGCAGAAAGAGACTTCTTCAAGAAATATACGGGGCAGTGGAATACGATACTTTGTCTCCTGGTCGAGTGAATGACGGCTGCCGAAGGGGAACTTAAGTCCATTACTGAATATGTGACCCGAAGTGCGGCCACTCTCTCGACTAAAGGAATAACCGAGGCGTTAGCACAGCCACCCGAGGTTAAGTGTTAGTTCACTATTTTGAATCCCTTAGGTATTTGAGCGTGGTGACGAGAACATAACACTTCCGCTTCTGCTTCTATTTTGTTCGATAACGTGTCCATTTTGTAGATAGTGACATAATTTTATTGCTGAACAAATTTTAGGTCTTCTGACCAAAAACCTGTAACAGATAAAAATCTGAGATTGCATGGTCTACATGGGCTACATGGTGGATGCATTAACACTCTCCTATTTTATCCAGACTTTTTCAAATGCGTAAAAACTATTTTCTTGTCAATCCCTAACTCTTCTGCGATAAATAGCATTGACTTTATTTGTAACAGGTCAACCAGAGCGATCTTCATCGATACCTCAAAATTCACAGTTTTCAGATTTTGTGCTACTCTTGTTGAAACAGCGTGAAGTCACAACGTCCAAATGTCAATATTTTTTTTCGCGACTTGTGTTGCATTTTCCCGTTTTTGTAATAAATCTTCAAAATGTATCTAATTTCTTCATTAGATTCACCCATTTTGGTGGACAGAAAAACAATGGAAAAATGGCAGGAAACCGTGTTCACTTTTTATTTTTCTGTTCTTAAAATATCATCTATTTAATGGTATTCGCACCAGCCAGATACCATCCAGTTTCAGCCATCACTTTACCATCTCTTAACTTATAAAATTCATTAAAAAAATCCCCAACCCATTATAATAATATTCTTATATCACATTGTAAAACGTGGGCCTGTGCATAAGATGCGACGATACCTCGTACTTTATAAAGTTTAGACAAATGAAAGAAAAAACCTGACACAGAAATTGTTTGGCCCCCTCAACTCGAAATTGTTCGAGCCCCCAAAAAGTAAACAAATTTTGATGCAAACATTAAATAAAGAATATTTCACCAAAACGAATCTTAAAAGGCTTAATAAAAGTTATGTAGTTGTCTCGAGTTAGGTGGACAGGTGGCGCTTGAGTGATTTCAACTTGAATTCAAAGTCTTCGGCACAAAATGGTCCTTTTTATCTTAAATTTTATTCTTGCATAAAAGGAATTGAAGCGGAATACTAAAGAGGTAAATAGAAATAAGTAGAAGTCGAACTTTGATTTTATGGTAATATAAGATACAAATCTTCACCATTACAGCCCAAACTTACAAAGGTCGTCGCTCCAAATTTAATTATTAACAAAACAAAGAGAATTTTTTACAAACTTATAACAATTAATGTAATTAGTATTAAATGTTCCCAAAATATGACACTCTATCGGGAAGCGTCATCAGCTAGAGCAACTAAATTCATCTATATAGGAGAAATGAATATCGTCAATATATATAAAAAAATAGTTGTTAAATTATTATTATAAGTTCTTACGTATTCGATCCAATGAGAGTAGACTGCCCACTCATGAGAAGACTGATACACTCCTTCCTCTGAGCCCAATGACCGTAGCTTGGTCACTCACGCTGAAGCCAAGTGGACGGCGAAGGCTGGCATTGAGACGTTGTAGGACTGAAATCAACAGGATATCGTATATTGTTATTTAAGGCCGATACTCTTGACCTTTTTTCTGCCTCTGAATATACTGGCAGACATGAATACGAGGATTTGTATCCTTCGCTAGAATGGTGATGGCGATCCTAAACAGGTGCTCGAGGTGGTGGTGTTTGGGCGATGGTGGAGAAATGGCCGGTGAGTCGCTTGGGGGATATTTTTGAATACTTTCTTTTCTGAGTTCCATGGTCCATGCTTCTCCGTCAATTGCATTCGTCGAGATGATAGAGCTGCTATTTCAGTTTGTAAACCTTTAAGGGCATGGTCCTTTCCCAGTTGTGTCGATCCATTAATGTTGCAGCTGCAGAGTGATTCTGCCGTTGTTACTAATTTTATTTTGTTTATGTTTTTAAAGAATGCTAGTTGATATGCTATATTACTGACATTCCTGTATACCACTCCAAGTAACCGCAATTGCTTGTAGTAAATGGTTCGTGGCAATAGTCGAATCTTACGTTAGGTTCGTAGACCGTACAAAATATTGACTCTTTCACTAAAATACATAACAAGGGTTTTCAAATTTTCATCGTAGGCTTTATGCTCGTCAGTATTATGCAAGGGATAGAATATTTGCTTTGTCCGCGGATTTAAACGAATGATTGACAATCTCTCGCCTCCGGCGTTTAATTTGGCTATGCCTACATTCTTCGCTAAGCTAGCAGGTTGGGGTTTAATTGAAGTTTTGGTTTCGTATCGTAATGATTTTTTTATTATTAAATTGAGTAAAAGAAATAAATAATGAAGAATAAGGTAATTCCGAAACTAAATATGGTATTAATATTAATAAAAATAGATCATAATATGTGTGCCGCCTTGAAATATGCGCATATTGAAAATTTTAACAATTATACATAAATAAAAGTAGTATTTCATATCTCTATTCCAGAGATTGCAACGCGCTGTTGCTTTAGTATGCATTGCTAGCGATTTGTTACAATTCCCATATGTGTGATATTTCATGGACGTATGGATATGTTCGACAAGTATTTTTTTTAAAGATTTGTGAGGACATTCTTTACAGGTAACACATTGTGTCATTATAATACAGTATCGATCAAGTAGTATATACCTATGTATATATAGTCTATAGAGATAATACAGCTTTGCTTGCGCCCTAGATTCTCAGAGCTTCTTACGTACGTTTAAATAATTAAAAAAATGTCTTTGATGTGTTATGCGTGACGGCTCTGTTTGTTTCAAACCCTTTGTTTATTACTAGACGACATCAACAGCACAAGGTTAATTTTATAGAGTGCGCAATGAACATAGGTTGTCCCACTACTCTGGTCAGATGTAGTACCTGCATAATAAAACCAGAACGAAACATACCATCTTGTGCAAAATTGCGCACTCTATAAACTGATCTTGTTAACTATATCACCATCCTGAATTTAATTGAGGCATCACCTAGTAGGCGTAGGGCCCCCTTAAACTAGGCGGGGAACAGAGACCGGAGAAGAGCTGAATACCGAGTTCAGTTGCGTGCAATGGAAGAAAAAACGGTAACCAATGTACATATTCATTTGACGTCATCTGCTAATCGCCACAATATATCGCCATGGCGTATATCGCCCAAAGAACATCATTATTAACCGATATCGTCGATGCAACTATTTAATGTTGTGTCTTGAGAGTACACTGTATAGAGAAATTGTATTTCTCACACACGGGAACGCTTTCACATGAGCCTAAGCCGGACGCCCAACGGCAGCCCCTTTTTATTTTTATTACATTGAGAGTAACAAACTTGCACACAGTTCACCTGATGGCAAGTGATTCCTGCGGCCCATGACAACTACATTCATCCTTGACAAGGAATCATATTGCAGATCCGTTTACTATTTCACGCTGGAATTCTGTGAGGGCATGGTCGAGCTGACCTATTCATTCTACAGCTAGAATTAAACTGCACCGTGGCTCTACAACTGTTATGGGGGCGAAGACAGTCTCTCCACCCATCAAGGAAAGGCACACCGGAAAACGAGCGTGCCTTCCTACTTGGCCTCTCTGCGTAGGTAGGAAGAGGTCACGTCCGAGTCCACCCCCCAGAGGCCATGAGGGCCAGGAAATCTAAAGCAATCCCAGCCCCCTGGTGCGGATGACGTTTACGGCTCCGCCACCGACCACATTTCACGCGAAGGACGGACAGAGCGGCAATGCAACGCCGAAACTTCTCTTCCCTGGTGGTCTCATTACGGCCACATCAGAGATGTGACCCCCCGCTTGAGTCTCGGAGGACAAGGAAGTGGCAACGAAACACCGACACTCACCCTCACTGACTCCGCCTCAGCTGTGGAGGGCAGGAATAACGGCGCCTGACTCATCTTGACGTCCACTCTACACAAGAACCAATGAATCACTGTCCAATCAAGTGCTGGCATCGGGTTTATTACCAGAACGCAGAGGCACAGCAATCTTGCCTGAAGCGCAGTTGAATTTTCTCCTTCTAATGTGACCATCATACAGTATGAGCTGAGTCTACGCCATTTGTCTCTTCTCATGTGATTATTATTTGCGTTAGACATAAGATCTTTCTATTTTTATGGGCTTATGTATATTGTTTCTTTTTTGCTGGCAATACAGGTTGTATTATTATTATTATTTAATAAATTTTTATCTCCGCATGTTTGGTTAATAAAATAAATATATAAAATACAATAAACAAAAACATATATATACAATACAAAAAAAAAACCTATATAAGTAACAACGGGAATCCCTCGACGGTTGAGGGTTAGGGTGAAAGGGAAATAAACATCAGGACTATACGAGTGGTGTCGAGGAGCACCGCCTTCTGCATTAGAGCTCGTCCCGGAGTGCCAACCGTATCAAGTGATTCGAGAGACTGGTTGGGATTAGGCCGTTTGCAGATACAACTATAGGATTCATACAATCGGTATACCACCCCACGAGTCGGTCACCTCGCGTGTCAGGTCCAGATATTTTATTTAATATTATTATTATAAGAACTGACACGTCAATCACTTGCTACTATTAAACAATGTTTACAATAGGGAAATAATACAATTACTTTAATGATTGGACGATGCCCGCTGTGTGATGAGTCAATTACAATATTTCCGTGCTACTGAATTAACATCGCTGATTACATTCGTAATAACGAGTGAAACTTCAATTCTGATTTAATTCGTAACAGTATTTTCTTCTCCTATAAAAAGTTTAATAATAAAAAGATTCCATTATACATACTTTTTTTTTATATCATTGACGATAACAAACTCACACACAGTTCAGTTGATGGTACACTTACTATGAATCCTTATCAGTAACCTTTATTCCTGCGGCCCTGCGACATCTACATTCATCCATGACAAGGAATCAGGATGCAGATGCATTATCATCCTTGAGGACTGATATGGAATGTCTTGTCACTGGTAATTAAGGTCTCTAAATCCCAACACTCACCAGACTAAACACAGCAACATTATTCTGCTAAAATAAACTGCAGTGTAGCTCTATCACAATGATTTAGTTAGTTTGTTTTATTGGGTTATATATAATAGTATTTTACGAGGTAGTTTTGCAACAACTGCACCGTTATTGTGTCGACTTAACTCTAGAAGAATCACCCCTCAAATAAGATCAGGATAAAGTAAGATACATGGAAAGACAGGTAACTAAGCATTTCATGAGTGTCCTCAATAGTTTTAACAGGCTCAGCTCATGAGCATGAATTGGTCGGCTCGACTGGGGAAGGACCACGACCTCACAGAATATCGACGTAGATATGCAGCATAACTCTGCTCTGTATCGTTTAGTAATGAGGTACCATTCCCTCTCAGCCCTCGACGATGACAATATTAGGTCTTAGTTGAGGGATGTAGATATTATGGGTAGCAGACACTATCGGGGGAACTGTGCTTACTTCTCATCCCTAATACTATGAAAATCTGTTAGTACTCCAGAGCTTTATGTTGTTTTTTGCTTAAGAATACGACCATTAATATTTACTACGATTAAAGATTAAATTTATAAAAAATACACATTATAAGTCGCTAGTTCCACCAGACTTAGCTAGGCCAGGTTACCTAAAAGCAAACAAATTGTGATCTTAACAGATTTTACCTGGGCTAGGAATAGAACCGAGAATATCACCGAGTATCAGCTAAGTACTCGCACTACGCCAATACATAAGTAGCGGAATTATAACAACATTCACTCGAAGAAGTCGAATAAGTCTACCATTAGGATAGAATCACGTCAATTCGTGGTACAAATAAAGCCAGTGAAATCTCAAAAAGCAATAACAGTAGGAAGCAATGAAAAAGTACACCTTAACTGTACGAATTTATTGTCATGCGATTGGGATTAAGCTGAGGTTACATTGTATGTTCGCAAAGTCTTTGTTGGTTAGACGGACAATCGGAAATGTGCATTGTTATTAAACAATAACTGTTTTGTAGGACCTCCACACGTCATTTTTTATATAAAACTTTACTTTTGCATTTATATAATGGAACAAACAATTTAAATTTTATTCGTCTATTCGTCGATAAACCATAACGATAGGGTGGCTATGCAAATTTCAATAAATTTGTTTGTGATCGTTTTGTGAATTTGTGTAAATTATCCATCATTCCAATCAGGAATTACGATATAACTAAAAGTTTTAAACTAAAGTATACGGATTTCCATCTGAGTTGGGAGTTTAGTATATTGTGTTAATTGAAAGCAAATAATATATAATATTACACATAAAACTGGTGTAACATATTCAGTCTTGTATTGAGAAGAACATGGGAAAAGTAGGGAAAGGAAGGAGAGAAAAGGGAAAAATTTAATAAATACAAGTAATAGAATATAAGTTAGATTAAATACCCGTGAGAAAGGACAAAATGCCGGTAATCAACAAAAATATATTACAGTAATGCTTTAACTATATAAATTGTATAAAAAAAAAAGTATAATCAACAATGTTGCTACAGAACGTCTTCGACCAAAGACGAAAGAGTTAATGGCGGAACATACAAAAAAAATAATCGTGACATGATTACAGAAAAATTTTAATACAAAAATCCGATAGTAAAGAGAAATTACAGATTTTCCTGAAACTTTTTCTTCCGTTAATATACTAATTCGACCTACTACCAACACTTAAAAATCAATCCAGCTCAGTGATTCTTAACAATGAAAAATATTTATTTTTATTTATTCAATATAGAAGCGTTATACTTATTGATTGTGAAAATATCATTTCGAAACCGGTTCGAAAAAAGAAAGCCACAGACTGTAACGCACAAATGTTCGTTATCTTTTTTTTTTTATTTTACTACCGTTTTATTTTATCGTTTTGGGTATATTTTTTATGTCGTATAATACAATTATTATATTATATAACATTGTATAAATACTCTATAGCTATGTAGGTACGGGTACCATTAGTTTATATAAGATACAAGTAACTGTATATACAATAAATATAATATATTATGATATAAATTATCTAGGATTACGTAGAACTTGGCGGCCGAGTGACTTTCATTTTCACTTACAGATTACCGTGGGAGGTCTAACAGAAAATGCAAATTTTTCAGGTTAATCCCCTTCGGGACGCTACGTTCTGCTTTTACGGTTACAGTAATTTCAGGTACGTAAATATATATATATATAAATATATATATATATATACATAAAAATATATAAATATATATACCACCTTACTCTACCTTAGACTATCCACAGTTTGACTTTTCCGAGATATTAAAAATCAAATATTCTTTTCACCATCTCAGTGTAGTCCACTAGTCCACTGCTGAACATAATCGACCACAAAGCACAAGCCTGAGTCACCTGCATCAATTGATTGATCGTAGACTTGCATATGGCGTCACTCCATTTAGTGGTGGGTTGCTATTTTTTTTTTAAAAACGAACATTAAACGTTACATTTTTTTCCGCTACTCATGTTGAAGTGATAAACACAAAGCTATTAGAACCTTAATTTACATGCAGATTCCATTAACCTCTATGACCTTAATTATCGTCAAAGGGTCATCGAGTAATATGTAAGCCGCCTTGTGTGCGAGGAGCAGATTTAGTATTTGTAAACGTCAGTATAATCCAATTAAACCCTTAAATCTACTACGTAAGACCAATGTTTGCTCCAAGTTTTCGGTTTTCAAATTGATAACTTCACATCACTGGTTATTACCGGACGATATCAACTGCACAGGATATATAGCGCTTTTATTTGTGCTAATATTTAATAATAATATAATAATAACTTAATTATTGCATATCAATAATAATAATTATAATATTTATATCAACTTATATAACTTAAATTAATTGCTTTTGATCCCCAAACTAGATTAGCCTGTCTTGGGGATCACCTTCCAAATGTACAGTTGTAAAGTGAAACAATAATTATATTTCTTTAATATTAACAAGTAAAAAGGGGATTGGATAGTTTAAATTTATATTCTGTTCGTGTATCGTGTGTATGTGTGCGTGTGTGTGTTTGTGTGTGTGCGAGCGTGTGTCCAAGCGTGCCCGTGCGTGTGTGGTGTAATTTGTAAATATATGTATTTGTTGCGTATTTGAGAATGCCTTTCTTCTTTCTAATTTTTAATTAAATTTAATTTACTAATTTTATTATTTATTCGGGCTGAAGGCCGCTGTTAGCCCGAGGGCTTTTACAGTTTCACCGGTTTTTGCGCTTATGGCACTCATTCGAGACCTCTATATATGGGCAACCAGTACAAGGGCTCCCGAGAGGGAGACTGGGCTTGGACCGTTACCTTTTTTTGCGAGAGCGTCAGGCTCGATGGTGCCCGAGAGGGCCGAACCTCGGCTCGGTCAGTTGCTTCTGACAGAGGATTCTTTAAAGAAATATCGCTATTATTATTAGCTATCTGTACCACCACTTCGGAATCCATGGGCACTGGAGAAGAAGTGGCGCAAGAAACTACAGCGACGCTTCTATTTGTATGGACTGGAGAGAACCAACGAGTGACATAGCGGTATCGCGAATAACCTTGTCTGCGACGCCCTCGCCGTCGTCGGGGCCGATCTGAGGGTGCAATGTACGTTTGTTGTGTCTTATGAAGGGCTTGGGCCCTGGTGGTCGCGTCGTCGGAGTCATCGAGGGCGTGCCTCGGTCTCCTTCGGACGCGGGTGAATCTGTGATTCGCGATGGGATTGTAAGTGGCGGCACTTACAATCAATGGGTCAGAGTGTGTGTCGGCAGAGTCGAAATATCGGCCTGGTTCTGGTACTGAGCTATGGTCAGCAGCTCAAGATCTATGTGTACGGCTTTCTAACTATTTACGTAAAGTTAAGAGGTCTTCAGTTTCTTGATAGTCTAATGTAAGACGCCAATTTGTCAATTTTAATTTGCACTTACCATATGTCAATTTGTAAATATTTAATATTTTGTTGATTTTATTATATAAGTATTTAGACATGTAACCAAATTGTTTCTGAAGATAATGTGACCTCGTCTAATTACCACCATAAACCTTGTCCTTCCTACGTTGAAATGACTTTTTATATGGCGTGTTTTCATGTTGCCATAGAATTGCCTGAAGAATATAGATCTGCCTGGTATTCAAGAGTTTACATTCAGCATAAAGTTCAGTAATCGAATATTTATAAGGTTTGGAGAATATTACCTTAAGGATGGATCTATGGGCTCTTTGCAAAATCATAAGGTGAGTTATATTAGCTTCTTCCCAGGCAGAGACACAGTAATGAATCACTGATTGACATATAGTTTTGTAAACCACATCAGTACAGTGTTATCGGCTACATGTCTCAGCTTTTTAAATATCCAGAATAATTTTCTTACTCAGGTGGTAATTGGTTGAATATGTGATAGCCTAGAATTATCTAGAATCACTCCTAGATATCGGACATTATTTGATTTTATAATTTCTATGCAATTACAACTATTATAACAGCTACCATAAATGTTAGATGTTGTTATTTGATTACAATTATGAAGTTTTAATCTGAATGAATCGGATGGTTTGGTAGACTTATTAATAATAAAGGGCATATATTTAGTTTTTGAAAGATTTAGAGAGAGTAGATTTCTTTTTAACCACATGGAAGTAATTTTAAGAACTTGTTCAGCCGAGGAGTACACCTCAGCCCAAGTGGCTCCATGAAATATAATTGCCGTGTCATCAGAAAAATTAAAGGTAAGTAAAAATCCATTAGGCAGGTTAAAGTTGCAAATTGCATATTTTGGTTTAGGTGTGGAATGATAATGTCCTTAGCTTGTTTAACAACAAACGCAGTTAATATATTGTCAAAACCACCTGTACCTGTTTTAAGGTATAGAATAATTGACTCAACTTCTGACTGACTTATTTCTAATAAGACTATTTTATGTGTTTAGTGTTGGTGATATTCTTATTTTTTTCCCAGAGAACCTTTTTATTTTTATACGCTTTTTCTAACTCAGACCGTTCATAAGCCATCTTAAGTTTTCTTAATATGCAATTGCAATAGTTCCTATACTTAGTATAAGTAATTTTAAGGATTATATTATTGGGATTTTGTCTAAATTTTAAGTGCATTCTGAGACTTTACGCAATAGAGGCGTATACATCTCAATAAGCCAACGGTTATCCATGGCTTCAGAGCCCTTTGGTTCCTTGGTGCTATACTAACCCGAGCGCTAATTTTTAATGCATTCGTAAAAGCTTTAGTTAATAACTCAGCAGCATGATTTGGATACGATGTGTTAGTTATATCACTTAAATCAGTTTGTTTCAGGTGATTAGAAGCTTTTAAATAATTTATTCGGTTTACAGTTCGTAGAAGTTTAGTTTTATTAATTTCGTTTGTTAGTACAAACTACTACTTTATGATCAGTGATAAAGGTGTTTAAGACCAAGCAAGTACCTGTATAGTCAGACTTTAAAAATATATGATCGAGACAGTTTGCTTCTCTAGTTGGATACATTACAAAGTTAAGTTTTTTAAATAAAGTATTACATTTTAAATAATAATAAATTATTTTGTTACATGAATGATCTTCAAAAGGTTTTATCAAAGAAGATAAATTATTAACATGCCTTAATAATAAAAATAAATAGAATACTAAGCTACAGTTACTTGCTAGTAATTTTTTACATTTTAAACGTTCTAGATCTTCAATATAAAAATTCTTCCATCTTAATAACTGATGTAAATTCAAAAATAACAGGTTTAGATTCCGACTTAGTTTTAAGCCGAAATACATCATAAATATATTCATTTTTAATTGGGGATTTATTATTGTGTCCAATTTCTATTAACAAATTAGACAGTTCGTGTTTATTTCCTACCTTTTTGTTATTTTGTTGTAGATTGTGGAAAATTACGTAATTCAATCCCTGCAGCACGAGAATTTCTTTTCAATGTGTCTATTTTATCTTCTAATGATTTAATTTGTATGTAAAAATCTTTTCTCTCTGATTCCATTAAACAGAATTTCTTTTTAGCTCTTTGTTTTCCTCAAATAGAATTTCCACAGACAAGCAATGTTATCATTTTGAATTTATATCATTCATAGTAGATAATTTTGACTCCTGTGGAGACGTGGATGTTGATAACAGCATTTTTAGTTCGTCTATGGATTCTTTTATATTGTCATTTTCTAGTTTTTATTAAATCTCTGTGATACAAATGACGTTTCGGTAGGTTCATTTTTTCCAAAGGTAAAATCATTTCCAAAGGTAAGGTCAAATCCGGTGCAGATTCACAGCTTGATTGCAAAACTGTAAGATCAATTACTGGAGTTTGTTGAGGGTACACGGAGGAAGCCACTGGGGGTGTGCGTGCAGTGCGCGGCATAGTGGATCCGAATAAAAGTACCAGGTGATCATAAAAGTGAAGCACTTAAACTTATTTTGCAATGTAGATGGGTCCTATTAAAATGGATGCAACCGACGATTTCAAACTAAAGCACTTTCCGTCCAGTCTTAGTTGACCTCTCAAAGTTTAGACTTGTGTAAATAGTGTCGTCTTTCATTATTTAGTACGAACAAATAATTAGAGAATAAGGGATAGTAGATACGTAGGCTCGTCTTGGTATTGGTTACTCACTCGAACTTGTTGGTATGTATAACACAGGTTCTTGTTTCATGAGCCGGTTGTGTTTATGTGCGCCTATTACTCACACTGATTTTACGTAACAAAATTTAAGTTTAAACTGATGACAAGGTTTATATATTGCAGGGCGTCACATGTATATATATCAATATCAGAGGGCTAGTTATTATTTAACATGGTAACTTTACAATTCATTGGCTGACATTTCAAAATATTCATTTAAACTATAAAAATAGTTGTTGATTAAAAATAATTTCAATTGTTTGTTAAAAATCGTGTGTTGTCCAGATTTTTTATAGAATTAGGATGATTGATGGACTAGATGATTGTAAATTTTAATGGTCATATAGTGTGGGCTAGATGTGACGAGTTTTAATTTTGAAAAAGGCATTTTAAGTCGATCTTGATTACGTTCATTTCTTTTAATTACAAATGTAGATTTTGATGTGTATAAATATATATGTTTCCTGACAAATTTACACGATTCGAATGAAATATATACATAGAAAAGACGGTTAAAATCTGATGTTTGACGAAATACGTCTTGCAAGATTCCATTTGGTCTATATTAACTCTAATTCTATTACATTTCTTTTGTAAAATAAATATTTTATCAATATCACTGCTATTTCTATATCATATCTATAAAACTAGGGTATAAGATATTCGCGAGTGATATGCTGTGAAAGCTGTCGGTAGATCTATTACGCCCTTAAGGTATTGGAAGATTTTATTAATTTTGAAAAACATTGAAGAGGTGCTTACCCATCGTCCATTTCCCTAGTCTCATTTGTGTAAAGAAATCTGTCTACATCGTCTCTTGTCCATAATATATCACATCGTAATTTACAACGCGTTAGACAGGATATTCGATTTGTCCCCAGAGAAACCCTTGGTGTTAAAAAAGATGACGAGTAAAGAAGTCTTCAAAGGTGAAGCGGCAGTAGTGACTTTCTATAATGGCCAGAGTAATTGCATTTTCGCGTTGGAACACGCAGATGACCCTAGGTAAGCCGATATATAATACGTCGCTTATGAAAGCTAAAACGGAGCATTTGCGGCTGCAGTGGGTCGACTCAATCAAGGGAGGGCCACGCTCACACAGAACATCAGTGGGCAATAGCGGCATAACGGTGCCGTGTTTCGGGTATTGAAAGCATCTCAGTCCTCAAGGGTGACAACGCATTATGATTTTTATCGAGAATGACTTATGGGCAACATGAATCACTACTATAAGGTGAACTGTGTGTAACGATCACGTTCACCAAAAATACAGTAAATAAATGCTTCTCTCATGTGAGGCTCCACTCATGCTCCAAAAAAAAAAACATAATTCCAAGCCCCCTTTGAAACTCGTATCTATAGCGATTGTAAGTATTTTTCTTCTACAAACGATGTATAACGTGACAAGTAAGCACTTGAAATACCACAAGTTGCGCTCTCAGTGTTTTGTGAAGAGGCCATTACTTCTATACGTGTATTTTTATCGGTTTCTTTAATAAATTAGAGTATAATATTATATATATTTATTACTCATGCCGAAAATTTTGAATTTTACGTTTGTATATTTTACTTATTTTATTTTACTGCTGTCGTCGACGTTCTTGGTCGACGAGTGCAGCGGTGGTGCAGCAGCAGTCTCCGAGTCAGCTTCGCAGCATCGTCGATGTCTTCTTACACAGCGGTCTCTGGACCAACAGCAATACTCATACATAAAAAAAAGCTTTTTAACGCTTATTCTTGTTTCTGCCAGCAAGACATTTTAGTCGATGGATGTAACCGAAACATTGTTATTGCTTTTAACTCAAAATGCCACGAGGATTATCGGAAGTTTTGCGGGCAAGAACGATAACTTTGAATGAATTGATGCAGAGGTTCCAGAGCAGGGGAAACTTAACTTGACTTCTTAGTGGTCAACCCATTGTTCTTACTGCTATTCAAGATGCGTTACATCAGACTGCTGACTGCCCGTGATCGAACAATCAAGGCCACTCAAATCACTCAGGTCACTGTTGCAAGCTGTAATTAGACGTATAATAAGCACACCAACTATTCAGAATTGCTTACACTAGTTTACATTTGGGCAATAATAATAATAATAATAATAATAATAATAATATATTTATTTCAGGCTTGTGCCCATCTTGTTAGTAACAATATTACTTACATACTACGGTAAGTAACATAAAAAGAAAACAAAAAGAAAAATAAAAAGATAAATCAACTCAAAATTAAACTTAATACTTAATACCCAGACCCTCAAGACATTGTTTACTATGTGTGCAACTGCAACCAATGCCTAAGGATCTGGGAGTCCCAAAATAAAAAAATAAAATAAAATAATAAAATAAAATATCAAATGTCTTGGAGGCAGCGTCAAAGTGAAGATGGTGAGAAGGAAGACTTGTGGGAAAATTGCCTTTTCGTAGACGTAACCCGGATCAATACTCAACCATATAATCAACGCGTCCGTGTCTGGAGAAAGCTCGGAAACACCTTAAGACAGAGAACAGAAACTGAAACTGATCTGCAAACCGGCAAATCACTTTCATTGAAGGGTGGAATAATGATGGGGGCTAGAACGCCTTTGACTTCATACCAAAGCTCAATGACGGCTTATTTTTATTAATCGACCGTTATCGACGGAATTTATAAAATTTTATTTCATACCATACAATACAACAGACCTGTATATAAAGTATAAGTACGATTATTTTTGAATACGACTTTGGACTAATAATGTATAGGGAACCAAACTCAACCCCCATTTTGGAATTTTATCTATATCTGTATTTACTAGTATATACAAATACTCGAAAATATAAATTTATATACCGGACAATAGGACAATTGCATAGTTACGTTTTTTTATTAGGTTAAGGGAAAAGGACAAGAAATTATTGCGCAATTTAGTAATGTACCTTACACTAAATAAAATTCAATTACGAACATGAAATAAACAATATTTTTTGAATATCTTAAAAGGCATAATAAAACTTTCGTAATCGTGAAGTGGATAGATAGTTCTTCAATGACTTCAACTCGAATGGAAAAGCTTTCGGGCAGATTCCAATAAAGTTTTAAGAGGACCAAGAGCCTTCCTTTTTATCCTAAATTGTATTCTTAAATAAGAAATGAAACGAGATTGTAAAAGGGTTTTATATAAAAGAAAATGGGTGAAGTAATATGAAGTTTAGAAACATACATGTAACTAATTATATAACTGTGCAGGTAAATAAATAAGCTTTTAATTTAATCCCAATTAGGGTAGACAGACAGAGCAAGGACTATTTACATACGATATGGAAGCTTGATATGTCACAATTTTGATAGTGAGCTCATCGTGCGGTAATTTTTAATGCGCCATTAATGGGTCGGCTCGTTCCGAGAAGGATCACGCCCTGAAACAACGGGCGTGAAACAGTAGTATGGCGCTGCTGTCTTCGTTCTTCTGCGCTGATAAGGCAGTTGCACCTTGAATTATTCTTGTGGATTGATGAGAACGTTATGGCTCGCAGACATCACTTATCAACAGGTCAACTAGGTCCTAGTAAATTATTAAAAATAAAATACTTCTTCTTCCAAGAGTGTCCAAGGTCCGTACAGATTTACGTTGTTCTTATTAACTTGTAAATGAGACAGGATCCAACCCTAACCACCGTTGTGATTGTTATGTTTACGTATTAATCCAAAACCTCCGACAGGATTTATTTTGGTTTTAGTTTAGTTCAACATATATGTACATATGTATATATATAAGTTGTATAACTTATATATAACATAAAACATATATATATATAAAATACTCAAACGCTTGTGATGCCATATAGTCAAAAGACTTCAAGTACATAGTTAAAAAATAAGCACAATTATAATTATTTCATTTGAAATCATGTTTTAAACCATTAAAAATGAACTCAGCTACTTTAAAATAGGTTTGCTCGCATAGGTTGCTTTGATTCCGCTTCCGTTAGAAAAAATCAATTTTCAAATCAAACCTTTAAAATATTTTAAAATGTCAAGTATCCATTGAAGTGGCAAAACGCCACTCGTATTTCGTCTCCTGTGTTCGCTGAGCGTTGAACATTTTATTTTTCATTGAATATCACCATTATGATTCAAGATTAAAATTATATTAGGTAAGAAATTTATTTTAATCAGTTTATTTAAAAAAAAATACCAAACTTTGTACTCAACATCGTACTTAAACGTCGGCCATTTTAAGATGTTGATATGAATTTTGGCTTTTTTGTCTAAAATTTAAATAAAAATAACGTGTAAGTTTTTAGGGTTTTGTATTTCCAATGAAAGAACGAAACCCTTAGAAAATGTCTGCGTCACAGCTTATTTTCCCGAATACATATGAAGAGTAAGACAACTCAACTACAAAAGTATTCGCGTATATACATACTAGGGATGTTACGGAGGTTCGATTCCGATTCCGAAAGGTCGGAACTTCCGATTGATATTACACCTCCGATTTCGACTTCGGATCCAGTAATATTGAACCGAAGGTTTTAATCGGAGGTCGAAGCATACATTAGGGGCGGCGAAAGCAGACCGTCGGCGTGTTCAAACAGGTTTATAGTATAAACCGGGATTTGAAGGTTGAATCTGAATTGATGAGTTTACTTGATGATTAAAATAAATCTTGAAATTTGAAACGGGAAGAGGGAACTGGAGAAAAGAAACGGGCAAGGTTAGCGTCCCCAGTAGCTGGGCAATCTAACAATGTTAAAAGCAACGTTCAAACGATTTTGTCAAAAACATTATAGAGTAGCGATGACGATGATGATAATACCATATCCGACGAACATGTGGTTTTGGACAAATTTATAATATTGAAGAGTTTACTTAATGAGTACAATAAAGACAAACGTATCCCTATTAGTGACGATCCCTTATTATGGTGGAAAGTTAATACAAAATTTCAATGTTTAAAACCGATTGCCCGCCAATACTTATCGTGTCTGCCAGGCTCAGTAGCAACAACTATTCAGTGGTGCTGGCATAATCTATGACTTTCTAAGAAAAAGATTGGATGGAGATATAGCTGCAAAGCATCTGTTCGTCAAACACAATTTGCTTCTTGTGGAATCACTTAATTTAATTTATTATTGTACGTGATTATTTTTATTTTTAACGCCAAGTAAGGGACATTATTATTTTTGACATTAAAGAGGCTGAATAATAGTCGTATTATTTTATTTTGAACTGCTCCTAATTCATTTCCTTTTTACCTCTGTCTTCGTTTCCGTTTTTAGTTCTGATTCCGGTTCTAGTTCCAATTCCGAATCCGATAAAACAAATTTAAAAACTCCGTTTCCGAATTTGATTCCGATAAAATCAATTCTGTTACATCCCTAATACATAGACGAATTCCGATTGTGGGGGTAAATTATAAAATTACATTTTTTCAAGTGCACTGATATATGAAGTGAAATGGCTGCTAATGATAAATACATTTACATACAGTAATATATATTTATAACATTTTTAAAATGCATACTTTAAAATATATAAAAGAAAATATACGAAAATAATTTATTAAAAATGTTCAGCAATCGATTTGTGATGGGCTGAGAATAACGATGATTACCTAAGCGTATTTACTAAACTTAGGTATCATATTATTATATATTGTAACAGCACTTAGGTAATATATATATATAAATTTAATGTAACTTTCCTTAGGTTATATTCTTTTATGTAAGCCTATTACTTAAAGTTCTATAAGTACAAAACTAATTTATGTTATAGGCAGGGGAATACTAACTCAAAGAATGCAAGAGTGCGTAATTTGTATTCTGGTGCGATCCGCTTTGTCCACTTTAATGAACTTCACAATTTAAACAAAGTTTAAATGGACTTTGTTCTACAATTTAGATTAAGTTATAAAAGAGGTATGTATTTGATGCGAGGCTCGATGTCTTCGTTAAATCGTTTATATATTAATTAACGGCCTCAAATGTCTTGGTTATGATTTTAGTTTTATATAACATACAAATACTCCTTTAATATTACATATTTATTACTGAGTGCTCTCCTTCCGGCGAAGGAAAACATTGTGAGGAAATCTGTATAGTCCGCCAATCTGCAGTTGAGTCGCTTGGTGGACTATGCGTAACTATGCTCCAACATAGCGTAATATATTATATATAGGCTTATTATATGTAGACTTTACTACTTTTTTCAACATACAAATTAAATGCCTCCCTTCTCCCTTCTCCCCTCCTTGATTTATTTTTTTATTACTGTAATGCTAATATATACTTATTCCTCTGATGAGTGAACTCAGGGATTTATTGATCTTTTTATGATTAATTTTTCTTTCTTTATATTTCCTTACATTTTGGACATCGTTTATTTAGAGGACAGGTCATACTAGGTACTTTGACATTCTGGTTGACATGAAAATCATAGACGATATTCAAAATTTGTAACAGGATGATGCGCTAAGCGAAAAGTGACAAAGCACTAAATCACAAGCGATATTTTGTCTTTAATTTACTGCCTCCGAATACCTTATCTCAACTATACATATGTTCTGAGACAGATTTATAACAATAGCGATTTTACGAAAGTTAATTAATATTTTTTTAAATTACATGCTGTTTTGATCAATGAAGACCCTAATGGTACCCTAACCTAATATATACCAGTATTTAATTAATTGCTTGTCACAAAATAGCGTCCTTGTAGATAGACGTTAGTCCTTTATTGAACAAGTGTATAGAAAAAAAAAACAATATACCAACTTATCCCACAAAAAGCAAATTTTTGGTGAATCTCTGCGACATGACTAGACGCTCAAAAATTATATTTTATTAATGTAAGTGCGTCCAAGCGGCAGGCGGCGCGAGCGGCGGTGGCCCGGAGGGAGCAGGATAGCGGGAAGGGGCCCACGATAGTTTCACGCACGAGTTCCGATGGTTGTTATTTTTTCTGAGGTTTTAAATAAAGATTCAAGACACACATGCGTTGTTAGACGAGATTGATTGATGTAAATCACAGTATTATGTATTCCTATTATTATTAAAATATGTAAGCGTATATTTATGTGTATATCATTTTTTTCTTATCTTTAATTTTTTTTTGGTTTTTATTTATATTTTCATTTTATCATTTATTTTTGATTGCTGCAATTGCTTTGGGTGACTGCAATAGGCAATAAGTCCGTCCTTTGTAACCTTTTAATGTTAAAGGTAAATACAATAAACTATAAATAAATAAAAAGTAAGATTCAGTGCTGATAGATCGGGATATTCTAAGTAATTCCATACTTAAGCATTCGGCATATTTATCCTGGGTTGATGCTCGAAACCGCAAATCTCCGGATGTCAAAACAAAGAAGAAAGCCTTTAACCGAGCCGCCAAGTCCTTTTAAAAAGAATTAAAGAAAGCTTGCCTTGATTGCATCAAACATATTGGTACAAAACTTTCTGCCCAGCCAACTGGTAATAGGGCGTTTTGATCTCTTGCCAAAGTGATTGAGGTAAACCTCTGTCGGTCCTCACTGCCCCCGCTGGTTAGGCCTGACGGTTCTCTGGCCCAAGCGGCAAAAGAGAAAGCAGTCCTCTTTGCAAATCTCTTTGCCCAAAGCTCTCGTCTGGACCCCGGCGATAGTATTCCAACTACCTTATCTCACAGTAATACTTCTATGCCAGAGGTACACATTACTAACAAAGAGATACTCAAGAGGCTGCGCTGTCTAGACATGTGCAGAGCCAATGGGCCTGACGGTATTCCAGCGATAGTTCTCAAGTCTTGTGCTCCCGAGTTGTCTCCTGTTTTAACATATCTGTACCGTCTTTCCTTAAAGCCCGGAATAGTGCCTAAGTCCTGGAAGCTTGCGAATGTGCAACCCATGCACAAGAAAGGTAGTCGCGGTCTCTGAGAGTAGTCATAGATAGCTGGTCGTCTGAGACAATGGCGATAAACGCTGGAGTTCCTCTGGGGTCTGTTCTCTCTGCCACTTCGTTTCTGCTGCATATTAATGATCCGCTGAAACCCGCTATCTTTGGGTATGCAGATGATAGTTGTATAGAGTTACCAGTTACGTGCTAATGCCACCAAGGATCAAGTACAGTCCCAAAGAAGAGCCATGGTAGAGCGAATGAGACTCGCATTGCTCAGTCTTGAACACAGGGATAAGGTGGCTAGCCTTACAGTGTTTTACATAATGCATTTTGCAGAGTGTGCTCAGGAATTACATGATCTAATTCCCCCTTCCCCGTTCCACCATCGGACCTCACGTCGCACTGCTGGATTTCATCCTTTTGTTATGAACATCCCTCAAACCCGAACGAAGCGTTTTGCTTTTCCGCTTAACATCAGGTGGGATCGTGGTCAAGCACTTGCTTTGAAAGTTTAAAAATAAAAACAACTTTTAACTCGACCACTTTACGATTGCAAGAATGTTGATTTCGATTAAAAAACAATTTCATAGTTATCTAACGGCATGCCCGCAATGCCGGCTATCAAAATTTCACTGTCTCTGAGTTTTGCATAAAACTGTTTGAAGTTTTTGCAGTTTTAGTTCCACGTGCAGTTAGTAGGAAAAACTCTAACGTATATTGATTTGAACAATGGAAAACCATTTTTTGTACGTACACACACCATATATTTTAAATTGCTTCAAAGGATAATTTGAAGGAACTAAAAATTTTTCCTAAATTTATTTATTTCATTATTTATTCAGTCATTGTTCTTGTTGGTATCTGAAGTAAATACTTGTATCTACTCTTAAATGAATCACTTTACACAATCAATTTTTTATATTTATGATCAAAAGTATTATGTCATTATTCATTGAATCAATTTTGCTATTTAATATAATTGAAAAACAAAGGATCCGTCACAAAAATGAAAACCCCAAACAATATCATAATCAGCAATAAATCTAAATACTAATAGGACAGGGTTTTTGTTATAATATTTGGTGACAGCGACGAACGATCACATAGGTTGGTAGTGAACCGCCCATGTTATTTTTTATATGTTTAGCAGAACGCTACTGTATTTTGACTGGTGAGTTCAGAGATCCTGAGAGCCTTGTAACTGGTGACGAGGCTCAGTCCTTAGGGGTAATAACAGATCTACAGTATTATTTTTTGTTGCGGATGAATTTGAGCCTTATGGGCCGCAAGAATCTCTTACCATCAGGTGGACTGTGCTCTCGTTTGTAATAATGGACAAACAACATAAACAATGAGCTGATTACAAGTTACCACAAACAGCAGCGTTATCGCGATAAACTCGATGCTAACCGTAGAAAATAGAAAAACGTAGACCAAGAAAAAGTTAACAAAAAAATACATAGAAAAAGCAATCTGGCGAATGTAATTAATAACTACGCACGCAACCATTTTATAAAAGAAAAAGTTTTTTTTTATTTTTAAAACATATACTCGTTAGTTCGACGTCAACGAGAGAAAAATTTGAATCTAGAGGGTATCTTATTTAAGACAAAGTCATCTGAAATAATTATTATACTTCGATGTTATCTGGTAACTATCAGAAGTTTGTGTGTATTTTTTTCAAATTTAAGAAGAACTCTAACAGTGCTATAATTATTACCATTCCAGTTAACCACTCCAACTAAGCTTAAATGCTTGTGCTAGGAGATGCTTCACGACATTAGCCGAATGGCGGATTCGAAACTACGATCCTAAGTTTGGCAGATCGTACCCTAAGCCATTAGGCTATTGATGCTTCATTTTAATAGCTCAGAAGCGTTGCAAGAAATCAAACTCAATTGCATGACTATTCATTAAAATTGGGTTCTGATACAAGGTCATACATATAACAGCTAAAGCACACCAGAAATCCATGAAAGTGTGTTCCAATATTGTTACTTGGCTGAGATTCGAACCCGGGACTTGAGTTACAAAAGCCTCATGCTCGGATTGCTACGCTATGCGACAGCTATGTCGTAATATAATCTGATTCATAGCAGAATAATCGTATTGAGAATACATTTAACGACTTTTCGGATAGAATATTATTGAAGTTTCTCTACACGCTCAGCTCGGTTTGCATCGTAATCTCTTCCTTACATATAGCTCCCGTGGGAAATATGGGACCAACCAATACTGCATGCTGCATTCACTTGTTTTCTTTTAAAGTGGTATTAAATCCCTGAGGATAAAAGTGATTTTTATAAAATCACGCAAAGCGTAGTTTCGGTGGGGACACTATTGTTGATGCAATGATGAAATTAACGTAAAAAAATTTTTAATATCAAACCTACTGTAAGAGATTGTTTATTGATTAATATAAACTGCGTTTGATTAAATATTATAATTACATACTTTTTTTAATCAAATTTACCTCTTACTTACCTAATTTTGTGTGGACATAAAAGTAAAATAAAGAAATAAATATTGTGTTGTTTTTTTTGTGAGAACTATGATCTTATTTTCGATGAAATCTCCAAATCCGGACCTGCTGGAAGTGATTTGTTTTTATAAAATAAGCTGTACCTCGAAGAACTTTCCTTTTCTTATTTTAGTATTCCTTAATTACTATGGCTACATAAAAATTAAATAAATATCCACAAATATTCAGTTTCTTCATTCCTCTCTTGACCGTGTACCTTGACCCCTAAATAGAATGAGAATTAGTGTTCCATTCGATTGTACTGGATTCATACGTTATTCTTTCATAATACAGGCCATACTCCTTTGGAACGCCCTTCCGGATGATGTCAAGAATGCACCTAGTAAAGTTTCTTTTAAATCTATTCTTCCACAACATTATTTGAAGGCAAATAACATCTGATATATATTTCCACTTGATGTTTATGTATTTGATATATATATGTGTATATATGTATATATATATTTATATATATGTATACGTATATATATATATATATATATATATATATATATATATATATATATATATATAAATGTATATATATATATCGGATTAAGTCTTGGCCCGGATTGCTATCCAAAAGGGTTACACACATTAAGCCCGTAGCTATTTCTTACACGGAATCCGACTGACTCCATCCTCAAACCACGCACGAGTGACTTATTAATTTTATATTTTTTAATTTTTGTTAATTGTTGTTTGTTCAACTACAATTAAAGTGTTCAATCATATAATATATTGACTCTATTAAGACTAATGAACAAGTTCGTGTTAAAGTACGCAATGCCGAAAGTCAAGATATCTGGATAGGATATTGCCTTATTTTGATCTTATTTGATTTCAAATCAAGACCAAAAGTTTGGACTTTGCGAGCCGGTACTCATACGCTACTATAAAGATTTACATTTTGCTAACTCAAATCCAAAAAACACTATTTCGTTTGGACATATCCAATATCCGAGGTTATGGGGACTCAGCAAAACCTTGGCTTTGCGCCAGGAAGGGTAGCTTTTAGTTTATGTTTAGTTTGTGTTTAATACATGCATTAAACCTGGAGATCTATTTAATACTCGTTATATTCTGGAAAAAATTAACATTTCTCAGACCAGCTCATATTAACAACAAAAAATACTCAATTGACTTAAACATTTTTGAATTAGGCTTTGTTTGTTTTTTTTGTATTATCTTATGATTATTTATGGATGTGGTTAATTAACCTAACACTAAATGGTAATTTTTTTTAATATTTTTTTCAAATTGGTACAGCCGCATACTTTTTGACTGTGACATGGATGGGTTGGCTCGACTGGAAAAGGACCACGCCCTTAAAAGATATCAACCAGAATTAGCAACGTTAAAGTGATTGTGTTTCATATGATGAGCATAGGCTTGCAGGAACTCGATGAAAAGTATCGAATTTGTAAATGGATTTAGATATCCATGTGCCGTTATTATCTTCCACAACTTTTTAATATTAACATGCATTGTCACCTCTAAGAGCTGAAGTTTACAAGTAAGTAATAAAGTAGTGGTAAGTAATAAAAGTAATAATTTGAAAGTTACAAGTAATTGAGATCCTTAAGTCCTTGGATCCCTACCGTCAGGTTACAATACATTTCAGCAACATGCTATTTCATGTGTCTTGGTAGGACCTCAATTTCGGGTATACCAGCTCAAAATATTAGTTTGATATTGTTTAGATATTGTTTCGTCTGAAACCGGAGACTATAAATATTGATCAGCCATTCCATTTATGGATGCAGTATTGTTCGTTTCAAATATTAATTATGTATAATTTTATATAAGACTCTGCTTCGTTCCCAACAAATAACCCGGTATAAACTACTTCTAACTGCCTTAGATTTCTTTTTTATGTGCATTTATATGGTACTATAAAAGTTAGCGAGTGTATTTACTGGGTAAACAAAGAGTCTTTACGAGACATTTCGTGTTTACTGCTAGTAGATTATATAAATAGACATCACAATCGTTTCTCCCATTATTTTTTGTGTATAACCAAACCCTTATACCTCATATTTCAAGTTTAATTTTTTTTAATTCAATAGCCTAATGGTTTAAAGCCGAGGCTGCCAACTTTTCTGTATATAAGAATATAAAATCTTTTTTATCTTAAAAGCGTGTCGCGATATACTTGTTGTCATAAGGGTAGTCTAAGGAGGAGGTAGGGGTGTGAAATGCATACTATGTGTATACACTGTGTTTCCGTTTTTTATTACATTGAGATTAACAAACGAGCACACAGTTCACCTGATGGCAAGTGATTCCTACAGCTCACAAGATCTACATACATCCTTGACAAGGAATTATAATGCAGATGCGTTGTTACCCTTGAGAACTGCGATGGAATGCACCAATCATCAGTAATAACACAGCATCAATATGATGCTATTTTACGCTGGTATTCTGTGAGAACGTGGTTCTACCTCGGTCGAGCTGACTCATTCATTCTGCAGCTAGAAACAAACTGGGAAAAGAAGTTAAGTGAAGAGGTAAGTGGAAGGATGAATAATGATGGATGGCAGCGCGCGGGTAAGTGTAATGACGGCTTGACATGATTAAAATGATGTAAGTAAAAAATAAATAACCAAAGCACCTTTAACGCATATTTGTATAAGTATCACACCATCCGCGATGAATTTTTATTGCAAAAAAGTATTCACACATCCCACATAGTACGTTCCCATTCCAGTAGAGGTGACATGCACTTCACTTTATTCCAAATCGTATATTGAGTGTTGTGTGAAGAGGCCATTAGTACAGATGTAATATTTATATACTGTCAGGCAGGTACTTGCAATGTGGTTTTAATTATATTTCTTTAATTTGAAGTTACATGTAGGGATAATAATTGAATTGTCTTTATGCAATATGGTAAAATTAAATATAAATTTTTAAGATAAAATTTACATTGAAGTGCACGCGACCTTTTATAGCAGATGTTGCTTTTGTTTAATCATTTACGCGCGGTCATAGTAAATTATACGAATATATAAGATAAGTAGATGGTTTGATATTTAGTAATTATTAATATTATTTATACATATAAACCATATTTTTACATAAATCCGTGAAGCCTTTGAGCCATTAGCTGTATGTGGTTTCGTATATGAGAAATTGCTTTTATCAGTACCAAATGTGTTCCGATCTCTGGTGCTAGTACCGATAAATTATCATAAATTAAAACATGTGGAAATCTCTGATGCTAAGAGGTGACAAGAGAAACCGGATGTATATATATATGACGATACTACTAATAAATTTTATATAATTTAGTACGTATATAATTTTTAAATTAAAATACGGATATTTCCTTGAACTCATATTCTCTGCTCAACTTAAAGGTAGGCTCCTAGAGAACGTCGTTTTATTTGGCTTTAAGTTAACTAAAATATTAAATGAACTACTCCCTGGGGTACACAGAGCAATGAACGTAATTGTCTCTTTGATTTATCACCTTGTGGATATTTCGCTTTCACAAATTGTGTTATATGTGTTATATAGGTAGAGAATAATTTCTAACCAAGTTGAAGTTAGAAGCTGGCTACAGTGTAAATAAATTGGCTCGAATTGAGCGTAAGGCAACCGAAGACAATTATTGTCTCCGAATGTGACAACTCCCCTTTATCCCGTTTTGTAATCAAAGTAAGATCGTACGTATATAACACGTCAGTTATTAGCGGTAAGAGAATCTAGCTACTTCGTCATTCAATATGGGCACAAAGGAGTTTTTTTTAAATTATGATATTAAGAGTAAAAAACTCACACACAGTTCACCTGTTGGCTAGTGATTCCTGCCGCCAATATGACCATTTGTGTGATATATCATAAAAAATGACAGTCAATAAATACTTACATTTCACTCCATAAAAGTTCATGATCGGTCTTTCTAAAAAAGCACCAACAAAAACTGACGCTTCTAGAATTTGTTGGTAAAGTCTTGGTAAGTACAAAGTTTCCTACACTAGCATTGTACTTACCAACCACTTATAGGTAAATCTTCCAATAAATTCATGTTTTGATTGGCTGACACACGGAAATACTTTTGCTCCGCAATGGAATGATCCATGCAAAAAACACTTGAATAACAATTTCTAAAGATTATAAATTACCTTTAATAAATAAAGTATCCTATACAAATAACCTTGTTAACTCTTTTGTATAGAACCATTATTAAAAGCGGCTGCCTAAACGACGATACCTTATCTACTGGAATAAGCACTCTTCAAGATTCCCGTGTAGTAAATTCTTAAGATGATTGATTATGATTGTTATGGTAAAGTTTCGGGGCTTTTGTCACAGTTGGGGAAATACTTGAGGCGCCTAAACTAGTTACTGTTAACGCTACGAACGGCACTTTGCAAGTAAGTTAAACATACAAAACAATGCTATTTGTGTTCCGTTTACACGTGATATATACAAAACTAGCTGTCGCCTGCGGCTTCCTTTACGTATATAGTCTAATTATTTATTTAATACTTATATATCCAATGCTATTTACAGTGGTAGGTGGCACGCTGTATTAAGTTTCTATTAACAACATAAATGGGTCGACTCTGACTGCAGAAGGGCTATGTCTTTACGGAATACTAACTAACACTAAATGGCAGAATAAAGATATTTTGTTTTGTATAGCGAGTGAAGGGAATACAGGAGAAAATTAAAGGCATGGCATTGACCATAATCATGGTCGAAGGTCATCTTGTATTGAGGGCGGATGTCGATGGCCATCAGGTAAACTGTATGCTCGATTGTCTCCCGTATATGATATATAAGCAGAGCATCGAATAAGCTCTCTTTTAACAGGTTGGTACGGGAACATTACTGAAAGAAGTCTGGTGCTAATTAATGTAAGTGTATGTATGTAAATTACTCTTGTCGTCGTTTGTTATATGTTTAATTTTGTATTTATGTATAATGTATTGCTATATATATATATATATATATATATATGTATATATATATATATATATATATATATATATATATATATATATAGCTGGTTGACTGGTGTACTGTGATTCTAATTAAAAATTCAACTCAACATTGAACATGTAACATGAGGAATTATTATGGAAGTTATATGTTAATAAATAAGCATATGTTTGAAGCGTCAATAGCTTAATGGTTTAGGATACGTTCTACGTAACTTAAGGTCGTAGGTTCGAATCTCCCATTCGACTATTGTCGAGACCTATCTCCTAACATTGTCTAACCGAAATATTAGAAATGTTAATAGCATTGCTAATATTACTTTGTTAAAAGAAAAAAAAAGAAGTTCACCTCATTGTGAGCCATGCAGACTAACATCAACGTCTATATCTACATTCATAGTCTACGACTATTCAGGGTTCGCATGCATCAGCCCCGAGGAGGAAGGTGGAATGTTTCGTCACAAGCAATTAGCGGAGAGCCAATTCCGTACACACCAAACGAAATACAGCACCGTTATGTTACTATTTGACGCTGGTGTCCTCTGGAGCGGTCCTTCCCAGGTCGACCACAGCCCTATTTCACGCACCACATTCCTATTTCAACCAGAAGAAAGAAGCAGTTTTATTTATTTATTCTTTAAGTACCTTAAATAACAGATTTACAAGGGCGGACTTAATACCCAGTGGCAATCTTTACCAGTCTTAACCATGGGAGTTCAAGAGAATATGTTGGTAAGCATAAAAATAAAAAAGGTTAAGTAGATAAAAATATCTAATTATACATAGATAAACATCAAAATAATACGCAACTAATATAAATATTATATACATAAGAATATAAATATATCATTATATATAAATATACATATAGTATATATATATATATATATATATATATATATATTCAAGGTAATAAGTTCGTTGGAAGGTTCAGATACAGTGTCAGCGACACAGAATTTACGTTCGTGGTATAGGGCTGTCCATGTAAGAAACGGTGATTTCTCACATCTTCAAAGGATTGTTTTAAAATAATTCACTTCCCACTCTTGCAAACGAGCATGCAGCCCACCCGATGGTAAGTGATCACCAACGCCCATGGCTATCCGCAACACCAGAAGAGTCGCAAATGCGTTGCCGAACAACTAACTTGTCTGCCATACACACATAATTTTTTTTAAATATTGGCCTATATTAGGCATACAAATATTTGCCTGAATATTGAGGCGCACAGAATAAAAACCAATTCACATTTGCTAAAATTAAATTAAGGTTTACAAATGTGCTCTCAATTCCTTTGGTGGTACGAAAATGGCGACTGCGGCCAATAGAAACCTTTTTTCCACATGGGAAAAAGCCTTAGCATCGCAAGGGACAATAGGTTATTTCGGACTCGCACCGATTAAAGCCCCACGATGTTCCAACCTGTCTGAATATTGTTAACCATTGCCACGTCCCATAGGTGCCATCCCATCAGCGAGAAGCAGCTCTTTCTTTCTAAGTAAGGTCCGTTATAACTTCCCCATATACAAACCATTAATGCCGTAGCTAGTTTTAAACATGAATGGAGAATGAAGAGATAGAAAACGATCCCAATGAAACGTGTTATGGTATTCTCTGATAACTTGGTTACACTTGGTGATTTATAAGCGACATATGACATAATCTTAATGTTGAAACATAATTAATAGTTATGTCAAGCTATTAGATTATAATCGTTTTCGATGAAACGTCGCTAATGTACATAGATCACCGTATCAATGTAATAACGACCAACAAGCTCAATAATAATAATAATAAATGTGCGATACAGAAACAGGTTTTCTTTTTTTTATTATATTGATGGTTACAAACGAGCATACAGTTCACCTGATGGTGATTCCTGCGGCCCATGACATCTACATTCATCCTTGACAAAGTATCATAATGCAGATTCGTTGTCACCCTTGAGGATGTCTGCCTGAGATGAAATGCCTCGTCACCACTAATAAAAGTCACCGGATCCCTTCACTCACCCGACGAAACACAGCCGCGTTATGCTGCTATTTCGGGCTCGTATTCTGTGAGGGCATGACCCACGGTCGAGCTGACCCATTAATTCTTCAGTTATAAACAAAATGCAGTGCAGCTCTACCACTGTTAAACAGGTTATTAAGACCAACAGCTATCGGAGATACATCCTGAAGGAGGGCATCGTCTACATGTGTCTTGCTTGCCATCGCCCTGGTGAGTCCCTCACGCATGTTATCTCCGGTTCTTCGGCGCCTTCTAACTCTGAGTATCTGCACAGGCACAACCTAGTAGCCAGGATTCTTCAGGAAATATAGTCTTGTGGACCGGAGATCACATTATTATAAGTACACACCGGAAGCCGTGCTCGAAAATAACCGCGCCAGGCTGTACTGGGACCGGCACATCATCACGGACGGGCGCAAATAACTCTACCGTTTGGTCTCCCCTGTCGAGGGATTCCCGTGTGGTTGGTCTTTATATATGTATTATATTGTAGTTTATATACTTGTTTTATTTTTTGTTGTATTTTTTTTTATTGACCAACCAGGAGGAGACAGAAAAAAACGACTTTATCAGGGTATCGAGCTGTGTATATTACAGTATCTTTTAATTTAAGAAAAAACGGCTCAAGCAATGCCTGCGGCCGTCAAATATCATCTATACATTCAACCTCTACAACAATTCAAGATGCAGTGTCACCCCCGCGGAGTGAGATTGCATGTTTCGACACCAGTAACACAAACGTTAGTAACAGACTATTTGTTTCTTCCGAAAAGTAAGGAGGTGGAATATTTTATGAAACTGAGATGTCATATGAGCACACTGTTCGCAGATGCCAGCAGCCCACAAACATATGATGTTGATGACCTATACATATGCTACAATTCAAGATGCACAGTCTCACGCCTGAGGAGTGAGATGTGATCTTTTCTCACTAGTAATGCAAACGTTAGCAACACACAACAACAGATTGATAAGATCCATTCATGCTGCAGCTGAGAACTAGGAGTATCACGGTGCTTCAATCCAAAAACCAATAATATATGATTGACAAATATTTGTACGGGAAGCGAACCCAGGACTCGCGATGCAACTGCAAGGTGCTCATTAACCACGCAACGCGGTCGGGTCGGGTATGTCAATTGGTTTATAGGAGAAAAAAATATCTTGATATACCTATGGTTTATAGGTTTTTAATAATATCAAAATGAAAAATAGCAAGCGCTAAACGATTTTATAAAATATATAATATTAGTGAATAACGAATAAAAAAATATACGAGTAAATATCGCAAAAAGCTGTTATTAGAAAATTCTTTTTATAATATTTTTTATTATATTTTGAAACCCTTGTTAATAGATTTTAATAAAAAAGGTATAATCTGTAGGTAAAATGGTCTTTTCACTAAAGTGATATTCATTAAATTTGTGAAAGTGATCTTTTCTGGGTGAAAAATATATTTTCCCTCTTTTAATCTTTCATTGGTGAAGGTTTTCTTCATAGTGCTTCATATTTTTCTGTATTGCAGATTTTTAAGCTTAAAATTTAAAATTGTTGTGTATATTTTTTTCTATATTTACCTCAATATAATAAAATATTAATAATAAATAAAATAAAATAAAAATGTAATACATGAAATACATACATATGTATATTATGTTATTTTTTTTCCTTCATTTTATAATTTTGTATGACATTTACAAATTTTAACGAATTTTAATTCATGTTTCATGTACTAATCTATTGTTCACATGTCTGTCATGTATGGTATTGTATCTGTGTACAATAGGTTGACGTTCGTAAAATAAAATAAAATAAAAACAACTTATATATTATATATATATAATGATCAACCAGATTGGAATCCCTCAACAGAGGAGTCCAAACTGAAAGAAGAGAAACCTGTGGACTATACGAGCCGTGTCGAGGTGCATCGACTTCTGCATTAGATGTCCTCATCACCGGAGTACCAACCGCCCCAGGTGATTCAAGAGGTTGGTTGGAATTAACCCGTTTGCAGATACGACTGTTGGGATAATTTCAGTCAGATATCACCCTGCATGTAACCTCGTGTGGTGGGTCCAGATATTTTGTCTTTTTGACTGTTTCAGCTTTTTAATTTTTATTATTAATTGTTGACACTTTGTTTATTATTATTAATAGCAATAACCTATAACATCCCATTGGTGAGCAAAGGGTTTCCATGCATTGGTGCCTCCTGTCAATCCTAGTATATTATGTTGAAAACATTGCCACGAAATTTTTCTCGGCCTGATGTCGAGGTGACGGTTCTTCACCACCGATCCGTATTCATTCGGGCAACATGGCCTTTACAGTTCACCTTGATAGTGGTAAAAATATATATCTTTCAATCTCGGATACTATGCATACATTCAGGAAACATTAACATATAGATTTTTTTTAAAATAAAATTGCGAGTAACAAACGAGCACACAGTTCACCTGATAGCAAGTGATTCCTGCGGCCCATGATATGTACATTCATCTTGGACATGGAATCATAATGCAAGAGTTGTCCTTTCGGACTGAGATGGAATGCCTCCTCGCCAGTAATGAAGGCTTCCGAATCCCTAAACTAACCACAAAACACAGCAGCATTATGCTTCTATTTGACGCTGGTATTCTGTGAAGGCGTGATCCTAACCCGGTTTAGCGGACCCATTCATTCTGCAGCTAGAAACAAAATGCAGTGTAGCTGCCTACCTGTTCTCACTCCAGGGCTCACTTGCCCCGATTTTTTTTAATAAGTTCGGTTCCAATTTGCCACGCTCGGTTGCTCTGTACCATATTGTATTTAATATTATATAATATAATAATATTTAGTAGATAATATTTTATTAATAACTAGACCGTTACCCCAATACATAAAAAAACAACTTCTATGGGCGCGATGAGAGTCAAATCCCAAGGTCTTTCAGTGTTTTTCTTCTCTTTCATCTTGTTTTTATTATTTTACAGTATATACTTTCAAATAGACGCATAAATCGCTACTGAGTTTTTAATTCTGTTGCTTGAACTGGGCTGCACTTACTACGTTAAATACCCCCCTATATATACTAAGTCCTAAAATTGTTATAACTTAGCTTTAAGATATGAGAAGGTCGCCAATTGTCATTGGAACCCAGTGGCAGAATATGCTCCAGCACCGTCTATACGGAGGCTTATGTCAGCTGAGGGATTTATATATATATACGCTGTTTCACTTTATTTTAGATATATATAAAAATTAGTAATAATGTAAATAAATGTTTTCTGTTACCTCAGTCGAAACAGTTCTGCGTAAATAAAATTGTATACAAGATGATGTAAAGTAATTAGTGATATTTATATAAGGCGCGTTTCTAGTTGCCGCATGGATGGATCAGCTTGACCGTGCCATGCCCTCATAGATTACCATGCGCTGCTATGTTTCTTAGGATCCAATCAGCATGCGGGAACTAGATTTTTTTCTAATTACTGATAATGAGGCATTCCAACTCAATCCTCAAAGTTGACAACGCATGTGCATTCTGAGACTTTGTTTCAATATGGATGCAGGTGGTTAACGAATGCAGTGTTCGCTCATAATATATAGCATAATATTATAGCAAAGTAAACTAAATATAAAATATTTAAGCATTCCAAATTCCCAAGAGCTGTACCCTCGCTATGAATTCATCAATCATTCCCGTATCGGTAGAATCTTGACTGAATGTTAACGAATTTACTTCAGTAGAATGTATGTAGGCATTTTTTTATATAGTGTTAATATAAAATTTTCTTTACATTAAAAACCTTGCGAGTAAGTTATAACCAATATTAAACCTTGTTCTAGTGTAGAAGAAGAAGAAGAAGAATCATGGGAAAGTATCATGGGTTAGAATCCTAATCGTAGAAAATATTTGTATCATAATTTATTGTTTTACGGTCTTGATGATCCCGTCCCGGTCTCTTACAACAGATTAAAGCCTTAGTTTCCAAAGTGGTCCAGGTCACCCCCAGGGGTTCACGGGAGACTCGATGGGGGTCTACATTAGCGTGATAAAAAAATGGAGATTCACAATTCGTAACTCCACGAAAATTTATTTGCTATCGATAGTGAAGAACTAAAATGTTGGCTTGACTTTCACCTATCGACGTAGGCAGATAATATTTTAAGAAGCTCAGCGACTGTTACTTGTAAAAACTTGCATATTCCACATTTATTGTCCAGTTTTGGGAATATGGTAAAAATGTAGCTGCAGGGGATCCACCGGAACCGACTAAATTTAGTTGATTATTTGCACCCAAAACATCTAGATCCAACTTCAACAAAAATCCAAGACGCGTGCTCATTGCCCGGACTTGCTGACCCTGATTCAGTTGAAGAAGCTCCAATGTTGTGCAACAACTATAAATCATGCCAGGAGACCGTATTATTTAATTATAATAAATTTTACTTGCCTCATTTTACTTTGGACAATGTCTTATAACAGTTTTTAATTAAGTTATGCGCTCTGAAGTCCTTAATTAGTATTCTATACGTAACACCTTTAACAGACTGCACAGGCCTAATTGTAAATTAGTGTCTATATTTTCGAAGGGAATGAATTAATATGGAAATTAAAAAGATTATTAATAATTTACCCCTTCAAATATAAATTGAAATACTAACAGTTCTATATGAAAAATAGCTGAATTCCAGATTATGTGACCGCCAGGAATATGTTGTAGCTGTGAACGTACTATGATCTTGATTGTTTTTTTTAATGTATTCAGAATGACAACTGAGCGCACAGTTAATTCACTTGATGGTAATTTTTTTTTATATCTATCAGTTAAAAGTGACTCGTGCTTTACGTCTTCTTTTTCACAGCATATTCATAGTCCACTGCTGGACATAGACCTCCCAATCGATTGCTACATATACGCTTTGCTTCGTATATTCAGTTCATTGCCCCTTCAGCTCGCTAATCTTTGAGCTTTTGCTTTTTACGTACACAGACTATATAGGCTTACTATCTATCGCCTTTGAAACATAGGTTCCGAAATATATCATGTAAAATGCATAGTCATGAATAAATCTTTTGTTTAAAAGCCCTATGTGGAAGAGGTAATGAAGCGGAATGAATCGTCCGGCACGGACAAGGGTCGTAACAAATGGGCAGATCTTCGAACAAAAGTATCGATAATATCTTATCTTACAAAACTAAAACCTTTTTAATGTGAAAAATTTAAAAAATACACAAATTTTAGTGATCTTCGGCAAATAACTTCTATATTCGTCGTTGGTAAAACAAAATGTAGACACCTTATCAACCGGATAAGGGTATATTACAATGGTAGAGTTACACTGCAGTTTATTGCAAAATTGACGGGTCAGCTCGACCAGGGTAGCACAGACTACCAGTGTAAAACAGCAGCATAATGCTGCTGTGTTTCGTCTGGTGGGTGTAGGGATCCGGAGACCTTTATTACTGGTGACGAGGCATTCCAACTCAGTCCTCAAGGGTAACAACTCTTCTGCATTATGATTCCTTGTCAACAATGAGTGTAGATGTCACGGACATCAGGAATCACTTACTATCAGGTGAACTGTGTACTCGTTCGTTACTCTCAATATAATAAACAAATGGTGTTTTTGTTTCTTTACAATCACCATTTGAATCAAAAGAAATAAGCAATTTTACTTAGTTCTGGTATTTTGTGGTAGCCTGTGCATAACATTAGTTATAAAGAGTCTGCTGCTGGATTGAGTCCCATTGCAGCTTGTTGCTGCGTGAGTGGCAGCGAATGACTCTTATATCATAGAAACTTAACCCTTGGCAGAGGGCATTGTTATCTTAGGTAATATAACCATGTACTACTAGAGTAATTAAGTTTTGATGAAGTATACAGTGTAATTATTCAGTACTAGTAAAGCAAAGTTAACAATAGATTATTATTAGATTACGGCCGTATAGCTCGAAGAACCTATAACCGGTGGGGGAGAAAGGTTCTTGAGTGGCATCAGTTGATCGGGGGAATGATTATGACGATAAACAATAGATTATTTGCCTTATGCTAGAGACGCTATTTTTTTGTATTTGAGATTTGAGGTCAATGACCTTAAATAAATTTACCAGACCCAGTGGTAGGTGGTGAAAATATCCTATATGGAGAAAAATTTAGAATTCATAAAATATCAGCATGAGGTAGCAACACTGGTGTTTCATATGGTGAGGTTATGCATCCGGATGCAATTGAAAAAAGTTTTGAAGTCAAAAAAGTTTACTATTGTTGAATTTATTCTTCATTTGTGGTAATTATTTTTCTTTCTTTATTTTCTACAGTCTAACTTAAATTAAAGTAACTATTAATAAATACAATAAATGAATAAATCGGTAACAAACATATATATACATTCATATATACTGTAAGCATGACAAAATTAAGAAGGTAGCTTGACGGGTCACCTACTAGACGCAAAAACATGACCTTAGTAAAAGTGTCACCATTTTCGATACATGGAGATTTTTTTTATTTATATTTAAAAATAACAAGTAAAAAGTAGGCAGTATTACAACTGAAGTCTCCATTAACCAGGTAATTTATTTATGCAATATACATTAGCTTTGTTTGCATTACATGCGATTTCTTTCAATCATTTGTTGTTCTCAACTCTTTTCAACGGAATGGTACATCAATTATTCGAGGGTATGTAAAAAAAAAACCAAAATTATTATTTGCACAAGCAACAACAAAATACAGGTCAAAGGTGGAGTATTTTTAGAAAAATCTCAATATCTCAAAAATTGTGACACTTGCTAAGGTAATTTTATTTAGTCCCATCTTACCTTCTTCCTCTTAAGTATTTCATGCTGCTTACGTAACATATTTATATACATATTTAGAATTAGAAATTTGACAAAAAATTGATAAAAATAATTGTAGGAATATTGTGTATTTTCAAAAATATTACATACAAACCGTTGAACCGTTGTAATAATATAGTTAGCCTAATTAATTTCGTGTTTCGTATGTTAGCAATAATGAATAGAACATGCTCTGGTTAATGTTGTGTGCAAAAGGTAAGGTATTCCAAAATTTTGTTTCTTCGTTCATAGATCTGTCAGTCGTTGAGTTAGTCATCTATTAATTTAACTGTAGTTCAATCGTACGTTCAATCTAAACCTTAATTGTGTGTCACTGTTCTCCACACGTGTTGCATCTTGTTAATTGCTCACTCGTTCAACAATTTAAATCTAGGAGCGATAGCGTAGTCTGAAGTCTTCTTTAACACCTTTTAATATAAAAGAAGAATATAATGTGAAGTGATATCGTGACGACTCATATTTATTATAAAAATAATAATTGAATATACGTAAAGCATTCGTAAATATTAGGACCGAGTTCTCTCCAAGACCGTGATTGTTAGTTGTAAACAAAACTACACTTGGAACGTCGGGAAAAAACTAAAATATAAACATGATAACCTTCGTTAAAATTAGTTGAATTTAATGTGCAATATTCGGGTAAATATAAGAAATCATTAAATGAATTTTTTATCATGGATATTTATTGTCAGAATAATGTGTACTGTGAGTGAAATGACGTCTAACGCACTCAAGTTTCCGTTAATGTTGCTATTTCACGGCGAGCACACCCATTTATTTTGCATCTTAAAACTAGGTGCTACTGGCTTTACTACTTTATATGGGTACTACTGTTTAAATACTTACAAACAAATTTAACTACTAAAATCCGTTGATTTGGAGTCGGTAACCTCTTAATAGCTGATCTCAATACGTAACTCAAAACTGCCATCAATGTACAGATGTGATACATATATATAAAACTATAGATAAACGAAAGTTATATAGAATTAAATATATTACATGCTAATAAAGTACACTCAGACATTTTATATCGCTGTTGAGTTCCCATTGTTGAGTCCTGAATCACACAAAAACGGTGACGAGCCATTCCATCGTAGTCTTCACAGATAACAACGCTCCAGTATATAGTGTATATATTGTTGAGGAGAGATTATAGGTATTTATTGGTCGCGATGTCATTTACCACTAGGTATACTATGTGTTCGTTTTTTACTTAATGACATAAAAAATAATGTAATCTTTCTACTTTCGCCATGACAACAACATGATCAATTTACAGTAAAAGCCAACTCAATATAAAGAGGTTACTCTCTAAAATGTATACTCGTGGGCTCGATAAGAAATCGGAATCAATTTGCTTCAATGAAGTCTCAATCTCTACGGACAGGTTTTGGGATGAGCCCTTATATAACAAAATTGACTCTTTCGATTTGTTGTCTCAAAAATTTCCATAATTTATAAAATAAACAGAAGCAGTCAATATAGCGCTTTACAAACAGAGGATTGCTGTCTTAGTGCTGTACTTGTGTTTTAAAGGTTGAGCGTGCGATCGTGCTTCGTGCGATTCTACTGAGTAACGGCTTAAAAAATATCAATTATTCGGTTCCAGCACCGGGACTATGTGTTCTATGAAACTTTGTTTGTATAAATTATGAAGGCGATAAACAAACCTCATAAATATACATATAAGTTTACTCGTGTATAACGTCATGTATATAATGTCATAAATATTTGTATAATACATTACACTTATAAATATATGTGGATAATACATAAAAATATAACAGATAATTTAGCTGTAAGTAAATTATCGGCGGCCGAAGATTTATGATTAGAATATGTCTTCCTAAACAGAATGATACATGAATTGTTAACTGAAAAAGTTTTAAGTTTTAAAATTAGCGTGGATCTTGTGGAGTAATTGTGTTGCAGTGAGTAATATTGGATGTACATAATCATCGTAGTTATGTTAAATTAAAGTTAAAGAGTTTTAAGAAAGTGTGTAAATTATACATGAGTAAACAATGGTGACAATATTGTCAGTTGTCCAGTAATAAAGGTCTCCGGATCCCTGCACTCATCAGAAGAAACACGGCAGCATTAAGTTGCTATTTTACTACATCCATCCTTGACAAGGAATCATAATGCAGATGCGTTGTCACCCTTGAGATCTGAGTTGTAATGCCTCGACTCCAGTAATAAAAGTGTCGAGATCCCTGCACTCACCAGAAGAAACAGCAGCATTAAGTTGCTATTTTACGCTGGCATTCTGCGAGGGCGTGGTACTACCCCGGTCAAGCTGAAGCATTAATTCTGCAGCTAGAAACAAAACGTTCTGTCTAAATATCTATAAGTTCGTTTGTGATCATTTTGTGGTTGATATACAGAAAATATTCCGTCGTTCAAATCGTATTCAAAGTGTTAATAACAGACAAAAAAACCCATACGAAAAATAAGTCAGTTTTTCCCGAAGTGGCCAATTACCCGGGCAATTTATAATTTTTTTCTTTCCATAAAAACCTTATTCGGACTATCACTAACATTTAAAAAAAAATACCAAATCGCTCGGGCCAAAGTAGATGCACTTAGCAACGAACAGAATTTAATTTTTTAACAGTTAGAGCTGAAGACTCGTGTAACACCGTCACCACCATAACACAAATGATCACACGTAAGTCCAATAACATAAAAATCATGTTTGTTGTGCTTTATTTTTAATTATATCCGGAGATTGCATAAATCGAAGACTAAAGACTCAGGATCGGGGGGGGGGGGAGGCTATGTTTAGCAATGTGGACTAGTGATGGGCTGAAATAATGATGACGAAGATGGTGATTAATATGTTATATGCATGAATATAACATATCATTGGAGTTAGGTTAACAAACGAGAATACAGTTCATCGGATGACAGTGTTCGGGTACCGGATTCTCCAATCCACCATGCGTAATCGGACAATTAACATTTCCATTATGTCGGCACCGGGATTGATGTTTACTCGCATACTGTGAATTTAAAAGCTAAAGCCCAGACAAAGATCTACCACGGATATGTTAAAGATACAATTATTTCAGTGTGTTGCTTTACAGTCATACTGGTGAATGTTATATATGAATTATATTTTAATTAAATTAAAGACTCTTCGATCTCTTTATATTTATTTATTGTGTTGAGGGTGACAAACTTGCACACAGTTCACCTGATGCCAAGTGATTCCTGCGACTCATCAATAAATAATCATAATGGGACATTCCATCTAAATTCAGACGTGATAACTTTCTCCGGTTCCTTACACTAGTGTTATTCTGTTTGTACTCTGTAAGGGCGTGGTCGTTACCCAGTCGAATCGTGACATTTTTCTGTAGCTATAAACAAACTGCAGACACTAGCACTGTTAAATTTTCCATTGTTAAACATTATCAAACAATATAGACTGATATAGAGTACTGAGAAAACGAGTGATGTCTTTAATCGATTTCAACACAAATTAATCACTTCGGAGTCCGTCAAATATGTAACTCGTGAAATTGAGATACATCGATACTTAGAAGTAATAAATTAAGAACGAAATTATTTATTTTGGTCCCTATGTCTTATTTGCGAGGCGTAATCAATTAATGGTATTTCCATTTCCCTTAGAGCGGATTTTCATAACCTTGTCTTTCGCTTTGTCGTGCATTTACTACAATCACTATACCTATAGACTCTATATATTTATTAATTTATTTATTTGTGGAAATAGGAGGACAGGGAGAGCTGCAACGACACACCGACTCTCTTTTTCCCCGACGGCCCCACCGCAGCCGCATCATGCGGTGCGACCCCCGCGAAAGACGGTCCCTCGCACTGTCCATCCACTCCCCGCAGCCCACCGACTCGCACCCGAGGTGAGCTCATCATTAGCTCGCCCGGAGCGACCTCCTCGGCCCGGCCTTAGAGCGCCTTAGGCCGGCCGTTTGGGTTTCTCATTGCTTCACCATGGCTAACTCAAACCACGGTTACTAAGCTTTTATAGTTTTAAATAATCTGTACAACGCTCCCGAAACTTGACCACCTTTGACAGTTTTTTAAGCATTTATCATTCGTATCTGAAAGCCAGCATTATATACACAAAATATATGTTGATGTTCATATGTACATATAAATACAGGCGTCCCTCGTATAACACGGATTCGATATTACACGGCACAAAACTTTAATGTAATACTAGAATTGATCTTTAATGATGTTTGGGAACTTATTTGAAGAACAAACTTTTAATGAGGAAGAACTTATATAAACTACTTAATGCCTCCACTTCCAATTACGCCGATGATTCCGAAAACATTTGTAATATTGCTCAGTTGATTATTTAATTTTAATTGATCTGCACGAAAGAATAATTTTAGCTAAAAAATTTGAAAAATATTTTGCTGAAAAAGATTCTTTTTTGTTCGTACACCTTGTACGTAGCGAAAAATTTTGTATAGAATTGTAAAGTTCTTTAGATTCCTGGCCAAGGATGAACGTAGATGTGATGGGCCGCAGGAATCACTTAACATCAGGTGAACTGGAGACAGTCCTTTGTTACTCTCAATGCAATAAAAAAGGGTCATTACCCTCTGTGTCGCATAAAAATAAAGTAACAAGTATATATATATATATATATATAGAAGCGAAAATTTTTATATAGAATTGTAAAGTTCTTTAGCTCGGAGAAATTCAGAAAGTATTGGAAGAACTGAACAGATAAATAGCTGGTGAAGAGGAGTTAAATTATAATCAGTCTCGCATAACACGGTTTCGATTCAGCACGGTTACGAATTAAGCGTACTATATCGAAGAGGGACACCTGTATATATTTTACATATACACAGCAACAGATGATGACGGCCACGTGGTGTAAGTGTTAGATTGGTAAGTGTTGGCACCTGGCTGGTGCGTCACAGTTCCTAGGTTCGATTCCCAGCCGTGGAACTATATTTTTTCATGATCAATTTATTTGTTTACGTGTGTGAGTGTGTTTTATGTAGGATCTTTGTACCTGACACTGAATCTGAGCCTTCCTCTGATCTTATGGCACATGCAATACATCTGAGTAGAAAAGGGTACGAGTGAGAGTCTTGGATTCCACCACTGCGCGCTTCACGAAAAATTTCCCGCCACGCACAACTCCTCTGTGGAATCAGCTGTCGCCGTCGGTGTCTCCGAACCGATGCGACTTAGGGACCTTCAAGAAAAGAGCTTACACATTCCCTAAAGGCCGTCAACGCATTAGCGACTCCTCTGGTGTTGCGGATATTCATGGGCGGCGGTGATCACTTACCTTCAGGTGGGCTGCTTGCTCGTTTGCCGCCTATACAAAAAAAAAACATGGATACAGCACTATATGAATATTTTGTACAGTTCATCTAGCAATAAGCTGATGACATCGCCTTGATTGGACTCGACTATCATTGTGAACAGATGGACGGATATGATAAACGAGTCACCCATAGTGTCATAAAAAATAAAAAAAGTAGCTAGTTTAAATTTAGTAAGGAACACAACAAAGACTACAAATATTTTTCTTTAGTGTTCTCGCTTAAAACTAAGCACCCACTTAAATTTCTCTACTTCCATTTCGGCGAGCCAGGTAGAATTTTGCAACTAGATTTTATATTGTAACACGCAACACTTTACTCGTGGAAAAATTTTGTGAAAAGATTTTGGTTTGAAAATTTTAAATCTAGAGTTTTGTGAAATTATTTTCAGTAGGTATCCTTCCTTGGCTGTTTTTTTACATAACCTTATGACGATGAAAAAAAAGTTAGTATATCATAATTATAAAAATTAGTACTCCGTTATTAAGTTAGTAATAAAAATTGCATTTTTTAAAAAAATAATAATACATCTTTTTGAAAATGATCATTGCGTATTTAATTAACAAATAAATTGTAATTACTTTAAAGGACACTAACGTATTTGTTATTTAATACTCGTAATTCTATTGTATATATTGTATTGATATAATTTTATGTATTATTTTTAATTTGCATGCTAATCAAGAGAAACTATTACATAATTTGAAATAAATACTTTCAGAATTAATACATTGTATAATGGCATATAAATTATTATTATCATTAAAAATTATGGAAAGAGCTATGTAGAAGATTATTTGGGGCTTCTGCTCTGTAGGGATTATGGTGGTAGAGCTACGCTGCAGTATGAATGTGTCAGCACGACCGGGGTAATACCACGCTCTCACAGAATATCAGTGTGAAAGAGCACCATAATACTGCTGTGTTTCGTCTGGTGGGAGTAGTGATCTGAAGACCTTTATTTACTGGTGACGAGGTATTCCATCTCAGTCCTCAAGGATGACAACGCATCTGCATTATGATTCCTTGTCAAGGATGAATTTAGATGTCATGGGCCGCAGGAATCACTTACTATCAGGTGAACTGTGTGTGAGTCTGTTACTCTCAATGTAATTAATATAAAAGGGTCATTATCCTACCCTCTGTGTAGCATTAAAATAAAGTAACAAGTATACATACATATATATACTACCGTTATTCTTAGGCCACTACGTTTGTCTGTTTTATAAGAATAAAAGAAAAGAGAAAATATAAAATTTACCACATGTACATATATATATATCCCACTAGCGGACATAGAGAGGAGGTCTCTAGAGGTATATATGTATAGTGGAGGGTACATTCTACCATGTGGTGAATCAGTTGTTAATATTGATATATTATCATCTTGATAATATCATTGATGCTGACACCAGGGTTCGAACTCGGTTTGCTCGTGTGCAATGAAATAAAACAGAGAGTTTAGTCACTGAACTACATACACATATGTATATTATGTATTAACTATATATTAAAATAATATTAATTTAAACATAAAATAAACTTTCATATTTCAAATGATTTTGAAAGATATTAAAGATATTTCAAATATGTTTTCAGGGTAATGTTCAGGAAATAAAATTGACACCTTCATTCATAATTCCAGCTACGTTTTTCTCTGAGAATTTCTCACTTGTAATATTTTTACGTACAAGTTAAAGAAGAAAGTACCGAGTGGAGGAGCTGGATGTCACTCCACTCGAGTGGGTGATCCTTCAGTTAGTGCCAAATGTAATCATCGTTTCATATTTTTTATAACTAGTAACTTTAAGAGGTTAAGTTTAAAAGTTTATGTAACGAGCGAATATCTTATATAATAAAGATTCTTAGTATTTTATCTTTCGTAGATCTGGTAAAGATTAAAACTCTTGCAAAAGGTTAGGCTTTTTTTTTAAAATTAGTTGTCACAATTTATTAGAAATTAAGGTAGAACGAGTTGCAGAACGCTATTAATTTTTCAGATATGGAAAAGAAACGCCGGGTTGACTGTATAATCAATAGCCAAACACTTTTTCTATATAATATTAGGGGTGACAAACCGGACAAAACTAATATGGTTCACCGGATGCTAAGTGGCAACTGCGGCCAATGACCACGCTGCAGTTTGATTCTAGCTACAGCATGGTGGTTTGGCTTAACTGTGGAAGGATCCGCACAAAATAACGTCGTAAAATAGCAACATAACACTGCTGCGTTTCGACTGATGACTGTAGGAATCTGCAGAATCTGGTGCCGAGGCATGTCCTCTGGGATGAGAACGCCCCAGCATTATGATTCCTTATCGAGGAAGAATGTGTGTGTCATAGGCCGCAGAAACACTTTTTCATGACAAGAACAGTGTGTTGTTTGTCCATCCATTACAATCAAATCAATAAAAAAAACTTACATCCGTATTTAAATAGTATACTATTTAAATATGTAGTAAAATGGAAAACCAGTGCATAAATCGAATTTAGAATCGACTTCATTGTTATGTCAGATGTCAGTGCAGACAGATGTCTACACTGTCCGAACGAACCACAAGAGCATTATGCTACTATTTTACGGTGGTATGCTGCCGAAACCTACGATGAGATCATTCGTATTTATGAGAGGATGTTAACCCATCTTGCCTTACTCGCATTCTAATATGCATAGCATGTATATATATAAGCCGATTTAATTTGTAAGGATTGAATTATAAACCACTAATTTAATGATGATATAATTTTCACCTTTATTTCGAGATCTAGTGTCTAATTGTTACTAATTTCAGGGTAAGAGAGAAACCGAGTTTTTAGCTCTAGTGACGACTCCAATAAAATAGTTAATTGCTATTATAAGTGCTGTATTAATAAAGTCATCGACAGTAATTAAAAACATTGTGAGTATTTCATGCCTAGTAAATAAATAAAAATAAATATTTTGAAAGCGCGTGAAAGCAAACTATGCTCCAACGCTCCCTCTAGGGAGTCTTGTGTCAAGCAGTGGAACTTATATAGTCCTCCTTATTGTACAATGTTTGCTTTACTTGTGCAAATAAAGTATATATATTAATTAAATGAATGATTAATAAATACTATTATACATTTACACATATTTTAACTAAAATATCGCGAAACCTTTCAAAAAATGTTTTATCGTGTTAATTATGTATAACACGCGTCCGGCCTTACAGCTTTCATGAATTGTGTACGAAAAAAAATGTACAAAAATAACTAAGGCAAATAGAAGATCTTTGCTTCTTTTTAACGCGATATTAATTTTAAATACAACTGAAGACTCTCCATTTTAATGACTGTTAGCGAGTAAGTTTTCTTTCATCACATCAAGCCTCTTTATTTATTCAAAAAGATATTTTCTCGAGTTAAATTTTTCGCCATTAAATACAGAATATCAATGCGATAGTTTTGCTTCAATGCTATATTGTGCACATTGAAAGCGAAGCGTAGAAGTAATTCTGCATTATAACCAGAAAATAAATCGGAATTCACTTGGCTTAAATTATTTACGACTTATACTGCATTTATCAGATAAAATCAGTCATTAAAATGAACAATTCTGATATAGTTATAAGTTTATTTATTTGGAGAACCTCTCGATAACTTCTGGTTAATCACCTAACATGCAACTGCAGTAAATGGTAAAGCCACAGCCAGTGTTTCGTCTGTTGAGTGTAGGGATCCGGAGACCTTTATTATTGGTGACGCGGTATTTCATCTCAGTCCTCAAGAGTGCCGACGCATCTGCATTTCAAATCTTTGTTTTGGATGGATGTGTTATGGGACCGCAGTCATCGTTTCCCATCAGGTGAATTATTTGGTTGTTTACCAACCCGTAGTATTATAAAAAAAAACATAAAACACAATAAATAATAATAGATTTTACTTACAATTTATACTATAAACAATGAACATGTACGCTTTAAACGTAGTTAAGAGGAGAATTGTCGTTTTTTAAGTTTTGATTTTTTTTATTACATTGAAAGAAATAAACGAGCACACAGTTCCCCTGATGGTAAGTGATTCCTGCGAACCCTTGTGTGTGATATTTACATTCATCCTTGACAAGGATGAATGTGGAATAGCAGCATAACACTACAGTGTTTCATATGCTATGAGTGTCATATTGCAGTGTAGCTCTACCGCTGTCAAAAAAATGTAAAGATTCGAATCTGAGTAAAATTAATATTAAAGAAGATTTGATTCAATAATTATTCAGAATCCTTAATTTTAAGGCTTAATGAAGACATGTCAATATTTACAAAATATAAAATATCCCACTATTATTGACAGTAGAAAATTCGGCGAGATAAAATCTTAGGTGGGAAAACGATGGTGCGGTTGAAAACTGAAAGAGGTAAGCCATCATACTTCACCTAGTTTTTAGATAGATCGGAATACCAAGCTTATGCTGAATACGTACATAGCAGGTTAGTACTGTCGTATGCTAATGTAGCGTACTAGGCTGATACAGGTCTTGAGTTCGATTCCCAACCAAGAAATAATATTTGTGATTTACATGTTGTTAAGATAAGACAGTTGTCAAGTTAAATTAGTTTATGGTATTTAATTCGTAACTAGATGTCGCTACTTGTGTATTGTCTCGCGCTATCGTTTGTCTATGGGAATGATCATATGGTATTCGACATTATATAGTGTTTTTGCCACCACCCTCCACGAAAATGATCCGAGCCGAGGTCTAGCACCTCCTTAAGAGGGGCCCTCGGATCATAACTGCCCCCCCCTGTCAGCGTTGACGTTCCTCGTCCTCAGGGGTAAAAGTGTAGCAGAGTGCAGCCGGCCGATACCGTGCTAACAGCACCACTACACTCCCTACTCGCGGGCCCTCTGCTCGCGAGTCTTAACCGGCGAAGCTGTAAAGGCCGCGAGGCCAACAGCATTACTCAAAATCGAAACTGAACTGAACTGAACTGAAAAGTGTTTTTGCTCCCTACTCGCGGGCCCCCTGCTCGCTCGCGAGTCTTCACCGGCGAAGCTGTAGCGGCCGCAAGACCAACAGCATTACTCATAACCGAAAAAAAAAAAAGGTTTTTGCAATCTGTCAAAACTATAACTTGTTGATAATAAAGAATAACTGTTAACAAACAGTTTCATTGAGACCGGACCAGTAGTAAGTACAACAGTCCATTGCATTTTTAAATATTGTCACTATGTTTTTGTGTTATTTATGGTGTGCAAAGTATTTTATATTCTATTTTATCGTCTTTAGAAAAAAATCACCTGTTTGCGTCTTCGAAGGCAACAAGGGTTGGGTTTAGAAGAGGACAATCGCAAATTTTGAATTATATATCGTAAGTTTATAAAATGTCGTCTATTGTGATTTGAAATACAATATTTAATATCATATCAATCATAGACATATATGTATTTGGGGCCCTAACTATATAAAAGAATAAGTAATGATATCACCATATATACGCTTACTCATTACAAATGTAAACAAGTCCTCACAAGTTATTTAATGTCGTTGAAGTATGAGGATACTGAAACTTTATTGAAAATAAATAAGTAAAATATCCGGGAATTGAATGAAATGTTTTTACAAACAAACAAATATATAAATATATCTATCTTTATTTATATACCACAAACATATTTGTATTTTAAATTTTATATAAATCGCCCTTAACCTTCTCTTATACCACTCAATCATGATATAACAAGTATCGTTAATTCACTAGACTAGTTATTATTTGTGTGTACGATTTTAAACTAAGATAATTTACTACTACCTCCCTTATTGGGATATTCTTTCTTTTTATTTAATTAATGTATAGTTTTAATGTAACAGTAATTCTAAGTTTTATTTAAACTATACTTCATCCGGAGGAGGGGCTTAGCAGCTGTAACACAGGTCTAGGACCTAGCACGGTTGCTAAAGAGAAGAAATAAATGGTAGAAATTGTAATTGTAAATCAAATAAATAAATAAATAAATTAAAAACAATAAAATTAACAAAGTAAATATTAACACTGTTTCATTTATTATACATAAAATGTTCTGGTGCTCTTTACAATTTTCACAAGATTAAAAGTAGTAAAATGACAACGGTGCAGCCTATATCTGCGGCTGCCTTTATTAAAAAGTTTAATATTTTCAATATATTTTTTTATTCAAAACACTAGACAGCTTTTAAGCTGTGCAACAAATTACCAATTAGTTTGTTTTAGAAATTTGTAATTGTTTTTGAGTGCGAACTCATTTTTCACATTATAAATACCACAACACAGTTGTGTTTGATGAATTCAGAATGACTAAATAGCAATTAATGGCAATTCATCTCCGGAGCTGATAAACATCTAAACTTTATTTCTGACCAACCACGAACCTGATTGAGATATCACCGAGTCGAAATTTTGGCTGACAAAATCTAGTCCAATTTAACCCCAAGAAGACACAAGAATACCTTTGTCACTCCTTATTTTTAAAGCACTCCCCTTGTAATCTCAGCTAGTATCGGAATCCTTTGCGTTGATATATCAAGCGCCGTTCAGTTTGAGTCAAGTGACCGGAGACCTGAACGTAAATAAACGTAACTCCAAGTGGAGGGTAAGGGTCAATTGGCTTCTAAAAACCTGGGCATGCATAAGCACTATTACAGTGAGACGGTATTTCATGTCGCACCATTGTGTGCAACTATACAAAGTGCAAGTTCGGCCACACATGGAACACTGTTCTCATCTCTGGGCCGCGGCACCCCAGTAACAGCTTCTTCGATTTTATTGCTTTGAATGGAGTGCGGCGTGCCAGGTACTTTCCTATCGGCTTGATTCACTGGAAATTCGATGAGATGTTGTATCTCTTTGTATTTTTACTTGCCACGCACAGCTAATCTATTGAATTGAATTTGAATTAAGGGTCACAATTCACACACAGTTCACCTGTTGGCAAGTGACTCCTGCGGCTGATGACGTCTACATTCATCCTTGACAAGAAATCATAATGCAGATGCGTTGTCACCCTTGAGGACTGAGATGGAATGTCTCGTCACCAGTCTACACATCTTACACTAACCAGACGAAACACAGTTTTTCGTATTTTACGCTAGTATACTCTGTGGCGTCTCCTCTCCTTCCCCGGTACCAAATCATGCCACGGCACGAAACAAACTGTCGAACAGTTCTACCACTACTAAAAATGTATTGGAATCAGTGTAATAACAAAACAAAAGATAAGCCGCATACAAAACGTTCCATGTAGCGTGTTAACTTACGGCTGCTCACTGGTTTTATTTCTCGATCATCCTCTTGCATTCAATATATACGAGCTCCCGAGGAATGGAGTATTCATAGTATATACTTGATAAGGAATCGATATACAGTTGCATTGCAAATGATTTGGTTTCCTTGCCATGTGTGTAACACCAGTCGTTGGTTAATAGCAAGCATACGAGGTTTGACTTATAAATTTTATGTACAGATGTTATATTCCCGAGTTATGTTTTGTTTTTTTTTTTAATATCAAATGGAGAATAAGAAACGATCACGCAGTTCACCTGATGGTTAGTGATTCCTGCATCCCATGACATCTACATACATCCTTGACAAGGAATCATAATGCAGATGCGTTGTCACCCTTGAGGACTGAGATGGCACGCCTCGTCACCAGTACTAAAGGTCTTCGGATCCCTGCACTCACCAGACGGAAAACAGTAGCTTTATGCTGCTATTTTACGATATTATTCTGTGAGGGCATGGATCTACTCCGTTCTAGCTGACCCATTTATTCTGAAGCTAGAAACAAACTGCAGTGTAGCTCTACCACTGTAAAAGTATGTTTTTACTATTTTTTAGACGTGCAGGTTTCCTCTTGATAGATTTCCTTCATCTCCGAGTACGTGCTTAATCAGCATTTATAACGTTTGCTAGCGTAGCGTGAGTTAAAAGAAAGCGCTTTCACAATAAGTTACCACGGCTCTTATGTACAATGTTAAACACAACATTGATTAAATCTTTGCATTTTAATGTCCTCATTTACTAAGGCAAACCTGATCAAGTGATCAAGGAGACTTACTAAGTAAACATGTGGGAAGTATGTTTAATCATTCATCGACTGTAGCCTATTTTAGTTTTTAAGAACATGAAGTTTACGAGTAAATTAGAGTACGGTACAAGTACTTTTATTATCTTGTAGTAAAAGAAATGAACATAGTAAAGATAAATTAAGCTACATGGACCAAATTTTTTCATATGTTCGAAAATTAGCTGTGGCCCTAATGTATAGCTTCGATCAGGGCATATCGTTATTGACTACTAAAGCGTAAAATAGAAACGTATTATTAATATTTTCGGAAAGGTTTGTTTGAATGACACCGAGTACGAAACGTACGTCGGGACGAAAAAATAACAACTGGTATATCCAAGAAGCAACAGTGCCACGGATTAAAAAAAAGTTTTTTTTGTACATCTTATGACTTAGATGTTCATTGTTATATAAAAGGAGCACCGAATTTAAAATTGCAATATTCTGTTTCCATAATGCTCTATGAGTCTTGTAATAAAATGCGTCGCTTTATAGCGCTCGTAACTGTTTTATGTACGGACGTGTTTGTTGCGATACTGAATATATCACGCACGGCGACATATACTGATTAAATTTCATAATTTTCACCGCCGTGTGGCGTGGCGGTCAGATCAACTGACTTCGGAGTCGCAAATCCTGCGTTTGGATCAAATAATGTCACAAAATGAGGCTGAGGAGGGGGCAAGAGAAAGAGGACAACTGCTATCCCGAACCACAGCTGAATAGGCGCGTGTCCAGCTCAGAGTAACTATACCCTCCTCTAAACTTTATACCCAAACTCCTCGCAGCTGACACAAGTTAATCATCCTCTGACATGTAGTAGACGAGATCTAGAGGAGATGCTCGTGTATTGATGCATCTTCTGACCTCTAGTAGATGTTTCTAGCTACTCTTCATGAAGAAGCCATGTATGGAAACTCAACCTCCGCCCCATCAACAAGAAGCTAGTATTGGGCCAACCATTTGGCTCTACGTTAGTGTGTGATAGCGTGTGTTTAGCATCTGCAGTCAATGTTTCTCCATCTCAAGAGTTAACTGGTGAAGAATGCAAAAAGGCCATTGTAGCCTTGTTTAATCGTGTATGTATTGTTTGTGAATAGTGGGCCATATTCATATCTTACCATCAAGCGAATTGAGATCTCGTTTATCCCCTAAAATTACCACGAGATCACCTAAAAAATTGGAATTGTTCTAATATTTGTCTCGGTGGCAATACTAAATCATTTTTCACATCTTTACTTTACGAATATAGATCTAACAGCATGTCAGTACATATAAACACGACATAAAAAAAACTATGTCGTACTATGTAACTGAGGGCGCTGTCTTACCACGGTCGAGCTTACCCATTCATTCTGCTGCTAGAAACAAACTGCAGTGTAATAATATTAATATTAATACATTATTAATAAATCATTTAACAAATGCATGTCGTCTCTAACTCCTGAACTAGGAATAAAACCTGTATCTCAGGAATCAGTACCCTCTCCCATTTTTCAACTACAAGAGTTTTACAATAAATCTTTACAGGATCGTTTTAAAGTTAGAAGTAATTAATAAAAGTATTTAAAATATGTGTATATTTGTGTATGTGTGTATGTGTGTAGGTTAGTGCTAGCGTGTATGTGAAAGAGGGAAGGTATGCCTATGTTTTATATCTATGATGCTTATTTATGTAATTTTTTTGCAGTAACTGCTCCGTTTGTATGTAGTGTAAGGTTAGAAGCCAACTTTTAATTTCGACCTTACAGTTGTAAGAAAGCGGAGAGAAATTTAATATTTAGTTCACCTTATTATATAGATATGTAGGGAGATAACTATACTGTCGTTTGGCAAAGGAGGTACGAACCGTTGTACTTTTCCCTTTTTGTAAATGTTTATTGTACGTAGTGGTAAGACGATGTCGACTTATGACTTGTATTCTACAACTGTTTAACAGTAAGCACTTGGCAGTTCTTGTATAGTGTTTGAGTAGGAAACCTGTATGGTTTGAATGTTATTGTTTTAAGTAGAGATCTTTGGGTTCTTTCAAGTTGGATGATGAAAGTTTTACAGCTACCTCCCCACACACCAATGTAGTTAGTAGTAGTATTAGTATAAGTAGTATTCGTAGTAGTAATACTACTAGTAGTAGTAGTAGTAGTAGTAGCTGTAGTGTAGCTCTACCACTGTTAATACTACTCAAATATTATATGTTACAAATTAATATTGATAAATACTTTTTAAATTTCTCTTTAGATCATTTTATTATAATTGGTAACCTGGTTCAGAACCAGCGCATTTAGTCGGGTTACTATCATGAGTTTGATTAAAAACCGTACCAATAGTTACGTCAAACGATAGTTAAAAAAATAACAATATATAGGTATATATATACCTAGTCCGGCCATAAGTTCTGTTACAAATGAAAATGCATTTTGCTTTTAATGAAATGTAATATTATTAAAATTTATACCTACATATTTATTAGTCTCAGCAAAAAAATACAAATATATTCTATTCGAAATGTGGCCCCTTTGGCTTTTGTACAGGCCTTTAATACGTTTGGCCACGAATCTATGGATTTACGCACTGTTTTCACGGGAAATTTCGCCACTACGTGCTCCAAATATTTTGTGTCGTTTAAATCAGGCCATGTCCTCTAAAACTGACCATAATTTGAAGTCTAAATGGTTGAGGTCTGGGCTAGATGAGGGCCAGTCTTCAGCGTCCGGAACGCTGGTTCCAAGCCAGGCTTGAGTAGTTCGTGCCTTGTGCCAGGTGCAAAGTCCTGCTGGAAAATGTACGGTATATTTTTAAAAAGTGTATTGCTGAGAGATTTCGCAACATGACCCAAGACTATATCTTGATACACTTTGGCTGAAGTCTTCACTCCTTTTTCATAAAGATGTAGTTTTGTGACTCCTTGATAAGACACGCCCCACCAAACCATCACTGACGCAGGATGATGACCACGTTGTACCTTTCCGACCACTTGAGCAGCTTATTTAGAACTGTGAGCCTACACTTTATCATTTTGCTTATTGTAGTGTTCTTCAATCGTGAAAATTTTTTCATCGGTAAAGAGGATATTTCTGTGCCTTTCACCTGCATATCGCGACAGAAGGCGTTTTGATCGATCCACTCTCTTTAATTGTAAAGATTGATTTAGGGCATGGTCCTGCATTTTCATTTGTAACAGAACTTATGGCCGGACTAGGTATATATATAGTGTGAAAAAATTATTGCGTTGAATAATGACTATGTTTAAAGAAGTTTGAAAACCCGCACTTACATTTTCTACGTGGAATTTTGTTGACCGACATTAATATGTACGACTTTCGCTACAATGTCTTATGCATTTTTAAACAAACTATAGTCGGGAAAGCCGAACTACATTGCCCGACCTTCAGACCCATTGAGCGCGATCTGCACTATGTATATGTTCATGTAATATGAAATAACTTCTGTGGCTTATACAGTATGCGTAATTATATGATCCAAAAACCGAATTTGTTTTCTTTCAGACAGCGTTGAACAATTAAAAAAAAAATTTAAACAATACCAGAAGATGTTAGAAATTTATGTATAAAAATAAATTTTCCACTCATTGGAATAACAACATTTATTTCTCAATGTAAAATGGAATTTCTTGATTTCAAAATAAAGCGCTCTTTGATTTTTAAATTCTCCTGGTTATTGCCAGATGACATCAAATGCGTATTATATTTTATAGTGCTGTAACCTTTTGCGCAGATGGGCACTCATTCGTCTTCTCCTTCCCTAGTCCGGTGTAATGCATGTGCTAAAAGATACGAGGAAAATCAGATGAAGAGTCATACGTGACGTATTCTCCTTAAATATATATGTCTAACGTCACTTGCTCTATGTATAAACACATTCAAAGTGAGAGATTGTTACACGGAGCTAGCCATCACGGAGCCGCAACGTATGGTTACCCTATCTTAACCACATAATCGCATTTGCTGCGTTTATAATTCTTGTTTTGAGTTCTTCCGCGGATGACACAGGCGAGACGTCGTAAACTAGGGATTTCATGTGACCCCAGACATAGAAATCAACTGGCGTTATGTCCGGACTCCTCGCAGGCTGAACTGAAAAGGATTACAAATGATGAAGATTCTATCTTAGCTTAAGATTTTATCTAGCAGGAATCACTTACCCTCAGGTGGACTGTGTGCTCGTATTTCACCCAGCTTGTACATTAAATAATTTCTAGTCCCTTGTAATATAATGTATTTAGAATAAATAAATTTGGCCTCTTTGTGATGTAAACGCAAGAAAACTTGCATTAGAACTTGTCTCCTTGGTATATACGTAATTACAAAACAAGGAGATTAGAGAGGGCATCTTGATTTTAATTAAAAAATACAATGATGGTAATATCATAGTTGATCCACATGACGTCATGCAACGTGTAAAATATGTGAAGTAGAATAAATATATAATTAATTAATATAATTAATACATTTTCATTAGCTTGCGCCATGCACCGCGGCACACCGCTTAGCTCAACGGATTAAAAGAATAAAAACTTTACTAAAATTCCCGCTAACCACTCCAACTAGGCGTTAATGCAATTAACAGAACTAAAATAAACTGAATCTTTTACCATTTGAAGTCTGTTTTTAGAATGTTCGTAATAATGCGATTAGGTTTTATCGGAATAAAGAATTGGAATTGGAATAAAATAATATCTATTAGAAATCATAGAAACATGTTGTATCAATACTCACGAATGTATATATATTATATAAATTTATATATTTTAATTAAATATATATATTTATATAAATATATATATATATAATATGTACGTAGCGCTATTTTGTAGGACCAGATCCAAACTAAGGCTGGGATCTACCCTTGATGGGCACCATTATCGATAGAATAAAGAATTCCATCCCCTGAAGTACCACATCGGAGACAGAATCGGCTCTAGCGTTGGGATCATCCTGTGAGAAGCAAATCCGCCCCCACGGGTAGGATGCAAAAAACGAACGCATCCTGTCCTAATCTGCTGACTGTAGTGCCACCCAAGGGGATAAGGTGCGAACCGCAACAGACACGTGGAAGCACCATATTCTTGGTCCAACAATGGTCCGATGAGATGGTCCTAGAGGGGCATCAATGAAGTCTAGGTAGGTAGATATAAATTCAACCTTTCATATATAGTACTAAATTGGATTTATGGACGCATTAAGACACTGTTAATGACAATAAATAAAGTTTTTGCGAAGTTCAGATCTCCCCTATAAAAAGAGAACGGTGAGAACATAGTTGTGAAATGTCCTCTTTATAGACAGCTTCGTCCGTTGTACTACGAGTAACTAAATATTAACAGTTGAATTTTCGATCGATTTATAAATCGATACAAACATTTATTGTTCATTATTTTACCAGTAAGTTATAATTTTAACTAAGAGTTACACGACTCTGAGATATGTCAAAGCCAAAGTTTATGTGAGGATAAGTCTGTTTTTGCTAACGCCGGGACAGTTTGAAATACTTTTGAGTTTTCAATTAATTTATAACATTTCTTTCAAGCTCTTGAAAATGTATCTTAGCACTCGGGAGGGATAACATTATATATTTATAATATTAGGCGAGACAAACGAGCAAGCAGTTCATCTGATGATAGGTGATGACTGCGGTCAATGACCTACCTATTTCAAGATGCACATGCGTTTTTTATGACTGATGGCCAGTGTTAGTCCCAAGGCTTTTATAGCTGCTACTGGTTAAGAAGTGCTTATGTCACTCAGCGCATGCCATATCACTCTAAGGACTATGACAGAATGCCTGGTTGTTATTGACATATTCGAATATATTATTATTGTTGAATTGGTATTAAGATTGGAGAGAAGTTACTAATGCAGCTATGTACATGTGATATACATACGCCTAGGTTCGAACATTTTCATTTGTATAAAAAAGAGCTACACTGCAGTTTGTTTCTAGCTGCAGAAAGTAAGCTCGAGCGGGTTAAGTAGTAGTAAGCGTAAAATAGTAGCATAATGTTGCTCTGTTTCGTCTGGTGAGTGCAGGAATCTGGAGACTTTGATTACTAGTGACGAAGTATACCATCTAAGTCCACAAGGATGACAACGCATCTGTACTATAATTCTTTGTCAAGGATGAATGTAGATGTTATGGACGGTAGGAATTACTTGCTGTCAGGTGAACTATGTGTGAGGTTGTTACTCACAATGTAATAATAAAAGATAACAATAAGCAAAGCCTCTGAATAAAAGACTACGCAATATGTTTATCTTAAAATTTTAGCAAATACATATGTATATCCAAGTTTCCAATAGGCGTGGTAGCTCTACGAGCTGTGGTAGTTTAATGTCTAAGCGCTCGTTTTATAATTCGTTGTACGCGAACAAACCAAGTTGCATCTCTAATGCCTGAAATTGTAGTGAAATTGATAATTTTTAGTGTTAATTAACAATGTTTCGGCGGTGTAGAAAATCAAAGTGAGGAAACCTGCATGTCTTAGAGATAAAAAAAAACAGTTCCAATTAAACATTTATTACAAAAACAATTGCGTTTACACATAAAAGAAATAGATCTCCTTTATCTAATTGAAATAAGGAAATATTTATTACGTAAAATTATAAAAACATTCCAAGTCGCGTTTCTTTTGTGTCATAGCCTTATATCAAGAAGGTAATGGAGTGAAAGTGTTTGTTCAGGCACGGAAAAGGGCCATAAGAGTCAGTTTATTGGCACAAAAAAACTTTTTTATATAGTTCGGGCGACAAACTATAGTTCACTCTATAGTAATTGATTTCTGTATCTTATGATAACAACATCCATATTTGATAAATAATAAATATATAGATATATCCCTTAAGATCTAAGAATATCCCATTATCAGTAATTAGGTTCAAAACAATCACTATATCGTTTAAACGACTCGCTACACGTAAGTCATTTTTTTCAACAATAGTAGAGCTACACTTTCTTGTTTCTAGCCACAGAATTAATGGATTCTATTGGGAAAGGCTCACACCCTTACGCAATACCAATATGAAATAACAGCATGACACTGTGTTTCGCATGGTGAAGGATACTCCGTCTTAATCCTCGTGGGTGACATCGCATGTTCACCTTGAATCTTCGTTGAAGATGGATGCAGATTTCATGGGCCGCGGTCATCGCGTACCATCAGGTGAAGTGATTGCTCGTAAGTCACATATAAAGAAACTAAATTTGCAGATTACGTTTGAGACTTTGTTGCAGTGATCTCGCGGCGAACTGATTAAACGTTTAGAGTCAATAGCCTAATGGTTTAGGTTGCGGTCTGCGAAACATAAGATCGTAGCTTTGAATCTGCCATTCGACTATTTTCGTGAAGTATTTCCTAGCACAAGCATATTAATAGGTCTGGTAATAAACTTTTTTTGTTTTAAAAAGAAAAATCATTTGAATCACAAACCCTGGGTTCAATTCTCAACCAATGAATAATTATTGACATGTATCATGTTTTTGGGCTGGCGGTACAGGTGAAATTCGCGCGTTCTCTCTCGTCACCCACATCCGAATTGCTGATAAAATTATTTCAATTGGCGCGTTAGCACCGTCACTTGTTCACACCTTTATTTATAATAGTACTTATATTAGATGACTGAAAAAAAAAACACCATTTCTGTTCACAAACAAAAATAAAAATCATATATTGTGTTGAATTTTTTTTTAATATCACAATGTATTTCAACATGATACATGATTTTTATTTTTGGTTGTGAACAGAAATGGTGATTTTATACAAATTATATTGTTTTCGGTCAGGGTGTAATGTGTCTATGTTCCGTATACCTTACACGGACACCTCTACCTCCTTACTCATATAATCCATCGGACTACGATGGATTATATGAGTGACTTTGTTGTTAGCGGCAATGCTTACGGCACAAAACCCCGGGCAGTTGTGGTCGATAATTATTTTTCCAATAAGAACCATAGATATCGCATTTATTTCCTCAGTAATAACTGAACAGCATTTAAAATTGCACGATAGTACGTGATAGAAATTTAATATTACAGCCATTTACATATAAGGGCAATAAGTTCGCCCATTGAACCCTTCTTTTTATGAAAATAAGTTGTTTGCAATTGAAGATTAAATAAATAAATATACACAATACAATACATAGATACATATATAGAATACATACATATATAGAATACATACATATATACAATACATACATATATAGACTACATACATATATACAATACATACATATATACAATACAATATACGTTGAGCGTTGTCACCTGTCTCGTTAAAATGAAAAAAAAATACTTGTGAAAAGCAGACAAAAGGCTTCCAACATTTCTAGACGAAGCTCGATAACAAGACGAAGGCAAAGTGAAGAAAAAACATACTTCCATTTGTCTTTTAATTGACTTTTTAAGTTGACATTTTTAATTAAAATTGTTATGTAACGACTAAGTCTATTTTATGTCTAACGTTTAATTAAACGTGTAAATTATATATTAACTATGTGTTTATCTAATTAATGGTCAAATTTTCTAGGTAGGTTTTTGCCTAACCTAAGTAGGAAAAATCAATAAAATTAATAGAATAAGCTCAGAAATTATATTTTGATTTAATTATAATAATAGTAGAATTATATTATATTAATAATTGTGTTGTAATCCACTTTTAAAACATGTATTTATGTTAATTTTATATATTATATTGTTGAGAAAATCTTATATTCAAACTAATAAAATATGAACATAGTACATATATATATATATATATATATATATATACATATATTTACTCTATTAAGGGTTAAAAACGAGCATACAGTTCACCGTACATATATATATATATATATACATACCTTCCATCCCATACCATACATCCTTGATGGGGAATGATTTTGGGGATGCGTCGTCACCCATGGGGACTTCAATCCAATATCCTGATACCAGTAATGAAGATTTCCAGATCTCTATACTCAAGAATTATGTTATTTTAGGCTGGTAGTCTGTAAGGGCGTAGTCTTTCGATCCGATCGCGCCCTACCACTTTCCAAATGCAAGCTCTGCTACCGACGGAAATGAATATGGTTATAAAGCTTTTATTAGTAAAGTATATCTTTTTCATAATATTTTTTACTATATCTAGAAAGCCTGTTAGTGAAGCTTTATTAAAATATTTTTCTAACAAAACATAAACTCTGTATTAAATTTAATCCCAGAGTATACAAGAGCTTGACTAAAACAATAAACTAGAATTGTTTTTACTCGAAAATTTGTTACTACTTTTTAACGGGTAGAACTACATTGTAGTTTGTTTCTAGCTGCAGAATGTATGGGTCAGTTCAACCGGAGTAGGAACACGCCCTTACAGAATACCATCGTGAAATAGCAGCATAATGCTGCTGTGCTTCGTCTGGTGAGTGTAGGGATCCGGGACCTTTATTACTGGTGACTAGGTATTCCACCTCAGTCCTCAAGGGTGACAACGCATCTGCATTATGATTCCTTGTCAAAGATGAATGTAGATGTCGTGGGCCGCAGGAATCACTTACCATCAGGTGTGCTCGTTTGTTATTCTCAATATAATAAAAAAAAAGTTTTGTTTCAGGTTTATTATATATTACATTATACTTAGCCTCTAACTGAGTACAAAGGATCGGCAGACTGAATTGGCAATGGGCCAGCCATATACGAGTATCTCGCAGAACTGGTAACCGATGGGGAAGCAAGTGGGTTCTGGTGCCAACCTCACACAGGTGGCGTAGGGCGACCCGTAGGAGTCTGCAGGAAGTAGATACACGTGTAGGTAGGTCAGGATCGTGCTCCGTGGAAATCTGTGCCGTGTGTGAAAGGATTAGTGATGACTTTAATGATGACGTTTTTAAACCTATTATTTGAGGACATCATCTTCATATTAAAATATGTCAATTGTTTAAAAATGATAATTGCTTATGCATCAATCATCTCAAAAAATCTTTCTTTCATTTTAGGAACATTAAATGGTGCTGTTACAGTTTGAGATTCTGACAGACAAATGATCCGACATCATTGTTCAAATTCAGAGTACAGGAGAGCGTTGCAGTTGCACTGAATGTTATACTAAATAAAAATTATTATTTTAGGGGATTTTTTTTCCATCTCCGCCTGGTTGGTCAATACAATAAATAAATAAAAAACTATAAACATATAAAGAAACAAATATATACTATATAATATAATACATATGTATAGACCTGGCAGACGCGAATCCCTAGACAGGGGAGACCAAACGGTCGAGGGTTAGGGCGAAAGGGAAAGAAACCTGCGGACTAAACGAGCGGTGTCGAGGAACACCGCCTTCTGCATATATTCATTATTATTATTATTATTATATCTTCATCAGATGACGGTACTGCAAGAATATTTAAATTTGAATTCAATAGTGAATAGTACTATTTCACAATTTGTGATATATTGTCATCTAATAACGAATATTGATGAGTGATCGATTTCACCTTATCGTTATTACCAGATGGAATAGCTCATTGCCTGCAACTGGGTCCACAGACCTCGGCGATGGCAACGTTTATTTATGGACTGCAGTTATCAGGTACCATTAAGCGAATCGTTTGCCACCCTGAATATAAAAAAAGACATAATCCCAGTCCCTAGCGTAAAGGGAGGATAAGAAAACCGCTAACTAATATATAAAAGCACAGGAAAAGCAAGTTTCTCAATATAATTGCGACTTCGATTTATTGCTTCTGAACTGACTAGATATAAATCGCGTTTAATTAAGTCGAATTACTTTTCCAAGCTTTTAGGTAATTTGTTTTTTAAAGAATATTCCGGTTAATCATTCCAAATAAGCGGAAAATACTTGTGCATTATGCATGCTGGGAGATGGTTCACGATAATAGTAATGGTGGATTCGAGCCTACCACCTTAAGTTTCGCAGACCGCACCCTAAACCATTAGGCTAATGATGCTTCAAAATTGTTTAAAAATCATTATCGAGTTAATAAATCGTAGTGTAAGAGGAACCTCTACTAGACGGAGTGACGACCTACGCAAGTCTGCGGGAAATCGATGCGGTCAGGGTCGACACACGAGAATACATTTCATCAGATGGTATGTGAGAACTGTAGCTCATGATTAGTGCATCCGTACATCTGAATGAGATAAAAACCCCTACTGTAAAAAAAAATATACAGATTGTCTTGGAATATTACTCCACCTTTATCGTGGATCTTAGCATACTAAATAATACATAAAACGTAAGATATTCTAAATATTATAGTATTTTCTGTTTATTAATATTAAGCTTAATTACCTCTATATCATATATTTGACGTAGCGAGTGATTTATATCGTTTTCCTCCTCGTATTTCTCTCGATACATGCCAAGAAAATCACATAGAATTATATGTATATTATAAGGTATTCCTTTGAAAACAGTTTATTGAAATGCTTGTTAATGGTATAATATGAAAAACTCAATTATATGTGTAAACCACTGGTTTTATGTATTTGTGTGTGTGCTTTTTGTCAACAATAGCTTAAAATACATGACAAGTTACTTATTTACTTAGTTATGTAATTGATATAATAATAGGTTAGCAACAAAGTTATTTAAGTTTTTCGATTCTTTTTAAAGTTTATAATGGGTCGGGGAAAAAGATTTTTCGTAATTTATGTAAAAAGAAAGAAGTTGCAATGAAATCTATTTAGTTGTACCGCTTGTTTTTATACCATTCAATAGAAATTTTAAAAACAGATAAATAAAAACTAGAAAAGTGACAGAATCTAACGAAGAAATTCGATACATTTTCTTACAAAGTAAGTTTTGTTACAAAAAATGGAAAAATGCGAAAAAAAATTGTAATGTTATAATAGACGCAGTGTCTGTAGAACAAAATTAGTTGAAGCGTTTCCAATCAGAGAATTTTGATGTCAAAGATGAAGCTCTTCTGGTCGATCTGTTACAGATAAAGTCGATACCATTTTTTAAAAAGTGGATAAATATTAGCATATTAGTAGTAACGATATAGCTGAAGAGCTACACTTAAAAATAATTGTACGAAGCTCTCGATAGACGCCATTTTAGAAGGACTTCAAATGAATGCTGTAAAGAGGGGCTCAAGATATATCAGTCGTTTAGAAAAGTTGTACTGAACTATCGATCATGACCAATTTATGAAGAACTCTACTTAGTAAATACGCCGTATAAACTTATGATCTCCTGGTACTAGCTTCTTGTATAAAGGTGATATTAAAATGCCGCTCAATCACTCCCCGCAAAAATTATCACAGACAGCTAAGAAGAGCCTGCAGCACCGTGGGTCCGTGCCAAACATACATGCTAAGGCAGATAACGAACAGTATGTCAATACTGCATCAAGAAAAAGGCGTTTTGATGACCTCATAAATAAATTTAATCGATCAGAAGTTCTCCAGCATGCTTAAGACCATATACAATGAACAATATTCTAAACTCTCAACCATTATTGACTCGATGATTGAAATAAAGACACAAAATAATTATATCCGTCAATCGATTCAGTTTATGTCAGAAAATATGATATTCTTCTGACAAAAATACAGTCACTTCAAGAGGAAAATAGGCTATAAAATAATATAAGGCATACGCTAGAAAATAAAATTGATAATCTGGAAATGGCTACCAATGAAATGCGTATTAAACTACGCAATGTACCAAAACGACAAGAAAACAAAATGGATTTGTTATCGATTGTAATGAGGACTGGTCAAGTTGTGGGATCTTTAATTAAGGAAGCAGATATAAAAAACGTGTACCGTTTTAACACTAAAAATAAAAACTATAATCCTATAAGTACTGACTTTTCACATACACTGACAAAAGAAAAGTTTATAAGTGATGTAAAGAAATACAACAAAAACAATGTAAAAAACAAACTGAACACAACTCATCCAAAAATAGAGGGGTCCCTCTATTTACGTACACAGCATATTTACGTAGCTGAAAATCTCACTCAAAAGGCTAGACAATTATATGCGGCTGCTAGAAACTTTGTAAATAATAACTATGATTTCTGCTGGACTATTGAGGCCGAGTTTACCTGCGCAAGTCGGAACAAACCACTTATTATCGTCAGGTCCCAAGACGACTTAAGTAAAATTTAGACAAGCCTGACTAAACTCTGGGAAATAAATAAATATGTTATTAATATAATTTTTTACGCACTTCTGTTTTTCATAACATCTTAATTATATTTCCATTGTATAAAAGACTATGTTTAAGCTACTTTATACACAACTACACAAAAATAACTATATTACATTCACCTCCACGTGTACAAAACTACACAATGTTCTATTGAATTAAGTACAAAAATATTCTTACTGTTTAATTAATGCACACAAATGTTTAGCTGTAAAGATATATAACTCACACACCCACACGCTTAAATACGACTACAATAGTCTTTTGGGCTTAATACAATTTTTTCTAATTATACTATTATACAGCACACGCCCTAGCAACCGGAAGTTTATACGGTTCAGTTAACATTACGCAACATACGTTAACATTCGCAGTATTCACTGCAACTTTGACAACTTTTTTGCGCTTGTTTCTTCTCTTAACTTCGAAGTTGACATCTTAGTTTTAACAGAATGTTGGACGGATGCAAACTGAACCCCACCACCGTTACAGAATTATTAAATGTTTTTTACGATAAAGTAAAATAATCAAAATGATTGTTGTAGCATATGTTCGAAACAGTATTAAGGTGTGTAAGGCCCAGGAGTTGCAAGAAGGAATCTGATTGGCATTAAATATAGAGGATAATTTCACTGTCATTTGCTCATACCGACCACCATGTTTTCGCAACCCTAGCGTTTACATTTATTCTTTAGAATCAATCTTACGACAAGCACTAAAATGTGGCATGGCTTTACAGGGATATTAACATTGATATACTTCCTGAAATATCCTGAACCACAGTGGCAACTGTTTGAGTCTGATGGCATGCTATGGTCTTAGACAAGGCGTTGATAATGCAAGTAGGTTGGAGACATGTATTGATTTTGTGTTTAAATCACGTCACCCATGGTGTACGTTTGTTTTCGACTCTCGTATAGACCACTCACCGATAATGTTATTTCTAGAAAATGCCGAAATCTCGAATTCAAAGCCGAAACAGGACAAGGCTGATTTTCAAGCTATAAAAAAGTTCTTGCTGAGGAAAACTGAAACGAATACTATAACCTTTCGGAAGTTGATAAAATATCCAATCATTTAGAATCAAAACTACAGGACATTATTAATATTAATACAAAAATTATCAAATCCCACACCGAAAGTGTATATATTATAACACCAGGAGTTCTCAAATCAATACGTAATAGAAACAAACTTAATAAACTACAAACGAATCCTAACGATGAAAACACAAAATGAAATATTGTAAATACCGGAACGCATGCACTAACTAAAAAAATCTAAAAAATGATCTCTATATATTATCTTTATATAATATTATCTCAATTTAAAAATAATGCAGGTAACAGCAAAATTTTCATGGAATCTCATAAAAGACTTATGTAATCTAAATGCAAACAAACAAAATGCCTAAGAACTCTTCAATATAGGACCCACGATAATTGAATCACTAGATTCTGTTAATCAGTACTTCACAACCATAGGGCTAAAACTAGCGCAAAAGAACTTTGAATAAACTGGGAGTATCTGATGTAGACTTAGCCAAGAGGGTATCTAAAAAATATAGTTCGGTGGACTCATTCTCAATGCTTTTAACGAACCCGATGGAGGTAACTAGAATTATCAGAAGTCTTAGATCGAATCGTGCACCAAGATGGGATAACTTCTCATCTCAAATTGTAAAAGATTCTTGCAACGCCCTAAGTGAGCTGCTCGCTTACCTTTTCAAGCACAGCTTCGAAACAGGTGTTTTTCCTCAAAGCTTCAAAAGAGCAATAATTATCCCCATTTATAAGGCTGGATAATCTTCCCACTAACTACAGACCTATTTCTTTAATGCCTACAAAAATTGTTGAGAAATTGATAAACATCAGGCTAACAGTATATTTAGAAAAAATAAACTGCTTAATCCAATTCAATTTGGATTTAGGAAGGGTAGATCAACGAAAGATGCGGTTCTAAAGTTGACTTCAGTGATTAACACATACCTTGCCAAGGAAAAGATGTCTGGGCGTGTTTTTAGACCTTCAAAAGCTTTTCCGTCTCTATTCCAAATCTTCTAGCCAGACGAGAAAGTATGGGCATTAGGATTTACCACTGGAATGGTTTCCTTTCTAACTGGTAGGAGCCAAAAAAGTAAAATTGAGGGTCAGTTACGACAAAGATTGCGCCTATGAGGTGCCTCAAGGAAGTGCCTTAGGACCAACGTTGTTTCTGATATATATTGACCAACTTGGGCGCTCTGAAAAGCACAAATACAGACATTACAATGTTCGCCGATGACACTGTACTTCTTTCACGGACCATCCTGGAATGTTGTATCCGAGCTAACCGACAATGGTTTAAAAAGGTTTCTACCTGGATGAAAGATAGCCTGCTATCCCTCAACACCACGAAAAGTAACTACATTGTTTTCCGCAAAACCATTTGAATGGGTCCAGATGACACATTAAGAATCCAACTCCACACTAACCCATTCAACAGGAATAGCACTATTACTGACGTTGTGAAAATTTATTATGTGTGTGCAATATTAAATATCTTGGTGTTGTAATGGATCAAAGACTTAACTGGGTCCCCACATTTCGACAGTTGTAAACAGAACAAGGATTTACAAATGATTTACGTCGTTAAGACTTTGCGCGATATAGTTGACCAAAATGTACTCAAAATTTATTACTTGTTGTACTCTTTGTGAAAGTATTATTTCATATTGTATTTGTGTGTGGGTGGGCAGCCAAGTCTAACCTCATTGAACTGGAGCGTAGTCAACGAGCTATTCTGAAGGTAATGATGCGACTTCCATTTAAACATTCCACTGTTAGTTATATAACACATGTGACGCCACCGTTTCAAAATACCTCATCATCCTCCTAGTAATAAAAAATAAATAGATGTCCCTTTACCCAACCTGCAAAGCGTAACTGCACGAAGATAACTGTGCCCCACTATTTTATAATAAAATAATTACTGATAATGTTACTAAAACTATAATAACCATCAATTTAAAAGACGTTATACAATATCCTCAAAACGTTAAATTACGAGTCCACTGAAAAGCTTTTGGAATGAGTTAAATATACACACATACACATACATATACATACACTCACATTGTAGTTTATAGCAACAGTTTTAAATTTTGTTTTTCATATTTATTTTATTTAGTTTTTCTCTTTTTAATTAATTATGTTACTAAAAGATATATATAAATATAAATATACATATATATATATATATATATACATACCTTCCATCCCATACCATACATCCTTGATGGGGAATGATTTTGGGATGCGTCGTCACCCATGGGGACTTCAATCCAATATCCTGATACCAGTAATGAAGATTTCCAGATCTCTATACTCAAGAATTATGTTATTTTAGGCTGGTAGTCTGTAAGGGCGTAGTCTTCGATCCGATCGCGCCCTACCACTTTCCAAATGCAAGCTCTGCTACCGACGGAAATGAATATGGTTATAAAGCTTTTATTAGTAAAGTATATCTTTTCATAATATTTTTTACTATATCTAGAAAGCCTGTTAGTGAAGCTTTATTAAAATATTTTTCTAACAAAACATAAACTCTGTATTAAATTTAATCCCAGAGTATACAAGAGCTTGACTAAAACAATAAACTAGAATTGTTTTTACTCGAAAATTTGTTACTACTTTTTAACGGGTAGAACTACATTGTAGTTTGTTTCTAGCTGCAGAATGTATGGGTCAGTTCAACCGGAGTAGGAACACGCCCTTACAGAATAATTATCAGAAATAGCAGCATAATGCTGCTGTGCTTCGTCTGGTGAGTGTAGGGATCCGGGACCTTTATTACTGGTGACTAGGTATTCCACCTCAGTCCTCAAGGGTGACAACGCATCTGCATTATGATTCCTTGTCAAAGATGAATGTAGATGTCGTGGGCCGCAGGAATCACTTACCATCAGGTGTGCTCGTTTGTTATTCTCAATATAATAAAAAAAAAGTTTTGTTTCAGGTTTATTATATATTACATTATACTTAGCCTCTAACTGAGTACAAAGGATCGGCAGACTGAATTGGCAATGGGCCAGCCATATACGAGTATCTCGCAGAACTGGTAACCGATGGGGAAGCAAGTGGGTTCTGGTGCCAACCTCACACAGGTGGCGTAGGGCGACCCGTAGGAGTCTGCAGGAAGTAGATACACGTGTAGGTAGGTCAGGATCGTGCTCCGTGGAAATCTGTGCCGTGTGTGAAAGGATTAGTGATGACTTTAATGATGACGTTTTTAAACCTATTATTTGAGGACATCATCTTCATATTAAAATATGTCAATTGTTTAAAAATGATAATTGCTTATGCATCAATCATCTCAAAAAATCTTTCTTTCATTTTAGGAACATTAAATGGTGCTGTTACAGTTTGAGATTCTGACAGACAAATGATCCGACATCATTGTTCAAATTCAGAGTACAGGAGAGCGTTGCAGTTGCACTGAATGTTATACTAAATAAAAATTATTATTTTAGGGATTTTTTCCATCTCCGCCTGGTTGGTCAATACAATAAATAAATAAAAACTATAAACATATAAAGAAACAAATATATACTATATAATATAATACATATGTATAGACCTGGCAGACGCGAATCCCTAGACAGGGGAGACCAAACGGTCGAGGGTTAGGGCGAAAGGGAAAGAAACCTGCGGACTAAACGAGCGGTGTCGAGGAACACCGCCTTCTGCATATATTCATTATTATTATTATTATTATATCTTCATCAGATGACGGTACTGCAAGAATATTTAAATTTGAATTCAATAGTGAATAGTACTATTTCACAATTTGTGATATATTGTCATCTAATAACGAATATTGATGAGTGATCGATTTCACCTTATCGTTATTACCAGATGGAATAGCTCATTGCCTGCAACTGGGTCCACAGACCTCGGCGATGGCAACGTTTATTTATGGACTGCAGTTATCAGGTACCATTAAGCGAATCGTTTGCCACCCTGAATATAAAAAAAGACATAATCCCAGTCCCTAGCGTAAAGGGAGGATAAGAAAACCGCTAACTAATATATAAAAGCACAGGAAAAGCAAGTTTCAATATAATTGCGACTTCGATTTATTGCTTCTGAACTGACTAGATATAAATCGCGTTTAATTAAGTCGAATTACTTTTCCAAGCTTTTAGGTAATTTGTTTTTTAAAGAATATTCCGGTTAATCATTCCAAATAAGCGGAAAATACTTGTGCATTATGCATGCTGGGAGATGGTTCACGATAATAGTAATGGTGGATTCGAGCCTACCACCTTAAGTTTCGCAGACCGCACCCTAAACCATTAGGCTAATGATGCTTCAAAATTGTTTAAAAATCATTATCGAGTTAATAAATCGTAGTGTAAGAGGAACCTCTACTAGACGGAGTGACGACCTACGCAAGTCTGCGGGAAATCGATGCGGTCAGGGTCGACACACGAGAATACATTTCATCAGATGGTATGTGAGAACTGTAGCTCATGATTAGTGCATCCGTACATCTGAATGAGATAAAAACCCCTACTGTAAAAAAAAATATACAGATTGTCTTGGAATATTACTCCACCTTTATCGTGGATCTTAGCATACTAAATAATACATAAAACGTAAGATATTCTAAATATTATAGTATTTTCTGTTTATTAATATTAAGCTTAATTACCTCTATATCATATATTTGACGTAGCGAGTGATTTATATCGTTTTCCTCCTCGTATTTCTCTCGATACATGCCAAGAAAATCACATAGAATTATATGTATATTATAAGGTATTCCTTTGAAAACAGTTTATTGGAAATGCTTGTTAATGGTATAATATGAAAAACTCAATTATATGTGTAAACCACTGGTTTTATGTATTTGTGTGTGTGCTTTTTGTCAACAATAGCTTAAAATACATGACAAGTTACTTATTTACTTAGTTATGTAATTGATATAATAATAGGTTAGCAACAAAGTTATTTAAGTTTTTCGATTCTTTTTAAAGTTTATAATGGGTCGGGGAAAAAGATTTTTCGTAATTTATGTAAAAAGAAAGAAGTTGCAATGAAATCTATTTAGTTGTACCGCTTGTTTTATACCATTCAATAGAAATTTTAAAAACAGATAAATAAAAACTAGAAAAGTGACAGAATCTAACGAAGAAATTCGATACATTTTCTTACAAAGTAAGTTTTGTTACAAAAAATGGAAAAATGCGAAAAAAAATTGTAATGTTATAATAGACGCAGTGTCTGTAGAACAAAATTAGTTGAAGCGTTTCCAATCAGAGAATTTTGATGTCAAAGATGAAGCTCTTCTGGTCGATCTGTTACAGATAAAGTCGATACCATTTTTTAAAAAGTGGATAAATATTAGCATATTAGTAGTAACGATATAGCTGAAGAGCTACACTTAAAAAATAATTGTACGAAGCTCTCGATAGACGCCATTTTAGAAGGACTTCAAATGAATGCTGTAAAGAGGGGCTCAAGATATATCAGTCGTTTAGAAAAGTTGTACTGAACTATCGATCATGACCAATTTATGAAGAACTCTACTTAGTAAATACGCCGTATAAACTTATGATCTCCTGGTACTAGCTTCTTGTATAAAGGTGATATTAAAATGCCGCTCAATCACTCCCCGCAAAAATTATCACAGACAGCTAAGAAGAGCCTGCAGCACCGTGGGTCCGTGCCAAACATACATGCTAAGGCAGATAACGAACAGTATGTCAATACTGCATCAAGAAAAAGGCGTTTTGATGACCTCATAAATAAATTTAATCGATCAGAAGTTCTCCAGCATGCTTAAGACCATATACAATGAACAATATTCTAAACTCTCAACCATTATTGACTCGATGATTGAAATAAAGACACAAAATAATTATATCCGTCAATCGATTCAGTTTATGTCAGAAAAATATGATATTCTTCTGACAAAAATACAGTCACTTCAAGAGGAAAATAGGCTATAAAATAATATAAGGCATACGCTAGAAAATAAAATTGATAATCTGGAAATGGCTACCAATGAAATGCGTATTAAACTACGCAATGTACCAAAAAAAACGACAAGAAAACAAAATGGATTTGTTATCGATTGTAATGAGGACTGGTCAAGTTGTGGGATCTTTAATTAAGGAAGCAGATATAAAAAACGTGTACCGTTTTAACACTAAAAATAAAAACTCTAATCCTATAAGTACTGACTTTTCACATACACTGACAAAAGAAAAGTTTATAAGTGATGTAAAGAAATACAACAAAAACAATGTAAAAAACAAACTGAACACAACTCATCCAAAAATAGAGGGGTCCCTCTATTTACGTACACAGCATATTTACGTAGCTGAAAATCTCACTCAAAAGGCTAGACAATTATATGCGGCTGCTAGAAACTTTGTAAATAATAACTATGATTTCTGCTGGACTATTGGAGGCCGAGTTTACCTGCGCAAGTCGGAACAAACCACTTATTATCGTCAGGTCCCAAGACGACTTAAGTAAAATTTAGACAAGCCTGACTAAACTCTGGGAAATAAATAAATATGTTATTAATATAATTTTTTACGCACTTCTGTTTTTCATAACATCTTAATTATATTTCCATTGTATAAAAGACTATGTTTAAGCTACTTTATACACAACTACACAAAAATAACTATATTACATTCACCTCCACGTACAAAACTACACAATGTTCTATTGAATTAAGTACAAAAATATTCTTACTGTTTAATTAATGCACACAAATGTTTAGCTGTAAAGATATATAACTCACACACCCACACGCTTAAATACGACTACAATAGTCTTTTGGGCTTAATACAATTTTTTCTAATTATACTATTATACAGCACACGCCCTAGCAACCGGAAGTTTATACGGTTCAGTTAACATTACGCAACATACGTTAACATTCGCAGTATTCACTGCAACTTTGACAACTTTTTTGCGCTTGTTTCTTCTCTTAACTTCGAAGTTGACATCTTAGTTTTAACAGAATGTTGGACGGATGCAAACTGAACCCCACCACCGTTACAGAATTATTAAATGTTTTTTACGATAAAGTAAAATAATCAAAATGATTGTTGTAGCATATGTTCGAAACAGTATTAAGGTGTGTAAGGCCCAGGAGTTGCAAGAAGGAATCTGATTGGCATTAAATATAGAGGATAATTTCACTGTCATTTGCTCATACCGACCACCATGTTTTCGCAACCCTAGCGTTTACATTTATTCTTTAGAATCAATCTTACGACAAGCACTAAAAATGTGGCATGGCTTTACAGGGGATATTAACATTGATATACTTCCCGGAAATATCCTGAACCACAGTGGCAACTGTTTGAGTCTGATGGCATGCTATGGTCTTAGACAAGGCGTTGATAATGCAAGTAGGTTGGAGACATGTATTGATTTTGTGTTTAAATCACGTCACCCATGGTGTACGTTTGTTTTCGACTCTCGTATAGACCACTCACCGATAATGTTATTTCTAGAAAATGCCGAAATCTCGAATTCAAAGCCGAAACAGGACAAGGCTGATTTTCAAGCTATAAAAAAGTTCTTGCTGAGGAAAACTGAAACGAATACTATAACCTTTCGGAAGTTGATAAAATATCCAATCATTTAGAATCAAAACTACAGGACATTATTAATATTAATACAAAAATTATCAAATCCCACACCGAAAGTGTATATATTATAACACCAGGAGTTCTCAAATCAATACGTAATAGAAACAAACTTAATAAACTACAAACGAATCCTAACGATGAAAACACAAAAATGAAATATTGTAAATACCGGAACGCATGCACTAACTAAAAAAAAATCTAAAAAAATGATCTCTATATATTATCTTTATATAATATTATCTCAATTTAAAAATAATGCAGGTAACAGCAAAATTTTCATGGAATCTCATAAAAGACTTATGTAATCTAAATGCAAACAAACAAAATGCCTAAGAACTCTTCAATATAGGACCCACGATAATTGAATCACTAGATTCTGTTAATCAGTACTTCACAACCATAGGGCTAAAACTAGCGCAAAAGAACTTTGAATAAACTGGGAGTATCTGATGTAGACTTAGCCAAGAGGGTATCTAAAAAATATAGTTCGGTGGACTCATTCTCAATGCTTTTAACGAACCCGATGGAGGTAACTAGAATTATCAGAAGTCTTAGATCGAATCGTGCACCAAGATGGGATAACTTCTCATCTCAAATTGTAAAAGATTCTTGCAACGCCCTAAGTGAGCCGCTCGCTTACCTTTTCAAGCACAGCTTCGAAACAGGTGTTTTTCCTCAAAGCTTCAAAAGAGCAATAATTATCCCCATTTATAAGGCTGGATAATCTTCCCACTAACTACAGACCTATTTCTTTAATGCCTACAAAAATTGTTGAGAAATTGATAAACATCAGGCTAACAGTATATTTAGAAAAAAATAAACTGCTTAATCCAATTCAATTTGGATTTAGGAAGGGTAGATCAACGAAAGATGCGGTTCTAAAGTTGACTTCAGTGATTAACACATACCTTGCCAAGGAAAAAGATGTCTGGGCGTGTTTTTAGACCTTCAAAAAGCTTTTCCGTCTCTATTCCAAATCTTCTAGCCAGACGAGAAAGTATGGGCATTAGGGATTTACCACTGGAATGGTTTCCTTTCTAACTGGTAGGAGCCAAAAAAGTAAAATTGAGGGTCAGTTACGACAAAGATTGCGCCTATGAGGTGCCTCAAGGAAGTGCCTTAGGACCAACGTTGTTTCTGATATATATTGACCAACTTGGGCGCTCTGAAAAGCACAAATACAGACATTACAATGTTCGCCGATGACACTGTACTTCTCTTTCACGGACCATCCTGGAATGTTGTATCCGAGCTAACCGACAATGGTTTAAAAAAGGTTTCTACCTGGATGAAAGATAGCCTGCTATCCCTCAACACCACGAAAAGTAACTACATTGTTTTCCGCAAAACCATTTGAATGGGTCCAGATGACACATTAAGAATCCAACTCCACACTAACCCATTCAACAGGAATAGCACTATTACTGACGTTGTGAAAATTTATTATGTGTGTGCAATATTAAATATCTTGGTGTTGTAATGGATCAAAGACTTAACTGGGGTCCCCACATTTCGACAGTTGTAAACAGAACAAGGATTTACAAATGATTTACGTCGTTAAGACTTTGCGCGATATAGTTGACCAAAATGTACTCAAAATTTATTACTTGTTGTACTCTTTGTGAAAGTATTATTTCATATTGTATTTGTGTGTGGGGTGGGGCAGCCAAGTCTAACCTCATTGAACTGGAGCGTAGTCAACGAGCTATTCTGAAGGTAATGATGCGACTTCCATTTAAACATTCCACTGTTAGTTATATAACACATGTGACGCCACCGTTTCAAAATACCTCATCATCCTCCTAGTAATAAAAAAAATAAATAGATGTCCCTTACCCAACCTGCAAAGCGTAACTGCACGAAGATAACTGTGCCCCACTATTTTATAATAAAATAATTACTGATAATGTTACTAAAACTATAATAACCATCAATTTAAAAAGACGTTATACAATATCCTCAAAACGTTAAATTACGAGTCCACTGAAAAGCTTTTGGAATGAGTTAAATATACACACATACACATACATATACATACACTCACATTGTAGTTTATAGCAACAGTTTTAAATTTTGTTTTTCATATTTATTTTATTTAGTTTTTTCTCTCTTTTTTTTAATTAATTATGTTACTAAAAGATATATATAAATATAAATATATATATATATATATATATATATATATCTTTTAGTATTTATAACCAGTAACATTAATTGGGACGACACTGAAGCTTGCAACACAGTTTACACTAGCACAAGCTTCAGAGTTGCCACAAACTTGTACTTATGTCATAGTAAATAAATAAAGATTATTATTATTGTGATTCCTTGTTAAGGTTGAATGTGGGTGTCATGGGCCGCAGGAATCACTTACCATCAGGCGAACTGTTCGTTTGTTTTTCACCACTAATAAAAAAAGTAGGGCTTTTATTTAATATAGTTAATTAATACAGATAAACCGAAAAGTTTATTTTATGAACATAATAAAGACAACACAATTCAAAGTAATAATCTACTGTAGAATATTTTCACTATTACAAAGGCAAAACCCAACTCGAAATAAAGAGGTTAAGTCCCAAAATTTATACGCCTAGATTCGGTAACAAATCGTAATCAATTTACCTTACTGAGGTTGTCTCTACGGGCAGTTTTTTTGCATGAACCTTATTCATAACTAAGCAGCTCGTACTATTTGCTACAATTTATGGAGAAATGGGTAATTTATATAATTTATAAAATTAATAAAGTACAGAAGTACATATATCATAAAAAATTACGGAAGCGTAATAATTTTTGAAAGTTATAATAAAATTGCTGATCAAACCAAACAAAATCATCCAAGGACAAGCACGACTAGTACAGTATAAGCATTTATTTATGAAAACTACGAAGTAAAATCATGCAATGTATTCCTGATCGTAAAGAATAACATTCAAACACTAAAAATTCTCAACAAATATTCAAAGTGCCTGTAAACTGTAATTGGTTCTCCGGTTCCCTAGTTATTTTTTGGGCTGATGGCCGTTGTTAGCGCGAGGGCTTTTACAGTTTCGCCGGGTTGAGGCCGGGTACAGGTGACCGAGCGCTTATGGTGCTCAGTCGAGACCTCTATTAGTGGGTAACCAGCACAGGGGCTCTCAAGAGGGAGGCTCGGCTTGGACCGTTACCCTGTTCCCCGAGAGCGTCTGACTCGAGGGTGCCCGAGAGGACCGAACCTCGGCACGCTCAGTTGCTTCTGACTATGAATTATCTACATTAATATCTCTGTTATTATTATTGGCTATCTGTACCACCACTTCGGAATACGTGGGCGGTGGAATAAAAGTGGAGCAAGAAACTCCAGCGACGTTTCTATCTGTATTGATTGGAGAGAACCGGCCTATGACATGGCGGTATTGCGAATATGTGAGTTAGACTTGAATACAGTGCTAGGGAATAGGCATCACATTCGAACCGAAAATCCATAATTAATGTTTTGCTAATAGTATTTATTGCACCCTGTGCACCTGTGATTCAAGATTCAGGAATTTTTAAAAGTTAATAGTATAATGACTGTTCTATAAACCTCCTGCAAGTAATTCCTAATATTAGGCCATCACTCCTAACTTCCAATCCCATAACAGGATAGGCTACTAATTTTGTTCTTGTAATCTAATCGTATTTGTTCGCTCCAGTTCAGCAGAAAACTGAAGTTATTTATTATCAAGATGAAGCGGCAGTGGGCGGTTCATAAATGCCGCAAAACAGATAGCCACTGGGGCAGACAGGTTCTTGAATAGAGACCGCAAATCGGCAAACGTAGGGCGTCCTGTAACTAGGTGCGGTGATGATATTCTTAGGGTGAAGCGCAGAGACTGGAGAAGAAGAGCTGATGATCGAGCAGAGTAGCGTTCCATGTAAGAAGACAATATCCAGCAGTGGACTAATACAGGTTAATGACGGTATCATTATTCATTCTCATAACTATAAAAAACGAGCTCGTCTAATTCAGTACACGTGACGGAAGTGAAAATTCTTTTGTGATCCACACCTTATTTTTTATCTATGAAGTAAAAAAGGGTAAATTCTGTAAAGAGAGAGAGAGACGGCACGGAGATAAAGGATATATAGGGGAAAGAAAATAAGAAACAAGAAAATAAAAATATGTTTCTTTATTTATATTACCTATCTATACCTATGAAATTGCCGTTCTTCAGTAGTTGCCATTTCAAACCAAAAAAAAGTTTTGCTGTGAATTCTAAATTCCAATTCATTTTTTTTACAAGGTCAGTCTTTTGTTTATTTATTAGCTTTGTATTTTTATTACGTTTGAACATTTTTCGTCATAATGGATACTTTAAAAACTCGTGTCATTATGGAATTTGAGTTCCGTCGTGTCATCAACGAGGCACAAACGTCACGTAACATCAACAACGTTTACGGAGAGAACTTTACAAACGAACGCACAAGCCTTTATTGGTTTGCCCGGTTCCATTCTGGAAATTTGGTCTGGAACCTTGGTCAACAATGATGAATTATAGGCGATTGTGGAAGCTGATGATACTCAATCTACAGCCGATCTAGCAGCAGCTTTTGATGTTAACATCAAAACAATATCGGTCCATTTGCGGCAAATTGGCAAGGTAAAAGAACTTGATAGATGGGTGCCCCACGAACTTGACGATCGCCAGCGCAATGTACGCGTTGAGACCTACCTTGCTCTGCTCAACAGACACAGAATTAATGAATTTTGAACCGAATACGTGCGACGAAAAGTGTATTCTTTTTGACAATCGAAAGTGCAAAAAAGGACATCAATAAACTACCACTGCGTTGGCAAAGATGCATCGATTACATGGGTTTCGAATACGAGATTATTTTGAATAACAAATAAAAAAGTTTGTAAAAATACTTTAACTTATTTCATACAAAGCAATTTCATAGGTAATGGCTTCATAGGCTATGTCTATATACGTTTTATAGAGAGAGACTTGATAATTAGAGGTCAGAGAGATTTTACAGGTGCTACCAAATGCTTTTTTTTTTTCAAATGCTAATTTTCAGTCTGATTGTGTGTTTGTGTGTTTAAATCATCTACGGGGTATTTTACGCTATAATTAAATTTCATCTGATGTAATTAAATTAATGTCTAGAGTAATAATCTTTTGTTTTACTTTCTAGAGAAAATTTTAGAAAGGTTCTTTTTTAATTTGTTACTTGTATAAATTTCACATTACAATGGTAATAATGAATAAACATACAATACCAAACTGAGTATTTGGCCGCACTAAGAAGTAAAACGACACTAGATAACTGTAACGCCATTTTTCCATTAAAGTTGTCTTTATAGACAATTTGGCTCGTTGAGGGTATTTGAGTTTATCGTTATTACGTTAGTCATTAGGAGCGTTAGTACGACAGAGATATTTGTAAATACAAACATAAGGGATGTTATTCTGCACTATATAATTTGTTATTTTTAACCGACATTTTCAAAAAAGGAAGCTCCCAATATAACAAAATTTCTCTGCATATTTAAACTAACTTGTGTTCGCCCAGTGGTCGAAGTTATACCATAATTTACTATTTTTTTTAAGTTTGAACGTTAATGAGTTTCTTTAATCAAATAGTTTAACTATAATCATTGCATATTATTGTTTTGAATTTTATTCTATACGTCAGCTGGGTGCGTTTTAGTTTTAATTAATGTTTTTTTATATTGCATTTAAAGTAACAAAGGAACACACAGTTCACCTGATGGCAAGTGATTCTTGAGTATTGTGATTCAATGTGATGCCCATGACGACATCTACATTCAACCTTGACAAGGAATTATAATGCAGAAGCGTTGTCGCACATGAGGACTGAAGTGCGTTGCCACTAGTAATAAAGGTCTCCGGATCCCGACATTCACCAGACAAAACAGCATCATACTGCTATTATTTGCTGGTATTCTGTGAGGGCGTGGTCCTACCCCGTTCAAGCCGACCCATTCATTCTGCAGATAGAAACAAACTGCAGCTGTCATATAATGTTAATTAGAAATATACATCTTACAGACAATCTCTACTATTTTTAACATTGACAGATGTAAAACGATCCTCATTATGTATTTAACCTCTTCCTCTTGGAGTGGTATTCATTACGGGGACAAAATCAATTACAAATCATCCACTAAACAACACAAAACATCGAATGTTTTATTTAATTTATTTCAAAACTTATAACACATATCATATATAATTTTAATCTTTTCGCTCTCCTTCTCCATATGAACTCCAACTTTGTCAAATATCACACACCTCCGTTCGCACAATGTTCTTAAAAATAAATATAGTTTTTTCTTAAAGTATTAATACATAGATTTTATTCGGCTTAATCATATTAGTAATACATAACTTAGATTAAGATATGATAAACTTAGCTAATAAACATAGAAACTTTGACAGCAAAACATTCTCGTTAGGCGCTTAGTTTTTATGTTTGTGTATGACCTTGTCACCTCAGATTAACCGCAATAATATGTTATTTGAACTACCAACAAAATAACATCAATTTATTTAACTCCATAAATAGCTGTATAGTTTAATATTAGCATACGTAATTACCCAGCATGATATAAATGTACAATTTAAAAGTTTTCATCTACTCTTCTGTTTAGAAACGCGTTTATTATTTATAAAGCTTCAATCAATTTACATCCCTTTCATTTTTTATTTTGCACTGTGATTGTTTTGTCCCTTTATTATTTTATTCAAACAAAAATAAATGTACATGTGTAAATAACAATATACCATTTTTTAATATTTTAAAGAGGACTTTCAAACGATTCTCCTGGTCATATAGTAAGAACAACTGAAACCCAGTAAACTACAGTTCATGGCATCTACATACATCCTTGACAAGGAATCATAATGCATATACGTTGTTACCCTTGAGGACTGAAATGTAATGTCTAGTCACCAGTAATAAAGGTCTCCAGATCCCACCAGACGAAACACAGCAGCATAATGCTGCTAATTCACGCTGGTATTCTGTCATGGCGTGAGCCTTCCCCGGTCGAGTTGACCTATTAATTCTGCAGCTAGAAACAAACTGCAAGGTTGCTCTACCAATGTTGAATTAATTAATCAATATGGATTATTCAAAACGTTATTCAGACATTTAAGAAATATTAATACAAAATTTCCCTTATAGACGGTGCGTAAATCTTTAAAATTTGTAGCCCAATATATTATATGCCTATATCCAAGCCAAAGTTATTTTCAAATAATTGCCTAGACTTTGATATGAACATATAAGTTTAATTATTATTAGATTCAACATATATTTGACAACTGCTCTATCAAGTTGGGACCCTCGAGCGAATCTTCGACTTCATCGAGAGTGACGGGCGAAGTTTTAACTACGTCGTAACTTCGATGTTATTTGCAAAAATTACTTTATTTATGAATATATATTCAATTATTAATTTATCGATATAGCGAACGCTCGCTCCATTATACAGTTCCTTACTTTTCTACTATATACTAGTTTCTTTACTAAAACCGACAAGTGTGCTGTTCATACATCTGACTTGGCTAGTGGTCATTTAGCTCGTAGAACTGATGAAGCATAAGGTCCTGGAGTGGCAACCTAGGATATGCAGTCGCAGTGTAGGACGACTGCCTAGACGATGGAGCGATAACCTATGTGGCTATCTGTGAAGAGGCGGGGGGGTGTCGGGTTGGATTATATGGATTCTTACCGCAATGGAGTATTGATGGGCTGTGATCCTCATCATCTAGATGGTTGGCAGTGCACCATTGTGCGCTTCACGCGATATTTCCTGGTACGCACAACTACTCCGTGGAATCAGCTGTCACCAGCGGTGTTTCCAAACCCATACGACTTAGGGACCTTCGAGAAAAGAGCCTACACCTTCCTTAAAGGCCGGCAACGAATCTGCGACTCCTGTGGTGTTGCGGATGTTCATGGGCTGCGGTGATCACTTACCATCAGGTGGTCTGCATGCTTGTTCGCCCATACTATAAAAATATATTATGACGTGCGCTTTAATTAAAGTCGACGAGAACATACAGACAACGTTACAAAATAAATACTATTGATGTTGACCGCTTTGGGTTTCAATTATGAATTAAATTAAATCATATTCTCCATTTTGGATTGCACAGCAGAACTATATTATATAGAATTGGTTGGTCATGAAGGAGTCCTTTGTCTAAAAATCCTTATGTCGAAGAGGTAATGAAGCGAAATTAATCGTCCGGCAAGGACAAGGGTCGTTCCTTGGTAACAAATGGTCTATTTCTTGGAGCAAGAATATCGATAGCTTCTTATCTAGTAACAAAAATTTATTTCTTTTAAGTAACTAATGGTGACATACGAGCACAAAGTTAACCTGAAGGTATAACGGTTATCGTTCGTACATTCGCCTGATGAATACCGCAGATCGCAGCTTAGATCTCTCCTTGAATTTCCTGCTCATAAAACTAGTTTCTATATCAACTCCTTCATTGTGCAGGGAATTCGTTTGTGGGATGCTCTTCCTGAAAAAAATCGTGCCGCGAGAACTGTTGTGCTATTTAAAAAAGTAGTGAAGGAACACTACTTATCTTTATCCAGTTGAATATATAATTAAATATTATGTTGTCTTTATTGTACGGTATATATATATATATATATATATATATATATATATATATGTATATATGTATTTTCTTGCGTACACTTTGTTTCTTTTTTCTGATAGTATGTGTATGAGCAGGCCTGCTGGAAAATCTCTTCCAGCAGGCCTGCTCATACACATATTGAAAAATAAGCTGCGCCTTTGTACGTACTTTTGTTATCTTACTTTCTCTGTATAAATGCTTTGTGCACATAAAAGTAACAAAAATAAATATAAAGCAGCCCATAAATCTCAAAAATACAAATGTGTTGTGAAGGAATCATCGGATTCCTATATTCACCAAATGAAATACAGAACAACAACAATACAGCTTTATGCCGCTATGTGACGCTGGTATTCTGTGAACCTTCCTCGATCAAGCGGAATAATTCTGTTGCAGGTTGAAGGGGTGGCTATTTTTTGATTAATCAGGGTGACAACCAATATTACTCGATTCTTGCAGTTCTTGATACGTGTATTGATCATCGAATATAAGAAGTCAAGAAGCCCTTGAACACTAAGTTGGAGTGCTTCACCCATCTGGATGTTGGACCCATCACTAGACATATTTTGTCCCATAAAGTACTTACTAACTTTATGGAGACGATAAACTATTATAATTATGATAATTGGTTTGATAACCTGGCTACTGCGTCGAGTGTCCTGGGTTTATTTCCCAGCTAATGAACAATATTTGTGCGTGACCAATTGTTGGTTTTTGGGTCTGGGTGTAAGTCCCGTGTCGCTAACACTACATCTGAACCTTCCTGCGATATTTTTGCACATGCATTATATCGGAATAGGGAAGAGGACGACGAGTGAGTGAGACTTAAGGCACTATAAAATATTCTGTACATTTGATGTCATCTGGCAATAACCATAAGATATCACCGTTGCTATTTCGACAAGGAGGACATAGATCAGTCTTTGTTTTCTTTGGTACCTAACCTTTCCTTAAAGCAAGTGGGAATCTTCAAAGGATAAGCTGCCTTCAGGGAGGAAGCAAAACCTGTGCAGGTATTTACCTGTCTTCTTTGTTATCATTTACCACCCTTACCTTTTACCATTCATTACCTTTACAATCACAAGATATCCCTAATATATAATCTGACAAGGAAAAACCTCATCACAATTATTACCTTAAAACAATAATGACATCATTTAAATATATTAGTACTACAAACTATAACTTTAATTTAAAAAGTCGTGCATGTCATTGGGGTAGTCGAAATTTACTGTACGTGTTTACCGCCAAACGACAGTTTACCACCAAAATAGCATGTACGTACGTAATGAGAGAAGTAAATCGGTCATCCAAATTAGCTAACAAGTAAACGCGTCAAACTGTAACCGTTTTCACATATAATTTGCGCTTCCTTCAAATCACTCCAAATCCTCCATATTCAAGAGATTAGAAATTGGCTTTATTAGACGTGACGTCATAGATTACTATGCCATTAGATTTAAAGTGATCATCGATGATAAATGGGATTGTTATTGGTTTCCGGTTAACCTGGTCTAGTGGTCTGGTCTAGTGGTTAACCGGAATATTAATATACAAAGTTGAAAATGCTCGTGCTAGGAGATGGTTCACGGCTATAGTCGAATGGTGGATTCGAACCTACGACTATAAGTTTCGCGGACCGTACCCTATATAACCCATTAGGCAGTTGACGCTTCTAAATGGTTATGTGTCGGGTTATACGTTCGAGAGCCTTGTAGAACATGTAACCGATGAGACAGACAGAAAAGTTCTCGAATGGTGAACTAGCATCGGCAAACGCGAGTAGGATTTTCATATAACAACATAAAATTACCTCGACTACATTATCCTTATTTTTAAGCTCTTTAGTAATTTGATTGACGTGCAAACCATGTGTATAGTTACACGTTTACTTAATTAAAAGTAAAGATTTGCACACACAAAAGGCAATATCCAATAGAAACCGACTATCCATTCAACCTTGAAAAGACCTTTCGCGATCTTTGATTGAATCCTAATCAATATTGGATTCTCCAGATGTTCCATTTATACGTACATTTATTTCGTATATATGTACGATAGTTTAAATAATTATACACTTTGCAATAATGTACCAAAAATAATGCGTGTACGTAGGAAGTACTAGGTACATACGTTATTGTTGCGTGTGTGGCGCAGTTTTTTATTGTATACTTAATTTACTAATAACTAGCTGCGACGTGGCTCTATAAATGTTTAAAATATATACTAAGGTAAATGAATATAAAATACACATATTCAACTTGTAAAAGAAACTAAAAATAAAAAAAAGCAAGTACAACAACTAAAGTATGTAATGATCGGTTACATCAATTAGTGCTTGAATTTTTGAAAGTTACAAACTTTCATATTAAATTATGTTGTTCTACATGCGTCTCTGAGAGCTTGTTTATGTATGTGTGTGAGTTTTTTTTAATTAATATATTGTAATATTTCTTCGGTTAAAACATCCCGGTTTAGATCATAGGAATGATTTTGTTAGATAATTATTTCTAGAGTAGAGTTAGTCCAAACACTGCCGCGTCAAATATATTTTTCGTAGAAGAATGCTGTCAAACCACACAATTTCTACAACTGACAACCATTAGGGTTGACTTCATATATAAAGGTTGACATTTACAGAAAGAAGAAATGATTACATTCTAAGTAATCTACTAGCCGTATATTCGTGAAGTCTCATGTAGGACCTTTTCTTCACCAGATGACTTTAATACTATGAAATAAATAAGACACTGTAATAATATTATTTTTTATTTCGGTAATAAAATATTAACAATGCTATTAACATAACTAATATTCCGGTTAACCACTGCAACTAAGCTGAAAATGCTTGTACTAGGAGATGGTTCACGACAATATCTGAATGGATTCGAACCTACGATCTTAAGGTTCGCTGACCGTATCCTAAACCATTAAGCTATTGATGCTATGATGTAGGTATGAATATAAATATTTATTTGTTATATACATAAATAGTTTCTGCATTATTTATAAGCTGACTTTACACTGTGCATTTTTGCCGAATTTACCATGTGGAGTGTTCTACAGTAGGAGGAATTGTCCGTATTATTTCAAGCCGCTGAGTTTAAAGATGGTACAGAATTCAAAATTACATCCTCATTATCTCGATGATTTGCAATCTACCAGTGTAAGCTTACGCGAAATTTTGTGTGGTATCAGCTATCGCCTGCACTGTTAGAGACCGATATGACATAGCGACTCTTTTGGAGTTACGAATGTTCTCGGACAGCGGTCAAAGTTCACATACAGGTGAACTGCATGCAAGTTTGCCACCTGTTCTATAAGAAAAAAATAAAGATATGTAAATTACACATTATTGTATAATTACACATGCAGTTTGATATCCTTACTACACCTATTTCGCGTTGCAGAATAGGCAGAGCAATAAGTCTCAATCCCTCCCATCCTCTCAGTCCCCGTATCAATGCTAGAAATATATTAATATATATATATAAATACTACATTTTTCATACCTAAGATAATATACAAAGCACGCCTTGAATGCATTTCTACATCGATCTTCTCTGACTTATAACAAACTGTTTCACGATTATGATATATTTCACCTTTATATAAGTTTAGGAAAACTATTTAACACTGTGTTTTCTGTAAGGGCGTGGTTCTACACTGGACGAGCTGACCCATTCATTCTGCAGATAGAAACAAACTCCAGTGTAGCTCTTATACTAATAGAAAATTAATTTCGTCATAATCATAATCTTTATTTGGTACATAGGTCTACTAATTAACATAGGACATTCTACCGTAATGAAAACATCATATATAATTTTAAATAACATCAGGTATAAGAAGTGTCTTTACTTTCCACTTAACATTAAACGGGAAATAAATCAGTGAATCGAGTCGGAAACTTTAGAGATCTCGCAGATATTGTGTTTCACTCATAATACCACAAATTGCTATCTCGTGTTATATACTGAACAAGGTAGAATATTGCAATGCTCTGTTATAGGAGTTATGAGTGTATTATTTTCACAGACGGATGCTTATTAATATTTAATACAGTAACTTATTTATGTTTAGTAGAGTAAAATGTTGGTTGATATAAAGGTATGTTTATATTAATACAATGTCTGAACATCTTCTAAAAATTAATCTTTCGAAGATGTTCAGACATTGTAGAAATTAACACGTATGTACTTCCACAACTGTGATTTGCAGTGTGAATATATGTATATATCCAAAGGAAAAAACTTACCGGTGATGAGGCATTCCATCTCAGTCCTCAAGGGTGACAATGCATCTGCATTATGATTCCTTGTCAAGGATGAATGTAGATGTCATGGGCCGCAGGAATCTTTCATCAGGTGAACAGTGTGCTCGTTTGTAACTCTCAGTGTAATTAAAAAAAAGATGCATACGCAGCAAAGATTCAAATTATACCCAGGAGGACCAAGACGGCGAACCACGCTAACAATCACAGGGTCTCCAAATTCACCATCGGCAGCAGTTAGACGTTACCTACTACGTTTTTGTAAAAATAGGGGCACAAAGTAGTACACAGTTTTCCTTGGGGGAAGATATAAGATACAGACTTGTGTGTGGTTTCTAGTGAGGGCGTCGTACTTTGCGTTTTGCAACTACACACTATATCATGTCTAACCCAATGATTATCGGCTTTGCAGCCAATATGAGGGGCCGATTATCACTTCCACTTGCTAATCCAAAAATCATATAATATAATTTATATATATGCATTTGCTATTTGCTTATGTTATCGCATTACACAACCCGAGCTAGAAAAAATAAAAACGTCGTTGTTAATTTAAAACGTTTTCATTCAACAAACAATATCACATCCCGTTTGCAAATATATGTTTTGATCATAAATAAAACATTTTACCTTTATTATTTAAGGACGAAATTTTTCATGCCACATAACTTTAAAAGAGCTGCCTACTGATATTATTACGAAAGTGAAATATATATAAAAATCGCGTGTAAAATACTACGCATCTATCTACGTATAAAATAAATAAATAAAAAAATAATAATATGTTGTTATTTTTAGATGCTATTCTATACGTAGAGCCCATTCACGCCCTTTCAAGCTTTTTTATTTCTGTTATTCAAAGTAATCACCCATGTAATCGGTGCATCGCAGTGGCAGTTTATTGATGCCCTTCTTGTAAAAATCAGCTGAATGGAAGGCAACAAACTCCTCAAAGGCATTTTGTACTGCCTCTCGGGAATTGAATTTTTTTCCCGCTAACAGTTGTCCAAATTTTGGAAGAAGTAATAGTCGATGGGTGCAAGATCTGGTGAGTACGGTGGATGAGGGAGAGCTTCACACCCCAACTCTTGCAGCTTGGAGATTGTCTGTTGTGCAGTATGGGGTCACGCGTTGTCGCGTAAGAACAGCGAGGACGATCGATTGACCAAAGCTGGTTGCAGATGTGCGAGGTTCTCCATCATTGTCTTCAGTTCTTCCGTTGCCGTTAGGTAAAAAACTCTGATGAATCACATCGGCACTACACCACCAAACAGTGACCATCAACTTTCTAGAGGTAATTTTTCGTTGAGGTCATTTTTCGTTTGGTCCAGGATCTAACCAACTTGCTGAGCGCTTTCGACTGTCGAACAGAATCCACTTTTCGTCCCACGTAAAAATTCAGTTCAAAATTCTGTAACTTTTGTGACCGTTGAACAGCGCAAGGCAGGTCTCAAAACGTACGTTGCGGTAAGGTCATGGGGCACCCATCTATCAAGCTTTTTTACCTTGCCAATTTGTCGCAAATGGACCATTATTGTTTTGATGTTAACATCAAAAGCCATGTCCAATACTGAAGAACGGCAATTTCATAGGTAAAAACCTAATATATATATATATATATATATATATATATACACATAGAGAGCAGGTCTCTAGAGGTATATATAGGAGAGTTGTATGTATGCAGTGGGAGCCACGTGCTGGACACATGGCTCCCACTGCGGATTTGGCGCACTTACATATAATTAAAATGTATTTTTTTAAAATCTGTCTCAGACATACTTCACATCTTAGGGAGGAAAGCTTTTTTTTAATATGTGTATTGTTGTTCGCCCTAAAAACCTCCTGCACACAGCTGCACTGGAATAGACCTCAGGGGGCCCGCGAGTAAGGAGCAACCACGATGATGCTGCAGGCGCGATGACGGATGCAACTTCCTGTGCTGCAACCCCCTGTGGACGAAGAGCAATAACGACAACAGAGGGGGTGGCGAGTAACAATCTGAGGGCACCTGTTAAGGAGGTACGATACCTCGGCTCGAATTGTTATCGGAATGTAGGACAGGTCTATTTAGAAGCAGCCTAGCTGGAGTGACAATCACCGCCACCCATGTACATCCGCAACGTCAGAGGATTCAGAGATGCGCTGCCGTCCTTTAAGAAAGATGAAGGCTATAGTCGTATCGGTTTGTAAATATCGCTGGTGACAGCTGCTTGCACTCTGTTGCGTTTCATATGAGGAAGGTAGAAATTCCGGGAACCTAATATAGGTGACGAAACTATCTATATCAGTCCTCAGGGAGGACAACGTATTTGCATCTTGAATTTTTGTTGAGTATGTACATTACATAGCATTAGAGGCAAATATAAATTATATTTGCTGTGTGTTCGTTTGCAAAAAAAATGTACATTAAAAAATTGTACATCGTCTTTCTTTAAAGCATAAAGTATAGCGCTTTACACAAATCCTACTTTCCTTTCATCTGGATGCCATGGTACTTTAGTAGTGGCCTTGTGAATACGGCATGCTGTATTGAATGCTCCCATATATTTCCCCCGGGACCTATGTAAGGAAGATATTCCGACGCAAGGCGAGTTGAGCGTATACTTGCATAATAATCTATCCAAAAAGAAAAGTGATGTGTTTGTAACAAGAAATCATTTTTAGAATAATAATAATAATAAACTTAATTAGACACAAACATTTGTACATAAGTTACTTATAAATTATATTTTAATAAAAGAGAAACAGAAATAGAACTCTGCACTAGGTTAAACACCTGTCTTGCCTTCCATGTTATCTAAAACTACATAAGTGGAAAATAAAATATTACAATTGTAGAAAAGGCAGAAGTAATGAAAAGATTATGTGGTCAATAATTATTGAAGAGTAAATGTATGTGTGTTCATATTTCTGTGCATAGAATTGTCTTATATTATTCCGTTATAAGTCCTTGAGGCCTGTGGGAAAGGCCTATGGGGGGGTCCTGTGGGGGAGCACTGTAGAGGGGGCCTGTGGGGGAGGCCTGTGGGGAGGCCTGTGGGGAAGGCCTGTAGGAAGTATTGAACAAATGTATGAAAATGATGCTGATGACCAAAAAATTTTTGTATTTTATTTAATTATGCACTAATCTTAAGTTAAGACGTGAAGGATCCCACGCATAAGCGTTTATACGAAGTTCGCACAATTTGTTGCCAGTCGTAATAGGGTTCCATTGTCCTTAAAAAAATGTAATTAACCTTTAGTAAAAGCTTTACTAGAAAAATTGGAATAAATAAAAATGAAAGAATCATCCGCATCTATTGAAATATGCCCGAGATACACAGTATATACGACGATAGGTTGACCTCTCACGTTTTGGGTTTTAAAACTAAAACTGCTCAAGTACAAGCAAACCTTAGATAGCTCAAGCTCTTTACCATTGGGTAAAAACTTTTGTATTAGTTTATCGACGGAAATCTCTGTAAGTCAGAGAAATATTTAACTAAAACTAAAAAAAAATATTTAATGTGCTGGTTAAGCTACTTAAATTTAAGAATACAGACGTTTAGTTCTGTGGAAGTGACCCTTCACTTCCAAAAAACTATACGTCCATTGCTATGAAAAAATTATGTACTACCCTCTAAATGTATCCAAAGTTTTAGACTTAAAAATGAACATTTCATTATGCTAAGTTCAGAAATAATAATTCAGAATAAATCGCTGCACTAAAGCAACGTAAACTGTAACTTAATTATCTTATTAAGTTGCATCGTATTCACTTTATAAGCTTAATCTTGCACTAAACTCGTTTTGTTTCATGTTGCATAAGAATATCGTTCAACACTTATTTACAAATCTTAACGATATTAACTCTTAAATTGTTTCTACGACTCTTTTGAATCTTGTAATCTATTGTTTTTAAATATTATAAAATTAATAAAATTTTAATTTAAAACTAATATTAATAATATAAAAATAAAGAAAATAAATAAAAATATTTATATTTATTAAAATTAAAATATTTTTTCTATTCAATAAAATTTTACTAAACAAAAGCTTTCAGCATTTGAACATAGTAATAACATAGTAGCACTAATATTCCGTTAAACCACTCCAACCAAGCTGAAAATGTGTGTGTTCTAGGAGATGTTACATGACAATAGGCGAACGGTGTATTCAAACCTACGACCTTAAGTTTTGCAGACCGTACCCTAAACCTATTGATATTTACATACAATTTGATAGTCTTGTTCACTATATTTGGTGATACTGAAAATTTAATTTTCGGTTTTACAATGAACACTACATACATATATATATAGTTATTGACATATCACGGACAGAATTCATCAACGGGGAGGGCAAAGACACGGTAAAATGGAGTCGCTTCGACTAAATAGCGCATATATCACGTGCTATACATACACACGTCTTTGGTATAGATATTGGAGTATTCAACCTTTGAAACGTGTAATATTTATGCCACTGGTGTATTTTCTGGTGTGTACTTATCTCATGTATTCTTAAATAAATTACCACAGTGAGTTTCATTTACAAACGTAATCATTCTCAAATGCTTATATGAAATTCTGTAGTGGATCGGCTAGCAAAATATTTTATATCTAGCCTCCAACTAGAAATAAGTTTATGTATCTCATTCCTCGTCTTCTTTTCGCTTCAGCTTCATACGTAAGGCGATAAAGCGCTTAAATAAAACCTTCACGCTTTGCACTCCGCTAACAGTTAAAATTTTCAGTCAAAAATCAACTGTATTCAACAATCGCTGTAGTTTGTTTCTAGTTCCAGAATGATTGGGTCAGCTCGAAGTATGTGGAAGGAATACAACCTCACAGAATACCAGCGTGAAATAGCAGCATCATGCTGCTGTGTTTCGTCTGATGAGTGCAGGGATCCGGAGACCTTTATTACTGCTCACTGGCATTCCATATCAGCCCTAAGGGGTGGCAACCAAATTCAGATGTCATGAACCACAGGAATTACCAGAAGGTTAACTGTGTGCTCTTCTATTACTACTTATACGTTTTTACAAAAACAAAAGTAAATTTTCTATCTATATATGCTATTGAGGAACCAGTAGCAAAACAAAGAGTTAGACTTTTTTTACTTCTGGTCTGATATACGCTATCGTTCGGTGTGTTTAATCGTTATATTATCCATTTCATGTATTACAACAAATAAACATTGTCTTTCTTTTAAATTATTCCAGGGTCACTACCCTAAACGTCAAATAGAACTAGCCAAGTAGGAGACATCATGTTATTTAGCTAAATATGCGCAAAAAATATGACACTTCTAGTAAAAATAACTGGGCAGAATAGGTCATAATTCTATCACAAGAACTCTTGATGAATGTGTAGTTGCAAACAAAATTGTATTTCCTCGAAACTAAATCCAAACATATTTTCCATTGTTTCATGTTGCACGGTTTTTTATTTTTAAAATGCAACGGGGAATTGAGTTTTCTTTCGTTCGCAGAAAAATTGAAAAAAAGAAAAAACTGATGAATAACATAAACCACATCGAGTCTAAAAATTTCGTTACAGAATTTACTTGAAACTTCAGAGTAAATAAATTCTCACTTGAATAAAATCTTTGTGACATTTAGTGACATATATTGTTGGAAAATAATTATAAATAATTAATTCTGCTTTGAGCCTAAGCACGTCCCAGCACCTCGCCAGCACCCCACCAGCTCCTCGCGAGCACCTCGCGAGCACCTCGCCAGCACCTCGCCAGCACCTCGCGAGCATCTCGCCTAGCACCCTCGCTGTGCCACAGCAATGTGACCATGTTGCCGGCTTCATCGGGTGTTAACAACAAGTTATTGTGATTGTAAAATTCATTGATTTAACAAATACGTATACATATTCATTAATTATACACATATTTTAAAAGGTCTGTATAATTCATTCCATTCACTTTCTACTCCTATTGTTCGTTGATTTCTTTTGGACCCGTAAAGCAAATCAATTCAAGAGTTAAAAACTTTAAATGAAAACCCGTGTTGAAATGTACTCTAGTAGTCAAACGTTTTCTTTTTCTATTATAACATTTTCTGATACGCAAACGACCAAACACTCATTCAAAACCAAAATAAGCTAGTAAACACCACTATTTCTAAGTTAAGGCTACAAAACTGCATATTGTATAAAAAAATACTCTTTTATGTAAATAAACAGACTCCCAAAAATAAAATGTACATGATGTTGCGTACAAATTACCGAATTAACTTCCTTTGTTCATTAACTACTCAAACAGGTAAGGAAAAAATCCACTTTAGCAAATAATTGAACAAAATAATCTTTTATCTAGATTTGTGTAACGTAATGATCAAAATTTATTCACTTGGTGCTTCACAAATGCATTCATTCTACCATTAATAATACTAATGCGGTAATTCGTTTAAATAACTACCAAACTTTGTCCAGAGATACTGACTTTCTTTAGTACTGGTCCGAGTAAGCCTTGAAGCACTTAATAGTATTATACGTTCAACGGCTTTGGTAATTTCGCGCCTAGATTATAAAATATTTGCTTATTAGCGTTTAATCTTAGGGCGAAACACATTGTCACATCAGATTACCATCTTTGCCTTCAACGTGTGGCAGTCTACAACTGGATATCTCAATAACAACCTTACCTAGCTGAATACTTGGTTCCATGCAAGTTTCTGCGAGATGTTCTGCACATATTGTGGCTCCATCTATCTAGGAGAAGTCCTACACATTGGTAACGGGGTATTTACTATAAGATACATCAAGAGACATCTTCGCCCAAAATAATAGAAGTTTAAATAAAATTTTCCAGTTTATTACATAAGAAAGCAACTATCCTTTACACCTTTTTATCGTCACCACCCAACTCCTTGTAATCGCTAAAATATTTTTTGTTTAAACTCCAAGCGAAATAATATAAGATCAAAATAGTCTACTAGCAGTCAGGGTTAGCAGTGGCTTGTATATATTCCTACCCTAATGTGTACAATTCCACAACCTTAACTCGTATACCACGAACGACAGCACTGCCGTATCATTTACCAGCGGCTTTGTTCCCTTCCAGCCACAAGGTTGGGGAACTTCAAGATTTTTGATTTAGGTCGGTCGCAACGTATTGTCAGCGACCCTGGTTCTGCAGAAGATCATGACAATGTGATTACCGTTACTTCTGCTCGATTCCTCCCTGTAATACGAAATAGTTCTTGTCTCAATCTCTGTCTCTATGAACGCAGTGGATTTTTTTTAGGAATAATGCAGTGCTATTAATATTACTAACATTCTGGTTAATCACTGCAACTAAGGTTTAAGGCTAGTGCTAGGAGATGGTTCAGGATTATAGTCGAATGGGGAAATCTAATCTACGACCTTAAGTTTCATGGACCGTACTCTGAACCACTAGGCTAATGACGCTTCAACTTTTTGTCACTATAGATAAAAATATATACAAGGCATTCTATATGTATACACATAGTGTGTATACATATATATATATATACAAAAATTTAAGGATCTGATCAGGCAGTAACATTTTCAATATAAAGTCACTTAAGTTCCTGCTCGCTTCGTGGAATCGTAGAATGCTAATTTAATTGACTGAAATTTATTTCTCATGATTCACTGCGGATATTATATTTTTTCTTTATTCAAATTTTTATATTTTATATTACTTAGACTATTTCAGTGAAATATTATATTTGTGTTTTAACTGTCAGTAGTTGCTATTGTAACATTTTCCGTGATTTGATCATCTACCTTATACCGTTCTTCCACTTCTTCTAAATCGCTTAACTAAATAGTTCTGAACAACGTACGAGTACTTCCTCCTTAAGCTCTAGGTGTGCAAGGGTGGAAAGGGTTGATGTACAAACACCATTGATATTACTACATTGGCGGACTTCACTGATATTGAGAAAAAAATATTTCTTAGACATTGAGGTTACGTGTCGATATTTTCCATCACCGCCGAGCACGTAGAAAATAGGCACTAAAAATTAAAATCAACATTATCATCGTATCGAGAATCAAAGTGAGAGCTTAAACTATGATCCACCATTTCTCTTTCTTCACAGTTCACACAAATTAATATTGTCCTAATTTACACGTGCAAGCGTGGAACATACAATAAAACTATCGCATTATCAACGCAATAACTTTTTTTTATTACTTTGAGAGTAACAAACTCACACACAGTTCACCTGATGGTAAGTGATTTCTGTAGCCCATGATGATCTATATTCATCCTCGATAAGGAATCATCATATTGCGTTGTCACCCTTGGGGACTGAGATGGAATGCCTCGTCACCAGTAATAATGATCTCCGGATCCCTACACAAACAAACTACAGCTTACCTCTGTCAGTGGTATGCAGGTAGTAATGAAATGATAACACATACATACTAAATTTATTTACATAAACTACTCTTATAAATTTGCTACGTGATCCGTACAGATCTCACGTATTATGCATCAGCTGATACGTCGAGGTGAAGTCTGAACTATTATGTAATAAATATATATATATACATATATATATATACATATATATATATATCTCGAGGTTGTATGTGTGTTTCAATCTCCGACCCATCTCGTTTCGTTTAATCGTGTTACGTGTTACGTTTGCGAAGAATTGGCTTGGGTTGGCTGTAGAATGACTGGCTGTACTGAAAACGAGGCAATCCATCTTTCCATATAAAAATAAAACGGATTGGAATCTTTCATTTGTTATCACCTAAATCACTTTATTGTATAAATGTTTCATTAAATAGTCTATGTTACTAATAGAGAATGAACTTGTTTTATAAAAATTAATAAAGATTTTTCTACTCCAAAATAAACTGTCCGATCTTTGATTTCTTGGCATATGTCAGTGCACGGCGATAGGTACCTACTACGTATTCAGTCAATTTTGGGCTTAAAGTTCGGCGTTGTGTGTTATCTCTATCTATTTAAATAAGTATATATATACATATATATATATATACATATATATATATATCTCGAGGTTGTATGTGTGTTTCAATCTCCGACCCATCTCGTTTCGTTTAATCGTGTTACGTGTTACGTTTGCGAAGAATTGGCTTGGGTTGGCTGTAGAATGACTGGCTGTACTGAAAACGAGGCAATCCATCTTTCCATATAAAAATAAAACGGATTGGATTCTTTCATTTGTTATCACCTAAATCACTTTATTGTATAAATGTTTCATTAAATAGTCTACGTTACTAATAGAGAATGAACTTGTTTTATAAAAATTAATAAAGATTTTTCTACTCCAAAAATAAACTGTCCGATCTTTGATTTCTTGGCATATGTCAGTGCACGGCGATAGGTACCTACTACGTATTCAGTCAATTTTGGGCTTAAAGTTCGGCGTTGTGTGTTATCTCTATCTATTTAAATAAGTATATATATATATACATATATATATATATACATATATATATATACAAAAATGCCTTTTAAGGATCTGATCAGGCAGTAACATTTTCAATATAAAGTCACTTAAGTTCCTGCTCGCTTCGTGGAATCGTAGAATGCTAATTTAATTGACTGAAATTTATTTCTCATGATTCACTGCGGATATTATATTTTTTCTTTATTCAAATTTTTATATTTTATATTACTTAGACTATTTCAGTGAAATATTATGTTTGTGTTTTAACTGTCAGTAGTTGCTATTGTAACATATTCCGTGAATTGATCATCTACCTTATACCGTTCTTCCACTTCTTCTAAATCGCTTAACTAAATAGTTCTGAACAACGTACGAGTACTTCCTCCTTAAGCTCTAGGTGTGAAAGGGTGGAAAGGGTTGATGTACAAACACCATTGATATTGGGAAAAAAAATATTTCTTAGACATTGAGGTTACGTGTCGATATTTTCCATCACCGCCGAGCACGTAGAAAATAGGCACTAAAAATTTAAATCAACATTATCATCGTATCGAGAATCAAAGTGAGAGCTTAAACTATGATCCACCATTTCTCGTTCTTCACAGTTCACACAAATTAATATTGTCCTAATTTACACGTGCAAGCGTAGAACATACAATAAAACTATCGCATTATCAACGCAATAACTTTTTTTTATTATTTTGAGAGTAACAAACTTACACACAGTTCACCTGATGGTAAGTGATTTCTGTAGCCCATGATATCTATATTCATCCTCGATAAGGAATCATCATATTGCGTTGTCACCCTTGGGGACTGAGATGGAATGCCTCGTCACCAGTAATAATGATCTCCGGATCCCTACACAAACAAACTACAGCTTACCTCTGTCAGTGGTATGCAGGTAGTAATGAAATGATATCACATACATACTAAATTTATTTACATAAACTACTAAAATAAATTTGCTACGTGATCCGTACAGATCTCACGTATTATGCATCAGCTGATACGTCGAGGTGAAGTCTGAACTATTATGTAATAAATATATATATATATATATATATATATATATATATATAACTAGTCTGGCCATAAATACTGTTACATAAAAACTTTTCTTTTTTTCTTCTTTTTAATTATTTTGAATTTGGAATATCTCGGATATATCTCGAGGTTGTATGTGTGTTTCAATCTCCGACCCATCTCGTTTCGTTTAATCGTGTTACGTGTTACGTTTGCGAAGAATTGGCTTGGGTTGGCTGTAGAATGACTGGCTGTACTGAAAACGAGGCAATCCATCTTTCCATATAAAAATAAAACGGATTGGATTCTTTCATTTGTTATCACCTAAATCACTTTATTGTATAAATGTTTCATTAAATAGTCTATGTTACTAATAGAGAATGAACTTGTTTTATAAAAATTAATAAAGATTTTTCTACTCCAAAAATAAACTGTCCGGTCTTTGATTTCTTGGCATATGTCAGTGCACGGCGATTGGTACCTACTACGTATTCAGTCAATTTTGGGCTTAAAGTTCGGCGTTGTGTGTTATCTCTATCTATTTAAATAAGTATATAAGTACTTCTACAGTTTTATTTCTTTGGTCTTCTATAAGGTAAAGATTAGAATAATAATTTCCCAATAGTTGACAGAAATAATAATGAACAATACAAATGAAGATGTATTCCCCTACGATGAGCATATGCAGCGCATCAATGAATTTTAAAAGCTGACTTTCTTGATTGGTTAAGGAATCAAGATTTGATCTTTATTGGCAACTGCGTACAAAAGCCTGAGAGAAGCACGTTACATGTTTGATATACTATCCTGGTAAAACATGAGCATGGTAGATAATTATGACCATATAAAATGAATTGAAAGGAAATTCTTAAAAATGAACATTAATAAGGTTGCCTCGTTAAGTTAATGAAAAGAAATGATCAGCGTAGCGTCCGTAATTTCCTTCGTCATTACGAACAAATTACCGGACTATTTATAACCATTTACTTTTTGCAAATCACTCACCCATCATTTTAATAAATCATGTTTACACATTTAAAATGTATTCACATCCCTACTACTAGTTCGACTTAAGTTTGCCGCTGGCAGCTGAGGCGTTTTTAGAGCCTGACAGTATATGTTGACGAAAAGGAAAGGAATAATATATGTAAAATAATATAATACAAGGTAATAAGTTATACCACTTTTAACGCTGCTATTCTGTTAGAGTATGGACCTTCCCCTGTCGAGCTGACCCCGTCGTGTCTGATAGATTTCCAACCAATGATTAAATGTCGAAAGACGCAAGGTCGGACCAAGGCCAAGGAATCTTCACCTTCACACAATCCACCTAGGATGGATTGTGTGAAGATTGATATAAAAGAAGCAGGATTGGCCCATTGACTCAAAATAAGAGATGAATGAAAGAAAACATGACATACAGCCGTGACCCCAGTTAGCTTAAAGACCTCAGCTAGTAGAATTATTTTGACACTTCTGTGCTGATGTATATAAAGCCCACAACTGGAAGTAGACCTCCTCTCTTGATAGAATTGAAGTATTATATATATAAAGTATATACCACGTGCCCTCATTGTGGGTACCGTAAAATTACAATGAACCATGAAAGAAAGATTTATTCGCTTATATAAAAAATAATTTTCCTGGATCGATTTCATTAATTTGATCTAAAATTAACCTCGAGATGTAAATTTAACGGATCTCTCTGAAAAATACAATTTTGATTTAATTATATTTAGTGATTCAATAAGAAAGAAATTCTATCAATGTATTCTTTTTAGGTAAATGTTGAACTTAGATTATACAGATGAATTTAATTTGTTTTCCTTCCTTATAAAGCACCAGTATGTTCACACACACACACTTATGTTCACCAGGTGCTAGCTCTTGTAGCGAAAAGGATTCAAGATGAACATGCACGCTGTGAGAGCATTCATGTTTACCATCATTAATTCAGATCTGCCGCATATGCAAGTTTACTATACATATATTATAATATATAATTATAATTTTACCAAGCTTAAAGCAATTCATAATTTTCGTCATTTTGTTTATTTCATACGCGGCTTGCGCAGATAGTTTACGGAATAGTTATGTATGTGGTAGTGCTTTCGAATTTTACGTATGACTGAATTTAAATTTACATATGACATATCTATTGGCATTAGAAAACCTATCACTGTGGATTGTGATCCTTCCCTATTTTTTGATGATATCAACCGACATTTCACCTCTACATTGGACCCTACAATCCGTTCTCAAACCATTGCTTCTATTGCATCTATGCAATCCCCAACTATTCCTGTTTTTATCTTTTCTCCTGTCAGTCAGGATGAAATTAAAAAAGCAGTTTTAGCCATAAAGTCCAAGGCAGTGAGTTGTGATGGCATAAGCAGGTTTATGGTTATTACTATTTTAGATCACCTTCTCTTGGCAATAACCCATATCATTAATGTTTTTCTTGGTTCTGGTCAATATCCCTCAGTTTGGAAGAAAGCTTTTGTTCACCCTCTACCTAAAGTCCCAAATCCTGTTTTACCTAAACATTTTCGGCCGATATATATATGTTCTGCCTTTTCTGTCCAAAATTCTGGAATCCTGTGTGCACAAGCAAGTTTCCTTATACATGCTGAGTCCCTATCAGTCAGGTTTTCACTCCGGTCACAGCACTACCACTGCTCTTATCAAGGTCACTAATGATATTAGACAGGGTATGGATGAGAAAAAGATTACAGTGGTGGTGTTTATTGATTTTTCGAATGCATTTAACACAGTGGATCATGATATCCTTCTTTCTATCCTCTCCCTTTACAACTTCGCTCCTACTGCCTTAGAATGGTTTTCTTCATATCTTCGCGGTTGCAAGCAGTCAGTCAATGTGCAATTCAAAACACAAAGGGCAAAATTACTTATTTTTGGCCGACGTAAATACTGGCGTGCCGCAAGGCGCTATACTTTCTTCTTTAATTTTTTAATTTTTTATCAATCTGATCACTTCCAATATTGATTGCGCGTACCATCTGCTGGAATACATATCTTGTTATTAAATTAAGATCGAAAAATTCTGTCATGAGTTAGAGATATTGGAATTTATCTTTAAGGATACGATGGTTATGACGAATCATTTTAAATGGAGAAGAAAACAAGCAAAATTCTGGAATTACGCCTTTGTTGTATGGAAAGTCAATTAAGCTGAGATCGATATTGTGAGATATGGTCATATTTATGTAAACTAAAAATAAATCGAATGCAGTAGTTCAACAGGCGCTTCAGCTTGTTAAGAAGTTCAAGGGAGAGGTCTGGGTAACACACATCTGCATAATCTAGAATTGGCAATATTAATGTTCGGACAAGCATGACCTTTGCTTTCATGGGAAGGAAATGCTTTAGACGATAAAGAGACTGTAATGTTGCAGTGGCTGCGGCTAATTCCTGTGACTTGTATTCGCTATTTAAAAGTGTTGTCAATATGTAGACCAAGATTTCTCACAGAAGTATTAAATGGTATTAAAATATTATTATAATAGACAGGCTGTAAATTTAAAATGTTAATCTTAACTAGCATCTTGGGGCCCTACAAGCTCTGCTTGACATTTTAAAGGATTGATAGTGACTCCAAAACAAGATATCCAATCTTGAACAGCATTCAAGTTACAAATTAGTTTGTTAATCCCGATATGAATTTCCTAGATGTGAGATACATACAGCTGCAGATCATCAGCGTACAGATGCGCACAATCAATATTAGAAGTGATCACATTGATAATAAAAATTGAAAAATGAAAGAAAAAATTTGAGGCACACCAATCTACTTCGACCAAACTTAAGTAATTTTGTCCTACATTGACTGACTTATACGACCGTAAAGATAAGATGAAAACCATTCCAAGGCAGTAGGAGTGAAGTTGTAAAAGTAGAGGATAGAAAGAAGGATATCATGATCCATGATGTTAAAAGCATTTTAAAAATCAATCAACGCCACAACTGTAACTTTTTTTCAGCCATACCCTGCTGTGACCGATGGGGTAGGCTCAGTAGGTTATGTTTCCATATAAATAAGGAAATTTGCTTGTGCACACAGGATTCCAGAATTTTGGACAGAATAGGCAGAATAGATATAGGCTGCTCAGTCTTGAACACAGGCGTAATATGGCTAGCCTTTCAGTGTTTTACAGAAATTTGGAGTGTTTGGACTTCACGACCCACTGCTGGATTTCATCCTTTTGTTGTGAACATCACTCAAACCTTTCATTATTCGTACAGCAAAGGGCTGGAATAGTTTTCCCGCGTCTGTCTTTTCCTCCGATTACAATGTGGGTGTTTTCAAAAGTAGGGCGAATAGGCATTTACTGAGATAGTGCGCCTTACCATCCAGGACTTCATTTCCGCTTAAAATCAGGTGGGATCGTGGGCACATGCTTGCACATGGTTTAAAAAAAAAAAAATGCTCAATGTTGGAGTCAAACAAGATTTGCGACTTTGGTTAGGGGATGATCACAAGTAAACGCTGGACCAGAGTCAAGAGAAAAATCAACGATATGGATTAAAGTCAAGATAAGGAGAAGCCTTGAAATACTAACAACCATAAACCTACATTTATTATCACAATCCATTGCCCTGGACTTTAAGGCTAAAACTGTTTTTTTTATTTTATCGTGACTAACAGGAGAAAAGTAACGGAGGTGACGGTGTGCAATGCCCTATTTTATTTAACCTTCGCAGTCGAGACTGAGCCGCGGAGGGAAGGTAGTATTGGTGTTACGCTTATGTGGCTGCGGTGGGGCCGGGGGGTTAGTGTTGCGTTGCCGCACTCCCTGTCTACCTGAGGTTGTTTCGTTGTCCTAGTCCCTATGTCCTCTGGGTGGAGAACTCAGGGCTCCACTTCCAGTCTTCAGAGGGAGCCAGAGTAGAAATGTGTTCTTCTGTTGCTACTGCGGAGCGATAATTAGTTGGTGCGAGTCCGACATAACCCATCTTTGGCCCTGCAAGGGTGGGTATGCATAAGGCTATGCCCACTCTTTGCACATGTAAAAAAAGATAAAATAGAGCCATGAACCAAAGACGTGAAATTATGTAAATTATGTATGCGCGTAATGTGCTAATAATGTTATGTTTATATATCTATATGTATATATAGTATGTATGTTAGATTTACTTCCCCTTTTAAAATCATTTAAAATATGGTGAGATGTTAGGCTCTAAAAATTTTATATGCGTCTTAAAATAATGTCACAAAAAGCATTGCGAAAAAGAACACAGCATGCAAAAATTTATACTACTAAAAATAAGAGTAAACGACTTTCTGTGAGCTTTTTGCGTATGTATAAAAAGAAATAAAATTATTTTATTGCCATAGCTATAAATAAATACAATAAATATGTACTGCAGTAAACTTTAGAGAGTGCAAAACAAGCTTTCTGGCGTGACACAAAATTTTATTTTAAGACATATGTATAGTGTTTTACAACGCAATCAGTAACGGCTGCAAAAGTTCAACTCTACAAATGTTTGTTAAATAACTCTCCAAAAAGTAACACAGTTCCACTTTAATTCTTTAAGTGCTCGTATAATATATATATCTATATATATATAACTCCTTATTTTAACTCCTTAATTTTCTAATCGCGTCATGCTTCTTTGCCATTTAATATGCGTTTCATTGGTGTCTTTTTATATACATCACTGAATAAGAGATTTATCTACCAACCGTGTAAGTTAGATTTTTTTATTATATTGATAGTAACAAATGAGCACACATGATATCTACATTCATCATCATAATGCAGATGCGTTGTCACCCTTGAGGAGTGAGATGAAGTGCGTCGTGACAAGTAATAAAGGTCTCCGGATCCCCTTGAAGCACAAGACGAAAGAAAGCAACAATATGCCGCTATTTCACGCTGCCTACCCCGGTCTAGCTGACCCATTCATCCTGCAGTTAGAAACAAACTGCAGCGTAGCTCTACCACTGATAAAAATGCAATTCAATAATAATGGTAGTTAGTGTCCAAGTGCTCGCTTTTTATTCACGATACTCGAGCAATCCGAATTCTATCCTCGTTATCGGTGCCAATGCGATCGTTAATTACATTTAATAATAAAGAAAATAAATGATGTTTCAAGACATCTGGAGTTCCCCCATACCCATGCATGCATAGGTAATGATAATAATGTTTTTATTTAATTAGCAATAAAGTACACAATATACAATACAAACTAAAATATACAAAAATATACAGTATGGAGGTAGTGCTAAAATATACAATATGCAGGTGAGAGCTAAAATGTACAATATGCAGGTAGAGCTAAAATATACAATATGCAGGTAGATCTAAAATATACAATATGCAGGTGAGAGCTAAAATATACAATATGCAGGTGAGAGCTAAAGTGTACAATATGCAGGTAGAGCTAAAATATACAATATGCAGGTAGATCTAAAATATACAATATGCAGGTGAGAGCTAAAATATACAATATGCAGGTAGAGCTAAAATATACAATATGCAGGTAGAGCTAAAATATACAATATGCAGGTAGAGCTAAAATATACAGTATGGAGGTAGTGCCAAAATATACAATATGCAGGTAGAGCTAAAATATACAATATGCAGGTAGAGCTAAAATATACAGTATGGAGGTAGTGCTAAAATATACAATATGCAGGTAGAGCTAAATTAATATTGTTATTGTACTTAAATATGTCACTTCTCTCGTAGTTCAACCACTAAACATGTGAACATAACAGCCAAATATTGCATACTTACTGCTAGTATCTGAATAAGCAGACTATGACTCCAATAGCCGTATTACTGGTAACGGGACTGCCATCTCAGTGCTGAGTGATGACCACGCATCTGCACTATGATTCCTTACCGAGGCTTAATGTGGGTGTCATGAGCCGGAGTAATCACTTGACTCACGGATTGTTCTCACCCTTAATAAAATGAAAAATAAAAATATTTTTAATTTTTAAAAATAGAATACTAGCAGTTCTCTTAATGTTACTAACATTCCGTTTAATAACACTCTCTAGAGAGGAAACAGTAACTTTACTTTTTTCTTTGACTCTTAACCAATAAGCTACACGTTCGCCAATGACTAATTTAATCAGAATATGTCGCAATGTGTGCTTCTCTAAATGAATTATTCAATACAGCAACAACACGCCATCCATAAAACCCACACGAGTGCTGTAAAATGCCGAATTTTTCCTAAGTTTTTTGTAGCATTATGAAATGTGTTCAGTAATCCGTCACCGGTTTGCGATGTGCCTGTATAAAAATATTATTCGCGTTAGTTAAATCGTTAGATATAAGAAATAAAAAAATTAAAATGAAATGAGCCAGGTAGCATATAGAACAGATTATTATTCGAAAAGTATTGTCAATCTTTTTTATAATATGTTTTGTAAGTCGCTGTTGGATTTCCTAATAAATTAATTAATAAATAAATCTTATGTTGCTCTTATTTGTGGTAATCATCTGCATATTTTTGTGTAATATGTGGTGTAGAAAGACTTCAGGAGATGGAGAGGAAATATAAACTCACAAGATGAGCAGTGGTATTAGAGCTTTCAAGCTTGTAACCAAAAGAAGCTAACTCTAATTAAGACGCTGTAAATCTTTGAACACCTTACGCTTAACATTTTCTGTACTATATTTTAACCACTAAATTCGAGCTTAATACTTTCAGCTACAAAATTTTCAGATACTAAATTTTGACGCAGTAAACCCCTAAACGCCTTATGCTTCACAATTTTCTGCACTGTACTGCATTCGAAAAACTGTATTAGAGCGTGAAAGCTTGTTACCAAAAGAAGCTAACGCTAAATTGAGACGCGGTAAACCTCAGAGCAATAAATCTAAGTCGTAATTACGTTCAGAGCTTTCCATTTCTCATCCGTGATACATTTACATTTACTCTTGAAACTTGAGAAATCTCAAATATATCTACAATTAGGAATAAAAGATAATATTGTTTTTATCATTAGCTCACTGTTTTTCTGAGATGGAATACCTCCGTTACCGTTACCTGCAATTTGGTCCCTGAATACCTTCACTCACCAGACGACACACGTCAGTGCTTCGTGTCACCTTTACTTGAATAAAAATGTCACGAACACAGTAAAGTACAGTCGTAGGTGTATAAGTAAATTATTTTGCCTTAAAATACAAACTTAAGATCGTTGCGAAACTATGTATGTGTAACATTCTAATTCTGAAACTTTTTTTAAGTATTAATATATAAATTATAAATTATATATTTTCAAACTTTTTGGACATTCTGTTATTAATTTCCATTGAACTTTGTATAAACTATAACGACACTAAGAGAAATCTCGGAGAAATATAACGGTAACGGGTGGTGCTGACTTCAGTCCCTAAACATCTATATCCAATCTAAACAAAGATTCAAGGTGCACAGGCGTTTTCCTTACCCACAGAGTAATAGGCTGATGGAATACCATATGACCTGGGTTCTCCGAATCCCTACACTCGTCATAAGAAATACAGCATTGTATGGTTGCTGTGGGGCGTGATCCTTACCCAGTCGAGTCAACCTATTGGTGCTTCTACTTTATAATTGCGTAGCGGCTTTAAAAAAATCTTCATTCAGTAGCTGAACTATTAAATGTCTTAAATATTGGAAGCTAAGCACAATTACAATGGTAGTATTGTTTACGTAAGCGTATTCCTTAAATTTCAAGTAGTTAGAAAACAAATTTATGTTATAGGCAAAGTGGGAAATAACACAAAGAACGTAATTTGTATTCTGACGCGATTCGCTGTCCCCTTTAATAAAGTTTAAGAGTTTAAACAAAGTTTAAATGTACATTGTTCTACAATTTATATCTAAACGAGATATTTGATACGAGGCTTGATGTTCCTTCCTCAAATACCTCGTCATTTATACAAGATGCTGATAACAGTACAAGATGTATAGATTTCAGTTTACATAATATACATTAAAAGTAAACTGGGTCAACTTCCTTTGCTGTTGCATCGCGGATCCTTGGTGGATAAAATGTTTGTTTCGACGTAATCATAGAGAAACTGTATAGATCGTAATGTGGCCCTAAAAAGGGCCGTTTTTATCTTTTCTAGGGATGACGCGTCGACCCCGCGTGCGCAGGTAGCTAAGTATCGATAACGGGTTGCATTACGTGCACATCGACTATAGGTGTATGCGCAACTACGGCACTATTATATATCCTGCGCAGTTAATGACTTGATGATGATGCATTATGACCACAGTGATAACTTCTGGTGATAACCAACTTACTTTGATAATTGATCAGGCGGATATCAACAAAATTAGCTCAAAAACCGGACACGGTCACTAGTTCTTCCATTTCACATCTTAGACGAGATAACTTAGTTTCGCTTGATCATTGAAGCATGCTAGTACTTATACAGAATGGTGGAACATACTATATAAGCTCCTCCAAGTAATTTTAGTTTCACTATACTGTATAAACTCCATCATACTATATTAGTTCCACCATATTATTTATATAGTATAAATAAATTAATATTATATAAAATCCACCATACTATAAAAGCTCCACCATATTATATAAACTTCAGCATACTATATAAATTCAAGAAGTGCTAATGATATAAACAATAATCAACAGTATATGTACATGTGTACATGTATTAAAGATGAGAAACAGAAAGCCCTGCGTAATTACGACTTAGAATTATTGCTCTGAGGTTTGCCGCGTCTCAATTTAGCTTTAGCTTCTTTTGGTAACAAGATTTTACGTTCTAATACAGTTTTTCGAATGCTGTACAGAAAAATGTTAAGCGTAAGGCGTTTAGAGGCTTATAGCGTCTTAATTTAAAGTCTGCTATTTTGGATAGCAAACTTTTGCGCTCGAATTAAGTGGTTAGAATATAGTACGGAAAAATGTTAAGCATAAGGTGTTCGGAGACTTACAGTGTCTTAATTAGCGTTAGTTTCTTTTGGTCGCAAGCTTTAAAGCTCTAATACCCTTGGTCATCCTGTCAGTTTATATTTCCTCTCCATCTTGTGAAGGCTCGACCTACACCCCAATATTACACAATAACTACCACAACTAAAACCATCATAAGATTTATTATTTTATTTATTTATTAGGTAATCCAACGGCGACTTACAATACATAATAAAACAAGACATTACTTACGACATACTTATTGCCGACAGTGAGATTTATATATACATACCTACATAGGCTGTTGCTTTACTGTTATTTAAAGAAACATACAAATATATATATACACATATATAAATATATATATATATATATATATATATATATTACACAACTGAAACAAAGGTAGTACATAAACCGATAATAATCTTCAGATTCTTCTGGGGATTTAAATTAACGATCCGAGCTGCTTGCTTATAAAAGTGGGCCATGGGCGTGATTAATATTGGACTGTTGCATTGTACTAGATTTTATAAAGTTTTTGTTATTTAATGTCCATAAAGGTTGTTTGATAATGAAAAATTATGTACAAATATCACTATAATTGACTCCAAACATTAAAAATCAGCGATATATTAAGAGTAACGCAAGTAGGCTGTGTGAGCAGATATTCCTTGTGGAACCGATAACCAATGGGGAAGAAAGGGTCTTGAGTAGCAATTTTGGACTTGCAGTAGCAGTGTAGGACGGACTATTTTTGTTTTGATAGATAGGATGATAAAGTCAAACGTGGTTAAGAGGGTCCAGAGTCTGATGGCGTGTAAAGAGATTGAGAAAACTTTGCAGCTTACCTATTTGCAGCTCAATACCGGCCAAAGGAATATTTGACGTCACACATACCTGCTGCTAAAACTAAGTAGTCACAGATTTTCCAAGCCAAGAATATCCAGGTTCCATTCAACGAGACAAAGTGCTACTTCTCGTATCCAGACCAAAATACACCTAATGAATGAAATGTTGGCCATAATATCCTCGTCTATGTATAGCAATATGCCTGAAATCATTGATCATTTACTCGTATTTTTTTACCATCAATTTGTGTAGCATAAATACTTTCCCTCGGCTGGGCATCGAAATTAGTACCAGCAAAGACGACGACTCGGACGACTATGCGATGAGCCAGTGAAATTAATATAAACAATTTTCAATATTCATAATGAGTAGAGACACTAAGGGGAAATAGAAATACATTACGCCCCGCAAATAAGACAAAGTACTGCGCTACAAGCGTAATTGCGTCTTTGATTTATTGCTTCTGAGCTTTGTCGTATCTCAATTTCACGAGTTATATGTTACATGTGTTTTAAACAGAGTAATTTGTAACAAAGTCGAACAGAGTGTTATCCTAAAAGTTTTCGTTTGAAGAAACTTTTTGTAATGGTGAATATGTATAAAAGATATACTAGAATATAATGCCAATGCCAGACAACTTTCTTTACTGTCCATGAAGTAGTGTAAACTAAATCGTGTAAAAGTATTATTACAGATTTGAGACCGATATTTGTTATTCATTTAATATATTTTTAGTAACAGTCTTAATAAAAGGCAAATGTAATATATACATTAGTGGTCACATAACTAAAGACTGCGTGACTTTAATGCCAAGCTTACAACTGGTTTTCAGGTATTAGGAATACCAATGGAAATATTTTGTATAATCACACCTTCATAGACAGTTCACAAACTATGCCTTAAATAGTCCTATTCTACCGTAAAAACCAAACTCTGTTCACACCTGACTTAATTTTAGTTCAAAAACATCGATAGTATAAACGACAACAAATAATTAAAGCGTTATAATCTAACCATCTTCCTGTATACTTCAAAATGCTAGTCATGTGTTCGCAGATTGGGGCAGAAAATATCTAGACCAATTTAACCCTAAGTTTGTGCGTTTACTGCCAAAGAATCCCATTGTCTCATCATCTCCTAATTTTGAACACTCTCCCCTTGCTACTTCAGCTAGTATCGGAATCCTTGGCGTTGACATATCGAGAGGCGTTCAGTTCCGCGGTCACTTGGACGGTAAAACCAAATTGGCCTCTAAAAACCTGGAAGTGCTTAATAGAGATAGTCAGGATTTCATGTCGGCCCACTGTGTGCAACTTTACAAAGCGCAAGTTCGGCATCACATGGAAATACTCTTCTTACCGGGCCGGGGACCCCAGTACCAATATCCTCTATTTGACCTCATTCAACTACTTTCCGATCGGCTTAATTCAGTGGCACTTCGAAGAGATGTTGCATCAATATGCTTTTTTTAGTGAATTTACCATGGAGAGTGTTCTGAGGAGTTGTTCGGATTACTTCCAGTCGCCGAGTTTAAACATCATACATCACAACAAATTTCAACATTTTATCCTCATCTTCTCTGCTATTAAGAATGTGCATGTGCGTAGGCGATGAGCTGTTTGCTCGTTCGCCACCTATACTATAAAAAAATAGGCCAACTTTTTATCTTTTTTTAGAATATTAAAGGTATAATAAAAAAAACATTTCATTTTTCAAACGATTTTCAAATTCATTCACGAAAAGAAAGACTAAAGAAAATATTGCAAAATTTTATGTACTTATCTCATTCCTTAAAGGAAAGATTAAATAGTAGTGTTGGAAGCTTTTCAACGAATATGCAAATCATTTTCTGCAACATTACGTGGATAAAGTGAGCATAGCTAAACACAATAAGCCAAGTTGAAATTTCCACAGCTTTAGTATCGCAAAAGTTCATTATTTCCGCAATTGCTCGTGCCTACTCTTACGGCTGGCTGAGTAAACCCGACTTTATTGTTGGTAATGCAATCATTATTTTTATTTCTGATGATGATGATGATGACGTCCGCCTGGTGGACGATACCTTCTATTTTATCTTAGTGCCAGATGACGTCAACTGCTCACAATATTTTATTGTGTGGTAAGGATATGTGCAAACACAGAGGCAACTCGTCCTCGTTGGTATTTGAATTTGATTTTGTTATACGTCCCGTGGCCTTTACACTGCATCTTAACCTTCCTCTGATATTATTATGCATGCTTTACAACGGAATAGAGACCGGGATGAAGAGTGCCTTTGTGTTTGGCACTATAAAATATTCTACGTAGTTGATGTCGTTCTGGTAATAATCAGAAGTTATAGCTTTGGTTGAGATCGGCCAGATGGACATCATAATAATAATAATTATTATTATTACATTGAGAGTTACAAACGAGCGCACAAAATTCATCTGATGACGAGTGATTCCTGCGGACCATGACATCTACATTCAACCTTGACAAGGAATCATAGTGCATATGCGTTATCACCCTCGAGGACTGAGATGGAATGCCTCGTCACCAGTAATAAAGGTCTCCGAATACCTACACTCACCAGACTGTTACGTTATGTTTTAATTATGCTACTATTTTACGCTGGCATTCTGTGTGGGCGTGGTCCTACTCCGGTCGAGCTGACCCGTTCATTCTGCAGCTAAAAACTGTAGCGTAACTGCACCACTATAAAATATACTACTTCGTATGATCTAGTGTCGTAAGTACTTCAACAAAATGAAAGGTTTCAATCAAATAAGATCAGAATATTTAGATGCAGTATCAGCGATACAGGACATTCAAAAACACAAACAAACAGACCTTAAAACTAAAACGTTCTGTTATATTGAAACCGAAATCAAGACGTCACAGCATCAAGATACGACTAACCTTATGTCTTAATAAAATATTTTTATCTAGCGATCGAACCATTTGCAGCTAAAAGGGTTCGTGATAATAAAGCCATAATCAGTTACACAGGCTTAATTGAAGTAATGCGGTGGTTTCGTGGCTTAATGTAACCATTTGATTCTGATCCATTATTTAATTAGGTTCGACGGTTTTCACTATCCAGCATCATAACCAATAAATTAAGTTAATGGAAGACATAACTAGATACGGGAATTTGGTTTTGAAGAATTTATTTTTTATTCCTTATGGTTTCTGTGCCATTTGTATTTCAGTATAAAGCTTTGATATAACCTTCCAGTTCTGAACAGATTCACCATGCGGCTCCATTTCGGATTAGTGGAATTCCCATGTAACGTTTTCCTTGTGATATTTTCCTTTACTGCGGTGCACGCAAATTATAAGAACTACCTTAGCATTTTAACATCTTCATTGGTGCTACTAGCGGGAAGGAACTCAATTTCCTCGCATACAGAGAAATTTAAAGCGACAGACACCGAACTGAGGTTGTATTAAGTACCTATTGACATTCAATATAATTGATTTTATAAAACATTCGGCGTTGAACGGTGACGTCATAAGACAGCCTACTCACACCTACTCTACCAGTCTAAAACAGCCTACTCACACCTACTCAGGGTGTCAAAAACCGATTTACGACATATTTAATATCGCCAAATTTATGAGTTCCCCTATATCAATGGGGTATTATTTCGTGGAAAGATTCTTCGGGATCTACAAAACGCACGAGGGCCATTGGAGGTCAGCCTAAGCTCCTCCCAGGGGAGGCGGCACCTCCTCCAGCACTTTCGCTGTGCTGCGGCGATCATCCAGATCCCCACTCTATTGCCTTCAACCCTGGCGTTCCCTTTTAAGCGACTTATACAACAGCCTGGAGATACATAACCTGGGCGCTACAAAGCTGGAACGTTACTCTTATTTTTTATTACATTTAAAGTAACCGTTGTCACCCTTGAGGACTGAGATGGAATGCCTCTTCAGCCAGTAATAATTTAATATGCTATTAAATGCTATTAATAAATTATTATGCTATTTTTTTACGCTGGTATTCTTTGAGTGCGTGTTCCTACCCCGGTCTAACTGGTCCATTCATTCTGCAGCTAGAAACAAACTGCATTGTAGCTCTACCACTGTGAAAGACTACTACTCAACCTAGCGAATGCCTTAATGAAAAGGCTACAAATTATGCCTGGGATAATAATATTTATGAACATTTTTCATCACTAATTGCTTCGCATGGCCCGCGGTGAATTAAATAAAAAGCGTCTTGGTAAAATTTAAAACGTTTCCATTTAACAAAACATGTCCTATTCCGTTTGGGAATACCTATTTTTTTCATAAATCATCCGTTGCGACATTTTACATGAGCTGTATTTCACTTACATAAATACCCGTTCACTATATTTTATTGTCATTGTGTGTGCGTGCGAGTGAATGAAATTTATGAAATCATTAATGGATTGCAATTAAGAAGTTGCATTAAAATCTCTTTGGCTGTACTGTATCTATATAGCTTTTTCTGTATTTTTATACGATTAAATAGATGAAATTTTTTTTAAACATAAATTAAAAAGCAAATACAGTTTCCCACCTTTTCTACAGTTTTTCTGTCTACCAAAATAAATGAATCTAACGGAGAAATTCGATACATTTTGAAGTTTTATTACAAAGCAGAGAAAAAGGAAACAATAGAACAGGGCGCGAAAAGAATCGTGACATTTATTGACTTAACGCAGTGTTAGTAAGAGAAGCACAAAATTGGTTCAAGCGTGAACTAACTCGCAATAAGGTGATGCTTTTTGGTGGGGTTGGATGGGCATCGATCATTATTAGCTTTTACTGCCGGGCAATATACAGTAGCTACCATTGTCAAATCATAGTATTACTAAAATATTAATAAAATAATACTTAACAGATCTAAATGCGCCAGATATCTTGTGGATCATAGAGATTTATCGGCAGTTCAGTACTTTCACAGTAATGGTACATGTAGATCAAAACTAAATCCCCTCTTAACAATACTTTCTACCTCTTTATAAGGTCAACAAATAATACCGGTCAACTAATTGTGCCTGGAAGACCCCACTATCTCACATGACTTAATTAAAGCCCCTAAAGGCCTTTACGGACGAATGAAAATCATTTTAGTATTGACCATTACCTCCAGTTAGGGCGAACCATTAATAGTTCAACTATAGTTCTAGTAAATAAACTTTAGTTTGGTAACTATGGAGTACGAGTACCGAAATAAGGACAATGTTTTTTTTTTTAAAAAATACAAAATAAAAAATGTTAAGATTACTAACATTTTTGTTAACTAATCCAACTAAGCTGTTTGTGCTAGGAACTGGTGCCACAATAGTTGCATGGTAGATGCGAACCTACGTCGTTCAGTTTCGCAATCGTACCCTGATCCTTTAGACTATTGGCGTAATAAATTCAATTACTAGTGCTTATATCTTTAGCGGACACTTTCATTAATAACTAATAGTTATTTTTTATTATTATCCTATTTTTGTTTTAAATAAATAGTCATGAATGATGAATTAGTCTGAAGCCTCAATAGCCTAACGGTTTATTTATTTATTTAAGCTTTATATACAGTCATGTATAAAGGCGTAATTAATGCCTTAGGCATTGTCTACCAGTAAACCTTAAAGTTATGCAGAGATCAAATGAGGTGGGTGTAATATATTCATTATAAAATAAACAACATATATATGTGATTAAAAAATACATATATAACTACATATTAATCCATATTTAGGGGATGGTCTGCGAATTTCGGGTCTTAAGTTTGAATCTCCCATTGTACTGTCGTGAACCATATCTCACAAGTATTTAAGCTTGGCAGGAGTTGGTTAAATGGAATTTTAGTAATGTTAATACAGTTTTTAAAAAAGAAAGCAATTATTCATAAGAATAGTAGCATTATATAGTGATATATATATCCGATAGTAGTGGGGCCACACTGTAGATATTTTCTGAAAGAAGCTGGAACATGATTTGGTTGGCTTTACCCTTACAGAATAAAGTAAATGTATGAGTCGCATATGTATAAGTCGTATTGCATTGGCCACCACGTGGTTCCACTGCAGATTGGCGATCTTTATGTCTATGAAATATTTTTTTACAAATGTCCATGTTGTGTGCAGCAAGAATCACTCACCATCGGGTGAACTGTCTGCTCGTTTGTATCTAACCCCACGATTAAGGTTTCATTTAGACGACCTATACATTTTTTTTACAGATATATGATTCTCTACTCACTGAGCCACGCGGCCGTCAAAATACTTATATAATGAAGGTCTATTGTTATATGCCTATCTGCACCGTCAAGTGAAATTCTTAAGACGTGGCAAAGACTAGATGAATGAGTAAAGCTGTGAGATCAGCTTGATTGCCGCAATATCTTTTGTAAGATGGAAGGCACTCGAGATAAAATTGAATAGCCGATTAAAGAGCTCTTGTGGTATATTTAATGTTGCAAATATATTTGAGTCACACAAAAGAAAACATGATTTAAATGTAATATGTAAACACGTATGTGTAATATGTAAACATATCTTTCCTCTATACCAGACTATCAATAAGGATTATTAATCTCTTTCTATGTATAATTCTCTAATCTCCCTTAACGCCCAGAGGATAGTTGCCACAAAATATGCCTTTATGTACGAAACCATATTTTTTTTATTAAGAAGAATAGCATTATTACTAATGGTAGTACATTAGCTTACACCCCAACACTTGTGATGTAAGTATGGGAAAATCTTTCAGGAAGTAACCAATTCTTATGGCGCTTTCTTGGAAAGTCCCACGTCTAATTTATATCGATTAACAAATATAAATGGTATATACTTTTTATAAATAATCTTGCAGGTGTAGATGATAAAAGTTTAAAACATATTGCAAAGATAATGTATCTCTACTATTCTAAAAGAGCCTAATGGTTTGGTGTACGGTCTGCGAAACTTTCGGTTCTAAAGTCTATTATCGTCGTGAACCGTCTCCTCTCACAAGCTTATTAAGCTTCTTTGTTTGTAGTGGCTTATAGGAACGTTAGAACAAGTTATTTAAATAAAATATTTTAAAACAAAGTAATTCAAAAGTTGTATATTAAAACTATTCAAGAATGTATAAAGAGAATCTGCAAGATCAAGTTATAATCATCTGAATAAACTGCAATTCCCGCTTTTAAGATTTCATTATCTTCCATTTTGCTTGCTTTTGACTCGCTATATCGGAACCATCATAAGCTCATTTCTTCATCATATGCTTATTTGCATTCCGACTTTTCATTCCAAGAATAAAGTTCTCCTTTAGAAACATAACAATTTGAATGCAGGTTCCTCATCTTACGGATTTTTCCATGTAAAACGTATTAAAGTGGTTACGGAATGTACCACCACCAATATTTGATTTATGTATATATTTATATATTAGGTTTATATACGCGTAGGTTTACCACGTAATTATTAGTTGTAGCGTGACTCTACATTAGAATCGAAAGAATAAAAAACACTCCCGTCAATTAATATAACATAAAATTTCAAAACTCTTCAAACTTAACAATCTGCCGGGGCTCAAGTTAATCTCTCGTCTTTCGTAATTCATCTATACTTAGCCGCTTCTTAACTTAGTAGCGCATACTTTATGCTTCATTTCATTTATAAAGTACTTTTATTAGACGTTTGTTTGAACGTAGATATGCATAACTCGTTTGTTGTTATAAAGATATATTTATTTATTCAACCTTTATTATTCACGCCTTACAAAAAAGGAGTACAAATGGCAGACTTAATGCTTAAGGACATTCTCTAACAATCAAGCCATGGGGGCCCTGAGAAAAGTTCCGGTAGGTGCGGTAAATTTAAAAATAATAGAATATTCTATAAAAAAATGATATATCTAAAATAAAATAAGATTAGATATATAAGAATTTGAATGTTTATTAAAATGGATATGGTTGATTACAATACTTTCCCAATTCCACGTATCCAGTTACAATGCATACTGTTTTACAATGAAGCCGTAACCAGCAACTGATCTGATTTTTTTAATTTTAGTATATAAATTCCATTTAATCCAATTTCATAAAAAGATTTTATATCCTGTATTGTAATAATTTACATAAATTTTGATAGGAATTAATTATATTTTTATAAACCATACGCAATTTCATTTTAACTAATCACAGATTGCTATCGGTGGACTGAAGCAATCTACATTTAGAGGGTTCCAGATAACACAGCCATAATCAATTATCCCCGCTTAATTCCCATAAAGGGACCGTTCAGAGATCTAATATACCGTTTGATTCCGGTGATCCACAATTTAATTAGGCTTAACGACCTTCACAGCCCAGTGTCAATAGCCAATACATTAAATTAATGTCGGTTGAAAGCTGACGTAGGGGCTTTTCACGCTTACGTTATAACTTTTAATACTTTAGTGGTTTTCGTCAGGTCAGAATTGCAAATATATTTTGAATTATATAGCAGTCATTAAAAAGTGCTGTTTTTTTTAGAAAGTAAACATTTATAACATATTTTTTATTTCCTCATCAAAATACAATTATTCCTTCTAAGCATATAATGCTTGTGCCAGGAGATAGCACTTGTTGGCAACCTTTATACATGACCACGTACACTACACACATTGCTATCGATGACGGGTTAAGTCAATAGAGCACATTATCTTGGCTAAAGACATCAGATATAATCGACATCAGATATAATCGACATCACATATAATCGACATCACATATAATCGACATCACATATAATCGACATCACATATAATCGACATCACATATAATCGACATCAAATATAATCGACATTTTTTTATTGTAGTGAAAGTGACAAATGACAGCTAATATATGTTGTACTGTATCTTTATGCTGTGTATTTCCGCTGGTATTATTTTAGAACGTAATCCTTCGTAAGACAAACCGAATCATTCATACCGCACATAGCAACAAACGCACATCTGTCACGGTCAATCGATATATATCATTAAAACTAATATATAACTCTTATTAATGATCCATATGTATTTCGGTTAATTTAACCTGGTCACGTATAACTGCAAGATATGTATGCACTAACAGAGGCAATACGGTAGCAATTTTGCATTAGCATTGGAAATGTTAATCTATTGATGCTCAATCAATATGATCGTACATTAGTATTCAGTTCAGCGTCTCGGTAACTATCTGCTCCAGACTGAACAGCTGTTTTGAAACATGCGAGAGTGTTAGGCGCAATATATTATCATAGCAAATGATACGTCATATTTCATAATACATAAGACGTGCAGCTTGTGACTACTTACTCGTAAGTTTATTTTGAAGTGAAACTTCTTTGGGCGCGATGAAACTAAAGTTTCAAGAACAATTTTGAGTGCAAAGTTTTAAAATAAAACGTACTTGACTAGAGAAAGAAAAATATGTACACAACATTATAACAATGTGATATATGTACATTGCTCGTTCATTTTTGTTTACTATTTCTCTGTCTGTATCCTTCTTTTTTTCGGTTTACCCTTATTTATTTGATTTTTACATATAAGTAAAGATAAAGTTTCAATCGTGATTTTTAATATTGTGGATAATTTTGACGCTGATGTTTGGAGACGACACTATTGCACACAGTTCACCTGAGGGTAAGTGATGACATTTAGACGTGATTATATTTAGATCCTCAACAAAGATACAAGATGCTTTATCACCCCTTAAGACAGAGATGGACTGCCTCGTTCCTAGATATCGGGCCTTCGTATCTGTTTTATGGCTTTAAATAAAGTACACCATTATTATCTATACAAAGGAAATAATTACCTTTTATTATGTCTTAATAGTTTACCAGCGCCCCACATTAATATGTTTAATTAAAAGTAAGTAGTAGTTAACTACGAAGTACAAAGGATAATGGTTTTTAGTTTTCATGATACCACAAAGTAAGAACCCTTTTGGACATTTATTTAAGTCGCATATAAATTAAAATCTTTCGCGATATTGTTTTTTTTACATTGAGAATAACAAACTCACACACAGTTCACCTGATCGCAAGTGATTCCTGCGGCCCATGACATCTACATTCATCCTTGACAAGGGATCATAATGCGTTGCCACCCTTGAGGACTACGATGGAATTCCTCGTTACCAGTAATAAAGGGATCCCTGCACTCACCAGACGAAACACAGCAGCGTTATGCTGCTATTTTACGCTGGTTTTCTGTTAGGGCGTGGTCCTACCCCGCTCAACTGACCCATTCAGTCTGGAGTTAGATACAAATTGCAATGTAACTCTACCACTGTAAAATTTATTTATTGGAAATAATTTAACAGAAGTATGAAAATTGAAATAGAGTGTTGTAGATTAAATATCAGTGAAAAGTTTTCTATAAGACATATTTTACTGAAATACGTATTTAGTACGAAGAGAAGAAGAGAAGAGGGTAAGAATGTATTGGGATGTAACAGATGTGTGTGGCATACATTGTTCAATAGTTGAACTGTAGGTATCTGATGGTTAAATTAAACGCTCTTATATATTTCCTGAACTGGTTAAAAAGGTATTACTTTAAATAGATTATGTTTGCACACGGCACTAATGAGATTGCGATGCAAAATACAAGTAGTGTCATTTAGTTTAGATAACATCAAATATGTTTTGTAAGTGGAATTGCTAAAACATGCATGATGTTTTTCTTGTTGCATATATATACACACATATATATACATACAAATATATACATACATATATATACATACATATATATACATACATATATACACATATATACATATACATACATATATATAAGCTTGCATCGGCGTAAAGTTGTATATAGGATGTTAACGCTTGCCAATTCTGATCTTTCCCTGCGTGAAAAAGTATCCGTGTAATTTATCAAATTCTTAAAAATTATTTGTCAAAGTAAATTCATAAATCAAACTCAATTTCATTTTTAAAGCTGAACAAAGTCTTCATAATAAGCTTTCCGAACTCTTCATTGTATATTTAATTGTTGTTTTACAATCAGTCTCATCTGAAATTAATGGAATTCCTTCAAAGTGATTAAGATGAAAATTCTTTGCAATGACAACATCGAAGCTATAATAATTAAAAATTACTTTCATATTACAAAATTCTTTCAATTAACTCAATAACGTGAAAATTAAGAATTTACTTATAAAAGTTTGCATGCGTTCGTCATTCAATATCTCTCGAATGATTTCCGAGAATTTTACTTTATAAAAATTTTGATTCTAATTTTGGCGCTAATTTAACGTTTCTTAACTTTTAATTGAATGATAACACAGACGTGGCAACGCATCTTCTTTATTGTTCCACTTCAAGTAACCTCTTTTGAAAGGATTGGCCTACTTCTATTATATGTAATTTCCTTGTGGATGTATCATAAATTACCAAAGGATAAGCAAGGAGGAAAACGATATAAATCTCTTTCCGCGTCAAATACACGAAATAAAGATAATGTAGTTTATTATTATCACACAGGAAGTACCATATAAATATATCTTGGATATGTGTTGATATTATTTAGTACAGCTATATATATTATATGTAGTAATATAGTCGATGCAGGTAGCTAAGGATCGTAGTCCACGGCAGTCTGTGGGCAAGGCCCATGCCCAGTTGTGGACTAGTGATGGACTGAAATGGTGATGAACACAGTGGCTCGACTGGAGAAGGATCACAGAATAACATCACAAAATAGTTTCGTGCGGTGAATAGTGAAGCGTCAATAGCCTAATGGGCGGCAGAAAAGACACGCTCGGATAGTGAGAACTGTATTGTAAGTAAGAGAAATCATACTAACTCGCGGATCCGGTATCCGAGAGCACTGAATCAGGTGAAGCCGTTAGAGTCGTATAGGCTAACAGGACTAACATCAACAGAATCCAGAGCTTAATGTTTTAGATTATGGTCTGTGAAACATGTGTGGTTCGTAGTTCGTGGAGCATCTCGTAGCACAAGCGTTTTAAACTTATTAACGTTCACAGTAATGTTTATTGCAACGTTAGAATTATTTAAATATAAAAATGTGAGGAATACAGAGACCCAATAACAGCTAACAAAGCACTATTGTAATCCTCAGGGTGGACGACAACGCATATGTGACGTCATAGGCGCCAGTCAGCTCTTACCATCGGGTGAATTGAATGCTCGTTCGTCACTCTTAATATTATATTTTATTATATAAAAAAACTAAGTAAACTCTCTTTCTCTGCACGTGATAAAAAAACAATGTGAATAGACATTCCACTCAGTTACTTAATGAGACAACGAATTATGATTCCCCTCATCTACATTCATCCTTGACGACTCAGATGAAATGCCTCTTATATATATATATATATATATATATATATATATATTTATTGTTGTCTATATATAAGAATGTAGTTAGAAATTATATATGCACATTTTGTATGAGTGTAGTTTTTTTTTATCACTTGTAATAAACGGAAACGTTATGTAAACCCTAGATGATATAATTACTATCACATTATTAATCTGTAGGGAGCAAAAGATATGCACATGCACAACAAGTATGCAGCAAACAGCACGAAGTGCTATTGAAACTGCGTATTGTGGCGTCACCGGGGGGCGGGCCGCTGGACCGGTCCAAGTGTGTAGTGATAACTATTTATATCGTCTGCTGAGTGTAAGGATCTGGACACTCTTAACTGATGAACTTAATGCAGCTTAGTCCTCAGGGTGTCAATGAATTTGCATAATTATTCCTTAATTTTCCTTAAAATTCCGAGTATAAATGTGGAGAGTATCGAGTGTGAGGAATCATTGTCACCTGATGATAAGCATCAGGTTACCGCCCGCAATACATACAAGGCACACTATGTTGCCGGTAAGGCTGGTAACTTTTTGGTTGAATTATTAATAATTTTTTAACGTACAGTCTTATTCCACAACTAGGGAATAATACAAATATACGAATATGTAACCTATCTCTGCAAATTGTCTGAAATTATTTGTAAAAGTATTAATGCTAGCATCTGTTAGTGCGACGCTTCTCTTAAATAAATTAAAAAGCTTTGTCCGGGATTATCCTCTTTCAAACCCACCAAGACATAAATTAATTAATTAATGTTATAAAAACCCCCTTTTAGGTTCTTTAATTTGTTACGGTGTTTAAGTAAAGAATAGACTATTTTTAATTAAATAGATTAAAAAGAGGACTATTATTTAGTTAATTTTGATACGGAATCGAGAGCAACGTTTATTTACGTATTATATTTCGAACAATGCTACATATACATATATATATATATATATATATATTTATTAGACCTTTACCTATGATATTGCCGTTATTCAGTACTGGAACAAACGGCTCACGTTTACGGAGATAACTTTACAAACGAACGCACAACCTGTTTGGTTTGCCCGGTAATTTTGATTTGAAATGAACCCCGTGGTCGTCCGGACACTTTGGTCAACAATGATGAATTAAAGGCGATTGTGGAAGCTGATGATACTCAATCTACAGCTGATTTAGCAGCAGCTTTTGATATTAACATCAAAACAATATTGGTCCATTTGCGACAAGAAGATTGGCAAGATAAAAAAGCTTGATAGATGTGTGCCCCATGACCTTAATGATCGCCAGCGCAACGTACGTTTTGAGATAAGACCTGCCTCGCGCTGTTCAACAGTCACAGAAATTAAAAAATTTTGAACTGAATTGTTATGTGGGACAAAAAGTGGATTCTGTTCGACAGTCGAAAGCGCTCAGCAAGTTGGTTAGATCCTGGTCCAAACGAAAAATGACCTGTAGAAAGTTGATGGTCACTGTTTGGTGGACTAGTGCCAGTGTGATTCATCACAGTTTTTTACCAAACGGCATGACCATTACTGCAGATGTGAACTGTGAAGAACTGAAGACAATGATGGAGAAGCTCGCACGTCTGCAACCAGCTTTGGTCAATCGGTCGTCCCCGATGCTCCTACACGACTACGCGCGACCCCCTACTGCACAACAGACAGTCTCCGAGCTGCAAGAGTTGGGGTTGGAAGCTCTCCCTTATCCACCGTACTCACCAGACCTTGCATCCACCGACTATTACTTTAAAATTTGGACAACTTTTTAGCGGGAAAAAAATTAAATTCCCGAGAGGCAGTACAAAATGCCTTTGAAGAGTGCGTTGCCTCCCGTCCAGTTTATTTTTACATCAATAAACTACCACTGCGATGGCAAAGATGCATCGATTAAATTATGGGCAGTTTTAGAGGACATGGTCTGATTTAAATGACACGGCGACATTCTCTTAAAAAATCTTTGGAGCAAGCAGTGGCGAAATTTCCCTTGGAAACAGTGCGTAAATCCAAAAATTCGTGGCCAAAGAGATTAAAGGCCTGTTTAAAAGCCAAAGGGGCCACCTTTCGAATAGAATTTTTATGTAATATGTAGGTATAAATTTTAATAATATTACATTACTTCATTAAAAAAAATGCATTTTCATTGGTAACAGAACTATACGATACGAATGGCATAATCTGCTAAGAGGACACACTAAAAGAAAAATTATTTTCCACAAACGTATTACCTTTAAACAAGTTTTTACAGTAGTAAACGCTGGAACCAATTTCGAACAGCAACTCGAATGGGTCTGCTCGACCGGTGAAGGACGACACCCTCACGGAATACTGTGTGTTTCATTTAGTGTATATAAACGATGACAAAAGAGCACAAAGTACTCCTGATGGCAAGTGACAAATGCGACCCCTGGCACCTATCCCCAACGAATATTCAGGACGCCCACACGCCCCATGTGGACTGTGATGGGATGCCTCGTTACCTGCAAGTGGTTCCATGGATCCCTATACCATCAGGTGAACTATGTAGACGTATCACTCATAACAGTATATAAAAAATATGTGATCATATTTAATATAAGTATCGATTTATCAAATAGACAAAATAGAGGAATGTTTTTAGTTTAGTATATATTATATATTAGTATATATAAAATAGTTTCTAGTTAGCTGACCTAAAACTGATAGTGTGTATTACATTACTCCTGTCTATTATAAAGATCGAACTAGGATAGTGAGAACGTATTTACGTTATGCTTAACTGAACACATTTATTGCTTTCTTTGATACTGTATAGTGAAAGCGTTAATCCTAATTGAATTGTAGATCAGCTGATTCATACGGTATATCACACCGCGGCCCCACCCTTTAACCACAATTAAGCCTTCGTAATTGATCTTGGTTATATCACGCAATCTTGCAAGACATTTTAGGTAACGTGCTTCCCTTCTCTTTTCTAATAAAAGTAAAATCGTTCAGTCGCTAAGCATAACGATCTTCTCTAATCTTTTATATACGAGTATATCAAACAAAAATAATCTTGTACTTTCGATGTTTTTTCTTTTTTTTATAGGGGTGACAATGTTAGGTGGCTCGTACGTCGCATATACATCCGCATTCTCAATGAGAAATCATAATACAGCCCCCCCCCATGAGGACTGAGATGGCATGCCTAGAACCAGTAATGATACCTTATTACTTACTTCTTTTTACTCACCGGACGAAACAAAGCAGTAATAGAAAATAGTTGGTCGAATGGCCTTTTTTGTGTGGCTCCCTTACCCCTCCCCCTCCCTTAGAGTCACGCTTACCTTCATAGAAAATCATCGTGAAACAGCAGCAATACTTCGTATGATGAGTGCGGGGATCCAAGATTCTAAGGTATCTTCCAATTCTCAATATAGAAAATGATAACTTTTCTCAATATCCTTGAACCCTAGACTCTGACCGCCATATCTGCCTTTCCCGTCTTGGAATTCTGTATTTTTTTAGAACGAGCTTCATCGCACTGCTCGATAGCGAGTGTCAAATGTATTTATGTATTTTGGTAGAAAAAAGTATTATTCTCATTTTCCACAAAAGAAATGTTTACATTCAAATTATATTTTAATTTGAATGCTATATTTGTCCGGAGGACTGTTGATATAATCCACGTTTTGCATTTTGAATCATTCCACGATGATAATAACCGATTCAGAATGCAACTCAAACTCTTGTTTTTCGAATTTATTGTCTTTTTTATTTTCCTCCTGTTCGACTTCGATCACGCTGATATTTTTTGGCAAGCACCCAATGTTATCAATTGTGCATTCTCGCAAACACAGAGGCACGCACTTGTCATCGCATTCCTTAACCTAATGTAACGCATGTTCAGCTAGGAACTGCGCTATCCTGTCGTGGTAAGTTAGTATTCTGTGGTAAGGCTCCTGTGCTCCTGTCCCGGTTGGGCCGACGCGGTCATGCTGAAGAACAACATGAATGGAACAAACTACCACTGTTGAAGTATAAAATAAAGAAATTATCTACGTAATTATGCAAGAATGCATAACAGTTATTGTTTATCACGATAATGATAATTCACTTTCCAACCAATTTATTATAAGAGTCAATAGGAATGGATTCAATAAATATGATGAGATTTATTGCACCGAAGTCACATTTTATCAGAAACGGCTCACGAACAAAATAAATGACGTCATATTTTACACCGAAGGGTAGACATATTTTACAGGGAACGATTTATAAAATACTTGAAGTGACAGCGAGATAGCATTGTGGGCCGAGTAACGAGGCTTTTGTTTCCTGGCTCCTAGGTTCGATTCCTAGTCCTATTTGTGCGAAACAATTTTTTACGTATGCATTACATTAGACCAGGCGAAGACCACTTGGAGCATTTATGTTGAAGCGAATTCGTACGGCGCATTAATTTATCTTATACTGTATGCAATCAATTTGGTATACTTATAGACTTCCCCGAGTCCTTCGTGCACAAATCTGCCGCCATTTTGCTCCCTACCTACTCTAATTGTTGCCATTATTATTGTTTCAATTCCAATTTGTTAAATCTACTTTACAAAATATAGGTAATTTATTACTATATTTTCCACTTTTAACTCAAGTATAATAAATATATAATAATGTTACATTTATCCATACAACCATGCTTTATTCTCGAGTCATAGCGGCTACGTTTTTAATAATTTATATGATGTGGCTAACTGTATGATGTAGCTGTTAGATTGTAGCTGTTCTACTAGATATATAGTATAATTATTACACAAGATGATGATAAATATAATGACGGTTTTCACACCGAGAGGACATTTGTCGTTATTAACAGACCATATAATGGTGTCATTAACCCGTGCACAAGCCGTAGGCACATCTCGATTTCATTTCTATAGAAATTTAACGCTTATCTAAGAAGGATTAGATGTTATATCTGAGAATTATAATTCATTGCACAAATTTATGACACTTTTAGCAATGGTAGAGGTACACTGCAGTTTGTTTCTAGCTGCAGAGTAAATGGGTACGCTCGACCGGGCTATCCCGGTACCCGAGGGCACCCATTTACTATATTTAGCATAATGCTGCTGTCTTTCGTCTGGTGAGTGTAGGGATCCAGAGACCTTTATTACTTCTGGCGAGGTATTCCATCTCAGTCCTCAAGGGTGACAACGCATCTGCATTATGATTGCTTGTCAAGTATGAATGTAGATGTCATGGGCCGCAGGAATCACTTGCCATCAGGTGAACTCGTTTGTAACTTTGAACGTAATAAAAAAAATGTTTTTTATAAAAACACGATTTTATTGTTAAGTTTATTTAAAAATAAATACGCGGTCCATCATAAAAAATATTCATTATTTTACTCTAATACAGATGTAGAGAACTAGAGAGCAAAATAAAACTTAGGAAGCAATACGAATAATAAAAGAAATACGGAACCCTAAAGCCTGGTGTAACATAACACTGAATAGGATAGCTGTGTAACAGAATACTGAACTAATATAATACTCAATGATAATGTTACTCGTACGAGTAGCTAAGTTAAATATGTCACTATGAAGAGTCAACAAAGACCTTGTGTCTTAATTGATTACGAAACAAATCTTCGACCAAAGCCCACTGACAAAACTAAGATAACATTTAATGCAAACTGCATATCAAACACGAAGACACCTGTCTTCTTAAAATGTTAAACAACATGATTTACTTAGCGGAACTGGTGCAACGAAAATCGAAATAACAATTATATATAGTATATGATTTTATATAATAGTTAAATTTATATAATATGTTTTTCATGAATAACCGGATATAGATTTTTCACAAGCTATATAAACGGTCGGAACAGAAATGGTCCATAGAGGTATACTTTAAATATTTCATTTATTTATTACGTAATCCAACAGCGACTTATGAAATATATTCTAAAACAATTGGTTATAATAAATAAGGGCAAGTTCAAGATTACACAAACAGTATTTAACCAGCAATTTTGATAGTTTTATGTTTACGTGGGTGAGTGAGCGTGTGTGTGTGTGTGCGTGTACGGGTGAATTCGTGAGCGCGTGTATTTATTGTAATGTGTGTATTGTTCTGTTTTTTTTTTAACTTTTTAATAAGTTAATAAAAAAATAACAAAGCAAATAAAGAAATAAATAGTGAGTGACTATATATTATTAAATATAATAGTTACAATTTCAGTGCATTTCTTTTTCTAGAATAGTCGTCTATAGATATTATACAAGTTATATACACGGACCAAACTGAAATGGTCAGTAGATAGATACTTTAAATATTAGTACTACGAGTATATAAATATTTTTTATATAAGTCAGTAAAATAATATAATAAAGCAGATGGGAAAGCAAGAGTGAGTTGTCATATGTTATTTTATATTAAATATGTTATTTTATAGTTAAAGTTTAAATAAATGCATATCATTTTCAAGAATAACTGTTTATAAATATTTCACAAACTACGAGTATGTTACATACACCGTCCATACATAAATGACCGATAGAGCGATACTTGACATATTAAATTATTATATATTTTTATGTTAAATAATATAAAGAATATATAACTAAGGATATGAGGAAGGAAAGAGTAAGTGAAGTTTATATTATTTTATGTTATATATTTTATATTGTATATTACTTTGTAGTATACATAGATCAAGTTAAATAAGTGCATATATATTTAAAAATAACCCTTTATAGATTACTTACAATGTAAATACACGTTTTAAGCAAAGTTGGTATTGGATATAGTTATACTTGAAATATTTCAATTATTTTTTTTAAGTTTATAAATTATACCAAGCTTTTGTCTCTATACATTCGCGCTACATCGAGTTACTTAGGAGAAACTACAGATTCTTCTTGAAATAGGGTGTATATTTTATACTTTAATTTAATTTGTGTATAAAGTTAATAATGTAAATCGTAGAATCACTTGTCAACGGCATTTTGGGTCACCGTGTACATTATGCGGGAAGCTAGAAAAGCTCCATCTGAAATTTTGTTCGTTGCCCTTTCATTTTAGTTAACGTACTCGACCATTGCTTCTTTCAAATTTACCTCTTTCCTTTATACGATCTACAATCACAAAAACAAATCGATTAAGTGTTTACCTGGAAAATTTAAAGTGAGATTAATACAAATAAATATATAATAATAAATAAGTTAATACATAAAAAGTGAACTCCCATGGAATATCAAAATGATTTTTTATATAATACAGAGAAATTTTAAATGTTTAACAATAAAACATTAAAAGTATAAGTAGCAAAAGTGTGGACAACTTGAACCCCTATGATAACCAATAGACAATGAAAACAAACATGAAAGCGATTCCCATTTCCTTTGTGTCACCTACAAGATAGATCATTTTCCTCTGACCGAGAGGAAACTTATGACCAGCATTGTAACGTACTCGTATGTTTGTATTAGGAGAACTTTGTTATTTAATCACCTATAGCAGAAGGTTTTACTTTATGAGATTAAGAGTGACACACGAACCCGCAGTTCATCTGATCTGATAAGTGTAACCAGCACATGAAAACCTACACGCAGCCTGTGACGGCGTGGTCCTCTCCTGCTCGGGCACCCATTAATGATGTCGCTAGAAAGAAGCTGCAACGTGCTGTTTGACCACTATTGAAGATGTGCTTCAAATCCTTTTGCAATACAAAAAAAACTACCATCAAAAAGAAAAGAAATAAACTCATTCTTCTTTATTTCAATTTTAAATGTTTACGTATTTTGGAGCGTAGCCAAAACAAAGTATCGCTTAGAATACCAACATATTTTGTGTACAACAATAGTGACAATGTTTCACTTTGCATAAATGAATGACTGATTTGTTTGATATTAATTCAATGAAAAGGTAAGCTTAGCAATATATCTATACATAAAAAAATTAACACAAACATTAAGAAATCAAACTTACTTAATGGATGGCTTAGAAATTGGTACGATTAAGATTCTACAATTTTTTTTTTAAAACTAACCTTTCTAATAGCATATAAACATATATACCAGAAACCTATTATTAACTTATTATTTTTAGATACCCTGATAAACTAATCACATATAATCACCAATAGCTTAACGGTACAAAATTAGAGTCGTAGACTCGAATCCCTCGAGTCGTAGTGAACGCTCTCTTAGCATTGGTTCGGACGAGCCTAACTGAAATATATTATATATATATATATATTATCCTATTGTTAGGCAAGGCCTACCTTCTCTTTAAAGAGGATGTATGTAGAATAGTTCACTTTCTTCAACACCCTCCAGTTCAGGTTGGTAGACAGTTGCGGATTCACATGTCTTTGAAATACATATGTTTTTTAAAAGTATTTAGAGTTGCATTTTACCAGGCAGTATTTCAGATATTTTATATTCAGATTATATATAAGGATATATAATACTGACCTTAACAAAATCAGAGTATTGCACGTAATTTCGCTTGTTTCATAAAAAGCTTTGCAAATTTGTTAAAACCCAAAGCAATATATAACTTCTGTACTTAATAACACGATAAATGCTTAAAGCCATTATACTATTTGATTTTATTTTCATATTCAAATCATCTGTTTAAATAGTTCACCACTAGATGCCAGCTTGCAATCTCGGTCGAACACAATGCTCCTGTGAAAAATATGGAAGAAACTTATCCTACGACTGTCTACTAATATTGCAGCCACGCAGCCATGTGGGCATAAAGTTTTCTCATAAACTAGAAAGTAAGAAAGTAAGTTTCGTTTGCTATGCAGATGACACTCTGGTACAGGCAGTACAGCTTCGAGTGCACCATTCGACTTGCAGAGCTTGGGGTGGCATACATCTTGGCAAAGCACCTCATAAGTCCGTGCTTTAGTTCAAACTTTACAGAAGGAGCGAACCCAGCTTGTGGGTTCGCGTGGGTGTCATACAGATGGAGGTGGTATCAGTGATGTAATATCACGGTCTGATCCTGGACTGTCCCTAGAGCTTAGAGTGCTAAGACCGCCTGGCGTCGAGGATCTAGAAAGTAATAGGTGATATGCACTGGCCCCTACCTTTTCTGGGGAGCCCCAGGTAAGAAGTCCATTGCATATACATGGGGGTCGAGCGATCGAGGACTCTGTTCAAGTCGTCAGATCGACTTACGGGCATCTCTCGCTACAGAGCTAAGCTCAATAGCCTACAGTGTAAGATGGCCATGAGGATCGACCAGGGATTTCGCACGATGTCTTTCAAGGTGGCCACAGTCTTATCTCGGTTTACGCCACTGGACCTCTTGGCTGAGATGGATGCTTGAGCCTTTGCATTCACCAGGATGAAGCTGAGACCCTGGATGAGGGAGAGGTGCGAAGGCAGTAGCACAGACGGACACACGTCTCCTATCTACTGAAGCACATACTCACCAGGCACAGATGTTTCGGTGAGTACCTGAACAGTATTGGATGCGAATCCAAACCCAAGGCTCGCCGAGTGCTCTATGTGGGAGTCCGAGCGACGAATCATGGTCCAGAAGATCGGGTAAGATCTCTCTCGGCGGAGGGCGCTGGTCTCCTTCTGTAAAATTCTGTCATGAATTATTAAGCACACAGTGGTAGATTGTCAACCATCGAGATGATGAGGATAAAATTTTCTTTTCTGTCGTGATGAACGATGTTTAACTTCAGCTGCTGGAATTAATCCAAACAACTCCTCAGAACAAATCCGAAAAACTGGCACTGGAATTCTGTTTTACCTTCGATAAGTCAAATGGCTCGGCCATCCATGTTGCAGCTAGAATTTAGCTGCATCGTGTTTCTACCACCGTAAATAGCGTTGCTGGTACCATTGTGAGAGTTTAAAACAAGAAATTAAAATATAATTTGTTATACATATCTTACTGCAATATTAATTCATACCACCATGTTACCAACAGAGATCGCAGCTTAAATAACACTGTCATGTGTTACACTCTCCAGGATATGTTGTAGGAAGCATTTCATACCCAAGTTGAACACGACATGTGGAACAAAGCTTGCAAACTTCGCTCGCTGAACTACGTGTGATAGTTTATTCTTAACTAAATGGCAATTGGTCTTCAAGAATATTGTGTTATTTATTTAAAAGCTTAAGATGCAAGTGGTATTATGAGTATTTAACAACTATTTTCTGTTTATTGTATACAAATAATTCTTTCTAGATCTTCTTATTTGTCCAGAATTAACATTAATAATAATAATAATAAATATATATGGTTCACTGTTAATTAGTATGAAAATTGTGTATCATTTTTGAATAGAGATAAATATATTCGTTAAATCGATATTTATGGCCTATTAGTCAGCAGGGAGTAGAAGCGACAGCTACACTTATAAACGCTGCCCAGCTGCGTAAACGCTGCCCAGCTGCGTAAACGCTGCCCAGCTGCGTAAACGCTGCCCAGCTGCGTAAACGCTGCCCAGCTGCGTAAACGCTGCCCAGCTGCGTAAACGCTGCCCAGCTGCGGAATCGCTGCTCTGCTGTGGGAACTCCTTTCAGCTGTGTAACCGCAGCCCAGTTGCGTAAACGCTGTCTTGCTGCGGGAACTCTGTCCAGCTTCTGAAACGCTGCCCAGTTGCGGAAACGCTCTCTGCTGTGGGAACTCTGTCCATCTGTGTAAACGCTGCCCAGCTGTGGAATCGCTACCCTGCTGCGGGCACTCTACCCGGCTACGTGTACGCTGACCAGATGTGAAAACGCTATCCTGCCAGCCGTTGATAAAACCACCATTTGTCAAAACAACAACCTTCTCTGTAAATTCTACTTTTACTGTAAATTCTAGTGTTGACATTTAGGATCCATATGTTACACTAAAACGGTAATTAATTTAGTGTGTCCAAACTTTAATTTATACTTTAATTACTACTACCAAAACACAAATGACTAACATAAAATAATGGTTTAATGTTTGTTTTAAGAACGTTCTGGTTTTTTATTTTTTTATTTTAATTTAATTAATATTTATTGGTCACTTCCATCTTATAGAGCGGTACAAATGGCGGACTAAGGCATTCTCTTATTACATTGAGCAAACGAACACATTTAATAAAAATACATAATAAAACATATAAAAAAGACAAGAGTAAATTATCATATTAATTAACACCAGACGTCGTTAAGTAGAGAACCCGTACCAGCAATAATAAACAGAGAGCATATCAACGAAATTGGTGATGAGATCAAATCATTAGATTCAAAGAGGAACAAAGATTTCTGTTGCGAAATTAGGAAAGGTATAAAAGGAGCAGTTGGTTTTTGTTTATTTGGTTTTATTTTATATTTCCTTATTTAAATTATAATAATGTCAATGTAAAAATTTAATAAAGGGGCTTATTTATTAATTTTTATTACCGACATTTTACATACAAGTCGAATTTATTGATTTTGATATCATCTTATTTTATTAACATCAGAAGTTGGTTTCACCTACGAAGTTTAAATAATTCTTTTTAAAACGATGAGGGTACTCTGGCGTAGGGCGATGTTTCAATTCTGCACATATATTAATGATCTACTTTTTACTTCTTGCTGTTTGCGACAGTTGGCTACAACCATCGGGAGGATGTCGTCGTGCTGCCCTCGTCTCGTTTGTGCAGTGCAAACTGCAGTGTGTTTCTACCTACAGTCAACTCGACCGGGGTAGGACCACGCCCTCACAAAATACCAGCGTAAAATAATGCTGCTGTGTTTCATTTGGTGAGGGAGTGTAGGGATCCGGAGACCTTTATTACTGGTGAAGAGGCATTCCATCTCAGTCCTCAAGGGTGACAACGCATCTGCATTATGATATAACATTATGATCAGGAATCACTTGTCATCAGGTGAACTGTGTACTCGTTTGTTACTCGCAATGTAATAAAACTGTCAAGATTTCGAATATGTTGGCTTTGATAATATTGATATAAATAAGCAATGTCAAAATAAACTGTAAAATTGAAAGTTTAACAATATTAATAGGATATACTTGTTCAAGAATTACTTAAAATAAATGATACTTCATTCTATTTGCCATAGTGTTCTTTCCGTATAAATATATTAACTTGAAATTCTTATACATTCGATGATTGTAACACTGACGATGGTACCGACCCTCGAGTATTGTGTAATTCTATGTACCAATGGGGATAAATTAAGTTTTAACAGCCTAGTGTAATTAATATTCGAATCATCAATATCAGTTAAAACAGACAACGTTTGGGAAGACACCATCCGTCAATAACTGATTAATTGATTTATTATCAAAGTTGGCTTTGTAAATCATGAATAGGTTCTGTATTCTTGAAAATACTAATTATTATAAGACAATATTTTTCAACAATTTAGCAACATTTTCTCACACCACGGTTTGACGTAGAGAGAATGCCGCTGGGCTAAAGTCCGCCCTTGTAGAACAAATATTAGGAGATATAAATAAAATAATAAATATCGCCATCAATTTTTTACCAACCTTCATAGATAATTTTAATAATAATAACAAAATGATTTCTATCGCACTTGATAGTAGAGTCTTACGTGGGACACAAACACACTGTTACTTAGTTAATTAAAGCTTCAATGGTAAAGTTTAAGTTTGGTTTTTGTATCGATGGGTTGTAGGTTCGAAACCACCATTCGACTATTGTCCTAACCTAACACAAGCTTTTGAACTTAGAGTTAACAAGTATATTACTAATGTTATTAAATTATATATTATTTCAGCAATGGTTGAGATGCGATGCGGTCTCGGTCTACTTGTCTGGTACACTGTTGGCTGTACTGGTGTTGGCTCTACAGAAGAAGGAGCACGCAATCACAGAATACGAGCATAAGGCTGCTATGTTTCACCTCTTGAGAGCCTTATTCCTGGTGATGTTCCCTACATTCCACCCTAAACCTGCATTTTGGTTCGAGGATCACTGTGAGTGTCATGAGGCGTAGGAATCATTTACCATCAGATAAATTTGGTGCTAGCTTGTCACCCTCAATACATTAAAAAAAAGTACTACTTGTATATTTTAAAATTCTTGTGTAAAAGCAAAAGGAATATGATATATGATCTGTATATAAGAACAGTTAACGTTCGCTTCAATTGGGCAAATATATTTTACATATTCAAACATATTCTCTCATAATAACTGTTTTGTAAGAGAGTTCAATTAAACTTCAAAGAGCCATTTCTCTTCTACTGTCCTACTAATACATGAAATGTGAAAGTTTGTATATTTGTATGTTTCTGTTACCGGCCGATCAGACGTTTTTTGGCAAATTTGTCACAGAGATTTTGTATTCTGGATAGGATGCTTTTTAACCCAATAAATGAGATAAAAATCAATCAATTTATACTCACACACGCATGTAGTGTATGCGTGTGTGAGTATGTAGAACCGACATAAAGCTGTCTAAAATTTGTCTCACGCGTTTCCCTATACTCTGTGCATGTCGTCGTTGACGCAGACGAAGTCGTGGGCAGGTGATAATAAAATAAACAGTCTGGCGTTGTGTTAAGTGAAGATACCCATTTATTTATTGTGATATAGGAAATTTCTGAATATCTTAAACTTTGACGGTTTTATTAGGCCATGTTTTGAATTAATTTGCTTATACTAAAGAATTGTAAAGATTCCTGAACATGTGATTTAAATCAAGAAAGTCAATTTCGACGATCTCGTTGAAGGTCCTCATTAGACTGCTGACAACAGTAGGGTTTTGCTATAATGATATCCTTCCGAGACGAACATTGTTATAAATTACATTCTACGGGTACTCGTAAAATTGAGACGCGGTAGACCACAGGACGTATAAATCAAAGAGGCAATTCCGTTCAGTGGTTTGTGTTACTCGCGGGGCGGAATTTATTTATTCACGGATTTTCTCAAGGAATATTCTCATTAATGATTTTAAAATATTGTTTGATTTATCGCTTTGTACTACATATGGTTCATTTATTCATCTAGTGTATAAATAGATAAGGATCGTCTTTACAAATTAATAGGTGTCTATCCATATGACTCATTCATATTGTAGCTGAAAACTATTTGCAGTGTGGCTCTAGCGATGTCAAATATTTTTGAAACTCCGGTTTCACCTCAACGATCAATCTCTATTATGACCACGACCTATTGGTGGGATATTCCGAAAACATGTGGTATGTTTACGCTGAGCACATGGTGGAAACAGCACTTAAAATTACGATCACCAATCTCATCGGTACTAGGTTACGTCGGTGAATAAAAAGCGAGCGCTCCGACGCTGAGTTACTACGGCTAGATATGCTATATATTTAAAAGATAAAAAATATATAGAAAGGGTCAGGTCAAGACATGAATATGGGTCGTTAGAAAAACTGCTCGCCAAGCTTCCCTCAGTGAGATAAATTGTTTTCAACTTGTTACTGATCCTTACGTATCAATCGTGTTGTTAACCCTTCCATTTCTTTTGTGAAGTGAGTTTGTGGGTATATTGAAATAAATGGCGAATATTACTTTTAATTGAGGTAAAGAAACGCTGTAGTTTTGTCGTGACGCACTATGAATAGGTCTGCTCTACTGGGGAAGCCACCACGCCCTAGCATTATAGCTACCGTGTAATAACACTATAACAAAGTGTAAGGATCCGAAGACCCTTATAACTGATGATGAGGCATTCCATCTTAGTCTTTAGGGGTGACAACGTATCTGCATAGTTATTCCTTATCTATGATAAATGTATGAGGGCCGAAGGAATTGAACTGTGTGCTCGTTTCTTCTGTTCGCCGCCACCGCTCTGGCGTAGGTTATGATACACCCTCGCGTCCATGTCCATCAGCATGTTCAGAGGTGGAAAGTGAGCCAGGATTGTCACCCCTATCAACTAACAACCATTATTATTCCAAAAAGGGCTGTCCCCTTTGAAATATTTTAGTTACAGAATCATACCATATAATTTGACCTTCTAAGCGATGATTACTATTAATATCTCTATGGTTGGCAATCCACCGTGAGCGCTTCACGTGAAATTTCCTGGCACGCACTACTACTCTGTGTAATCGGCCGTCGCCAGCGGTGTTTACGAACCGATACGACTTAGTGACCTTCATGAAAAGGGCCCACATGGACATCGGCGACTCCTCTGGTGTTGCGCATGTATATGCGACGGTAACCACTTACTATCAGGTTAACTGCTTGCACGGTGCACAGCTTGCCAACTATAAAAAAAAAACATGTGAAGTCCACAGTAGAGGTGGCTGGGGGACTTTGTTCCATTGCTCTTTTTAATTAAGACAAGGCTCACATATAATATCCATTAATGCGATTTATATATCATATATGCTGTTGTTTTAATTTATATATAATACATTATTGTATACGCTGAATATATGCGGCTCCGTGCTGTAGTGGTTAGAGTAACCGCCGGCGTGAGTGTCTCTGTGTTTGCGCAAATGTTTACGACACATATTTTTTTTCATAGTAGAATATTAGCAATGCTATTAACTTTACCGACATTCCAGTTAACCACTGCAACTAAACTTGTGCTCCGACATCACTCATAACAATAGTTTAATGGCGGATTCGAAACTACGATCTTAAGCTTCGCATACCGTACCTTAAAACTATTCTTCGCGGTTGATGTCGTCTCGCATACCGATGAATGGTATTAATTCGCATGTCATTGATATACTGACGCAAACAAAGTAGGAGTTAGCACACAACCCTGAGGAACACCAACATTCCCTGGTTTGGAGTCGGATCATGCACCGTTGATTACTACCTTGATGCTGGGGTTGGTGAGAAAACTGGTGACCCACTTGCGCTTTGTCGACTCTCGGGATTGAACTCGGTTTATTCGCTTACTATCAATTAAAAGCAAGTGCTTAGACATTGAGCTTCTTTTTGGAACACATAGGTGCCCCCTCGTCATTCCCTTCCCTATTCCGATGTCATGTGAGAGAGAGATGTGAGGAAGGTGTCAATATCGAAGTCACGGTACAAGCACAACAATTTGTGACGTATAAATATTGCTAATCGGGTGGGAATCGAACCAGCAGCCAGTTACTCTAACCACTTTTCGCTTGTCGGTCTTAATGTATAAAGTTTACATATTATAGACCATAGCCACAGGCCAATTGTTTATTTATAACCGATGATATATCATATCTGAAATTGCGTCGTGCTTAGTACAAACAATCATTAATAATTAACCAAAGCTAATTTAATTTATTACCGTCGATTGTGTGCACGGAGTTGAATTTTCTAAATTCAAGTGAACTATTTGTAAACTGATAAAGTCTGTGGTGCAGATTTATTGAATTAATTCCAACCGTATTGTATACCAAATTTAAACATTTTCCAATGCGTAAATAATTGCTTGTACTCCCCTACCGGTTAAAGGATGAGGAAAATGCAAATCGCACGGGCTATTACGTCAGCTCAGTAAGAAACTGACAATGTTTTTTTTTATTACATTTAGAGTAAGAAACGAGCACACAGTTCACCTGATGGTAAGTGATATCAGCGGCCCATGACATCTACATTCATCCTTGACAAGGAATCATGATGCAGATGCGTTGTCGCCCTTGAGGACCGAGATGGAATGCCTCAACGCCAGTAATAAAGGTCTCCGGATCCCTGCACTCACCAGACAAAACACAACATTATGGTGCTATTTTACACTGCCATTCAGTAAGTACGTGGTACGACGCTGACGCATTCATTCTGTAGCTAGAAAGAAACTGCAGTGTGCCTAAACCACTGGCCATTTGTCAAAAAAATCTAAAAGTTATTGCGGTGCCCACATAAACCCGATTGCCCATCGCGTGTACGGAAATGATTAAGACTAAACCGTTAACTTGTTTTAATTAGATCACACCATACAAAAATACTCAGAGGACATTTTAAAGCAGAGACAAATGGGATGATCATTGATTGCATATTACTATAAAGGAAACCGTGAAGAGTAAGAGCAACTCATATAACAGTGCCACTCGTAAGAGGCTTGAAGGAATATCAATGGATTACAAGAGAAAACGTAGGCATATAGGTTTTATGAAAATGAAACCAGCATCAGTTTTCTTAGAACCTCTAAACCTCGAGGCGTGGTTAAGCATATTATGAGTCGGGAGTAAAACTTTATTAACTTATAGTAATAACAGGATACCCATTTTATTCACACAATATTTTTTTTAAGCAATTAAGGTTGACAAAAAAAACACATATCACCTGATGGTCGTTGCCAACAGCATCTTAGGAATATCTACATGCTTCATATCTTCAACATGGACATGCGATGTCACCCTTGAGGACTGAAATGGAACGCCAGTGTCCCGACAGACATGTTAATTATTAATGTTTACAATTTTAGAACTTTACTTTAGTTGTGTTAAAAAAATTTTATTCAGCTGTTTTTATTTTAATACGAACACCGGGACACAGGCATATTAATTATTAATGTTTACAATTTTAGAACTTTACTTTTGTAGTGTTAAAAAAAACTTTTTATTTAGGTGTTTTTATTTTAATACTTATGATGTCGACCACGGCGTTATCTTTTGGTTATTGCCAGATGATATCAACTGCGTAGAAAAGTTTGCATAGTGCTGTAAACACTTGCGCAATCACTGAGGCACTCATTCGTCGTCCCTATTCCTATTTAACGCATATGCAATAATAGGAGTAATATTCAGATCAGCGACACGGGACTTACATACAAAATATTCATTCAGTTTGCGTTAGAAATGTCGATTTAAGCGTACAGAAATATACATAGCTTCTTAAAAGAGATTCAATTGAAACGCTCCAATTGAAATAGGGAAGAACTCAATAAAGTTTTAAAAGCTCTAGTTATACCAGAGATATTGTAATCAGGTCTTATTTTATTTACCAACGAACCTCATTGCAAGTAATTTTTGGTATTAACATATCTACGTGCAATTGTAAATCTAATTCCATTTCTAACATTCATAATCCCACTTCCTGAAACCACTGAGCCACTCTACCGAAGCTTCAGCTAGCTTTTATTTTTAATATAAAGAGAGAATACTAGAAAAGCTATTAAAATTAATAACATGGGGAATGTTATTAATTTTAACTACTTGAACTAAGGCTAGGAATGTTCACGGCGATAGCCGAATAGTGGATTCATACTTAAGACCTTATTTTCCGTAGACCGTACCCTAAGCTAAGGCTATTGATGCTATTGCAATATGACAAAAAGGAATAATAGCATATAGAAATATTCGTAACTTTGTTAAAGATAGTCTCTATTGAAGTGAGTTCAATTGAAACAGGAAAGCCTTCGGGCAAAACTCGATAAAGTTTTAAAAGCTCTTTAGTTGAAGCAAATCTGAACAATTTTACGTAACTTCCATAGTATATTAAAATACCTATTTTCATAAGAGAAAAAGAAGCAAACCAAATTCGTCGTGTTTTTGCAATGGTATAATAGTTAAGTTTAGATGTTAAATAATTTAGTACTAAGCAAAATGCAATTATCGATCTAATCGGTACTGGTGTTGTAGATTGATCTAAGGCTGCCTGTCACTGCGGGGTTAATATAACATTTTTAAACAAGAGGGTAATGACTCCACCACGCAACTAGTTCATCAGATGGTAAGTGATTCCTGTTACCAATAGACACGCACAATCAAGCAAATTTTTGGATAGTCAACTCTGAAGAGTATAATGTATGCCTCAGCAAATACATTATCTCCTTCTATCAGATGTGACAAGTGAGTACATATAGTCTTTTCTTTTTCTATAGCTGAAGTGCTGGAAATTGTAACCACATTGTTATCAATGTACACACCAAGTACGCGGCACCAACTACGCCGTACCAATTACGCCGCACCAAGTACGCCGCACCAAGAGGTAAAATTTTGAAAAACGCTGATGTACATACGTGCACATTTACTTTTAATCAGAAGCAGGTAATAAAATTTCGTGTTTCTTACTTTGAAAATGACGGACTTCCAAATAACCGTACATACCCTATATTACGCCTTTAGGGGTGAAATTTCCATAAATCCTTCTTTAGGGGAGCGTACACTACATAAAATATATATACAACATAAAAGATGGTAAGTGATCAGCACTACCCATGAACATCCGCAACACCAGAAGAGTAGCAGATGCAATGCTAGCCTTTAAGAAAGGTGTATGCTCTTTTCTTGAAGGTTCCTAAGTTGTATTGGTTCGGAAATATCCCTGGCGACAGCTGATACCACAGATTACTTGTGCGCGGCAGAAAATGTACAGTGGATTGAAATGGATTGCCAACCATCGAGATGATGAGGATGAAATTTTTAATTCTATCCTGATGTTTAAACTCAGTGGCTGAAAGTAATCCGAACAACTCCTCAGAACACTACCCATGGTAAATTCGGTAAAAGTGCATAGAGATGTAACATCTCTTCGCAACGGCAGTGAATCAAGCCGATTGGAAAGTTCCTGATCGTAAACGATTCGAGCCGCTCTTCGTTGAATGCGGTCAAATGGAAGGAGTTAGTAATGCGGTGCCCCGGCCCTGAGATCAGAACAGTATTCCATGTATGGCTGAACTTGCGCTTTGTGTAGTTGCACAATCGATACAAAATTCCGGTGCTAAGTAAGAGGTTCGTCAGATTTCGACAATTTTAAAACTCAATACAGAGCATATGAGTATAATATAATGCATTTTGCAACCACTAAGGCATGTCGGTGACATGCGATATAATATGTTCCACCGCTTTCTTGGGAGCAGAGCACGCTTTGAATAGTTTAAATGTTGAATTAATTGTCCTTTCCACATATGAGCAATAAATTTCTGCTACCTTTTTGCTTAGCAGTAATTTAGAATATATATTATATATAAGTTCTCATAGTCGTAATATAATTAAAGTGATACACATGGGTGTAAGGGATGTATACAATGAAATAATAGTATAACCTTAATTATATATTTTTAAGACATCCTTTTAAGTAAATATTTACTTGTGCCAGGATGCCCCACTCTTCCGTATCTAACAAGTGTTGTTTTAGTATTTTCAAATAAACATAATTATAATATAGATTATATTATTAAATTAAATAGTATACAATTAATATTATAACCAAAAGCATTAGAAATTTAAGCTTTATATTGTGATCCATTTGTTTACATGTGTGTGTGCATTTGTGTTTGCGTACGTGTGCGTATGTGCAAATGTATATTGCGTCACTTATATAACTAAATAGTTATATAAGTGACACAATATAGTGTAATTAAGTCATTGTTACAAATGTAACAATGATTTAATCTCACTATATTTGACTTAATAAGCCACTTATTTACAATATCTTTAATTTTACGTGAAGGTAGTGGAAAAATATATAGCTTTTTATTTAATTTATGGTATAAGTAATGAGACTATTTCTTAAATTCAGCATTATTTGTTCGAACAACCCCAATGTCAACTAGCCTACTCGGATTAAACTATACTGTTGTATGTTTAATTTTTTTTTATTTTTGATGTACGAGTATATGATACGGTATTTTTTTATTGCCTATTCACATCGTTTCGTTCACCATATGAAAACCTGCGCTACGATATCGCCGTAGCATTAAAGCTCAGCTAGCCAACTTTCACTATTAATCATTATAATAAACGTTACATTTTATGTTATATAACATTAATATTTTATATAATTGTTGGTAATCAATAAAATATTTTATTTATTTAATGTTCTTTCGGTATTATGAGCCGCCACTTCATTAAAGGAATTATTTTAGGATACCAGGAGTCTCAGATAATCGTTAGAACATTTTCAGCATATTCTTTCCGGAAGCGGATGAAAACTAAATTAAAAGATTCCATTACATTCATACAAACAATATATGTAAATCCCACTGCTGAGCATATACGTCCAGGGAGGGTGTTAAAGCATAGTCAGCAACGAGGCTCCGCTGCGGACTTGATATGTCTTCTAACTTTTAATTTTTCATTTGTTCCTTGGTGACGCAGTTTTCCTCGCGATATTTTCCTTCACCGTCTAGCACGCGAGAACTACACACAATTTTTCCATTATGAACTAGTCTGTCCGTAAATGTAAGTCTCAAATAAAAGTAACGTCAACTATAGAAGTAGATACATGTAATTATTAATAAAATATTTCAAACATATTATTATTGTAGATAACAATTATTAATCATTCAAAACGTGCCTTCTATTTTTTTCATATACAATGACAGTGATAAAAGAGGGCACGCCCTACCGTAATAATGAACAAATACAAAATAGATTTCATCTGTCGAGTTACAAGTCTAAAATCTAGAACCATAAACTAAAACTAAAGCAGTATGATTATCGAATATATAAAATAAACAATTAATATATGAGGTATTAGGAAAGTAAAGACTATCACAAGGACTCATAATGTAGATGCGTTGTCAACCTTGAGGACTGAGATGGAATACCTCGTCACCGGTAATGAAACTAGACCTAGAAAGACAACGCCCTCATAGGATACCAGCGTGAAATAGCTGCGTAACACCACTGTGTTTCGGATGGCGAGTGTGGAGACCCGGATATTTCGGTCCAGCAATATAACTTCAATCATATAACACGATCTTATATCTAAATCAGTGACAAGGCATTGGCATCCCTAATGTTATATACAAGATGTAATATTGGAAGAACGAGTAATCGTCTGATAGACGAAAATATGTGTTCCTGTATCGTCCATATTATTGTTACAGTATGTGACGGCCGTTTAAACTTTGGTAATTACACACCATACACCAACGTTAAACATCGTTGCCAACTTCATACAATGGCTCGTTTAGTAATTAACATTAATAATTTAGAAATTAAATATCGTTATTAAGATTAAGTTAGCAATATACATTTCCAACTGTAACATTCACACATTTTAAATTAATAATTTAATACACAATTTATGAGATTATTTGTGATGTAATAAAACTTAACTTAATCTCTGAATACCAAACATATTTGCAAGCAGTACACACTGATAGCTAAAAAACAAACCATTGGCGATCAACAGATATGTCGGTGCATTGGAAATTGTCTTGACAAAAATCGGGTTTTAATTGATTCTCATAATTTGTAATTTCTAAACGGAACAGAGTTGTCACTCTGACGTAACGCCGAACTCTGGAGAGGCGGCCATTTTGGGGAGCGTGAGAAATTAAGGGGTTGACGGTTGGCAGTTGTCGAGTGAGCGCGCACGCATCCACGTGTTCGGCGGACGTCATAATGTCTGTCAGAAATTGTTTCATTAATCTTGTATATTGCAATCTTTATTTTAATTGTAATATTGTCAAAGTTAATTAATATAGCAATGTAATAAAGCGGCCATATTTTATTAGAACTATCCACTCCTCGCCCGATAACCCACGCCATAGTGTAAAAATCAGTAAAACCCACAGAGTAAAAATGGAAAGTCACTCCAATAGGGACGAAGTCCCTTCAGATATAAGAAAAAACACAATTGAATAGTATATAAAAACTTACTAACTAAACTATCACAGCACAAATCCCCGTCATCATAACAGCCCAGCCACGGTCCTGTTGAGCCACAGACCTCCCCCATGGACTGACACGAACCACGACCCTGATTAATCAACGTCCATCGACTTCCCGCAAACTCACGTAGGTCGTCGCTACATCTCGTGTGGGGTCGTATACATTCATAGATTTGATGATATAAAACGTTCAATGTGTTGAAAATAAATAACTTCGGTTTGTACTCATCATCAACACTTTTGAAAGATATTTTTTTTAAAAGAATGTTAACAAAGCTAGTGACATTACTAACGTTCCGGTTAACCACTCTACCACTCTACTAAGTTGAAAATGCTTGTGCCAAGAGATGGTTCAGGCCAATAGTCTAATGGCGGATTCGAACCTACGACCCTAAGTTTCGCAGACCGTACCCTAAGCCATTAGAATATTGACGTTTCAAATTAAAAAGTACAAAATCATAAACTTCAGGATCAGGAAGTTAAAGGGGAGCAGGGGGAGTAGGGGGCCTCTTCTAAAAGCTTGGGACTAAAAGGTCCTATATCCTTCAACATTGGACTTGCGATGGGCTGAAATGATGATAAAGTGTCACAGATCTATCGGTAAAGTCCGACACCATAAGATTTTGTATGATACATTTTAATATAAAGTAAAATATAAGTAACTAAAAATGAGAATAAAATTAAACAACTTCTCGCTAATGTTCCAATTTAAAATGGGTCGAAATGAATTTCGGGACGTTAATTAAATTCAGTCCCGTTGACGTCGAAACCGGAGATAATATCTTGACTGACAGACATTTCAATAAATCAGCAAATTTATTATTTTACCCGGTTGATACAGAGGAAGCAAACTTCTTATCTGCAGTCTTGAGGTCGGTGGTGACGGCATGCGGCCGGCTTAGGGGTCATAGCTACTGCGTCGTGGGTTCTGGGTGTATTTCCAACATACTTGTGTATTACTAATCGTGGATTTTCGAGTCTGTTCACTGCATTGAAACCTTCCATCCAATCTAATTGTACACCGGAAGAGGGAACAACGAGTGAGTTCCACCGTGTTTGCGCGAATGCATACGGCTCTATAATATAATCTGCGCAATGAATATCATATTGCAAAAACTAAATTGATATTACCACGGTCGCAATTTGCAAGGAAAACACCAATCAACATCATCTACATTTTAGATGATGTTGATTGGTGTTGCCAAAAATGGAAAGAAATTGAAGGTCCCGTGGTCTGATAAATGAATAAGCTATTTTTTTAAAAACGAATAGGTTACTTTATTAATAAATAAATAGGCCGTTTTATTAATAAATGAAAATGTCATTTTTTGAAAAATGAATAGGCTATTTTTGAAAAATGAATAGGCTATTTTTTGAAAAATTAGCAGGCTATTTTATTGATAAATGAATAGGCTATTTTTTTAAAAACGAATAGGCTACTTTATTAATAAATAAATAGGCCGTTTTATTAATAAATGAAAATGTCATTTTTTGAAAAATGAATAGGCTATTTTTTGAAAAATTAGCAGGCTATTTTATTGATAAATGAATAGGCTATTTTTTTAAAAACGAATAGGCTACTTTATTAATAAATAAATGAGCCGTTTTATTAATAAATGAAAATGTCATTTTTGATAAATGAATAGGCTATTTTTGAAAAATTAGCAGGCTATTTTATTGATAAATGAATAGGCTATTTTTTAAAACGAATAGGCTAATTTTATTAATAAATAAATAGGCCGTTTTATTAATAAATGAAAATGTCATTTTTTGAAAAATGAATAGGCTATTTTTTGAAAAATTAGCAGGCTATTTTATTGATAAATGAATAGGCTATTTTTTTAAAAACGAATAGGCTACTTTATTAATAAATAAATAGGCCGTTTTATTAATAAATGAAAAGGTCATTTTTTGAAAAATGAATAGGCTATTTTTTGAAAAATTAACAGGCTATTTTATTGATAAATGAATAGGCTATTTTCTTGAAAGCCGTATCTGTTTGGAAATACCGCTGACAAGAGCTGAATCCTCAAATTGCTCGACTTAAATTCCATACGTTGTTACGAGGCGATGTAGTTATTAATGACAAAGTACATTACCTTAGATAATACGTATTCAATCTGCTCTGTGGGGGGTCACATCATGTTTGAGTGAAAAAACTGATTCAAGCAATTTTACAATATACCTCCAACCTTATTGAACGCGCATTGGTCCAGGGAATCTGATGGGCTTGCGCAAATTCTTACAACATTGTAATCTATTTCACGCAGCTTGTTTCTTTACCAGAAGATATTACTCGGATTGAAATCGGCCAGGAAGATTTCACCACACTTCGGTCTTTACTACATAGATACATATTTAGCCACGTTTAGATTAATGAACTTAAATAAAGCTCTGAAATGTTAAGTCGAATGCTATTTCCTTATATTAAGGTATTGTAAACCTTATTTCTATCGTATAAGCTTTGCTTTAAACCAAAACTACAATTCACGAAGGTGTTAGATAAAATGAGGTCATAAATCGGACTGCAAAAGCGGATTCTAGAGGTTCATTTCCACACTCAGGGTAAATTCTCGTAGTATTTTCTACTTACGATACCTTAAGGTTGCATTTTATGCTGATAATATCAGCAATTGGGCAATCCACTGATTTATATAATATAAAAATATAAAACAATCACCAAATTCGCCTGTGGCAATTGATGACTGGATGATATTTAAATCCACCCTCAACATAGATTAAGGATGCACAATCGTTGTCACTCATGAGGCCTGAGATGGAATGCCTTTTCATCTCCAAAAACATTCTCATATCTCATCAATAGCGGTGGAAATGTACTTATTTTTTATTCCCACTTCAATATAAAATGCAATCTATCTTTAATAAGATTTATCGTTGAACGCAAAAACTTTAAATGCCAATCTCCTTCAAATGCTGCTCTCTTAAATCAAATCATATTTTCTGAAAAACTATTATATTATAATATATCTTGTTTCTGTAGTCGACCTACCACCCTTCCATCTTACCCTTAACAATAATAAAATGTTACTCCAACTATTTATATATTCATAAATGTATGTGCATAGATATATGAATGTTTGTGTTAGTTTTCGTGTGTATTACGGGATTTTTTAAAGTATCTAATAAATAACTTCTTGGAGTCTGAATGGCTGATAAAATATGTATTATATATATAATAATATATTTATTTATTGTATTCATATACATATATATTTATATTTATATATATATATATATATATATTTATATATATATATATATATATATATATTTATATATATTAAGTATATTTAGTTAACTGTTATTTTTCCCATTTTTATGTTATATGTGTTTGCTTTTCAATACCACCCTCAGGTCGACTGGTAGAAAATGCTTTTAGCATCAAGTCCGCCTATGTTCTTTACTTTGTGCATGAAGTTTGAAATAAATAAATAAAAATAAATATTTATTTTTTATGAGGATGGATTTTTATGAAAGATTGACATGGAAGTCTACATATTGAAGTTGCTCGCTAACGACGTCGCTTGCACGACCATCTCGTCTTGTTATATAAATGTATTTATACTATTTATTTATGTTTCTAAATACCAATTCTGAATAACACGTATTACTTATTTCAATACGTATGTTTAGTAAATATTATCTAAATTATTTAATATTTATGTATAGAATATTTGTGAACAAGGTTTTGTTTATAAATGTTTTTATTTAATTTAAAGTGCTCATTTACCATGTATTTGCTTTCGACACAAAACATCATAAGGAAATATGTATATCCAAAAATTTTAATAAGTTGTAAGTGAACACACACCTTCTAGGCAAACGTGTACCATATTAGGCCTCATCTTCGCCTTCCATCAAGCGAGCTTGAAGTCAAACGTAAACGTATTTTTATTAAAAAAAGTTATTTAGAATATACATGGGACCGCAAATTGGTATTGAACCGAACAGCAAATTATGTTCCAATTATAGATCAAGAGATGCCTACGCCAAGCAGAGGAAGAGAAACGCTTTATGAAATATGATCAATATAAATAACATCATTGGGAAGTTCGTTGATGCGAGTGTCTTAGTTACCTTTGTCTTCTAGCTAAATTACACCAGTGTAAAGAAACAAGTCAGCTAAAAATACGAATCCAGTCCAATTTAATCTCGCACATATACGTAACCTGTCCAACAATTAAGTAATTTTAAAGCAGCTGAATTTTAGATTGGTAATTAGGTTTTTGAAAGGAATATTAGTGGTGTAACAAAAAGGTTTCCTTGGATACTAATGTAGGCTGTAAAACGTATTGTTAGGTTCATTTAAAATGGAATAGGATAATTTTAGAGACGACAAACGGATACACAGTTTATATATAGTTATATATATGATAGTCATCTGCGGCCAATGACATTTCTTACCATTCCGCAAAAATTATAGGATTTCAATGCAATGCCACACCCGCATTTGGGTCATCTAAACCACTTATTTAGTTAATAAAAACTCTAATTTAACTAATTAATAAAAAAATATTTGAGCAAAGTACAGCGCTAAACCTGTACTCCATATAGTTTTTTTTTAAATAGAAAAACAGTTCCATTAAAAAAGATAGATCCTGAAAAAAATATAAATCCAGTATATGAACGGCATTGCATGTTTAATATTATGTTTAAGTAATAAATAGGAATGAGATATTATTAATAATACTTCATATTATTATAAGGATAAATAAAATTAATAATGATCTTACAAGACGTAAATATAATAATAATAATAAAATTAATTTTACCTCATGATAATAGATTGAGAATTTTAACCTGCAGTACGCCGCTGACAATCAGATGTAGCACCCGTGTCGGTTTTAACCACAAACGGTCAGATTATGCAAACAGCGAAGGCAACGTTTTTCGTGAAAATAAAACTAAATTAATTAGGAATGCAAAATATAAATCCTGCATATTGCAGATGCACATCGGATAAAAATTCACGCGACTCTAAAGCCCCAAACGGTCAAATACGAAAACTAATAACGAAAACACGATAGCGTTTCGACATTTGATCTTATTTACTTTTGGGCAAAATGTTTGACCTTGGCTCAGCAGTTGACTTTTGATGCGCTGTACTCTGAAAGACCTCACTATTATGGTGAGATCTTCTCTTGACCGATCGCTGTCATATTTTTTGTTTATTTTCACACACAGCCATTTTATTATTCCTTCCTATAACTCTACATCACAACTAGAAACTACGATATAGATTCACCATATTATGAATTGATAAAATAACAATAACGCACACTCTTTTTTTTATTTTATTTATTTAAACTTTATTGGTCATACTTTACAAAAAGGGATACAAAGGGCGGACTTAATGCCTACAAGAGTAATTTACCATATTAATTAGCATCAGACGTCTTCAAGAAGTGTTCGCGTACCAGCCTTTTGAAAGAGAGCTTATTCGATACTCTTCTTATATCTTCTGGCAAGAAGTTCCAGAGAAGAGTAGCCTGAAGAGTGAAGGAGTTGCCAACGAAGTGGGTGACGTGATGAGGTTTACTAATCATTAGATTCAAAGAGGAGCGAAGATCTCTGTTGTGAGATAAAGAAAGGTATTTGAAAGTTATATTTTACACTCTTATCAATATCGAGCATTTATTTATAAATTTATTCAGAAAATATCGTATATACCTGTCTCTTTCCCTTATACATGGCGTATAATACATTTAATAGAATACACAAAGTACAAAAATTATTTGCAACTACTACCAATATGCAGTCAACGAGGGAGCTTTGTTACAGATGCTGTATATAACATGAACGTGAAATGCTTCCTGCAAGTTATCTGGCGTAGTGTAACATGTGTCGGCATTATTTGAGCGACGATCGCTATGTGGAACGTGCTAGTAACAAGAAATTCGCTTGAGATTTCAATAAAAATGTATGGCAGTAATATTTTCCATTTCCGTTAAACTTAGTCTAAGATGCTTTTTTTAAATTTTTTTTTAACATTAAGAATAACATACGAGCACACAGTTCACCTGATGGCAATTGATTCCTGTGGCCCATGACATCTACATTCATCCTTGACAAGGAATCATAATGCAGATGCGTTGTCACCCTTGAGGACTGAGATGGAATGCCTCTACACCAGTAATTTGAGGGTCTCCGGATCCCTCACACATTCCAGATGAAACACAGCAGCGTTATGCTGCTATTTCACGCCAGTATTATGTAAGGGCGCGGTCCTTACTCGGTCTAGCTGAAACTACATCGTAGCTCTACCGCTGTAAGCTTAAAGGTTAAAGTTTAAGTATCTCTAAAGAGGATATTGCACCGTTATACCACACCCAGCTCCACTCCAGATTGTAGGAGGACTCTACAAGTCTTTAATAAATTGAAATCATTTTATTTTTATTATTTATAAATCATATTAGTTTTGCAAGTAAATTATCTTTTCAAATATAGAAACGAGCGTCCACACACCGAAATTCCTCGTCACCAAATATTCCAAAAGCTCTATATTGGGCTGTTATTTAATACAATATATTATTTACTCACGTATTACAACTCATCTCTTTGAATATTTCTCACGAGATGCGCAACTCGTAAACTCGGTCGTGCACAATGCTTTGGTGGGAAGTACAGAACAAACTTATGCTATGACTGTCTGAGGCAATATTGCGAAATGTGAATGCGACACATGGATTCTATGCTTTCAAGCTTTTTAAATGAAAAAATATATCTTTCTCTTCGTATCCTAAATAAGTTTAGGTGTTTTAAAAAAAAAGAGTCAGAGGCATTCCATCTCAGTCCTCAAGGTTGACTGATCTGCATTATGATTCCTTGTCAAGGATGAATGTAGATGTCATGTGCTGCAGGAATCAATTACCATCAGGTGAACTGTGTGCTAGTTTGTTACTTTCAGTGTAATAAAAAAAATGCCCTAAAGTAGTAGGGAATTGAAGGCGCAGTTACAGATAGCAAGGTATTCCATCTCAGTTCTGAGAGGTGCATCTTGTATCTTTGGAAATAATATGAAACTAATAGACTTGCCATCACGTGAATGTTAGCCTTGGTTTCGTAAAAAAAAAACGTTTCTACAAATGTATAGAACATCGTTTCGCCATTGTCAATCCACAGAGAATAAAAAACAAAACAAGAACTTCCGAAACAGTTGCTCATACTCCTCTTAAATGAAGAGTAAGTACGTGAGCCTCAAAGTGTTGCCAACATAAAAAATAAACACACAAGCGGTATATATATTTGTTTAATTACAGCTTATTTATAAAAAAAAACTGTTTCACAAATAGTATTCATTAATTGAAAATGAAATAGTGTCATTGTGCGACATATTGGAATTTCAATCATTATAAAATACTGCTCTAGTGATCCTTTGGCTTTGTGCCAAAATAGGTGGCTGGAAATTTAAACAACGCTTTTCGATAAGAGATTTGTTAAATAAAGCGTGGTGTGATGGTAAATCCATTGGCTAATATAACGATAGTTGTTTGGATTTCGATTCGAAATGTAAGTATATATATATATATATATATATATATATATAGGTCGACGGGTCACCTACCCGACAGAATATTACATAACCTTTAATGAAAATGACCTTAGTAAAAGTGTCACCATTTTAAAGATATTGAGATTTTATTTCTTTCTAAAAATACCCCTCATCGATCTGTCATTGGCAGATAATTATGTCAAAAGATCGATAGATTATATTTTATTAATTTTTGCCGTCGGTGGTGAAATATAAATTTACTGAGCTGCTGTTGCATACTGTATAAATAAAGTGCCTGTTTAATAGATATTTTAGAAATTTGTAACCCTGATTACTTTATTCCTGGTATTTTAAATAAAATTAAAATTCGCAATATGATTTCGAAAAAAGGTGGGGTGACGATACTTTTACTAAGGTAATATACCGGTCCCAGTGTATATGTATATATGTGTCTATATGTCAAAGAATAAAGAATGTAAGGAAGAGTAGAATACATATCATAGGCCGATGACAATCACTTGACCATCAGGCTACATGTGCTTGTTTGGCACACCTAACGTTATACGAATACACCTTGACCCTAAAACACAAGATTCTGAACTGTTTGTGTGAATTAAGTTTTATATCGTTAACACTTTAAAACATTTGATGGGAGCGCCTATTGCATTAAATCATCACTACTGTATGCAAATTCTTATCTTTAATTCAAATTTAATCTCAAGCACTAAAATAACAGGGCGGGGTTGCAGCGAGACGCGAGAAGTTGAGAATACATGAAACAATAAAATATTCGTAAGTGAATTCACAGAATGATTTACGAACAAATCATACCTCGGGTATTCGATGTTGGAAATAAATCGAATATCTTTATTCAATATTAAAACATTTCACTTAGTTATGGATTGTCAAAATACAACTACCGCTACGGAAAAAAAAAACTAAAAAGAACCGACGAGAAAAACTCAATGTGACATTTTTTTTGTTATCTTCCTCTCCGTTGCTCCTAGACCTTTTCGCAATTACTTGGGTTCGACCTTCCTTGTCCGCCTTCTCCATGTAGCATGGTTTTGTGCTATGTTATTTTTGAAGTGCTCTATCTGTCAGCTCAAGCTTCGGTAGTCACAGTGCAAAGTGCAGGAGAGTTGTCATTTTTAAAAAAGGAATAACATTTATAAATATATACATATATATATATATATATATATATATATACATATATATATATATATATATATATATATATATATATATATATATATATATATATATTCAAAAATGTATTGCTGAGAGGTTTCACAACATGATCCAAAACTGTATCTTGATACACTTTTACGGCTGAATTTTTCACTCCTTTTTCAAAAAAATTTAGTTTTATGACTCCTTCATAAGACACGCCCCACCAAACCATCACTGACGTGAAACGAAAAATAGCAAAATGTCTTTCTGCTAAACGGTTTCCGTATTGTTTTGCAAAATTGATCACATTTAGTTTATACCGCATGTTCTATCATAGTCTTTTTTGTTTTACGCTCATTCTTTCTAATTTTAGAATAAAACTGCTAAACATTTATAAAAGTAATTCAAATGTTCGTACAAAAACACACACTATTAGAAGCTAAGGCTAATAAATCAACGATCATAGTGACGTGAGTGTAGGTAAATCGGTGATTCCCCGCTGGTCTTGAGATAACTTGCGTCGTACCTACAGTGGCCATATTTTACGAGTATAAGACGTACCTTAAATTTGAGTCCATTTTTCTATGTAAAAATTGTAGTTATAGTCCGTAAAATACGGTTACTACGATTTATTAAAATGTAATATCTCTGTAAAAATGTTAGCATTAATTGAAGGAAATAAATGGCTTATTAATATTATTTGCACTACAAATTATCATCCAAACTAGGTTGGTTAATGAAATAAATAAAATATAAAATAAATTAAATATAGCAAAATATATAAAAAAAAAAGGTGCAATACATTAACAAACAGTAAATAACTAGAAATAAGAAAGGCCAAAGAGGGACTCCTCGACGGATAGTGCAGTCGGTCTAGGGTTAAGGGGAAACAAAAATCTAATACACATTTTTATTTAGGAATATATATTTTTTTAATCCGAGGAGGTGAAACTTACTCGGGTAGAAGCCAGTGTTTTTAAGGCGTTAATAGCAAATATTTTCTGACAATTCCAGATGTGTTCAAAACAAGGGTTTCTTTCCTAAGAGAGAGATGGATGTTCAGAATGTTGTGGTGTTTTAGAAGTTTGGTAGGAATTAAATAATTGGTACTACTTTAACTGCGTTAACAAACAATTTAGTTAAATATTATTATTACATACTGCTTTATTAGATAAATAATAATAATTAAAATGGTAAGATACTCTTGTCGTTGTTTGTTATGTGTTTATTTATGTATTGATGTGTACGTATGTATATTATGTACTGATGTTTATAAGTAAATATTTATATAAAAGTATCCATATATTTAATTCAATAGTAGATATTTTTTTCTAATTATTATTATTATCTTACAATATATGCAATACAGTTACCATTTCTCTCCACGCCACGGATTGACTGGTAGAGAATGCTTTAAGCATTAAGTTCGCTCTCTGTACCCCTTTTTGTAAAGTGTGACAAGTAAGTAACATAAATAAATCTTTCCACAGTCTAAGGTTTTAATACAGTTATTCTCCTTCACGTCAATCTCACTTAGCCACTGCATGAACGGCCTTCATTGTACTGCGGACTAATTCTATTCGTTCCAGTAATTTTATTACAAGATAGTTTATTTTATGTATATTTCGTTTATTTATTTATTTGCTCTTTAAAATTAGAGATTCACAAAGGGCAGACATGCCAAAGGCATTCTCTACCATTCAACCCAAGGAATGGTGAGAATTTTGTGTAGCAATAAACTAATTAATAAAAATAACAGCTAATATAAAATATATAAATAAACATACATATAAAATATATAATACGGTTCAACTAATAAATTCCATATAGGATGGAATTTATTCGTATATTTATAAATAAAATATAAAATATAAAATACTTTCTGTTTTATATTAGAAGAAATGTATTAATAGAAGTACGACACGGATATTGTTATGCCTTAAAATTTGAAAAAAAAATTAATAATCGGAAAATACACATATATAATAGAAGTAAAAATAAATAAATAAATAAAGATAAAACTGGGAAAAACAAACATCTCTGCGAGTGAGCGAAGTGAATCGATATATTGCGTGTGTGGGTGAGTGTAAGATTATAAGTGTTAGTTGTTGATATTCTTATGTATTATTTTAATACATAAATATATCATCAACCTTCTTATTTTTAATGTTGCAAGCGTAGAGCCTAGTGTTATAGTGTGGCTCATTATGAATGATTCAGCGAACTGTGACATGACCTTTCCAATTAACTTTACTCATTCGTGTAAATAAATGTTAAATAAATATAAACGTAATAAAATAAATGTAACAAAATTAATAAAAGGCTTTAAAATAATTATTTAGTGGCCGGGTTAAAGTTGGTGACACCGTAACGGTGGTCGAGTTATATCGATCATGCTATAAAAGAAGAAAACAAAATGATACAACTCCACCGTCTTATTGATGATGTGACAGAAAGGTTTATAATAATAACAGTATGTTATTAGTTCTGAGGAGTTGTTCGGTTTAATTACAGTACATCACGACAGAATTCAAAGTTTCATCCTCATCATCTCGATGGTTGGCAATCCACCACTGTGCGCTTTGTGCGACATTTCCTTCCCCGCACAACTTCTCTGCGGAATCAGCTGTTGTCAGCGCTGTTTCATTTGCGACTCCTCTGTTGCGGATGTTCATGGGCGAAGGTGATCACTTACCATCAGGTGGGCTGCATGCTCATTTGCCGCCTCTACGAAAAAATCAAACAAAATAGAAAGTCAATCACGATGTTCGATTGTCAATCGAAATACTCGCTCTCTCAGGATACAACATTAATTTTACTTTACGATAACGTGGCAAACCACCGAATGTCATTTTAGTCTATTTAATTAGAAATCAGAGTATAGTTGATATTCATTAGACAACAGTCGAATGACATATTCGAAGCTACCACGTCAAATTTTACAAACCGTATCAGAATTTAAATTAAGTCAGTAATCAGTCCATACTTACGTTAGTAAATAACTATGTTGGTAAATTAAATATACAAATTTAATGATATAATAAATTTAATGTCCTAAATCGTTCACGTTTGAAATTACATAGACCACTTGTGTCAATTGCATAAAGGGGATCATTTAACCGGAGCACCGGTTTAATGTATCATGCGATATTTGAACGATACAGCTATTCATATACCAAACTAGACCTAAACGCCTCCTAAATAAATAAACTACATACAATATAATACTAATAATACATACAAACTAACAAAAACAGTTATTTAATATATTTAACTAGTATGGAATAATTTTCTTGGGTAATGTTTAAGAATAAACTATAGCTATTATTATATATACTTTAATGAACGAAAATATAATTAAAAGAGAACACAAAAGTAAAACTTAAACATAGGTATAATAAGGCGGTCTTATAGCTAAAGAGCGAACTCTTCCAGACAACCTTCAAGCTAACAAACAATTAAGTAAATGGAAAGTGAGGGGTGTTATGTTTGTAATAAACTAACAAAGTAATAACTTATAAACTAAAGCAGTATATCATTATATAATAATAAAATAGTACTCTAATATATACAAAAATATAATATAAATTATATAAATAAAGGTCTTTGTTAGGAACGCAGCCGTACACAACGACATAGAGTTGTTGTAAATGGTTGCGGACAACGAACATTGTCTGAAAACTTTTGACACAATGATTCATTCCAATTTTTTTAATTCAAAACTTTATCGCCGACGAATTTATTTCTTCACACCATCTAAGAATAAACCGTCATTACAAGATTAAAATATGGGCATAGCTATGTGAAAATAATCGTAATGTCGTTACTAGTTACATCTCGGGCTTCACCGAACGCGAAACCGAATACCATCACACAGAACACCATCGTGAAATAGCTGTTGACTACATTTCCGTTTTCGTATGGTGAGTGTAGCTATATGGAGATACAATTACATATAACGAGGCACTTCATCTGTACCCTCCAGGGTGAAAGCGCATGTACGAGTATCTTGAGTCTATAACTTTTTATTACATTGTGAGTAATAAATGAGTATATAGTTCACGTTATTGTTGAATTCTTGCGGCCCATGACGTCTGAATACATCGTTGACAAGTCATAATGCAGAATAAAATGCGTTGTCACCCTTGAGGACTGGGATAGAACGCCTCGTCACCAGCAATAAAAGTCACCAGACGAAACACAGCAATATTATACAGCTACTTTACGCTGGTATTCTGTGAGGGCGTGGACCTACCCCGGTCGAGCTGTCCCATTCATTCTGCAGCTAGAAAAAAACTGCATAGCATAGCTCTACCGCTGTTAAAATATTGATGTATGTATGTTAAATGGATGAACATTTCAGTACCATAAAGTTTAATATCTACAAATTTATTGAATTTTATAAAAAATCTCGGCATATTTTCCAGTGTAAAATATATATTCCCGAAAACCTTTCTAGAATCGGGCCAGTCGGTTAAGTGATGCGTATTCGTGCGTGAAATTTAACCGTCGCTCTCGGTCGCTTAACTACCACACGACCATAAAACAAAGTCAATCAATTTATCTCGGATTCCCAGTAGCGAAATAAAAGTAAGGGAAGTGACTACGATCTACATTACCAGCTAATCATAAATCTGAAACGTCCCATAAAGACATCCTTTATCAGTTACTTTATCTCAATTCTTGTATATATGTATATAAATCATATATGTATATAAATCATATATAGACTAGGCTTTCTCTCTAGAGACGCCTTCGATTCTTTTTTTTAGTTAATTCTTTGACGTGCAGGTTTCCTCATGATGTTTTCTTACTTATTTTATTAACCACGACTCTTGTATTACGTTATATTTATCTTCCTAATAAAATTAGATCACATATCATATCATCTCTTATTTGTGTCAGCGTTACAAACGGTCTCACAGATCACATGGCGCTTGTGGCCCATGACATCTAGATCTATCCTCAACGAAGACTGAACAATCGCACGCATTGATGCCCTGGGAAGTGATATAGAATGCTTCGTTAGTTAAAAATTTAGGCCCTGAATCCCTACTCTTGCCATACGAAACACAGCAGCGTTATGCTACTAATTCAAGCTGATATTCAAGAATGTGTTCCTTGCCCGATTGAGCCAATTATTTATTAAGCAAACCTTATATGCCTATTTCATGCTGAAAGTGTAAAGTAGTAAACCTTTTTCTTGTCTATTTCGATGTACACTTCAAGGGAACTGAACTAAAGCTTATTGGCAAACCGGATAATTCCGAGATGTGTAAGACCAATGTTATCACACAAAACATAGTTTCTTCGTAACTCCTTGCTGGCTACTAGCGAGTGCGAGTTTTTTATATTGTTTCGGAATAAAATAATAGTTTCCCTTTAAATTAATCAAGAGGAATCGGGGATAAAAATTTAATTGATTACCATTGGTGGGATTTCCATTTTTTTCGGTTATTTCAACAAAGTGTAACAAGTTTTATTTTTAATTTAAGCTTAATGAAGTTCACGCTATTTTACCCTTTGGCGCAGAGTGGCTCTCCATTTATAACGCATTGATTTATAATCGGTTCACAGCTGGTTTGTTATTAATAAAATAACATGAGCAGACAGTAAAATGATAAACAGATTTTGTCTGTATTTACGTTTGTACATACTGATGACCACAATTGAACCTGTAATGTTGCTATGTTAATTTCCATATTGTATTTTGTACTCGATGTTTGGGCTCTACGGTGGTTCGAGGCCTCGGATTACATGTGCCCATCCAAACTATGACAGTGCAGTTGTTACAAAAAGAAATTATTTATCATAATTTGAATTTGTTGAAAGATATTATGAATAGATTATATTAGACAAGCATGTGGAACTACGGTTGTGATAAATTACAATGACTGTATTAATAAATACTTGTTCTAAACATTGCCTTGAATACAAATTATACAAATGGTTATATTCAATGTATTCCGGCAAAATTCGTTGATATCACACCAACAACCATATCTTCAAAGGACTTCTGGAAATATAAGACTTCCGTCATAGTGTTAAATTTGAAGAAATTAAGATTTTTTTTTTTTATTACATTGAAAGTAACAAACTCGCACATAGTGCACCTGACGGCAAGTGATTCCTGCAGACATTCATCCAACAAGGAACCATAATGCCTACGGGTTGTTCCTTGGGCTGAGATGGAATTTTCGCGCTTTCGATTGTTGTTTAGTTTTGATGACCTGGTAGGATGATTCAGATAATTAAAACCTGACGGTGGTCCAAGCTAGCCCAGGACATCAGAACGTCAAAAATACCTCCTCCAAGACAATGAATTGATTATGTAAAAATGCAAAGTGACAGTCTATATATATATATATATATAAATCCCACTGTTGGGTTTAGGGATGCGTTCTAGTTGATGTTAGAATATAATCAATCGTCATCCGGCATTTTTGAAAATTGACGGACTTTTTTATTTCTTTCTGCGACTTGCAGGTTTCCTCGCGATGATTTCCTTTATCTAACACGCTGTATTGATAGTTTGTGTATTACTGTAATTCTTTCCAAACGTCAAGAATTAGATAACAAGATTATTTTTTTTTACAAACATTAATCTTTGAAATTAAACAAATATCAACAAACTTAACGACATAAAAAACACAACTTCAACAAAATTTTCGCAAATGTTATTCTCTTCTGTAAAGTGAGTTCATTAATAATAAATAAGTACAAACTCCGTGACGACGGCTAGCTGGAGAGCAATCGTATTTGATATGCAAATGAACTCTCTCTATAAAACGTCGGTGCTTGATTGAAGTACGCGTGTAAGTCACCAACGTACGGTTTGGTTTTTATTTACTTTTTAAAGCGGTGCTAAGCAGTGTCATGAATGGTAGGGCCATGTCAGAATACTATCAGAATATCGTCTTAAAGTAGCAGCATAACTTTGTTGTTTGGTTGGTGAGTGTAGAAATCTGGGGAACCAGCAGATGACAACTAACTTGCATGACGATTCCTTCTCGAGGATGTCATAGGCGATATGGGTAGCAGGAATCACATATCAGAAATTTTACTTCAAACTGCACACAACTACAATGTTATCGACATACAGCGGTTATAGTAGAAATTAAAGTTAATAAACTTGTAAGAGAGAGACAAAATTATGCCGAGTCCTTAGTCCCTAATGCTCACTAATGCGCGAATCACTTATGCTCGATTCTGAGAACATATAAGTGGATACACAGAGACCCACGGAGTGGACAGATGCTTAGCGAAGGCGCAAATTTATTGTGTTGTTCGTAGTAGTAATAAGCTGATAATAATAAATAAAAATATAACTGCAGTAACAGATTATCTATATAAAACCTAACTATAGGGCGTAAGCCTCCACTCTAGAGAGGGACTCTGTCGGAGGAGTCCCACAACTTAATGGATTAGCGATGTTTTAATTTATTTTTTCCGCTTTCCTTCACCGCGAGTACTTAAGTCTCTACCACTGTTAAAGCTACTTTGACACGTATCAGAACATGTATCTTCAACAAAGATTCAAGAATCACTAACGTCATGTGCGATGAGGTCGATAAAAATGTTTCATGTTTCCCAACCATATGGTCAGGAACTCGTACTCTGCGGTAGTCCATGTGGTGAGGCCTGTTCAGCAGTGGACTATTGATTAGCTGTGATGAGCATGTTTATAAAGCAAAACCATGGTTTCGGGGAAGATGAAGTCAAGGTCAAGTCAATTACTTGACAGCTAAGGCACACGCTAGTTGCGATAAAAAAAATACCAGGAGAACATAAATAATGATTACGATCGTGATTTTGTGAGGGCAGATATAATTGTTCCAAGCAAGGGAAACTTTTATCGTTAAACGCTTAATCGTTAAAGTTCGAAATAATGGAATATTTTTAGTATTTTTTAAACTGCAAAAGACGTTAGAAGAGTAAATCTTGAATATAATGATAATGCAAGTAACTATTAATCTGCATCACACGAATCACAGCAGCGTTGTGTTACTAATTCGCGCTAATGTTCTATAAGGGTGTGGTCCTACCGGTCGAGGCGACCCATTCAAGCTGTAGCTGGAAAAGAGCTGCAAAGTAGCACTATTTTCTAGATACTTCAACTAACTATATACATAAATATGTTAGGTAACATATGTGTTATATATACATATGTTACCTATACATATTGTATATGTTACATAAATGCCATACAATATCAGTTAAATGTTTGATTATGTATTTATGTGTTTTATGTATTGCAATTCATAAATATATTTTCTTTTACTTTTCTATATAGAATAGATTTTTTTTCAATGTATTCACCGCATATATTTGTACTCTCCACACCACGGGTTGACTGGTAGAGAATGCCATAAGACATTAAGTCCACCCTTTGTACCCCTTTTTGTAATGTATGACCAATAATGTTTAAATAAATAAAACAATAATACATTACTATAACAGAGATTTTTGTTGCGTACACGTTTGCTAGAAGACCTGTAGCTTATTGTAAAACATTTGCTCCGAATCCCGGCCTGAAAGTTGTCGTTGTGTTTAATGTTGTGTTGTCTTTGTGTCTAACGGTAAGCTTGTTTGCGACAGTGTACTCAGCTTGGACATTTGTTTCCTATGGACTCAAGAAAGCTCGCGTTTTTATTTCAAAGAATACTTGCTTCATTCAACTAACAGTGCTATTAACATGCCACCACGCTAACCAAGTTTAGATGCCTGTGTGATATCCTAGGAGATGGTGGACTACTGTACCCTCGCAAGACAATAGTTTTGCAGACCGTACCCTAAACCATTAGGCTGTTGAGGATATTAACATTATATAGTTTATTTTTAAGTCAAAACGTACGTATTGAAAATGATCCAGCCTTGCTGTATCAGGATGAATGTCTCCACGCGATAGAAGGATACTGAGGATGCCCTAACAGGACACTAGCGTGAAACATCACTATATTAATGATATATTTCGTGTGGTGCGTATAGGCAGTGTGACAACTGTGGCACTGTACGTCACAGTGGTATGTGAACGAGGTATTTATCTCAGTCCACAAGGCAGACGCACGTGCACATTTTTTATAACATTAGGAGTAACAAACTCACACACAGTTCACCTGACACCGAGGACAATCATAATGCAACTGCGTTGTCACCCTTGAGAACTGAGATGGAATGCCTCGTCAGCAGTAATAAAGATCCCTAGACGATACACAGAATTACGCTGCTATTCTGTGAGGGTGTAGTACTACTCCGGTCGAGCGGACCCATTAATTCTGCAGCCAGTAACAAAACAGTGTAGCTCTATCACTATTAAAATCGCTTGCTTAGATTGATTGTTTACCTATATATATATATATATATATATATATATATATATATATATATGTCCGTCGTTAAAATTATTAATATTATTAAAAATATGCTAAAAAATATGGGTTGGAACTTGGAAGATAATTAGTATCATAACTTGAATAAGGTGTTTTGGAACTTTCTCGATTTATCACACGTGCTCTCGGTATTCCAACCCTTCAGTATTTCGAAAATTACTGTTTGATCCAATCATCTAAATTTATTGTAACTTTAAAATTTACGACGTTAAGAATTTTCAATATGTTTGAAATATTTTCGCTGAAACAGAGTTTATCTGTTAACCTTAGTGAGTGCCTCCTGCGGTCCTGCGGATACACACTTACATATAGAGCCGGGGTAACTTTAGGTCTTAGCGTTCACTTTTAGTTAACGGTGGCGGCACACATGAAATTTAACAGAGAATATTCTCGGCGGTGAAGAGAAGCATCGTTGTATAATGTGCATGTCAAAAAAAAAGAAAAAATAAAATAAAAATTATGTTAAAAACGAAGACGTGATGTCCGCCAACCCACAGTGGTGGACAGCCTCCGTAGACAGGAAGCCTATGCCCAACAATGGGAATTATATACATACATAAGCTGTATATAATTCCCATTGTTGGTATATATATATATATATATATATATATATATATATATATATATATGTATATGGTATTATTAGATAATCACTTATTATTTAAGTAAATAATTAAAACAATTAAACATTTACTTACAACACTAACTTGTACTTCAATGACAAACAATTGAGTGAACAAGTTCAATCGGAGGCGCGGGCTTTGCTTAGTTATTCATGATCTTTTTTTTTAATAAAATAAATAATATTTGCGTATGAAACTAAAGAGACGCAGCTTCACATGCAAAGAGCCGCAGGTTGCCGACCCCTGCCTGACCCAGAGCCACCTGCATCCATCGACTTCCCGCAGAGTTGCATGCTCATCCCTCCATCCAACAGGGGCTCGTGCTACGCTGCGCTGGCCTTAAGCATACGATCTGCTCAGTGCCACTTCACCTTACTGCTCCTTCGAGCTATGTCGCTTACCTTAGTTCTTCTCTTACACATATGATAAATTGGTAAACAAACTTACTGACTTTTCCTCTGCGCATTCATGCACGCTGACTTCACAATGGTTGAACCTATTTAGATATAATTATCAGTAATCTTTTTTTTTAGTATTATTACATTCAGAGTAACTAACGAACACACAGTTCACCTGATGGCAAGTGATTCCTGCGGCCCATGACATCTACATTCATCCTTGACAAGGAATCATAATGCAGATGCGTTGTCACCCTTGAGGACTGAGATGGAATACATCCTCACCGGTAATTAAGGTGTGAGGATCCCCGCACACGCCAGACGAAACATAGCAGCATTATGCTGCTATTTTATGCTTGGAGGACGAGGTGCTATCCCGGTCGAACTGACCTGTTCATTATGCAGATAGAAACAAATATATTAATCGCTTGACGGTAGTCCATAAGCACTTACATCCATCCTCAGCAAAGATTCAAGATGCACATGGAAACGCCTGAAGACTAAAATGCAGCTTGCCGGCGGTAATTGGGCCTCCCGATCTCTACACTCACGAAACGAAACACAATAGCGAGAATGTAAATTTCAGACAGGTATTCTGTAAGGGGTGGTCCTTCACCGATCGATTCGAGCCATTTACGTTACAGGTAAAAATAATTGATACGATAACGTTCCAAAGATTCAAATAATATAAACATGATTTATTAAACTAATGCTAGAATGAAAGATGAAACATTTAATGGTTATAAACAGGCCGGTAATTTATTCGTAATGGGGAAGGAAATTACGGTCGCTGATAATTTCTTTTCATTAAATAGATAGGGTAACCATATCAAGTGTTAGGACAGGCCTTTAGTCCCAGGCATAAGAATAGGGTTAAGATACCCCCTGCTTGTCGTACAAGGCGACTAAAAGGGAACTTCGGGAGGGGGAAGGGTTCGCGGGCGATCAGGGTGGGGGCTCTGACTGTTCGGGCAAACGGACCAAGAGGATGGCAACTTGAAGTGGTCTCTAGTTGCCGTAGCACATGGAGGGTGCTAGGGGATGTTTGGCCTCCTCTGTGACGTGCTTAGGCACTGTGCAGAGGGGCACCGGTGTGTTCCGTAGGAGATCGTGGAGCCCCTCCCAATGCGCTGAGAATGACCACCGAGGGGGTTTTAGTGGTTAGAAATACCATATAGCCCTGCCTCACCCCCAGTAGGCAGGGTTTGGAAAATTTCCGCTGATAACAAAAAAAAGTCCTACTCTTGGTACTCGCTGTATTAGAGCGTATTCCACGCGACTGTTGCTGCAGATTGTTATCCACATGTCTACAAACTATATTTTGTTTTATATTCTCTTATTATGCTATTCTTCTGGTTAAAAATGTTACCTGGCATTCATTCTGACCGTACACACCTCATGATTCCTTCGGCCCATGACACCAGCATTCTCAATAAAGAATCGTAATGCACATTACTTGTCACAAATGAGTACTAAGATGGAATGCCTCGTCCCCAGTAATAAGAGTCTCCGGATCCTTACACTCACCAGATGAAACACAGCAGCGTTATGCTACTGTTTTATTCTGGTATTCTGTAAGAACCTTTGCCCTACCTTCACTTCTCTTGATCTGACAAAGAAATGTGATACCGACATTTTTTTCATACTAAAAGAAAGTGACATCTAGAAATTACACTATTCGAATAGTGTATACGGTTTTGGAATAGGCCATAAGTCTTAATTAGTACACCTTGTGATTTATAAGAGAGCATTACTGCTATTTTCTAAACCTTTGGTCACCCTAACGATTTGAGATAATAGAAAACACTAGCCTTAATAAAAGTCTCAAATTAATATTAACAAAAGAAAGCTTTCTAAACTGCTATCGAACATTGTTATTTAATAATAATGTAATTTCAAAGTGAAATTAATCTTTCAATGTGAAAAACAAGCTTTGTCGCTTCTTATTTCAAATATTATAAAGTAGATAAAAGGTAACGTAACAGTTCTTGTTTACAATCACCGTAATTTCACAATGAAAAAACATATACATATATCGAATTGTTGGCTCAGGGTTTTTCTTTGTGGCGGTCTGCGAGGAAGGCCTATATTCAATAGTGGACTAGTGATGGGCTAAGATGATCACGACTCACTACAATACACAGATGAGTTGGTGAACGCACTGTAATATTAACAAAAGAAAGAAATGAAAACATTTACATATTTCATACATGCTATAAAATATAGAATATTTAATTATTAAAAATTTAAAAGTTTTAAAAAAACAAAAAAAGAGAAAACAAAGGATATTACCACTTTTCGTCCTCTTGTGTCAATTGCGAATAACTTATCCAATGTAAGAGATCCAAAAATAAATACATAAATAGATAAGCCTCGAAATTTCAACTAGATTAAATAATAATAAATTAACTAGCTAGGTAGGTATTCTGTCGTGCCCAAACACTTTATGGAATAAGCTATCGCTAGAGGATCAATACGACTTTTCTTCCTTGAAGAATGGAGCCTACGCCTGGCAACGCACCTGACTCCTCAAGTGTTGCGAATGTTCATGGGCAGCGGTGAATGCCTTCCGCTTGTTCGTCACCACCTATTTTATATACTATATACAAATATATACTCTGGATTACAATGGAGTCCCACCGTCAGTCAATTCCATTTCGTTCATTTGCTCAGAGTAAAGGGCGTAGGCAAGAAATTTGATGACATAAAGAAAAGTATGCATATAGTACAATATATAAGTATATATATAGATATATATATATATATATATATATATATATATATACAGATATATATATAATTTATTTTCTCTTTTACAAAGGTACAGAAAATTAATACAACAATATAATACAATATATAATATTTCTTTGTGAGAGACTGGTGTAACAAATTACCAGGCCCTCGACTGGATACACGGATATTGTTGGTGCCCTAAATTTTACAAGAAAAATAAATTACAGAAAATACATAAAATACAAAGAAAAGTGAAAATAAAAAAATTAAATAAAAATAAACAACGGGAAAAACAAAAATATCTCCGAGTGAGCGTCTAATTGGGTGATGTGTGAATATATTGCGTTTGTGGGTGAGTGTTATTAATGAGGTATGATTATAAGTGTTTGTTGTTGGTATTTTTGTGTATTAAAACCGGCTGTTTAGGTATGCGAATTTTTCCAGTAGGTTCATAATTATATTATTGTTTTTCTGTTGAACAACGACCACACAATTCACGTGATGGCACGTAACTCCTGGGAAACATGAAGTCCATATTCATTATAGATCAGCGATCATAATTCAGATGCGTCGTCACACTTGTGCACTAGGATGGAAAGCCTCGTCACGACTAAGTCATCAGCGTTATGATGCTTTTTAACTATAGTTTTCTATGAGGGTGTGATTTCCTGGTCAACCCGAAATATTCATAGCCTAGCATCAACAGAAATTAACCGCAGTGTGGCTCTATTATATCGCTGTTCTCTGCCCTGCAAACAGTGTTAAGTTCAAAGTAACTTAAAATTAATTATTCTAAAAGTTCGTTCGCTTCAAACTTCTCTTGTATCACGTATCAGTCAATGCATTATACGTGAACGAATGGATCACGTAGCAATATTATTATTTCTGTTTGAATTTATTAAAATAATTATACATTTTATTACTTAATATACTCACAGTACCAACTGTTATCATTATGGCGGCAATAGGAGAGTAATTTTACATTAATTCTAGGCATGATATGCGAACACTACGTAACTTACAAAATAATGGTTTTGGGCTGTCGTATTTAATATGTTCGTTAATTTTTGAAACATAGTTTTTATATTTTTATTTACTGTCATATAAATTTTAATGGGGATTTACAACGATACAAAAATTGTTTTTGAAGATGCATGGTTATAGACTTTGAATTTTACACAAAAGATTTTATCTTAAGTTATGTGAATATATCGATGTGGATGTACCATGCGTCAGGTAGCAGACTAACTATTGATTTTGAAGACGCATGGCTAAATACTTTGAATTTTACACAAAATATTTTATCTTAAGTTATGTGAATATATCGATGTGGATGTACCATGCCACAGGTAGCAGACTAACTATTGTTTTTGAAGATGCATGGTTATATACTTTGAATTTTACACAAAAGATTTTATCTTAAGTTATGTGAATATATCGATATGGATGTACCATGCCACAGGTAGGAGACTAACTATTGTTTTTGAAGATGCATGGTTATATACTTTGAATTTTACACAAAAGATTTTATCTTAAGTTATGTGAATATATCGATGTGGATGTACCATGCCACAGGTAGCAGACTAACTATTGTTTTTGAAAACGCATGGCTATATACGTTGAATTTTATACAAAAGTTTTATCTTACGTTATGTGAATATATCGATGTGGATGTACCATGTCACAGGTAGCAGACTATTATTTTTGAAGATGCATAGTTATATACTTTGAATTTTACACAAACGATTTTATCTTAAGCTATGTGAATATATCGATGCAGATGTACCATGCCGCAGGTAGCAGACTAACTATTGTTTTTGAAGATGCATGGTTATATACTTTGTATTTTGTGCAAAAGATTTTATCTTAAGTTATGTGAATATATCGATATGGATGCACCATGCCACAGGTAGGAGACTAACTATTGTTTTTGAAGATGCATGGTTATATACTTTGAATTTTACACAAAAGATTTTATCTTAAGTTATGTGAATATATCGATGCAGATGTACCATGCCACAGGTAGCAGACTAACTATTGTTTTTGAAGATGCATGGTTATATACTTTGTATTTTACGCAAAAGATTTTATCTTTAGTTATGTGAATATATCGATACAGATGTACCATGCCACAGGTAGCAGACTAACTATTGTTTTTGAAAATGCATGGTTATATACTTTGTATTTTATACAAAAGATTTTGTCTTGAGTTATGTGAATATATCGATGCAGATGTACCGTGCCACAGGTAGCAGACTAACTATTGTTTTTGAAGATGCATGGTTATATACTTTGTATTTTACGCAAAAGATTTTATCTTAAGTTATGTGAATATATCGATGCAGATGTACCATGCGACAGGTAGCAAACTAACGCTATTATTTTTGAAGATTCAGGATTATATACTTTGAATTTTATAGCAAAGATTTTATCTCACGTTATATTAACAAAGCGTTGTCTCGTTTAATTAACCAGTGGCGGAGCCAAACTGATAACAACGCAAATGAGAAAAGCTCAGTCCTCAGTGATAACAAAGCATGTACATCTTAAATCTTTGTTGAGTATCGATATAGATATCATTCGTCGCATAACATCAGGTGTTTGCCAACCCTAATATTATATCATCTTAATTACTAGTAGATAGGTATTCCGTCCGTAGGGGTGATAACACACGTGCATCTTGAATTCTTGTTGAGGATCCCTAAAAATGGTGATCGCGCAGATCCAACTACAGGTCTAGTAACATTAACCCCTAGTTCTCGAACGCCATTAGCCCCATGTTCTTGAAGAGTTACTTGCACTTTTTTCTTAAAACAATTATTGTTGCTTCTTAAAAGCATTATTCTTAATTATATTTTTTTCTTGTCTAGTAGAGTAATAAAACTTGAAAAGGAACGGTGCCCTACGCTTTACTACTGCAAATGAAATTTTACATAAAAATGAGATTTTGAATAAAATAAAGACAATTTGGACGCGACTCGCTCATAAACTGTACTGAATTAAGGTTTCGTGATAAAAAGACATGAGTGTTATTTGCTAAAAGAGATGGAATGTCTTCCTGACAGTCGTAAAATGTCTTTGGATCTCTGCACCCACCAGACAAAACACAGCAGTGTTATGCTGTTATTCTGTTAGTGCGTAATCCAGTCAAGCCGACCCATTCGTACATTCATATTCATCCTGGACTCCTTAATGATGAATGTCGCTCTCATGGGCCGGAAGGAATAGAAGAAGAAATGTAATCACTTGCCATCAGGTCAACAGTGAAATCATTTGTCACCCTACCTAAATACAATAAAAAAAAGCATTAAACACAAAGCGGCAACGTACGGTTTCCGCAAATCGACAGCGTATTGCAGTAATGGTCTGCAATCGTATAGCTTCTGTGTATTACCGCTACTAAAATTTTACAATTGTACATATTTTTCAGAAAATGAAACCACGATACCGCAAGAAATAGTTCTGTCATCAATTTTCTTGTTTTTCATTAAACAATATTTTTAATAGCAGCTCGTTTTAAATAAGCAACATTTTTAAATAGGAACTCATTTTAAATAAACATTATTTTTAAATAGGAACTCATTTTAAATAAACATTATTTTTAAATAGGAACTCATTTTAAATAAACATTATTTTTAAGTAGGAACTTGTTTTAAAATAACAATATTTTTAAATAGGAACTTGTTTTAAATAAAAAATATTTTTGAATAGCAGTTCTTTTTAAAGAAACAATATTTTTAACTAGCAACTCGATCTATGTTTTAGATAATTTGTGCAGCAAATTAAAATATGTATATGTATGTCAAGCGATCAATTGGCCATCCTAGCAATGTATAGTGTAGTAGGTCAGCATACATTATAACATATGTATAAGCAATAGTTACACAGTAAGCAAGAATTATATCAAAAATTTACCAATAAATAAAATAAAAAAAATATTTTGTTTCGAAGATTCCACGTGGCATATTGGTTAGATTACCTGGGTTAGATTTCCAGAGGTCAAGAAACAAAAGTTTTTATGTGCCCGACCTTCGAGCTTTATAGAACCTTTCAAGTTCCTACAGTCAGACTACTTTTTATACTTCATACTGTTCTTAAACAACATGCCTTTACGCCATACTCGTAATACATGCAAAAACGTAAGGAACGTGTTATAAATCCGTTTATTTTTAAAACTAATTTTAGTCATAGTTTATTTGAGCCCATATTTGTATAATAAATTTCATTACATACTTTTCATTCATCATTATCTTTTTTTAAATATAAAAAAATATTTTAATTATAACTTATTAAACTTAATTATGACGATACTGAAGCCAACCCAAGCTATTTCCTAAAATGTCTAAATATTAAGTGAAAACGCCAGGCTAATATGCATGCATGTGCTAATACGCAACAAACACATTCATAAACTGTCACAACCAACATTTATGCACCATACACACACCAATTATAAATATCCGTATTGTCTTTATTATATATTTTTTTATTATATAGTATTTTTTTTAGTTTAGTACCATATATTTCCCAACGATGTTTCCCCATATGTTCTTGATACAGGTGAAAACGTACTAGAAACTCCAGCTTAAAACAACTCACAAATACTTGTTTTAATTTTATTACTTCCCATACTCGTCGTGTAATTAATGTTTGTGGTGAGAAATAAATAATAATTATTATTATTATTCAAATCTGAAATAGGTGTGTTTTGTATGTCCCGTGTCACTGGTACTGCATGTGGACCTCCCTCCGATCTTATTATAATGCACTAGCTTTACAAAAGACTAGGAAAAGAAACATCGAGTGAGAGACTTGGCGTGAATGCTGGGATATATCATGCGTAGTTGATGATTTTTTTTTTATTATATAAGGGATAACATACGAGCACACAATTCACACGTTGGTAACTGATAACTGCGGTCCGTGGTATCTTCATCTATCATCATTATCTCAACAGTTCAAGATAGAAGTATATACGTTGTCTTGTCTCTATTTTTGTTTGGTATCGAGGGCCAAGTCTGGAGAAGATACCGTGCTTCTTGGGGAGAAGTCATGGTTAAATGGGATTTGTGCCCACTAAAACCCCCTCTGTGACCACCATCAGTACATTGAGCCTGTTTACGTCCCAAGGGAGACATCACCTTCTCTACTATCCTCGCTATGCTACGGCAACCACAGGACCACTCCGTGTTGCGGTCCTTCCCAGGTTCACTATCTTGGAAGATCAGAGTTCCCACCCTGATTGCACCCTATTCTTTTTTTAGTTACCTTATACGACTTGCAGGGAGTACTTAGTCTATTCTTAAACCCCGAGAGCAATGAGTTAATTTGTGATATGCGTTCTCATCCCAGTTGACTGACATGGTATACCCCTTAATCAAAATTGGAATATTATATTATTCCAATTGTGATTAAGGTTATTATTAAGTAAGTTAAAGTTATTATCACCAGTTATTAAAAGATATTATAAAATTTCGACTATATTTTTTTTTTTTAAATATTAAAAACCTTAACAATGTGCGCATTATTATTCCATGTAATACCAAAACATTATTCGGGAGAGATAATATTTGAAATGAAACAATGTTTTATGTAACGAGACAAAGCAAATTTTTACTTGTCATAATCAATCTCTCTCTAAAGGTCTCTTTAGTTTTATATTTGCGTTTTACACAATGAAACATAAAATATATTTTGATATTTACATTATATCGATATTTATTCTCAATATGGAGTAATATTACAAATGCTCTGTCACCCCTGAGAACTAAAGTGGAATGCCTCGTTGTCAGTAAAAATATCTGCGACTATTTTTTCACTTAATGAAACAATACAGCTAAACCGCTGTTTACGCTAATACTCCTGTATCTTAAAGCTTAAAGTGCGTCAGCGATTCACCCTTAGTTCAATGAACGAATATACCTTTATTGTAAAATCCTATACTGCATCATCTTTCCCTTCGCTGTTGCATAAGGTAATCCATTTGAGACGCATCTTAAAAATACATCGTCTAGTAAGCAAGAATGTTTCCTAAGCACACAACACTTCCTGCCACTCAAGTTGTTTGATACAAAGCACTCCATGTGGAAAATAGAGGAGGAGAGGATTCCGTTTATAGCACAGGAGGCTTTATATTGAATTGAGTATAAACTGAAATATATCAAAAAATAATAGTTTTAAGATTATTTTCACTACTCTTACGATATAATAGACGTGCGGGTGTTAAAGGTTTAAAAAAAATGTATTCGTAACTAGGCATCGCGGTGGTGGCATGCCCAGTGCGAAGGCTGCAGTCAACTATAAGTGTGAATAAAAATGTATTCGTAACTAGGCATCGCGGTGGTGGCTTGCCCAGTGCGAAGGCTGCAGTCAACTATAAGTGTGAATAAAAAAGGCGTTGGATTTTTTTTTTTCTTCTAAATATGTTAACTTGTGTTTCTTTTGTCTGTGTATATATATTTTTTAGTTTTTACTTTTATTGTATCGAATTTTTAATGGCAAAAATCCGCATATGGGATTCTAAATGAATATTTATAAATTATATTAATATTTATATATCAATAAATTCGAATGTTACCTACGTAAGTATGATCACATTTCATTCTATCGTTCGCAACTCAAGTGGCTCTCTATTCGACAAAGGCGTAGCTCTAGAGTTCTGCTTGTTCTCTATTCATTATTACATGATTCAAATTATCCAACTCATCTTAAAGATGACTTTCGATTTCTACATTCCTCTCTTGACCGTGTACCTCGAACACTAAATAGAATGAGAATTAGTGTTCCATACCATTGCACTGGGTTCTTCCGTTATTCTTTTATAGTACAGGCCATACTCCTTAGGAACGCCTTTCTGGATGAAGTCAAGAATGTATCCAGTAAAATTTCTTCTAAAGTCTCCTTCGACAAAATTATTTGAAGGCAAATAACATTTGATATATATATTTCCTCTTGGTACGTTTATATTTATGTGTGAATATATATATATATATATATATCATATAGTGACAACACCAATTAAATTGTTAATTACAATTTTAAGTGCGGATTTACCAGTGCTTTGCAAGTAGTAAAATACTGGAATATAACGTTTACGTTACTGAGGTCCTCGCATTATGTTAGTAAATAAATTCAAAGGAACGTATGCCTTACAAAGTGTAACATTCGCTTTGAATTTATAGGACTTAAAGTGAATTCTTCGAAAACCCTTTGCCCAACGATCCTTTCCCTTATTCATAGGATCTGGGCTGTAAGAAGGGAATTACTTAAACATAATCCTATTGAATAAAACTTTAGTCTTTCAAGATCTCAAAGATACCGGACTGTAATGTTTACAGTATTATTTTAATTTAGTTAAAATGCTTTTATACTGTACGTGCGATAATTTTATGACACATTGCACACAATACTATGCTTTCGACTGCAACATTAAAAACAAAAGTCGATCGCAGCTCTCATTTTATTCTATCTAATTAAAAATCAGAGTATAGTACAGGATTGTCGTACGCTTTGAGTAGGAATAGTAAAAGATTACAATTTACAAACTTTCAAAGTGTTTAAAGAGCCACAAAATTTTTCTTGCCAACAATTAATAGTACTTGCATCAATAGAGTTTTTTGATAAAAAAAAAAAAAAAACTATTCCGTTATTCATAAGAAAAATATCTATTTATTCATATATAAATAGTGTTTTTTAACAACAAATTAGATAAAATATATATGGTATTATTATATATTATTTAAGTGAAAAATTAAAACAATTAAACATTTACTTACAACAATAACTTCTACTTGACAAACAAATAATTGAGCAAACCAGTTAAATCAGAGAGATGGCTTAGCATGGTTATTCACGTTTCATTTTTTTTTTATAAAATAAATAATATTTGCGTAAGGAACTAAAGAACTGCAGCTTCACACCCAAAGAGTCGAATTTGTCTCGGGGGCGCAGGTTGCCCTAGCTATATGGCCGGCCCTGTACCATTTCAGCTTCCTGATCCTTTGAGTTATATCGGTTAACTTAGTTCTTATGCGGGTCGACTTCAATGGTCGCATGTAAATAATGAGTAATGTAAAATTTGATGTTTATATAAACAATAATGTACTGTAGTACAAGGAATAACTTTAGGTGTACTTACTATATGTTATTTTTTTTTTAAACATTCGCGTATTAAACTATATATACCGGAATCGTTATTGGTCGGAAGTCGTTAAGCTTTTGTCACACGATCGATATATCTGATATTAAAGTATACATATATTTTATTTATATTACACATGTTTTTATTGTATAGAATAGTCGAGCCGAGACCCAGCCGAGTCGCAGATGCGCTGCAGACCTTTAAGAACGCTGTCATAGAATATCATGTCATGCAGTCATTGAACTGTAGTAGCTCATTGTCAACGTAATTCACGATAAGTAAGCAAACCTATGAATGCTCGCCGGGGAGGGACAACATCTCGAGGAAACCTACGTATCTAAGGAATAAATACAAAAGAAATATTTCGAAGACACGTGAAATCAGCCAATCCCCAGTGGAGCTGCCTGGGGGACTATTCTATGAAACAGAGGATCTTAGAGTATAGTCCACCACGCAAGAGAGGAGGCCTATGCCCAGCGGTGGGTTTGATATATTACATACCGTTAGACGATTAAATTTATTTTTTTATCGGTTATAGGTTTGTTTAAATAAAATATATTAAAACAGTTACATAAGCCAGTGTACATAATATTAGGTTAGGTTAGGTTAGGTTAGGTTAGGTACGTATTACTCTATAATCGTAATACTCCTCTGGCCGGCCTAAGGCGCTCTAAGGCCGGCCCGAGGAGGCCGCTCCGGGCGGGCTGGAGCTGGGCCCGCCCTGGATGCGTGTCGGTGGGCTGCGGGGTGCGGATGGACGGAGTGAGGCCGTCTTACGCACCATCCGCAGCCGAGGCGGAGTCGCGGAGGAGAGGAGTGTCGGTGTTTCGTTGCCGCTCTCCCTATCCTCCGCGACTCAAGCGGGGTCGCACCGCTGATGCGTCCGTGGTGGGGCCGCGGGTTCAGTGGAGTGTGGTTGATCCTGCCGCTCTCCTGTCCTCCGCGGCCGAACATTGGCTGGCGGCGGAGCCTATCACCAGATCCGCCGCAGGGGCTGGGGTTCTCCTGGCCCCCATGGCCTCTGGGGGCGGACTCGGGGAGTCCGCTTCCCACCTACAGAGGAGGCCGAGATGGAAGGCGCGTCCGTGTTCCGGCGCGCCCTGCCTGGAGGGGTGGAGAGGGGATGTCCTCCCCGAAGGAGGGGCCGGCTTGCCGGCCAGCGCAGGCGGGGTCGCGGAGGTGTGCGAAAGCGTTCCCGTGGCCCCGCCATACGCGACGAAGGTGGAACACCATGGGGTTTTAGTCGGTGCGAGTCCGACATAACCCACCCTTGCCCCGCAGGTGGGTATGCGTAGGCATTTCCCCATGTAAAAAAAAAAAAAAAAAAGGTACGTATTCTTCCCCCCCGAAGGGTTCTCGCTTTGTCGTAGCGGGGGGCTTAGTAACCGTGGCTTGGTCACCCACGGTGAAGCTAAGAAGAACCCAAATGGCCGGCCTAAGGCGCTCTGTGGCCGGCCCGAGGAGGCCGCTCCGGGTGGGCTCGTAACGAGCTCGCCTCGGAAGCGTGTCAGTGGACTGCTGGGGGCGGAAGTGGCGGAGCGAGGCCGCCTTCCCCGCCCTCAGTAGCCGAGGTGGAGTCGCGGAGGAGAGGAGTGTCGGTATTGCGTTGCCGCTCTCCCTATCCTCCGCGACTCAAGCGGGGTCGCACCGCATGATGCGGCTGTGGTGGGGCCGCGGGGAAGAGGAGTGTCGGTGTTTCGTTGCCGCTCTCCCTGTCCTCCGCGGCCGAACATCGGTCGGCGGTGGAGCCGCAGACCAGATCCGCCGCAGGGGGCTGGGTTGGCTTAGTGCTTTCCTGGCCCCCATGGCCTCTGGGAGGCGGACTCGGGGGAGTCCGTTTCCCACCTACAGAGGAGGCCGATGGAAGGCGCGTCCGTGTTCCGGCGCGCCTTGCAGGAGAGGGGTGGAGAGGGGGATGTCCTCCCCCCGAAGGAGGGGCCGGCTTGCCGGCCAGCGCAGGCGGGGTCGCGGAGGTGTGCGAAAGCGTTCCCGTGGCCCCGCCATACGCGACGAAGGTGGAACACCATGGGGTTTTAGTCGGTGCGAGTCCGACATAACCCACCCTTGCCCCCGCAGGTGGGTATGCGTAGGCATTTCCCCATGTAAAAAAAAAAAAAAAAAAAAAAAGGTACGTATTCTTGGGGTGCCACGTCAGAAAACCTCCTCGAGTGCCTGGCCGTTGAATTTCCTTTGATACCATTGTATCCGGGGAAAGGCAACGCTGACGGTGCACCCTGGGCACTGGTGATGACACGTTGTTGCCAGTGGCGAATGTTCTGACAGGGGGATAGTTGCTCTGCGTGTCCCTCTGATAAGCGGAGGGCACAGCGGAGTGAAGGAGGGGTTGCATTTCCTCTTGATTTCCGTATCCGGAGGAAAGGCAACCGACCGATGGTGCGCATTGGGAACTGGTGACGATACGTCGTTCTCAGTGTCCAATGCGCGGGTGGAGGTTGCATTTCTCCTTGATCAAAGTATCCGGGGGAAAGGCAACAAATGATGGTGGGTATTGGGAACTGGTGACGATATATCGTTTCCAGTGCCTAATGCTCATAGTGGAGGGACGGGCTCGGTGTGCACTAACACTGCCTCCGGGCACAACCGTCCAAAACTGGGGAGTTACGTCGGCTCCACCAGCGCGCCGTAACCCGCTGTACTCTTCAAAGACCCCATCGCTGACGATCATGGGGTACGTGGAGGTGCAGCGGAGCGGAGGGCTTGCCTTAATTGGCCGGCCCGCGAGAAGGAAAACTCTTTAAAACCAGACAGCGAAGTCTTAAAAACCTGTGGGTACCAGGCGACCCCCACAGTATATAGCCTTGTCCCCGGAAAGGCGTCACCCGGGGACCGACCTCATTTCGTCCAATCTCGTGGGAATTAACATGGGTAAAATAACAAAAAACACACATACAACGGAGGAAAGGGACTCAAACGTTGAGTCCGCAATTGCGGCGGCTGGTCCTTCAACATCTGGGGGCCAAAGCAGAGATGGAGTAGTTGTGTCGGAAGGACCAGTGGTCCCGGCACGGGACAGGCGTGGGCGTTTTGTGCGTCCGAGCACGCCCACCAGTATGTGCGGTGAAAGCGATGGCGGAAGATCGGACGCATCGCTCACATCCGCCACTTCCGATGTGTCCGCAAGGACGAGGAAAAGGAGAGCCAAGCCTCCGATCGCGGCCGACAAATTTCAGGCGGTCGCAGCCGAAGGCAAGGACTTGGGGGTCGCCCCGACGGACGATGATGGCATCTGGGACCCGGCAGTAGCTCAGTCAACGACGAGGGCTAAGGCTGGCCTTCCAAAACCCGAAGATATGGCAAGGGATATGGAAGGCAAGTCAATGACGGACCTGGGTGCCTGCATCCGTGATAGCCTGCTGGTGGTAGACAAGGTTGCCGATAAGTCCGGCAACCTAAAGGGTCGTTTGTCCACAGCCTTCGGATTGCAACTAGAATGGTTGAGGCGGCAACCTCGGAGTTGGCGCGGAGGGTCTCCAGCCCCCAGTGTCGAGAAGCTCGAGCGAGAACGCGGAGTTGCGCTCGCAATTAGCTGAGCTCTCGACTAAGGTGGGGAGGCTGTCAGAGGAGCTCAGCGCCCTCCGAAATCACGGGGATACTCAGGTAGCCATGCCTCCCTCATGTGGCCCCGCGCTCCAAAACAGGAAGCGCGGATGATGCACTCATTGAGCGCATTGGGGCTCTTGTAGAGGCAAGGTTGGCTGCCTTCGAGAAAGAGATATTCCCGGACAGGGTGATCCGCCCACCATTGGGGGTGCGCGCAGAACAACCACCCGCGAGTGCAGTTCAATTGCTGCCACCAACCCCACAGTTGGTGCAGCCAGTACCGTCGCACTCGCGGAAGGCCAAAAAGAGGGCTAAGGGCAAGTCTGTCCACAAACCGGTGGCAGATCTTCCCCCAGTACCGGCACCGAGGCCATTAATGTCGGTGGAAGTGCCCGCTAACACCTGGGCACAGGTGGCAAGTAAGAATAAAAAGCCCAATTCCAAGAGCCAACAGAAAGCGGCCCCCAGCACTGCACCGAAAAGCAAGAAAAAAGGAGGCAGGCCCATACGCATCCCTTCCACTGCTGCCGTGACGATAACCGTACCGACTGGCTCCTCCATCACTTATGCTAAGGTGATGGAGATGGCCAAGACGAAGATACGGCTGGCAGACCTGGGAATCCAGACGGTCCGCCAAAAACGGGCAGTGACTGGAGGTCTTCTACTGGAGATATCTGGTCCCGACTGCAGCCCGAAGGCGGACCAGTTAGCGGAGAAAATGCGCGAGGCTCTCTCAGACCTAAACGTCCGTATCGGTCGCCCTATCAAATCGGGCGACGTTAGGCTGAGAGACCTCGACGACGCTGTCAGCCCTAGTGAGGTTGCGGCAGCGGTGGCTGAGGCTGGGGGTTGTTCGGTGGACGACATCAAGGTCGGGGAGGTCCACCGAACGCCAATGCGTATGGGCACATGTTGGGTGCGGTGCCCGAATGCGACGGTACGCAAACTGGTGGCCGCTGGGCGCGTTTGCGTGGGCTGGGGTTCTGCGCGGGTGCAGTTATTGATCCCAGACCCATGCATTGCTTCCGGTGCCTGGAGAGGGGCACGTAGGAAGTAAGTGCCCCAACCAGGTGAACCGGAGTACGTGCTGCTACGCATGTGGAGAGACCGGGCACAGGGCCAACGAGTGCAGAGCGCCTGCACTCGCGTCCCGTGTGCTCGGACCTGGGGCGTCCTCGAACCATCGCCTTAATAGTAAGAGGTGCGCCCCACCGTCAAAGAAGAGCAGGAGACTGATATCTTCTCCTGCCTCCACGAGCGTAGCAGTCCCAGTGGCACCTGCTATAACCCCGAGCACCAGCTCGGGAATGGAGGTTGGCTAGACCTCTTCACACCCTCATATCCTTCAGAGCAACCTAACCACTGCCGCAATGCTCAGCATTTGTTTATGCAGACAGTTGCGGAGTGGGGTTGCTCTGGCAGTAGTGGCGGAGCCCTATGCCGTGCCGGACCATCCTCGCTGGTTCGGCGATGAGCTGGGTTCCGTGGCGATCTACTGGGGTGGTGAGGGTGTTCCACCCTGCTCCCTATTGGGAAGGGTCAGGGCTTTGTTGCAGTGCAATGGGGCACCCTGGCCATAGTTGGCTGCTACGTCTCTCCCGCGAGGTCCCTCGCCGACTACGAGGTGTACCTGGACGAGGTGGCACTTTGCATTCGCAGGTGCCTCCTCGTCCGTTGATTGTCCTGGGAGATTTCAACGCCCACTCCAGGGCGTGGGGAATCCCAGAGACAGTCCGAAGGAGACGGTGATGGAATGGGCGGCTGGATTGACCTCCGATTGGCAAATCGGGGTCCGTAAGCACGTGCGTTCGGTGGCAGGGGAGTCGGTCGGACCTAACATGGGCGACTCCCGCTGCGATGCGCATGCTTTCGGGCTGGCGGGTTGCAGAGGAGGTGGTTACGTTATCCGACCACCGCCATATTGTTTTCGATCTTGCAATCCGCCGCCCCGACGATGTATCCAGCCGCCGAGAAGGCAGCCACGCGCGCCGTTGGTGTCTCAAGCGGCTAGACCGAGACTTGCTCGGGGCCGCCGCCAACGTCGCGATATGGCCAGAAAGCGCCGAAGAGGTTCCGTCCGATCCGGATGTGGAAGCGAACTGGTTCCGGGACACGATGACGCGTATTTGTGACGCGTCGATGCCCCGGACCGGTCGCCCCAAGCGCGGGGCGGTGTACTGGTGGTCGGCAGAGATTGCAGAGCTCCGAGCGATCTGCTTGCGGAGCCGCCGCCAGTACACCAGAGCCCGAAGGAGGCGAAGGCGAGCTCCAATTGAGGAAATAGCCAGACTCTACGAGGCATATCGAGCGGCCACGAAGGCGTTGCAGGTAGCCATCTGCAACGCCAGGTCTCGGTCCTGGGAACAGCTCCTTGAGGGACTCAACGAGGATCCGTGGGGGCGTCCGTATCGGATGGTGCTAGGTAAGCTCCGTCCCTGGATGCCCCCGGTGACGGAAACTCTCGATCCGGCCCTTTTGGAAGGAGTGATCAATTCGCTCTTTCCGGAGGGTCGGTCAAGTCCCTCAATCCACCCCCAATCTTCGTGGGAGTGGAGAGACGAGATGGGGGTGACCGAGCAGGAGCTGGACCGAGCCGTGAGCCGCTTGAAAGGCCGGAACACCGCGCCAGGACCCGACGGAATTCCCGGTCGGGTCTTGGTGTTGAGTTCATACCCGGAACAGGCTGAGGCAGCTGTTCACCAGCTGCCTCCGTAACTCCTCGTTCCTGCTGGCCTGGAAAGAGGCCCGACTGGTCCTCTTGAAGAAGGCAGACAGAGTCGCAGATTCTCCTCTGCGTACCGTCCCATATGCCTGTTGGACGAGGCCGGCAAGTTATTCGAGACTCTGCCGCCCGTCTCAACGGGCATCTGTCGCGTGTCGGTCCCGATCTCGCCGATAACCAGTTCGGTTTCCGACGGAGCGTTCCACCATCGACGCAGTTATGCGCGTCCGCTCCCCTGTCGGAGCAGGCTGTGTCCTGGGCGGCGTGGCGTTGGCGATAAGTCTAGACATCGTCAACGCCTTTAACTCCCTGCCCTGGGACGCGATTAGGGGGACTCGTACACCATGGTGTTCCCCTACCTGCAAGGCGTGATCGCGGACTACTTGCGCGACAGGTACATCTTATACATGGACCGAGACGGTACGAGGATCCGGAGGAGATGCAGTGTGGGGTTCCACAGGGTCGGTGTTGGGCCCGTTACTATGGAATCTCGCCTACGACTCTGTCCTGCGAGTCGAGCTCCCGCTGGCGTTTTGTCGTTTGCTACGCGGACGACACGTTGGTGGTCGCCAGCGGGGACTCCTTCGAGAGGACCAAGGAGCTCGCCGAGCTTGGGGCGGAAATCGTCGTCGCCAAAGTCCACGAGTTGGGACTGGAGGTAGCGCTCACAAGACCGAGGCGCTATGGTTCCACAAGCTGCCGCGGAGCAGGGAACCACCCGACTCGTGCGTCCGAGTAGGTGGTCTGAAGTCAGAGTGGGGCGGTACATGAAGTACCTGGGCCTCACTCTGACAGTCGCTGGGGCTTCGAAGAGCACTTCGAGCGCCTGGTCCCCGGATCGAGAGGGTAGCGGGTGCTATGCACAGACTGCTGCCCAATCTCGGGGACCGAGGGAGGAAGTTCGCCGCCTCTATGCCGGGGTCGTACGATCCGTAGCCCTGTACGGGGCGCCCGTTCAAGGAAGAGGTTGGCCATCCGACGCTGTAGGACTAAGATCTACAGCGTCCAGCGTAGACGGCCATATTGTCGCATGAGGATACCGGACGGTATCGTTTGATATGGCGATAATCCTGGCTCGCTTTCCACCTCTGGATATACTGGCGGACATGGACGCGAGGGTGTATCACCGAATTCGCGTCCTACGCCAGAGCGGTGGTGGCGAGCCAGAAGAGGCGCTCGAGGCGGTGAAACGGCAGGAACGACGTATCGCGTTCGCGACGTGGCGCACGGCTCGGTGAGGAGCAGTATGCGCGCAAACGCGTCGTCGAAGCATTCCTGCCGGTCTTCGAAGCCTGGATGCAGCGACGAGGAGGAAGATCACCTATTAGGATCTGGCGCAGGTGATCACCGGGCATGGATGCTTCGGTGATTACCTGTAAGATCGGTCGCGAGGCGACGGCGAATTGCTTCCACTGTGGCGGCAACGACCGAGACTCCGTATCGCACACGCTCGCGGCTTCGCCCGGCGGGAAGACGAGCGGCGGGTCTTGGTCGGCCACATCGGACGGAATCCCGTCCCTGCCAGCAGTCGTGTCGGCGATGCTGAGCGGGGATCCGGCGTGGAGGGCCGTAGCCTCCTTCTGCGAGACCGTAATGGTCCGAAAGGAGGCTGCCGAGCGGGATAGAGAGGACCGATCCTGCTCGGAGACGGCTGATGCGGCGCTCGCGCGCTCGTCACGGCCCTCCTATCGGTGGACCCGTACCGTAACGGGAATTTACGGGTCGCTGACGATCGGAGTGGGGCCCGACCGTCCAGTAATAGCGACCCCGAGGAGGACGACGGCACGACGTGGTACCGTGTCGTCGTGATAGTTCCGCGAGGGTTCTGGGGGTGCGATCTTCACGCACGCCCCCGGGACGGGCTATCCCAGCGAAGCGCAGGGGGGTTGCGGTTGCGTTCCTTACGGAGATCCCGCGACCTCTCGCGAGCGTTGGTGGCGACCACCGTGGGTTTTAGTCGGTGCGAGTCCGACATAACCCATCCTTGCCCCCGCGAGGGCGGGTATGCAGGCATTTCCCCATGTAAAAAAAAAAAAAAAGGTATTCCAATGTATTTCAAATTTAGGATTAGAAAAATACTGTTGTTTCGAATTTAGCGATTCATTTGTTTTCTTCTTTTATATCCTTCTGTTAACAAAATGGAAAATTTGAAATATCGCGTTATGTACGAATATGAGCTCCACCGTGGCACCGTGGCAGCGTGCCGTGGCAGCTCGAAGGATTAATGATATGCATGGAACAGCTACTGTATAAGCTCGGTACGTTTGCGGTATTACCGTTTTAGTTCTCGAGACTTTGACCTCCAAAACAAACCCCGCAGATGGCCGGAGGCCTAAGTTCTATCGCAAACTACGACGAAGTTAGCGACAGATTTTGGTGTGTGACAAAAAAAATTAATTCAATCGAAACAAATTGGAAAAGCGAAAAGGCATGAATTGGGTGAAGCACACCAACAAACGTGCATTAAGTGCTGCGTTACATTACTCAACAGTCACAATAACGAGGGAATTTTGAATATAGAGACGGAATTTACTTGTGATGAAAAATGGATGCTGTACGATAATTGGAAACGCTTATCACAGTGGTTGAAGCCAGGAGAACCGGTCCCGAGTGAAAGTTGACTCAGAAAAGGTACCGGCGAGTGTGTGGTGGACCAGTGCTGGTGTCATACACTATAGCTTCCTAAGATCTGGCCAGCCGATTACGGCAGATCTGAATTGTCAACAATTGCAAACCATAATGGAAAAGCTAGCCGTTAAACAACCGAGACTGGTCAACAACGCTAGACTCCATTCTTCACGACAGACGGTCGCTTAATTAGGAAAACTGCTTTTGGAATATCTCGGACACACACCATACTCCCCGGGCCTTGCTCCAACAAATTATCATTTTCGGAATTTGGTAAATTACTGGAAAATAAACAAATTCAATTCCGATGAGGCAGTCCAAACCGCTTTCAAAGGTCTTATTGATTCTCGCTCCCAAATTTTTATTATCAGGAATGCAATCAATGAACGGAACCACCTGTAAAATGGCTAAAGTGCATCTCATAATACAGGTAGGGCAGATAATAATAGTACATACTTCGATTGATTAAATATATAATTTCATTAAAAAATAGTTTTTTACTTTTCCATATAATACGCTAATTTCATATGTAAGGACCTTATAATCGTGTTTTATATATATATATATGTACCTACTCGTATATCAGGCTAGTAGCCGTTCCACATTTATGAGAAGGAACTATATAAATTTATATATTTTATGTCTATATATATATATAAGTATATAAATTTATATATTTTTCTGTCAAATTACGTAGCATAGACGCCAATCAGAAAGAGACACAGTACTTATTTCAGCGTCTCTTTGTGCGCCACATTGCTTTTAGACGTAGATCTGCTTCTAGGCATAAAAATGGAAATATAGTAGTTATGTACCCAACAAGATACGACACTTTCAAACTACACTGATAATATAGATACGTTATAAGCACCTACCATATACAGAACAACCCTGACTCATTTCAAATTCAACAAATTTTAATAAGACCTCTTTTGTTTCGAATAGGAAGATACGTGAGATCTGTGAAAATATTCAACATATGGACTATAATGCTAACAACTAATTATGCATATGTATGTAAATCATTATTATAAAAGTCTTCATAAATATCATTACGCCTTATCCGAGTTAAGTCAGTTAGCGCAGGATAACTTTAAAACAGTTTTATTTAAGATTTATCCTACTTATACTACTGGTGAAAACACAATTTACTTATTGTAACATTTAGCCAGCGCACGATCAGCGCGCTCTTGCTGAGCTTCGAAGCCTGGCTGCGAGCGGGGAAGAGGTGCACGTCACCTTCCGATTGACGCAGGTACTCACTGGGCACGGTTGCTTCGGTGATTACCTGTAAGATCGGTCGCGAGGCGACGGCGAATTGCTTCCACTGTGGCGGCAACGACCAAGACTCCGCATCACACACGCTCGCCGAGTGCCCTGCGTGGGAGTCCGAGCGACGGATCCTGGTCCAGAGGATCGGGCAAGATCTCTCCGCCAGTCGCAGTAGCGGCTGCGCTGGCGGATAAAGGCGCGTGGAAGGCGCTGGTCTCCTTCTGTGAAGCCGTCATGGTACAGAAGGAGACCGCCAGTGATCGGGAGAGGGCCGATCCCGCTCGGAGACGGCGACGCCGGGGCGGTGGCAGCGGACGCACCGGCCCGTCAGCCCTTTAGTCCCGGGCATAAGAATAGGGCTAAGGTACCCCCTGCCCGTCGTACAAGGCGACTAAAAGGGGACTTCGGGTTCGCGGGTGATCAGGGTGGGGTTTGACCACCCGGGAAGCGGGATCTGGAAGGACGGCAACTCGGAGTGGTCTCGAGTTGCCGTAGCACCGCGCGGGTGCTAGGGGAGGTTTTTTCCTCCCCAGGGATGTGCTCAGGCACCGTGCAGAGGGGCACCGGTGCGTTCCTATGGAGATCCCGGAGCCCCGGAGAAGGGGCCGTCTGGTCGGCTGGCGCAGGCGGGGTCGCGGATGTGTGCGAAAGCGTTCCCGTGACCCCGCCATACGCGACGATGGAGGAACACCATGGGGTTTTAGTCGGTGCGAGTCCGACATAACCCATCCTTGCCCCCGCAGGGGTGGGTATGCGTTGGCATTTCCCCATGTAAAAAAAAAAAAAAAAAGGTATTCCAATGTATTTCAAATTTAGGATTAGAAAAATACTGTTGTTTCGAATTTAGCGATTCATTTGTTTTCTTCTTTTATATCCTTCTGTTAACAAAATGGAAAATTTGAAATATCGCGTTATGTACGAATATGAGCTCCACCGTGGCACCGTGGCAGCGTGCCGTGGCAGCTCGAAGGATTAATGATATGCATGGAACAGCTACTGCTTAAGCTCGGTACGTTTGCGGTATTACCGTTTTAGTTCTCGAGACTTTGACCTCCAAAACAAACCCCGCAGATGGCCGGAGGCCTAAGTTCTATCGCAAACTACGACGAAGTTAGCGACAGATTTCGGTGTGTGACAATAAAAAATAATTCACTCGAAACAAATTGGAAAAGCGAAAAGGCTCGAGAAATGGGTACCACATGAATTGGGTGAAGCACACCAACAAACATGCATTGAGTGCTGCGTTACATTAATCAACAGTCACAATAACGAGGGAATTTTGAATATAGAGACGGAATTTACTTGTGATGAAAAATGGATGCTGTACGATAATTGGAAACGCTTATCACAGTGGTTGAACCCAGGAGAACTGGTCCCGAGTGAAAGTTGACTCAGAAAAGGTACCGGCGAGTGTGTGGTGGACCAGTGCTGGTGTCATACACTATAGCTTCCTAAGATCTGGCCAGCCGATTACGGCAGATCTGAATTGTCAACAATTGCAAACCATAATGGAAAAGCTAGCCGTTAAACAACCGAGACTGGTCAACAACGCTAGACTCCATACTTCACGACAGACGGTCGCTTAATTAGGAAAACTGCTTTTGGAATATCTCGACACACACCATACTCCCCGGGCCTTGCTCCAACAAATTATCATTTTCGGAATTTGGTAAATTTCTGTAAAATAAACAAATTCAATTCCGATGAGGCAGTCCAAACCGCTTTCAAAGGTCTTATTGATTCTCGCTCCCAAATTTTTATTATCAGGAATGCAATCAATGAACGGAACCACCTGTAAAATGGCTAAAGTGCATCTCATAATACAGGTAGGGCAGATAATAATAGTACATACTTCGATTGATTAAATATATAATTTCATTAAAAAATAGTTTTTTACTTTTCCATATAATACGCTAATTTCATATGTAAGGACCTTATAATCGTGTTTTATATATATATATGTACCTACTCGTATATCAGGCTAGTAGCCGTTCCACATTTATGAGAAGGAACTATATAAATTTATATATTTTATGTCTATATATATATATAAGTATATAAATTTATATATTTTTCTGTCAAATTACGTAGCATAGACGCCAATCAGAAAGAGACACAGTACTTATTTCAGCGTCTCTTTGGGCACACACTGCTTTTAGACGTAGATCTGCTTCTAGGCATAAAAATGGAAATATAGTAGTTATGTACCCAACAAGATACGACACTTTCAAGCTACACTGATAATATAGATACGTTATAAGCACCTACCATATACAGAACAACCCTAACTCATTTCAAATTCAACAAATTTTAATAAGACCTCTTTTGTTTCGAATAGAGAAGGAAAGATACGTGAGATCTGTGAAAATATTCAACATATGGACTATAATGCTAACAACTAATTATGCATATGTATGTAAATCATTATTATAAAAGTCTTCATAAATATCATTACGCCTTATCCGAGTTAAGTCAGTTAGCGCAGGATAACTTTAAAACAGTTCTATTTAAGATTTATCCTACTTATACTACTGGTAGCTTACAATTTACTTATTGTAACATTTAGCCAGGCTTATATATTAATTATAATGTAAACAAAGCTAGAGTGGGGATGCCACTTTGCAGTGTTTCTCACATTCCTGTGGACCAATCAGCACACGAATGTGAGGGAGAATTAGTTGTAGAGTATTATTTTAAGTGCGTTGAAACCACACACACACTGTTCAAACACTTAAACTAGCTAGAAGTAATTCCTTTGTTGATGGTAATATAATGCGTGAGATCGTCTCTGTTGTGGTTACGTAACTTCCGGGATGTGAATTTGACTTGCTTTACTTTTATTTGATTTACTTCTTTGAAGCGTCAATAGCGTAATGGTTTTGGGTGCGGTCAGCGGTACTCAATCTCGTCGGTTCGTATCCGCCATTCGACTATTATCGTGGAACATGAATGCACTTTAGCTTAGTTGGAGTGGTTAACCCGAATGTTAGAAAATCTAATAGCAATTCTAGACTTACTTTTAAAGAAAACTAACCATATTATTGCCTAGTCTAGTCTTCTCTGGTTACACGTTTTTTTTATTACATTGAGAGTAACAAATTCACACACATTTCACCTGATGACAAACGATTCCTGCGACCCATGACATCTATATTCATCCTTGACAAGGTATCATAATGCTGATGCGTTGTCACCCTTGAGGACTGAGATGGAATGCCTCGTCACAGTAATAAAGGTCTCGGGATCACCAGACGAAACACAGCAGCATCATAGCTTGTATTCCGTGAGGGCATGGTCCTACCCCGGTCGAACTGATTCATTCAACTGCAGCATAGCTCGAACAGTGGTCTACCACTGCATACAGTTGCAATGCATTCTGTATAAGGAATCATAATGCATATAATTGCTATTGCAGACCGCTAAGGACTAAAATCCCCATCACCAGATATATGAGTCTGCGGACACACATCATACGAAACAGCAGCTCTATGATTATAATATCTCTGGTATTATAATAAGAGCGAGGTCGTTTATTGGTCTAGCCAACCCATTCACGTTGCCGCTAAATACAAGCTGCAATCTGGCTCAAAATATATTAACGTTACGGACACCGTTAATTCCAATGCACGACTGCTAGTTGATGAATCTGATATTCAGACCAAAGTACCATTAAAAAATTAATTAATAAATATAAAATAATTATAATATAATTATAATAATTAATAATTAAATAATTAAATAATTAATTAATTAATAATTATTAATTAATAGTAATAACATATAAGTTATGTCTATATGTTTGCCAGAACCGGTTAAGAATCTTTCTTAACCACTTCTTTTATCGAATCTTGGTTTCATAGTTAAAGTAACAGCCTGTATATATAAATCCCATATAGAGCAGGGATATAGGCACTCCATTGGCTCTATACAGGATGTGCCGAAATTAACAAATTATACAAAAAAAATTTTTTTTTATTTCTTCGACTTTGTTTCCTTCACGTAGTAAATCTGCACATTTATTGCAATAAACAATTTCAAATTTAACCCGGTTTTTGGGATAGAACTCAGTTTGCTTGAGAACCAGGTAATTAACAGCGAATTACGTATTACCCATGTAATGACTTGGAATGTGTTATTTTCCACAGAAATTGATTAGAAAATAATTAACCGTAGCAATTAAAATGTTTCGCAAAAAAGTTATGAGTATAACGCAAATATATATTATGTACGCGTACTCTTATCCCACTTATGTTTATTATGTGGTTTTCTAGAAATTAATAAACAATTTCTAAAATTTCTTTGTAAGTTTCGGTACGTACATATATTAGCATATTCATTGGCGACTACGTAGTTTAGTGGTTAAAGTTCCTGCGTCGCGGTCCTTCGTTCGATTCCCAGACGAGGAAAAATATTTGAGCAACACCAAATTGTAAGTTTTTCGGATCTGGTTGTAGTGTATGTACGACTCCTGTCTCCGACACCGCATCACGAGCTTCCACAAATTTTATTGGACATGCATTTATCGGAATAGAGGAGGGGATGACGAGTGACTGCTTGCGCAGATGTTTACGGCACTATGGGATATTCTGCACAGTTGATGTCGCGTGGCAATAACCAGCAGATGTCGCCGTGATCCAAATCGACAGGACAGCATCATCATCATTATATTTGTTGCCAAACGCAGGCACACATTGGTGAATCCATCCAGCGGCCGATGACACCCCATTCATTATTATTATAATGAAATCATAATTAATATTCCTTCTGAATACTAAGATGTCTCCTTCCTTGAACTAAAGGAAACACAGTAGCGCGACTATTTCAAGATGGTATACCCCAAAGTCGTACTCCGGTCAATCCGAAGCATTTGTGCTGCAGCTAGTTTATAAATATCGTTTATTTATATAAATTCAATGTGGGAAACCTATCTTCCACAGAATACTTATGATTGACCAAAATGAAAACGCACCGCTACCTCGGTGCGTTTTCATTTTGCGCAGGTAGAAATAAGGAAATCTCACACTACACTACCGTGTGGATATCGTCATGATTACAGCTGGAAATCTATCAGAAGGTCGGTCGATATCCAGCTTTCAGGTCTTTCGGAGGTCGACGGTCACCACGGCGATATCTTCTGGTTATTGCAAGAATGTTTTTATAGTGGCTTAGCATTCGCGCAAATATAGAGGATTTTATATTTTACATTATTTCCTAACTGTTTATTCATAACAGTTAAGTTAAGACATCCAATGTCTGGTGTCCAGGCTTTCCATACTAGTACAGAGGGGTGACAAAATATACTCGTATATACTTCTAGAATCACAGTTGAAATGTCATTTTAGTGTTTATGAACCGCAGCCACTTACTATCAGGTATGTTCGAAGCCTCAATAGCCTAATGGCTTAGGGTACGGTCTGTAGAGCTTAATGTTGTATGTTCGAATCCACCATTCGACATATCATTCCCATGTCATGGCACAAGCATTATAAGTGTATTCGGAATGGTTAACAGGAAGTTAGTAGCAGTGTTAGAATTCTGTTTATCAATAAAAAAAACTGTATGGTTGTTTGTTACCTTTACCTTTGTTTTATTATAAAAATGTAAAACGTATAATAAAATTTTAGTGCCTCTTCCGATTGGAAGCAATTTAAACTTTTCCAAACTGAATAGAGCGTGGATAAAATATCCACAGTGAAACATGGACAATAAATTTCAACCATTTAAAATACTTATTGCTTCGTTTAGTTATCATATTTAATTAAATATTATAAGATAATATTCGGGCAAGGCTTAGTAACTCTTTCTCGATATACTAAATTATGGTATGTAATTCACCACATCTGTCTGTTTCTTCGAGCTAATCTAAGAAACTATTAAACAGATTTTGTTCAAGTCATCACTGACGTGTAGAATCAACATCAGCCCATCTAGTCCATCCGTCGACTCGAAATGGGCATCCGTAGGCATTTCCCTATCTGGCGTAGATATTCTGTCAAAGTAACCCCTGCGTAATGTGGGCGTAAAATATGATTTCATCCTCAAAACAATTTCAATTTGAACTGAAGCACACACCCGCCGCCTGCGTGTGAGCGTGGTAAATTAAAAAAGTTCATGCTCATGGAGTTATATGGAAGTTTTCTCCTTTATGGTTATAATGACTTTTAAATACATTTAATGACTAGCTTTGTATATATCAATGGTCATAGGTAATGGGCTAATAGAAGTACTATATATTTATATATGTATATATATATATATGTATTAATATATAATATAATTTATATATGTATGTATATATATAAAATAAACGCTATCATTTATTTACTTACGTGGTCATACTTGGCTCTGACCTGCCAGTGTCATGTCTGTCACTTCACTTAAGAGAGGAAGTTATTAAAATTGCAATGTCATGTACCGCGTGGAAAGAACTGTCGTTAGTTAATTTTGGTAAACAGATAATAGAAGCAGAACCCACTGGAACCACTAATAATCTAGTCAACTATTACGTCGTGGTCTGCGAGAAGGATATCAGCAGTAATCTTATATTAAGTTTTCAAAGTCTACTTTAGTACGTATGTACATATGAAACAATGTCACGAAATAATAAAGCTTACAGCGCGTAAGAACACTTTACGACAACACGTTACATAAATTTATAGTGAAACATTATCTATTATTGAGGGTGACAAATGAGCACACAGTTCTTCCGAACATAAGTGATTCCTTCGGCATATAACATCGTTCATGCTCTAAAAGGAATGATAATGCAGGGGCGTTGTCACCCATGAAGACTGAGCTGGAATAAAGATGTCTCGATCCCTACACTCAATAGTCCAAAAAACAAGCGCGTTAAGTTGCTATTACACGGTTTGTTCGCGTACCGTAAATTAAACTAGCGCTTACACAATACCGCTTTTTAACATTGTATTTGTTAAATATAAAATGTGTAACTAGAATACGTTTATTTATATTATATTTATTAAATATTACATGTCACAAAGGTACGTTAAGAAACATAATGTATGAATTAGTTAACTTAAATTGAAAGAAGAAATGTTAGAGATAATGCACATATACTATAATATAATTTATATATGTATATATATATATGTATTAATATATAATATAATTTATATATGTATATATATATATGTATTAATATATAATATAATTTATATATGTATATATATATATGTATTAATATATAATATAATTTATATATGTATATATATATATGTATTAATATATAATATAATTTATATATGTATATATATATATGTATTAATATATAATATAATTTATATATGTATATATATATATGTATTAATATATAATATAATTTATATATGTATATATATATATGTATTAATATATAATATAATTTATATATGTATATATATATATGTATTAATATATAATATAATTTATATATGTATATATATATATGTATTAATATATAATATAATTTATATATGTATATATATATATGTATTAATATATAATATAATTTATATATGTATATATATATATGTATTAATATATAATATAATTTATATATGTATATATATATATGTATTAATATATAATATAATTTATATATGTATATATATAAAATAAACGCTATCATTTATTTACTTACGTGGTCATACTTGGCTCTGACCTGCCAGTGTCATGTCTGTCACTTCACTTAAGAGAGGAAGTTATTAAAATTGCAATGTCATGGACCGTGTGGAAAGAACTGTCGTTAGTTAATTTTGGTAAACAGATAATAGAAGCAGAACCCACTGGAACCACTAATAATCTAGTCAACTATTACGTCGTGGTCTGCGAGAAGGATATCAGCAGTAATCTTATATTAAGTTTTCAAAGTCTACTTTAGTACGTATGTACATATGAAACAATGTCACGAAATAATAAAGCTTACAGCGCGTAAGAACACTTTACGACAACACGTTACATAAGTTTATAGTGAAACATTACAACCCTGTAACCCTCTATCTTTTATTGAGGATGACAAATGAGCACACAGTTCTTCCGAACATAAGTGATTCCTTCGGCATATAACATCGTTCATGCTCTAAAAGGAATGATAATGCAGGGGCGTTGTCACCCATGAAGACTGAGCTGGAATAAAGATGTCTCGATCCCTACACTCAATAGTCCAAAAAACAAGCGTGTTAAGTTGCTATTACACGGTTTGTTCGCGTACCGTAAATTAAACTAGCGCTTACACAATACCGCTTTTTAACATTGTATTTGTTAAATATAAAATGTGTAACTAGAATACGTTTATTTATATTATATTTATTAAATATTACATGTCACAAAGGTACGTTAAGAAACATAATGTATGAATAAGTTAACTTAAATTGAAAGAATAAATGTTAGAGATAATGCACTCATCATATGCAACTCACGAGCATTATGATGCTATTGTACACTAGTATTGTGAAGCCATTTATGTCACAACAAGCAACTAGTTATATCTTGGCTTGTTTCTCTGTTCGCTTATTCTAAAAAAGGTTTTTATATTACCATTTTTTATATTATTTTAACATAAATGGCGCCTACATATTTTATAACAGCAATCTTACATTTAGGTGTATGCTTGCTCTTTCATTTTTCTTTTACTTAATAAATCTAAACAGCCTATAAATGTTTTGTTGTCGTTTCTAGAGACAATTTTTTGAAGAATAATACACAGTGTGGCACAACATCAATTGATGGACATTTCGAGTCAGTCAGGTTTGTATCTATTAGAAATAATCATGATGACGTCAAAAAAACTTTAATTAAAAATTTCAATAATTTCGATTTCTAGCTCATTGCTCTGACAAGCGGTACCCTGTAAAATATAAACACCGAATTACAATAAAAATATTCAGGGCTGTTATTTCTTGAATAATATCTCTCTAGCTTGTCTAAAAGCAACATTGTATCCAATATAATTCACATATAGGATATGTATTACATTATTTATACTACACGATCATATCGTATTACTTTGTATTCTATAGGAAAAATAATAAATATAACATACTAGAACTCGTTACGAAGACTTACCAAATAGACCTTATTTTTAAAAGCAATTTCGAAGTTTAGTGAGCAAATGTTTACACGCTGAGGTAAAAACTAACAGCTCTCTTTTGAAGTAACGTGATGCGGGAAATTGTATCATGAAGGCATTAGGTCAGTCAAGGAAGATATTTATTTTTATTTTTCAAATAGAAAATAATCCACGGATCAAAGTGTTATGTGTATGGTTTTATATGATCTTGAATATGTTGTGGTGACTGCTGACCCATAAATATCTATTTCCATCAACACCCGAGAACTTGATTGAATACCATTGCCAGTAACAGGATGTCCAGATACTAGCACGCACTAAACGATATGCTACTATTTCGCGCTGGTATTCTGGTGAGTGTGCAGTTCTTCCCTGTTCGGAGCGACAACAATAAATATCTATAATAAACCAAACGTTCTCATAGCGGATATCGGCAAAATATGTGCAAATTATGAAGTTTCAGCAATACTGTTTACACGGTTTTAAAACATGAATTTAAATTAAATTCATGTTTTAAAACCGGCAACGCATTTGCGACTGCGCTGGTGTAGCCTACGTTCATATGCGGCAGTCAACATCGGGAGAGGTGCTTGCTCGATTGTCACCTGTTCTATATAAAAAAAATGTTTTTCATATTCCGCTCTGTAAAACCAATGTTACGAGTAGAGTACTACAGTGGTAGAGCTTACTGCAGTTTGTTTCTAGTTGCAGAATGAATGGGTCAGCTCGATCGGGGTAGGACCACGTCCTCACAGAATACCAGCGTAAAATAGCAGTATAATATTGCTTTGTTTAGTCAGATGAGTGTAGGTATTCGGAGACCTTTATTACTGCTGACAAGGTATTCTATCTCAGTTCTCAAGGGTGACAACGCATCTGTATTATGATTCCTTGTCAAGAATGAATGTAGATCAGGTGAACTGCGTGCTCATTTGTTACTTACAATGTAATGGAAAAAAAAGAGTGTTGTTACAAGAACCCTCCGATAGTCAGAATGTAGAGTGATAACAATGAACTAACAAAAGGGACCCTTATTCTGGCAACGAGGCATTCCATCGTAGAGCTCAGTAGTGACGACGCATCTGTATGATGATTATGTGCGTCTCATGAGCTGCAGGAATCCCTTGCCATCAGCTGAACTGTCAGCGAGTTTGTTACTTACAATGTAATGGGGAAAAAAAGAGTGTTGTTACAAGAACCCTCCGATAGTCAGAATGTAGAGTGATAACAATGAACTAACAAAGGGACCCTTATTCTGGCAACGAGGCATTCCATCGTAGAGCTCAGTAGTGACGACGCATCTGTATGATGATTATGTGCGTCTCATGAGCTGCAGGAATCACTTGCCATCAGCTGAACTGTCAGCGAGTTTGTTACTTACAATGTAATGGGAAAAAAAAGAGTGTTGTTACAAGAACCCTCCGATAGTCAGAATGTAGAGTGATAACAATGAACTAACAAAGGGACCCTTATTCTGGCAACGAGGCATTCCATCGTAGAGCTCAGTAGTGACGACGCATCTGTATGATGATTATGTGCGTCTCATGAGCTGCAGGAATCACTTTTCATCTGGTGAACTGTGTAAAAATGGAATAACGTTGATGTTATTGCCAGATGACGTCAACTACGCAGAATATTTTATAGTGCCGTAAGCATTTGCGCAAACACAGAGGCACTCGCTGGTCGTCCCCTTTATTCCTGTGTAATTTATGTGCTATAAGATTGGAGGAGGGTTCAGATGAATGATGATGTATGATACAACACACCCAAACCCAAAAACCAATAAATCGTGGTACACAAATATTGTTCCCAGTTTGAAAATCGGAAGCGGCAATAGTGTAATCGTTTTCAGGTACAGTCTGCAAAACTTGAGATCGTAGCTTTGAATCTGGCATTCGCCTACTGTCGTGAGCTATTTAGCAGAAAATCTTTTTGAGCTTAGTTGGTGCTAGCAATCCTTAAAAAATATTATTTAGTACACTATATATTATAATTAAAAATAATAAAAGATTGAACTCGAATAAACAAAACTAAAAAAATACAAGTTGAAAATCGTTTTTTTTTATCGCTTATTGATGGCCGCTGTTAGCCCGAGAGTTGTTATAGTTTAGCAGGGTTGAAAGGTGACCGAGCACTTATGGCGCTCAGTAGAGACCTCTATTAGTGGGTAATCAGCACAAGGGCTCCCGTTGAAAATCGAACTTATTGTAAAATACACAAAATTTGCACATATATGGAATTCAATGTGACATTGGACAGCACCGCCATAAAAGTAAAGTTATCTAGCGAATTATAAATACGGAAAGCACCTAGTTCTAGACATTTCTAGGCCAATGTTAATTTACTCATTGCAATGTCAAAGTTATTAGAAAAAACATCAGTCTAGATCCGTACAGGCCCTAAGTTGTTTGGCGACCTTATAAGTACGGGTTGTCTCGTAGAGATTAATACCACTGATTATAACATTACAAAATATATTTTCAACTTTAAACGAACTACGGTAGAACCACGCTGGTGTTTGTTTCTAACTACAGCATTAATGGGTCAGCTCGACCGGGGAGGAACACGTCTTCACAGTATAGCAGCTTCAGCCAGTGTTTTGACTGGTGAATATAGGGCTCCGGGGATTAGAGGCAATGAGGCCTTCCATCCCAATACTCGAGAGTGACAATGCATGTTTAGGTAAACTGTGTGCTCGTTTGCCACCCTTAAACAATAAAAAGTTCTTCCCCATCGTTGCTGGTAATGTTTAATATGCGTTAATTCTTCCTGTAGTCATTTGAATGATTAAAACTTACAAATTACAAAAGAATCAAAATAAATAAATGAAATGAAACATAATCTGATATTGCAACTTATTTAATGGCAACTGTTGTCCTAAAACTAAATTAAACAATAAATCACAGATTACATTTTACATACAATATTTACGTAATACTTTTTACTTTCTCAGTATTACCAGCCGCTTTTGTATACGCGAATTGAGAACGGAGAGCAATGTTCTCGAGCTAAAAGATCGTGCTCTCAAACACATTGAATGTAGACCCTTCAAGAAGTCAATAGTCTAAGCAAAAATGCCACCCCCATATTTATAATTAGTCATTACTTTTATATTAAAACAAAATGAGCATCATCCGACGAACGGAAGTAGAAACAGCCCCTAGTTTGAATATACGGTTATTTTACATCAATATCATTTTCTCAGTGCCAAATTTTTATTTATCACAATATAACCCTTTGTGAATCTTGGCCTCTTCCACAGGCTATATTTTGCTCCTTAGCTTTCTATATTCTTATCTTGACCACGTTTCTCCACGACGATCCATTAATCTATCGTTTTCTTTACTCTTATTCTTCTTCTCTTAGTACCTCGCTAAACATGATTGCATAATATAATTTGAATTTGGACAAGTTCGCAATATCTTAAATTTCCTATGACGCACATATTTCACTGTTATAAACCGTTGAAGGTTAAATTTACTATAAAATATTTATTATCAAGTTCAATCTATAAGGACGTTTTACATAATAATTATGTAGACAAAAAAAAACAAGTAAATAAAAATAAAAGTATATATATACGATATTATAAGAACCAATTTCCATTTATTTTTCATCTTCAAGTTTTTTTACTGTTTCAACTCAATCCAGGAGCAATCAAGTAATAAGAAATATGAATCAATAAAATAGATACTGTTAAAATGTATTTCTTCATAAATTAAAAGCAATTTCTCTCAAAAGCTAATATTTCTTCTCTATCTGAATCAAAGATTCAGATTAAGCTTTGTAGATAACCATTGTCTAACTAACCACGAATACATCTTCGGCATTAATTCTTCTATTGTACGACGTATAAATTTCATTTTCTTCTTTCAACCCTTCCTTTGCTCTGTAATACGGGAATTCATTAAAAGTGGGTAGATAGTACACCCCCGGTCTATCAAATTTAGTTTCGATGCCGGCGTAATTCGTTTCCGAATTGTTATAGCATTTAGCGAACCTTGCATCTTGGATGGAGTCACATTTAATACCGATAAACTTTTTCGGATGCTCAATCGCCTGCCACCAATATAAGGCAGATCTGACGTGGCTGCATATGATCAGACAAGGAACGGCAGGTATTGGGCTGGGCTGGTACTCACCCCCATTCACATAAAAGTCCACGTGACCTATGTTCTCCGCCATACCGAACCCATCGATGTTGGTGTGAATTATATCAACTCGTTCAGCATCAGTGGCTTTAAGTCTTGAGTCTGGTGGCAGAGCCCTATAGCAAGGGCCAGCTGGATCTAAGCCAGTTATCCTCGATGGTTTCTTTCCAGTTGAAGCATAGTAATATTTGCCTGCATACCCAGCTATATGAGCCCCGAGACTGATACCAACGATTTCTAATTGTTCAGCCTTCAGTCCATGCTCTATTAGTTTCACAAGAAACTCTCCTATTTTCTCTCCGATAACTTTAGTCAGCCTTACGGATCTGGAAATTAACAAGCAATTTCTTGTTTTTTTTATAAAAACACTTGACATTTAATAATTGATTGACACATACATTTTTTATAAAATCGGGAGTGGTATGAATAAACAGTACACCGTATATACTCCTTCTGGTATCCAATATTATGTCCATGTGGGACCACCACACTTGTGAACAAGCTATTTTTTAGGCATCCCGTTACGGCTATGCCAAAATGACTTAGATACGACAGCTATAATATTGTAAAAGGTAACTTAGATAATTAATAAATTAGTAAATTTACTCAAAAAAACAGAAAAAGAATCAAAGTAAGGATCCGCGATTCGATAGTTAGATACATTGGCATCTATCCAATCCGGTCGGCAATTCAAAGATTTCAAGAGAAACATCATCGTTAATAATATAAACAGAACGCTTATCTATTATTTGATTGAATCGAGAATTTTATCTTAATATTCAATATGTATCAAGCATACCATTGTATGCAATTAAAGGAAACGTACTATCCACAAAGCGTCACTACAGGACGTACACCTTGTCTAATGAAGATCGCACATAGTAAATTCTGATTGTATGCAAGTGGAAAATCATTTGTATGCAACTGTTTATTTAATTGGTTCTGTGTTTTGTTCGAAATGAGTATATAAATCATATATAATTTTATAAAGTCACACTCAGCGAGTCCCAATAGAATATATCAGTGGACACTGCATTAAAATACATTAGTTAATCGTCAATAAACTTTTATAAATATTACAGACAACTGTTTCACAGTACAAGTATTTATGTTATTCATTCAGTTTTCTATTAACATACCTGATACTGTTTTAACATACTTGTTAAACGGTATTAGTTTCATTTCATTCATGGTTGATTTCTCCTTAGCTTAAGAAACAAGGCACTTGAGATCTCGGACTATTACCTGCGTATAAACGATATCTCTAGGGATAGAATTTTCAAAACATAAAGATCCGAAAGCAAATAAGAAACACAGCTTTACAGGCAGCTATGAACTATTTGTAGGGCCATGATTTAAGTTAACGACTTTTGTAGAAACGTGCTTGAAGTTAGTGTAAAACTGTACTATGCGACTGTTAAACCAAAGACACCTGGTGAAGAAGCATTCCATCTTAGTATACCAACGCATCTGCACTATAAACCCTTCGCATCGAGGATGAATGGTGATGACATGGGCTTCCGAAATCACTTATCATCAGGTGAACTATGTGCTAATTTTGTACAACTTTAAAAAAAATAACATATTACCGTGGTCGTAATCTATTAAGAACCAAGAATATATAAAACAAGAACTTACTTAGGGTAAATGTACGTCAGGAATTGGAATGTTTCCGTCATCAGAACATTATATCCACGCTTGGAATAAGCGGTACCTAACGCCTGACTTAAAGGAAAGAACCCGCTGTCGTAGAAACCGCCGATGTATAGTACAGTCTTTTGATTTTTTAAATCTGTTAAAAAAAACAAATAGTATACGATTAATGCATTAAAAAGATACCGGCAATAATCAGACATACACAAAATAAGTGTCAGTTAAAATAAAAATAACAAACACCCTATTTACGATTTAAACAAGTGAATTTTTAAACGAATAATTTGTGGGGAATTGTATAAGATTTTATAATAGAATTCCTGATGACGTGCTCTCTCAATAAATAAATTTGAATAAGTAATTAAATAGGCGCTTATTAAGAAGGGGCTAGTCGATTTCATTCCTTCCGGACGATCTCGACCACGGCAATATCTTCTGGTTATTGCCAGATGACGCCAACTACGCAGAATAAACATAGTCAATTGTTATGTGATATACCAACACACAGTTCGCCGTAAGTGATGACTGCGGCCCGTGACACCTACATCTACCCTCAACTAAGATACAGGATGCATACGCATTGTCACTCTTGAGGACTGAGATGAAATGTCTCGTTAACCTGTAATTGGGTCACAGGATCCCTACACTCACCATAAGAAGCACAAAAGCTGCTATTGCTATATCACGGTGGGATATGAGGGTTCTTCCCGGGCGAGGTGACCCATTCGACATGCTGTAGCTGTAAATTAGCTAAAATGTGGCATTTCTATTGTCACCATGTCATCGATAGAATACGTGCATAATATATAATATAAACTAATATCTTACCTACTGACTTATCTTTCGCTATGGACTTCGCCGCTGATGCAATGGGAAAGTCTTTCCTTTGTATCTGACCATTTTTCACTTTGTGAACCAATATACGAAACATCTGCATTTTCTTTGGACTTATCGTCGCATTTTTCATGACACCTGGACCTGGAATTAGAAATTGTCAACTTATTTTCTTTTTTTATTAAACTGAAACGCAAGTATATTAAATAGAAGGTTAACAGCCGTGGTATCTCGACAACATCTGTCGGAGTGAATAAAAATTTGAAATCCAACTGATATAACTTCCGTTAGAAAGGGAAAGAGAACGCCTGCATCAGAATAACAGCGTGAAATAATAGCATAAAACTGCTGTTTCATATGGTTAGTGTGGGGATCCAGGGACAAATGCAAGAATTCCATCTCAATCCATAGGGTTGACAATGAATGCTCTACTCGATTCATTGAGCAGCTTCCATGAGATTCATTAAATAAGAAAGTATTACCAGAAACTGTGTTGGGCACAATCAGCTTATAATATAACAAATATAATCACGTAAAATCAGCTCACAATTGGGTATCAATCCCGCGGGATAACCAATGTTGGGTCTTGGCTTGTACTCAGAACCAGACAGCACAACGATGCCGGAAGCAGACAGCACAACGATGATGGCGTTTAAGTATACGACAGCGTTTTGTGTGGCCATCCTGTGGATAAAATTTTTCTTTATTTTAAGAACCATTGACGATTTTTTTTTCTTTGCTAGACCAACTTTCCGCACTCATCAACTGAGCTAATGCTAGCAGACAATTCACGAAAGTATTCGAATGGTGGATTCCAACCCACGACCTAAAGTTTCGTAGACCGTACCCTAAGCCATTAGTATATTGACGTATTCATTTTTCATTCATCATCATCGCAGCCTGTCTATAGTAACCCCCCCATCCCCCAAAGCTTGCCACAGAACACAATCCTGAGTCAGTTGCATCCATTGTCTTGCTTAAGCCTTCACTGCATCTAGTACACAGCGACTACCTGTCCGAGGTTGCCACTGGGGAACATTTCTTCACCTTCGGATATCGCTATATGGCCAGTACATTACTAATTCAGCTTGCTAATCTTTGTCTGTCACGAAGAGAAACACCGAAATAACTGATTATAGTATATTTGTTGTTATAAAGTTAAAGATCACTTATTGTATTTTTGTTTTATTATAGCGGTTTCTTATATTAACGCGAATACTGCACATGAATGAACGTAATTTTTACATATTTTATTGCATCTATTTTGATTCCAGATTTCGAGTGTGTTACAGTATTCACGGTCGTGGAGGACTGAGGTATTTATATTTCTTGTTATAATAATTTTGATCTAATCTAGGTAGAAAGAGCCCGCAGTATCTTGAGGTCCTACAGTATATTCTGTTTATAGGTTACTTTTGGTAATCACATTAACTCAAGCCTGTAGCACCCAGCCACCTTCTCTATGGAAATTATGGAAATAATAGCCTCATGAATCCTTTAAAAGATATCGATGAAACAATGTAGAAACTTTAAGATATGATAATTGTGTTTACTTTACCCTGGTCTACCACGTGCTTTCGCGGACTTCACATGTCTTCAAAATCTTTATTTTATATGTTAGATATGCAGGTTCCCGCATCATCTTACTACTCGTAAACCGAAGTGCACGTGCCTATTAAGAACTTAAATTGTATTAATTTCATTAATCAAAATACTAAATTGTTAAGGAAGGCAAGTGAACGGTATCCTCGAATGACCAGAAACCCTGACCGCCTAGTGAGCGATAATTTTCGCATATTGGCATTGTATCATAACAACTGCTATTCTACGATTGTAAAGATTTATAATAACAAAATTTACCGGCAAATTTTAAAACAGAAACAATAAATTCGTTCAAGGGTAAACTACGGTTCTGATTGCTTCAACGAACTTTTTTAGCATTAGATCCCAATGCTAAAAACCTCTAACAATTTTTTGATTAATTAATCGTTCAATGAAATGTATATTTTAACATTTAATATTTGCACGGCCTAATGTGATTTGGACAATTATAACTTGTACTCGACTCGATTTGGTCGTGTACTATGACATTAAACGCGAGCACTTAGACTATATCTATATATGTATATATATATATATATATATATATATATATATATATATATATATATATATATAGCTTGTATATTTAGTTTCGTACATATTTCTTAAGTCCATAATTATTACAAACTTGCGGGCGCTTTGTCATGATATTTTTGGCCTTCATGATAAAAGCATGCCTAGTAAAGGCTAAAGGACACCATGACCTATGATTTATTTAAGAGCACGAGTTATATTAACAAATTGTTTATTAGTTTCCAAGAATATTTTATTTTTTTTATTTTATTTTATTTGGAAAACATACAGCAAAATACAAAATAACTTAGGTTTATATACATATTATAAATAAGCTAGTAACATGTTTTCACATATAAATATCTAAAAATACACCCCATAAGTACAGATACTTCACCGCAATGCTTTTATAATTTAATATATGTATATATGCATATATTCCTTTTTTCCTATATTGAGTATTATTGTGTTGAGCGTTGACCATTCAACTCAGTTCACCTGGTGTCAACATGCTCAGTGATTCTTGCGGCCCATGTCATCTACATTCATCCCCGATAAAGAGTCCCAATGCAGATGAGTGGTCACCCCTGAGGACTGAGCTAGAATACCTCAACAGTAATGAGGGTCACTAGTCATCTCACTTTATTTTACACTGGTCCTGTCAAGCCGATACTTACGCTGTATCTAATAATTAAGCTAACCCAATCATTTCACAACGTAAGAAACGGCTAAAAAAACGCGGCGCCGAGAAGAAGTGATGGCTATGTACCCTGTTCAGATTAATTTCGACGAGAATATCTGGCACAACGACAGGTTGCTGTAAGAGTATCCCAAGCAACAGAAGCGCCAAGACTTACTGTAAAAGTGGAATTTCAATCGGAAATTTTCAAAGGAACATTTTGTCTGTATCTAATGATATAACATCCGATTAAGATCCCTTGATTAATTATATATCACATGCGTATTATTATCGTATCGTTCACAGTCAAGTAGTGTTAATTTTGAAGTCTAATAATGGACCTTTGATTGCGTAGACCTTACGATATTCATCCCTTCCGATAAGGACCGTCCAAGGTGGACATGTACGGGGAGACAACGGCTTTCCTGCAACGATGTGAGCTTTAACTGGTTAACTGAGTGCAAGTTGTTATTTAAAAGGAACTGTGCAGACAATTGAAAGCCGAAGCTAAGAATAAGAATAACACACAATCCTATTAAATCCTAATAATGCACGTTCACAATTTAAATATATGTAAGGCGAGAACTATGTCTCACACCCACCGCAAGCACATTCAGAATAAATAAAGTGGAATGCATCAATAGCTAAGACGGTTACACCCTATAACGACGAATATATAAATTTATAAATAATATAAATTTATTTTGCACCTTTGTGTTCCAGCTTTGTGATATATTTTTTTTTTGTGAGGTTCTAGATTACTCCATACTTCACCTGACACATTGTACTGGCATACTGTACTCGTATTGCACAAGTCCCGGGAAGTCCGATGAAATATATTCGTCCTTATTTATTATTTGAATAGTTTGGCCAGTGTTTTAAAGAAAGTCTCGAAAGTCTTTAAGCGATGGTAATTAAATTTCACCAGCGTCTGCGAAATTACCGAGTGAAGTATCAAATAAATTTTCAAAATTCCCATATGTGGCAAAATCTTTATGTTTTCTAAGAAATACATGAGTTGATTGAACATATGTATTTCTTGGAAAGCATAATACATAAACCTGTTTCAATATATAGGCATGTTTCAGGATTTATAAAGCAGTAACAGTATATAGTAAATATAGTGGAAAGATAAAAATCGAAACTGTCGGTAAAAGTGTACTTCGAAGAGACTAATTAGTAAATAGGTTTCAACTGTAGGTCGATGCCTTTAGTACAAGCATTGTGATTAAAAGGAATTACTCTGAAACTCGGTTATCGGAAGGCATGCGTAGCATAAAGATTCTCTTATTACTGATGATGAGGGATTCTAAGTCCTAAGTAGTGACAACGCACCTGCCTTATATTTCCTTATCAAGGATGAATGTGGGAGTCAGGAAGGACTTACAATCAGCTGAGCTATGTGTATTAAACTTAATCCGTCAGATGCAACTGACCGAGCCGAGGTTCGGCCTTACCTACCCTGGCGTTAGTCGTATTCGCGCACAGGGTAACGGTCCAAGCCGAGGCCCTAGGGAACCCTTGTGATGGTTACCCATTAATAAAGGTCTCGGCTGAATGCCTTAAGCGCCATCTATCAACCCGGTTAATTTGTAAAAGCCTCGCACTAACAGTAGCTATCAGCCATAAAAATATATATATAAAGATAGAGAAACTAGAAACCATATTTCTGTAGCAAAAAGCAATTTTAGACCATAAGGATCACGTCTCCTCTGCATCTTATCTTAAACTAATGTAGGTATCCGTTTCTAGATTATTCACAATCAGATGAACTGAATTCTCATAATATTAATTTTATTTACACAATTAACGCCTAATAAAGATTGCTTATTATTGATTATGCTCATATACGTCGTCCATAAGATTACAAAACATACTTGACAATAAGACGCGAAAATAGCATTGAAACTTATAATTTAAGTGATTTGATAAAATCAAATTTTTTACCTATTCATATTTTAAGCAATATAGTTTATGATGGTTTTAATGTAATTTAATGCAATATAACGGTACATGGCTCTGTTGTCCGTCTACAAATGGACTTTTTTTTAATTACATTGAGAGTAACAAATTCACACACAGTTCACCTGATGGTAAGTGATTACTGCGACCCATGTTATCTACATTCATCCTTGACAAGGAATCATAATGCAGATGCGTTGTCACCCTTGAGGACTGAGGTGGAATGTCTCGTGACCAGTAAGAAGCGTTTCCGGATCCCTTCACTCAGCAGTCGAAACACTACAACATTATGCTGCGGGTATTCTGTGAGGGCGTGGTCCTTCCCCGGTGGAACTGACCCATTCATTCTACATCTAGAAACAAACTGCTCAACAAACAGTGGTACTGTTATGTAGCTCTACCACTGTCACAGGTTTTTAAAAATAAAATACGATGCCGTGGTTCGAATCCACCAGTCGACTATTGCCCTATACCATTTCGTATCCTGATCATTTTAATCTTACCTGAAGTGAATTATTGCTAGCAGTAAAACGAGGCAGTTATTCTTCTGTTTACAATTATATAACTGATTTTGTTATTCCCTAGCCGATGACCTTAGAAAAACACGCAATCAAATCACCATTAAATTTCTGGTTCTTGAGCTTTTTAAAATCAACTCTTAGGTGCCATAATGTTTATATTTACATTTTATGGTTATATATAAACAAATGAATATGTATATATTTAATATTATGTAATGTATTATATATATGTAGTTAAATAAGTATTTAAATACTTGTAGCATGTAGTATATTATTTAATTATATATGTATTTTACTTAATATTATATAGTCTTTTAAATTCTCTATTACAGATCCCTCAATGTATGATTATACTCTGTTTTGACGGGCAGTGAATTTAAAACAGTATTGAATCAACGTATTATACACAATAAACTTTAAAAAAAACGTATTTAGTAGAAAGAATCTATAGAAATTAACTTGACAAAAAACTAGTATAAAATAAAACCATCAAAACTACAGTTAATATGAGTTCCAAAACGTAAGGGATCTCTTTTGTTCAGTGACAAGGTGAAGTCCTCGGGGGTGATAGCATATTCGCGTCTTGAATCATTCCTTATTGAGGATGGATGTAGACATCATAGGTCGAAGTTATCACTTCATCATCAAGTGAACTGTATACTAGTTGGTCGTCCTTCATATTATAAAAACAATTAAGTGACGTCGAACGATGTCGACGAATACTAAAGATAGTAGACAATTCACCACTGTGCGTTTTATGCGAAATTTTCTGCTACACATATCTACGCGGAATCAACTGTCGCCAGCGGTATATCCGAACGGACGATATAGACTCGCCTTAGGGACCTTCAAGAAAAGTCCGCTGGTTTTACGGATTTTCATCAGTAACCGTGATCGTATACCTTCAAGTGAATTGTTTATTTGTTTGTCGCCAATTCTGTAAAAACAAACAAACTTAATTAACATTTTCATCATTACGGAAAACCTATCTTGTTATTACACACTGTGTACACGAGTGTGAACTCGCTGTTGTTGTTTTGTGATTTTATTTGCATAATTACGTTAAGTTGAATAATAAACACGTATTTAAAATAGATTACTTCGAATGCGAATGACATTTTTATTTGTAAAGCCTATAAAAAAATTTCATTTCATCATTATGGTTTTCAATCTCGATGGTTAGTAATCCACCACTGTGCTCTTAACGCGAAATTTTCTGCCACTTACAACTACTCTGTGGGACTTTCAAGAAAAGAGCTTACTTCTGGCCGGGTGGCGGTAATTTTTTTTATTATATTTAGAGTAACAAACGAGCACACAGATCACCTGATCGCAATAGATTCCTGTGTATCATGACATCTACGTTCATCCTTGACAAGGAATCATAATGCAGATGCGTTGTCATCCTTGAAGACTGAGATGGAATGCCTCTTCTACCAGCAATAAAGGTCTCCGAATCTCTATACTCACCAGACGAAATACAGCAGCCTTATGCTCTCCAGGCATTGATGAAAATTTGGCGAGAAGATATGTTGCAGTAATCCGAAAAATTCATAATTCATCTTCACTCCCAATACGCACTGGGCGAGGCCTCTCTTTACGCATTGTGGTATATTGGAAGAGAAGATATATAGCAGTTCCCCAAACGCTATGCCATCCAATGCACACGTATGTAAATGAAACTAAAGTCGTGGTGCGATAATACTTATAAGGAATTATAATTTAAAGAGACACAAATGTATATATATATATATATATATATATATATATTTATATTACCTACACATTATAAGTAAAGCTACAATGACGGTCATCAAGAGAGAGAGAGAGAGATGTAGAATTGTCATCGATCGCTGCTTAAATAAAATTATGATATCATAGATAGAAGGGAGATTCCAGAACCACTAACTAAAGCTAATAAAATAAATAGCTACTATTGAGAGCACTAACAATATAAACTTTACTCATATTTACGTAGGTAAGTGAAATTAACAAGTTCTATTGATGAATAAATGTATTAAAAACTATTGATATTAAATAATTCAAATATTAAATAAAGGGTATGAAGGCATAAATACAAAAATAATGAAACGATGTAGAGAACCAATTTGAAGAGTTTTATTGATGAATAAATGTAATAAAAACTATTGATATTAAATAATTCAAATATTAAATAAAGGGTATGAAGGCATAAATACAAAAATAATGAAACGATGTAGAGAACCAATTTGAAGAGTTTTATTGATGAATAAATGTAATAAAAACTATTGATATTAAATAATTCAAATATTAAATAAAGGGTATGAAGGCATAAATACAAAAATAATGAAACGATGTAGAGAACCAATTTGAAGAGTTTTATTGATGAATAAATGTAATAAAAACTATTGATATCAAATAATTCAAATAGTAAATAAAGGGTATGAAGGCATAAATACAAAAATAATGAAACGATGTAGAGAACCAATTTGAAGAGTTTTATTGATGAATAAATGTAATAAAATTTATTGATATTAAATAATTCAAATAGTAAATAAAGGGTATGAAGGCATAAATACAAAAATAATGAAACGATGTAGAGAACCAATTTGAAAAGTTTTATTGATGAATAAATGTAATAAAAACTATTGATATTAAATAATTCAAATAGTAAATAAAGGGTATGAAGGCATAAATTTTATTTGTTTATTTATTTATTTGATTTACAATTACAATTTCAACCATTTATTTCTTCTCTTTAGCAACCGTGCTAGGTCTTAGACCTGTATAAGAAACAAAAATAACAAAACGATGTAGAGAACCAATTTGATGATCTTTCTGTCAGATCTTTCTATGCAAAAATGTGGGAGCATTTCCGGACAGATTAAAACTATACTGTTGTGAAACCATTGCATAAAAAAATTAACAAGTCCCACCCCATACACTAATACCCATTTTTTCAAAAACATTTGAGAAAGTGATATATAAAAAAACAACTAGATTTTGGAAAAGTATGAGATCATTAATCCGAACCTATATGTCGCTTACAGTCTGGTCTAAGTCTTACACAGTTTCAATAAAAAAAACACACAACCGCTCTGTTCCCTGATATGCCAAAAGCATTTGATTTTGCTTGTCATGAACGGCCTTAATCTAAGCTGGAACAATATGGTATCATCCCTGATACCACATCGCACATAAATGGTGACAATCATATTTAAGGAACAGAACACACTGCGTGGAGAAATCGCAACTAGACTCTAAGAAAATAATGAGAACAAATAGCTCAGAACGCAGGAATAAGCTACTTTAACCATAATAATTACATCGAAAAAAAAGAAACAGCACAGGAACACAAAACAGATATATTACGAGAATTCCAATCTACAATGACGTGACTATTACTATTATTGTAATTTACATATAAATTTGACTAAAACTTATTATACAAATTCAATAGTCATAATGAATTATTAAATGTTAAGTACAAGTCATTCAGAACGCAATCAATGTTTCTTTCCTAGAATTAATAATAGATGATCAGTTAAATTAGAAAAAACAAATACAACAAGAACATAAAAAAATAAACAGTGTCCGCATTTTATAAATTAACATATGTAAATTGGAACACCTAAAACTTCGTATATGTTGAATCCATTCCAGGATATGGCCTTATCATATGGGGAAATAGCACTGACTTGGTTAAGGGTTTCATAACACAGAAAAATGCATACGAGCCTTATGTAATCTAGCTCCAGATAATTCATTGAAAACCTTACTTTGAAGCACTTAAATCCTACCGCTGCCTTGTCTTTATTTAGCGTATTAGAAGTGGACAAGTTTGTCAAGATACATTTTCATCTTTTTCAACAACCGAGAAGTCTATGTCATTGGAGCATCAGACATCCGAACCGCCTTGTCCTTGACACAGTCCCTAAAGGCGAACGATTTCAAAATAACTGCATTACAATGTGCATATAGATTTTTGATACAGTGCCTGAGTCTGCTAAAGAGTTACCACTGCATAAATTTATTATCTCGGTAATAACTTGGTTATGGTAATAAGATACCACAAACTGCAAGTGTTATAACATTTATATAGTTAGCAAGTATTGATTTTCAATTGGTGTGTACATATATTGCATTAATAATTACTAATAAAATAGAATAAAAAAAGTTTTTTAAAAACATAATAATACATTATCTTTTTGACGATTATAATTGTATATTTAATTTACGAAACGAACGAAAAGGAATACGAATATATATAAAAAATAATATTGTAATTACCTTATAGGACTTCGACATATTTGATGTTTAATAATTCTTTTGTATACATTCTATTGATGTAATGTATTAATACTTTTAATTTGCATGCTATGGGTAGATACACAAGATAAACTATTGCATAATTTGAAATATATACCTACCATCATAATTAATATCTTGTACAATGGCAAAAAAGTGATTATTATTATATGCTCTTACGATCTATCACGCTATAGTAATAAAATAAACCGAGAATCGAACTCCAGTGGCTGTACCGTCAAGTTTAAGAGAATGCCCGGATTCTCAGCTCACACGGCTCTGTGGATAGATAACAGTAAGTTTAACTCTAATCCTACAACTAGCTGGCCAATTCGACCGTTGTCTAACTTTCGTACAACTTTCACATATTTACACGTTATCATATCGCTATCGAACATTACGGATTTTCTTAAACGATACATAGTATGTAATTTTCAGAATTTATTTCACGTTGTATTTTAGTTTAACTTACAAGTTTATTCACCTTCGTCCGTTGTTTATTGTCTCAAGCGATGAAATACATCGCTCGAGACAATATTTGATATATTTTTATTTTAGATTACTTAATTTTATGGATATCTCTCCACGCCACCGTTCGACTAGTAGAGAATTATTTATGGCATTAAGTCGGTCGTTTGTAATTCTTACGTAATATATTAACATTTTAAACATATTAATAAATATAGTTGTTACTCATCCAAACCTGAAAAGTGCATAAAATAAACATGGTTGTTACCAGTCATCCAAACATGCAAATTGCAAAGGAAAAGTTATCACAATGTAACATGGCTTACACAAAAGAAACGAGCCTCTTTGTCTGAACGAGACTCACTGTTTCACGGCGAATGCATAGAAGCCGTAAAAGTGGGCGAAACAGTACAATTTCTTAAATCAAGGAGAGAGCATTGTGATGTAACCGTGTTGAAGTTACGTTTGGTTTGCAATTGTGTCCATTGTATTGCACGGCAGTCGTCACAAGTAACACAGATGTCATTGTCCGCAGTCAATACTCACCATCAATCCCTAATACTGTTATAGTAATTATATATATTTTATTCTAACTGCACAATGAATGGGTCAGCTCGATCGGAGTAGGACCACGCCCTCTCGGAATACCAGCGTGAAATAGCAGCATAATGCGAATCCGCAAGGGTGACACATCTGCATTATGATTCCTTGTCAAGCCTGAATGTAGACGTCATTGGTCGCAGGAATCACTTACCATCAGGTGAACTGTGCGTGAGTTTGTTATCAAAAAAATAATTATCAATACAATATAAAAACTAAAAAGTAAAGCAATAATAGTTTGACATAGATTTTGTAAATTCGTACATGTCATATTGACGGGAAAATTTTAATATAATTTACCCTAGAAATATCACGGGTTCCAATATTATGTCAGTATTAGAGAAAATAAATAACAGAATGTTCACTATTTTTTCCTTCAACCCTTCAACTTTTTTACATAATTAAAATCATAAATACAATTTATAATAATACTCGTATATATCCAATAAACACAATATACGATAATACAATATATCTATCCGATTTAGCATCTTCTTCTCACACCGCTTTCGATGTTTTCAGGAACACATTTTTACATTAAAAAACTTGAAATTTCCCCCTTAAACTCCTATTATTGTAAAAAAAGGATATAACAATTAGATAAAGTTTATTATTATTTAAAAAAGAAATATCTGTGAAGCCGTGGTAGTTCAGTGTATAAGCGCTCGCTTTTAATTCACGGTACGCGAGGAAAGTGAGTTCGATCCCGATGCTGGCAACGATAAAATGTTATCAACTGCAACTTTTAGTACTGATCCATCACATGCTCGGTAGTGGAGGTAAACATCGTCAGGAAACCTGCATGTCTAAGAAATAATAATCGAAGCGTCAGTACTTTAGGTACGGTCTACCAAATTTAACGTGTGTGCTAGCAAATTTTAGCACCATTAGCATTCTTTGTTTTTAAATAATAATAAAAAATATTTCCAAGACGTGAAGTTTGCCGTTTTGTGGACTGTTCTCTAACATCCTCTCTTAAGAGGAAGCCAATGCCGAGCAGTGGCATTTTATACAGAATTCTAACTTACGACCATAGATCGTAAGTTTCAAGTTAAAGCCATGCCAACCTTTCATGCCAATCTTTGATTTCGACTTCACTTAAGTGTTTAGTTTAAGCAGTGGCATATATATAATAAATAAAAAAATAACAAACATTCTAAGCAATTTCTGATCAGGAAATACATATAATTGAAATATATATGTAAAAACGTTAAATGCATTTTTCGTGACTTTTAAGACACGATCCAGACGATAAATGTACGATGTTCCAAGTTAACACTTCCAAGATAAAGTATAATATAACAAAAAGTCTTCAAAATGTATTCAATAACTTATATAATATTTTCTTAATACTATTTATACATTTCAAACTCATAATAATCTAATGCTCTTATGCAAGAAATGTCTTCTGATGGTTCAGATAAAGAAATTTAGACGCATAGTCTAAAGATTACGTTGAAAGACAAACGCAGATCAGACCATTATTAGAATACTGTCCCATAAGTATTATATAGATATACTTATATATATAGATACTGCCACATATGGGTAATATATGGTAGAGCCACAAAACAGTTTGTCTCTAGTTGTAGCATCAATGGGTCACCTTGATCGGGAAAGCACAAAATAGTAGCAGAAGGCTGCTATATTTCAACATTCGAGTGTGAAGAAAGATCAGGAAGATTATTAATGGTGACGTGCCATTCCATCTCAGTTCTCTAGGCTGTAAGGTAGTGGTGAGAGTAACTGGTTGCTCCGTTGCAGGCTCTGAGTGCGATTCCCAGTTGTGGGACAATATTAGTGGATTGCAAATTGTGGGCTTAGAAATCGGAGTGTTGTTTGTTCATCCCTAGACCCGGGCCAATGTATCTAAGCCTTCTTTTGATCTTATTAAACGATAATAATTAAAATATTATGAATGAGTATTCCATTTTATTTGTTATTTTATTTTTTATTGCTGACAGCCATTGTTAAACCGGGTTGAAAGGTGGTCTAGTCCTTAGGGCACTCAGCCGAGACCTTTACTAATGGGTAACTAGCATAAGGGTTCCCAAGAGGGAGCCTCGTTGGGACCGTTACCCTGAGCGCGAAAGCAACTGACTCAGGGGCACCCTGGGCCGAGGCCGAGGCCAGAGGGCCGAACCTCGGCTCGTTCAATTACTTCTGACAGAGTTCGCATTTTGTAATAACGTACACCTTCCCCAATTTGTCTAAGGACGGTCACGCTTTGACTGAACCATATCTCGATCGCGTATAAGTACAACTAATGTTTGAAGAAACTCGTTATACTTGATAGAACCATTTTCATAGCAATAAACTGGTTATTTTTAGAAAAAATTGTGGGGTTCTTTCGAAAAAGCCTCAGCTCGGACCGTTACGCGGTTGTTACGTCTCGAGGGTGCCCGAGGGGGCTGAAACTCAGCTCGGTCAGTCGCTTCAAACGGATTAACCAAAATTAATGTCATTATTATTAACGACATTTACCACCACCTCGGACTGCGTGGGCGCTGGAGAAGAGGTGGCGCAAGAAACTCGCGTCGTCGGGGTCGTCGAGGACGTGCCCCCGTCTCCTTCAGACGCGGGTGAACGGATGGTTTTGAAAGTGGCTACACTCACGATCAGCTGATTTAAGTTCGTGAGTATTCCCCTCCCTATGCAGATATATTCGAGTTTTCGTAAATACTTTCGACACTTGTTGTCAATGGTACAAATAATCAGAAGGTATCACCGTGCTTAGTGCTTAGTGCTTGGTAACTTTGGGTAACTTCCACATATGCGTGGTACTTCTTTAGTTTCAAGCATACGTCATGATGTGCATTGCAGTAAATAAGAATCCATGTAAGTGTAAAAGCTTTTGAAAACATTCATGAACATTTCTTCATGTTCCAAAAGTTTCGTCGTAAATAACCGGACTTAGTGTTTGTAAGGAATCTGTTAGTAACTTTTCTGGAAATAAGTAATGAAATACCGTTATAGTGGTAATGTTTTCATTGGCAATGTAATAAATTATCCCTTGTTATCATGTTACATTGTTGCTCCGAAGAACGACTGTATCCAAAAATCTATACAGACATTCAAGATGAAAATATCACTTTTTGGAGAAGCACCAGCATTACTGGTATCCTCACCAGCATTATTTTCACCAAACCCGTGTCCAAAAGTGTGATGATGACAGGCGATTTATTTTAATAAAAATCACCAGACGTATCGTGCGTCAAAACAAAAATAAAAACATTATTTTCTCGACAACTTCTTTGAAAAGTCTTGAATAATTTTTGCGATCCGTTCCATGAGTGTTCCACCAACGAAGTGGGCGTCATTTCAACAACGTTATTTTTAAAAAAACCAAATATCTTTTCGTCGATACTTATAAATAATGAATACATGAAAGATTTTTATTTTTTTTTTTTCATCCGAAAAATAGGGATATACGAAAAATTTAGAAAATATCGAAACTTATTTTGCTAAGGCATTATTTTTAGTTTTTTTTCACAAATTAGCAGACAATTTATGATGTTTCCCACCTAACGGTAAGTGATTCCCGCAGCCCATGAAACCCACATTTATTTTCGATATGGAATCATTATGCAGATGCTTTGTCTCCCTTGAAAGATAAGATGGATTAACTCACCAGTTGACATACATCAGCGGTATGTTGCTATTTTATACGATAATCTGTGAGGGCGTGGTTCTGTGGTTGCACTGATTTAAGCTGTAGCTAGAAACAAGTAGCATACTCAACCTATTACTGTATCCTATATATACCTATCTAAAATAATATATGTATATATCACAAAGTATTATTGTAATGACCCCCGCGGGGGACTCCGCTAAGAATGCAAAGCAAGACAATGGATAGACGATCAAAGGATAATCTATATTGGTCACAGGATGTCCGATGTCTTGTTGGCGTTTGGTTAGTATATTTGGCTATTTTTCATTTTATAGAGTAGGTTGGAAACGAGCAAGCAACTCATCTGATGGTTAGAGATACCGCCTACAAATATCTGCCAGAAGGGTGCGTTGCCGGTCGTTAAAGGTGCTTTTCTTGAAGGTCCCTAAGTTATATCGGTTTTGACATTATCTAAGCTACTACGTCGGGAGTGCTGGAATCGAACAATATTTGTATTACAATCCTGGTAACGCTGAGATTACAAGAGACGAGGCATTCCATCTCAGTTCTCAGGGGAGACGATGCATGTGCATCTTGAATCATCGCTGGATACTGAAGTGGATGTGATGGGCCGCAGTGATCACTTACCATCAGGTGAACTATGTGCTCCTACCTAGTATCCGCAATTATCTAGTATTAAAAACGACACGGATTTATCCTATTTTATTTCTGCTATAAATTATATTACAAAAATGAAAAATAACGTTAAACAGAACTCGTTTGTTCGTTATATGAAGATGATGCAAATGCGTTATTTCTAGTACAGCGCGCACTATTCGTGGCGACTTTGTTCGCGTGCACTACGTTATGTTTGATATGTATCATGGAAAGCGACGCTTTTTTGGAACTTTTAAATGGGAACAATTCCGTCATACGTGATTTATACGTAACTGTAACTGTTTATGCAGCACACGCGACGGAAGCTCTCAAAAGAAATATTTTTCCCGTTTTTGCAACATTTTTCATTGAAGTTCCGCTCCTGTTGATCGTAGCTTAATGTTATATAGCTTAAACCCTTCCTCGATAAATGGATTATCCAACACAAAAAGATTTTTTCAATTCGAACCAGTAGTTAAAAAGTAACCAAACAAACTCATCAAGAATATTAGTATATATGAATAGTCCGTTAGCTCAATGACATCTGAAAGTATTCGTAACTAATTTAACACTAAAGTTTGATCAACTAAGAGATCGTCGTTATTTTAAATTATTAACTATTTTTTTTTCTTTACGTTAACGTAAAACTTTACGTTAAGAAAGTACGTATTTACTGAAATCTTCTTTATTTCCCTTGTACATCTCAAGAAACAAATATTTGAAAATGTATACAGATAAGGATTGAAAATGATTTGATTTGATTTAAGTGTTATATATGTACTCGTATATAAAATCAATGTTACTAATAAACAGGCTGTTATCAGAACATTTACACATTAGAACATTTAGTCAGTAAATATAAGTTATTGCAATCATTTTATAGCACTATAGCTCATTTCGTGTTAAGTATACGTTTACGTACATTATTTCGATGCAATTAGATCGGATGAAGCAGAAAATTCGGCGTCAGGGACACGCCACGTACAAACGAGTTCGTAGAGCCACTTCCAATTGGACGACAAAGAAAACGAAACAATAAAAATCTTAAATACCTTTCTCCCATAATAATGAACATCGTCAATTCTCCTTCCACTGTTCACTGATATCATAAGAACATCAACAGTAATACTAAATAGTACGTAATAGATCGTCAATCGTCGGTCGTTATGTATTATTAATTAATACGTATTAACTATGTACGGAACCGGTCTGTTATCTGTCCAACTAAAATTAATCTTTTCTTTTTTGTTGTCATTTATAATATATATATATATATATATATATATATATATATATATATAATTTTGTTGCGGATGTTCACGGGAGGCCGTGATCACTTACCATCAGCTTGGCTGAAGTCACGTTTGCCAAGTATTCACTAAAAAAAATATATATTAAAATATATTTTACGTTATAATTTTATATTTATGCGCTGCCTAGATTTAACAAAACTAGATCGAATACACCGGTAAAGTACGAAGTTTCATTTTTCTCCTGTGATGTTTTTATCGCTACATGCATAGAGAAGTGATTCTTGTTTTGTGAATGCAAAACAAAAAACTTACTTGTGACGAGAAATTCTTTTTAGTACATGACATTACGTCTGCGTTGTTTCCATATCGAGTATAAATATACTTGTGATAGACCTTTTTAATAATCATTCATAACAAACCACATTGTAATTAGATTCTTGCTGCAACATAAATTTATATGGCTCGTACAAGAAAGAATCGTTGACACAGAATACTAAATAATAGAGAGAATTTATCAATCAAGGTCAATAACCTGACTAAATTAAGGACAAAAATACGATAGCATAAACTGGACATGTTAATTAGATAAGTAGAAGTAAAAACATAAATCCATTAACCTCTATAACGGAATCAGGCCCCTGTCAATAATGACTTATGTTCGATTCTCTCATATTAGAATATAATTTTTTTTAATATTGTATTTATTATTGTTTCAATGTTAAAGTTTCTCATTCTTCTAAAGTTAACAACGCTATCAACACAATTAACATTTTAACTATATTGCATCTCTTTGCATTTTTTTACCGAATTTACCATGGAAGAAGTTCTGAGGTGATGTTCGGTTTAATTCGCTGAGTTTAAAAATCGTATATCACGACAGAATTAATAATATAAACCTTATCATCTCGATGCTGCGCAACCCAATACTGTGCGCTTTACGTGAAATTACCTGCCACGCACAACTATTCTGCGATACGACTTAGGGACCTTCAAGAAACTACACCAACACAACAGGCCGGCAACGCATCTGCGACTCCTAATTAAGCTTAAATGCTTGTGCTAGGGAATGGTTCACGACATTAGCGGATTCGAATCTACGACATTAAGTTTCACATACCATGCCCTAGACTATTGACGCTTCTGTTCGTAATGTCGTTATTTGAAGTAAGAGAAATCTTACATATACGTTACGTGGTGTTCCACCTTAGTCTTCGAGTAACGCATCTGCATATCTCCTGTTTCCTGTCTGTTCCGATGAGCACGTCACGGGCCGCAGGAATCACCATTATATGAACTTGACTCATATGTCATTCTCGATACAATAAAAAACATTAAGACGTTAAACTTGACATTAATTATAAAATAATTTATTCATATAAACGATGCTGAAACCGTTAAATATTCGCCTAAGATATTAACGTAGGTTTATTCCGTTACTCAAATGTTAAGAACGCAGTTAGGGTCTTTGTGTCGACGGGAGAATGATCATGGCCTAACAGGTTACCAGTGTGATCTTTTATTACTGAATCGAGGGTGACAAACGCACACACACCTCACCTGATTGTAAGTGACCCGTGCGGCCCCTTACGTCCGCATTCATCCTCGATAAGGAACTGAAATGCGTTGTCACCCTTGTGAACTATGATGAAATATCTCGTCACCAATAAACGATTTCTTGTTGATGAAGAATACCTCGGAAATCGCAAATCATCAGGTGAACAATTTGCTTGATTGTTACCACTCATACAAAACCAGACTATAACAACTTGAATAGACTCTAAATTACATAACGAAATATAATTATTAATATATCACTACTGATTTAATAATAGTTATTATATAATTATATAACAAATGAATATATAATTAATACCAAGAAACACATTTATATTACGTTTATATATTTATCTTTGATTGACAAACATATTTTTAGCCAGTTATTGTTTTCGTGATAGATATGTTTTGTATATTTTATATATTTACAGGAGAGCATGTTGTAGTTTGAGATACATATATATGTATATACCTAATCATTAGAAGCAGTCTGAGTGTATATTTTTAATGAAACGGTGACAAATAAGCACATAGTTTAGCCGTTGGTAAAATACACATTCGTTGTCACCCCTGAGGACTAAAATGGAATACCCAGTACCAGTAACTGGATATCCGAATCACCAAACGAAACACAGCAATTAATTCTACTGAAACTAACGATATTCTGTGAGGGCACGGCTCTTCCTTGTTCGAATCTACCTTTTCATGTTGTAGCCAGTAAAAACGGGGAATAGCTCTAGCACTTCTTCGTTCATGTCCTCCTCGTTTCACGGAGATTGTCGTAATCGACCAGGAGATCTTCAGTTTATTACCAGATGACATCATACTGCGCAGAGTATTTTATTGGGCCGTGATTTTCTTTTTTCGGGCTGATGGCTGCTGTTAGCCCGAGGGCTTTTACAGTTTCATCGGGTTGGGCGGTGACCGAGCGCTTATGGCGCTCAGTCGAGACCTCTATTAGTGGGTAACCAGCACATGGGTACTGAGAGGGAGCCTCGGCTTGGACCTGTTCCGCGAGAGCGTCGGGCTCGAGGGTGCCCGAGAGGGCCGAACCTCTGAAGGCTTGGTCAGTTGCTTCTGACTAAGAATTATTTATTTTATTTATTTATTTACTCTTTATTGCATTGACCTTAACAAAGTAAAATGTTCACAAAGGGCGGACTTAATGCCAAAGGCATTCTCTACCAGTCAAACCAAGGTGTGGTGGTGCAAGGTGGGGGGATGTGCATGATAGTTGTAGCAATAAACTAATTAATAAAAAGAAAAACTAAAAATAACTAATACAAACAAAAAATAATACATACATATATAGATATTAAGTACATAATACATGTATATATATATATAAGATATATATATATATATGTAATTATCTACATTAGCGTCACTATTATTATTATTGAGTATCTGTACCACCACTTGGGAATGCGTGCGTGCTGGAGAAGAAGTGGCGCAAGAAACTGACCGTCGGCGGGGGCGTATGCGCAAGCACAGAGGCTTTCACTCTCCGACCCCGGGTCTATTCTGATGTATTGCATATGCAATAAGATTGGAGAAAGGTTCAGATGCAGCGCGAGGTACACGGGACATACATACACACCCGATTACGGACCCAAAAACCAACAATTTGCGATGCACCAATATTGTTCCTCGGCTGGGAATCGAACCCAAGGCCCGCAACGCACTAGCCGAGTAATCTAACCACTACACCACGCGGCCGTCATACCGCTATTATAAATAGTATACGAATCTGACTAACCCTCTCTTTATAGTACGGGTATATTGGCCTACCCCTTTTTTGTGAGTATAAAAATTAAAATAAATAAATAACATTGACATCACCAAAACTTCAAAACAGTTCGGAATACTTATTAGATGATAATGGTGGTCTAGTGTGTGGAGAAAGCTTTCCAATCTTTAAGCACCAGGAACACACTAAAACTGATGATGATACAAAAACATTAGACAGGAATACGAACCAGAGATGCAACACATCTCTAGCCACTGGAGTAGCGTTGTTTATTAATCTATTAAAGTTACACATAACTCTGTATTTGAACTTAGGACTGAATTGGTTAGTAGTTAAATAATATTATTCCAAGTCTCACTAGGAGACCACACGCGCGTAACTACGATAACTTGCACATGACCAATTATATCCTAATGATACACCAGAAATATATCGTCATTGAGCAAGAATTACCTGGTCTGTGTTATATCTAAGATAAGGGCTTTCTTATTACTAAGGTTTAAGGAGAGTATAATATATAATTCCTTTTTTTTTTTTTTTTTCATCGTGGGGTAATGCTTACGTATACACGCGCTCGCGGGGGCGAGAACCGATTACGTCGCACTCGCAGGGTCAAGCGATCCCCGGAATTCCCGTTAGGTTTGTTTTTAAGGCATTTTAGTGGAAAAAAATCTTAAAAAAATATTGTAATAACATTGTTTTTCCCCTCGCATTTTTAAATTTGGACCGATAATTGTTGTTATTTTTGTATAAATAACCAGTGTTTAACCGTTTTTATAAAATAAATCCGACGAAGAAATGAGATTTAAATCGATAGGTTTTTTATAATAAATTATTTATATTGCATTATTGACTTATTTTGAAAAAAGCTAAAAAACATGATAACTCAAAAATGGTTCACTTTTGCATAATGCATATGGGGGTTAAAATTATAGCAAATAGTCACCCATATCACCTCCTAACGGGAATACGTCGAATTACCAGTAACCCAGTATATATATATAGGTTGTAATTATTTGTTTTTGTTTTGTTATGTTATTAGATAATAGTAATGAAGATACTGTTATTTGTTCTACTGACACCGCAGTAATTTAAACGATTTAATAATTTGAATATTGACGAGGTTATGTTGCACAATCTTACCTTGATATTTATGTGAATTCAAAATCTACGGATACGTTGTCCGGAATGTATTACGTTTTCGCGGAAATTTATCATATTTGTTTTAAGGTATACCTTAAATCAAATATGATAAATTTCTTATATCTGTAATCATAACAATAATAATAACTAATAGCATTTACTACACAATTTAAAATCTCCCGCAGATCTGTATATTTGGAAATTTCTTGAGGTTTTCTCTAATGAATAGAAATGTTTGATTGTAAATATATGTAGTACTACAAAAAATTATAATTGGTGTCAATCAAATCAAAAACATCGTCAGCTTGGCAAAACGATAATATTTTTTTTGGCTAAACACAAGAAATTATAACAATCCAAACAAGACTAGTTTGGTTTTTAATAATTATATTTGTTTTTCTCGCTTTCGGAAGCGAAAACATCTAAAGATTATTTTTAAGAGAGGTCAACTGCATTAAATATGATGCATTAAATATTAACGTTAATAAAAAAAGAAGAACTATATGTATATATTCGTAATCGTCTTCCATAGTGAGATGCTAGGATCGGAAGACACTTAAAACCAATGTAGACATGGACAAATCTATGATTTGTCGGAACCTAGAGCGGGAAATTAACGTAAATGTTGCGCTTTCAATTATTTTTAGTCGAAACCAAGATCGATGATACTATACTCCAACTACACAACATACAACATACTAACCTCCGTTTCAGAAGAAATATGCTAAGAAAATAAAAAAAAACAATCACTCACGAAATCATTAAAGCTTCTTAGATCACTAAACTTTTTTCATTCGATTCGAAACTATAAAATACGTATTTTATCACTAATTAAAAACACTTTAAGTTCTATAGCAATTCAAAAAAATTGGTTTAAAAAATATTAATAAATTTCTATATAATTTAAAAAAAAAACTTTCTTTATTCCTATATACTTATGCACAAAAATTAAAAAAAAACACTTATTATTGTTCCTTATTTTAAAGAAACACAAAAATATTTTTTTAAAAACCTGCCACGATTTACAAAAAATATTTACGATTTAAATTCAATGTACAATGTTGCATAGAATATTTCGCAAGAAGCAACGTTAAAGGCGGCGGTCGAGAATGCGACTGTCCATATAGCCAAGTTTAAGGGCAAGGATGCACGCAAACGACGCCGGCGCAGGTATAATGCCAGAGGTCGACAACATACTCACGATTCCGTCTAATCATAACATGGACATTAGTTTAGTTTTATTTTTTATTACATTGAGAGTAAAAAATTCACCTGAAGGTAGGTGATTCCTGGGGTCCCATGACATCTACGTTCATCCTTGACAAGGAATCATAATGCAGATACATTGTCACCCTTGAGGACTGAGATGGAATGCCTCACCGTTAGTTATAAATTCCGGATCTCATCACTCACCAGACGAAACATAGTAGCATTATGCTGCTATTTAACGCCGGTACTCTGTGAGGGCGCGGTCCTACCCTGGTCGAGCTGACCCATTGATTCTGCAGCTAGACACAAACTGCAGTGTTGGTTGCTCTTCCTCTGTAAAAAGAATAGTAATTGGTTGAAGGATCATATATACATAGATTGATGAGAAAAAATATTATTATTCAATTTAAAACTATTGGATATTTATTTATTGATAAGATAAATTCTTTATATTTTTAAACTGTTTAACAATATTTGTTCGTGATTATTGCACGATTTTTTTGTAAATTTGGGAAACCTTTTTAGTATCCTATATAGTAGTATTTTAAGTATTGTGGGTCATAGACACATGTTATAATTAACGGTTATCGTGTTACAAAAATGTATGTATAAGTAATGGGAAAAACTAAACAATAAATAATTCAAAATTTAAACAATAAATGGAATTAAATTATCAAAATGTCCATCTTAATCCGCATTGTATGTGCAATAAAATCGGAAAAAAGAGAAAAAATAGAGTCAGGATTAAGGGAAAGGGATGACGTGTGAGTGCCTCTGCGTCTATGCCACTACTTGCGGCACTATAGTGGTTACGGCACTCTCATATGTCCTACGCAGTTGATGTCTGTAATGTGACTGTAACCCGAAAACACCATTGCGGTGAAAATTAGTCAGTAGTACTTCAGCGTCTGCCACTGTGCACCGAGCACAATTCATAAACGTGTTTTAATTACTCTTATTTATTATTCCTTATTTACACAACTTAAACAAATATTGTACAAAAAGGCCAAAAGGCATTCTCAACCAATTTACTTTTTGGGTTAAGCAGAAAAAACTATATTTAATTTTAGGAATACATAAATGTAATAAATAATAGAAATAATATACATAATAATTAAAGTTGTCTGTACTTTACATATACATATATACTATATATTTAAAACAAATATACATACTCGTGTATAAAAAATAATTTTCCAATGATCTAAATCAATTTCAATCTGAAACAACGGGTACAAGATCGTTGGTCCAACATATTACACATCACATCACACCTATGAGACCCATATTCTATTTCGATAAACAATTATAATGCGTTGAGTTGTACGATCTAAAGTCACAAGGCTGAAAGCAAAAACCGATCAATCTACTCATCAACCTACAATATTAGAAAGTTTATTTAGGATCGTGGATGTCATATAATAATTTTTGAACCTGATTTTATATCATTCTGCATTTGGTTTCTAACTGCAGAAAGAATGGGTTAGCTAGACCGGGGTAAGATCACGCCCTGGTGGAATACCACCGTAAAATAGCAGCATAACGTTGCTGTGTTTCGTCTGTTGAGTGTAGCGATCCGAAGACCTTTATTACTGGTGTCATGGCATTCCATGTTAGTGCTCAAGGGTCAAGGTGTCGTGGGCCGCAGTAATCACTTGCCATCGGGTGAACTGTGTGTGAGTTAATTCCTCTCAATATAATAAAATAAAATAAATAAATAATTACTCTTAACACAATCCATTCTTTGTTCTCTTTGCAGCTTCTCTACGCTAAGATTCTTTCATGCTAAGATGGAAATTCTGCCAACAGATGGTCATCAGTCTCGTCTTATACTCGACAAGCTACAGAGCGTGCTGACGAGGTATCCTCGTACCTATTGAAGCACTACTGCTTAAAAAATATAAAAATTAGCACATATTATATTATCCTATCCATATCGTAATTATAATAATCACCTACATTAATAGTATGACTATTGCAGCATGGATTCAAATGATACTGACAACAGAATATAAAAATAATAAACTTTATTCATTACCTTATTTAATTTTATACATAATCTATGCCGATGCCACTTCTCGGTTAATACATTGTGTTCTTCATAAGATATCAACTTACAGTTTTTTTTTTATGTCCCTAAGGCATAAAGTGTAACATTTCCGGCGTGTAGAACCAACCTGCGGCGTCTAGAGCCACGTATTAATGTTACAAATAATTAGACTATAGTCATCTCCTGGCACAAGCATTGTCAGTTGGAGTGGTTAACCGGAATATTAGTAATGTTAAAGTATCATCACAAAAATCAACGTATTTCTCCTGGCATTCTTGTAGCCTATAGATGCTTTTTCTCTCTTCGATCTTGGACACTGGTACGTATTGTCACTTCTGCAGAGTAAGATCGAACCCGTCATTGGATCTTTTGCTTACTCACTATCTTTTTTTTTTCTTGGCACCTGTTAGCGGAAGGGTTTTTTCAGCTTCACCGGGTTGAAAGGTGGCTTTGTTAGGGCACTAAGCCAAGACCTTTATTAATGGGTAACCAGTATAAAGACTCCCGAGAGATGGCCTCGATGGGACCGTTACCCTGGGCGCGAAAGCAACTGACTCGAGGGTGCTCGAGAGGGCTGAACCTCGTCTCAGTCAGTTACTTCCGACGAACTAATCACTAACTATCGATATGACATTTGCGTTACCATTTTGTAATAACGTGCGCCTTCCCCAATTGGCCTGATGACGGCCAGATTTTGACTGATCCATATCTCGATCACGTATATGTATATTATATTTAATGTTTAAGTAAACTCGTTATACTTGATATAGCCCTGTTCATAGCAAATTGTGGGGTTCGTGATCGTTCTTTCGAAAAACCTCACGGCACCCTATGACACTCAAATTATATTCACACGCAAAATATCTATGCTAGTGCTATGTTACATATTATGAGGGAAAGAAACTGGAAAATTCTATTACTGGCAAGTGGGGTGAGTCTTCAGAGAGCAGCAAAGTATAGAGAATTGCTTCAGAATATGGATAATGTACATATTAATTCTCTTTATTTGCAATATTTTGTTAAACAAACATTGTACAAAAAGGCGGACTTAACGCCAAAAAGCATTCCATACCAGCCATTTTTTTATTACATTAGTAACAAACTTACACGCAGTTTATGCTACTATTTTACGCTGGTATTCTGTGAGGGCGTGGTCCTACCCTGGTCGAGCTGTCCCATTCATTCTGCAGCTTGAAACAAACTGCAGTGTAGCTCTGCCACTGTTAAACCTATCTTTGGGTTGAACACAGAATACGTTGACGTTGTGGGTGCAAGAAAAAGCTTATTTTAATTTGAAGAATACAAAAATGTACTAATAAATAATATATCTATAGCAACAATATTCATATTAATTAAAGTTATCTGTACCCTACATACACATACATATACCTATTTGCAGATTGATTCCATATCTACCATTCTGGGCGGCAAATAGACCATCATAAATAGACTTACCATCAGATGAACCCTATTTTCGGTACAAAAACTTAAGTTATCAAGATCAAGTTACAGTAGATCCATTCCAGTTGATTCCATAAACAACCAGAAGTTGTCGCGGTAATCAAAATCAGCCAGACATTATTATCACCTTGTACATTTATATATATATAAATTGCGAAACGTTCCGGTTCCATTAATACCCTGATCACGTCTTCATTCCGCAGACCTTTTAACAACGTCCAGTATAAAAGCATTCTTACTAGTACTTACTAATATTGTAAAACTTTTCAAATCCGTTGTTCTATATGTCCTAACGAAATATATATTTCTCTTCTCCATTTTAAATGATCCGTCATCACCTTCGTTATCTTAAAGATAAATTCCAATATCTCTCTTTTTCTCATGACAGAATTATTAGATCTTCGTTTAATAACAAGATCTGTATTCCAGCTCACTTTATCGGATTTTTTTTCAAATTCGAGTCTAACAAAAAAATAAAAATACTACATTCCGAAGACATGTGAAGTCCGCGGATTCTCACCGAATGGACTTGGAAATGTTCTTATACACTCTCCAGAGAGAAGGCCCAACAATTGGATTTATGGGTCTGGAAAAGTTTTTTCGTATTTTATGTACAAATTCAAGATATTTTTATAAATGTTAATTTACATTTAATTATTTCATTAACTTACGATTTTCACCTGTTTCAGTCTCTTGAGAATTCTTAAGTGTTAGGTTAACAACAAGAGAGTACTATCGAAACTTTATCGAGCAAATAGGCATGTTAAATATATATATAACAATCTAAATCTAAAAATTTTAAATCTAAAAAATATAATATATGAACTCCGTCTATACACGTCCTGCATAAGACCAATAATGGCTTATGCAGCGTCGACTTCGCCCATATATCCCATACTAAAATTACAACCCTACAGAGGGTCCAAAACCGTTTCACTACGTTAGCAACTGGAGCAGAGCCGTTATATCAATCTGCAGAGTGACTTGCACCTTATCACTACTCCGGAGTATTTTCAAACTCTCTAGCAGCGCTTTCGAACTCAAACCCGCTAGTGGTAAACGCCGCTACCTAATCCTTACAGGATAAGACCCGTAGACTTCGTCACGTCCTTGATGACCCAGACTTCAGGGAGGAGTCGAGCGCCAGTCCGTCTACAACGGACCTCAGATCACAACACACACCTCAAACATCTCATGCCGCCCTCGACTTTGAGCGCGGCGTAATGTTCGCGACACCGCGTACACTAGATGCACCCGCTTGTCAGGGTGATTCTCACCGCCCACAGCTTCCGACGTTAATCAGAAAATAGGCGGCGACAGTCAGAGGCTAGGTCCGCATACCTATCCTCGGACGGTCAATAGACATTACCATCCATTCTCCACTCTGGAGAATCTTCTGATAGCTAGGGAGTTAACTTAGGTCGCAATCAGATAGGAAGAGAGCACAGAAAATGAGCGCTTTTTGTGTAAGTAAGAGAACCTAAAGTTAGTCAACTCACGGGCCTCTCTGTTCCGTGAGCCCAGGATTCAATGAAGCTGTAAGCGCATAGGCTAAGAGCATAACATCAACAGAATCTAGGTTTAAACCAAGTTTGTGCTACCCTTGCTGACACTGCGTAAAGTCGTAAACGTCATAAAATAGAAAAATGGCGAAGACTGTTTTTACTTATTTTTCCGATTTTTAAAATGTCATCTATTTAATGGTATCATAACCAGCCAGATACAATCGGTAAAACCAAAGATAATGTACTGCAACATTTTACTTATAAAATACGAAAAATCTTTTTCCCCAACCTAAATAAATATTAACATAAAGGCTATTTACTTTTCATACCGACTATTATTATATAACACATTGTAAATCGAGTCTTAAAATTACAATTAATAGTATTATGGATGTCGGTACGTCGGTCAGGACTCGGGCTACAGTCGTTATTTATAACTAGTCTGGCCATAAATACTGTTACATAAAATTTAATTTGCTTTATTATGCTAAAATTTAATTATTTTGAATTTATAACACGTATATTATTTCAAAAACTTCTTCGATTTTGCGCCATTTCACATATTTTTTCGTGTTCATTATCAAATTACAATATGGAATGGGGTGTTAAAGAAAATAGGATTGCAGTGATCGCCTTGCACAGAGTGGGTATGGAGCCGTCGGATTTGTTTCGTATTAAAGCCAGAATCCGTGGGACCCCATTAGGAAGAAAAAATCTTATCGCGAGAAATGAAGATTCCTCTAGGACTCTGTCGCGTATTATAAAACAAGACCTGAAGCTCGGTGTTTATCGTCGATATACAGAACATGCCCTAAATAAACCTTTACAATTAAAGAGAGTGAATCGATCAAAACGCATTCTGTCGCAATACGCAAGTGAAAGGCACAGAAATATCCTCTGTACCGATGAAAAAATTTTCACGATTGAAGAATAAAAAAAAATAAGTAATAAACAAAATTATAAAGTGTACGCTCACAGTTCTAAAGAAGCTGCTCAAGTGGTCGGAAAACTACAACGTGGTCATGGTTTGGTGGGGCGTGTCTTATCAAGGAGTCACAAAACTACATTTTTGTGAAAAAGGAGTGAAAACTTCAGCCAAAGTGTATCATGATACAGTCTTGGATCATGTGAAACCTCTCAGCAATACACTTTTAAAAATATACCGTGAACTTTCCAGCAGGATTCTAGCACCTGGTCGCAAGGCACGAACTACCCAAGCCTGTCTTGAAACCAACGTTCCGGGCTTTATAAGAGCTGAAGACTGGCCCTCATCTAACCCAGACCTCAACCTTTAGACTTCAAATTATGGTCATTTTTAGAGGACATGACCTGCTCTAAACGACACAGTAAGAGTCTCTTACAAAATGTTTGGAGCAAGGAGTGGCGAAATTTCCCTTGGAAACTATGCGTTAAATCCATAGATTCGTGGCCAAACAGATTAAAGGCCTGAACTGACTAATAAATACGTAGTTATAAATTTTTATAACATTACATTACTTCACATGGAATTACTTGCCTTGATATCCCTGCCCTAGCCCTGGAACTAATATCAGGTGAACTGTGTGTGAGTTTGCTACCCTCAATGTAATAAAAAAAAATATTCATCAGTCCCCTATAGGATAATTTTGACGTAGAGCCGCTTCGGGCTTTAAGAGAGAAAGAAATATTTGTTATAACACCTTGGGAGTCGTGTGCAGTATAAATATTAGCGTGACTTACGTCAATTCCACAATAATATCAAAGTTTTTTAATCATATCGTTACAAATAATTGATATATTTAATCAATTTAAATGACCGCAACAAGACTACAGACATGCGACTTCAATGTTTTGTTTTTAATTGTTTAGTAGTGAGTGTTGATATTCGACAGTTAATTTAATTAATGCCTTATATTTTCTAATTCTCACCAGATGCCACTTCCGAGCATAGACCGCCTCTCGAATCAACTGTTATAGGCTTTAGATTTAAATTATCAATAAAGATTTAAAACTGGTTCTGTCACCGGGAATCGAACTAAGATTCCTATAGCAATATGAAAGTGAGCAAGCAGCTCATCCGATGGTAAGAGATCACCGCCACCCATGAACATCCGCAGCACCAGAGGAGTCGCATCCACAGAGGACTACGCCTCGGTTCCTGGGTTCGATAGCCGACCTAGCAAGAATATTAGTGTATCAAAAAATTATTGGTTTCAAGTTGATCCGAAAACCAACGATGTGATATATGTACGCCACGTGTCTTTGAACCTTCCTCCGAGATTATTATATATCAGACTATGTACTATCCAGTGTTTGCGTAAATGGTAACGGCACTATAATGTATCCTGCGCAGTTGAAACTAGAATATGTCGATCGCTATAGTCGCCGAAATCGAACAACATCACAATTCGCCAAAAACAGGATAATTTTCCAAGTGCTATAAAGCGGAATAAGTGACCAAAAGAGAAATTGTGGATATGTTAATAATTAGTTCATCTAACTAGTAAATGTTCTATATCAAGAATAAAACTGCCACAAAGAGTTCCTAAAACAGTTATTGTTTATATAAATCTTACGGGATCTGTATGCGTGCTCTGAACGCATTTTTATTCAAGGAAATTACCAAGGAGACCCTTGACGCATTACGTTACGGCTTGATCGCATAACGTTCGTAACAGAATATAAAACCAATGTAGGGTTGTCAAAACCTCTTATATATTATATAATATTTTTTTATTTTTATCTCATTGTATAGGTACATTAAATATCGAAATACATACATACAAAGCAACTCTTATATTATAACTCATTCACACACAAAAATCATTCATAATTATTCTGTTATAGTCTTTTTAGCACCTTCTCAATTTTTTTTCTTTTCCTTTGTTTCGTACAAAAACGCTGTTACATTTAACTATAAGATGGTGATCGGAGAGTCCAGAATTATCACGAATTCCACATAACATCTAAGAGAGAAGAAATTGGCTTAAAATCAGCGCTACAAGAGATTCTAATCTTACGTCAGAAAATGCCGAGTCACCTCCTTCCTTCAGATTCTAATACTGTCTGTAGTTTATATATTTCTCTTTTATGTGGCAATAAACTGTTTTATATATGCATATATACATATATAAAATTAAAAGGTGATACCACGCCCATACTAGTGGTCAATACAACATACATACAATATTAAGCTAGATTTCTTATTTATTAATTAAGCAACAATTTTATCTATGCTATACAATATTTAAAGTAGTGTTGGTAATTTATAGCACGACGCTATTTTTAGCACGTTGAATAGCACGCAACGACAATATTGACAACATGGATTCGAGACCTAATAAATAATAGCTTATACCGGAGCTTCCGTTTTTCGATTTATTTCTCTTCCTCCGCATCTTTATAGTTTCCGCTATTTCTATATATATATAACTTCACACATAATGTACCTGCGTAAAAAACAGCTAACGTTTCTTAGTGATTGATATAAATAAGAGATACTATTATAATTACGGGGTAGTCCGTCTTAGGTCCTCAAGATATGAAAATGCAACTGCTATATGATTCCATTTTGCGTGCAACGACATCCTGCTCTATATCGCACACGACGATATATTCTCGTTACTACTATATGACAACAACTGCGCGGAATATATTTTAGTGCAATAAGCATTCGAGTGAACACAGAGGAACTCACTCATTGTACTCTTCGCTGTAAATCCGTATGCAATAAGATGGGAAGGTTCGGATACAGTCAAAGATATGCAACATTCGTACAACACACCCAGACTAGAAAACCAATTATATGCGGTATTGTTCCATAACTGAGAATCGTACTCAGCACACAAGGAGTAGCTTGGTATTTTAACCATTACATCACACAGCCATCTGTCACTGGTTATGAGGTAAATTGGGATATTGATTTTGGTTATAAAAAAACATTTGTGTAACAACCCTAAACTTATAAACAATGAACAAATGCCTCATAGTTTTATATTCTCTGTGCATAAAACTTACATCGTATTTATCATAACAATAATATTTTATTACATTTATTAATTTTCTATAAAAATTTTCTCCCAGTCCGTGGAATCAGTTGTTTTTCGTAACCAATACGACTTAGGGACCTTCAAGAACAGGGCCCGCAACTCACCTGCGTCTCTTCTGGTATGACGATATCCATAGCGAAGTTGATAACACACCATCAGGTGAACTGTTTGCTCGTTTGCCACTTGTTCTATAAACAGCCAATCGAAGCGTCAATAGCCTAATGGTTTAAGGTATGGTGCGCCTATCTTAAGGTCGTCGGTTCGTGTCCACCATCTCCTAGCTAAAGCATTAGCCACCAGCAGTTGGAGTGGTTAACCGGAATATTAGTAATGTTAACGTACCATCATAAAAATCAACGTATTTCTCCTGGCATTCTTGTAGCCTATAGACGCTTTTTCTCTCTTCGATCTTGGACACTGGTACACATTGTCAACTCTGCAGAGTAACATAGAACCCTTCTTCACCCTCATTGGATCTTTTACTTACTAACTATCTTTTTTTTTATGGCTGATGGCTACTGTTAGGGCGAGGGCTTTTACAGCTTCACCGGGTTGAAAGGTGGCCGAGCGATTAGGGCACTCAGCCTAGACCTTTATTAATGGGTAACCAGCACAAGGGCACCCGAGAGGGTGCCTCGATGGGACCGTTACCATGGGCGCGAATGCAACTGACACCAGGGTGCTCGAGAGGGCCGAACCTCGGCTCTGTCAGTTACTTCTGACGGACTTATCACTAACTTTCGATATTTCTGTTAGCATTTTGTGAACCTTCCCCAATTTGACTGATGATGACCAGATTTTGACTAAACCATAACTCTAGCATTGCAAATATTCTTTAAAATAAATATATATCATAGGTACTAGTAACTGGGAGATTTAATATATTTTAATGAAATTGAATTTAATTGAAAATGAGTACGGAGTGTGTTCTCTAATGGTCATCGCTGATGCCCACAATATAAGATATATTAATTCTTAATAATATATCAATTTAAAATAGAAAATATAAGATATAAACTTGCCACATGCACCTTCAAACCTTTAGCTAGAAACTGGCTGAATCATACATAGATCGAATCGTTCAACAAGTAAATATGCTTTTTTTATAGAATAGGCGGCCCACCGGATGGTAAGTGATCACCGCCGCCCATGAACATCCGCAACACCAGAGGAGTCGCTAATGCGTGGCTCTTTTCTTGAAAGCCCCTCAGTCGTATCGGTTCAGAAACACACCCGGCAACAGCTGATTCCACAGAGTAGTTGTGCGTGGCAGGATATATCGCGTGAATAGTTCAGTGGTGGATTGCTAACCATCGAGATGATGAGGATGAAATTTCGAATTCTGTCGTGATGTACGATGTTTGAACTCAGCGGCTGGAATTAATCACTTCTCAGAACACTCTCCATGTTAAATTCGGTAAAAAATGCAAAGAGAAGCAGCATAGCAACATCTCTTCGCAACGCCAGTGAATTAAGCCGATCGGAAAGTAACTCAAAATATATCTGCGTGGAGTATTAACTTTATAAATTATTTAACGTACTCGTATTAGGTAATTTTTGTAATTTCCTGTTCTTTAGTTATGAAAGAGCGGCGTCTCCTGGCACAAGCATTGTATGCATAAAAGGAACCTCCAATCATTAAGAATGAAAAATTGTAACTTGTTAAGGAAAATAATATTATTACTATTTAGGGGATATTTTTTTTCTACCTCCGCCTGGTTGGTCAATAGAATAAATAAATATAACACTAGTAAACATATAAATATTTTTAATATTTTAATTTATTTTATAAGATTTTTTTTTTAACTTGGTGATATTGTGTATCGTATTGAGTGAAACTTACGATTATTAAAATTAATTATATGGGATATTAAAATTACGATTCCTTATTGAGGTTGAATTCCTTGTTGAGGTTACTTAGAATCAGGTCAACGCTGCACGTTTATCACACTCCATCTTATTTGTTTGCCATCTGTATCATGAATACTTATCTTGATCTTTCATCGGTAGTCAAAAGTTACGTGATAAAAGGTTAAACAGCTATCTTTCTTATGGTGAGATCTCAGTCGTCTTTCTTAAAATAAGTCTAGTATTGGTAACTTACTGCTTTATAATGCGCCCTGGGTTGAAATCCATCCAACCATAGTAGAAGTATTTGTGCATCACAAATGTTGATTTTTTTAAACTCGACATTTAAAGTGCCCCTTAACTCTGCATCTAAATGAGCTAACGTGTGAGTGCCTCTGTACTCGTATCATTAGTCCAAGTACAGAGGTGAATTACGACACCATTGTACACACTGCACAGTTGATGTCTAGTAACATCAAAATGATATCGAAGCGATTGAAATCGACCTAGGGGTGTCCCAGGGCACGCGGACCCAGCAGATATACAAAATACCCACAGTTGGAAACGTGTAATTCACAAATATTCTTTATTTACTGGGAACTGCGCCAACTCCTTGAACCTGCAGTCGGGTACTCTGACCGATACACCACAGGAGCGTGAGTAGCAATCATATACAAACACATATTGACGAAACCAATCCCTATGCTGCAGTTTGTTTCTAGCTGCTGTTTGGTCAGCTCGACCGGGGTAGGACCACGCCCTCACAGAATACCAGCGTGAAATAGCAGCATAATGCTACTGTGTTTCGTCAGGTCAGGTATCGGTGACCTTTATTACTGGTGGCGAGGCATTCCATCTCAGTCCTGAAGGGTAACAACGCATCAGCATTATGATTCCTTGTCGAGGATGAATGTAGATGTCATGGGCCGCAAAAATCACTTGCCATCAGGTGAACTGTGTTCGAGTTTGTTAATCTTAATGTAATAAAAAAAATTAAAGCACCTGCCGTCGTAAAAAAATTATACTTATTCCGTGAACGGAAGAGTATAGTAATAAAAAGAGTAAACACAGCACTATATGTAAATGACAATACACAAAACCTATTCATCAACAACATGATCTACTCAGCATATCACCAGCCCACTGCTGAACATAGGGGGGAGACAGACTGTCACAGATTACGATCCCTAGCCACCTGTATCATCTTCCTGCAGACTTCGTGGTCACTCCATCTAGTGGGGTATTGTCCTACGCTGAGTGCAATATAAGGTTTCCACTCGAGAACCTATCCCCCATAGTTTCTTCACTTACTCTTATCAATCACTTCAGTAACTGAAACTTTGAGCTGTGTCGGTTACCGTAGTTCTTCTGTGGATATCCACGTTCAGTATTCGATCACGCAGAGAAACGAGATAGTAAAGAGATAGATGATTATGTTCGGTACATAGGAGAGCTATGAGCTTTGCATAGCAAAAAGGTTAATACAAAAAAGAAATATCAATAGGAATAGAAATGTACAGGACCTTAATTACCCGTGTTAATTTTGATACATTTACTCGAGTGGCAACATTTGAAAAGACGCCCGTTGATGCTTTTAAATTAAAGGGCCTGAATTGTTAAGATATTTCAAAGAGAATTTCTTAAATTTAACACTTTGACAAATTGTAAGAAGATCTGTGAACAAGGCAATTTTCTCCCTTGTTATTATTAAATTAATGATATTCCTTTTAAGAAAATAGTTTTTTTATTTGTAACTAACAAGTGATATCTGTCTCCTCGATTAGAAATTGAAATCTTATAAATAATTTCAGATCATTCACATACACGTCCGGAATTGAAAACCGAATAAAAAAAACGATTACATTACCTGAATGTAACTGTCAAGCGACAATAGCCTAAAGGTTTAGGGTACGGTCTGCCAAACTTAAGGTCGTAGGTCCTAATCCACCATTCGACGATTGTTGTGGACCATCTCCTAGCAGAAGTATTTAAGCTTAGTTGGAGTGTAAAAAAAGCTAATAACAGTGTGACAAAAATTAATGCTAATAATATTTGGTCTTTGAACCCTTCTCCGATGTTATTTCATATCCATGACATCGGACTAGGAGAGGGAACGTCGAGTGAACCAGTCTACATTTACATACTTACAGAACTATGATATATCCCTCGCAGTTGATGTTATCTAGTTCTAACTAGATGATTTCATCACAGACGAGGAAAATCTAAATGCAATCCACACGAAGAAGAAAGAGAAAAGATGAGGCGTGATAATAAGTATTACATTTCATATTGTGATGGGGGTGAAAAAAGAGCACACTATTCTCGTGTTGATAAATGAATCGTCGCCCTATCGACGTGTACGACGTAATCGTGACTTGAAGACCAAGATCGAATGCCTCGTCACCAGTAATAACGGTCTCCGCAACCCTACAATCACTAGACGAAATGCAGTAGTTACGACGCTTTAACGCTGGTATTCGGCCGACGCGTTCATATAGCAGCTAGAAACAAACTGCAGTGTGGCTATACGACTGTTGCTTTGGAATTACTGCTGGTAAGAATCCAGTTTACTTCTAGTATCAAAAGCTTAAGTCTCTATCGCACTGCACCGTAGCATATCCATCGCCTGGGAACTCATGGTTTTTTGAAAAATGCGATTTTTAATAATGGGTCGGGGAAATGTTTTTTTCGTATTTTATACACGATACACAAAAGATATTTTTTAAAATAGTTTATTAACATTTAATTAAAATATAAACCTATGTGCCATTTTGTTCCATAACCTGTAGATAGTGAAAAAAAAAAAATAAAAAAAATAAAAAAAAAAAAAAATAATCTCATTGCTGTAAAAATTAGGGACTTCTGATCAAAAAACGCGACAAGTAATTTTGACAGTCTTCTTTTATGTTAATCTAACGCTACTTAAGGAATTCGACCGAAACAGGTGAAACTTAGTGGGTCAGGGTTACATGGTGGATGCATTAACAGTTCCCAAGCTCTCTCAATATTTTGTGAGATGCTAAGGATGTGTGTGGTCTGGTATTATCGTGATGAAAACCACACCCTATATCTTGATCAATTCCAGCCGAGTGTTTCCCTATTTCTTGCTTGTCTAATCAGCTGTTGTCAATAGAGATACGAATCGATGATTTTGTCCGGCGGTGAAAACTCCAAATGAACGATGCTCTTCCAATCCCACCATCCACACAGCATCACCTCATTGCGAATTAATCCAGGTTTCACTATAGTCTATGGAGCTTGACTGTCTTTGACCATGATCTTTTTAGCACGTTCTTGTAATATAGGTAACCCACTTTTCATCACCAGTGATAATTTATTTAAAAACGGTTTGGTTTCATCACGTTTCAATATCGTTCAATAAGTTTCTTTCAGTGAGCTCGTGTGGCACCCAAATATCGAGCTTTTTTGTACATACAGACTTCTCAAGTGGGTCAAAACTATTTTGTAGTTAACTCTTAGCTCTTCAGCTATATTGTAACTACTAAAAGCCCAACTTTTTCAAAAATGTTATCGAATTTATCTGTAACATTGCGAACAGAGCGAGCTTCAACTTTGACATCAAAATTCACTGACTGAATGTCGAAATGTATAAATTTAGGTGGACAGAAAAACAATATAAAAATTTAAAAACGCCGGGAAGCCGATTTTTCGTTTTGCTTTTCTTTTTTTATAATGTCATCTATTCATCTACATAATGGTGCCAAACAAATACAAACAGCATGACCAAAGAGATTTTACTGCAAATTTTTACTTATTAAATAAAAAAAAACTTTTACACCGACCCATTACATTAATATATGAATTATGTATTCAAATATTAATGTTATTATATACTAAATAATTACCAATTATATTGGTGAAACATTTGTTTTTGTGCATGCCATCACCTTATGCATATAAAACATAGTACATACGTATAATTTGAAGTCTAGACTGGCCCCCTGTAGACGCAGCGTCGACGGATGCAGTTGGCTCAGGGTCGTGCTCTGTGGCAGTCTGTGGAGCCCTATGTCCAGCAGCGGACTATCGACATTAGGTGATGATTATACGGACGGTAATATGAAGTCCCTCTAATGTATAAAAAAAAATTGAAAACAAGCGTTGTTGTGGTGAGAAAAATAAATTATATTATATAAAAAAAAACATGTTTCTATTATTATTGGATGATGTTAATTTTCACCCGGTCGGAGCATAATATAAATAAATAAAAACAAATCCAGACGATCGAGAATTATAATTACTATTATTATTTTAAAAACTAACCAGGTAATCAAGCCGCAAAATATTAATTTTAGCAAATCTACCGCAATCGTAGCATTAACGATACTAACTGAACTGATTGAAAATATATTGTATAAAGTGGATGCCAATCGTGGGATATAGTTTTATCTCGAGAATTAATTGTATTCCTTAGTGGGAAGCCAAATTCATGGCTACCACATTTTCCTCGAGTGTTACGAATCTAAAGATACCTCTATAATGAATATACATCGAGCTCTCTGAATGGCACAAAGAAATAAAGAATTCCGCTTTATTTATTTTTTCATTCAGTTCTAGTGGTGCTTACTAACACTACCCTAAACTATCAGGTTATTGGAATTTTGAAATGAATAAAACCGGTCGGCATTTTTAACGTTAATGATTTAAGGGTATTCATTTTCGTTTAGGGTATCAATATTTGTAAAATACATTTCTATTAGCGCTGGCCACATTGTGATAAGAACCCATACTTGTTATTATTCAAGTATTATTACACACACATAACATATACATCGGATAAACAAGCTAACTTAAACACAATCAACCGAAAGATCTTTAAGAATGCTGCTCCCGTGCGCTGGCCTCGTTATGTTAACTGTTGGATTAAAATGATTTGCATGCTCAAAAGCGAAAAAACCCGTAGTGGTGAGTGATTACAAATTCCATAAGGCACCTCAAATTTAGGAAATAATAAAATGAACAAAGCATGTAATCTTTCGAACGTGTGTTATATATATATATATATATATATAACACACTTGCTATATCACTGTTTTATATATATATATACATATATATAAAACAGTGATACAGCAACGCTGCAATTTATGTTAATATCTGCAGAATAAATAGGACATGGACCACGCCCGCAAGGTGTAAGGAACCGGATCCCTTTATTACTGGCGACGACGCATTCCATCTCAGTCCTCAAGGGCGATAACGCGTCTGCATTATGATTCCTTGTTGCAGCAGGAGTCACTTCACCATCAGGTGGACTGTGTGCTCATTTGTCACCACTAATATTAGAAAACCAACATACCCTAATGTAATGCATTTGGAATGAAATTGTATTATGAAATCATTTAAGTACATAAAACAAAACACAAATCTGTAACAAAAGTTACACCCAGAGTCGCTGTGACATTGAATTTAGATGAGCCTTTGTATTCTAAAGATTATGTAGTTATTTACTTTGATTGTATTCGTCTTGTCTATAGGACATTAAATAGTAAACTTTGAGTTAATATATTGTAGTTACATTGCTACAACAATGATGAATTACACGACGATTTCGACCACAACCACACCTTATGGTAGATTTCAGATACTGTACATGAAAATAAACTGTAGAAATATCATAGTGATTATAAATATGTTGTCAGAATAAAACCTTCTTAAAAAACCTTAAACTATGACAAAATTATTAAAAATATTTTCCAGAAATCTGGCATAAAATTATGGACATACTACAATATATAACAAACACAAAAATACGACATCCTATTTATTAATGAAAACATTCAGCGATTCGATTCAGAGTTATTTATAAATAAAATCAAAAACAATTTGGGCGTCTTGTCTTGTCGTTCGTCACAACAATAATAAGTTTCCTTGCAGGATGTTTTCCTGCATTTGATGTGTGTTTTATTCCAGTAACCGTAGCACAGCCTTTATATATAAATCCCACTATTGGGCTCCTCTCTAGGGAGGGTGTTAGACGCAGCTACACTGCGGATTGGTTGACTTCACATGTCTTCGAAATTTTTATTTTATTATTTCTTTAACAAACAGGTTTCCTCATGACGTTTTCCTTCACCGTCGAGCACATGATAAATCAGCACTTAAAATTACGATTAACAATATTATTTACTCAGTTTACTAGCCGGGCCTCCTACCGAGCTTCCGCGGTACATGGGGCATACGTCTAGAGCCTTTTATGTTGGAATAATATCATAATGTGCTATATACTAAAATGCTCTAAGACATATAAAAATAGTAAGAATTAAAGAATCATGTTAATCAACATACTCGTAGTATAGGGATGTTTTTATAGTATAGGCGGCAAACGAGCATGGGCTGCATGGTGCATGCACAAGATGGTAAGTGATCCCCGCCGCCCATGAACATCCGCAACACCAGAGTTGCAAATGCGCTGCCGGCCTTTAAGGAAGGTGGAGCCTCTTTTCTTGAAGGTCCCTAAGTCGTATCGGTTCGGAAACACCGCTGGCGACAGCTGATTCCACAGAGTAGTTGTGCGTGCCAGGAAATATCGCGTGAAGCGCACAGTGGTGGGTTGCCAATCATCGAGACGATGAGGATAAAATTTTGAATTTCCATTTAAAAAAACTCAAAATCATTACGCATCCCTTCACTAAAATATCGAAGTGATGTTTTAAGATAATCCGTGTGGTTTACAATATAATATCGTGATCTAAATATTGTTTTTATCTATAGTACTAAAACGACCTAACGACCGACCTAACCTTATTTGTAACTTAAAACCTACACGTTGTTACTATAAGGATAATCCGTGAATCCGGTTGTTATTCCAGCCCAATCCGAATATACTTGGACCGACCAGGCCAGTGTTTACGCTGCAGTCGTTGGTTGAGATAGCCCATCGAATACAGTGTACCTCTCAAAACAGTATTATGGAGTAGTATTCTGGTATTCTGTGAGAACTTCCCACTAGTATACTGTGAGAACGTATTCCTTCCCGATCGATCCATATTGCATCTAGAAACTAGTTACAGCGTCGCTCTGCCACTCTTTTTATAATTGCATTGAGAGTAACAAACGAGCACAAAGTTTAACTGACGGTACATGATTCCTGTGGTCCATGACATTCAGCCTTGACAAGGAATCATAATGCAGATGCGTTGTCACCCTTGAGGACTGAGATGGAATGTATCGTCACCAGGAGTAATGGTCTCCGGATCCCTGCACTCACGTGACGGAACACAGCAGCATTGTGCTGCTGTTTCACGCTGGTATTCTGTGAGGGCGTGGTTCTACTCCGGTCGAGCTGACCCATTCATTCTGCAGTTAGTAAGTATAGTTAGCAGTGTAGCTCTGTCACTGCTAAACTTACCGTTAATAATAACAAAGATGAAATGTGCCTAGCTCCAAGATCTTACAAAGTGTTTAAGTGTTGACTTCAAGTAATTCTCTTGAAAATATCTTAATAATTCAGACTGCTTAATTTAAAGGTAGCACAGGCGCCTTTTGAAGTGTTGCCGCCCGAGAAAATGTGTCCAAATGAACAGGTACAATTTACGTAAATACCCTCTCATTTTATGAACTTTGGTAACATTTTCTTGTGTTTCATCATCACGAAATATTTTCAAATGATTTACGGTTGTGTTCCCGGAATATACTTCTTTCTTATTTTTATTCAAATAGCATAATGATGTCTTGTAATACATGCCTGGGTTACTTACTGCAGACGTAGCTCAACACTAAGCGCCCGTTTTTAATTGACGGTTGGCGAGCAAACCTAGTTCCGTCCCTAATTTATCTGTGATTGTTTGCCACGTATTCTATAAAAATAGTGCACGCACTATACGGACTAGGAGAGGGTGAGATTTCGTTGTTTGCCGCGCACTTGATGTCATCTGGTAATAAAGGGATGTTATACACATATGTAAATACATAATATATACGTAATATAAGTCTGAAGTACATTTCTAGCAGTTAAAAGAACGTGATATAGCTGTGCTTCATCTATCGTCTGCAACATTTCATGGACAAGCTCTTATACAGTATATATTCGCAAAAAACCATCGCTACTACATTTGGCACGGTGAGTGAAAAACACTGAAAATTGTTTATAACAAATTTAACACGCATTTGTGAAAATGAACCTCTACAGAAGACGTTATCCTTGCGAAATTTAAATAAATTTGTTTATAACAAATTTAACGTGCATGTTTGAAAATGCACCTTAACGGCAAACGTTGTCCTAGCTAAATTTAAATAAATTTTTTGAAAATGCACCTTTACAGCAGACGTTATCCTTGCGAAATTTAAATAAATTTGTTTATAACAAATTTAACGCGCATGTTTGAATATGCACCTTTACGGCAAACGTTGTCCTAGCTAAATTTAAATAAATTGTTTGAAAATGCACCTTTACAGCAGACGTTATCCTTGCGAAAATTAAATAAATTTGGTTATAACAAATTTAACGCGCATGTTTGTATATGCACCTTTACGGCAAACGTTGTCCTAGCTAAATTTAAATAAATTGTTTGAAAATGCACCTTTACAGCAGACGTTATCCTTGCGAAATTTAAATAAATTTGTTTATAACAAATTTAATAATAAACAAATTTTTAAATGAAATTGTAGCCAAATCGTTCCAGCCGTTCAGAAATGTTGCGCCTATCAATAAAAAGCATTTAATTTTTATTTATATACATGGACGTAGTGCTTATCTCATATGACGCTGGGGCTTGATTCTTACAGCTGCATTCATCGAGGAAGGATTATTCCCTATCAGAATACCAACGTGAAATAGCAGCATAGCGATGCTGTATTTCATATGGTGAGTTTAGGGATCGAACGATCCTATTACTGGTAACGAAATATTCCATTTTATACCTTCGGAGGACAACGCATCTTGAATCTTTGGTCATTCATATCTCTTGAATTGGCTGCAAGCATCTCTGTTGATGAAGTGAAATGTATGATAATTTGTCATCCCTTAAATTATAAAAAACGCAGGAGGCTTCGTTCGTTCTTATTTATATAATATTAGGTTCGTTGGTTTTCGAGCCCGACTTCAAAATACACGGAAATTTCAACGAAAATAAATGAACGCGCTCACTGAGCTCAACGGTAACTTAAGGAAAATGATGGAATTATTTTTACTACCGTCGTAAATTGAATACAAACCCGAGAACGGCAAATAAAAGTTACACAGTTATGGGTTTTATCGACACGGAATGTAGATAAGTCTTATATTGTCAACGTTACGTGTGTCAAGTTTTATATAAACATCTTTCTGTTTTCATGTAGTGTACTGCTTTTAATATTTTCGTTGTTAACTCCAAGTAAGCTTGTGCTAGGAGATGATTCAATAGTCTAATAACTCTTATGCCTTTTATCTTAATCGTAGTAGACAGAGACTGCACGAGCTATCCACAATACCAGAATAAACGTAGACAAGGTTGAACAGTTTTTCAAACTTCACATTTGAAAAGAGTTTAAAATATTTAGAATTAAAGCCCCCTTCACCTTTGTAAATAGTTTAATATGTATTATAAAAAAGTAAAGCAGTAATAACACGTAAATAATACATATATTAAATAGTTTTATGCCTATTATGTCATTCAAGGTAGAAAAAGACTAAAAAAGTAGAATTATGTAATTACACATATATATATATATATATATATATATATAAGTCAGGGTAGCAAGAATTTATTTTATTATTTGTATGAATTAACATACGCATGCTGTGTTGGTGGTCGTTACTAAAACCAGAATATAAAATCATATTAAATTATAATACTATTGTATCTTTTACTGTTACCTTGTAATTAGTTTGATGAGAGATAAATGGTATAAGATGTTTAATTATGTATGTATGTTACCGAATATTTAATTTTAAAAAAAAATTGTACCCAAACTTTGGGTGCGTCTTATGGTCCGAAGTTAACATTAAAATATTTTTTCAATAAATAATCTCTCAATTTTTGGTACCTAATCTTTCAGACTATAAGACGCACCTTTTTATATACAAAATGGATTAAAATTTTGGATGCGTCTTATGGCCCGAAGGTAACATTTATAATGTTCAATAAATCGTCCCTGAATTTGAGGTTCCATATTATTCGGACTATAAAACACATCTTTTTACACAGACAATGGACTCAAATTTTGAGTGCGTCTTACGGTGCGAGGATAACGTTAAAATATTTTTTTAATAAATCGTCTCTAAATTGAGTGACGATTCCGAAAAATACGGTACGTGTATTTATGCTAATTATTTATTGCCATTTATAAGTAAATATATTTATATTGGTGTACTTATTCTAATTCTCTGTATATGCTAATTGTATATTGTATTTTTATTTTAGGAATAGTATAGATAATTATAAGATATTTTTTTTGAAGCTATTCGCCTTCCAAAATTTCTCTCTCTCATGTCTTCTTCCACTTCCAGGCCACGAGTTGACTGTTGGCTAACGCCCTAAGGCATGGAGTCCACCGTCTGCCGCCCTTTTTGTAATGTATGAACAATATTGTTCAATATTTTAATAGTGGTAGAGCTACACTGCAGTTTGTTTCTATCTGCAGAATGAATGGGTCCGCTCGATCGGGATAGGACCATGCCCACACAGAATACCAGCGAAAAATAGCATTGCTTTGTTTCGTCTGGTGAGTGTAGGGATCCGAAGACCTTTATTACTAGTGACGAGGCATTCCATCTCAGTCCACAAGGTGTCACCCTTGCGCGTGTGTCAGGTGTCACGCATCTGCATTATGACTCCTTATCAAGGGTGAATGTAGATGTGATGGGTCGCAGGAATCACTTGCTCTGAAGGTTGCTCGTTTGTTACTCACAATGTAATAATAAAATAAATATTTAGTTTAAATTTACTCAATAAACGTTCAATTATTTTGGCGCCATTAGAAGAGTTTTACTCATTTCAGCTTGTTTAGCAAATGTTCAAACATAAAACAAATTATTTATATGCAATTCTTCGTCTTCTTTAAGTGGCATCTCCTACCAGAGGTCGCCTGTCATTAGGGCTAAATGGACTTTGGAGATAGCTGCACAAAACAATGATTTTGTGCTCAGGTTAAACCGTGTCCGGATATTATTAAGCCGCGAAGTACGCCTCGTTCCAGGTGGTCTTTTTCCTTGGAATTTTCCTTTAATATTTAGTTGGAGCAGGTCGTATTTGTCATTACGCATATATGACCAAAGTATTGTAGCTTGCTTTTTTTATAATACCAAGACCTCTACTTTCTTATTAATCATCGGCAAAACTCTTTCGTTTGCTATTCTATTAGTCCATTATATTTTAAAAATTCTTCTGTATACCCACATCTCAAAGGCTTATAATTATACTATGTAAATAAAAATATATAATTATATTATGTAATTTTTTGTAAAACAACATTCGGGATATATCTAAAATGTTTAATTATAAAGTTGGTTAAATTATTTCTATTTTAATACGTAAACGGCCTGAGACCGTACAAAAGTGTGAGCAGTTATTGTAAAACAATAATTATATTCTCACACAGAATCACTCAAAGAGGGTTCTGATACTGGATCAGGAACAAATGGCATGCACTCTAAAACAAAAATTTGTTAAACACAAATATTCTTCCACGGCTGTGAATCGAACTCAGTGCCCGTTACGTACCAGTCAACTCTAACCATTACACCACGTGATCGTCCAAACCGTTCCTACGTTACGATCTACGACACTATACTTCTCACCTCACTGGAAACCTCTCAACCCGGTGAAACCGTAAAAGTCCTCGGGCTAACAGCGGCCATCAGACCGACCAAAAAAAGACACTTTAGAGGTCGCGGTATACCTTTCTCTTTCCACCGTAATTTTCTTCATTTCAGAGGTATGCCTACCCCGTTTTACCCCGCATGGGAAATTAATTAAAGTCAATTAGTTAATTTACCATACTGAGTCAACCGCATACGCTGACGCCTCTACGGTAATTTTAATGACGCTTCTACACGAGTGTTATAAGGGTCCATTAGCACAAAAGCGAATGTATTTCATTATGAAATATATCAAATTATGTTTAAATATATTTCATATAAAGCGGTAGTGCTTATTTAATATATACTACTTTTATATAAAATAAGATATTCTCATTTCAACAAGGATTCCAAGAATGTCATAGTATAGTAGCAGTATAATGCTGCCGTGTTTCATCTAATTCCAAATATCGCCGTTCTCGAAATCGACACAGATAATGTCTTTTGCCCAACTACCCCCGAAGCATAATAATTAAAATAAAAAAAAAAGTTGCATTTTGTGATTAAGAACGCAATAAATATACTATACCTAACCAGAACCAAATCTAAACGTAACCTAAACCTAACCTAAACTTAACCTAAACCTAACCTTTCTTTTTTACTTTTTTACATGGGGAAATTCCCATGCATACCCACCCCTGCGGGGGCAAGGATGGGTTATGTCGGACTCCATCGTCGCAGTCACGGGAACGTTTTCGCACACATCCGCAACCCCACCTGCGCTGGCTGGTAAACCAACCCCTCCTTCGGGGGGAGGACATGCCCCTCTCCACCCTTCCAGGAAAGGCGCGCTGGAATACGGCGATGCGAGGCACCAGGAAACACGGTCCTTCGCACTGCCACCCCGTCCTCCAGACTCCTGTTCGGCTGCGGAGAACAGGGGGAGTGGTTTTGTGACCCGCACTCCTGTTACCCGACGGGCCCCTTCGCAGCCGCATCAGCGGTGCGACCCTCAATTGAGTCGCGGAGGATAGGGAGGTACACTACCCTCCCTCCGCTACTCTCGAATGCAGAGGGTGAGAACGACGATGTGAGGGACCAGGAAAGACGGTCCTTCGCACCGCCACCCCATCGACGCGCGCCACGACACGGCCATGCTTTACCCTAATAAAATCGTCAAAAATAGTCAAAGTGAGCTCATATAGACATGTTTCACATCAAAAATGTGAAATTACTTAAATGAGTGGGTTCAAAAACGAAATCTATTACATGGTGTGGTATGTGTTAAATAGAAGGATAATTTGTTACTCGTATCGTGTAATATATGAGACTTTTCTGTTGAACCGTTTAAAAATCATTACAACATTCATAAATTATTATAACATTTTACTGTGGCAGGTCAGAGTGGTCTCGTGGCTTTTTCTTTGTTCTCATGTAATTTTAAACTGAAAATTGATTGACTGATCCCTGCGGCCCAGGACATGTACATCCTTGACGAGGAGTCGTAATACATATGCATTGTCTCCCTTGAGGACTGAGATGGAATGCCTCGTCACCGGTAATAAAGGTCTCCGGATCCCTATACTCACATTTTAATATAATGAATACTTCCAACAATGTTCCCTTTATTTTTTATTACAACATGGGAGATTAATAACAGTCAATTAGCTTATTCTCCACGCCCGGACAATTCAACGAGATGACGCCGTCACACTAATTGCAGACATCAGTGATATTAGCATTACTTGGCACTTAAATGTATGCTTTGTTAAAATTGTGTTTTACATTTACACGCTCATTCGTTTACGTCGTTAAATAATCGTTGCTTTGACATAAACACAACATTATGACGTCGCACAAAGGAGATGGAACAATTATAAATGAAAATATTTTACTCTTGAAATTTCCATGTTCTGTAAGAAATTGCGCAATAGTCTACGGTCTATGTTTCAGCCAACGCTTTTTTTATCATTCACGAACTGAAGAAAAGAATTTATACAAATGAAGGCCCATAATTGATGTATACCAACGAATTTTCACACAGACACACACAAACTCAAAAATTTTTTAAACTTCTATATATAGCTAATGATTTGGTTTCATGAAATTTTATTTTATTTTTTAATTTATTATCTTTCATTGCTGTCATAAAAATCTGTTTCTGGCTGTAAGTTTAACTTATGAATGAATTTAAAAAAAATAAAACAATTTGCCTTCACGCCAAGGTTTCTCGGATTGACTGGTAGAAATTACTTATTCATTATGTCCAGCTTTTGTATCCCTTTTGAAAAGTGTGAAATGTGTGTTTAATAAATTAATATTCATTAAACTTAATGTATGTAAATATTTACCAAAAAAAAAACGGCGGACTACTCACGGCGCACTTTTTAACAATTATCCACACTACGCCCCCGCATGCCACCCTAATTATATTAAACGTTGGGTTAGCGTAATTTGTATTCTCGAAGTACAGCGAATTAACTACCTAGAAACGTCGGATTTTTTAAACTTACTGTATTTATTGAAGCAGTAATTTTCGTAATTGTAAATTCGAGCATAAATATAATTTCGAAATATTTTAGCAGTAGTAAAGTTAAGGAGTACGATTGTGTAGATCCAAGCTTTTAGTTTTTATGATATTCGAGCACACCGAGATCAATTAAGATAGTAATGATAATATAGATAGATATATTGATGAAAAAGTTCGATGCCTAACGTTTGCATGTTTTAGAAATAAATAAAAAAAAATTTGGAAGACGTGAATCCGTGATCCGACTAAACTTTTACTTTGCTCATTCCATATTCATCTCTTGACTTGTCGACAGCGGTGTCGACGACACCAGGTTTATGTTCCGTGACGTAATCCCACTGAAAAGAGCTTTTATCGGCAATGAAATTGAAAAGATTTCGCAGGTATATGTTCTTTCCCTGTTAAATATTACAATTATTTTTTAGCTATACTCGTTCAAGTAAATATATGTAAATAAACTAAAATCTTATATCATAGCATACTCGTAATCTCATACATCGTGGATTGATGGACATATCCAGATGTCTCTTCAGGGAGACCATTTACTATCAGACTGTGCGCTCGTTTATAACTCATAGCACCTTAAATGAAAGCTGTAAAATTTTATACGGATGAATGTAATGTAATGGCAACATCCGCCCATACATCTATCCCAGATGAGAGTCAAGATTTTATTTTAAATGATAACGATCATAAACAAGCACACAGTTCACGTGGTCGGAGTGATGATTGCGGCCACGACGATAATCTCAACAACTCAATATGCATAAGGCGTTGTCCTTCGACGGAATTCCATGCAACCTATTAGGGAACGGGGATGTCCCCGTCGACGATTTCGGTCACAGCGATATCTTTCTGTTATTACTAGAAAATATATAAATTAGCCGTAAGCTGGTTGCCAACCTTGCGTTCTCTTTTTAATATCTTAGAAATAACTTATCCTTCAAAACTAAGCTTATGCATGTTTACTCTAAACGAAGTTACCATTCTAAAGCACATTTTATTATTATGTAAATTCTAGTATTAATATTTTTTATAACATTTCGAATGACAATCGAGCACAAAGTCCCCCTTTTGGCATGTAATGACGTGGCCTATAAATATCCGCATCTATTCGACAAAGATTCAAAACATTGTCACCCTTGAGGGACTGAAAAATAATGACTCGTACCTATAACTAGATGACCAGATTCCTACTCAACCACACGTATCACAACAGCTTCATGCTTCCACTAGTATTCTGCGAGGGAGTGGACCTTCCCCGCTCGAGCCCACCCATTGATGTTGTAGTCAGATACTTATTACAAGCAACACCACTTTAAAAAATAAAGAGAATAAGATGACTACATTAATCTTAATTTAAAATGAAAATAAATCTGCTACGGAAATAAATCATCAATATCAACTGTTTAAATAATATATAAACAAAGATAGTTCTTGTCGTTCTAGCCCTAGTCGTCATCAAAAAGTTATTTAATTTACATAAAAAAATAATTTTAAAATAAATAATACTTTATTATGCCATTAATCATTGCTGTCATACCATATTGCGTATTTTCGGGCTATAAGACGGACCTTTTTACATAGAAAAATGGACTCAAATTTTGGATGTCTTATAGTACGAAGGCGACATTAAAATATTTCTATGTAAAAAGGTGCGTCTTATAGTCCGAATAAAACAGTCCAATTCAGAGACGATTTATTGAAAACATATTTTTAATGTTACCTTATTAACCATCAGAAGAACCCAAAATTTGAGTCCATTTTTCTATGTACAAAAGGTGTGCCTTATAGTCCGAATAATATGGTTCCTCAAATTCAGGGACGAATTATTGAAAAAAATATTTTAATGTTACCTTCGTACCATAAGAAGAACCCAAAATTCTAGTCCATTTTTCTGTCAAAAGATGCGTCTTATAGTCCGAAAATTACGGTACTTAAAATAACAAACATAATAAGAAAATAATATTTCAAATAAAACAGAAACCTGCTTTTTTTACTTAACTACATAACATTACTTGTTTACAATTGAAAACTGTTTTTTTTCCTTATTTGGCAAGAGTTGGCTGAATAATGTGGAACACGTGAGTAGTTTTTTTTTTATAATATTAGAAATGACGAACAAACATACACCTGACAGCAAGTGATTACTGCAGCCCATGACATCTGCATGCCTATTTGACTAAGATTTAAGATACAGATGTTTTCTGCATTTTCTCCCCTGAGACATGAGGATGCTAGTACCATAAAAACACAGCAGTCTTAAGGTGCTTGAAATAGCTGATATTCTATCAGGGTGTGGACCTACCACAGTCGACAACTCATTCATGCTGCAACAACAAATCTGCTGTAGCGTAACTCTACCACTGCGATCCATTCGAACATAGTACTTAGACACTAGTTTTCATTGGAGACGACGGAGCACCTCTACTCTAATCCAGGCCATGCTGGCGTCTAAATTACATATGATTAACCCTTGCCAATACTCTAATCCCATGACGTAGAACGACTATTCGTTTGGCACAACAGAATTAGTATATTTAAGCTGTCTTTCATAACTTCTTTTTATGAGACCCTTTTCTTTTTATCACCCTTGACAAAGCAACGCAAAGTTTATCTCATTTTAAGTGTGTAGTCTGTTTTTTTTTATTGCATTTAGAGTAATAAACTCACACTCGTCTCCAGTAATAAAGGTCTCCAGATCCCTACACTCACCAGACGAAACACAGCAACATTATGCTGCTACTTAACGCTGATATTATCTAAGGGCGTAGTCCCACCACGGTCGAGCTACCCCATTAGTTCTGCAGAAACAAAGTACAGTGTAGCTCTACCACTGTTAATAATTATATCTACCTCACGAACTTAACTAACCCATCGTATAGTTCTGTTGTCTACTAAAAGTCATTATAATGTCTTCTAACAGAATATCAGATGAAAGTAAATATACAGAAATATTATATAATCTCGTACCTGCTTTAATATAATTGCAAATACTACAGTGACAACGATAATAATGAAGTGTCAGTGAAGTTAAACGACTGCGAATATAGCTCTAACAATTTTCTTTTTTGTAAAAGGTGTCTGTAAAGTTCCAGCAAGTCTCGACAACCTATTTTCCTATTAATGTATATCTATGTATATTCATTTATTTAATCTTCAATTCTAAACACAAATATTTCAAAGATGAACGGAGTTAATGCATTTTGTCATCCTTTGCTATCCAAACCTGGAGAAACATTGATTTAGTTGCCAACAAGAAAAATAAATACTCACGTCAACTCTTTAAATAATTATTTTTATTAGGAGCTCGCTTAATATATTATTGTTAAATAACAGAAGCCTTCTTTTTAAAAAAACATACTTAACTTTTATATCCAATTAGATAACCCAATACTGAGCCGAAACCTGCGCTAACAACTGAAATTAATTGTAAAGAGTCTTGAGTAGACAAAGCCTATTTCGTAATTTAAGGGCACGTTAATATTTACACAAACACTTTTAAAGTAACTTAGCGTCGCACCTTTTTAAAATTACCCGCACTCCAGTCCCGTGTACCGTTCTCGTTTGAAAAAGTTTAGTTAAAATTATTTATATGTGCGAAGGCAAATTAAATTAGTATACTCTGAGATTATTTAAAGTAAGTTAATTTTAATATCTCTATATTAAAATTAACTCACTTTAAATATTTGAAATTGTACTGGTTTTGCAATGGTACTTTATTAATTTATTTTTTACACATCAGGGCTGACGACACATGACATCTACCAATAGAGATTCAAGATGAACATGTGTGGTCAACCTTGAGAACTGAAATGGAATTGCTCTTCATCTGTAATTGAGCATATTTACCACATGAGACACATCAAAATTATGCGTCTATTTCATGCTCATATCATGTGAGAGTATGGCCTTTCTCCGATCGAGCTGACCGAGGTTGCACCTAGAGCTAACTAGGTTCATTAAGGAATCCTACTGTTGGCAATCCACACGCCGACACTCCACCATATGTGGGCTAGACCCATAATCATTGTTATTTTAAAGATTGTAAAGAATTTGTAATAAAAATATGAGAACATAGAACATTGTTTACATAACCAATCAGAATCGCGATTAGAGACTAAAGCGAGAATGCCAAGTAAGACACGGACGGAAATAACGGCGCACAGTGATTGGTTGTTAACTCAAGGACACGGCACCTAGTTATGGCCAGATGTCGCACCTGCGAGCATAAATAACGGCCCTGACCAGTTATAGACTATTAATAAAAGTATCCAGAAAATAGTGTTTTATCAGAAAACTCCAACACCTACCACTTAGAAATGTAATATATAATAATAATAAACTAAAGTCTTACTTTTTTTAAAAAAATAAAATTTACATATATTAAAGCTTATTTATACCATTATCAAGCTAGCAGTGCTATTACCATTAGTAATATTCCGGTTAACCACTCCAATAAGCATAACGTGAACGCGTTACTTTCAATCCAATGAAGCTTTAAAAGCCCTCGAGCTAACAGCGAACATCAGCGCGAAAAAAAAATCAGGTTGTGCTAAAACAAGTTGTGGTTCACGGCAATAGCCCAATGGCTGAACCTATGAACCTCAGGTTCCACTCACCGTATTTTAAGCCGTTGGGCTTAAAAAATCTTTTTATTATTTATTAAATAAGAGTTTTGTATCGTCAACAGAAGGTTCATGTAAGGTCCACCGCTGGGATCTGGATCATATAATACCGCCGTACGCCACCTTTCTCAATGTCATATTTTGTCAGTGTCATATTTTTGTGTCACTACTATTCAATGCAATAAGAAAGGACAATATATACAAAGGACTATATATACGAAATTTTAAATGTGAAGTGGTGAAGAAAAACATCGCATGGAAACCAGCAAGTCTAAGGAATAATTAAAACGTCTTCCAATCAGCCCTCGCTTCCTCCAGCAGTGACAAGATTTTTGTATATAGGCTGTCACTTTTACGATATACGAACATACGGCTGATACCAAGCTTTTGAAGTGTCTGGAATATGACCGCCGGCGCTTTACCCACTTTGTGCAAGGCGATCACTGCAATCCTATTTTCTTTAACACCCCATTCCATATTGTAATTTGATAATGAACACGAAAAATATGTGTAATGGCGCAAAATCGAAAGAAGTTTGTAAAATAATATAATATACAATAGTGTTGCAAATTCAAAATAAATAAAAAGTTTTTATGTATCAGTATTTATGGCCAGACTAGGTATATATATATATATATATATATATATATATATATATATTGCATTTTGTGAAATCAGATAGCCCTTACTATCTTCTATCTGCACTTCTTAACGTCTTTATAGGGAACAACACCATGTCATCCGGTCCGGTTGGCTAATATTGTTTATAAATTTACCAACGTTTCAGTGGGCTGAGGTGGTCGTTGGTAGGCCACTGTTTTTTTCCCCAAGCCGGTTCCATGATGTCCCTGTACAAATAATCATCACATTGCAAATATTTCGTTCTGATATTTAAATATCAACACGTTCAATGAACTTTGATTGAAGGTTGATCAGAGATCGCTTGATAATATTAAGTGAAGCAAAAGTTCTTCATTTTAATGTGCTTTTGAATTAAACGTGCTAAGGTATTTGACTAAACGAGTCATTAGAGTTTTATTAGCCTACATATTTAGCGACGAAACAATTTTTTCGGAGCCTACAACATTTATAAGCATTTCTTAAGACACGTACAGAACAAGAAACAAACAGACTTTACTTTAGACTTAGACATAAAATAAGTCAATAAGGGAAGTAACGATTAACGATGATTATGTTCTCGTATTCGATTTAGACCACGAGAAGGACATCTGTGCAGAATATGCAAATTTTTTTTGTATACTATGTCGCAACGCATCTGCAGTTCCTCTGATGTTCAGGTTGTCCATGAGCGTCGATGAGCACCTCGGTGTTCCCGTCATCGTTTGATCCCTTTTTTTCCCAAAAAAAAAACGCCTACATACTCTTCTTCGCCTTCTCTAGTCCGGTATAGTGCTTGTGCAAGAACATCGTAAGAGTTGAAAGAAGAATACGCATATACTAACTTCAACTTCAAATGCGTACCTCATCTACACAGGCAAGACATGGTTTAGTGGGATTTGTACCCACTAAGACCCTCTCGGTGGACATGCTAAAGGTAAGCAAAACTTCAAAAACCTACTAGCAACATCAAATGAACATTAAATATTTAAATGAATAAAGACAAACCCAAAAACAGTATAACAAGATAAGCTAATAGTGAATAATAAATAAATGACGGTTGTGGTTCTGTATAATGCTTTTGAAACATCACATAATTCACAAAAAGATCACAATGTCGCTTTGACTCGGGTCTTTATAAAACGTTATACAAATTTCATGGAATCAATTTTATATCAACAGACGCTGCCGTGTTGCCATTGGGGAAATGTGTCGAAATTGCGTTTTTACGGGAAATTCTCTTCTTGTTCAAGCTTACGAATTACGAAAATTAATGAATATTTATTGCATATTTCGTTACCGTATCATGGTAATCAAATTTTCATTTCTTGCGCTGTTTTTTCAACACTATAGGGAAAGAAAAATTAAATATATATGTATGTCAAAAAAATATGAATGACATAACAATTTGACAGTGGGAACGTAAAAAGGCGCATATAAGCATTACGTTGGTGTTCTTCGATTTTTGTTTTTTTTATGAAAGTAAAGTTTACAAAAGATTACATCTAAAAATCGGAGTATGTCGCTGAAAGATCTTCTTTTAATTGCTTGAGGGTGACAATCCAAACACTTTACACCATTTTTAATATTGTAAGAGTCACACTGCAGTTTCTTGTTGTCAAAGGTGCAGGCTCTCACGGAATATCATGCAGCAGTACGACGCTTCTGGGTTTTGTATAGTGAGTGTAGATATACGAACACCGAATTAAAAAAAAAGGATTATTTCATTTCCGTCCTCAGAAGTGACAGGTATCATGATGTGCATCCGGAAAAATTATTGTGGATGTATGCAAATATTAAAAGCAGCATTCAACACTTCAAGATGAAATCAAACTCAATCCTGATACTATTTAATAAAAAAAAATGAGTGACGTAAAATATCAATGCTGTCGAATCCTGAAATATTTCTTTAACCAGACTTCCCTTTCTTTAAAAATCCTTTATTGTTTTACTTTTAAAAATAAAGTTAAGTTGTGAAACTGGCCATATATCCTAACGTTTAAATATCAATTAGTTTCCAAACTTAACTTTTTCATTAAATATAACTGATTATGTGTCCTAATAGAATATGTTTACACTATGAAGTACTTTTAAGTCTCAATTTAAACATCTCATGCATTCCGCTGATTGCTTTTGTTACCGAACAATTTTATATGCGTATTTCTTTCTGACTATACATTGGCAGAATTATCACAACTATAATAACCATAAATAATAAATGAAATGATTTCTTTATAGTTGTCATTATTAAATATCACAAGAATTATGTATATTGGTAAACTAATTCGTCTGTTTACATTATGAAAAAAAATAAAAACGCGTTATATTTAGTTCCTCCTACTTTGCACGTTCAATGCTAGAACCATATAAAAAAATCGATAAATTTTAACGTCACAAGGTAAGCTTACACAAATCCATTAAGTAAGTAACAATGTTACGACGCTCTGATAGCGAGCATCAAATGATGTTCCCGTGTCTTCAATCTACTAAATGAAGCTGAGAAGGAAGTAAATAACTTTATTAGCGCAGCTATCTTTGTGTTTTTTTCCCAAGTACTGAATCATATTGCCGTGCAACTTGTAAAAGTTTTGCTATTTTATTAGCTTGAGAGTTATGTATAAAACTAATTTATTAGCTTGAGAGTTATGTATAAAACTAATTTATTAGCTTGAGAGTTATGTATAAAACTAATTTATTAGCTTGAGAGTTATGTATAAAACTAATTTATACGAATTTTATGGTGTTTATATTTCTATTTTAGATATACGCCGATGGGACCGTATAAACAATTAAAAGCTGACGGTAATTCAGGTTTCATAAGACCTAAGGACGTTAAAAACTTCAGTGACCATGGGTAGTGTAAAAGCTGACGGTAATTCAGGTTTCTTAAGACTTAAGGACGTTAAAAACTTCAGTGACCATGGGTAGTGTAAAAGATGTCGGTAATTCAGGTTTCTTAAGACCTAAGAAAGTTAAAATCTTCAGTGACCATGGGTAGTGTAAAAGCTGACGGTAATTCAGGTTTCTTAAGACCTAAGGATGTTAAAAACTTCAGTGACCATGGGTAGTGTAAAAGCTGACGGTAATTCAGGTTTCTTAACACCTAAGAACGTTAAAAACTTCAGTGACCATGGGTAGTGTAAAAGCTGACGGTAATTCAGGTTTCTTAAGACTTAAGGACGTTAAAAACTTCAGTGACCATGGGTAGTGTAAAAGATGACGGTAATTCAGGTTTCTTAAGACTTAAGGACGTTAAAAACTTCAGTGACCATGGGTAGTGTAAAAGCTGACGGTAATTCAGGTTTCTTAAGACCTAAGAACGTTAAAAACTTCAGTGACCATGGGTAGTGTAAAAGCTGACGGTAATTCAGGTTTCTTAAGACCTAAGAACGTTAAAAACTTCAGTGACCATGGGTAGTGTAAAAGCTGACGGTAATTCAGGTTTCTTAAGACCTAAGAACGTTAAAAACTTCAGTGACCATGGGTAGTGTAAAAGCTGACGGTAATTCAGGTTTCTTAAGACCTAAGAACGTTAAAAACTTCAGTGACCATGGGTAGTGTAAAAGCTGACGGTAATTCAGGTTTCTTAAGACCTAAGGATGTTAAAAACTTCAGTGACCATGGGTAGTGTAAAAGCACTCGAAATTTCGGGATAAAAAGAAGTTGAAAAATAAACGCATCAATATATATCAATATTTCTATTTAATGTGTATTTTATGTAGTTTTAGAGTTAAAAAAGAAAAATTGCCGTTGTAGGATAAGGATAAATGGTATATTTCTTTTTACCGGTTCTGTAAGAGCACAACCTCGGTGTCCGAGGTATGCTATTCCAGAGGCTACATTTAAGTATACATGTTAGAAATTTTATGTGCTAGTCTTTAAAAATTTATGAAACATGTTTATAGTTGGCAATATCATTTTAACTAAGTAAATAAACTAATTCATTCAACGCTCCATTGACGGGAAAAATTAAATTAAATTCAAGTAAACGTACGAAATACTCGTAACCTTGAGAACACAAAGACTTATTTACATTCAGAGTCCATAAACCCCAGAAGACGTATCTTTTATTTACCATTCACGGGTTAGTGTTCTATTTACGACGGCAGTTAAAATAACATAATTTTCCTTGTGTATTAACTACTCAGTGAACACTTTTCTTCACAAATATATAAAAATAATATGTTTAGTTATGAAAGAAACGACCTTCAATAATATATACTTGAGACAAAAGGCAAGCAAAGACGGATTAGAGGAAGTCCGGTGAAGCCGTAAGAGTCTTCAGGCTACAGCGTCTAACGACCGAAAAAAAAATATAAAATTTTCGTAGACGTGGGACAGACCTCCGCGTTCTATTTTGTCTGTCTAATGATCTATTTTCTAGAAAACTATTATCTGCCAAACTGTATTTAGCATAGACAGTATTTATATACGAAAATATCAAACTGTACATAAATACTGTCTGTGGTTAATATGAAATCGCAATTAAACATGCTCTAGATATAATCAAAACGAAGCGATATAAATATCTCCTCGGCATACGACGTCTGTTTGAATTTTTGCATCTCAAGATTTAAAATATAAACTAAAAAACCATCTAACTTAACAAATTTATTACACATAGAATAAATTTAATGCATATAATCGTTATGTTTTAATGTAAACGAAATAAAAATAAAACTCGATTTTTTACAAAAATGTTTTTGCTGTCTTTGTTTTTTATTAAGACAAGTTTTGATGCTGCTTTTTATGCAATAATTTGTGATACATGGTAACTGATAATGGAGCATTCGATATTAGTTCTCAACTGTGACAATAGCTAGAGGGATGGATACATAAATGGAAGGTTGACAACGCAGTTGTTTGCAGCTGTAGAAAATGCAGTACATTGCGTGTGTTTATGTACTCGTTTTAGAAGTAATCAATTCAAAAGTTATAATATATGCAATATGCAGACGATACCGCTTTGTTTGCCACCAGTACCCAGCACATGGATGAACTCCTCGGCAAAATGGAACGCGTCAGCCTTGAGTTCGTACTTAAGATAAACCGGAATAAAACTTAAATGATGATTGTCGACCGCGTGAACTACAATTCTCCAGACACTACACAAATAGCTAATTGTGATGTGGTGCAATCATACATTTATCTGGGAGCCTTAATTACGAACAACTGTGGATCTGTCGACGAAGTGAAGAGGTGTATGGCAATTTCTAGGACTACAATGGACAAGTTGAGGAAAATATGTCAGAACCGCAACTTATGCAGAGCCACAAAAATGTAGCTAGTTCGGGCACTTGTATTCCCCATATTCTTGTAGAAGAAGAAGAAGATAAACGACCTAGAGATACGGTGCTGGAGGAGAATGCTCGGAGTATCGTGGAATGAATTCCGTACCAACGAGTCTATACTTCGAGAACTCGGCATCAAGCAGTGTTTATCATCTTTGATAAAGTCGCGTATCCTCACCTTTTTTGGTCACGTATGCCGCCGAGGGGAGGTGGCTATTGTGCGAATTGGGGTCCAGGTAAAGGTTGAGGGTACCAGGCCACGAGGAAGATCGCCTATGAGTTGGACTGAAGAGATAAAAGCGGCAGTAAATGGCTCATCATCACTACATGAATGCGCGAGGAAGGCGGCCATCAGAGAAGAATGGCGGCGTGTTGTGAAGCTTGACCACTCTGTCAAGAGTGTTACCGACAAAAGAAGAATAGTATATAATAATTTTAAAAAATCCTCATACTAAATGTATAAGGATGTAGATCAGTAAAAAAAAACGATAAAATGATTATATTAAATGCAATTAAAAAGGTTAGATTAACAGAATATACAAAAATATACAAAAAATTCTCAAAAAGGTCGCCATATCGTTGACGCTCTCCACTTTGCGCGGGCACCTTTTTTTTATAGATTAGGTGGGAAACGAGCAAGCAGCCCACACAATTGCAAATAATCACCGTCGCCCATGGAAATCGACAACACCGGAGGAGTCGCAGATGCGTTGCCGGCCTTTAACAAAGGTGTAGGCACTTTTCGTGAAGATCCCAAGTCGTAGCGGCTGATATCACAGAGTAGTTGTGCGTGCCAGGAAATTTCGCGTGAAGCGCACACCGGTGGATTACCAACCATTGAGATGATGAGGATGAAATTTTGAAATCTATCGTGATGTACGATGTTTAAACTCAGCGGCTCGAATTGATCCGAAGAACTCCTCAGAACACTCACCATGCTTCCGATGCATTCTAAAATGCTATAATCAAAGCGGCAGTTAAGACGATATATACACATGTAATACAAATATGAATATATACGATAATTAAATACTTGTTTCGCGAGATGAAGTTATATTTAACGATCTCACTAGGAATGCTAACCCTTTTCGAGTGTTACAGCCCAGTTTCGTCTGGGTTTAGTTTACATAATATAAACCTTTTTAAATATCGCATGGATATACCGCTTAGTAATGCATATGTACATACCTCCGATTTGATAGTGCATGCATTACATCGGACTGGGAAAGAGGTGTGAGCCTCTTTGTAAGGCGAATGTTTTTTGTTATTTATATAAAGTTCAATACTAAATTGACTGTCTCATTACTTACAGGAAAATACACGCACGAAAAAAGATGTTCTGCGATGTGTACGTTAATTAAAAAAAAACTAAAACTCATAAAACATAAACAAAAAACTACAAAAAATTATTCTTGGATATCCGCAAACCTTTTTATAACATATCTTTTTATAACACTGTCAGATGTTATAGCAAAATCGATTTCTTTGCTGAAATAATTGTACATAGAATAGATACGAGATAATGCATGATTCACAAGGTTAGAATGATATTTAAGGAAGCGAAAGAGACTGCTAGAAGCACCAAGTTTAATTTTTACATAGCAGTCGGCACAATTAAGTAAGGAAATAAATAAACGTTAGAATGTCATCTGGTAATAATTATAAGATGATGTCAGCGGTTGAAATAGAATAGGACGACATTTTTGAACACAGACATTTTTCGAAACTCATCTCTTATTTTATCGCCTATCAATACGCCACAATTGAACTTAAACCTACCCCATTGATTGCCATAAAGCACGACCTTAAACCACCTGTCTCCATTCATCGACTTCCCGTCGCTCGATCCAGTGGTGTTCAGATCGTCCTAGGCTGTATCACCACCGAGTTTGCCACTCAAGAACCTTTCTACCCCATTGCTTATCGGTTCTCGGGAAGAAAATCCATTGTGTAGTACGCGTACAACCGGATAGATTCAAGAATTAACTTGCATTGTATATACAAGTTTTATGATCTGATTTAAATTATTGACCACTAAGTATTCCATGGATATAATCTAAATATTATTATTAATAATAATAAAAGCGAGTGTCAGGAAATAGCGCTCGTTAACGGCTTTAACCATAGACAACATTTGATAAATATCATTATAATGCACTACGACGTGCAACAAAAACTGAATAAATTATCTTTGATCTCGCTGTTCAGTTTTCCTGTCCTCTAAGAATAACACTTGTATATACGATATTTAAACTGATTCACCTTGAATTTATTGGTTCATTAAACGGCATTATTAATAAGACCATGTTGTAGACATGTCTATAAAATAAATATTACTTTTATATTATAGGTTATGATGATGTATTCCTGATGGATTCCGACCACGGTGACATCTTCTGGTTAATGCGAGATAACATCAACTACACAGAATACTTTATAATGCCGTAAACTTTGCACAAATACAGAGGCACTCACCCGTCGTTCCCTTCTCCATCCCGTTATACTACAAGTGGATTAATATCCCTGGAAGATTCAGATACAGTGTCAGTGAAACGGGATATTCAACCAAAAATCCATCCCAATCCAGTCCAGCGAAAACCAAAAATTTAAGATAAACAAATATTGTTTCTCGACTGACAATAGAATCCAGGACCCGAGACCCAGCAAACAAGTGTTCTTAGCACTACAAGTTGCTGCCGTTGCGGCAGCAATGTGTGTTAGTATACTCGCTGTACGTAAGTTTGCTGGAAGTGTATGGATGCGGGTGGCTCTCAGGTGCGTTGTGCTAATCCATGAGGGATGGTTCGACGACGACGAGCAGTGGACTATTGATACATAAGCTATGTTGATGATGACGAGGATAGTGTCTACAATTTCATGAACGCAGAATTGGGCAGGGCATCTTACTACATGCAATTGCATCACCATTCAACATCGTGTTGGATAGTTAGTTACCAAAATAATATTCAAACAAAAAACATCTCCATACTTGGCAATCCACCACTGAGCGCTTTAATCGAAATATCCTGCCCACAACTACTCTGTTGAATCAGTTGTCTCGTGTCAGATCAGCGGTGTTTCCGATACGATAAGAGGCCTTCAAAGATAGACACTACACCCTTCTTGAAGGCCGGCATCGCATTTGCGACTCCTCTAGTGTTGCGGATGTTTATGGGCGATGGTGATCATTTATCATCAGGTGAACTGCTAGTTTGTTTGCCACCTATACTAAGAGAAATAAAACAAGATGATAATATAATCATTTGACAACAAGAACATTTGAACAGAACTTTAAAAACTATTAATGTACCATGTATTATGTTAGTGGTAGAGCTACACTGCAGTTTGTTTCTAGCTGCAGAATGAATGGGTCAGCTCGACTGGGGTAGGACCACGCCCTCACAGAATACCAGCGTAAAATAGCAGCTTAACGCTGCTGTGTTTCGTCTGGTGAGTGCAGGGATCCGGAGACCTTTATTACTGGAGACGAGGCATTCCATCTCAGTCCTCAAGGGTGACAACGCATCTGCATTATGATTTATTGACAAGTATGAATGTAGATGTCATGGGCCGCAGGAATCACTTACCATCAGGTGAACTGTGTGCTCGTTTGTTACTCTTAATGGTATAAAAAAAAAATAAAAAAAAAAGTTGAATATATATAACTATAGTGATAAATTGGCTTATTGGACTATGTTAGAAAACTGTCTAGGAGTGATTTAGGGTTTTTTTTTGATTTAGGCTTGCGAGTTTTACAAAACATTAGCGCATAATAAAGGTAATAACCCTACAGCATATTAAATTAAAGAGAGGCATATTTAAGCATAGTATGTGGTCAGTGAATAATGACGTCGTTTGGAGTCGGACGATATCTGATTTTTCCATCCACTGCACGGAATATAATTTAGTGCCGTAAGCCACCGCGCGATTACATAGGTCACTCGTCATCTGCTTCCATGGGTAATGCATGTGCAATCATGTCGGAGGTAGGTAGGTTAGTTACAGATACATTGTCAAGAACACGGGATATTAATACAAAACACTCAGTGAAGAATACTAATCATTGGTATGAATCAAACCCCGGATCCGAGATACCGCAGGTATTCTAACCACTATATCATGCGGCTGTCAGTCCTAGTGTGAGCGGTTGTTAATGGAAGTAAGTGAAGATGGTTTTAAATCTTAATAAACTATATTTGTGTTGCTAACTCTTCGGTCTGCTGATAATCCAACAGTAGTTAACAGTGGTGTGTGCAAGCTTTTTGTTACATTTGGAGCAGTTTTAGTTTAAATTTCGAGATCGAGATAAATGGAATATGGAAATATTTGATTGAATGGAATTCAAAAATCATAGCACAGTAATGCGGATGCGTTGTTGTCCAAAAAATGTCGCAGAGAACTGAGTAATAAAATAGGTTATATTTAAAGGAATCGATAGATTAAATTAAACGTCTGCTTATCTCAAAAGGCTGCTTACCCTGATTTTTTATTGGGTTTTTTACTGAGCATTGCGATACAAATTCTTAACGTGAAACATCACAAAGCTAGCGATTGCGGTCGATCTGTGCTTTTAAATTGAATTACTATAACAGTGTTAGGGTTTTTGCTATTATATTGGTGTCTTAAATTATACGAAATTTATTTCTTAGAAGACAAATTTAGATAAAATTTTATCAAATTCTTTAGGAATCCCTTGTAGCACGTGCTAAATTACAAGTCTCTTCTATGTTTTATCATCATCATCTATTTAACCGATCATCAGTTCGATGCATTGACTCCTGGAATGGAGCAGACTTTCATAGTTTTTCTATTTTTCAATTTTAGGTCCTATCATCACCCTTCTTGAAAAACAAAATACGGGTAGCTACGCCTCCGCTCCACGCGCGTGGACTAAAGAAGACAGCTCCTTCAATATGGGTGTTCCTCCTGCCTTCAAAATCCCAATCGTGATGTTCTTCTTCGCCAGGGGCTGTTCCATTTTTAAGCTGTTTAAGGGCCAACACGATCTCATGTATGCTGATCTCGGGCAAGTCGTCTGTAAAGTGGCGTTAATTTGAGGCTCCGGAATCTTCTCTAAGAGATTCGGGTCGAGGTGCGTGTGAGGCGTAGAGCTGGTTGTAGAAGTCTCTAACCTCCGAGGTAATCTCTGGCTTAGAGATGACCAGTGTGCCTGTTCGTGTGGTCAATCTTGTCAGGTGATCTCTCCCCAGTGACTTTGCGAACACTTTAACCCCCGGTTCTGCTCGATTTCTTTCTCAATATCAAGCATTTTGGAATTTCGGAGGTCGCAGCGTACCAGTTGAAATATGCGCCCGGTGTACTGACAACGTCCATGGCGGATTCTGACGTAATAACATACAGCGTAAATATATATATATATATATATATATATATATATATATATATAAATATAAATCCCATTGCTGGACATAGCCTTGCTAGATAGCAAAAGAGGACATGTTAGATCATATTCAAAGCGGCTCCTCTGCGGATTTACGAACTTATTAATTTCTTAAACATAGAGGTTTCAGTACAGGTTCGATGTTTTCCTTCACCGCCCACCACACGTGATAAATCAGCTATCAGCTTAGAATTGCAATTAATTTCTTTGTTGCCGGTAAATGGGATCGAACACGGTTTGTTCGCGTACCGTAAAAGCGAGCACTAAGACACTATAAAGCAATCGAATAATGTGACATTTGTATCATCGGTCGAAATATCAGACGCGAAAGGAACAGACGATACCATAGACGCTGTCGTCCTTCCATGTATTTCTATATAAGTGGTATATGTTTACTTTTTTACTAAAGACTTTATCTAATTTATTAAAATAAAGGTAAGCGTTGAAAACGTAGTACGTTTTTTCTGAAAATCTCTATTAATATATTATTTATTACATTTACATACTCTCAAAATTAAAATAACTATCGTTTCTTGCACTCACAATATATTCTCAGCCCAAAGGTAGGCTGTTACAGAATACCTTTTGGCATTAAGTTAAGGTTTACTTACACCTTATCTGAAGTCTATGTTTAGTCACCTTATACGACAGGCAGGAGTAGACTAACTAGGCATAAATAAGCTGGGGATTACTGGGCTGAGAGTAGCGCATTGCCTGCCCTACTACCCACGCTGTGCTATGGTACACGAGACCAGCGCGTGTTGCTTTCATACCCCGAGTTCATTCACCCTGACCGCCCACGCAACTAAACCCTTTTAGTCGCCTTATACAACAGACGAGGGTTACATTAGCCCTACTCCTATCAATCGGGCAATCGCCCTACGGGTCAATGAACTTTGTTCAACTTCACAAGTAGAAATACAGCTCAGTTGGAAGACATTTCTTATCGACGATCATAATAAAAAGTTAAAATAACGAGAAACACATTTTATTTTTAATCTCAACGCTTATATTTTTATTTGAACTTTTAGTGCATGGTAGACCTACACTCTAACTAGATACAGCCTATTGTATGTTTATTAATAAATAAATATTAGCATTGAAAACATATAAACAGTGATTGCATTATAATAACCTTTATATGTTGAACTAAATACTTAATATATTTATCTAGTAGAGAGTTATTGTTAAATAATCACTTTATTAATTCATATATATTTTATTAAATCATTTATTAATAATACATATCAAAATTTATTTCTGTTATATTATGTAGTTTGTGTTTATTATTATTTATTTAATATTCTTTTTATAATTATCGATGATATGATAATTTTTAATAGCATCCAAATTAGGGGACTAAGGAATGGGATGTCGATCGAATGACGTCCCTTTCCCTATTCCAATGTACTAAATTTCCAATGCGGTCGGAAGAAGTACCATATGCAGTGACAAATTACTAACACTCAAACCAGTTAAATATAATTCACGAATATTGTCTTTTTCATCTGGTAATCCACACCGGAAACAACTCGGCGAATAGGTAATATTGATATCACACAGCTCACAAGAAATATATAATATTTATGACAGTGGTAGAGCTACACTGCAGTTTGTTTCTAGCTGTAGAATGAATGGGTCAGCTCGACCGGGGTAGGAGCACGCCCTCACAAAATACCAATGTAAAATAGCAACATAATGTTGCTATATTTCGGCTGGTGAGTGCAGGGTTACGGAGGTTTTATTATCGGTGACAAGTCATTCCATCTCAGTCCTCAAGGGTGACAAAGCATCTGCATTATGATTCCTTGTCAAGGATGAATGTAGATGTGATGGGCTTGCCAGCAGGTGAACTGTGTGTGAGTTTGTTACTCTTAATGTTATACAAAAAAATAAGGCATATGTGATAAGACCAAAGATTTCCAAAACCCCTACAATTTGTGCCACACAAATATATATCTCTGCCATAACTTATTACCAAAATTACTGTGCCTAGAAGACAATTAGGTTTTTACACTTGTATAATTTTTGGTTATGATTATAGGTGTGACAAATGAGCACAGTTCGTCTGATCATAAGTGTTAAGTCTGAGCTGCTTTATTAAATACGTGTAGGTGTCCATTGTAACAAGGAAATGTGCGGGTTTTGCTTTTAAACGACTGTCATTAGACAATAGAAAAAGGATTGGTATTGTAAAATACACATTAGTCTATTAAATCATAATCATCTCAGTCCATCACTAGTCCGCCGGTGATTATTGGTGTCCTCGCCAGGTGCCAGGATGCACGATGCTAAGCCATTCTGCATGGTCAACTCCCACAGGTCGTCACTCAGTCTAGTGAGGGGGTCGTTACTACAATTTCCTCATTGAACGATAAATTAGCTTGGTAGCCTTGATATGTGAAGTTAAAAATACAAATAGTTTTTTAAAGTTTATATCCGATAGAAAAAACTAACAAACCTTCACACTAAAACTAGTTTATCTTCAGTACTTTTATCTAATAGCTGAGATCTAAATTTGTTATATTAAATAAATCATCGCGTGTACACAAGTCCACCTATGCGTGTCAGTAATTATATTAATCGTTTTTTTTAAAAACTTGTTATTGGGCAAAATTATGCTGATATATAATGACAATGCAGTTTCCATTAAAAATAATTTTATTTTAATTAAGGTCTAGGGTATACACCTTAGTTGCTTGTTTGCCCTATCTTACCTAGAAAAAAACTCTTCGATTGTTGTATATATTTTTCACAGTTAAAACTAAAACAACGCGTAGTCACGAAATTAATGTATCATCATAGCTTCCTACCCCGGCTATTTTTCAGATTATATTCATACTACGAATCAAACAACCATAAGTACGTACATGAATACACACGGACATACATACATGAGTCCTGTATATATGTCGTAAATAAGACAAACTCGTTACGATAATAGTCGAATGTCGGATTAGAATTTACGTTAAAGTTTGATAGAGCTTAAACCGTTGGCTCTTGGAATAATTTCGGGGAACTGTTCGCCTCTTTGTCACAACTAATATAATAAAATTATGAGGTTCATGATGTATTTAATATAAAATGCAAAATGAAAAGACTTACGATTGTTCGATCACAACTATTTATTTATTTTCACCACAACTAAAATACATAGAATAATTTTACATAATAGAAACATGTTCTCCTTAATAAAAACATTAGTACATAGTCGTGGCTCACTGATGCCTGCAGTAGGTATTAAAAACCTGTAAATCACAGGACATCAGGTCACCATTCCGCAGAACTTACGTATACAAAGAGTTCAGAAAAGTTTGCCAAATATTCCATGAAAATTAAATTAAAAGTAAAATAAACAATCAATTAACATTAGAAGCAAAACTAGTTATAAGACTTATGATAAATAGGCTTATTACTTTATTAAATACGTGTAGGTGTCCATTGTAACAAGGAAATGTGCGGGTTTTGCTTTTAAACGACTGTCATTAGACAATAGAAAAAGGATTGGTATTGTAAAATACACATTAGTCTATTAAATCATAATCATCTCAGTCCATCACTAGTCCGCCGGTGATTATTGGTGTCCTCACCAGGTGCCAGGATGCACGATGCTAAGCCATTCTGCATGGTCAACTCGCACAGGTCGTCACTCAGTCTAGTGAGGGGGTCGTTACTACAATTTCCTCATTGAACGATAAATTAGCTTGGTAGCCTTGATATGTGAAGTTAAAAATACAAATAGTTTTTTAAAGTTTATATCCGATAGAAAAAACTAACAAACCTTCACACTAAAACTAGTTTATCTTCAGTACTTTTATCTAATAGCTGAGATCTAAATTTGTTATATTAAATAAATCATCGCGTGTACACAAGTCCACCTATGCGTGTCAGTAATTATATTAATCGTTTTTTTTAAAAACTTGTTATTGGGCAAAATTATGCTGATATATAATGACAATGCAGTTTCCATTAAAATAATTTTATTTTAATTAAGGTCTAGGGTATACACCTTAGTTGCTTGTTTGCCCTATCTTACCTAGAAAAAAACTCTTCGATTGTTGTATATATTTTTCACAGTTAAAACTAAAACAACGCGTAGTCACGAAATTAATGTATCATCATAGCTTCCTACCCCGGCTAATTTTCAGATTATATTCATACTACGAATCAAACAACCATAATTACGTACATGAATACACACGGACATACATACATGAGTCCTGTATATATGTCGTAAATAAGACAAACTCGTTACGATAATAGTCGAATGTCGGATTAGAATTTACGTTAAAGTTTGATAGAGCTTAAACCGTTGGCTCTTGGAATAATTTCGGGGAACTGTTCGCCTCTTTGTCACAACTAATATAATAAAATTATGAGGTTCATGATGTATTTAATATAAAATGCAAAATGAAAAGACTTACGATTGTTCGATCACAACTATTTATTTATTGATTTATTGTTTTTTTCCCTTAAATAAGGTTTACAAGGGCGGACTTAGTGCCCAGTGGCATTCTCTGCAATTAACAAGGGCAACCCTAGAGAATGAGAGAAAATGTTGGAGAAAATATCAAATTACAAACATACGTAACAAAATTATTTATATATATACATAAATACACAAGTACCATGAGAAAATATACTGGGTATTAGGAGACCGCTTCCAAAACGAAGACAGATGATAGTACTAATGACACCTTTGATGATGGGACGGAAAAAAAATCGATCCTGATTTAAAAATATATATATTTTTAAAACATTTTATTAGCATTATTTACGCTCCATCATGTTAGTTCAGCTAAATGAAACGATAGTTTCATAAAAAATCCATTACTTTACTAAAAAAAAACCACCAATGAAACACAAAATCAAAAACAGCTGATGCTCGGATCAACGAACACACGGGATCTTTTGCTTTGAATTGATTTGAATTTTTTTCCTTGCAAGAAATTGTCCAAATTCCGAAAAAAGTGGTAATCTGTTGGCGCAAGGTCCGGGGAGGACGGTGGGTGTCGGAGACATTCCATTCGTACCTCCTCTAATTTAGCGACCGTCTGACGTGAAGTGTGGGGTCTGGCTATGTCATGAAGCAGCAGTGGACTAGAACAATTGACCAGTCTCGGTTGTTTAACGGCTAACTTTTCCATCATGTTTGGCAATTGTTGACAATACTGATCTTCTGTAAACGTTGGCCAGATCTTAGAAAACTGTAGTATATGAAACCAGCACTCGTCCACCTAACACTAAACAGTACCTTTTTCCTAGTCAACTTCCGTTTGGGACAGGATGTGGCTGGTTCTCCTGGGTTCAACCAATGTGATGAGCGTTTCCAATTGCCGTACAGTATCCGTTTTCATCATAAGTAACGATTTGAAGATTCAAAATCGTATGTGACCTCGTTATTGTGACGGTTGAGTAATGTAGCCCAGCATTCAATGCGTGTTTGTTGGTGTGCTTCACTTAATTGATGCGGTACCCATTTCTTGAGCTTTTACGCTTTTCCAATTTGTTTTTGTTCCAAGTGAATTAAAATTGTTTTGTCGCTCACACCGAAGCCTGACGATAAATCTGACGTGGGTTGCGATGGATCCGCTTCCACAATCAGCTCTAATCATCGTCAACTTGGGTCTCCGGCCGTCCGCGGGTTTTTATTTTGGAGATCAAAATCTCCAAAATGAAAACGTTGGAACCGAAAACTTACCGTGCTCTCTTTTATAGTAGCTTCCCCATACCCGTTAATAATCCTACCGTTTCTGCAGCGCCGGTGCCACGGTGGAACTCCTATTCGTAAATAACGCTTTATTTCCAGTTTGTTAAAAGAGAGATGTCAAAGAAAAAACAAATGAATACTAAAAATTCTTCATTTGTAGCTATTGATTTAATATTATTTGCTCATACATTTTATTCAGGCGTTAAGTTGTTAAATGTATGCTGGAACAAAAAAATCTAAACGAACCACAGCAGCATTCTATAGCAATATAATCAATGTATAACGCAATTGTATTGTACCTATGTACTAAATATACTTACTATTCGTACAGCAAAGGACTGCAATAGTTTGCCCGCGTCTGTCTTTCCCTCCGATTACAATGTGGGTGTTTTCAAGAGTAGAGTGAATAGGCATTTACTGAGCTAGTGCGCCTTACCATCCAGGACTGCATTTCCGCTTAACATCAGGTGGGATCGTGGTCAAGCACTTGCTTAGAAAGTTAACGAAAAAAAAACATATAATTAGGTGTCAGTAAGAGTGAGAGCGAAATGCAATTACACACGACCTGCTCAGAGTAAAAGAGAAAAGTGTAATATTTTTGTCCCTCTCTGCGTATACAATTTTTTCCTACATAATAAATGAAGCCATAATATAAATAAATAATCAAAAAAAAGTTTTCCGATTTTTTTTTTAATTATATTATGTCAAATGAGTAACGAGCACACAGTTGACCTAAGTAAGTGAAGATTGCGGCCTACGAGATTCACTATCAGCCTAGGGAACTGCGATGGAATGCCTTGCCATACCGTTTTTTTTTATATACATAGGTATGGTACGATTCCACGTAGATATTCTGTTAGGACGTATCGCTCTTTTTGCATGCGAAATATTAAGCAAATTATGCCTAATATGAGTAAATCCCACGGCAGTATCCCGCAACATTCTTCTCAAAGAATTATATGGCATTGTTGTACGTGATAAAACATATGTGTGAGTTCTATTTAGAAAATCATAAGCAATTTGTTATAATTGGAAATTACTGTATGGATAACAATACATAGAATAATATTAGATCTAACAATAATGTATAAACGAATCCAAGATCAATCTCAAGGTAGCGAATTCGGTAGTATATTAATTACATAAGAAATATTATCCAACATGCAGATCTATGCGGATGACAACAACAATAATAATATTTCTATGCAATAGCCATGACGATCTAAAAAATCACTTAAAGTCTGATCTTTAATGCGACGGAATTTTGACATTTCAGAAGTGTTGCCAACATTGAAACATTCCCACTGAAAAATATTGTGATAATTCTAAAATGGTAATAAGATTTTTTATTATAGAAGTAACTATAATTATTATGGAAATTATTGTTCTATTACAGGATCCCTGTTCAATAATCCATAGGTTGCAAACCTTTTAGGGAAAACTTCTTATTTGTAAAATCATCGCTTCTTGTAAGAGCCAAAATAACAAGATGCCAAACTTAAAATTAAACGCCGTCATCTTACGTTTGTCATTTTTATTTTTATTATATTATTTATACTTATATTTATAGTCCCATTTAGTCCATATATACCTATATTTTTTTATATTTATAGTCCCTAGCTTATCAGTAGAAAAGCAACCGACCGAGTCGTGGTTCGGCTCTCTCAGGCCTACTCGGATTGGAATTACGCGAAAAATGTAACCGCCCAAGCCGAGGTTACCCCTCACCGGGGGGACCCTTATGTCGAGTTACTAAGAATAGAGGTTCAGACAAAGCAACCTAAGATCTATGCCACCTCTCAATCCGGTGAAACAGTCAAAGTCAGCTTCTCTGGCTAATATGTGCAGGTTCACATCAAAAACAAAATCTATATATATATATATTTATTTAATATATACACTGCAGGCCAAAACTTTAAGACCACCTTAATTAAAGTAGGAAAATAAAGTAAAACTCCAATATTAAATGTTTAATTAACGTGTTTAATCATCTAATAGAACATTGATTGACAAACAATATACATTAAAAGCGTAAATAAATATTAACAGTCCATGCAAAAAAAGGCTATAGTTAGCTCAACTGATTTTTCATCAAAAAATCCTCCTTTTTACATTTTAAGACTTTTTTCACAAGTCTCGGCGTACAATTTGGCAATCAATTTGTTAATGGTGACTTGTCATATATTGTTCCAAATTTCGCAAAAAGCATTCCACCAAAAATCAGTTTAGCTAACTATAGCCTTTTTTGCATGGACTGTTAATATTTCTTTACGCTTTTAAAGTATATGTCAATCAATTTTCTATTAGATAGAGTAAACAGGTTAATTAACATTTAATATTTTATTGGAGTTTTACTTTATTTTCCCACTTTAAATAAGGTGATCTTAAACTTTTGGCCTGTAGTGTATGTTGTTGTACTCTTTTCTCATTTAGACATCAAATTATTATATTCTAGTTAGTGTGCATTGAATGCAGAAGTGTGTAAAGAATATTTACTATATTTTATATAAAAATTCAAAGCAGAAATGGTTTATATTATCTGAATTGTTAAAGAATGCCAGCTGTTATAATTCAATCGAATTAAAAATCTGAGTATTAATACATATATCGGTGAACCAAGTTGTCATTCAACCTATTTCACCTAGGCACTCATCCTCCCTGCCTATACCCGGCGGGGAGGGAAGTAGGCTATTCATCCCGGCATCCCATCGGAAATGGAGGATCGAGGTTAACCCCACCAAAAGTGCAGCCATGTACTTCTCTCTGCGCAACAAAACGCCGCATCTCCCAACCATAGAGCTATTTGATCGTCCAATCCCCTGGGAAAAGACAGTCAAATACTTAGGCGTCACTTTAGATGAAAGACACACCTTCGGTCCGCATATCAACCGCGTACGGAATCGAGCAGCGTTCGCCCTAAGTCGTTTGCACCCGTTACTGCATAAAAATAGCAAAATGTTTCTGGGTAATAAAATTACACTATATAAAGCGTGCATCCGACCCATAATGACATACGCAAGCCCCGTCTTTGCGCATGCCTCCCCGCGTCTTATTCACAAACTTCAGGTAATACAAAATCGTATCATGCGCAAGGCCACCGGTGCGCCATGGTTCTTGCGTAATGAAAATCTACACATATATCTTGGGCTGCCGACCATAGCTCAGTACCTGAAGCAGGCTTCCCGCCGATATTTCGACTCTGCTGTAACTAGCTTCAGACCTAAATCCCTTGATTGTAAATGCCGACACTTACAATCCCTCGGGCTAATAGCGGCCATCAGCCCGAAAAAAAACAATAACCAAGTTGTTTTGGCTTGAAAAACATTTTACATTTTTATAATATATCTTTAGAACCAATAAACACATGCAAATTATTGACCCTAGTATTACATGAGTATCGCATATCGATAAATGCGTAAATTGCGGAAACTTTTCAAACACAAAATTTTCGTATGCAATTAGTGAACTAAAAGAAGTCACTAATTTTAAAACAGCTACCAGTGCTTATACATAGATATTTAGTATTAGATATTATCCCTAAATATTTAGTAACATATTTAGTCGTGTTAATAATTTACCTGTAAAACAAATGGTATTCCGTATCTTATTTATCAATTATTTTGCTAAATTTTCTCATTTTATTATCATCGTCATGGTCATAAACGGAAATCACAAGTTGCCATAATGTTAAAAAAAACCGTACGAATCTATATGTAACAGCTTGTGTGATAATTAAATATAACAATATATGACAACGGTAAAATCAAACAAACAGTTTATCAATTTTCTTCAGCTTCTCTAGGTTAGGATTCATACAGATTTTATTTGCTTTTAATTTCTTGAGGGTCAATTCAATAGACATAACCCAGTCCGAATTCCCAATATACAATAGATTTCTTTCGCAATCAAAAAATCAATGACAAGTTAACTGTGATATTAAATATCTTTGAATTGGTATTATTTGATATTAATAGATGTATGTGTAAGGTAAATACCGATGATAATGTTTTAATATTTAAACGCCTGTGTAACTAAATGTCAAAGCAGAATGAGTGTATTGCTCGTAAGCGTGAGTGTTAGACGTCAAAATGGTTGCAAAAGTTGCAGTTGTCACCGGCGCTAACAAAGGTATTGGATTCGCTGTGGTGAAAGGCCTTTGTTTAAAATTCAACGGTATTGTGTATTTAACCGCAAGAAATAAAGAAAGAGGCTTGGAAGCAGTGAAGAAATTAAAATCAACAGGATTAAATCCAGAATTCCATTTACTTGACGTAAGTGATGATGACAGTATTAAGAATTTCACTGATTTTATAACATCAAAACACGGTGGCTTAGACGTACTAGTAAATAATGCAGGTTTATTAGAATGGGATGAAGTATATCCTACTTATGACGCCGCAAAACGTAACATTGACATAAATTATCGCAGCTTGTTATCAATTGAAAAATATTTGTTCCCTTTGCTAAGAGATGGCGCTAGGGTCGTTAATGTTTCTAGCTCATGTGGACATTTATCAAATTTAAAAAAGAAAAAATGGATTGATATGTTGCAAAAGAAAGATTTAAAGACTGAAGAAATTAATGAATTCGTTGATGAATATCTTGACAGTGTAAATAAAGGAACATTCAATAAAGACGATTTCGCTGACGAAGGCAAACATGCTGAGCACAGAGTTTCAAAAACGGCAATGACTGCGTTAACTATGGTCCAACAGCGAAAATATCAGGATAAAAACATTTCTATAAATTCAGTACATCCAGGATTTGTGAAAACAGATATGGCAAATGGAGGAGGCAAATTAGAACCTGACGAGGCAGCGGATACCATTCTTTACTTAATATTGCTTGCTTCTCCAAGCTTAAAAGGCACTTTTATGTGGTATAACAAAAAGCTTGTTGATTGGTATGATTTCGAAGGTGATTATTACTGTAAAAATGTTTGGTAATAAAAATAATACCTAACCTTTTTTTTGTTTATTTTACTAATTTTACTTTAGTTTTCTAATTCGATTGTTAAATGGTTTATTTAGCCTGATCTATATGTTCCTAAGTATGTAGGTGAATGTGAAAGGACTATAGTGGCTATATAATATGAGACGAACGGTAGGTAACCCTTTAACAACTGTATAACATTTTAGGTCACAATAGTATAAGTAAGAGTTCATTTATAAATATATTATACCTTATGAATCTAATAGATTAATGGATTTATACAAGTGTTCTGAGAATGGAGTGGGAACAGGCCTTCCCCGGTATAGCCAACCCATTCTTGCAGCAGCTAGAAAGAATCAATAATTATTAAGCAATAGAATATTTTGTATTCATTTTCTCTAAATATTGATTATGCATTTTCCTACGCGAGTTTTGTAAATTATACACAAATAAAAGAAACGCTTAGGGAATTTTCCCTATTTAAATTATGGACGACGAACAATTTATATATCAAATATATCACAGTAATCAGTAATTAATTGATAATTCAATAATTCGCTAATCTTAAAAATATTGATAATCAGTAATTATTTGATATATGACACCTACACCATACAATATCAGCACTGAATCTGAAGCAAATATGGATTCGTTCGTTGTTACCCTAATACTACGTAAGTATCTTTTCTAATGTACTACAATGCTTAAGTTTTAATTGCGCACGCTGTCTTTTAAAAGTTCATACTATATTATAATATTAATATTTTTCTTAAGTTTACTATATTGTGTGTGCGATTAGGAATATTCATTCTGGTATAATATATTCATAGAAAAAAACAATTAATCTAGATTTCGTGAACGGAACGGAACTCACTATTTGACAACCCACGGATCGAATTTGACAGATAATATTTGACAGTACGAATTATATGTATTCCGTTTGTGGGTGTGCTTAAATTTTTAGCTCTTAATTTACTCCCCGAACACGGTAAATATATTTCAAAAAAATAAATTAAATAGCTACCGTAATTTATCGTACTCTTCTCAGTCAAATAGCCAGGCTTCAACACATCATATTTCCAGTCTGTGAGGTAAGTTTGTCATTTATATTTATTTTATAAATTAAATTATGCTGAATATTTTTTAGGATTATAAGGTTAACACTATATTTACAGCATCTGTTTTGAGAGAAACTGTGTAGTGCGGAATGAATTGTCAATAAGAAATATCAATGTGTTATTGCGGATGTATTTATTCATGTATTTAAAGAACCGAGCCAAAAAAGGCGGTGAAGCACCTTGACCTAGCAAAGAACATTGCCATTCTAAGTGCGGCACTGCGCAGACCTAGTTTAGAAATTCCTGGAAGTGAAAATTCGTTCTTGTAATCGTTTTTAGAAGTGTTACAAAACTTGCGAATATCGTGCGCCAATAATAGCAGTGAAAAACTCAGGAATGTGACATAAATCGCTCGGCGGGAAGTGACCTTCGCTGTGGTTTTTGAAGTGTCTATAAATAATATTTGTAAATAATATATCTTTAAATATACTAAAAAAATGATATCTTGAACAGAATTACATCTTGTATAGCTTTGTATACAATGAATTTATAATTTCTGCAAAGTGCAACCTTTGGAAGTACATACTCTAATATCAAATACCAAAGCAATGTGTTTCAACTATTTATGTTAACTGATCATTAAACATATTAATATGATAATAAATATATTTAACATTACAGTATTTTAAAACTTTAAAATGAACTAATTAAACTTATGAAGTTTTCTGTAGTAAAATCTTAATTTTTTACTAATATGAAAATACAAGAACAGTAATAGTCATTCAACATTTAGAACAACCCAGTTGTTTATACATGTTATCTGTAGCCATACAGCATAGTGAATGTGATCAAAATAATGGTTCTAGTGAAGTCTGTGCGTGCAATGGCGTCGTTCGCGGCGCAAGCTGCGCTCAGATCACGTTGGAGTTCGTTAATTGAATCTACAAGTGTTGACGTCCCAGGGGAAGTGACGGATGGAGTCCGTTCCGTCGTTGGATGGCTCAAACAGGCATTGTCAAATTACTTTATAAATGGGTAGCATCATCATAGCATTTTGTTGTCTCTTTTTATATTTATGTCAGTTTATTTGTCTATATATGATTCTTCAGTGTCTTGCACCTATTATGTTTTGTAACTGCAGTATTGTTTCCGCATGTATTTCACAATATATTTTTATTTATCAGGTGTACATTTATATGTTGCATGTTTGGTGTACAATGTGGGGCACAAAATAAATATATAATATTATGTTTTAAATTTATTACTTTTGAAATAAATTTGAAATCAAAGTCTATACAATATATTAGTGGACATTAAGTCTTGACACATTGGTGTGTTGCAAGCACAATTTAATCTAAAGTGATCCGCAAGAATTTTGCATGTAAATACGTAAGGTTGTCGCGAATTTGTAAAGATTATGTTAGTGCGTCGCAGAGTAAAAAAGGTTGAGAACCGCAGTCCTAGACACTCAACAGGTTAACAATTGAGTGCCTTTGTGTTAATGCCATTTAAAGCATCACAAGCCTAATAGCTTTTGGTACTGTCTGTGAAACTTAAGGTCACAGGTTCGAATCCACCATTGGCATCAAGCATTTTAGGCTTAGTAGGAGTGATTAACCAGAATGTTAGTATTGTTAATAGCAATCTTTTTTTTTAATAAAAGTTTACAGCACTATAATATATCCTCCACAGTTTATGAATTCTGGTTATAACTAGAAGATATTGTAGTCAAAATTGTCTAAGATCACATCATATATTATTATTAAACTTTGCATGGGCAAGTTTAATAATAATATATGATGTCCAAAGTGTAATGTGGATTTTGAGATGACAAAATGAGGAAAAAAAACAGCTATTTTAAGACCATTCCTCATTTCCTATTACAAAATGTTTATATTTTATTAACCTTCAATTATAAGATAAGGCAAATTAATTTATTATGTAACAATGATCAATCAATCAAGGCTGTAATTATATATCTGGCTTGCAAGAGATATGCTTTGTCTAAAAATTAAAAATAAAGTTATCTTCATAAAAGTGTAAAAGCACTCCACTCTTATCTGCCAATGTATCTTGGTGTTTATGTCATAGAATCCATCACATATCATTCTTTAATAATAATAATAATAATTTATTTCAAGTCTTTCACATAAACAACCATAATATAAAAATACCTGAACTTATGATCTATGTTTATTCCTTAAGTATGTTGGGACATCTGGGTCTGAAATAGATAAAAGGTATATCTGTATTTGAGACCTCAGTGCTCTTCCTTAGTATGTGTAACAAGATAATATAAATTGGAACAAAATGAGAATTTAACAAATCATACATGGAAAGAAGGTATGGAAAGAATATATACAATAAAAGTATTCTGATGTTAGATGTTAAATTAATGTATGTATGTGTAAGGGGGTAAGAGGCTTTAAACCAGGTTTGACAATGGCATATAAATTTAAATTTAAAGAAAAATTATTTGTGGTCAATGTAGTGAGAGTATTCTAGACACCCACACAGAATTAAAAATGAACAAGAAAAATGGAGCAGTTAGAAAAATCTTTCAATGTCCCATCATTGCAAAGTAGAAGATAAACTACCACACGAAACCGCACCACCAAAAATATTCAGTTACAGTATCAGATACAATATAACTATATATGGATTACAAAAAGTCCTGTAAGCATGAAAACTTGTAGATAATCTTGTTTATTATATATTTTTTTCATACTCTCAAATTTTTAGGCAATTTCTTTAAAAAAGAGGTGAAAAAAGCATACTTTTATTATAAATTAAAATAGACATACAAATGAACACATTAATCCTATAACGAAATTAACAACGACTCCTATGATAAAATGTGGTATTGATATTAATAAACATGAATCCATGATTCAATCGCGTAGCTTCTATGTTAAGATAACTTAAGCCATGAATCAATGAACCCAAACTAGTTACTCATACCAAATAAGACATGTTTTGTTTTGTCTTAATTAGGCGACGCGCGGTTTATCTTGTTTTTGTCGTGGCCTTCGTTAAGGACGTGTAGTGTAGGCGTGAATATGAAGTAGTTTGAATGCTTTAAATCTGTTTTTTTTTAATATAATATAAAATGTCATTAATTTATTTATTTTTATAAGGAAAATAAGGAGGACAAACAACCATGCAGGTTGACTAAATTCCAAACGCGATGTTAAATGATGGGATTTTCATTTGTGTGTATCCCGTTTTGTAATGGAGGGAACTCGGAAAACAACTTATATTACTCCTTTTTTTTTAATAAAATTCTATGACAGTCCCGAAACATTTCGGTGTCTGTCATTATTGGACTTAACCGTCAGTTATCAATTAGTATGCCGATCCCGGCCTACATGTGATACATTGGCGGCTACTTCACCTGTCCCTCGCCACGGATGTATATTCCTAAACTTGCCAAATGAATACAGAATTGTTTTATTTACGTCATTTCACGTAGCATATTATTAGCATTGTTATATTGACTTTTTTGTTTGTTGACAAATTGCGCAAACACTGAGGCTTCATGCTGGCTTCACTTCTCAGTGAAATGGACACGGAACACTTAAAACACTGCAAGACTCGTAAACCAAAACTACACCTGACACTGGCAGTAACAGACAGTTGATATAATTGACAACATGTCAAAATATTAAAAGATTTTGATATTCCAACCGCTAAACATCGTACATCAACACCAATTTTCATCCTTATCATCTCGGTGGTTGGCAATCCACCACTGTGCGCTATATGCGAAATTTCCTACCACGCACACGACTTAGGGACCTTCAAGAAAAGAGCCAAAACCTTTGCGACGCGTCTGCTGACTTCTCTGATGTTGCGGATGTTCATGGTGGGGGGTAATCACTGACCATCAGGTGAGCTGCTCGCTCCTATTCTATAAAAAAAAGATTAAGAGTAAACCTATATCTTGTAATATCGTTCCTCGGAGAGTCGAACACAGCGACGCAGCCGCGAAGTGCTGCTTAGCTCTAGCACGCAAAGCAACTACGCCACGTGACCGTCAATAAAAATAAAGTTAGACTTGATTGCGGAAGGCTAGAAGAACTAACTACCATCAATCGTATAATACAAACGTCAAAGAACTGTTATTTATATATAGTTATGCTATTCAAGAAACAAGATCTTCAATATATTAACTGTCCAAAGTTGAAATGTCTAAGTAATGCGTTGGCCCTCGCCAGATGAAAGTAATGTCTTGCCACTTTTTCTAGAATTTACGAAGGATTTTCTGCGGCATGTCACGACTTGCTTCAAACGAAAATATTTATAGTATAACATTATTTATTTATAAATTAATCAGAGACGTTGTACCTCAAAAGAATGAAAGAAAGAAAAGACATTTATTAAGTACACAAAATAATATATATCGTGTTAAAAATAATGCTTAATAAATAAGAACGTTCGAATAACAAATAAAAAACGCACTAAATAAGGCGGCGAATAGTTCAGCTCATTCTGCTGGAGTGCTGATGTTAAACCATCACCAAGAATGTCGCATAGCTAGCTCGGTGGCAGAATGCATGAGTCTTTAACCCCGATAATGTAATATAAGAGACATATTATGTAAGATATTTTAACAGCGGTAGAGCTACACTGCAGTTTGGTTTCTATGAATGGTTCAGCTCGACCGGGGTAGGACACGCACTAGCAGCATATCAGCATAATAGCAGCACAACACACCTGTATTATGAGTCCTTACCTAGGATGAATGTGGGTGTCGTGTGTCGTAGTAACCACCACATCTCACGGTAAATCCGTAAAAAAATAGTTTAGTCAAGTCATTTAGTTAATATTATTTCTAACTGCATGTGTAATAAAATCGCCCAGTTTGATCAGGAAACGAACAATGCTGCCACATTTACTTCGCACACACATTAAGGAACCTAGTTAAATTCGACTATTCGATAGTGATTGGGGGAGCCCTCAACTGGCACGACTCCTTTCCAACATGTTAAGGACACGGTAGTGGCTGGAAACTAGGGCTAGATGGGTTGTATTCCGTGTAAGCCAAATTTTAGTCGGCTATTTTTGCCAAAGATTTTATTAGAATCATCGTCACGTAAAGTTATGACAGTGGTAGAGCTACACCTCAGATTGTTTCTAGCTTAAGAATTAATGGATCAGCTCGACCGGGGTAGGAACACGTTCTCACAGAATACCAGCGTAAAATAGCACCATAATGTTGTTGTGTTCCGTCTGGTGAGTGCAGGGATCCAGAGATCTTTATTACTGATGACGAGGCATTCCATCTCAGTCCTCAAGAGTGGCAACGCTTATGCATAATGATTCCTTGTCAAGGATGAATGTAGATGTCGTGGGCCGCAGGACAACAGGTCCTTATCCGGTCGAGCTGACCTATTCATGCTGCAGCCACAAACAAATTGGAACGTCGCCCATTTCAGTTTTTATCATATTTAAATTTGGTTGAAGCGTTATGGTTCGGTGTCGAATTTTTTTAATATTAGATATAATGTCGACCTAAAATAACACCTAAAGTTGCAAGGTGTTGCCAACTGCGGTCGATAACCCGCCCGCCAAATGTGGCAGCCAATGTGGAAAAATACACAATTTCGAAAGGAGATAAGATGTACCTATATACCTAATAAGTAATAATTATTAAAAATATTATTTATATATAAAATGTGTTTATTTATATTATTATATAAATAAAAAATAAAATAAACATTTATTATATTATATTTTATTCCATGCTAGTCTAATAACAAAATTAGGTTGAGCTGTTCTAGTAAGCAAGAAACGAGATCTTCTGCCACACGCATATTGTGTCGGAAAATCTCGCCCTTACAAAACAAAGATAATTACATAAAACAGATTATAAAAAAATAACAAAATGAAGTAGGTAGTATCTGAGCAATTCTCTCTATTCAATTTAAATTAAAATCTATTATGTACTTATTTGTATTGTTATTATATATGATATGATATTTTTACTTATTTACAAAATATTTATGAAACAATAACGGTTATCATTGAACTGTTTAAAAAAAGAATAGATACGAATTTCGACACAAAAATGTAAATGTGTCACCTGCGTGGAAACGTCACTTTCGTTCGAAAAAGATTTTACTTTAAGAATAAAGTAACACCTATATATAACTCACTGTTTAGCGGAACAGCTCCATATAGATATCAGCTAATCCACCACGTGCCCTTGCAGCGGATATGCAGACTTCGTTAGTCCTCGAAATATTGTATTTATTTATTTCTTTGGCATGTTTCCTTGGCCACCTTTTAAAATTGCAAAAAACCTCACTGGTACAGGCATCGAAGATGTATTAAGTGGTAAAGTCACGTCGTAGATATGAAGTAGTTATACGAACAGTTCACCTGGACCATAGGGCATAGGGCCATACTTCCAAATCTACGTTAGTTACATTGTCACCCTTGAGGACTGAAGTGGAATGCTCCGTCACCAGTAATAAAGGTGTATCCTCGCACTCACCAGACGAAACACAGCAGCATTATTTTGCTATCTTACGCTGGTATTCTGCGAGGGCGTGGTCCTACCCCGGTCGAGCTGACCCATTCATTCTGTAGCTGGAAACTAACTGCAGTGTAGCTCTACCACTGTCGCAGTATGTGTGTATCCGTGTAGTGTAATCCGTCATCCGTCTATTGTCGTGATCTATCTAACACAAGCATTTTAAGTAAACTTCAAGCACTTGGTTGACGGAAAATTAGTAATGCTTATATACTAGCATTCTTTTTCAAAAATAAGAAAAACTCCAACTCAGTTTGCTGTGGTACCGTGAAATTTGAGGCGTGCGTGATCCGGTACCACGGTTCGAATAATATTTTATATATATAATCCTACTTATTTAAATACACCTTAACATTACTACTTGCTACTACCCTAGTTCTTTCATGGACATGAATAAATATCTTCGTATATAATATATTAATTATTCCACATATTACGATCCTGTAGCACTCGCTGTGGATTTTTTGTTCGTATTTTCCTGCGTACTCTTGTTTTATTGCTCTTATCTAGTAAGGAGGCTAATCCATTACTTAGAGAGGCAACATTTGTTAGAGAACATCGAGTATCAAGTACTTTGAATTTTTAAAAGGATCTTCCTTCTTTGTGCTTTGGATTTTAGTGATAAAAAAAATTAAGTTAAGTTATAACATATAGTATTCTATCTCAGTCCTCAAGGGTTTCAACGCGTCTGTATTATGATTCCTTATCAAGGGTGAATGTAGACCTCAGGAATCACTTGCCATCAGGTGAACTGTGTGTAATCGATGTAATAAAAGAAATCCGTTTAAATAAATATTACTTACTAAACGTTGAGCCCTGGCAGCGGTAGTATTCGGGAGCTCCTTTTAAATGTCACGATACCTAAAAGAGTTCGATCCCCGGCAATGAAATAGGTAATTTTGATTTTAAGTGCTGATATACTATCTTATATATCCGATAACGTCACTAATGAGTGGTGAAGGAAACCTGCGTCTAAGAAATGTATAAATAAAATATCTAAAAGATGTTAAATCTTCCAATCTTCAGTGGCCTCGCGTGGTGGGTTTAGCCACTCTAGAGGAAATGCCAATGTTCCTAGGGCAGGGGTCGCCAACCTTTGGATGTAAAGCTTCGTCTCTTTAGTTCCATACACATATCGTTTTTTATTCTATAAAAAAAACATTTAAAAATCGTGCAATGCCATCGCTGCCATTGAACTTGTTGACTCAATTGTTTGTTATTGAAGTACAAGTTATTGTTGTAAGTAAATGTTTAATTGTTTTAATTATTTACTTAAACAATAAGTGATTATCTAATAATACCATACACATAGGGGTGTATATAATACTGTGTATATGTTACTTTAAGCTTATTTATATAATGTTTAGGCCTTTATTTATTTATAAATACTCTATAATATTTAGATATGTATGGTTCCAATAAAAATCTGCTAAGACCTATTCGTTTTAGGTACAATTATATCTAACTATAACTCTTATTCTGTTATAGTTTCAGCTTCATCGTAATAGTGGAAAACAGTCTGATATTAAATTAGCAATTGGTAGAACAGAAATGCGAATACCATAAACTGGCAGTAGCAGGAGTAACCCGGCTAGAACAGGGACGTAGTCCATATAGGTACATACTCAATCCGTCAGATGCAACTGACCGAGCCGAGGTTCGTTCCTCTCGGGCACCCTCGAGTCAGTTGCTTTCGCGCGCAGGGTAACGGTCCAAGCCGAGGCTCCCCCTCGGGAACCCTTATGCTCGTTACCCTTGGATAGAGGTCTCAGCTTAGCGCCATAAGCGCTCGGTCACCTTTCGACCCGGTGAAGCTGTAAAAGTCCTCGGGCTAACAGTAGACATGAACTATAAAAAAAAATTAACTTTACTTTTTTTTTTTTATTGTATTGAGCATTGAGTGTGACAAACGAGCACACAGTTCAGCTGATGGTAAGTGCTATAGGCCGATGAAACCCACATTCATCCCCTATAAGAAACCATAACCAAAGAAGCGTCAATAGTCTCAATTGTTTTGGATGCGGTCTGCGAAAGTTAAGGAGGTCGTAGTTTTGAATCCGCCATTCGGGTATTGGATATCATCTCCTAGACAAGCATTTAAGCTTAGCTAGAATGTTTGTTATCTTATAGCACTATTTTCTTCTTTAATTCTTTTTAAATACTCTTCACCAGTAAGAAGAGTCGCCGGAAGAAACAAATTGAAATGCCTCGTAACCAATTACTGTCCGTCCCCCTTACCGAAACCAAACATATCAACTGTTTCATATCATTGTGCAACTAGACACGAGCTGCGGCCTGATTACTATTATTAAAAATTACATTATTATTTACGTCGATTACCGTACCTTTTATAGCAACGTATAAGGCTATTCTATTCGAAGAATTGTTGATATAGGTGATCTTAATGTAATATAATACTCTGTCAATGTTTATTTATATACTTTATCTCATAAGGTCTTTAAGTGTATTGTATTTTTTCACTAGCCTTTCTATACATATAGCAAATCGCATCAAAAGCGCAGAAATACAAATGATGTAGATTTAGATCACGGCGTTATCTTCTAGTTATTAGCAAATGAGCAGTTGGATAGACACGAAGGCACTCACTCGTCGTACCCTTCCCTATTCAGATGTAATGCTTGCAATTAATGCTACACTAGAAACTAGCTGAATCGTAGTTCTAACATATTTAGAAAAAAGTTGGTTGTTTATCTATTAAAACAATTTTATGCGTGGGAGAAGTGCGAATTATTACTGTCTCTTTGCCGCGACGCGATAGCATAACAAAAAATAAATTCTCACCCACTGCACACATTTAGCAGTATTAACTGTTGCTAGAATAGACAACCCAACTCGATTTAAACGTGCGTTTAGAAATTACAACGGAGGTCACTTTAATTTGACTGACATTCCCACTTCCTCTCAAATTATATTGTGAAGCTTAGAATATTTATAAAACACAATGTTAAATAACGAATCATTCTCTATTACATATCCTCCTATTATATATAAAAATAAACGTTTGTATGTAATGTTCTATACGTTCGCGCAAACTAAATGTGTGACTCTATTCAGCTGTTGTTGGCACATGTGTGAAAGATTCTGGCATCCGACAATTACAAAAAACTAATAGAAAAATTAAAGAAGCATTAACTAGTAATATATAGATAAAATGAACAAACAAATTATTAAAACTTGTGTATTTTATGTTTTTGAACGGAATATTTAACTTTTAAGAATAAATATGTTTTTTATTTTTAATTTACGTAGTAAATTACGCGAATATGGCAAATACAAGGCAAGAATCAATCTCTTAAGAATACCAGGGTAATATAATACAACACTACAAGTGTTTCATGTGGTTAAGGAAGGTAACCTGAGATGATGATGATCTCTTAAGAATACCAGGGTAATATAATAGCTTGTTGTGTTTCATGTGGTTAAGGAAGGTAACCTGAGATGATGATGATCTCTTAAGAATACCAGGGTAATATAATAGCTTGTTGTGTTTCATGTGGTTAAGGAAGGTAACCTGAGATGATGATGATCTCTCAAGAATACCAGGGTAATATAATAGCTTATTGTGTTTCATGTGGTTAAGGAAGGTAACCTGAGATGATGATGATCTCTTAAGAATACCAGGGCAATATAATAGCTTGTTGTGTTTCATGTGGTTAAGGAAGGTAACCTGAGATGATGATGATCTCTTAAGAATACCAGGGTAATATAATAGCTTATTTTGTTTCATGTGGTTAAGGAAGGTAACCTGAGATGATGATGATCTCTTAAGAATACCAGGGTAATATAATAGCTTGTTGTGTTTCATGTGGTTAAGGAAGGTAACCTGAGATGATGATGATCTCTTAAGAATACCAGGGTAATATAATAGCTTATTGTGTTTCATGTGGTTAAGGAAGGTAACCTGAGATGATGATGATCTCTTAAGAATACCAGGGTAATATAATAGCTTATTGTGTTTCATGTGGTTAAGGAAGGTAACCTGAGACCGTGCTTACGATGCTTGATTCCTAATCTTTAAATCTCATGTTCCGACACATTATTTTTTATATTTTTATAAATATTTATCAATTAGCATAATTTCTTTGACCGCAGTCGCTCATATTGTATTATTGAACTACCTATCACACACGCGTTAAGACAACATTTCAATGCATGTTTATCTTGAATGTTTTACAATAAATACTTTGTTTCGTTTTATTTATTTTTACTCATTACTTTAGAGTATACATATATTTGTATTAAATGTGACAAACTCGCACACAGTCCACCTGATGGTCAGTAATTCCTGCAGTCCATGACATCTACATTCGTCCTCGATAAGGAATCATAATGCCGATGCTTTGTCACCTCCTTAAGACTAAGACGGAACGTTCTCCAGATCTCTACACTCACCAACTCTTCCTCTGTCGAGCTAGATGCCAACTACGTTAACTATAAATACGGATATAGAGACTTCGCACCTCCACTAAACTGGCTGTCGAGCCACCGGTGGCAACGGAGTCTCTAATACTAATTGCACCAGCACATCCATCCAACTAACCTGTTTACGTAGCAGACCTTGGCTTTAGTAAACATACTAGCATGGCTCACTTTTGCTACAGTAAGGCTATGCTTTCATAGAATACCTTTATTTATTTATATATATTTTTTTTATTATATTGAGAGTAACAAACTCGCACACAGTTCACCTGATGGCAAGTGATTCCTACGGCCCATGACATCTACAATCATCCTGGACAAGGAATCATAATGCAGATGCGTTGTCACCCTTGAGGATTGAGATGGAATGCCTCGTCACCAGTAGTATGGTCTCTGGATCCCTTCACTCACCAGACGAAACATAGCAGTGTTATGCTGTTATTTCATGCCGGTGTTCTGTGAGAACGTGGTCCTTCCCCGGTCGAGCTGACCCATTCATTATGCAGCTTGATACAAAACAAACCACTGTTAAAATCATCAATATCACCATCATCATCTTCCCTCATCAGTCCACTATATTTTTTTTATTATGAGTGGCCAACACCTGATGGTAAGAAGTTGCGACATTTCCTCACCAAATTTGACGGTGGAGAATGCCATATGGCACTAAGTCCTAACTAACATTTAGGGGTAGTACAAAGTAATACAAAGAAGATTAAATTAATAAATGAATATCAGCATAAAATGGCAAAAATTGCTGCTTCGAGACCGAATTACGAGACGATTTTTCCTATCTTAGTTATGAGATAAAACTCCTATCCACAACATGACGTTACAGAAATTAGGAGAAAAGAATTTTTATTTCTGAAAAGAAACATAAATTTCACTTATACTTTCCACAAACATTAAAAATATATGATCATACCTATTTAATTATATAATCACTATATTTTAAATATCTCGTATCGATATATAAACAAGTGTCAAAGGAAACACTATTTTAAAATTGTAATATCGACATGTTACAGGCATCACTAGAAGTGCGACAGGTGGGTCGACGCGCGGTGAGTCAGCTGTCGGGCCGAGGGATGGGGGATGACGTCGTGATCATACACTACAACGATGTCTACAACATCGAGCAGACCACGAGTGAGTTTCTGTCGAAACATCGATATTTTATATCATGTCAAAATTTCTTTAATGCGTTCCTTGCTGATGATGCCCAACTCTACAGCTATCTGCTGTATTATTATTCGACGGTCTTCCAATACATTTTTTTTTTTTTTTAATTTGGCAATGTTTAGGCTGCCGGGGCAAGCGTTGTCATCCAGGGACTCTCGACCCTGATCAAATTATCGTGTCCAATTTACGGTGCCAGACGATGGTCCAAACTCCTAGTATACTGTAGACATTTCTTCTAAATGTTCTTTGGATTACTTCTATTTTTACAAGGGATTTTATTAGATTTCACGGATGCTCTAATTTCGTGCAAAATGTAGCTATGACATGGTGATGTTTACAATTCAACATCTCGGACAATAATGATCCTAACTACACAGCACTTTCCTTAAACACTAATCAGATGTCGCTCAACTAGTGACTGGTAGCGAGCGTAATTAGTATGAAAGCTCACATTAGGCTCGGAACTTTTTAGACAACAATTTTAAAATGATGCGTGTTGTTTTAGTTTTGAAAAACTCTAAAATATATATATATTTTAAAACAATACTACGTTATCCGCAACAACTGAGCTTCAAATGCTCATGAAGATTAACGTCAATAGATGAATGGCCAATTTGAACCTACGACCTTATGTTTGGCGTATCCAAAACCATTATGCTATTAACGCTTTAAATGTCTATGTCAACTAATAATAACCAGATATCATTAAGTTTTGTTATTATATTATTATTATTAACAGTGGTAGAGCTACACTGCAGTTTGTCCCTGGCTGCAGAATGAATGGGTTAGCTCGACCGGGGTAGGACCACGCCCTCACAGAATACCAGCGTAAAATAGCAGCATAACGCTGCTGTGTTTCGTCTGTTGAGTGCAGGGATCCGGAGACCTTTATAACTGGTGACGAGGGATTCCATCTCAGTCCTCAAGGGTGACAACGCATCTGCATTATGATTCCTTATCGAGTATATATGTAAATGTCGTGGGCCGCAGGAATCACTTGCCATCAGGTGAACTGTGTGCGAGTTAGTTACTCTAAATGTAATAAAAAAATATTAAAAATAAACTAGAGTTTTAAACTTAAATTATAAAAAAAAGGTGTAAAACACCGCTAAGTGACATTTGGAACCTCGCGTACGTCTAGACTTGTTTTAGACCAAGGTAAGTGTGAAGATATTTATTTTAAATTGCTAATTACTAAAGTGTGTCAGGGACATGGATCGAATTTTAAAATAACTCACAAATGAAAATTTTAAGAAATATGACGGTCACAAACGGGCACGCAGTTATTAAACCTACGTTGGAATTCCATCTTAGTGAGATGGAATACCTCATCAACAGAAATAGTGACAGATCTCTTTACGAAGCACCATTCTGTGTAATCACTGTTCTGTCGCAGAACCAGCCTTCGTTTCTCGTTTTCAACAATATGTGTGAATCACAAATTGCTGGTCTACGAGTATGGAGCATTGTGGCAAAAGTAGAGCTACACTGCAGTTTGTTTCCAGCTACAGAATGAATGGGTCAGCTCGACCGGGGTAGGACTCGACTCCTACTCTTACTTACGCCTACAGAATACCAGTGTAAAATAGCAGCACAATGCTGCTGTGTTTCGCTGGTGAGAGTAGCGATCCAGACACCTTTATACAACAAACTCTGACACAGTTCACCTGATGGCAAGTGATTTCTGCGGCCCATGACATCTACATTCATCCTCGACAAGAAATCATAACGTTGTCACCCTCGAGGACTAAGATGGAATGTCCCGTCACCAGTAATAAAGGTCTCCAGATACCTATACTTATCAGACGAAAAACAGCAGCATTATGCTGCTATTTCACGCCGGTATACTGGTGAGGGCGGTCAAGCTGACCCATTCATTCTGCAACTAGAAACAAACTGCAACGTAGATCTACCACTTTATACTATCTTATTGGTGCTGGCACGGGGGATCGACTTGCTGGCGCACCGTGACACTAGCGCACACGCACGGCTCTCAAAACGTGTGTCGCATTAGTTTATAAATCTTTTGTGATACTAAAGTTATTATCTTGTCTTTCAGACACGGAACCGGTGGGTGGAGCGTTAAGATTTAGCACCGCTGTTAAAGCGTTGCAACACCTCAATCCCCTCGTTTTGTTTAGTGGAGACGCCTTCTCACCCAGCATGTGTTAGTATATTTTTTTCATATTTATTAATATATCTGAAGACGAGAGCTTTTTCATTTAAAGTCATGTACACAAACTATTGCGTTTAGTGAACGGTGCATACTACAGTAGCGATAGAGAAAAAGGTTCTCTAGCAGCCTTTTGGATATATTATACTTTTGCAGATATTGTATCATTATTTTTTATTTATTTAAACTTTATTGATCAAGGGTCAACTTAATGCCTTAACACATTCTCTACCAGTCAACTAGAGGCGTGCAGAGAAATTGTTGATAAGAAAACTGAATAATAAAATTCTGCTAATAACAAACAGCATATATAGAAAAGTAAATAACAATATACAGTATTATATAAATATATTGACATTTACATAGCAATACGTATTGTACATACGTACACATATATAAATATATAACCGTAGCAAGCGGCAAGAGTAACTTACCATCTTAATAGAAAGGTGACGGCTTCAAGTAGTACTTTTGTTCTCCCATCACAGTCTTTTAAAAAAGAGCTATTAGGGAGAGATATAATAATGGCAACTAAGTTCATTCCGTTCTTTTTAACTTTATTTTTCTACTTTTTTTTTTATATCGATAATATATTCTCCTTTGTCGTTTTGTCCCACAGTTGAACTAGGTTTACAATTCCTCATTGGTAGAAATAACCCATTCCCTACTTGATAAATTCATCCAAACTAGATCTCATTTCTTCATCAGTATTATATGAAACTTTGCGCATAGGTGGGTATCTGAGTAAATGAACTTGGACTAAATATAGATTAAGGTAAAACTAAACATCTCAAACTTTAAACAAAAAGGTATTTAATGACATACGAAATAAAAGGTTTAAGCGTAAAGAACTTTGTTGCCAACCAAATACAGACACTACATTGTAAATTCAGATATTTTCCCCATGTGGAATACTCTCATATTTATTTATAATTTATTTGCACTTAAATACAAACAATTAACAGATAGGCAGACTTAATGCTAAAGGTATTCTCAACCTGCCTGCCTTTGGGATGAGCGCAGTCTGTATTAATGTCCAATTACACAGAGTGATATATTGTTATTTACAGTAAGCACATTCTCAACCTGCCTGCCTTTGGGATGAGCGCAGTCTGTATTAATGTCCAATTACACAGAGTGATATATTGTTATTTACAGTAAGCACATTCTCAACCTGCCTGCCTTTGGGATGAGCGCAGTCTGTATTAATGTCCAATTACACAGAGTGATATATTGTTATTTACAGTAAGCACATTCTCAACCTGCCTGCCTTTGGGATGAGCGCAGTCTGTATTAATGTCAATTACACAGAGTGATATATTGTTATTTACAGTAAGCATTCTCAACCTGCCTGTCTTTGGGATGAGCGAAGTCTGTATTAATGTCCAATTACAGAGTGATATATTGTTATTTACAGTAAGCATTCTCAACCTGCCTGCCTTTGGGATGAGCGCGCAGTCTGTATTAATGTCAATTACACAGAGTGATATATTATTATTTACAGTAAGCACATTCCTCAACCTGCCTGCCTTTGGGATAGGCGCAGTCTGTATTAATGTCCACTACACAGAGTGATATATTGTTGTTACAGTAAGCACATTCTCAACCTGCCTGCCTTTGGGATGAGCGCAGTCTGTATTAATGTCCAATTACACAGAGTGATATATTGTTATTTACAGTAAGCACATTCTCAACCTGCCTGCCTTTGGGATGAGCGCAGTCTGTATTAATGTCCAATTACACAGAGTGATATATTGTTATTTACAGTAAGCACATTCTCAACCTGCCTGCCTTTGGGATGAGCGCAGTCTGTATTAATGTCCAATTACACAGAGTGATATATTGTTATTTACAGTAAGCACATTCACAAAAGGTGAACAAATGGTCCCTGTACTCAATGAAGTGGGAACTCATTGCGCCGTATTTGGAAATCACGATTTTGGTGAGTTTTTTTTTTTCAACCAAACTTTCACCAAGAAAATTATTTATTTTTAATACATAATGACTAAAACTAAATCATCCTAAAGTATTCCTTCTGGTTAGATAACGAGAATGCTGGCTATAATTTTTTTATATAGAGTATGTGGCAAACGAAAACGTAGCAGCTAATGGTAAGTGATTACCGCCGGCCATGAATATCTGCAACATCAGAAGAGTCGCAGATGCGATGCCGATCTTTAAGAAAGGTGTAGGCTCTTTTCTTGAAGGTCCCTGAGTCGTATCGGTTCGGAAACACCGCTGGTGGCAGCTGATTCCACAGAGTAATAGAGTGCGTGGCAGGAATGTCGCATAAAATGTACAGTGGCGGATTGCCGACCATCGAGGTGATGAGGATGAAACTTCGAATTCCTCCCTGAATTGATGTAGCTTGGCTTTGAGCGAAAAACGATGACGGTGATGGCGAGGTGTGGCTTTAGTTCTTTTAAAAGCTTTATCTCAGGAGGATCTCTGATATCCATCGATTAGATCGATTAATTAAAAAAAACATTACGTTTTTTTTTATCATCTTTCTCGTGACAAACATACACACAGTCCATCTGATGGTTAACGAACCGTGCAGCCCACATTCAGCCTCGATAAGGTATCAACTGCAGATGTTGTCCCTGACGAGTAAGTGGATGTGGACACAATGACAGCTAACGAGGCATTCTATCTCTGTCTGTACTCAGGATTGGAAACACATGTGATCTATGGTCTTTTAACTGTAATAGAGACCACACTGCAGTTTATTTCTAGCCGCAGCAAGGCTCCGGAAGCTCCACGCGTTCACAATAAATACGATTATAATAACAATACACGGTGGGCGTGGGGATCCGGAGACTCTTATGGTGATGAGGTATTTAGTTCTCAAGATTCGGAACATATTTTTTTTTTGTTTTTTTTTTAAAAAGAATGCTAAAATATCTATTAAAACTTCTAACACCTTTTATAAAAACCTTCCTATACATAATAGCAACATTATTCACAATTTTTTTTTAATTGTATTAAGGATGATAAACTAGCACTAAGTTCACTCGATGGTATGGAAATCAATTGGGTAAGGAATCATTGAACTCAAGGTCGTCGGTCCGTATCCACCATTCGACTATTGTCCTGAACCATCTCCTAGCACGAGCATTAAAGCTGAAATGGTCTGGTTAACGGGAATATGTTATGGGGATAAACTGAGCATTTTCTAAAAAAAAATGTTACTTTTATCAAGCAGATTTCGGACTGGAAATCCTCTCGGGGCTGGTGGCGCAGTGCAACTTCCCATGGCTGATGTCCAACGTGATCGACAACGAGACCGGCCGGCCCCTGGGCGACGGCAAGATCACCCACGCGCTGCTCTGCAATGGGCACAGGATTGGCCTCATCGGTCTCGTCGAACAGGTACGCGGGGAGCCCCGCTGCTGGTGACGTCACTGGGCTCACGCCCAACGTGTGGTCGTATCGAAGCTAATGTGGCATATAGACAGAAAGAGGGAATAAATACAATGTAAAATTATGTTAATTTGATTTTAATATTTAATAAATATAATATTAAAATTACATTAATTTGATTTTAATATTTAATAAATACAGGTGACCTGTGTGCGAGTTGTCACCCCCTAGACTCGTGAAATAAAACTTTATACCTGATGGAATTAATTAATAATTATAACAGAATTAATTTAACTATTTCAGGAATGGTTGAACACACTAGCGACGATCAACCCGGAGGAAGTGACCTTCATAGATTTCCTGCAGGCTGGAACCAAGTTAGCGTCACAATTGAAGCAAGAGGTAAACTTACTACTATATATATATATATATATACACAAATGTCAAGAGAAAATATATATCAGATGTTATTTTCCTTCAAATAATGTTGTGGAATAAGGGATTTAAATAAAATTTACTATAAAAGTATAACGGAAGAACCCAGTGCAATGGTATTGAACACTAATTTTCATTCTATTTAGGGATCGAGGTACACGGTCAAGAGAGGAATGTAGAAATCGGAAGTCATCTTTAAGATGAGTTGGATAATTTGAATCATGTAATATAGAATAGAGAACAAGCAGAACTCTAGGGCCTTTGTCCAATTGTGAGCCACTTGAGTTGCGAACGATAGAATGAAATGTGATCATACTTACGTAAGTTGAAAATAAATCTTAAGGAAATGAAATGAAAACATTTTGCGATAGATCTGGGTAGCACACGTCACCGTAATCGATAACAGCAAGAATAAGGAAGCAAACGAGCATTAGCTTACTTTTGAAGGGTAATAAGTTTTTAAGACGATAAAAGGAACGCAAGCGTGGAATCTGTACACCCCAAGTCATTTTATGATCCATATGCAAACCAAGTTCGACTATAGAATTACTAAAGGGAATTAATTTTCCATTATAATAAACGAGAGGGAGGCTTCCATGGTCAACCCTAGCAATCATCCTGCCATTCAATTATTGTTCATTTAACCACATGCTCGGCGGTGAATGAAAAATATCGTGAGGAAGCCTGCATGTCTAGGAAAGAATAAAAAGAAAGTAAACATTTCGACATTCTTTTACTTCTATAAGTACATTCTTTTTCGTTGCGATTAAGAGAACTGAGCACTGTTCCTTATTTCAGACCAAATGGAACCTTGCCACATACGCATAAGATACACTTTCGCTTTATTACTGTTGCAGGGCTGCGAGTACGTGATAGCGCTGACGCATATGCGGACGCCGAACGACATCAAGTTGGCGGAAGGCTGCACCGAGATCGACCTCATACTGGGCGGACACGACCACGTGTACGAGGTCTTGGAGGTAGCTCATCCTCTGATAAAATTAATTCAATTGTCGCGTTCGCACAGTCATTCGTTCACACCTTTATTTATATATTTATCATAGTACTTATGTTGGGTGACTGATAAAACAAAAACACCATTTCTGTTCACAATCAAAAATAAAAATCATGTATTGTGTTTGAAGGGACTTCGGCCCTATTAGAGTGACTTTCCATTTTACTATGTGGGTAACTGATTTTACACTATGGCGTGGGTTATCGGGCGAGGAGAGGACAGTTCTAATAAAATATGGCCGCTTTATGATTACATTGCTATAATAATTAACTTTGACAATATAACAATTAAAATAAAGATTATACAAGATTAATGAAACAATTTCTGACAGATATTATGACGTCCGCCGACCACGTGGATGCGTGCGCGCTCACTCGTCCACCGCCAAACGTCAACTCATTAATTCTCACGCTCCCCAAATTGCCCCCCAGAGTTCGGCGTTACGTCACAGTGACAACTCTGTTCCGTTTAGAAATTACATGCACCGACATGTTTAAATTCTTTTTTAATACTCGATTAATGAACTTCAACATGATACATGTTTTTATTTTTGTCTGTGAACAGAAATGGTGATTATATTATATTTTATTTCATTAGCCTTTCAGGAAATAAGAAATACTATTGTCATTCTCTACCAACCAAACCAAGGTGTGGTGAGATAATATGATAAATATATATATTTTAGTTTCTGTCATATACATATATATATATATATATATATATATATATATAGTATTCTATAGGTGTAAGTTTACCTCTTGCTTCAACCGGGACGCTAACTTGGTCCCAGCTTGCAGGAAATCTAATGAAAATAACCTTCATATAAACAACAATAAAAAAAAACATTTTGTGCGTTCACCTAAAATTTCAAAATAATATAGCTTTCTCCACTATGGGATTCACTGAAATGAATAGAAGTTAGAAATTTATAGTATTGCTGTCCCAGGCCCCGTGGTGAAGGAGACGTGTACACGTGAACATATATATTATATATATACTATACATAACAAATAAAACAATCGTTTGCGTCGCTTATGTCTTTAGATAAGCTGTATGTAAAGATAACATGTCTTTATTGTATCCAACAGTTACACTTCTATGGTTATCAGTTTTGCTTATAAAGAATGTTAGTAACGTTATAATTAATAACATTCTCGTTGACCACTCTAAGCCCCTAAGTTAGGCAGACCGAACCCTAAACCAGGGGTGAGCGACCGTTTCTTAGCAACGGACCTACCTATCCAAATTAAGAATATTTTGGCCAAAATCACACATGATACAAACACTAGGTTTAAAATTGTATTCATATTGTAAATATTAGATTACAATTTAATATATTAGCGGGAGGATATCTGTAGTATAAATAAACGCTTGGTGTATAATTATTAAGCTGACCGCGTGGGGCCCGAGGGTTGCTTACTGTGGCCTAAACCATAAGGCCACTGCCGACGTCACACAGACTGCAATGGAGTTCCCTGAGCTGATGCATCCAACGACTTCCCGCTGAGCTGCACAGGTGGTCACTCCATCTAGTGTGAGGTCGACCTACACGGCCATTTCACCATACCTTTCAGCTATATATAAGTAATAAATCAATCAATCAATATTCATATATTATTTATTTTTTACTTAATTTCTTGAAAAAAAGCTATATTAAAAAATTTCTTCGTTTAAAGTAACGAACGAAAAACGAATATTATTAATATTTTTTTATATTATAAGATCATTTGGTGAAAAGAACTCGAGTTCAATAGACAGTATTAAAACTAAAAACAATAAAGTCGTTTGATGATTGATAAAAATCTTATCTATTTCTTAAGTATTCATGTGTACGCATTGAGATAATTAATATATGATTGCGGACTTTGCATCCACCTGTGCACTAGAGCATCAGTTGAGTTTGTGAATATTAACACAACACAAACAAACAAACAAAACCGTAACTATTTTGATTTTAACGTGTATTAATATATATATTTACTTGTTTACAGATAAACAATAAATATATAGTAAAAAGTGGCACAGATTTCCGTCAGTTCTCCAAGATCAATATAAGCTTCGGGCCCGAGGGACCGCACGTGGAAATATCTGATATGGAAGTGAGCAGTTCTTACGCCGAGGATCAGGTTCTCAAGTCCAAAGTTGAGAAGTACTCGGGTGAGATACTAATTGTTTCTACTCCACGAATGATTCATTTGTTTGTATTGCAACATTGTATCATATAAAAAAAAAATAAAGACAGTTAGTATGTCAACACTAAAGTAGAAGTCAATTGAAGTAACTAATCTGGCTTCTAACGACATCAGTACGTTGGCTCGGTGGCAGGTACCAGAGTACCAGAGTGAAATTGTAACATTATACTGTGTTTCGTATGGTGACAATAAGCAAACCGGAGACCCTGGTGCTGATGTATTCTATCTCAGTCCTCAAGGTTGATAATTGTATTTTAGAATATGTGACAAACGAGCAAGCAGCTCACCCGATGGTAAGTGATCACCGCCGCCCATGGACATCCGCAGCACCAGAGAAGTCGCGGATGTGCTGCCAGCCTTTAGGAAAGGTGTAGGCTCTTTTCTTGATGGTTCCTGAGTCCGAAACACCGCTGGCGACGTCTGATTCCACAGAGTAGTTGTGCGTGGCAGGGAAATTACTCGTAAAGCGCACACTGGTGCATTGGCTGGAATTAATCGGAACAACTCCCGTAAAAAAATAACTTGTTAATATTTCTTTAATAAGGCGGTCAAGCCATCAGTGGCGACATCCAACTAACTGTATTACCATTGTTGAAAATATAACTGTTACCCGATGTCACGTCTGAGATATTATTTCCATAATTTGTCAAATAATATTGCAGCGATGATCGAAGGGAAAATGGACGAGATCCTGGGCAAGTTCTGCGTGCCTCTAGAGGGTAGGTTCTCCTGCATCAGACGCGAGGAGTGTAATCTAGGCAACTGGGTGTGCGACGTGCTACTGGCCGCTACCGGGGCTGACTTGGTTATACTGAACTCTGGCACTTTCAGATCGGACCAAGTGAGTACATTTCTGTTTGGGATATTTTTTTTATAATTTTAACGGTGACAAACACGCACACAGCTCACCTGACGGTGAGTGATGACCGCGGCCCGTGACGTCTACCGCTTCCGAAAACGAAGACAGACGTTAGTACCAATGACACCATGTTTTTCATTTTGTGTTTCATTGCTGGTTTTTTTTTAGTTAAGTAATGTATTTTTTATGAAACTATCGTTTAATTTAGCTGTACTAACATGATGGAGCGTAAATAATGCTAATAAAACTTTTTAAAAATATGACTTTTTTTTAATCAGAATCGATTTTTTTTCCGTCCCATCATCAAAGGAGTCATTAGTACTAACGTCTGTCTTCGTTTTCGGAAGCGGCCTCCTAATTTCCAGTATATCTTGTACAAAGAATAAATAAGCGTTAATGCGTTGTCACTACTAACTATTAGTGACCGAGATGGAATGGATGGGTTAATAGTGGTAGAGCTACTCTAGTTTCTAGCTGCAGAATGAATGGGTCAGCTCGACCGGCGAAGGAACACATCCTCACAGAATACCAACTTGAAATAGGTGCATAATGCGGCTGTGTTTCGTCTGGTGAGTGCGGGGTTCCGCGGGCCTTTATTACTGGTACCTAGGCATTGCATCTCAGTCCTCAAGGGTGACAACGCATCTGCATTATGATGCCTCGTCAAGGGTGAATGTAGATGTCACTTACCATCATGTCGTGGTCCGCAGGAATAACTTAACATCCCCGAAACAATCACTGTTCACTTTTCCCTCAGGTCCACCCGGCTGGAGACTTCACCCTGCGAGACCTGTCCACGATCATCCCCATGAGAGATCCCCTTGTCGTGGTCGAAGCAACTGGCACTACTATATTGAAAATTCTAGAAAATTCCGTCTGCAAATATCCAAGCTTAGAGGGGAGGTTTCCTCAGGTAGCGTTATTGTCTAAACAATTACATTAAAATTTAGAAAAAAAACAAATCTCTTTTTTCTAAGAATATCGTATGAATTAATGTATAGATTTATATTCAAAACTTTTTAGGGTTTTTTGTGATCCAATGCTGATTACACTAAAGTATGTTACATTATATCCTTAATAATGGGTCGAGAATTTTTTTTTTTTAAATTCATTTTATTAGTAAATTCTCTTTGGTCGTCCTGTTTGTATGTCATCTATTTAAAAGTTTTGATACCATTGACTAGATGACATTTTAAAAACGCAAAAATATAAACTAAAAACGGGTTCCCGCCATTTTTCTATTGTTTTTCTGTCCGCCAAAATTAGTGAATCTAACGAAGAAATTCGATAAATTTTAAAGTTTTATTATAAAAAAAAAGGAAAAATGCGACACAAGCCGCGAAAAAAAATTTTGACGATTAAGAACTAAACGCAGTGTCAGTAAGAGTAGCACAAAATCGGTTCAAGCGTTTTCAGTGCGGGAATTTAGATTTCTAACATAAGGCTCGCTCCGGTCGTTACAGATAAAGGCGACGCCATTTTTAAGAAAGTCGAGCAAGATCTGCATATTTGTAGTTACGACACAGCTGAAGCTAGTCTACGTCGTAACTACAAATTACTTACTACAAAAGGGTTGACCTCAAAACACCCAGTTTTGACCCATTTGAAAAGGTATTGATGTATACAAGAGTTCGATATTTGAATGCCACAGAAAGAAACTTAATGAATCGTCCACCCATTTGATGACCAATTCATGAAACCGAACCTTTTTTGAAAAGATAGATCACTAGTGATTAACTTGCAGTAAGGTGACGCTATGTGTATGATGGGATTGGAAGGGCATCGTTCATTATGAGCTTTTCCACTGGGCAAAACCATCGATTGAGATATAGTGCCAACAGCTGATGAGACTTAGCAAGAAATAGAGAAAAAACGGACGGAATTGATCAAGAGAAAGGGTGTTATTTTTCATCAACACCACAGCCCAGACCACACACATCTTTAGCCACTCAGCAAATATTGAGAGAGCTTGGTTGGGAAGTGTTAATGCATCCACCATATAACCCTGACCTTGCACCCTCAGATTTTCACCTGTTTCGGTCTCTTCAGAATTCCTTAGGTAGCGTTCCGTGAACATCGAGAGAGGACTGTCAAAACTACTCCTCGTATTTTTTTGAACACAAGTCCCATAATTTCTACAGCAATGAGATTATGTCACTGCCTACAAAATGGCAACACGTTATCGGACAAAATGGTATAAATATATTATATTATATTATCAAATGTAAATAAACTATGAAAAATATCTTGAATTTGTATATAAGATACGGAAAAACTTTTCCCCCGACCCATTATATAGGATTCGTTTGTTACTGGCACCTCGAGGGTTGATCGGTAGAGAATGCCAAAAGGCGTTACGTTCACCCGTTGCACTTTTTGTTTTAAAAAATATATATTAAAAATTAAATAAATACATACATAACGTGCGAACCAATTGTCACTTCATGTAGTGGAGTGTCATCCCATACGGCGTGAGCCAGGCCCAGGTTTCTTGAGAACCTTCCATCACTTAGGTTATCAGTTCTACGCTATGTTCTGCTATGTTGGCGGGGCGTCGCCACTTGTTCTCAAGAGGGAGCCCTTGTGCTGGTTACCCACTGATAGAGGTCTATCTTTTCAAGTTGGTGAAACTGTAAAAGCCCTGGGCCTAACAACGTCCAACAGACCGAAAAACGGAGTCACCTGTTCAACTCACTGATAGTTCGTCGTCAGTCATCTTATTTCTAACTATAACATACAAATATAATAAATATTATTTGCTATTTAAAAAAAAGTTTAAAACTTCGTATGTAGTGTTTGAAATTTATTACAATTGATGCCCAAAATGTACGATTCATAATAAAAAAAAATATTTTTCATTTTTTTCCGTATATAATAGTTTCTACATTTCTTTTAGAGATCCTTAGCAACTCAGTGTCCCCGGCCATAGGATTATAAGTGAAGCCAGCAATGCTATTGCAGCCGCGTGAAGGACTCAGTTCTTGACTCGAAACGTTTTTTTATTCAGGTCGCAGGCATATCCTTTGCATTCGACCCATCCAAGCCACCAGGGCAACGCATCGCTGAACAGGTCGTCAAGGTTGGCGACGAATACCTTCAACTGGAACAGAAGTACCGGTTGGCAGTGAAACAGTACCTGCACGCCGGTAACGACGGGTTCACCATGCTGCCGCAGTGTCCAGTGCTGGTGAGTACAGGCAACATGCATAGATTGGATGGGGGTGGGGAATAGGGCGTGGTTAACAACCTGCATGAAGTAGCAGTGTAACGCAGCTGCTTGTTCCGGAACCCCGGGTACACGTAACGAGACATTCCGTTCAATCGTTGAAGAGGATGTTGATGTCATCTGCCGCAGTCATCACCTAACATAAGGCGAATGGTGTGCTCGTTTATCACCCTTATATATATATATATATATATATATATATATATATATATAATAGACATGCGTACTTAAATATTTGGAACTATTGACCACATCTCATACATTTTGAATCATAACAATGTTCCAGGACAGCAACCATCACTGAGCATCAGGAGGGCTATGCCCTTGTACTCATTAGCTCTTAGTTTCATAAAAAATACTTCAAAATCCCCTTTTTTTTGACTCAACTAACTAACAAAATACAAGCGGAACTGCTGTATTTCGTCTGGTGGGTGTAGGGATCCGGACACCCTTATTACTGGTATGATGAGGCATTCCACCTTAGTTCTCAGGGATGATTATGAGACGTCACTCAACATTGGTTGAACTGTGTGCTCGTTTGTCACCCTGAATATAATGAAAACAACAAACTTTTTCCTCATGAAATCTTGACTGATAACAATAAAGAGATTTATATAATATTATTTCGTTAGGTGTCGGAGGATATGTGCCCGGAAGTGGGCATGGCCGTGCAGAATCACTTCGCAGCGATCAACGTCAGGACAGGGAAGTCGAGGCCGTCGAAGCACCGCCAGTCGCTGGTCACTCTTAGCCGTAGGTGAGAGAGAGAGACAGTTTCAACTATTGTCCTTTATTATTTCAGATTTGTTACGTTGATGATTATTTACTATTTGGTTGGGGTGACAAAAGTGGAAGAACCTCCCACCTACAACAATGGAGGGCGTGACCATGAAGGACCACGCCCTCACGGAATACCAGAGTAACACTGTTGTGTTACGCTGTTTTCGTTTGGTATCAAGGGACACAATTATAGGTACTTACAATCAGAGACGTGAACTCATTTATCACCTCTAATATTGTTAAAAATAAAAGTAAAAAATAAAAGACAGATCGTTAATGGCATTTTTTACGTTTCCTTAGGTTGTTATGTTACGGTTTCATATATTACACTTAACTATTCCCCAGCGAGGTATTGAATTTCGGTCGAAGTGTATGACGCTATGTCATAAATGTATGATAAGTGAAGTGGGGGGAGGAGTTCGGTAAGCGGTGGTATTGGATTGGTTTGAATTAAAAACGCTCGCCTCGCAACGCAACGCACGTAGGTGACGCAGTTAATTTTGCGCCCAGTGTAGCTCTCGTGTGACCCCAGCCTTGCGGTTGCACAGCGTCATACGGAGGCCAAACTCGATGTACATGCTCCGTGTTTAGGACTTTGCCATGTTCGCCTAGTTATTGGTTTAAATTAGTTCGCAAAGGGGTCCAGGGGTCCACGGGAGTTTCGACTAGGTCTACGTAGGCGTGACAAAAAAAATTGGTGGTTCATAATTCGTAAGCAGGGGTCCACGAAAATTTATTTGCTTTCGATAGTGAAGAACTAAAATGTTGACTTGACTTCACCTTTCGATGTAGCCAGATAATATTTGAAGAAGCTCGGCGACTGTTACTTGTAAAAACTTGCATATTCCATATTTTTGGTCGAGTTTTGGGAATATGGTAGAAATGTAGCTGCAGCGGGTCCACCGGAACCAGCTACATTTTGAAAGTGTTCTATTAGAAAAAAGTATATTATTGCTATAAATAATTATTGTTATTTTTTTTTCATTAAATAAATAAAATCATATATTACATTCCTATACTCCTATAGACTGAAACAGTTTATCGCAACAATACCCGACACAGGGATATAAGTGTTTATAATAATATATATTTCATTTTGCAGACATAGTTTAGTGAAGATGCTAGACGGCAGCGAGCTGGACGGACCGCCTCCGTTACGAAGAGCCTCGTCTGCTGCAGTGGAACCATCCACGCATCATCACAGGTATAGCATGCATAAACATACAATTTAAAATGAACTTTAGACTTGCGTTAGTGAGTAAAGGGACTCGCAGTGAGCTCAACAGATGTCACACATTCGTATGTTGAAGGAATGAATTTTAATTTAGTTTTATAAAATTATGCCTGCTGGGGGGGGGAGGGGGCTTCAATATTTAAACTTACAAATAAATTATTAATTAAATTGTTATTAAAATTTTATAGTGAAGGCTTCTTAGTTACGTTTTTGCCTTTTCTGTGAGTCGCGACAGAAAAATGGTTGAGAAACAATACGTGTACGTTCTTTGCAGTTCACGAGGAGTGCAAGTGATTCCTGCAGCTCATGAGACGCACATAGTCATCATACAGATGCGTCGTCACTACTGAGCTCTACGATGGAATGCCTCGTTGCCAGAATAAGGGTCCCTTTTGTTAGTTCATTGTTATCACTCTACATTCTGACTATCGGAGGGTTCTTGTAACAACACTCTTTTTTTTCCATTACATTGTAAGTAACAAATGAGCACGCAGTTCACCTGATCTACATTCATCCTTGACAAGGAATCATAATGCAGATGCGTTGTCACCCTTGAGGACTGAGATGGAATACCTTTTCAGCAGTAATAAAAGTCAGCAGTGTTATGCTGCTATTTCCCGCTGGTATTCTGTGATGGCGTGGTCCTACCCCGGTCTGCTGACCTATTTATTCTGCAGTCTAAGCAAACTGCAGCGTAGCTCTACTACCCTGCACTGTTGCTGCCACCTAATCATAACTAACAATAACCGGAAGATATCTTTGTGTTCCAAATCGACAGGAGAACATCGCCGGCATTGTCTTGCAATACCATGTGGGGTAGGCAGCGTCGTTAGTTGGCGTGTCACGTCTTCTCTAACACTGCTGCTTCTTTAATAATTGTATTTTCTATTTAACATTCGACAGGTTGACTCGGCGCGCGTCCCTCGACGACCTCGAGCAGAACGCATGCGACCTGGCTCCGAAAATTGAAAACCGAATTATCGTTCTCGACAAACCGGAGGTAAGAAGACTTTGGCCATTATTTAACTTAAACTCAGACATATTAAAAGATTTCAATTTTCTTTTTTAAATAATGCTATATTCTCGGTCATAACATTTCAGAAACTTCAAGCACTTTTAGCGGAGAAAGCTCGCTGGGAATCCGATGCGGTCATCAAGGAAGTCGACGACGAAAGCTCACCCTAAGCTTTCCCCGCTGTCACACATACCTGGGTTATTATATTTATATAATATACAATCTCAACTCAATCCCGTCAGCAATCATGTTTACGTTTGTGTAGCAATTTACAATTTAGGACATTTACGTATGCGCGCATACGTGGAACTTAACAACAGCGCCATCTATTGCAACGGTGCAGCACTACAACAAAGCGGTGTCAGGTGAACTTCCAACCGAGCGCGATTGATTATTGCCTGTCGCTAATTTATTTACCATAAAAGTACTGAAGTACAAGAAGCTTGAGCTAGCGGTTGTAATAGAATATTTCCATTTTAGTGAATACTGCGCTACTTGTGTGCTGGTGGTGTTTTCCCGAGGTGGCGCGTGGAGTGGGATGCGTCGTCTTCATGAAGTGGCGGTTCGCCTTCCACCCTGGCTTGATGATCACTAATCATAATCTCGTTGCTCTGGCCCACGGCATCACGACGTCGTTACGTTGGTGTAATATGACGGTAACGCGCCGAGAGCATTCCTCAACGACCCGAAGCCAAGATGTTGGTAAATCTTGCTGATTGAAACTCTCATGTTTCTTTGTTACAATCGCTTCTCGTACCGTCCGAATAATGTAACGTCCGGTGGAGTCTTTGAGCTGATGCCACACAATCCACCCAGGGTCAGGAGTCCAACAAAGGCTAACCTGACTTGTGGCCATATGTTTCTTAACTTTTTATAATTCCTGCTTGTCTCCTTCACGATACAAAAAAAATAGTCATCGTACGCTCTTCCACAGCTTGACTCTTGGTCTTCGAAGTTCAATATCTTCCTCGTTCAGACGTTAGCCAACACCGGTGCCACCGCCCACGGCAATTCCATCAATCAAGAGCCCATGTGTTTGTCATTGTATACTATAGTAAAAAAGGTTCCCAAAACTTTTCTAATACACCACTTTCAAAATTTAGCTGGTTCCGGTGGACCCCCTGCAGGTACATTTATACCATATTCCCTAAACTCTACAATAAATGTGGAATATGCAAGTTTTTCCAAGTAACAGTCGCTGAGCTTCTTAAAATATTATCTGCCTACGTTGATAGGTGAAGTCAAGCCAACATTTTAGTTCTTCACTGTCGAAAGCAAATCAATTTTCGTGGACCCCCTGCTTACGAATTGTGAACCGCCTTTTTTTTGTCACGCAAACCGTCTTCCGTAGACCCCTGGGGGTCTACCTGGACCTAAGACTTTGAGAACTAAGGGTATAGTATATAGCAATAGATAGACAAAGAAATTAAATTCTAAATAGATTCTCAACATAACAATAGGCGACATATATAGGCCGATCTTCCTCGACTTGAGCTCGATGACTTCAAAGCACTGTTTAATTGGAACATGTCTTAACAATGACTTTAACTAACTTAACAATGAAATTCACCATAACTTCATCGGGTCCCACATTGAAACTTGATGTCCTTCACAAAAGTTTCAGTCTTGCCAGTGTGGATGCTGTGGGTGTCGCGGGATCGTAAGTGGCAGAAACTTTGGGAAAACAAACGTACAAACAGTAATAAACGCAATATTCATTAAAATGAAGTCAAATCGCGTGAATTTTAAACATTAAGTATTTTCTTATCGAAATAATATTTCAATTAAAAAATAATGATCGATTGGAATGACTCAATTTTAATCCATTAAGCTTAATCTTTTCATTGGGTTGCTAACCTAAAAAACTGATTATTGATTTAACTTAAAACAAATCGAACTCATAAATATTTTAGAAAATGTATTGTTAAAGTTAAAGATCAAATGTAACTCTATGTTACCCGTTGATAATAAGTAGGGTTACCTGCCTAATCGAAATCCACTTCTATTGGATTTACTCTATCGAAAAAAGATAACGAAGTAATTGTTCCTCTTATTTTATGTTATATGTGTATTTAAAAAAAATGTGTGATACAGTGGAACCAAGGTTACATATGTAACCTTTTTGTTGAATTTATAATTTATTATTTTTTGTTTTTATTTATTTTTTTGCTCTTGAAAAGAGTAAATGATAATTACATTTTCTCTCATTTTTTATTATTTCCATAGAATTAGTATGTACTACGTACAACAGGGCTGCGCACTTCATAACCACAATATGCAACTAACGAGTCGCTCCTGAGAAATGAATCTGCGAATCCTTGCATTCACCAAATGACCATGGATGAGATTTTATTGATTTTGTTTTTTATTAATCTGTCTTCAGAGGCCTTAAATTATTCGTTTTGCTTTTTTTTGTGTGCTAGCAATATGGCATAAAATCATTTTGTCAATGTCAATCAATTTCTATGGGGTTAATAATAAATAGCATGGTTACTCTTTTAGAAAGGGACACGGTACTTATATCGGCATCTCTTTCGGCTCGCGTTTCGGGTAACGGTGCGTATTCCTGTTCTACGTTGTGTACTGCCATGATTATTTCTACTATTATTATTATTATTTCAATACTTTTTGATCAAATAGCACTATTAAATGTATAAGTAACATTCTCATGGTGTTATTGTGTGAATTTAGATGCTAGGACTAAAGTTATAAAGTTTATAATCGCTTAAATAAGGTTGTTAATCAGCTAATCTACCTCATAACAGTATTGCTTACGTGTTAAAGTAGTGAATATAGTATTAAATGGGTATTAAGCTGAATTGTCTTCCTTATATTAGAGTGAGACAAGAAGTCCCAAAGCTGTCGGACCTCGCGCTCGCACTAACTTTTACAAAATGCAGTGTTAAAGCATAGTAGGTATATAAAAAAGGGACCTCTCCCTCGCAATGCGTTCCGCACAGAATGCGTAAGAAGTTGAGATAAACATCCTCCTAACACAAGCACCATTTACGTTTACTTGAAACGATAACAAGTTATTTGTAAATAACATTGCCTGCCCCTTGACCGCCTAGACTCTAGTAGAGTCTAGGTGCTCAAGCGGCAGGCAATTCAAGGCTAGTGCCTACTCTAGGCCCTAGAGTATCTGGCACTAGCCTCGTTTCTTCCCCAGCGGAGGAATAACATTAGTGTCTCGCACACTGCTGATTTCTGGCTGAGTGTGGCGAGTGACGGCACTATAATATATTCTGTGCAGGTGACGTCATCATCATTAATGATGATGTCGTCAGTTACACGCTTTCTTTAAACAAAAATAATATTATAGGTCTCTGTTATTTGGCCACTTTGGCACCACTAAAATGCAATTTGAATATGTGAAATTAATTGAACCATATTCAATGGACGACATTATGCAAGCAGAATAATTAAAAAAAAAGAATATGAATACCATGATACAACCATATACGGATCTTACCCCCAATTGATTTTTATTTCATTGAGAGTAACAACACAAACACAGTTCACCAGATGGCAAGTGATACCTGCGGCCCACGACATCTACATTATATATCCTTGCCAAGGAATCATAATGCAGATGCGTCGTCACCCTCGAGGACTGAGATGGAATGCCTCGTCACCAGTAATAAAGGTCTTAACATATTTAAATAACCTCTACTAAAGTGATGTCATAATGGTGGAGGCACTTATTAATAGTATTACTAATCTTCCTCGTCTTTTCGTCGTTTTATTAAACATTTGACTCGAATTTGGGAAAATTATGAAATTATCAGTGATATGTGTAATTAAGTAACCGACAATTCAGTTCTATCGATTTGTGGTCCATATCGATACGTCATACGCGTCAATGTACTTACATTTATTAATAATTTTTGTTTTATTTCGAAGTGAATTCAAGTCCTTTCTATTTTCATATTATTCGATATTATAATAATATCTCTTTTTGTTGATTACGATTCGAAGTAATCCACTTTGAACTAATGCCTGAGAAAGCAACCATATATCAAAAACTGAAAATTAATCTTTGCTTCCATATTAACAGGACATATATATAATAATATAAAATTGTTATATATCTCAGGTAAAGCGTGATTAAAAAAAGACAAAACCGCATTTCTAAACAATGTTAATTTTAAGATGGCGGACAATCTGATTAGTTAAGCTATTTTGATTATTATGAGCGGACAATTATTTAATTAAAAAAAATTGAGATTACATAAAAACTTTAATTGTATTTAGTTATCGTAGTTTTGAACTACTTTATTTTATATACATAAATAAGAAACAAAATCATATTTATAAGGCTTTTGATATAAAATAATTTTAACCTTTATTTTTTTTTACATTACATTGTATTCTCAAAAAAAATTATTCAGTGATTAAAACATAATTCATTAAAATATAACATTCAAGTTTGATAATTTAACGAATTAATATTTCAGTGTTTTTTTCGTAAAAACTGGGGATCTGTAAGTTTTTTGAAACTCACTTCTAACTAGGAACATTAATTCAATTTAATAAATAGCCGTTATTAAATAAATGCTTCACGGTGCCTTCACAATGAACGATTATAATTTATATGACACTAGTTATAATATTAAATTATGTTCCAAATCAAGCCAATGCTTGAAACGTATAGTGCGCTTTATTTTATAAGCAATAAGATTGCTTTAGATGTGTGTTAGAAAAGTTTGCGTATTTTACAAAATACATTTTATAGTAGATTGGATAGCTTACAAGTTTTAAAAAGTATTAATATTTGAAAATAAATAATTTTTCTTGCAATAACGTGCGTACATAAAATGAATATGTAGCAATAATTTTACATTAAAAAATTAAATTTACTTTTACGTCTGTATATTTTTTAACTGTTCGTTAATTTTTATTTGTGATATTACAACCTCATCTGTTATTTCTTAGTGCGTTACAAAAGTAATAGAGATAGACTGAGCGTTTCATCTTCATCTGTATGCTAAAGTTAATAAGTGCAAAAGAGATAGAGTACTTTTTTGACCCAAAGTTCTCATTTTACAACTTCTAGTAAGTTGCCAACAATCCTCCAATTAATGCTCCAATTGAAAACATGTAACTTGCGATAATAATCAGATAATGGCCCTAAACACGTTGTTTATGTAAATTTGTGGTCAATATTAATACTGAAGTGAATACGTAGGCCTAGTATACATCTGTTTGTTATGAAATAGGTTTTTTTTTATATTTTATCTGTTACCTGTCTAAGTGGGAGTAGTGTATTGTAAAGGGAAACCACGTAGTGCAATGCACAAGTACGATTGTAAAAAAAAACACTCGTGGAAAAGTGGTCTAATTACATTTTTTTTAAATTTAAGTGTGACTTCGTATTATCTTATGGTTATGACACCAAACAGAAACTGCCTAAAACAACGTTTTCGTATTTTTTTCTTAATATAGTGATAACCTCGCTGTGCTATCCCTAGGAGATGATAACCTCGCTGTGCTATCCCTAGGAGATGATAGGGCGAGACGTGGCTTATATTGCATTTGTTTTTTCGAAGATTAATAGGTTATCAGATAGATCCTAAAACAAAACATGATTCTATAAAGTGAATATTCTGCCATATACTGTATAAATTGTCCACCGTTTCCATTAAAAGAGACTCAAATCATCCGTTCCGTTAGATCTATCTATAAAATATTTTTTACTAAAAACTAAAACTATTTAAATTAAAATAGTTACTGAATATCTCGTTTTTAATTAACGTATATGTTGATTAAACGCGATATTATGTAATCTTATGAAGATGTAGTGTACCACGAGTGTTTTATATACTATATTGAAATATTTAATTGTACACAGTATAAACTGCACGCCACTAATAATTTTAGCGAAGTCTTATGGTAGTTGTATTGTGAAACTTGTGATATATTTAAATGACTCAATAAGTTGCTAACATTGTTATTATTTCTGTTTTAAATATATTATAAAATTAGAACGAGTTTTTGTTTTTTTTCATATTAATTTGAACATCTTCGTATGTTTCAAAAGGTTGTAACATTTTGGAAGTATGAATATATTCAATTACACGACATGAAGCCTGTCTAGTAATGGATTAAGAGTTTGGAGATACACAATATATCTAACAGTTGGAGGATAAAGTTTCTCCGTTTGAATTCCTTGTATCGTGACGTAAGACGCCTCGCCGTTAGATGGGGTCACGACCTACGTGACGTACGTCCGTGCTTCGTGACAGTGTGTGAGGGGGCCTACGTCCGACGGTGGACTGGTGATGTGGTAATGGAAGATGATAGTCGACCCTCGAGTCAGACGCTCTAGCGGAACATGGTAACGGTCCAACCCACCTATATTAATGAAGTCTTGTCGGTCACCTCTCAACCCGGTGGAACTGTAAAAGCCCCCGGGCTAACGGTGACCATCAGCCAGAAGAGAAACAAAGCGCAGTCTGCCACCGCTGCGCATGCTTTCAAATGTTGGTATTTATGGTAGGACTTTCAAGACATATTTATTAAATATTGAACATTTGCAAATTAAAAAATAAGTTAACAAGAATATATTAGAAACGTGTAAAAAAGACTACAACGAATTGTTTAGAATATGTAAAATTTTGCCTTTAGAAAACAAAATCAAACTAAAGATAATATTAGATAACTATTTCAGGGAGGAATATAAAACTAAAGTAAGCAATACTTGCAAACTAAATATTTAGTACCAAAACAATGTAACGCTTTTATATAGCTGAGAACTGATCATACGGTGGATTTAAAAAAAAAAAAATATTTCTTTGAACACTAATGTAAGAGTAGGATAGCAATGCACGAAATTGTATTAAACAGTGTACATGTATTGTGTAGGTTTTAAAATTGAATGAGTGCTTTTTTGTCGCCATCAAATTACATCGTAGTTTGGCGACATACTTATAAGTAAAATTGTTAAAGTAAATTAAAAAAAAACATGTCCTCAATTTTTTTTAACTTCTGACATCGTTCTATTTTACCGCTGAGCACATGAAAAGTTAGTACTTAAAATTACTCCGACACGAGAACAGACACGGCTCGTATCTATGTCAAATCGAAATGTTCAGCTTGTAATAAGGAGAGACGTCATTCTCCAACGCGACTTTCTTGGGTGCAGTGTTCAGGTTTGTCGATAGTAAAGCCACGGTGCTGCATCAATGGTTCGACAGGACCGTTGAATAACCACACCAAATCACAGAACAACAAAAAAATTCAAACAAACGTCGACGACCAGATACTTTCTGATCGATTCGATTCATGAGGAGTGTTTTGAGGAGTTGAACGGATCAATACCAGCCGCTGGTTTGCAATCAGCTGTCGCCAGCGGTACTTCCGAACCGTTGCGACTTACGGAGCACCTGCGACTGTTAGGAACAAAAAGCTAGTTTTTAACTACGTAGATAAAGATACCAACCGGAACAAATTAATTTTTAAGAATTTACCTAAAGACCCGCTTGTTCGGTGTTGACTTTTAATAGAATAGATGGAAAATAGCAAGCAGCTCACCAAGCGAACATCCGCAACAACAGTCGCAGGTGAAGGCTCTTTTCTAGAAGCTCTATATGTCGTATCGGTTCGGAAGTACCGCTGGCGAGAGCTGATTAAACAGAGTAGTTGTACGGGGCAGAAAAGCGCTTTGTAAGCGTATGTGTATTGCTGTGGGTCCTGAGATCTCTACAGCTTTATCTCGCGAGCGGGAGGCCCGCTGAGTAGGGACACAACGATGATGTTGCAAAGCTGGCGCGGACACTGCTGCTGCACCACCGCTGCACTCCGACCCCTGTGGACGAAGAACGTCGACGAACGTAAAGCGCTCAGTGGTAGATTACCAACCATCGAGATACGGATGATATTTTAAATTATGTCTTAATGTACTTATCTTTAAACTCAGCGCGTGGAATTAAATCGAACAAATATTATAAAGCTGTAGCATTAATGATCTGGACCAAGAATTGCCCTTTCACAGCACACCAGCGTAAAATAACATATCCCATTGATTCGTCAAAATAGTAAAAGAAATCAAAAGCTTAATTACTGGTAGTTTTAGATAAAATAATTTTAAAATGAGCACCGACGCCATCTTGTTGTTGTCTTTGCTTTAACTTTATAATACGAGTCAACGATTATAGTTTTCTTTGGCTCATCGATATCAAATACAATAACGTTCATAACAAATAAACAATGCCATCTATTGAGGAGTTTAGGTACGAGGTCGATATATTTTTTATTTTTTTTTTCAATTCTCATATAAAAACGGTATTTTTCTTAGATTTTTATACAAGCAATATATCAATAATTAATAAAAAAGAGTCAAATGTTACCAAATAATGACTGATTTGATTTAATTACTTTTTAAATTATAAAAAGTAGTCTTAAATATTTATGGTCAACGCTGCCCATCCGTTAATGGCATACACATTACCATCGAAACTTCATGTACAAAATATCACATAAACAGTTTGATGCGACTTCAAAATAACTTATGTTCTTTATTCCTGCTTTAATTTAGACAAGTTTATGTTCAAAATAGTGTTACAGATTTACGTTTACATATCGATGGGCGATGTTAGTATGTATTATAGTAGACGCATTATGAACTGAGGCTTCGGGTCATAAATCATATTAATCTGTCTGTTTCGCTCGCACTTACAGGTGGTTATAGAGATGTGTAGTGATGTGCGTAAGAATTGTAGAAGTGCATATCGATAACGGGATAGGTACGATCGATATGCTAAATTATGTTAAGTATTAATAAGAATCATTTATCGCTATCTTTAAATAAAAGTTTTTAATTTGTAAGATAAAATGTTTGTTTCGACGTAACCATATAGAAACTGTATAGATCGCTATGTGGCCCCGAAAAGGGCCGTTTTTATGTTTTTTAGGGATATTTCTTAGTTCTTTAGGAGGTGGTGCTTGATCTAGTAATTATTGTAAGTAATGTAATGAGTGTCATAACAAAACATCTTATATTTATAGAAAAACCACAACAACCCTTACTCGTAACGACCAATCAGGAGTCGGAGTGCTAATAGAGGTCACGATGACGCATCGACCCCGCGTGCACCAGTAGCTAAGTATCGATAACGGGTTGCATTGCGTGCACATTCCTACTGTTGGTGACATTTATTGCCCTCAGTTTAAAATGCGTCGTCTAGCCATCTACTTTAGATGAGTGTGTAAGAATCAGAACTTTATTACTGGTGACGAGGCATTCACTCTTACCCTTCATTCGCATGATTCCTTAGCGAGGATGGACAAGTTTCATCATAATCATTTGCCCTCGGGTGAACTGTGCTCGTGTTCCTCTCTATATTTTTCCGGGATAATGGCTGCTGTCAGCTCAAGGGCTTTTACAGTTCCATCGGGTTGAAGAGACCTGGTTGTGGTTCCCTAGACAAATTGGAACCACTCGTAATTTCCCAGGAAGGATCGATCAGGGGCTATTGGTTTGGAGAATATTGGGCAGAGCTGGCTTCTAATCTTAAATAATTTATCATAACCCTTTTAGATATGCTTAAAGTGACACCGTGGATTTAGGGATCACACCGTTCTGTCCACCCCTTCTGGGAATACGAACGAGTTACCCATTAATGTGGATAACCAGCACAAGGCCTCCCGAGAGGGAGCCTCGGCGTGGACCGTTACCGTTTCGTGAGAGCATCTGACTAGACTCAAAAAATCTGTAATTTAATTACTTTTTAGGAAAATTTAAATTGAATTTGTCATGAGCCACAGGAACCACCATCAGGTGAAGTGCGTGCTCGCTTATCACCCCTTGTATGATAAATATACACCACTATGATATATCAAACACTAAAAGTATTGTAAGAAATATTAGCTTCGAGTGGTATTCGAACCCAGAACCCGTAATTTATTCAGGTACTCTCACCACTGGACCAGTGGGAACTGTCGAAATATTAATAAACCATTTGAGATGAAAGACATCAACATTAATTATATAGGTGGTAGTGTGGAAAATTAAACTACAATGTTCAGATTAAAATTATTTCACATAATTACCGAAAATTTCCGTCCAGAGAGTTTTTTTTCTTCCATTATTATAATAATGTCACCGTAATCAATGTGATATGCAAAACAAGTTTATGATGCTATACAAAAGAAAAAATGGACGTGCACGATTTGAGACGCAAGTTGTCAACCCCTAGTAATACTGGAGATAGTAAAAGAAAAATACAGATCGAAACAATCTGCTCTTTTGCGTGATAATTTCCGTCCGCTCCCGCTAGTGCATCCAATTCCCTAAGAGTACAATTGAAAAATAAATTGTTCTACATAATTATACACAGAGCCTTTATATAAAAAGAAATACACAATTCATTATCGATGCAGCTGGACACGACACGGTCACTGCAAAATCGATTTCACGGCACGTCACTACAAATCGATTAAGCAATGATCCAAAATTCCCGAAACACAAAACTCAATGCAAAACATCGCACGCACAATTCTTATCGTTATTGTATTCCATCGCTTCGTCTAGACACAACCATGATGCTCTTGTAACAGAAAAAATATCCATTGACCCCAGACGTTGGACTTGATTTACAATTAAATTGTCTTATTTACATAAAAATCAATTTATATTGATTAGTATATTAATTACAAATTACTATGACCACTTTGTAAAGTCAATTTAATAAAGTAAAAGGAAATTACATTTTTTACACATTATTGCTGTATTCAGTATACAGCATTCATACTCACCCAGTCTTGCATTTCTATTTAATAAACAAATTAGTAATATGAAATCATATTATGCATGCAATGGTATAGGCATCACTGACACATTTATATAAAGCTCGGTATAGACAGGGATTCTTCTGTCACCAACACATATTAAACTGTAATATTCAAATTGTTTCCAATACAAAGTGATCATATCATCACAAAGTACAAATTATGACACTTAAGACTATTTAGCCCATACATGGACTTCACGTAGAACAGAATGCGTAACCTTACGCACAAATTTGGATTTATGGATAACCCACATCTAGATCGGTAATCCGCGCAACCCAAAATAAAATACAAAACACTCTTATTTCAATATGACTATTTGAAACAAGAAATCACAATCATATGTTAGCTACACTAGATGTTGCTATCTACAAAATCGTCTTTGAGATAAAATACAAGATGCCATTTCCATTTTCCAAATTATTGACACTGCATGATACATAAAGCATAGTTTCCTACATCCATATAAACTGAAACCACAATAATGCCGCAAAACTCTGTTATGATTAACAGTTTGAAAAACAGATTGGATAAACATTAAAAATTTTGACAAAAAGTCAAAAAAATGTCTTAGTATCTTAGACTATAATTTCATTAAAAGTAACAATATTTTCTACATCTTTTCTCCAGATTGTATTTTTGTCTCGTTATTATTCCCATTGCTTTACAAGTAAAGAAGAGAAACCATTGTTATTAATTTAGTTAGTCATGAAAATTAAAATAATATAACTTTATTGTGTGCAAAAAAAATTACACAATTTCTTTCAAAGTTGTAAAACAAATGTAGTTTGTTTAAATGTCAAGTGTCTCATTGATTTTAACGACTACAAAGTTATTCTAATTTATGTCACCTCAAGGTGTAATATGGGCTAAAATTATTAATATAAATGTTTTACAACACTAGCTATAATGTAATGCAGTATCAAGACTCAATTTAAAAAAGTTTCATTCATTTTTAAATATGACAACGGCAAGTGATTTAGGCGTACACAAACCTGTAGGGTTGCCAGTTTTCCAAAATTCGATATTTTATTAGTAAAAAAATGCATGTCTGCTACCCAAACCAGTGTTGGTGTATTAATAAACATAAAATAACTTAAAAAACCAATGATTTATTCACATGCTGAACTATTTACAAAACGCCATGTATTATAAACATGTCAAATTTATTGCTTATCTTATCACATCATAAGTCTTATAGAGAAATAGTGACTATTACAAAACAGAGTTGGCAACCCTAATTGAAAAAAAAAGTGAATATCCACTTAGGATAGAAAAAAAACTGTCTGCCAAATTGTGAGGTAGAACAGTTGCTTGAAAATTATTTTTATGTTTGTGCAGGACATACAGGATCGGCACCAAATTACATGTCATACAGAAATTGTTGCCTATAGGGTTCGAGATTGTAGATTTAACTGGTAAATATTTAATAGCATACATATGTTTGTAATTATGTGTTATACATACTACAGAAATGAAATGCATTTGAATGAATTTATTGTCAGAAAAAATAACAAATGTATATCATATGTTCATTTCAATACTATAATTTGTTAAATTCACATATACCTACATCACAAACAATAATAACTTGTGTTATAGTCTCATAAAGATCTTGATTATTTGAGTTTTTATATTCAAATGTTGTTTTGTGTATTTTGTAGCATTATAAAACATGATAAAAATTTGTTTATATCCTGGCAATTATTAATATATTACTTTAGGCAGTTCATCTTATGTTTAATTAATTCTGTTGATATCTTTTAGCCTCAAATTCATGTTATATGTAATAAATAAATACTTGTGTATACAATATACTGCTCAAACCTCATAATCAAAGAATCTAAAGTCTATTGTTCCAATTCAAAAATACCTTGGCCAAAAAAAAATCTATTTAGATATTAGATCTCTCTATTTATGCTGTTGAAATAAAATATACATTACACATACTTTACATGTTGCAACATTTGGCAGTGAACGACAAAATTACTAAGGCACTCCTTCATAAGCCTATTACATTTAGTTTGTGGCAATACAAGGTTAAGTAAAAGTGATTAATCAAATGCATTTACTTACATTCTTGAATTGTTTAAATTAGTCAATGGTAAGATAGAATATTTGCTCTTCAGAATGAAAGTAATAGTTACTTTTAGGAAGGTGGCAACATTATTGTATAGATAAATAAAGTCAAGAGCTTGTAATGTTTATTAAGTCAACTTATGTTATATAGGGAACATTCAATATTAGGCCAAAAGGTTAAAGTTATTTACGAGCTGTTCTTGCAATAATCCTAGATTAAATGCCTTTTATTTTGAGTTTTTATTATCAAACAAACTAACCTTATTAAGATTGATATAATTTTACAAAATAGAAATTTTTTGTATTAAAACAAATGGTGATTATATTGGTGAAATTATATTAATACATCCTAATTACCAGATATAATCCACAATCTATATATTGATTGGCAGACAGAGTTTTCTAAATATCAAAACTTACAAAATGCTTCATACTAAAGAACACTTTTACTCCACCTAAGACTCTGCCATCTAATAATGATAAATGAGTATTGATTATCATTTTTAATTCAGCACTTATTGCTTAATCCTAAATGTACTTGAATTTCTAAAGTACTTAATGATTACAAGTAAACAAAACTGTCACTGCGCAAATTTTCTATTGTGGGATAAAGGAACAGTGTTTTGAATATGCAAAATTCTAGTTGTCATGGTTTTAAAATTACAATTATGAAGATTCCGATTTATATAGTCTAATCAATGTTTACTTATTAAAAAATTTGAGCAATGACAGTAATTACAGACAGCTACACAGCTGCCATAGATGAAGCAGTCAACCCTTTCAGAGGGTTTTGTTTTATCGTCAGTACAGAGGGAGGGGGATATTTACAAAAAATTTCAATTAAAGCAATCTCTATTTCAAATTACACTAATAAGCGTCGTTCAAACTTTTCATTAACAAAACATCCACTGATAAGGGTTAATCGCAACAATCTTGCGGAGATACATTGAGTACCAAAACAAATTAGTCCCCCCATTTAGAAAAAAAACTGTGATGCTTCTTTCGTAAATAAATAAGTCTGCTTAAACACTACAATGTTCGAACGGAAGATAGTTCACAACCGGTTATTTCGGTTCCTTAGTGCCCTAGGGCGCGCGCGGCGCCACTCCGTGCATTATATGTCGCCATTTTGACTGATTCCAATCCTCTTAATAAATTCCTCTTGTAGCATCACCGTCTTGATCATGTTTGGATGGGCTCCATACGCAATTGCCTTATCAGGAGTTGAGCAATACTGTTGTGATGCATCTGCGAGGATCACCTGACCATTGCTCAATCCTCCGGATGAATCAATTGTGTTCCAGTATGACTCGCTCGGTGAGTTTGTGTTAACTCCAGGAGGTGGAGCGGCTGGTGCACCTGTGTACCTGAAGTAGGGATTCTTCAAATCTAATGTGTTAGAAGATGAAATGTTTGTTCCTTCTAAATTAATTTCCATTGTCACATCATAGCTCTGCCTCTTATTAGCGAGTAGAAGCACTCTACCAGAGAGAGCTTGGCCTTGCTTAGCAAATATTGGTGTCTCTAATAAGCATCTCACTTGGTACCAATGAGTTAAAGGCTCCGTTGGTGCTGTAGATAGCCAGACATGCTGTGTACTGCCTGCAAATAGCACATCAAACCAAAAGGCAAGCCCATGACAAGTTCCCGATTGGGTGAGCTCAAATCTAAATGGCACTTCAATACGGTGTAAATCAGTTTCGTTGGCATTGAGGAAATCGACAACATGTCTTACAGACCTTGACATACAAATGCGGACATCAAAAGTATCAACAATAGGTTGCCTGAAATATTCTTTCATAGCCGCAGTACGCAATGCACTTAGATCTACTCCATGGAAACAAGTCTGATACCAGAAGTTTGCTTTATTATACTGCTCCATAAAAAGGGCATCATCAGTGAATGGGGCTATATGAAGATCCCCGCGGGTTGGATACATATTGCCACTTGGTTTGAGCCACTTCTTTGCATGTAAATAGGTTTCCAGCATCCGTTCATTGTATAACATATAGCCCATTGGTTCCGAAATAATCACATCCACACACTCAGGCAACTCTATTTCCTCGATTTTGCCCGCAACTACAGTTATACGATCATGCAAACCATTTGCGCGGACTAAGGACTGAGCGTGATGCGCCATATTACTGGCTTCCACTGCATACACCTTCCGTGCACCAGCTTGAGCCGCGAAAAATGACAAAATACCAGAACCTGCACCGACATCCAGCACAACCTTGTTTTTAAAATCGTTTATGTTCGACAAAATGGCACGCTGATAAGTACTCGTCCGTACATAATCTTGCATCATATTTTGCTGTTGGCTCAGGTATCCGTAGAATTGAAAATACTGCATCGCCGAAGAATCCTCTGTGCGTACAGTGAACACGCTCGAGGAGCGGCCAGCTTTGATTTTCGTAACCAGCAAATGGAAATTCTGACAATCGATGTCCGAAGCGAATTTCAAAAACATAGTTTCATTGTCAATTGTGAAGATGTATGACTGGCCCGCTACTCTTGAACACTCACTCTGACTGTGGACAGGAAATTCCAGGAGTTCTTGAGCTAGAACAGGATCGGCACGAATCACTTTAACACTTAGCCCTTGAGGATCGTAATCCACGTTTACGTTTGTAGGGAAATGAAACCGCGACATTAGAGCTCCGTCATTGTTGACGGCGGACACCGTCACCCCGCGAAACATGTTCGCCATTTTAGTAATGCGGCACTGACTCGATACTACTGTTTCAAAATTGTCCACGCGCGTAATGGCAAACAAAGAGAAATGCCGTTGAGAAACTTTTAGGAGGCCGGTGTAAAATCGATCACTCACAAACTTCCTCCCTCCTTTAATCTATGGTTCCAGTGGCAGCGTGCTATTATTTTTTTCGTCTATAGTCCGTGAATGACGATGCACAGAAGCCATGAATTTTTTAGACGGTTAACACACAACTTATATATTTTGAATATTCTATACTTAATTACAATGTTAAAATATATTAATTATTATATACAATTTAAAATATTAAACAAGATTTTTTCCTTTATCAAACATATACTGTACGTACACAAAGGATATATTCATAACGATAAAACTCAATAACCTTTTTTTATATTTATTTCCTTTTCTCTTTGTCTTTATTTTAAGACAGTTAATATTTTATCTTTTTTATTTATTTTTTATTACTATATTTAATATAAGGAAGTTAAACATTATGGCATTATGGGAAAAAATCTTACATAAATCAAATTGATAGTACATCAATTTGATTTATGTAAGATTTTTTTAGTAATATATAAATACGGTATAGTGGAGATGAAATCTTTTAAACTCCAAGATATACGTCAGACAAAGGTCAAATCAAAATAAAGGTCCATTTTGTTTTAATAAAAGATTTATCAATTCTGTTGCTTTATTTTTTGTCGTTGTAGTCCCATAGCGCTTTATTATTTTTCCTTGCATTTTTTATTAAATTCTTTTCTAATGTTGTCTTTTTTTAATAATTAGACATTTATGTATCTAGTATATGTAATTCTAATTATATCATTATATTATATTATATTATAATATTTTATTATATCTCGTGACTGTCTATATTTTTTATGTAATTCATCTCTCTTTGTTATACATCGTACAAGTCCTGCAGTTATCTAAGGTTTGATGTTTCTGTCTCACTTTGGTCATTTATGTGTAAATAAACTGTGCATCTATAGCAGGTTTTATATATAAAAAAAAACCATTGATTTATTTTTTGTTTTACCCTTAGAAATAGTAACACATCCTGATGATCGATTAATGTGGATTGAAAGACTATAGTTAGATCTGGTAATTTAGTATTTAAAATAACATGATTTAGACAGCTATTTTGTCTATATTACAGTGGAGATATTGTACCCAGGTAAAAAACCATAAATTTAAATATTCTAGAGATTTATTATCCTGGGATTCTAAGGCGATATTGATGTTTATGTCTCCAATCAAAGTAACTGTATTAAAAGAAGAGAGGCATGCAAGAATAATTATCTAGTGATTGTCGAGAAATTTGTAGACCAGTTACTCTTTTTTCTTTTAAATAATAATTTACAAAATGTCCAAGGGTTGTCTAGTATTAAGCCTAGAATTCAGAGTTGTTTTTCCTAGTGTCTTCGCGCTGTTGTCGTCGTAAGTATGATGATGTCGGCGACGTACTGTATGCATTGCTTCGTAAGTATACACACACACCCTGCTCCGCCGTCCTCGAACGGTGGATAAGGAACCAGGGGGTTGCTACCCCCAGGAGAGGATGCCCGAGTAAAGGGGAAAGCCCCGAGACCCGTTACCTGCAGCCCTTCAGGCTTGCGGATGCACCAGCGCGCTAGAATTCATAGCTTAAGTCCAAGCACATTTGTCGCACAAATTTTCTGACACAGAGTACTAAGATTTTTTGATTAATTGGTTTTTAACCAAAATTTTAACTCTGTTTAATGGCAACTCGATTATTATTTTGCATTGATGGCGTGTACATCAGCTTTCGTAGAATATTTTATAAATTCTTTCGTATAAACAATATGTGATCGTAAATATATTGCCGTTAATATGCCTATTTTTTTTTCCTTTAGCGAGTTTAGACTATAAATAGTGCGAAGAGCTCTTTTTGTAAATTAAATATAATCTCAACATCAGTTGCATTACGGGAAGAACAGTTATACAATGTAAAGGCTGATATATGTAGGACTTACAATCCTCAACAATACATGACATGAATTCGGATACTGAAATATCTATATAAGATTAATGAAAGCATATGCCCCGTGTATAATATTAGGGTAATTTGAAATGTAGACAGACGAACAATAGAGTATTATTTATAACAAAATAAAGCGCTTTTGGACTGGTACAGTAAGAGAGTTTGCCTGTAATCATAGAAACCGTAAAAGCCTGTTATATCATCATTATAAGTATAAATTGTATATTATGTTGATGCTGATGTTATTAACCTATAATAAATGTGATAGCAAATCCATCTATGAAAACTTAGTAATAATAATATTTGTGAAATGTATAATGTGTGTAAGATGGAGAGAATTTTTTACTAAATTTAACGAATTAAGATGAAATAAAATATAATACGTTACACCATAAAATAATCCTAAGAAGTATCCTTGAAGTCAAACTGAAAGACAGTAGGATATAATGGTGAGTCACAAGTCTTTCCTTTAAGTTTAAAAGATCGCTTTGTGATGATCGCTGATGTTCGATATGAATTTGAGCCATACCTTCTGTTTTTTCTTATGATTTTTAAGATATCCAGTCGAGTATGTCCATAGGATGATAGTACAGATAGTATGGAAAACCGTGTGTTTTTGCCAAGAAAAATAAACGTCTCCTTTTCAGTATCAGAGCCACCGTAATGTAATGTATATGAGGGCTGTCCGAAGAAACTAACGTAGTATTTAATTTTTCATTTTTGTCATTTAAATATTTTTTTTAATGTTTTTAAAGATACTTTCCTTCGTCAAAACTGATGTAAATTCGACTTTTATTGGCATAAGGACATTAAGTTTTGCAAAGACTCGATATATATTTTAAAATCACAATTTTGTATTTGCACATTTGAAGATTTTACATTTTTTTAAACGCATTCGAAAGTAGATGTGTCATACACTTCCGCCTTTAGGTCCCATAGCTGTAATACCGACACTGATGGAATCATCGACCACGTCCAAATGGCTACAGACTCCGTGCAGCAACAGATCCCATACGAAGAGATCGTGATACTTGGCGACTTTAACGCCACCACGCCGAATGGCTTGGATTGCGTACAACCGATCATGCGGTGTGATCTGCTGAGGTCTTTGCATTGTTTGATCCAGAGTATGATCCTCTCACGTGCTCGTTGCAGTTTGCAGGTTATCACCTTGTGCGTCACTACAGGTCACCAGATTGGGACGAGATGCGAAATTTTTTGCATCCTATCTATGGGGGTGGATTTGCTTCTCACTGGATGATTCCTACGATGTTGCCGATTCTATGTCTGATTTGGTACTTCAGGGGATCAAATACTTCATTACTTACTTAATGGTGTCCATCGGGGGCAGATCGCAGCCTTGGTTTGGTCGCTCCTGCAATATAGTGTCACGCTATAAGCAGGAATGTTACTGGGCCTGGACATATGCATTGGCGTCACGGGATGCAAAATCCGTTCTTTAAAAAAAAAGTACAACTCTTCCCCCAGGTCCTTCAAAAGCTTTATTGCAGAGGCAAAATCTGTGCACATTGGCAAAATGGCGAGAGACTAGTTCGCTTCCCTTCGGGTATCCGTGCATTTTGGTCACTCGCCAAAACTGTCCAAGAGAATTTATGACATACATGGCTTTGCGTCATGCAAAAGAGAAAGCTGATTTCTTAGGCACTTTTTGTGTCCAACTCGACTCTTGACGACAGGGAGAACTCACCGGCAACAATCTTGCTGTGTGAGAGTTCTACGCCAGATGTCTGATTTCTACAGAACACAGTGCGCAAACCATTTATCTCCCAACCATACATCCATAAGTCGAATGGGTCTCATGGAATCCCTCCAATTTTACTGACCACGTGTGCTCCAGTGTTGGCTACGGTTCTTACGCGTCTTTTTCGGTACTCCTACTTTAAAAGCATCGTCCCGAAGTGCATACACAGTTTTCGTGTACCCCATCCGTAGAAATGGTGATTATTCAGATCAGTCCAATTACAGGCCTATTGCCATTACCACTTGTTGTTGAAATAATGGAATCCATTATAAACTACCAGCTCAAAAGGGACGTAGTACCCACAAGCTGATTGGCAACCGCCAGTAAAACTACCGTCGGGGTCACTCGGCTAGTGACATTCTGGTGTACGTGACTCATCGATGATTGCCTTAGCGGTTAATCTGGCCGTAGCGAAGGCCTTCGATAGGGTTTGCCACAAAGCTGTTCTTTTGAAGTTTCCTTCCTGTGCTTCCCTACAAATGATGCAATTGGGTCACAATTTAATCCCATGAAGACACAAGTATGCGTGTTTACCGCTCAAAAATAAAGGTTTTTTATCCCTTCCTAATTTTGACAGTCCCCATGCTACTACAACTGGTATTGGAATCCTTGGCGTTGACATATTGAGCAACGTTCAGTTTCGCGGTCACTTGGAGGCTTAGGCCAAATAGGCCTCTAAAAATCTGGTCGTGTTTAATAGAGCAAGACAGTATTTCATGTCGGCCCTCTGTGTGCAACTTACAAAACGCAAGTTCGGCCTCACATGGAATTCTGTTCTCATAGCAGCTCCTTCCATTTCACCGTTTTCAATGGGGAGCGATTCGAATCTTTGATGACCAGGTACTTTCCGATCAGCTAGATTCACTGGCATTGCGAAGGATGTTCCATCTTTATTCATTTTGTACCGAATTTACCATGGGGAGTGTTCTGAGAGTTCGGTTTAAACATCGTTCATCAGAACAGGATTCAAAATTTCATCCTCATCATCACGATACTTAACAATCAACCACTGTGTGTTTTACGCGAAATTTTCTGCCACGCACAGCTACTCTGTGGAATTACTGTCGCCAGCGGTATTTCCGAATCGATACGACCTTCAAGAAAAGAGCTACCTGTCTTAAAGGCTTGCAGCGCATTTTCGTCTCTTCTGGTGTTGTGAATGTCCATGGACAGCGGTTATCGATTATCATCAGATGAGCTGCTTGCTTGTTAGCCACCTATTCTTTGAAAAAAAACTGTTATTAAAAACACCTTTGAACTTCCTGGAGGTCTGTGGGAACAAGAATAAAATATTGCGAATTTATTTATATGATTTGCAATATTTTGGTATCCAAATAGGATAAAATGAAATTTAAATCATTTTATTAATTTATAGTTAAACTTTTCGGATAGTTGGTTGTCAACGTCAAACTCACGCCGGTGAAGGTTAGGTTATAAATATTTTGAATTTTACCCCAGCAAGCAGTTAGATTATATTGTAAAATGTCGAAAAGCATTAAAAGCTTAAAATGGGAATCAGTTCCCGTAGAAGGATTTCCAGCGTCAATGACAGATAAACTTCAAGATTTTATTGCACTCGAAGAATGCACTGAATATGGGCTTGATAGGGATGGAAAAAAATCGAAGAAAGTGAGTATAAGTGGGTTAATATAATATTTAAAATACCCACGTTTTATTTTTTGTAATATTCTACTTAGTTTGCGTTTTTTTATCATAACCACTAAAATACAGCAAACTCTTAGAGTAGAGTAAATAATATTAATGTATATGTAACATAATCTGCAGTAACTAATAACCGATGGATGTTATATTGGAATTGCGGGCTCTTCAAATTCATCCTAGTTCCCATTACTATTATAATTATCTAGGAGGCTGTTTATACTGTAATTTATTTAATTAAAAATAAGTAAAATATCTTGCTTGCAGATTTAAATTCATCTTATTTTTTTTCAGAAAAAAATATCACAGAAACTTAAAACAGTGAACACTCCAGTATTACAAGAAAGAACAATAATACCTAATAAAGTGAAACTTAGCAATGGTTTTATAGTAGAAAAATGTCATATTGTTAAACCATCATTAACTAATGAAGCAGCATCACCAACAAACCCAGATGTACCAACTAGACAAAACTCTATTAGGAAAAGGAAAGAAAAGGCAAAGAAAGAGACAGTTAATACAGAAACAAAACCCAAGAAACGTAAGCTTGGTGATATATCGCAAATAAACACAAAATTAACACCAGAAGATATGTTGACTTGGGCAGAGTTTAAGTTACCAGAAGAGATAATAAATGCTTTAGCGGAATTAGGATTTAAGAGGCCAACTAAAATACAGCAACTGACTTTACCAGCGGCCATTCATGGTAAGTTAATATTTTTAATTTATTTCTTGACTGGTGAAGAACTAGCGAAATAATCACGATTCTGCAGCTTTTACATCCTTCTTACCTATATACATAAATTCTCATTTTTCTTACCTATACATAAATAATTATAAACTATTACTTAGTTATATGACTATAATAAATTATATTACATAATTAGGATGATTATGTAATGATACATGACATATAAACCCGAGTGGTTCCCTTGTTGTGGCTGTTCTAAGAATAACCATTGCAATGTCAAATTTGTGTACTAAAATAATACAAAAGTAAATTTTCAATATCTGGGCTCAGTGTGCAGCAAATAGTTATCTCACTTATCCCATTTACAATTTAAAACACTGAAGGTGATCCTGTTTACTGTTTCTGTCTAACACTATTGCAAAAAAACTTTGTTATTTCCATTTTCATATTTTTTCTGAGCACAGGTTTCTAAATTTCTTTCTGATTCTTTGCCACATATTCCTGATATTGCATCCAAATCCCAATCAAACCTACAATAAGTTAACTGTTCTGTTCATTTGAATGTGTACCATGCTATAATATATTCTATGCAGTTAAGATTATATGGTAACAACCAAAATATAAAGTCATCGTCAAAGTTGTCCAAAAAAATCAAAAGAATATTATTATTTCCTTTCAAAATATTATATTATATTGATTTAAAATATTAAACTACTTAATTTGTGTATATTCTGCTTTTACTTCTAGGGCGAAGAGATATTCTTGGGGCGGCTGAAACTGGCAGTGGAAAAACATTAGCTTTTGGGCTTCCAATTTTATCTGGAATTATAAAGCTTAAAGAAAAAGCTGCAGCCGGGCTAAATGTTTATGACTTGCCATACAAAAAGTCATCTGTTAAAAGGAAAATACGAAAAGTTACAAAACAAAAAATTAGAATGAGTCATGGAAATGAAAAAAAAATGGCATTACAGAAGAAAGAATCTTCAGAAGACGGTTATTCTAGTGCAAATGATAGTGACAATGCAAAAGGAAACATAGACGTAAAAAATGAGGAATTTTTAGAAGAAATAGAAGTTCCGTTAAGAAAGAAGGAAACATCAGTGGATGAAGGAAACGACAGTGACGATGATAACTATATACATTTGTCAGAAATGTTAGATTCTGATGATTTAGCTGAAACAAGTGGCAGTGAAGCAGACAAAGGCACAACTGAAAACAATGAAGTTGACAATGGTCAAGATACAGACGGCATAGACGAGGTTGATGAAAATGGTAATCTAATATATAAACAATAATGGTTATATTCTACGGCTTATCCAATTGAGTTGGTAGTTTGTTCAATTATTGTTTTACCACTTGCATGAAAGTTTCTGTTTTAGTACTATCACTGTAACAACAACAGAATATGGTTTGTATCCTGCAAGTATCATTTCAGTCTACTGCGGACCATAGGCTTCCACAGAGTATGATCCCGAGCCATCTGCATGCAAACTTCCCTCAGATTTGCATAGATTGTCACCAGCCCTATATCATAGTCTATTTGGTTAATTGTTGTCAATGGCATATAATTTAGGGTTTTATCTGCGTAACTTAAGTCCGTAGGTTATCTGCCATTAAATTATTGCCGTGAACTGTACTAATTTTCAGCGTAGTTGGAGTGGTTAACTGGAATGTTAGTAATTTGAATAGCACTACCAGCTTTCTTAAAAAAAAAGTTATTATTTATTTTGATATTTTTAACATATGGGCAAAATCAGTTCATGGTATGCTTCAATCAAATTTCTCGTAGTGTTTGGTGTGCCCTTACACCCCGTAAGAGAATCTGGTATCCAATCACTTTCAGTGTAAGAGTGTAAGAGGATTGATAATGGTAATAATCACATTAACATAACACTAACCACTCCAACTAATTTATTGTGCTAGGAGATGGTTTATAACAACACTGAAATTACTGATTTGAACCTACAATGTTAAGTTTCACAGAGCATACCCTAACAATTAGGGTGTCTATGCCTTAGCAAACTTCAGTTCTCCATTTTCTTACACTGAACATACAAACAGCAAAAACAAGCTTTTTATGCTTGTATTCAGTTAATTGCTCGGATAAGGCAACACATTTGTGCTGCAGCCAGTTTATTATCAGGCAAATAAGTAACATCATATAAGTTAGTGTTACATAGCCTACCAACAATGGTAGTTTAACAATTCTTAATTTATTTATTTTTAGGCATTGGGTGCGTAAAAGTTGAAGACGATATCGAGATGCCGGGTCATGTGGAAATTAGAACGGGGAAGCCACTATATGCTCTGATACTTACGCCCACAAGAGAACTGGCTATACAAATTAGTAGACATCTGATAGCGGCAGCTAAATATACAGGTAATTATATCACAGCCCGGGCTGTTACTTTACCTTTTTTTTCTTTTTACATCCGTTGGAGTAGACTGGCCAATGACATCTACATTCATCCTTAAAAAGATTCACGGTCCACATTCATAATGAACCCTTGACAACCGAGATGGTATGCCTTGTTATGATAACATGTGCAATATGTATATTATCATAAATTTTGGCAACAAACTGTAATTTACATTTGACATACATTGAAAATAAAGTTACTTTATATAAAAACAGACCTGACCTATAGGGCCAAAAAGTTAATATAATAAATAAAAGATAATATTGTGAGGCCCAATATAGTTGTTGCAGGATGAAAATTAAACAAAAACCTATCATTATAACTAAACTTACAATGGACTTTTGCTTAAAGTATGTATGTGTTAAGTTCGATTTTAAAAAATTGATGTTAATATTAAAGAAATCTATATTTGAGAGTTCCTTGTTGTAAAATATTATAAAAAATTGTTATATATATAGTTTATATTTAATTGTGTGGAAACAAAAAGGAGTAATGTACTGGAGGATCGAACCGGAAATGGTAAAGTAGAAAATGGTAACAAGGCGAGAAGCGTTAATGAATCAATTACTGAATTTATAGTTTTGTATAGGAAAATAATATCGAACATTTTACGATTGTTATAAAGACAAACAATTTATATCTACGCAAGGCTACTATTCATTATATTTATGTACTACTCATCCATTTTGTTGTTGCAATAGATTTTAACAAGTAAATATTATAAGTATAACTTTTTTATATTCCCTAAATCTATATATATATATATATATATATATATATATATATATATATATATAATATATATATATATATATATATATATAATTCACTTATTTGTATATTATAATTGATTGTATATGTCAAATAAAAGAAATTAATTCTAAGTAAATACTAGAGACAACATAGTATCCATTTAACTTGTTAGTAAACTAACTTATTTCTCGCAGCAGCATGAATGAGTTGGCTTGACCGAAGACAGACTGCAGTAGCCCCTGAAAATACCAGTGTACTGCTGCTGTGATTGTATGGTGAATGTAAGGATTCTGAGACCCTTATTACAAGGTCACCACACTTGATATCACCAACACATCTGCATTATGATTCTTTATAGAGGATAAAATTGTATCATGGGCTGCAGGAATCACTTAACATCAGGTTAACTGTGTGCTCGTTTCTCACCGCAATAAAAATAAAAATATGAGACCAATGAATAAAAACCTTGAATATATTATATCTGTCTGGGCCCTCTATCTGGAAGCAACACTTCCATTAATAAATTTTATATTACAGGAATAAAAATAGCGACCATAGTCGGTGGAATGGCGGCAGTGAAACAAGAGAGAGTCCTACGTTCTGGTCCGGAGATAGTGGTAGCGACTCCTGGAAGACTGTGGGAACTTATTACGCAAGGGCAACCGCATCTTCAACAGCTCTCTTCTGTCAAGTAAGTGTTTTTAAAAATACAAGTAGCATAATTTATGAGAGTGACAGTGGGGGTGAAATTAGGCAAGTTGCCCAACCACATATTAATGTATTGTCGGTGAAAGAGTGTCTGGCCTTGTGCATTATCAATAATTAGCTTTGTTGTGGGACAATTCATATATAGATATATATATATATATATATATGTTTATTTATTTTATTACTTTGAGAGTAACAAACACAGACAGTTCTCCTGATGGCAAGTGATTCCTGCGGCCCATGACATCTACATTCATCCTCGACAAGTAATCATAATGCAGATGCGTTGTCACCCTTGGGGAATGAGACGGAATGCCCCGTCACCAGTAATAAAGGTCTCCAGATCCCTACACTAACCGGACCAAACACTGCAGCATTACGCTGCAATTTAACGCTGGTGTTCTGTGGGGGCGTGGTCCTACTCCGGTCGAGTTGACCCATTCATTCTGCAGCTAGAAACAAACTGCATTGTAACTTTACCACTGTCATATAGATTTTTTCCATAGATGTATTCAGTAATCGTAGCAAATAACGCTTTTTGGTTTTGGTTAATTCAAATGTGGTGTATATTGTTAAGGACAATACGTTCGTGAACATGTTTGGTTCACATCTAAGTTATTCAACTTTTCACTCGGACTTTTCAGGTAGAGAGTCGGATAGCTTGGCACTTGTCACTTGTAGACACATTGCTTCTGAAGTGTTTAGTTCAGTTTGACCGGCATAGGACCACAGCCCCATACAATATCAGTGTGGAGATAGCACCATAATGCTGCTGTTTCGGTTGATAATCTAGAGAGCCAGCAATTGGCTGGGCATTCCATCTAAATTCTCAGGTGTGACAATGCATGTGCATCTTTAGAGGCCGCATTAATGTCTTGTCATCAGGTGAACTGGCTGCTAATTTGAGTATACTAGTAATGAGAGAATTAGTCTCATAATAAATATCTTTCGGAGGTCGAGATAAATGTGACATTTCCAGGTTCCTAGCAATCGATGAAACGGACCGAATGATTGAGCGCGGTCACTTCGACGAGCTGCATCCACTTCTGGAGCGACTGAACAACGACGAAACACAGCGCAGCACCAGACAGAACTTCGTCTTCTCCGCCACTCTCACTCTAGTGCATGACCTGCCCATACATATGAGAGGCAAGAAGGTAAGAGATTGCTGGAAATTAAAAAAAATATGAAGGTTGACTCTTAGAGGATGCTTCACATCATCAAGTCTGCCTTTTCTATGTGGCTTATGCAAAAATCTTATCAAATAAATTAATTTCAATTAGAAAGAGAAATTTTTCAGTGGTAGAGTTAGTTTCTGGTTGCAATATGAACGTGTCAGCTCGATCAGGAAAGGACCACACCTGCCACAGACTGCCAGCGTGGAATAGTATAACGCCTGGGTTTTGTGCTGGGCGAGTGTAGGAATCCGGAGACCGTAAGGGTCCTGATATTAAGGAACTGACATTCCATCTTTGTCTTCCAGTGTGAAACTTTTGCTGAGGAAATAGGTATCGTGGAACTCGGTCATCACTTACCGTCAATTGTGTGCTCACTTGCCATCTCACTTAATAATTAAAGTAAAAGGATTTAAAAAATCAAGAAAAAAACAATAGTTGAACATATTTTTTTTATATTGCAAACATGTTGCAGGTCACACCACGTGGTAAGATCATAAATAGGAAGATAGAGAAGATGACTCCGGAGCAGAAAATCAAAAGACTGATCACGATGATTGGAATGACAGATCCCAAGGTCGTGGATATAACCACGGAGAATTTAGGTAAGAGTGATTCGAAATGTTCAGTACCCAATAGTAATAATACATGATAAAATACAATTACACTGCAGTTTAAATGTGGTAGCAACATAAATGGGTCTGTTCGACCTGGGAGGGCTCTATGCCCTCACTGAATGCTAGTGTGAAATGGCAGCATAACACTGCTGTATTTCGTCTCTTGCGTGTAGAGCACCCAAACTTGAGTTACGGGTAAGCAACTGTCCTGTCCCAAAGGTCAAGGGTGATCAAGGGTCTGTGAATGGTGATCATTGCTGAGGAGGGATTTAGACTTTAATATTTTAATACTACAGTCGTCAATTATTATCAGGTGAACTGAATGCTGAAGCCACCTGGCTTTACCGATGGTAGAACTAATTATGGTTTACTAATTATATTATCACACTCTGACACTCAATTGTTAACTTTCTGTCTATGTCTATTATATTTACTCTATAGCTGTCCATAAGTTTCCTTTTACTGTATTGACGGTGACAAATCAGCACACATTCACGTTTGATAAGGAATTGTAATACAGTTGTGGTCACCCGTGTGGACAAAGATGGAATGCCTTGTCACCTTGTAACCTCACCAATCAAAACACAGCACTGTTGCGCTGCTAATTTACCATGGTATTCTGTCAGTGTGTCCATGTCCATCCCCCAGTCAAGTCTGCCCATGCTACAGCTAGAAGTAAGCTGCAGAGTGGTGCACAATGTGATATAAAAACTTTAGACATTAAAATGATAATATAAATAATATGTGTAGACCATTTTCAATTTATTTATTTATTTATATGATTTATAATTTGCAGGTGCGGCAGAGACATTGACAGAATGTCGGATTGCCTGTTCCTTGGAAAACAAAGATGCCTATTTGTATTATATACTGAAAAAACATCCGGGCAGGACTATAGTGTTTTGTAACTCTATAGGCTGCGTCAAGAGGTAATATATCTTCATTAGCTTCATCCAAATGTATGTGTTTATGTATGTATGAATGTAATGTAAATTTTTAATTCAGCTATCATTCACTTCCGGACATACTAGGCAACAATGACACCATATTTTAATAACTAAAGAAATAAAACAATGTAAAAAATACTAAACCTAAAATGATCACATGTGGCATAAACAAAGAAAAGCAAAATTACAGTCTATATATATATATATATATATATACACATAGTCGGGCCATATGTTCTGTTACAAATGAAAAAGCCTTTTTTTTATTAAGTAATGTAATATTATTAAAATTTATACCTACATATTTGTTAGTCAGTAAGAAGTCAGTCAAAAAGTAAAAAAAAATTCTATTCGAAATGCACACCTTTGGCTTTAATACAGGCCTTTAATCTGTTTGGCTACGAATCTATGGATTTACGCACAGTTTCCAAGGGAAATTTCGCCACTGCTTGCTCGAAGGATTTTTTAAGAGACTCAATGTCGCCGTGTCGTTTAGAGCAGGCCATGTCCTCTAAAACTGACCATAATTTGAAGTCTAAAGAGTTGAGGTCTGGGCTAGATGAGGGCCAGTTTTCAGCTCTTATAAAGTCCGGAACGTTAGGTTTCAAGCCAGGCTTGGGTAGCTCGTGCCTTGTGACCTGGTGCAGAGTCCTGCTGGAAAGTCCACCGTATATTTTTAAAAAGTGTATTGCTGAGAGGTTTCACAACATGATCTAAGACTGTATCTTGATACACTTTGGCTGCGGTTTTCACTCCTTTTTCACAAAAAAGTTTTGTGTCACCTTGATAAGACACGCCCCACCAAACCATCACTGACGCAGGATGATGACCACGTTGTACCTTTCCGACCACTTGAGCAGCTTCTTTAGAACTGTGAGCGTACACTTTATCATTTTGCTTATTGTAGTGTTCTTCAATCGTGAAATTTTTTTCATCGGTAAAGAGGATATTTCTGTGCCTTTCACCTGCGTATCGCGACAGAAGGCGTTTTGTTCGATCCACTCTCTTTAATTGTAAAGATTGATTTAGGGCGTATCCTGTATATCGACGATAAGCACCGAGCTTCAGGTCTTGTTTTTAATTGTATATGTATATATAAATTAGATATGTTTACATTGAATTAAGTATATCTCATTATAAGAAATTTCAGATTGGCACAGCTGTTCACGTTGCTAAAGTGCCGCCCTCTGCCGCTACACGCCAGTATGCCGCAGAGACAGAGGCTGAAGAACTTGGAGAGGTGAGGAGAAACAGAACAGACGGTTCAAAGTGCTGTGGCATGCCTAATACTAGTATTTGCAATGGTAGCTGATCTTTGTATGTTATTCCATCAGGTTCCGTGACGATGCCCACGGAGTGCTGGTCGCGACCGACGTGGCCGCCCGCGGGCTGGACATACCCGACGTGGACCACGTCATACACTACCAAGTGCCGAAGACAGCTGAAGTGAGTTTTACCTTTATTTTATTTATTTGTTTGTTTAAACTTTATTGGTCACACCTAACAAAAGGGATACAAAGGGCAGACTTAATGCCTTATGGCATTCTCTACCAGTCCACCCGTGGCGTGGAGAGACATCGTGGAAGGTGTGGTGCATACATTGTTAATTAAAAAATTATCTTGAAATGTTATATATATATTACGAAGATATTACATGTCATGTACATACTGTATCCCGAATCTAAAAAATACAACAGTGGTAGAGCTACGATGCAGTTTGTTGCTAGCTGCAGAACGAATGGGTCAGCTCGACCGGGCAAGGATCACGCTCTCAAAGAATACCATAACGGTGCTGTGTTTCATCTGGTAAAGGGATCTGGAGACCTTTATTACTGGTGACGAGGCATTCCATCTCAGTCCTCAAGGGTGACAACGCATCTGCATTATGATTCCTTGTCAAGGATGAATGTAGATGTCATGGGCCGCAGGAATCACTTGCCATCAGGTGAACTGTGTGTGTTTGTTACTCTCAGTGTAATAAATATTTTTTTTTATAGTTATGTTGAAGTTATGCTTCTGTTGGCGCGTTTGCATAAAATAATGAAGTTGGTTTCTAATAGTCTCCCAAGTCTTGGTGAGAACCGATTACTATATTCAAGGTAGTTGTTCAAATACATCTGACATGTACAACGCGTGTTTTATATCAGTGGAGATAAAAGATATATATACAGACAAGATACATTTGTATTATGTATTTGTGTGTGATTTTAAATTATACATGATGGTGGTAAATGATAATTAATTTAATTAAACTTCGTCTTTCATTCACAAACGAACAGTACAGGCGCACGGGACACTTTTTGAGATAATTTTGTTTTTTTACGCTGAAGACGTAAAACTCCTTACGTGCCCACGTGTGTACTTACGAACGCACAGTTTTTTTTTATTATTATTTAAAAGTAAAAAAATATTTATTTATGTTCTTACAGAATTATGTGCACAGGAGCGGCAGGACAGCTCGCGCTACAAAGGAAGGCCTCACTATACTGATGATGGAGCCATCCGAAGCCTACTCGTATGGCAAGTTGTGTCGTACATTGAACAAAAGTAAGTTCTATGTACATAGAAATAGAGTTCGATTTTGTATGATAGTTTCTTTTTTAAGGAATTTAGGAAGACAAACGTCACACGGTGTCGTACTTCAAGTTAAAGTAAGTTCTATTTGTATCGAGTTAGAATTATATTTTGTTTGATATTTTTTTAAGGAATTTAGGAAGACAAACGTCACGCGGTGTCGTACTTCAAGTTAAAGTAAGTTCTATTTGTATCGAGTTAGAATTATATTTTGTTTGATATTTTTTTAAGGAATTTAGGAAGACAAACGTCACACGGTGTCGTATTTTAAGTTTAAGAGTCGACGAGCTCTAAAAATTAAGCCTTATTAATTAACACAAGTATTTATTTAAAACTTTCAAGATACTGTATAAGTTGTGTCACTGTATAACTTGTTATAAGAATGAGTAATTGTTTAGTAACAAGTAACGTTGTTGTACTTTTCAAAAACTCAACAAGTCGACAAGCGTGCACAAGTTCGTACGAGATGAAATACTCGGCAATTTTACGTTTATTTTTTCTGGTTAAATTTTGATGAGAAAATCATGTCAAGTTTACTCATTTTCTTCTCCTTCGCCATAAGCGCTCAGTGGAGACATCTATTAAGCAACCAGCACAACGGTTAACCATCATCCAATTTGGCCTGTTCAGCAACGGAGCTGGCAACATTCCCGGTATCGGAGCAGAACATACCGACCGTGCGCGAGCTGGTGACCTTGGCGAGGGAGGTGGACACGTTGATGTTGAAGCGGAGGCGCGCCACGCAGGCCGAGGGCTGGCGGGAGAAGGCGGCGCGTGAGATGGACATCATCATCGACGATGACGACGTGTATCCTTTTTGATTTTTAACTCTACAAACGGTTATAGTGGACACCATGTTGAATTCACGACCCTGAACCAGCATCGACTCCACTAACGCCACAAAGAGACAGCTTCAGTCGCTTCTCGTATAGCTCACAGAATTAAAGCTTACTCTTGAAATGCGGGTCGAGAAACTGATGAACGATTGTACTAATCCGTTCAATAAATAACTTCGGCCAGCGTGTGTCGATAGGAGGTTTTTACGTTGGGGCCTAATGCTGGTGATGGAGTTGCTCCTGGTCAATTTCGACTTTGGCAAATGCTATGGAAATGTTCTGGTTATCAACAGGCGAGATCAATTGTGATATATATATATACATACATATATAATATAGGATAAATATATACATATATACTTACTTTTATGTATTTTTTAGTTTTTTCTTACAATACCTACCACACTACCTACACTACCACAATATCTGTCCACGCCGCGGGTTGACTGCTAGAGAATACCTTAAGGTATTATGTCCGCCCTTTCTACCCCTTTTGTAAATGTGACCAATATAAGGTATATAATATAAATAAATAAAAAAGAATAGCATCCGCTACCGGTGATGAGGCATTCCATCTCAGTCCACAAGGGTGACAACGCATCTGCATTATGATTCCTTGTCAAAGATGAAAGTAGATGCCATGGGCTGCAGGAATCACTTGTTATCAGGTGAAATGTGTGTGACAGATTCGTCCTATTATTTCTTGCAAACTTGGTCCAAACCAAACGGGAGAACAAGGTTTGTTACAGTCAGATAAAATGTGTCACTCATCTTAGAATCCATCATGACTATTACAATTTTAGAACCTTGACTCACGACCACAGACCACGTAAAGAGGTAGACCCGTCCATAGACAAGGCGTTGAAAATTAAGAAGAAGCGATTAGAGGCTCTATTAACGAGGCCCATCTTCCCCAAGGGTTTCTCCTTCAAGTTCCCAACGCTGAATGACAATAAGCCTCAAGAACTGATCCAGAATGCTTTACAGGTAATGTATACATATATTATTTATAAGCCTAATGGTTTAGGGTACATCAAAAAAACTCAAGAAATCTGCGAGAATGTTTTGTAGGTTAGATTATGTGTATATATATATGTTTACATTATAATTATTATATGTTTTATTATTTATGTATTAGTTAATAAATTTATGCATGTTTGTAAGTAAATATAGTCCTGTATTTTTTTTTTTTTTGAGTACTGTTTTGTATCCCGATAATATGTCCAAACACCAGGTTCCAGCATAACATATAATGGATATCGATATATGTAGGTTATTGATGCTTTGTACATTATAACTGAATATTATCATTTACCATAATTGGTATCTAATAATCTTTAGCTGTTTTTAATTTCCAGGTCATGAAGCAAGCTCTAGAAAGCGGTGAATTAAAGAAAGAGAAGAGGAAAAGCAAAAATGAGCCACTGCTAAACCTGCAGAAGCAATTTAAGAAATAAATTATTTTGTTAAAATTAAATGTTTTTTTACTTCACCATGACAAGAAAATTGTTAAGAAACTGGTCCGTTACACTGCGCGTAAGGGTTTGTTCGTAAGAAAAATTAGGAAACAAGGAATCAAACCATGAGGTGTTACCACAGATCATATTAAAATAATCCTATGTACTTAAGTTAATAACTAAGTTAAAAACAAACCCTGAATCCCTACACCTTACGAATACACAATAGTGTCAAGTTGCTATTTCAGCTACATACTTTAATTATTTTATTATTACTTTAATAACATTTTTTTTTAATTTTGTGATGCGGTTTGAATGCATTAAAATTCCTCCCAATTTCTACGACGGCGACATCTTCTGGTTATTGCTTGAGGACGTCAACTGCGCAGAATATTTCATAGTGCCGAAACCATTTTCGCAAACACAGCGGCACTCACTAGACGTCCCCATCCCTAGTCCGATGTAATGCTCGTTGCAGTTCGGAGGTCGGAGGTGGGTTCAGATGCAGAGTCAGGCACACGGAACGTGCTTACAACACCTCCAGACCCGAGAACTGACAATGTGTAATGCACAAATATTGCTCCTCGGGCAGGCCTCGCGACGCAGCACTCTAAACACCGCAATACGAGGTCGTCAATATTTCTTTTCTACGGAACACCCTGTTCATGGAATCCCACAAGACAGACTGGTGTTATTGACTTGAGATGATCCAAAACACAATTTATTTTCACCGATATTGATTATCGGATTTTGGATAAATAAATAATATTATAATTTTTAACTTTCTTTTAATCACTCGAATAGATATCTGTTACATTTATCTGTTTGCCAAATCGCATTCTTCGAAGTTTTTAACAAATCTATCATAAAAATTTTAAAAAACATCTTAATTTGCATAAACAGAAAATTACTTAAAACTACTTATTGCTGGGATCTCCCTTTTAAGCTTATGTAAATACTTGTGCCAGAAGGCGGGGCTCTTCCATATCTTTTATTAATTGTATACATCTATTTTGCAAATACTAGTTTTAAATGTACAGCTTATAAATATGCCTGCGCGTGTGTGTGTGTTTATAAAAAATGAATTTCTATTATAATTTCCAACGCTTGTGTTAGGTTAGGTTAGAACCATCTGTTCACAACACAATAGTCGAATGGCGGATACGAATAGCCGTACCCTAAACCTTTAGGCTATTGACACTTCAACACTTATTTTATGTATACAACTTAATTTTAAAAAATATAAATTATTTAAAAAAAAAGCTCTATATGTCAAATAAAGTTCCCGCCAAAATAACCATTCTAAATTTTAATCTTCGAGCTCCCGGCAAAAAAACATCTTGCGCTTTGTGCCTTGAAATCTAGTCTTACTGCCGCAACACTTATTTTTTAGAAAACGTAATTTTTGCGGAATACGAAACATATTTAAAGAACATATATTAAATTTTAATTTTATATAACAATACAATACTATACTATGATCTGGTATATGAATTCTATTACTCTAGTTATTTAAAGCAGTTCAAGTACCATGGCCGCAGAGTGAATTTCGCAAAACATAATTGAACCTATTTCATAAACAGGTAAGCTAGTAAACAAAAAAGACTAGTAAAAATAACACTTCCACTGTAGTTGAGTGCGCTATTGTTTGTGCTTTTGCGGCGGTAGCGACGCAGTGTGTGAGATCCTTTGGCGTTTATATCACAGTCTATGGTATTTGATCGTATGACGTTTGCATAATACTGAGCGGAGTCACGAGGTGTGCGTGTACGTTCTGGATCATTGAAATCCACTTCGTACAGGCCAAATTTAATACTGGAAAATAAAGATAAATTAATATTGAATAATAATTATTAAATAAAAATAATATCATAATAAATATAGTAAAAATTTAATAGGTTTTAAAAAGCCTAGTCGATGCGAAAAGTGATATTTAAATATATCTTGTAATTTTTTAGAAAAGCTGATAATATTCACTAAGTAAGACTTTCCAAAATAAACATCACTCATATTGACCTGTGCTAGGATATCTCCTACGCCGGAGAGGTGTTTTATCACAAAAATTAAGAAGGAATTAAATGTAATTAGGGACGTGCGGTAGAAGTAACACTTTTTTGGCAAAGTTAAACTGACTATGGGGAATTTAAGGGAGATGGTAAAAGAAACTTTGTGTATATTTTAATTACAATGTGAATTATCTGTTGTGTTGTTTTTAAATAGTAATGAAAAAAAAACGAAAACCCTTCCCAGTTTTTTCGTTTTGTCATTCATCGTTCAATAATTTTCGTAAAGTTTCAATGAATAGAATAGAACTAAGAATTAAAAAACAATTTGCAAAAGTTTTATTTATGTTACTTACCTATAACCATCTAACCATTCGAAGTTGTCCATCAGCGTCCAGTAAGTATAGCCTAAGACTTTAGCTCCGTCCACCCAAATAGACAAAAGCACCTGAAATATTCACAATAAGTAAAAAAAATAAAATAATGTTACTCCACTACAAATTATGTCACTATTTTTACAGATGTGTTGTGACACAGACACAGAGTTATGCCACTACAAAGCAACGCAAGCAACGAAATCGAAAACACATTGGTATCACAAAACAATACATATATATAGCAAGTTGGTTAAATCCTGGTTCAGCACCAAAGCAATGCGCTAAACGAAAAATGACCTCTAGAAAGTTGATGGTCACTGTTTGGTGGTCTAGTGCCGGTGTGATTCATCACAGTTTTTTACCAAACGACATGATCATTACTGCAGATGTGTACTGTAAAGAACTGAAGACAATGATGGAGAAGCTCGCACATCTGCAACCAGCTTCGGTCAATCGGTTGTCCCCGCTGCTCCTACATGACAACGCGCGTCCCCATATTGCACAACAGACAGTCTCCAGGCTGCAAGAGTTGGGGTTGGAAACTCTCCCTCACCCACCAGACCTTGCACCCACCGACTATTACTTTTTCCAAAATTTGGATAACTTATTAGCGGGAAAAAGTTCAATTCCCGAGAGGGAGTACAAAATGCCTTTGAAGAGTTTGTTGCCTCCCGTCCAGCTGACTTTTATAAGGAGGGCATTAATAAACTACCACTGCGTTGCCAAAGAAGCATAGATTACATGGGTGATTACTTTGAATAACAGAAATAAAAAAGTTTGAAAAATAATACTTTAACTTATTTCATACAAAACGGCAATTTCATAGGTAAAGACCTATTATTTGGGAAAGCAATGATTTCTAAAAAAATTATTTACACCATTTGGTGTTTGCACAATCTATATAAAAGTATTAATTATACCGTGTTCTACACAAATAAATTTGTATAATAAAAAAAGTTTTTTGCTGTCTATTACACTCAATAGATGGCTGTTAAAGCAGATAATAGTTACTCGCGTAACTTTTGATAGATGGCATAATAAGTACTTTAAGCCAAAATTAACAGATTGCAGACTTGGTTGTTTAATTTGGTACCGCTGTGTTTCGTCAGATAAGTGAAAACCACAACTTATAATTGGTGACGATCTCAGCGCTAAGAGGCGATAACTCTTTCTTCACTAGGTAGGATAAATTTAGATTTCCATGGCTGCAAGATCACTTACCATTTTATATGCACTGTATGTACCACAGATACGTGTTCAGTTCCGATATGAGATCTATCACCCTAATATCATAAAATAATGATTCGATCTCACCTGTTCCAAGTAGTCTTTGATAAACTTCACCCTGTTCTCGTCATTCAGCTGACTGCCAAAGCTCGAATAACCGTTCTCGGTGATCAGGAAGCCCACGTTACCATATTGCTTCATCAGCCAGGCAATCTGACGACGCAAGCCTTCGGGGAATATCTGTAACGACAACATTAATATTGAAGTTTTCTTATTAGAAAAGGCCAATAGTATAACACAAATTACATTAATAATAAATACAAGAATATTTCTATAAACATTCTTAAGTTAAAATTACTGATTTGCGAAGAATTTGAACCTCTGCTCTCTGACGGTTCTGAGTCATTTCATATCAGCACTACCATGCACTGAGCTCAAGAGTCTACTGATAACGTTCTTCAGATACGGGATCGCTGGTTACTCTCACGTAATGTCTAAGTTAAAGCTATATTATCGGGTGATAATCAACGAAGTTCAGTGTTCAGTCCAGTGAAGTTCATGAAATATCTTGGTAATTGGAGCGTGTCTGGTGTGATCCGTTCTTGCAACCACAAGGGTACATATATAAAGTCCACCCCACGTATAAGAGAAATGATGTACAACTAATAACTAACTAACTAAAAATATTGGTTCTAAAATGAATGGGAATCTCGAACAAATCTTTAGCAATATGAATGGGTTAGCTCGATTGGGTAAAAACACTACTGTGTTTCGTCTGGTGAGTGTAGGGCTTCAGAGATCCTTATTACTGGTGATCTGAGATTCCATGTCAGTCCTCAGGGATGACAACGCATCATCATCCTTGTGGAGTATGAATGCGAGTGTCATGGTCCGCAGGAATCACTTGCCACCAGGTGATCTGTATTCTCGTTTGCCACCCTCAAAACGTAAGAAAAAAGGAATTGTGTATTCACCGGCAGTATCCCCGAGGCACCGTAAGGCCAATCGGGATCGGATGATAGAACCGCGTTGATTTCGGGTGAGCCGGTGATAAACCATACGCCTGGGTCCTCGCCGGGTTTCGCGGGTCGGATCTTGGCCGTGGTGTAGTGATTCAGCGCGTAAAAGTCATAGGAACCTGTGAGAAAGAATATTTCATTACGTGGTTAGGTAACGATGCAGTTATAAATTAACACGACTAAAAAAAAGTTCTGGTCCGGAGACCTTATAACAAGGCATTCTTCCATCTCAAATACATGACAAATATAATAATAAATTTAATTATAATACATATATTATAAATGACTAAATTGTTCATTCGACGCTCAGCAGTCGCCGAGAACGGTCGCCCGGCACCCCGCCACGACCGTCCCGAGCTACCTGCCCCCGAGCGAGCCACCTGCGCACCCATTGTTCCGAGAACAATACACCGAGCAATTTTTATTGCTGTTGCTATTATGATCCGAATTTAGTTTCCAAGAAAGCTATTGTAAAGCCACCTGGGTGGTTACACTAGTGGATACCTTGCAGTGATAACTAAGCTAGTGTAGGGCAAGCCCCGTACGCCCGCGGTTCCCCTTCTGGGAAACGCAAGATAGCGGAAGGAGTCGACGTAGACTTGGCCTTGGGTAGTGCCCTAACCAAGGTTGACCAACCCGCTAGACTTATAATTGTCTCACGCGTATGTTTAGTTAGCTCTAAGCACACACCCAAGTGCACAAATAAGATTGGCACTTGGACGCACTAGGGCTACACAACTAGGCACACATCCTCCCTGCCTATACCCGGCACAGAGGGAAGTAGGCTACTCACCCGGCACCCCACCGGAGGCCACACATCCCGCGTAAGAAGATTATTAATAATAATAATAAAAAAGTTGGTGTACAATGGAGAATCCAACCATGGATTTCCTTGTGCCCTTGTCAGCTGCCTGAAGCGTAAATACCCCGATGTCTTCGAAGACATTATAAAAGAAGAACAACCCCTACCGGAGGGGCAAAAATCACCCTCAAGGGCCTCCGCCTCATCGTCCTCCTCGGTCTCCGAAATGGAGCTAGATAGCCCTTCGTCCCCCGAGGATCTCCCGCAAGACACCAGCGATTTCACGCTGGTGGAAAAGAAGCGTAAAAAGCGAGCTTCACCCGCCCCGACGCCGCCACCGAAGGCGAAAAAACGGGAAATGGACCGATGACCATAGAGCGGTCACCTGCTACTTACAAGACAAAGGTGTATTTTTCCACACCTACACCCTGGCAGAAGAGCGCCAACTCAGAGTGGTTATTAAAAACCTCCCGCGGGAAATCCCCGCGGAGCTCATCAAAGAGGACCTCCAGGCTCAGAATCCGTGCATAGGATGTACAGTGGGTATAACAAAAAGCCATTCAACATGGCAATTGTGGCCCTCGAAAGGTCCGAGGCAGGGAAGCAGGTATTTAACCTGAAAACGTGCTGCCACCTTTCTGGGCTCACAATAGAGCGCCCTCATAAAAACGGCCCTCCGGGCCAGTGCTACAACCTCTACGTCCCGCATGGAAAACTCCTATCGGCGTCGCTCAAGCCCGGAGGGGGCTGCTCAACCGGACGGCCGGTTAACGAAAGCGACCTCGACCTAGTGTGTCGACGTCTCAGCCCTTGCAAAAGCCCTAAGGGATTCCAATGGCAGGCCCGAAATCAATATTGCTGCCACAATGCGCTACCAACATGTAGTGTCAGCCATCGTCAACTTTCAAGCATAGAGGGCCTTTACAACGGCAGAGTAAAACCACGTTCCCTTAACGTCGCATTTTTTAACGCGAACGGTATTAATAATCAACGCGACGAAATCTTCAATTTCGTTCTCGATCACCAAGTCGACGTGCTCCTAATGCAAGAGACATTCCTCAAACCGCACATTCGCAATCCCAACATTGTGAATTATAACATCATTAGGAATGATAGAACTTCCGCCGCTAATGGCGGAACTCTCATCTACTATAAAAAGTCCTTGCACTGCGTGCCCGTCGATACGCCAACCCTAATCTTCCTAGAAGCCTCGGTCTGTCAGCTAGCCATGACCGGCCACGCCCCCATCACAATCGCGTCCGTCTACCTGCCTTGCCGACGTGACGCACAAGTATTACGAAGCGACTTCGTGGCGCTCCTTTCCCTTGGAAACTCAGTCATTTTGGCAGGAGATTTCAATAGCAAGCACACTCGGTGGAATGCAATTAAAATCAACCCCCGGGGGTTGGCTTTAGACTCGCTATTCGACTCACTCGACTTCGACGTCGTAGCGCCTACTACATCTACCCATTTTCCATACATATTGGGTCACGCACCGGATGTGCTATATTTTGTGCTATATATTGCCATCTGTAAGAACATCAACCTCCCCTTCCAAGGCATAGAAGTAATCCATAAGCTCGCTTCCGATCATCGCCCCGTCCTTATTCGGTTAGGGCCCTCCGCCCCAACCCACAGCCAAAACCATTGTAGACTGGCACCGACTCAGGAACGACTTGAGGGAAGCCACATCACCACACCTAGATGCTATTCCTAGGAACATATCTTCAGTCAACGACACGAACCTCGCAGTTCATGCCCTCACTAGGCACATCCAGACCGTAGTCGAGGATTGTTCGAGGCAGGTTCTCTCGGTGGAAGACCAACGATGGACCCTGCCAAACGACATAAAGAACCTAATGAGATGCAAGAATGCGGCGACTCGTGCCTACGACTTATATCCCACTGAAAGTAACCAGCTGGTGCTACGTACCCTTCAGCATGAAGTCCGATCACGCATAGCCCAGTATAGGAACCATCGGTGGGATAATCACCTCTCCAACATCGAACCTTCCCATCTCGCCTACTGGCGACTTCCCAAATCCCTTAAAGGGGCCAACGCCCAAACAATGCCTCCCTTAGCGCGTCCCAATAAACCGCCCGCCTTCTTAGACGAAGAGAAAGCTGAATGTCTGGCTGACAATCTCAAACTCCAATGCTCACCGAGCACCCTACCGATCGACGCTGCTCACCTTGCAATGGTTAACAGCGAGGTCGATCGGAGGAGTAAGGAACCACCTCTCCCGGCCCCGACGGCATCACCAACAAGGTGATGAAACACCTACCCATGTCCATTTTACACCTACTGGTGATAATCTACAACGCGGCCATATCCAAAGGCATATTCCCGAACACGTGGAAGGAAGCCGATGTCATAGGGATTCTCAAGCCCTCAAAACATCCAACCGATCCATCAGCCTATCGACCCATAAGCCTACTCAAAGTCTTGGGTAAGGTATATGAAAGGCTCATCCTCGCCCGCCTCAAGGACTTCATGCTGTCCCGAGGGCTGCCAATCAATGAGCAGTTCGGGTTTCGCAACCAACACTCATGCACACATCAAGTGCACCCCATCACGGAGCACATTCTCAGTAAATTTCTTCAGGGCTACCAAACTGGGGCACTTTTTCTCGACGAGGCGAAAGCTTTCGACAAGGTCTGGCACAACGGGCTCATATACAAAAATATGAGCTCGGTGTGCCAGATCGACTCGTACTTATCATACGAGACTTTCTCCGAAATCGAACCTTTCGTTACCGCGTCGAGGGAACGTGTTCCGAGGTTCATCCCATTTGTGCCGGAGTACCACAAGGCTCCGTCCTAGGTCCTACTTTATTCACACTCTACACCAACGACATACCGCGCATTCGCGGTGTAGAGCTACCCCTTTTCGCCGATGACATCGGCCTCTACGTGTCTGGATTTAAACCAGACGCTATTTGTAAACGCCTCCAATCTGCAGCCAACGCCTTAGGGAAATGGTTTCGGAAATGGAGGATCGAGGTTAACCCCACCAAAAGTGCAGCCATGTACTTCTCTCGACGCAACAAAACGCCGCATCCCCAAACTATAGAGTTATTTGATCGTCCAATCCTCTGGGAAAAGACAATCAAATACTTAGGCGTCACATTAGATGAAAGGCTCACCTTCGGTCCGCATATCAACCGCGTACGGAATCGAGCAGCGTTCGTCCTAGGTCGTTTGCACCCATTACTCAATAAAAATAGCAAAATGTCCCTGCGTAATAAAATTACACTATACAAAGCGTGCATCCGACCCATAATGACATACGCAAGCCCCGTCTTTACGCATGCCTCCCCGCGTCACATTCACCGACTTCAGGTAATACAAAATCGTTTCATGCGCAAGGCCACCGGTGCGCCGTGGTTCTTGCGTAACGAAAATCTACACATAGAGCTTCAGCTGCCGACCATAGCTCAGTACCTGAAGCAGGCTTCGCCGATATTTCGACTCTGCCGTTACACACCAAGACCCTTTGATTGTAAGTGCCGCCACTTACAATCCCATCGAAAATCACACATTTACCCGCGTCCGAAGGAGACCGAGGCACGCCCACGACGACCCTGACGACGCAACCACCAGGGCCCAAGCCCTTCAAAAAACACAACAGACATACATTGCACTCTCATATAAAGTTATAGTATATATAATATAGTCGCGATACCGCCATGTCACTGGCCGTTTCTCTCCAGTCCATACAGATAGAAGCGTTGCTGGAGTTTCTTGCGTCACTTCTTCTCCTGCGCCCACGCATTCTGAAGTGGTGGTACAGGTAGTTAATAATAATAGTGATATTAATTAAGGTAATCCTCTGTCAGAAGCAACTGACCGAGCCGAGGTTCGGCCCTCTCGGGCACCCTTGAGTCAGACGCTCTCGCGAAACAGGGTAACGGTCCAAGCCGAGGCTCCCTTTTCGGGAGCCCCTGCGCTGGTTACTCATATATAGAGGTCTCGACTGAGAGCCATAAGCTCTCGGTCACCTCTCAACCCGGTGAAACTGTAAAAGCCCTGGGGCTAGCAGCGGCCATCAGCCCGAAAAAAAAAACAAATCTAAATTGTAGCAAGAAAAACTCGTAGCATAAAAACTCCAATGTACAAAAAGACGCATTTAATGCAAATAGTAAATTATAGGAGTATATAATAGTAAATTACTTTTTATATAGGAGTATAAACTCCTATATAAAAAGCAAATGCATTTTAATATTTGACAAATAAATATTTAAATTTATAGTTCCAGTCCAGAGAAGCAGAATTAAGTGAACAAGTTACACGATCTTACCCTTTATCAGTTTGATTTCTTCCTTTGTAAAAGACGGCAGTATTGACCTGTTGTAGCCTAGTTTGCGACTATATTCCTCCATTGCTTTCTCAATGGAAGGTGGCCAGCCTCCCGTCTTGGAGTATATCGGATGAGAGTAGCGGCCAGCCTGAAAATATTATTCACGTTAATGTAAAGTTACTAACAAATATATTGACAGCTAAGGAGGCAGTAAATACTTTTTTTTAAAGAATACTATAACTCGTGTTTTGAGATTTCTAGCCGAGGAACCATATTTGTGAACACAAATTGTTGCTCTTCTGACTGGGTGTATTCTATATATATTCCGCACTCCATTTGAATCTTCCTCCGATTTATTACACATGCATTCATTACATGGGAATAGGAAGGGGACGACCAGCGAGTGCCTGTGTTTGCGCAAATTCTTACAGCACTATAAAATATTCTGCGCAGTTGACCACCTGGCAATAACTAGAAGACAACGAGACAGAATCGAGCAGGAGAACTTGATCATCGCTACAGCATTACTAACATACCCGCTTACCACTACGCTGATATGATTTCCTGGCTTGTGCCAGGAGATGAAAAAAAAAGAAAAGGGAGAAGACGAGCTAGCGGATCATCTTCTCCCATGCATCAAACATCCGCAGCATCATAAGAGTTGCCCGCCTTGGTGATAAGGTAAGGTGTAAGTTCTTTTTCTAATGGTCCATCAGTCGTAATAAAAATAAAAATTGGTTCACGAATTATCGTTAAGTCTAATGGCGGATTCGAACTTACAACCTTGAGTTTCGCAGAGCGTACCCAGAGGCGTCAATAGTCTTTTTCAACATACATGTAATGGATATCATCCGGCCTCTACACCTAGTTTGTAGCTGAGAAAATAACTTAAACTAAGATAATCGAACTAAGAATTAAAGGTACTTACAGAATGTTCTCTCCCCAGTTCTGCCAGGGCTTCATCGGCGGGTGTGAGCGGTTCTACCCAGAGCAGGTTGTTGGAAAGAGACACCTTGCCTATGAAGAAATAGAAAATATGTGTTAACATATTACTGACATTGTGATATGAATATGTATTTTTTAAATTATCGTTACTGTTAAGTAATTAAGATTGTGTCTGTACGTATGAATGTGTTTGGATATATCTGTCCCCTCTAATTTATTAAAAACTAATTTAATAATAACTCACCAAGTTGCGAAGGCCTGAAGTATTTATCATAGATTCGATAGGCTTTCGCGTGTGCGACCAATACATGTTTGTTACAAAGGTAAGTCCCATGAACTGGATCCTTTATACCCGGCGCCAGGATCCCGCTGTTGTACGTGTAATCACACATAACTATCGCTTCGTTGATGGTGATCCAGGTCTTTACCCGGTCTCCGAATATGGAGAACGCATAGTTGGCATAGTCCGCGAACCAGTCAGCTATTAGCGGATTTGTCCATCCACCTGGAAGAGTTGAAAGTAAGTTATTTTGTAACTGGTAGACCTTATAGTGCATACAGTATACGATGGGGAACGAGAAATCAGGTATTCTGTGAAGACGTGGTTCCACAATATTAGATTGGTATAGGGAAAGAAATACAGTTTTCTTATAACAAGAAATGAATCCACATCTGGATTGTATGGAGGATTGTTTGTAGATATCGTAGACTATTAACCCTCTCTCCTGGACTTTACCGAGACAATCGTGGGTCCACCAGCGTCAACTTCTACGGACAGGTAATATTACAGAAGGAGAACGAGTAGTGGCTGATCGCCCACAGCCAGTGGGCCAGGCTTTGGATGAGCTTAGCCAGCACTACATGGTCTATGCGGCAGGCAAAGGGGTGGTTTTTTGCCTGGTAATTTAGACCTCAGAAAGGCGGTTGCATGACTGATTCCCGCTGTTAGTCCGAGGGCTTATACAGTTTCACCGAGTCGAGAGGTGACCAAGCGCTTATGGCGCTCAGTCGAGACCTCTATTAGTGGTTAAATAGCAAGGGCTCCCGAGACGGAGGCTCGACTCGGTCAGTTGCTACTAAGAATTATCTACATTAATATCACTATTATTATTATTGGCTATCTGTACCACCACTTCGGAATGCGTCTTCTTATGTGCGCCTACATGAAGAAAAGAGCTGCAGCTCCACCCAGTTATATGGCTAACGGTGTCTAGATAGTGACTTCGGGACGTTGGGCGTTAGCCTGTAGACATCCTGCATTACCCACATACCCCTCGCGGAGGACATCCAGCAAGATTTCCCCATGACAAGAAAAATATCATAGCTCTTAATGATTACTAAATGTCACATTTAGTTTCATAAAACAAAAAGTTGTTCACATTGTGTCTCACCTTTTGTAAAAGGAATTGGAATAGTGAACAGCGTAAGAACGTTTAATCAATTTTAATATATTTTACACGTGCTTGTTTTGTCCATGTATATTTCCTTCATCCCTTTACCGCCTAGCAATTTGTAATGGCTAATTAAAATCAAAATTAATATTTATAGTAATCTCCGTAATGCAAATTGAATTGAGGATGTTCTATACGAGAAACTAAAATCCGCTGCCTAAATTTTAAAGATCTTCCTACACAGCGAACTCTATTTTAGTTTATACATATGTTTCTCTACAGCTATTCACGGCTGATATTATAGTGGTAATTGCATACAGCAGTTCACCTAATGTTAACTAATACCTGCCGCCCAAGAAACCCAAATACGACAAAGAATCATTATTTTCCCCGTTTCCATACAAATTGTCACCCATGAGAACGCAGTCGGCTTATCACCAATAATAAAGTTAATTTTTCTTTGATCATTAGCACTAGGCTATTTTACGTTGGTTTTTAATGAAAGTGAGGTCCTTTCCTGTTCGACCAAACTGTACTAATAACTTAACAACGATGTACTGCAGTAAAATCACAGGAAGCAGTCGTACGGTCCTAGACGGCCCAATGTAGAAAAAATGTCTAAAAATAGAGGGATTTTTAACCTATAATAATCTTCGTAAGAACTTTAACGTTCTAGGTAAACAGCACAGACTTCATATTATATAGCATTAGCACTGCTAATTCTTTTCTCGTTCCAGTTCTTTACAGAAGGAGGCTTCTAGGTAGGCTTTTGACAGTGGTAGAGCTACACTGCAGTTTGTTTCTAGCTGCAGAATGAATGGGTCAGTTCGACCGGGTTAGGACCAAACCCTCAAAGAATACCAGCGAAAAATAGCAGCATAGCTGATTTTCGTCTGGTGAGTGGATATCCGGAGTCCTTTCCGTGACAACGCATCTCCATTATGAATCGTTGTCAAGGATGAATGTAGATGACAAGGGCCGCAGTTATCACTTGCCATTAAGTGAACTGTGTGGCCGTTTGTTAGTCTCAATGTAATAGAAAAAGGATTAAACTGACAAGCATTTGCGGCCTCCAGCTCTGGTTACGAGACCATAAATGATCAGCGCTAGAAATAATTCCAAAGCCATTCACCAGGCAAGTGCTCTGACCACTATTTCAAACCTTAAAATGCCAATGCTCTCAAAGGTGAAAACTCACCAAGATCCTGCAACTTCTGCGGCAAGTCCCAGTGGTAAAGGGTGATCACCGGTTCTATTCCCTTCGCTAGAAGTCCGTCGATTAGATTATTGTAATATTTTTTGCCATCTTCGCTCTTTATATTTGTGAAACCTGTAGGTAGCAGGCGTGGCCAGGAAATTGAGAACCTTCAATTTAAAATGATTAATTGTAGATGTAGGATTTGAAATAATAAAAAGAACGAAGCTCCAACTACAGATTGCAAATACATAAATAATTATAAAAATACAGAGGTCATCACTGAGGATTTAATAACCTTAATTGAAAGCAATATCGTGTAATCATTGTCACAGTCTATCAATAGTCCACTGCCGAAGATCCTGAACCCGTTGCCCTGGTCGTGCTTGGCGGCCGATGCGAGCAAGAACGTTCATCTCACGTCATTTTATTTGAGTGGTTTCAGTTCATAATCATCAGCATTGTGGGGTTCCAGTCCTTATCCTCCAAAGGATGGGTCGCGTGAGCCATATCCGCAATTAAAAAAAAATGTCGTGGACCCCAGTCGTTACTTATCGCCAAGCGAATTGCGTGCATGTTTGACACACCGATCATTAGGCTACAACTAGGCTAGGCAGAAATAACTCTACGGTACGGTGTTTCATTTTGTGAAAGATATAAACTGAAGGGACCTTTTTACCGTGAGGCATCTATATTATGAATCCTCAACACTTCCTAATCACCATTATTTATTTATTAATATATTATTATTATTTAATTGCGGTATAATTATATTTTATTTTTATGTATTTTGAAATTATTTTTATTTATTCATTCTTTTTGCCCCTTATATAAGGTTTACAAGGGCGGACTTCATGTCCAGTGGCTTTCTCTGCCAGTCAACCCTGGGAGAATGTGTCAAAATATCGGTAGGCGTAAAATAATAAGTTATTTAACGATAAAAATATCAATTATAACAAAGAAATATAAATATATACATAACACAATTATTTATATCATTTAAGCAGACACAAATACCATGAGATAATATACATCGAATGTTATTTGCCTTCAAATAATGTTGTCGGAAAAGAGTTCTAAAAGAAAATTTACTGGTTTGCGTTCTTGACATCATCCGGAAAGGCGTTCTAAAGAAGTACAGCCTGTACTGTGAATGAATAAACCCAGTGCAACGGTTTGAAACACTAATTCTCATTATATTTAAGGATCTAGGTATCTTTAAGATGTGATGGATAATTTAGATCATGTTATATAAAATAGAGAACAAGCTTAAATCTAGAGCTTGTTCTCTATTGTCTCTTTGATAATAAAGAGCCACTTGAGTTGTGAACGATAAAAAGATGTGATCATTCTTACGTAAGTTGAAAATAAATCTTAAGAATTTATATAAAAGGCGCCCCAAGTTGTTAAGAAGATTTTGTGATAGATTGGGTAGCATACGTCACCTTTTACGATAACGGGAAGAATTAGGAAGTAAACCAGGGTAGGCTTGATTTTGAAGGGTAAGAAATTTTTAAGACGGTTAAGAGAACGCAAGATGGCAATAAACTTACTTATCCCAAGTTGTTTTACGGTCCATATGCAAACCAAGGTTGGCTATAGAATTACAGAAAGGAATCAACATTCCGTTGTAATATGGGAGAGAGGCATTCCTAGTCAACCCTAGCAATTATGATTTTATTTTATTATTACCGTATTATTTAATTTATTTGATTTTGATAACTTAATTCTGTTTTTTTTAATATTTTGATTCATTAATTGTTTTTTATGTAACACGATAACGTAACGTTAATACAATTGATGACATCTTTAATTGGTGGTCTTTCATGTGGGCGCTATAGATGAAAATGTTACTGTGTGACCATTTGTCACTACTAATTGTAACAAAATCCTGTGTACGAGCTATACGATATCGTTTCTATACAGACTTAGATTCAACCTTTTAATCATAATTCTATTCGGATTTGTTGATGAGTTAATACCTGTAAAAGTGCAGACCCAAATCGGCCGCCATATCTACGTCTACCTGCCAGTTGTTGTATGAATTAGTCGCTATGTCTCCGTTTTCTGCATTCTTGATTACATTCGGATCGCTGTGGACGAAGTGATCCCACACGCTCTCGCCTTTGTCTACAATAATAAACAATTAATTATCATTAGTATACCCCTGAACATATTTATATTTATCAGTGGTAGAGAGCCCTGCTGCAGTTTTAACTAAGGAAATTAGAATTTGGTGTCAGAGATAAATTGTTACATATATAAATATTAAACAATCATACAAGAAAACCAAAAAATGCGGTTCTCGTAACTCGTAAATACCGGTCTGCAAGATCCATGAATGCCGCCAATGGTGTTCCAAAAGACAGCATTCTTGGTCCCTTTTCATTTTTGATTCACATTAACGATCTACCGAATGCAAGCGATCAACTTATAGTTTTATTTGCTCCCATATTCGGCAAAATAGACATAAAAGTGACATAAATGAATCTCTTAAATCTGTGATTGACTGGTTACAAGAATATAATCTAAAAGTAAATTTGGATAAAACTTATAATAAAATAATATAAAAATTCTACTTCAAATGCTGCCTTCAGTGCACTGAATTTCTGGGCAATCACATCGACACAACATTTTTCGTGGAAACCGCAAGTAGAATGTATGTTAGGAATGTATGTTAGCAAAGTTTAATTAATATGTACGTAAGCTGAAAGAGAAATGATGGCACAGTTGTATAAATGTATCCGGTCAATATTTATACTACAAAAAACGGTTTCATTTAAGTCCTTTTATAAAAATCACAAAATATTTACGATCTCTTTGATAATATATTTATGAATTGTCTTTATTGATGAGGAAAGACAAAGAGTTATGACACTGCTAAGTCAAAGAAATAATAATGTGCCACCAAAATGTAAAACGACACTAGGAGATAAGCAAAAGTTTATTTTGCATGGCATGTATACCAATCTTCCAAATAATAAAAAAAATTAAAACACCTATCATGATTTGAAGATAGAATTTAAATAATTTTTGGGCATTAGGCTTATTTTGAATGACGTCAATTATATCTGGTTACGTATAAGGGAATTTTGAATGACGTCAATTTTATCTGGTTGTGACGGCTGTATTTTGTATCTACTCAGATTTATATAATTTTATTCTTAACTGCCATTATTAAATAAATTGTGCGTAATAAAATATTTAGTATTTTTATAAATTTGCACGCTACACTCGGTTGAGTTGAAGGAGATCTAATTTACTTTTTATGAGACTTTTTATGTAGCAAGTTATGCATTATTTTATAATGTGCCCATATTCTTGCAAATAAACGCATTGATTGATTGATTGTTTGAGTTTTTCAGCAAAAAACTCAAACAATCTATAAACTTTTTGCCGGACAGGTGTATCTTAAATGTTGGTAGAGAATTGACTGCCTCATACGATGATAACATACACATTAAGATCAGGGGATCTTTCCGACGGTGTAAAATCTTACAATAATAGATAAAAAAATACAGTCTAAGCTAAGGTTTTACCAGTAGTGTTCCATCCCCCTTCGATCTGGTATGATGAAGTAGCGGAGCCGAATTTGAAACCGACTGGAAATTTTCTGATGTTGCCACTCCAAACTGCATTTACTAGGAGACTGTAAAAATATATCATTTAAAAAAAGTAACGTAGTCATAATCGTTTTTTATAATATTTATACGTAACGAGCACACAGATCACCGGATAGCAAGCGATTCCTGCGGCCCATGTCATCTTCATTCATCCTTAACAAGGAATCATAATGCAACTGCGTTGTCACCCTTGAGGACTGAGATGGAGACGAAACACAGGAGAAATATGCTGGTATTTTACGCTGATATGAGGGCGTGGTCCTACCCCGTTCGAGCTGACCCATAAATTCAGCCAGAAACAAACTGCAGTGTAGCTCTAACACTTTTAAAAAATTCTACTAATTACGTTCGCTTAGAGCTTCTAATAATAACCTCTTTGGCAGACGAATATGATTTTATGTCACCATTCAGTCGTAGGCAAAAGTAAATGAGTCGCTACGCCATCACACCGTCAGCCTACGCTGACCTTAACGCATTTCTAGATGCCCTCTCCAGATATATTTGTATATATATATATATATATATATATATATATATATATATATATATACCTATATATATAATATTAATTATAATTTCACTGCCATTGTTTTATTATCCACTGACCTTGCAATAACCGTAATTTATAGTTTATTACATCGGAACGTATTCAATTTGTTTTTATCATCTTAATAAATATAGTTGAGCTGGTGGAACTTAAAATTGAATGTGCAAATAGGTCTCTGGATCCCTACACTCACCAGACGAAACAGCAGCGTTATACTGCAATTTCACACTGGTATTGTGAGGGCGTGTTCCATGGGGTATCCAAAACTATTGACTTTTGTTTGTTTGACCGAATGTGCTATGATCGTTGTTTAATTTTTTATTAATAAATCGCATCTCAAATCAATAAAATTAAATGTTTAAATGTTTATTAATATTTCATAATTTAATTTTATTGTTACATAATGGTATTTATGTATCAATTTATAGCATGTATTGCGATATCGTTTTGTAGACCCCTATTAGAATTGCACCCAGAACTACGCCTTTGCCTTACATGCTGACAAAAAGTATTCAATAAAAACGAAATGTTCAAGAGTTGAGGACATTGTCAAAAACACAAACATAGAGCTGTGTTTCTACGAACATTTGAGCGTTGTAAGTTTGACAGATTAAGTTATTTCATAGTTCATAATTTATAAATACTGGTTACACGTAAACAATGGATTATCTCTCTCTCTCTTTCTCTTTCTCATTCTCAATCATCATCATCATCAGCCCATCACTTGTCCTGCTGAACATAGGGCTCCACAGTCTGCCACAGAGCCACCTGCCTCCGTCGACGTCCCGCACACCCGCATGGGTCGTCATTGAATCTGGTGGGGGTTGCACTATGCTGCACTATGCTGCACTACGCTGCGCTACGACTGCCAATATAAGGTTGCCGCTCTCCTTGGCATTTAATAATCCAAACAGAATATGGTTTCTGCTTTTCCCATCTTTTGATTCCACTGCGCTACAATTGAACCCATCACAAAGAACATCTTCATCACTCAGGAATCACTTACCATCAAGTGAAACGCGTGTTCGTTTGTCACCCTTTGTATTATAAAAAAATAATACACAAAGATATAGAGAAAAAATTAACATGCGACAACGTGATACACCTCTGATCAATTTCATTAGCCAAGGTTGAAGTTGTAAAAACTAAAATTGATGACATTTCACGATCCGAATTTATCGACAAACAACAAATCTTCATTATATAATTCTGCGATGAGAATTCCGATGTTTTACATAAGAATGACGGCATCTTGTCCTCGTGATCGGAACCTGGCTACTAATTCTCGGATCCTGGTTCAATTCCCAGCTAAAGGACGATAGTTTGGTTTTTTTTTATTACACTGAGAGTAATAAACTCACACACAAGGAATCATAATTCAGATGCGTTGTCGCCCTTGAGGACTGAGATGGAACGCCTCGTCACCAGTAATAAAGATCTTCGGATCCCTCACCAGACGAAACACAGCAGCATTATGCTGCTATTTTACGCTGGTATTCTATGAGGGCGTGGTCCTACTTCGGTCAAGCTGACCCATTTATTCTACTGCTAGAAACAAACTGCAGTGTATCTCTACCAATCTCAGAAAATGTGTCACGAATTATTCATTTCGATGTATTTATATAGGCACATACTGTATATCTTTGAAACAGCATCTGAACTTTCTTCCGGAATGATACGTCAAGGATGCGTGGAGATATCATGGGTCGCAGGAATCATCCGGTTAATTGTGTGCGAGTTTGTTACTTTTGATGTAATAAAATATTAAAAAAACCTTTTCTCAAAGGTCGGCAATGACCTTTCGACGACCCGACCTCTGTATTGCTGATTTTTGAACTTGCCTCAATGTGCAGCGATCATCACTGAACACCAGACGAGCTGTATCCTCTTCCATGTCCATAAAACAAAAATAATCTATTATACGCTCCCAGGACTTACAGAGGTACAGGTTACAAGGTGTTTGTGTTTTTTATATAAGAAACTGCATTCTTTATTGCAATGAATTGCCTCATTATAAATAATTATATTGCCTCTGTACATAATTATATTGTGTTATACGTAGGAGAGGCAACTATGAACTATACCTGGTAAATGGTTTAGCTAATTTATTTATGAGTTAATAATTACAATTATTTATTATAGTGTAATTATAATTAATATAATTTATTTTTAATTATAAGATCTGCGTAACAAGATTAAAGAACACTAACAGCAAGAGTATGAGTATACAATAAGGTTTAGATTATATTTTTCGAGAGGTGATCAGGAAATTGAAAGGAATTTTAAATGATACAGTTTCCTTAGTATTAATATATTTTAAAAGACAAAATCTGACGTTTCCATTTTTAGAAAACTAAAAAGTATATCTGTGTTTACAACAAAAAAATCTGTGTAATCGCCTTTCACTTTTGCAGAATGTTGCATGTTTTGCATGGTATACCGCCTATACATGATACCAATAAAATAATGTATTATATTTTAGTCGATATGTCGCCACAAAAATAATCCCAGCATACATATATCATCGCTAATTTGGATTTCTTTATGGCGATTTACAAGTTTTCATTAATTTTATCTCAAAATTAAAACCGTTTTCCATATTTTTTGCTATTGAAATTCATTATTGGGAATGACGTATCGTTTAATTTAATAATTAACTGAAAATCAGCCAGATCAGATGGAAAATATGACTGGAAAATGTGACTAACTCTCGATTTTACCTGTAAATTATTTGCAGCATTATAAGTTAGAGAAGGAACATGAACACATAACAAATTACTCGCGGAGTATAGTGTTACTCTTCGTTTTGGTGAATAAAAGCAAAGAAATACCTTAATTTTATAACATTATTGAATTTATAACATAAATACACTGTTCACCAGAATGGAGAATGATCCATGCCACCCATGACATCTGCATTCATCTTCAACAAAGATTCAAAGATCAAGATTGAATGCCTTGTTGCCTATTATTGCACTTGTGATCAGGTCCCTTACGCTTATCATACGAAACATGGCAGTGTTATGTTGCAATTTTACGTGGGTATTCTATGAAAGAATTAAATTGAAATTTTAAGTTGTAGGACAAAACGAAGAATTCCGTTTTCCAGTATTTTTGGAAATTCACCGTTAAGTGGATAAAATTGTATATGTTTATATGTCTTTTGCTTTTACTAAACTACTGAAGAACTAAGAAGACTGAGACACGAAATATGGATAGTATGTTCCTTTTGTAAAGATAAACATCGGAAGGATATTTGAGATCTCTTCCCCTCTCCACTAAAATAGGGGATAAAAGTTCGTTTAAAAATTTGCCATTTTCACTAAGTCAATACAAAGAAAAACTGCCGTTGTTGAAAATTGTTACAGGGTCCTGAAATAAAATATTTAACTTATAAGCCAAGTTATCACCTAAAATAAATCACCCTTTCAGTATAACGTTAACTCAGATTGGTTATTTTTAATACAATAGGAACTTGAATATTTTCAATAAAGTTAAGACCTAAATTTTTATTCGGTTTAACTATATTTCAAGCTGTATTAATTGAATAATAGTACGGTCAACTAAGAAAAAATTAATGTAATAAATATTAAAATGAAGTTTATTATTATTAATTCTAGACATATTGTAGACATTATGTTAAGTTATCAATATTTTGTCGCAAACAATAATAGGCCGGCGCCGTAACATCGCTTTGAGATTGAAGAGATTAATTGAGATTAAGTTGATGTTGGAATTTTAGTGGTACGTTGATGAACGTTAGTGGTACGTATTGTGGTCATAATTTTTTTAACACAAATTGTAAATTTGTCTGGGTTGATGTCGGCACTGTACGGGGCTACGCTAAGACCGTTACTTATTGGCTACGTGGAAAGTCTTTAACTGCTACCTCTACATCATTGTTTTGTAAGAAAATGGCAATCTTTCCCCTACATAGGGTAACATAGTTATCTACTCTAATATGTTCATGCATTGGTATTTATCCACATGGCCTACAATTTGCTTAACAGGTCCAACAGCATGTCCAGATAAAAACTCCAAACGTTGATATTCCCTGCTCCATGTTTGACTGTTTTCCTCGTATATTACTTTGGATCCGTTTCTTAATTCGGAGGACGTCTCACGTATTATTTTCCGTCAGAATTAATCATAGTAGTGTTTTGTTTCTAACGAAAAATTTCACACTCACGTTCAGTGCAATGTTCATAATCATTTGCAAAACTCTAATCTAGCTTTAATATTTGCTTTATTTATAAGTGGTGGTACCTTACGAGGTATTTATTATTCCAAATAAGTTTGCCTTATATAATCGCCTTCTAATTATTTTTGCTGACACAACTCTCGAATAATTTCTGATCATTTAACGGTTCTTTTTTGGCTAACTATATCATTCTTAAGCCATCACTTGGGTTTGTTTTTCTAGGTCTCGATTTCCTAGGTACGTTTTCTGTTTTGTTAAACTTTTTGAAATGCTTGCTAGCTTTAATTACCATATCTTTAGAGCATCGTAAGTGATTCACTATTTTCCTATATAACCAACATTTGACATTAAAATTCAGTGATCTTACTTGTAGAGGGAATCGATACTTTTGGTTTTCCCATAACAGCTTGTTGAAAATTATCAAAATGATGTTAATATTCAGATAACTATGAGCTACTTTTTGCTCGCTATTGCTTGTTTCTTGAAAATGCCGGAGAAAATGGAAAAATAAGAGGGAGTTTTCTTTAAATTAAAGATAAGAAACATTACTCTGTCTTTAATTAGGTGGTCAGTAGCAAGCTTATTAAAAAAAATTGTGATTTATATAAAAATGAAAAAGTTATCTCAACTATTGCTAAATACAAGTCTTTATTGTTTAAATTTTAATAATATGGCGTTAGTGTAATTATTAATTGTAATCAAAGTAGAATTAATATTTATCTTGCCTGTTGAAAATACCATCAGTAGAATTGTATGTAGGTGTGTCTTTAATTATATAACCACTGTATACATGTTTATTCAATACTTTCTTACAACTATGGCACAAAGATGTGACCTTGTAGTAAGTAAATAAATACTTCTAACACATTATTTTGATACGTGTCATATAATTTATTTTGTTTTTTTTAAATACAAAATATATGGACAACAAGATTTGCCTCCGATTTTAAATTGAAAAAGTTAAAGTGAAAGTAGATCTTTTTTATTTAGATTTTAACAAACAAACATCTACCGTTCTAAATATATGCCGAAGCTTATCTCAAAACATCACTGAAAATTATAATCCGTAATCAGAAGCGACTGACCGAGCCGAGGTTCGGCCCTCTTGAGCACCCTCGAGTCAGACGCTCTCGCGAAACAGAGAGACGGTCTATGCCGAGGCTCCCTATCGGGGGCCCTTGTGTTGGTTACCTACTAATAGAGGTCTCGACTGAGCGCCATAAGCACTTGGTCACCTCTCAACCCTGTGAAACTGTAAAAGTCCTCGTGCTAACAGCGGCCATTAGCCCGAAAAAAAAAATCACTAAAAATCATATTCAAATTGGTTCACTTAAAAGGTCTATTTACCATTTTATACGGTTATATAAATCTGCTAAACTTATTTCTATAGTGTAACTACCATGACTGATTCGTTAAGGCTTCATTTTAAAACAGAACACCAATGCCCAATAAGTAGAAGTGATCGAAGCGCCAACAGGCCAAAAAATACTTTTTATTTATTGTTTAATATTCGATTAATGTTAATATCAATAAGCAATAGAAAATAAAAAAATCCATAAACAAGATTTTGTAATGAGAATTTTTTTTCTGTCTTCCATGTCGCAACTAAAAACCCCATTAAAAATAACTACACGATCTACAATTTTTAAATCAGTAAATATTGTAAAAAAAACTGTTATCAAAGTATACCAATATACCTATCATCTAATACCAAATCAAAATGTTTAGCTTAAAAAATTCTAATGTTTTTGACTACAAAAATCGGAATTTAATAAGTACTAAGTAACCCATTATTACAAGGTAATAAAATCGTATAAAATAATAAGGCAAAATAATATGTAAACTACCTAAAAATATAAAAGAGTTAAAACAAAAAAGACTACATACCACAGCCCTAGGGCTATTTTCAAACAAATCATTTTGTTTATAAAAAAAATATCACACACGCCAATATTAAATAATAAATAACTTAATTTATAACATATCAGCCCGTAAGCAGCTAAAGTTTGTGAATAACTGAGAAGTTGAATCAAGAGTCGTCGTTAATAATACGCTTGTTCGCCCGATAGGAATACGTGTGAATATAGTAGTCATAACTTTAAAAAAATATTCGTCACCGATTTCATGCTTCATAACAGAAAAACACTAAATCGAATAACTTTATATATTTAAAGAGATTTCTCCAAAATTTCTATAATTAGCGCCTATTAACATTAAGTACGAGAAGCTAGCAAGTTGGGGCCATAGACGAAACTTTTTTTTTGTAAATGCACGCTGCCTGGTAGCTTTGGTAGTTCAGTCCTAACGCTTCCTTTTAATCCACGGTTCGCGAGCAAACCGTGTTCAACCGCCGGTGTCGTTACCAATGCAATTGTTTATTGTAATTTTAAAGGCTGATTTATCAGCGTTTTAACATTTTTACACGACGACATTAAACACGGTAATTCCTCGCAAGGGGTTAAATTAGAGCACATCTGCAGGAAATTAGGTCACATGTTATAGTTTATATGGGATTTGGTTCATTATTTTGATATTTTCCGATAGGCAAACAAATTAAGCTAGAAAAATTTAGATGTAAGTTGTCACTGAGACCTTCAAGTCTAGATTTTGTATTCACTGTACAAAATTCGGAGTAAGCATGCAATTTTAAGCAAGTTTTTTGTGAATCCTAATAGAGCTGATTCATTCATACAGCCAGATCTAGCTGAAGTGTGATTTACATATATAAACTGGGCAAAACTTGGTCGTTGATCTTTGGTTCTATTTCCAGCTGAGGAACAATTTTTGTGCATAACAAATTATTGGTTTTCTAGTCTTGATATGTTATATGTATGTCTCGTTTCCCGACACGGTATGAAAGCCTACCTCGTGCATTACATTAGAATATATAACGGGAATCATGCATCTCCGTTTGCATGAATGGTCACTGCACTATAATATATTCTGTACAGATAATGTCGTCCGGTAACCAGAAGATAATCTAAGTAGTAAGGTAAGATTTATCAATCATGCATGCAAGATAGACATCATTTAACATGTATGAAATTAACTTATATAGTTGCGTAATATATATATGTTATATGTATATAATATATATATGCAAAAAAAACTAGATGTGCGCAATTAATATTCAGATGGCATAAAAAATAAGATCGATATCGTAAATAAATATGCCTTCAAATAGCTTATATCAGATATAGCTAAGATACCTTTGACGATATAATTATATAATTTGACGGTATACAGGTTTCTAATTTGTAAAAAAATTTACGATTTTTCATCAAACAGTTTAATTTGTATACAGCAAAAGAAAAGGTGTATGTTAAGATACTTAGGCTTAGATTGTTTCTTTACGTGAATAGTTAAGTTTTGAAAAAAAAGGCCAGATAGCACTTTTCTTTTCTTATACATATAGCTAGCTATATATTTAGTTAAAAGAAATTGCACAAGTCGTGACGTTGCTCGATTCAAGGTTTAGTCAGAGTATTTTGGCAGCGAGACTCTGGGTATATTGGATCAGTTTCTCTGAGCAACCGTCGCCTTAAAGCTAGTCAATCACAGCGGCGATTCGAAAGTTCACTGTTACTTCCATTAGAAGAAAGGAAGGAAAGTTTAATAAAACCTCGTAATAAGGTAACGACCCAAAATTTACTGCAGAACACCCATGAACGAATGACTCAAGGTTCTTTTACGATGAGAGCAAGATTATGCTGCATTTTATCGATGGAAGGAAGAGGGTAAAACGACGAGAGACAATTTTTTGCACAGTGCTGCGTTGAGAAAAGAGTGAGCGAGAAGCATTAGCATCGACGGAAAAACCGAACTTGTTTGTATTTGTTTTTTAACATTCCAACATTCAAACAATCCAACTCGGATAAAAAAAAAATTATTAATTTTCTCGTTGTAAAGCGGAAATTAAACTAGAGAAATTTCTTCGAGCGCGATGAAAAATTTCAAAGTTGCATTTGAACGCAACGTTTTTATATATAACGTTTCAAATTGAAACGTCACTGATGCAAAACAAAATAAAATTGGTACTCGACCAGAGAGAGAAATTATAGAACTATTCTTTTTTATATTACTTGCGACCACAAATGGCGCACAGTTAATTTGATGGTGAGTCATGAGTGCGGATTATGACACCCACATAGATCCTTGACAAGGAATCACAATGTATATGGTTCGCCTACTCTGAGGACGAATATGGGTTGCATCAACACCAGAAATAAGGGTTCCTGGATCCCTGGAATTACAATACAGTATGTACAAAAATCACGATCAATAAGATCTACAACGTAGAAGAATAAAATATTTTTTTACATTTTCGTTTTAAATTGACGATGTGTTAAACCTATTAATAAAGAAACCTTGGAATATTAACTCGCTATTTTTTTATTGTATTGACAACGAGAACAGTCTATCTGATGGTAAGCGATCCTTGTGGCCTAAAAAGTGTCTCCGAAAACATACACACAAGAATCCAAACACAGCATACATACATAAACATACCCCCCGTCCCCGATTCCCTACACTAACAAACATCTTGCATCATCTTTCAGCCTGATATACTTTTCCTTACAACCGTTGGCCATTCCTTCGAGACGGCACATTGAGTATTCAGAGAAGAATGTGGACAATATTCGGATTTTACGTGGTTGCAATCCGAAGTTACCGAGAATCGATATATCCGAGATAATTCCACAATATCGAAGTAATAACCATTACACATAACCGTTATACAGATATATAATGTTATAAAAGATCCAGTTATAGCATTTAATACTTAATGGATACAGAGCCGATAATTTCATTACCCTCGATACCGTCATTCATACATTGAAATTTAGTCGTCGTTATTACATTGAAATTTAGTCGTCGTTAATACATTGAAATTTAGTCGTCGTTAATACATTGAAATTTAGTCGTCGTTAATACATTGAAATTTAGTCGTCGTTAATACATTGAAATTTAGTCGTCGTTAATACATTGAAATTTAGTCGTCGTTAATACATGAATAATATATGATGAAATCGATTTGTGTACAATGCTCGGCTACCAGACTATGCTCCTTTAAGGGAAAGGAGGTCTATGTCGAGCAGTGATTGTTTTATTTTTTATTTTATTAATGATGTTATAATCACGAGTGAGCCAACTAGATACAAAGAATACAATTGTTAAATAGAAGTATGCATTGCTGCGCTTCGGATGTTAATCATCTGTTTCTTGTTTTTTATTACATTGAGAGTAACAAGTTCACACAAAGTTCACCTGACGGCAAGTGATTCCTGCGGCCCACGACCACTACATTCATCCTCAACGAGGAATCATAATGCAGATGATAAAGGATCCCTACACTCACCAGTCGAAACACAGCAGCAATATGGTACAGGTAAAAAGGCATTACATCTCAGTCCTCAAGGGGGAAGACGTATGTGCATTCTGAAACATTGTTATGGATAGATGTAGATTTCAAGGGGCACAGTTCCTGTGACGCTATACTGTCGGAAGGGTTACCATCAGGTGAACTAGGTCTCCGACACTTCTAGTATTATAAAAATAAAAACAGTTTAATATAGATAAAATTGTTTTTTTTTTTTTTCGGGCTGATGTCCGTTGTTCGCCCCAGGGCTTTTACAGTTTCACCGGGTTGAGAGGTGACCGAGCGCTTATGGCTGTCAGTCGAGACCTCTATTAGTGGGTAACCAGCACCAGGACTTCCGAGAGGAAGCCTCGGCTTGGACCGTTACCCTGCTCGTGAAAGTAACTGATTCGAATGTGCTCAAGAGGGCCGAACCCGACGGAATTAATATCACTCGGTATCTTCAATTAATAGAGCTCGGTCAGTTGCTTCTGATGGATTAAGCTATCAGTGCTCCGATTCATTGTATTGTGGTCAAAAAGTAGGATTAACTAGATATATAAAACGAGCAAGTTATAACTAGTACAATTGTTTAACAAAAATGTATTACTAACAAAATATAAATCTTAATGCATTTGAAATATGATTTAATTTGGATTAAGAACAGATTAATCGTCATGGGAGTATTTTTTATGAGATATTAACTGCTTCGTTTGTCAAAAAAGAATTGTTTACATTAGAACCCCACACAGTGTTTTCGTGGGTAGACATACAAGATTAGACATATTTGTAATTTACAATCATTAAAAGGTAAAATAGTTTTTACAGCAACTTTATATGCAGTCGCTATTTACACGATTGTGGTATAAAACGTTCATGTTTACAGTTTACAGACTTTGGAGTTCAAAGTGGATCATGATGTACTAGGGACACCGTATTTAATACCCGCAATATATAAAATATTAACCTTATATACTTTACAATATGATTCATTTTGCAATGACCATAGATAATTTATAGTAATGATTCATTTATAATCAATACATTATGAATATAAAATGAGCATTTTTTAATATTTTATGATAAATATGTAATTCGTATGGACATAATATATACATATATAAATTATTTAGGCATGTTTTAGTATAGACCATAACTGAAGTTAACCAATATAGTTTGATAGACGACGGTGATATGTTATCATCGAGGAAACGATCCTACATATGGTATATAATTGATTTGAGACTGGTTATTCTAAACTACTACGAGCGAAGGGTTAATAAATAAAACTTATGTCAACAACTACAGTATAAATTTATTGAATAGAACTCGTTTTACGAGTTTTACCGCGTTTATCTCAATCTTTTCTATCTTGATGTTTAGGGTGCTTTATAACATTCATGATCACAACGGGGGCTAAGGTGTGTGACTTCCCGATGTCACAGTTAACTCGCACTACCGCTAAACTATAGACGTCGTATTATGAACTGAGGCTTCGGGTCATAAATCATATTTATCTGTCTGTCTCGCTCGCTCTTACAGGTCTTATGGAGAGGTGTAGTGATGTGCGTAAGAATTGTAGAGGTGCATATCGACAACGGGATAGGTACGATCGATATGCTAAATGATGTTAAGTATTAATAGGAATTATTTTTCGCTATCTGAAAATATTTCTTCAAAACCACGTTAGAAAATAAATTCTCCATTGTGCGTATTGCGTAACGAAGCGTAAGTAATGTAATGAGTGTCATAACAAAACATCATATATTTATAGAAAAAGAACAACCCTTACTCGTAACGACCAATCAGGAGTCAGAGTGCTAATGAAGGTCACGATGACGCATCGACCTATATTCATTGCCCCATAGCAAAATTCCATACGACATTAGACTGTCAAAATTACTAAAATAAACGAGTCTCCCAGTATTAATATCAGTGAGTTGTCTGATTTTTTTAATTGCTTAAATTGCACTACCAAGTCTCCCTGTTGGGACAGATAAATGTACTCTCCATTGAAGCTTTGAGTCGAGGGTTTTACCTAGGAAAACAGTCGACTAAACAAACCTGATCCGTTTAATTTTTAAAATAACCGCGGAAACATTCAATGTAACGGTAGGCAACGGAAACAATACACACTCAGTTTTCTTCGTATTTAGACCGAAAATATTTATATTATATTATATTAGTGTAAAATACGTAAAATTGTTGTTTTCACTTCTTTGAGAGCTTTTTCGACCGTTGTCAGCCAGGTGGCGAGTGATCTTCCACGTGTGCATTTCTTCATTGGCAAGTCTGAGGCGAGCTGAACCATATGATCTTCCGGGAACGGTTGCCTGGTGCCCCGCCACGATCTGCCTAAACCAGCCACCTGCGCACCTATTGTTCCGAGAACAATACATAGAACAATTTTTATTGCTGGTGCCTTTGTGATCGGAATATAGTTTCCAAGAAAGCTCTTTTGAAAGCCACCTGGGTGGTTGTACTAGTCGATACGTCGCAGTGTTAACGAGGCTAGTGCAGGGCTGGCCCCGTACGCCCTCGGTTCCCCTTCTGGAAAAGGCAAGGAACTGGAAGGAGTCGACACAAATTGGCTTCGGGTAGTGCCAAAGCCAATGTTGACCAACCCGATGCACCTGCAAAGTCCCACGTGTAGTTATAGTTAGCTCTAAGAATAGGGGGGAAGACAAACCTACACTGCACTAACCTACTGCCCCCGCCACCGGCGAGGGCGTCGCAAACAAGATTATTTATATTATCATCCATCATCGACGAGTAAGATGACTGAGATGTGCTTATGCAATTCGGATGTGCGTGAAGAGAGTGACCGCGCGAATTTTACCTGTACCCCAGCCCTAAAATATGATACATGTTAAAAAGTTAAATAAAATTATATACAGTAACAACTGGTAAATGTAAAATAAAGTATACTATATATACACGATGACTGCATTGTTTTCTAATTATTGTAAATTGCGCAATATTTACACTTATGACTACGACGTCACTAATTCACATTTTGCTATTGTATTTTATATCGGGTGACATTCTCAGGTATACCTATATCTTCGAAAACACTGATATTTATCATCCATCGCCTATCGCTATTATTAAATTGCAATTATTAATTTCATTGGTGCCGAAACCGGGTTTGTTTCCTATGGGTTAAAAGTCTGCACTTAGGCACAAATCTATCGCGACTCTAACAAGATATATTATAATTCTTGTAGATAATCATTCATAACCTCGTTTGGTTGGTCAATAAACATTATAAAATAATGAAATTAGATACAATAAAACGATAAAATAAAACCACATGTACACAATATAATACGAGAAAAATAAATATATACAAAATCAACCAGACGGGAGTTCCTCGACATGGTAGTCAAAACGTTTGAGGGTTAGGAAGATGGGAAAGTAATGGGCGGAAGAAACGGATGATAATGGGGAGCACCGTCATCCGAGCCTACCGCGGCAGTATCGACATATCCTTAAGTTGGTTATGTAGGTATCGTTACATCACCGTGGTGGAATTAGACCAAGATTAGAAGACGTCATTATCATCATCGTCATTCATCGTTATATTTGCGGTCGAGAATTTCGTGTTAGGTTTTTTAAAAAAATCAATACTTTTTGGTAATAAAATGTTAAGATTAACTAGATTTACTGGTTTAGTTGTATACCTACCTGTTTACCTTTTTTACTGAAATGTGTCTTTTTGATGATAATATTAAAATGCATTTTTTGTTAATAATTAAAATCTTTTTTTATTGTTTAAATTATTTATTAATAAGATTTTGTATTTACTGTCGTCTTCAATACATTTTTTTATATGTAAACTCTATCTTAAATGTACTTTTTCCATAGAAAATTCTTCGGACAAATGGTTTATTCTGGCAACAATGGTCGACAATTTTTTTTTTCTAGCTGATGGACGCTGTTAGCCCGAGGGTTTTTTAATTTTAGATAGAGATGACTCAGTCGAGACCTGTATTAGTGGGTAACCAGCACAAGGGCCCCCGTGAGGGAACCTCAGCTTGGACCGTCACCCTGTTCCGCGAGAGCGTCTGACTGGAGGGTGCCCGAGACGGCTGAACCTCGGCTCGGTCAGTTGCTTCCGACTAAGAATTATCTACATTAATATCATTATTATTATTATTATTGGCTATATGTACCACCACTTCAGAATGCCTGAGCGCTGGTGAAGAATTGGTGCAAAAACCTCCAGCGACGCTTCTATCTGTATTGACTGGAGAGAACCGGCCTGTGACATGGCGGTATCGCGAATAACCTTTTTGCGACACCCTCGCCGTCGGCGCAGGCGGTATGACGGTGCAATATGCGTGTGAAGTGTTTTATGAAGGGCTACGGGTACGTTGAGACGCGGGTGAATTTATTATTCGCGATGAGATTGTAAGTGGCGGCACTTATAATCATCAAACAGAGTCGTAATATCAGCGGGAAGCCTGCTTCAGGTACTGATCTATGGTCGTCAGCTCAAGATCTGTTTGTAGACTTTCGTTACGCAAGAACCACGGCGCACCAGTGGCCTTGTGGCCGCATGAAACGATCTTGTATTACCTGAAGTCGGTGACTGTGACGCGGGGAGATGCGCAAAGACGTGGCTTTCGGTTGCTTCCTATTTTACGTCGATTTACTTTCAGTTTAAAACAATCTATAACCTGACTCGTTACACTGTTAAAAACTAATTCAATACAATTCTGATTGTAGAGTACAAAGTTATTTCTCGTAAATATCTACATATAATGTACTTTAAAAAAAATATCAATACATTGCATGACAGAAGAAAAACAAAAGACAGACAGAGATTATAATTAAAAAAGAAATGGATATTACCATGCCATACCGTGCCATTATTATTTTTTCTTTTGAATTTAAATGTGAACCTTAGGCCCAACCTTAGGTCAAAAATACGTCTTAATCAGGCGTCGTGATCCGTATTTCTTATCGAACCGCTCGACGTAGAAGACCTACAGGGTCTGTATCTTATATAGGAAAAAAATCATATCATAATAATCTCTCCTTACCATGGACCCGTTGTTAGCTTACTCAGTGTACTATCCAAAACTCCAATACATCCACCAGGTGATTACAACTGGTCAACGGGTGGGGTTGACCAAAGACTGGAGTTGTATCTAATTCTACGAAAACGGAGTTTATACGATGCAACTTGAACGGTTACTTAACGGACCATAACGCCTGCATCAACCTTCAATTTTCCTTTTCTTCATTCTATTTGCTTTTAATGCTGTCTCATCAGCCGTCCTTCCGACTTCCTTTAGTCGACAATAACTGGCGTCACCATCTTTTACATTGTCCACATTCTCGTCCAACTGATTCGAGCAGTCAATCACCTCATTTGACTTTATAGACCACACATTGAAACGTTCGTATTTAGCAAAATGCTTCTAATTTAGGGACAAGTAAATGGCCATTCACAATAAAAATGCCATATTATTTGTCACCGCGAAAAGCAAACCTGCAAACTAGCTGCTTTTGACAGTGATAGAGCTGCACTGCAGTTTGTTCCTATCTGCAGAATAAATGGGTCAGCTCAACCGGGGTAGCGTAAAATACTGGTGTGTTTCGTCTGGTGAGTGCAGGGATCCGGAGAGAGGATTAAAAATCCGATGAGGACTTACGAAATAGAAGTAAGGTGTATTTATATTCTATTTAAAATGTGAGAGTTTTTATCATGTCTCATTTAATTTCGTAACAGGAAACATGCATGTTTTTTGTTATTGTAACCTTAACCTTTCATATTTAAATTTACTTATTTAAATATTTTCTTATTATATTTTATTTATATTTTCGAGGTAACTATATGTCGTATAACAAGGACGGTATAATATATTTATTAATTTTAAAAATATTGCAATATTAAATATTAAAAATGCCTGTCTGCGTTGTTTATTACTGTTCATTTGGATTTCGACGGTTGTAATTATTTGTCTTACCTCAACGAGGTTAAAAATTTAAAGTAATTATGCGCCTTCCCTATATCATATTTTATTTTATGTTATTGTTATGTCATATAGGCAAATACGGTATGATTACGGTGATATTTAATATATAATAAATGAGTGATGGCACTTTTTGAGCATAATAAACATAAATAAGACCAGACTGACCATATATAATAACAATAATAATAATAATAATCATAAACATGTATTTCAAGTATCATAATCATATTTTTTCTTATAGACCGCCCACATGCTGCTCGTGTACAATGACGTACAGTACGCTCGGAATAACGTTACTTTTATTTCCCTTGAGCAACGCGCAAATCTGCGTGCGATCATATTTGCCCTAACTACCAACGCCCTTCGTTCTCTCTCCAGGTCAGTGTCATTGAGGTCAGAAGTAATCAAGTGTCCTTAATATTTATATCGATACACCCTATTCAGCGGCGTACCATTCAGTTTCACCTCAGGTATATTGTTGACGTTGTTACCGCGCGCCTCAAAAACCATATATTCACTTTTTGTTACATTATACTTTAACCCGTGGCTATTGGCATAACTTTCACAAATTGTGAGCAACTTTCTCAAGCCGCAGACCGATGCGCTCAGCAACACCATGTCGTCTGCATAACTAATGTTATTAACGCATATTCTGTCAACATGACAGCCGATATGCTCGTTGCTGAGCGCTACGATAAGGGCTAATATAATATATATACATAAGCAGCTTCCCATCCTATTAGGGGTTATATAATAATAAAATATACCTATATATATACGCATACTGAGTTATATATGTTATTTTTATGCGTATATATTACTGTCGTGTAAATAAAAAAAATATCATAACAAATTGTCTTCGAATATGATATCATTTTGGTATTGTTTTTATTAAATAAATGTAGTATTAACTTATACACCAAACATAACAGATGGTTATAAATATGAAGAATTTAAGATATATGTACTTTTTGTTTGGCCTCCTGAAGTATACCTAAGAAAGCGAACTACTTCGTGGTTAGTACTTGTTACCGGTTAAATTTTGTCAGCAACTGTCTTAGTTTAGGCAAAAGAGTTCACTTCCAATACCAAACGTGTAGTTTTCACAACCAAATAGAATGGTGTCAATATAAATGAACCTTTAAAGCATACATATGTACATCATTTTGTAATCCACGTGGTCTGGATTAAAAATGAATGAGGTGTGCATTGTGTGGTTTTGCGTTGTTTAGACAATATCTTGTATCGCCAATATCTTGTATTGCAGGTTTGCACGTTGTACGACACAAGTCAAAATAACGCTTATTAAAACATGGACACAGACAGTCTATGGGTGTCGTATTCTCGGCGGGCATACAGCGTCTTGCGTGTTCAATATAACAACGCATTTAGGGCATTACTAGTAAAGCTACCGTGGACACACGGACAGATGATTTCTTTGCCATTATGAGAAAGAGATGTGTCTCTGCGATGGACCATTTACGCCGAAGTCCTAATGACATCCTTCATTTGTTTATCGATCTATGGGATTCCCTACTGTTGCGGAGATGTATTGAACTCCATTCGATCATATGATACTTCATTTGTATTGTTATTTCAAATGTCTTATGTTATTAATTGTATTGTAAATTTTTAAATTAATGTAAATTATACTAACCCTATTTCTATGCTTAAAATTACACTCTATGAATTTTAAATCTGAAATATATGTTAATAATAATAATAATTATAATTAAGGATTTCTAAATGACATCTTAAATTTTTGGATGCTGAAAGTAAGAAACTATACGGCGACGGACGAATTACAGGTAAACAAACGACAAGAGACTTCTTGTTACCTGTAATTGTATTTAAATACTGAGTTTCCAAGAGTCGATCCCATGCGCATGTTTCTTTACGAAAGTCCTTAAAGCTAGTCGTTAGCAGCTCCCGTAATTTTTGGCAAGGATCTATTCTAAATTTTGTCTCTTCCACGAATAGTATGTGGCAAGACAGAAATCCCTAGTAGTAATAAGTTCCACTACCCGTAAGTAACATTACTGACAATTCTCAAGATGCAAATACATCTGGAGAAAGATAACTCAAAAACGAAGGGCAATAACATTGATATGAAATATAAACAGAATTGGAAATGTAAAATCGATAATAAGAACACAGCTACAAAAAGAGTAAGAGAGAAAATTGTGAAAATTGAGTCAAAGATTAAGGAGACCGAAAGAGATATGTCAGAAGGTGAGGAAATTAGTTATGAAGATGATGGCACTAAGGGCGAATTTAATCTCACATGCATTCTCAAAAGTCAACACCAGATGTAGTAATAAACTTATTCATAAAAAAAGGACAATCTCTAGAAATTGAGAAAAAAATTGAGTCTGGACCGTAAAATACTTCTGAAAGTAATAGAAACACATCAAGACAACACAAATGAAAGCGTGAAGGCAATATGGTAAGAACTTTTGAAGTAGATATAGCTAGACAAAGCTAAAAATACAATATAATTACGCATAGTATATAGACATATTAAATTATATATTCATACAATATCAGCAAGTATCATTATCTTATTACTTATACGACTATGGGTGTCTTAAATAATTACTGATAGACCAAACTTGATCACAGCTAGTAAAACAAACCGTCGTTATTCAACGCCCAGGCACGCCCTTAATTTCTTAGCGCGATCGCCTCTGCGCTGGCGGTGATGTAATTGTTAATTGTAATTTCTCTCGTATCAAGAAAATCGTCGTCTCAAATAAAACTCGTCAAAACAACACACTCAAACTGTATCTTCGTATATATCAAACACAGTTTTGCACAAAAATTCCCTATAAATCACATAAACAACAACAATTCCGTCCAGAAGGCGATTGAGAACTCCGACTATAGCAATGTGGAAAATGAACTCGCATGTATCTAAGGAGTTTGCAACAAAAGGGGAAGAGATCACTACTGATGAATCAAGAAGATGATCACCTTAACAGAAGTAAGAACATATGTTTTTGTAGCAAGCTCAGCTATATAAATAGGAGCGAGGTAGTGAAGATGGACGGACTCGTAAGAAGAAAAGGAAGGAAATAAATTGCAACCTGATTTGTCTGTTATATACGAAATAGCCGTAAAAGTTTCGGAGCTGAAAACAGAAGAGAAAGTCTTAGTTGAACTGGCCATATTTTTTATTTTTTGTATATATTCACGTAGTACTCGTAATATTAGTAATAATAAGGAAGTAAAACTGAGGAATAACTATGCTGAATAACTAAGGAATAAATATCTCATCTCATCTGCTATATTATAAATATCTCATCTCATCTGCTATATTATAAATATCTCATCTCATCTGCTATATTATGATGCTTGAAGATTAAATTGTTAACCCTAAGAACAATTTAATCTTCAAGCGTCATAATGTTACTTTATCTGGACTAATGGAAGAATCTATAATCTGATGCCATAATATTAGAATAGTACCTAATGGGTCTACCATTGTGGAATTCGAACCACTTGGGCTGGTGCATATAGAATGGGTATAAGCGTGAAAGTAATTGGCATTTTCCCTCTTTATTCTCAAATTTGGCAATTATTTAATGCAGATTTACCTTACGTGACGCCGGGTGGAAGAAGGTGGTGATTCGGAATTAGATGATTTCATTGATGATTCGGTGATCGATGCCAGTTTCGGAGATTCTGTTATGCTTTTTTTTATCAGTTCGTGTGTATTGACCTATTTCTGTTGGACATCGTGTCACTAATTATCATATTAACTTTAAAGCTCAAAGAAGATTGGCAGTAGTAGATGAGTATGTGGATTCGTTCTATATTTCATAGTAAACAAGGAAAGATATTAATGACAATACAATGAAATACGAATTTCAAGTATGTGTATTCACAGAATCCTATGTCCGAAAACTTAATAAGCAGTTTATAAAGGAACACCCTATTTATAACGAATTATTGTTCATTAAAAGCAGCGTTTGTGATTAAAGGGGTCACAATCTATTCAATAAATAAGATTTATAAACAAAAGATTCGTTTATTAAATGAATCAATGCAATGCAGTTTTATAATATTCAATTCAGTAGAAGCAAGAACGATATTCATTGCACAAAAGCGATACCGGAAAGCCCTGTGTTGTGTTGGGACCCACCCTCACGAGTTGTAAGCCTCTATTCAAAGACAACAAAATTCTCCCCCTGTCTTTATACATTATACATTTATACATTTTTGAAATTTGTATCTTAATACTTAAGCACGTACACTTGTTTAAACGTAACAGTGACGTCTATTCTAGTAAAATCAGATACAAAGATAAGTTATACTTACCAGTGTACAAATTGTCGCCAATAATAATGTATCTGGTATGTCAAAAATATATAAACCACCTTGTACTCTTAAAGATAAAAATTGACACCATTTAAGAAAAAAATGTTTAAAACTTAAATCACTAAATGTTTTTCACAAAATTCTGTAGATTAATTATGAGGAATAATAAAGAATTGGTCGTAAATAAATTAGACTTGATTCGCCATTGTTAATTCAATTCATTCGGAATTTTATTTTTAAACGATTTGTGATTATAATAACATATATATATGAGTGATATATACAACATATAAATATGAGTTTGTATATTTTTATTTAATTTTAATTTGTTACTTGACATGAAATATTGACTCCTTACTCAGCGGGCCTCCCGCTCGACAAAGATAAAGCTGTAGAGGTCACTGGACAGCAATACTCATAAAAAATATTGACAATTGCCATGTTTTTTTTTAAATATAATGACATTCTTTAGTTGATAAAACATAAAGTAAATGTTTGCCCGCCATTACGGCAGAATGTGCTGGACACTATTTTAATTAGAACATCTATGTACAATACATATTTCTGCAAATAAACATTATGAAACAAAATATTTATATTATTATTTCATAATTAACTATTTTACCGGCGGCGTACAGTTAGCCCGCGTCACATGCGTCAAATGCGCAAGTTGCAATGACATATGTCCGTCATTACAGTCGGCCAGATCTATTCATCAACTTTACGTGTAATCCAAAATGGATAAAAATTGTTCTAATGTTGCTTCACGGATAAACATCAAGTGATCGCCACAATATCACCGCACGTGTCCTCTAGCAAAAAATCCGGTCGCCGATGAACTACATTGTTAAACAAGACGTCTTTGGGAATATTCGATGCACAATTCGATTGAACATTGGATGTATTCAATCCAATGACGAAAACGATGCTTACCGCATGCACACATTCTTATTTGGTTAGTCGAAATAATTCCACCAAACCAAGTAGATGACATCATATGTGACGAGATTCCTGATCCCGTAACCGGCGCCAAAATGTATATTTGTAATGCACGATTTTGCGTTATTAGCGGCTGCGATATTAAGATATTTGTTCTTAGTTCATTTTGTACTAGGACGAACGTCATCCTTACATCCGTCTGGTTTCATTAAAATTGTGCACTTTGAAAATGCTAAAGTTTAAATGTATAAGTAAACAATGAAATGTATTTATTATTCACCTTTTGGGCTTATTTCAGATCGAGACATAAAAAAGGTTGAGAAACAACGGCTTAGAACACGGTATGCGAGTTTGCGCATTGCATCCACCATTCGAAGCATTCAAGCTTCATTGGAGTTAAAATGTTAATAGTATTTCTTTTCTTCACCGAGTTTTGTTTTCTTATATTGAGAATTACGCGTGGATAGTAAGTGATTCCTGCGGCCCACGACATCTACATTCATCTTCTAAATAATTTTATTTTTAAACTTTCTCTTGAAATTGTGTCCTGTACAGTTGTAGCATTAAACTAAGATTTTAAGCTAAAAACTACAAAAATGCATGCATACAACCGTTTAACAGAAGTAGAAGTCCACATTTTTATAAATACTTTCATTCTAAATACCTCTGAATTGGTACGATACGACCGGCGAAGGACCAACTCTTCAAAGAATACCACCTTAAAATAACAGCATAAACTGCTGCACAGTGAAACTATAGATAATATATGCGCTCTTGAGAAATGCGAACGGAAATAAGTACCGTGTCCCTTTCTACAAGAGTGACCATTTATAATATTAACCGATGTAAATTAGAATGATATTTTATTAAGATGGAATTAAATAAAATATTTCACAATTTTTTTTCTTACATAAAACTATATAAACTCTTTTTCCTAGTAATTATATAATTGAATAAATGTAAACAAGAAAAAAAAAATATGAGCTTCTATTTCATCAGAAATACACAATTAAAACAAGAATATTGGTATTTTATCAGAATTAAATCTATCTGCATTTACCATAGTATTCTATTTATTATTGTTAATACTATTAGACATTGGACGTAAAATATACTAATAGTGTGTTTCTATTATTATTATATTAAATATGTCAATTTCATGATTACTCTAGAAAGTAAATTATCTGTTTACGTATATGTGAAAAAATCTATGCATAGTTTTACTTTTTTGACTGAAGGCCACTGGTAACACTGTTAAAAGCTTCACCGGGTTGAAAGGTGGCCGAGCGCTTATGGCATTCAACCGACACCTTTATTAATGGGTAACCAGCACAAGAGTTCCTCTACTTGAGACTGTTTACCAGCGCGAATGAGCGACTGACTCGAGGGTGCCCGAGAGGGCCGAACCTGGGCTCTGTCAGTTGCTTCTGACGGATTAACAAGTCTCATTCGGAAAGTCTTTTACGTTTATCTATGGTAAGTTTTAAAATAAACATTCTACACATATCGTCGGGCTTTATTATAGTTATGGAGTCATGTACACAGTACATATTAATGTCATACCGTAGTTATAGATTTATAAATTGTGTAATTACATCAAAGTGTAAATTTGTAGGTTTACCTATTTATGTATCAGAAAGAATTACGGATCAATGAAAATATAAAGCTACGCTTAAACGAATCAGTACTTGAGGACACAATCTCGTAATAACATCGCCCTAACACCTTGGAGTTGTGTGGACACCCAGGCTAATGCCCAACGATGAGAACTACTATATATAATGTAGAGTGTTACTTTATTTTAGTCTAATGTTCACATTTGTTGCAATTTACTACTACTTCTATTTGAATGATTGAAATGACGACATAACGCTGCCATGTTTCTTATGATTGCGTAGGGAAGCGGAGATCCAAATACTGACAAGGAAGAATTCCATCACTGTTTGCAAGGGTGGAAATGGTAGTATATCTTGAATCTTTTAAACGATGGATTTACTGGTAGTGTATGGTGTTGGCTGAACTGTGTGCGCGTGTGTCCTTGGTACATTGAAATTGGTAAATTGTTTGCATGGTTACAAAAACCGGATTATGATACTCTCTGAAAATCTATTCCAAATCTTATCCTAAATCAAGGCTGCCTTATAACATATTATAGATATACAAATATGTAACATAATTATTAAACTAATGGAAAAATCCACATACACAAACAGTCGGTTATAACACACAAACAGTCGGTTATAACACACAAACAGTCGGTTATAACACACAAACAGTCGATTATAACACACAAACAGTCGGTTATAACACACAAACAGTAGGTTATAACACACAAACAGTCGGTTATAACACACAAACAGTCGGTTATAACACACAAACAGTCGGTTATAACACACAAACAGTCGGTTATAACACAAACAGTCGGTTATAACACACAAACAGTCGGTTATAACACACAAACAGTCGGTTATAATGCACAAACAGCCGGTTATAACACACAAACAGTCGGTTATAACACACAAACAGTCGGTTATAATGCACAAACAGCCGGTTATAACACACAAACAGTCGGTTATAACACACAAACCGTCGGTTATAACACACAAACAGTCGGTTATAACGCACAAACAGTCGGTTATAACACACGAACAGTCGGTTATAACACACAAACAGTCGGTTATAACGCACAAACAGCCGGTTATAACACACAAACAGTCGGTTATAACACACAAACAGTCGGTTATAACACACAAACAGCAAATACAACAAACGCTCATAATCATACTACATTAATATCACTCACCCACACGCGCAATATATTCTTTATTTATTAGACGCTCACTCGCGGACATTTTTGTTTTTCCCGTTGTTCATTTTTATTGTAATTTCCGGTTATTTGTTTATTTTTCTTGCAAAGTTTCAGGCATAACAATATCCGTGTACCAAGTCGAGGGCCTGGTGATCTGTCAGATGGATATATTTTATATCGTATTATACTGTTGTATTAATTTTCTGTATCTTTGTGAAAGAGAAAACAAATAAATAAATATAAAATAAAAATAAATAAATGTTATGTTATGTTTATATCGTATATATATAGTTGTATAGTGTGTATAATGTGTGTTGTATTTTTATTAATATTGAACATTTATAATTAATACATATATATTCTAACGTTGACTGCCTTTGAATATATTGTTTGTAGCATTAAATTAATAAATAGCATTGCATCAAATTTCAATCTATTTTAAAAATAAATACATTGACTATTAGTCTTGTATATTCTGTGATCGACGGTGTTTCGCGATGTAATTCTTAGCCGATATCGGACAAGAGATAATCATGGTAAATAACATCACAAGGATTATAGGCAATGGTGTATAAAACAAAACAGAGTAATAAAGTTTATCGGAGGTGTATTTGTCAAAGTCCAAGCCGTGGTTGCGTATCACTTCGGCGTAGTACTCAGCGGAAGCTCGGGGTACGCGGGTTCGGTTCTTATCGTTGAGGTCCACACGATAGAGGCCGAATTTGACTCTGAAAATTAAAGAAAACAAATGCTAATATTATATGTTCGGAAGGACACCGTACAACTGGGATAACTCGCGTGTAATGAAATAAGAGACCAACGTCCCGACACCTAACTACCGCGGCTTCAAATAATCCAGTCTTGGACTTTAATTCATTTTAAAAAAGTTATTTGGGACTCTCAACAGGACTCTGAACCGAAGTGAATCTTCTTAAGAATTTATATTAAATCGATATTTTCAAAGCTATTATTAATATAATATATTCAAATAGGAATGTATTTTTTTTAAATAATATAATTTTTTTATAGTATAGGCGGCAAATGAGCACGCAGCCCACCTGATCACTTATGATCACCGCCGCCCATGGACAGCCACAATAGCAAAGGAGTCACAGATGCGTGGCCGACGGTGTAGGCTCTTGTATTGAAGAATTTAAATATATGTATATATATATATATATATATATATATATATATATGTGTATAATTAGAAAAACTTCTTATGAATATGGAAAGTATAACTACAACATACAAATGTTCGTAAAAAATATACACATTCAATAATTAATAATCATGCAATAATATAGCCACTCAAATAAAAAACTCAATAAATGCATAAAATATAAGACATATCTTACTTTTAATTACAAAATGAGTCTTACACATGTAGGAGTTTATTTTCTATTACTGGCCGCTTGGACGCCTAATTCGAAACATTTTAAAAAGCATCCATAGCTCATTCTTTTTTTGAAACTGGAAACATTTCTATTCTTTTGGCGGCAAATCAAAATTTAATGTGAATTTTATTTTGTTCAAAATGGCCAAAAATAAAAGTTGTGACGCGTCAACTAGGAAAATAATTGTTAATTTACATATAGATCATAAATGGGCGTACAAAAGAATAGCTGAGCATTTAAATTGTTTTGTTAAGAAAGTTTTTAATGCAATTGATCATTATAAAACACATGGAACTGTTGAAAATGTTCTTAGAAAGGCTCGGCCAAGAAAACAACGTACAACGTGGTCATCATGCTGCGGCAGTGATGGTTTGGTGGGGCGTGTCTTATCAAGGAGTCACTAAACTACATTTTTGTGAAAAAGGAGTAAAAACTTCAACCATAGTGTATCAAGATATGTCTTGGATCATGTTGTGAAACCTCTCAGCAATACACTTTTTAAAATATACCGTGGACTTTCCAGCAGGACTCTGCACCAGGTCACAAAGCACGAACTATTCAAGCCTGGCTTGAAACCAACGTTCTGGAATTTATAAGAGCTGAAGACTGGCCCTCATCTAGTCCAGACCTCAACCCTTTAGACTTCAAATTATGGTCAGTTTTAGAGGACATGGCCTGCTCTAAACAGCACGGCGATTCGTGGCCATACAGATTAAAGGCCTGTATAAAAGCCAAAGGTGGCCATTTCTAATAGAATATTTATTTATTTATGCTAAGTCTAATATGTAGGTATAAATTTTAATTTTATTACATTACTTCATAAAAAAAATGCATTTTCATTTCTTACAGAATTTATGGCCGGACTAGAGATATATATATATATATATTATATGTATACATATATAATATTCTGTTATTACACTTTCATCCGCTATAACAAATGTGTCTGCACCTTCTCTCTACACATTCACTCGCGTGGGCAACACTACGCACAGGTCAGCCAATGAGGTGCGTTACTCCATACCGAACGTGCGAAAATAAAGATCGTTAAAAAAATTGCTTCTTACGTGTAGCCGTCCCTCCATTCAAAATTATCAATTAACGTCCAGGCGGTATAACCACTTATATTCAAGCCATCCTTGTTTATGGCCAGCCAAACCTAGAAAAAAGTATATCTTGATAAATAAGATTTATGAATGGTCATAAATAAGATGTACTTTAAAACATAAAATGCTCGATTTCAATGGCGGAACTTTCAAAGCTCGGGTCCTAAAGTTGATATCAAATGCTAAGTGATAAGATTCAATGTTACAAGGAAGTCGGTTGATGGTGGGTAGCAGGATCGTGCTTTATCTGAAGGCGAAGCGAAGCCTACATTCAGGTTGTGATGAAGATAATGAAGATTTACCTGCTCCAAATGGCTCCTGAAGTAACTAACCCTTTCTTCGTCATTCAGATCATCGCTGAAAGTGGCTAATCCGTTCTCGGTTATAAAGATCTCCATGTCACCATAAGTCTTCTTTAGCCAAACTAATATTCGTCGTAAGCCTTGAGGGTATGTCTGTAAATAATTTACATCAGTTTATTTAAAGATAGATGACCAACCAACACGCATCTCACCTGATGGTGTGACAGTTATAGGCCGCAGGAATCACCTGATGCCAAGTGATTCCTGCGGCCCATTAAATCTATATTCATCCTTGACAAGGAATCAAAATGCAGATGCGTTGTCACTTGAGGGCTGAGATGGAATTCATCGTCACCTTTAACAAAGGTTTCCGGATCCCTGCACTCACCAGACGAAACACATCAGCATTCTGTTACCATTTCACGTTGGTATTCTGTGGGGGCGTGATCCTACCTCGAGTCAAGCTTATCCATTCATTCTAGAGTCATACTGCAGCGTAACTCTACCACTGTAAAACTGTTATCGGTAACGAGGAATACCATCGCGGTCGTCGGAGTCAAAAGTCAAAATTCATTTGATGTCATTCGTTATTGGGAGCCAGTGGACACTTACGATCGAGTGATAGACGGTTGGTGATGTTCACATCCATCCTCTACGAAGAATCCTAAATTATATTCTTTGTCACCCCTAAGGAGTCGGTCTTCTTGACAGCGATTAGGTAAGTATATAATAACTTAAGTATACCGCTGTTTTTACGTTGGTACTAATAAGTATACTTTGTAATATACTACAATGGTAAAGCTAAGCTGACAATAACTTGTGGTATGAATGGGTTGGCACGATGTAGAAGGGCAAAGGCCGCATGGCAGAGTAAAATAGCGGCATAGCACATACTTCGTGTGCTTCGTATAGTGAGCGTAGGGAACCGAAGATTCAATTACTGGAAATGAAGCACTCAATTTCGGTCGTTACAGGGGATATCGCATACCAATGTTAGAAGATGGATTTGGTGTTCATGGACCGCAGTCTCTGCCGATTGTGAGATTAGTGCCTGTTTATCACTTTGTCACATAAATTGGGCTTGATCCACCCCCTTCGAGATACGTTGCAACTCTTTGTAATTTTTCATGTGTTTAATAATCTAGAATTCATTTTTTTTCTACAATGAGAAATGCCCGCATACCCACCCCTGCGGGGACAAGGATGGGTTATGTCGTACTCGCACCGACTAAAACCCCATGGTGATCCACCTTCGTCACACATGTTGGGGTCACGCGCATATGGCGGCCCTTCCTCTGGGGGGAGGACATCCCCTCTTCACTCCTCCTCCTCCTCCAGGCAAAGCGAGAACCCTTCGGGGGAAATCTAGAATTCACCTATATCATCTTGATGCCAACCACTGTACTGTTTTTACCAAATTTTCAGGCAATTTTGCGGTATCAACTGTTGCTAGCGATATTTTCACACGCTTCCAAGATTCCATAAACCCCACAGAATTGGGCCGCCATGGGTTTGGCTACGGCTAATGCTTATTTAATTATTATCAGTTTATAATCTTGGTCGTCACTTACCCAAAGCCACGAGGAGGCTGCTTGCTTCCACTCCGGACGTACGCTCATGACGGCACCAAACTCCGCGGCATTATTACCCAGAAGCCAAGTGCCAACCTTCTCATTATTTTTTGCTTTACGCACTACACGGGAGGTGTAGTAGTTAACGCCGTAGAAATCGTAGGTACCTGTTAAGAAGAAATTTCCCAATAGATCATCGGAGACCCTGAGCTGGATAGGAGGAAACGACACATTCATATATACGCTGTAGCTAGTTTCTTCATAACGCCTAAATTGGTCATCATGAGGATCTTGAATCTTTGTGGAAGACCGATCCCTGTGTTTATGGGCCGTGGTCATCGGGCACCATCAGGTGAAGTGAGTGCTCGATTCATCCGATGGTAAGTAATTTTTGAGACCATGACATACAAACATTTCGATTAGGAATACAAAGCATCATCATCAGTGAGGGCTGAGACAGAATGTACTCATAAGTAAGTAACTCATTGCTTGAGCAGTAATTACTTTTTTGTGGAATATAAAGGCTCAAGAGGAAAAGTGGATTGCGCTTAGTACCACTGTCTAGTTGCAATCTGTATAACGACCACACAGTTCACTTGATAGATATTGATACAGGGGCCTATGAACACCATCCATACTCAATATAGGTTCCAGATGCACATGCGATTTCTCGCACGGTATTCTGTCGGCAGTACGAAACGCAGCTAGAAGTAAGCCGAAGCCCGACTACTGTATTAAACCTTAGCTTATTATATCCTAAAGCAAGAGGTCATTTTCTGTCTTACGATAAGCTTATTTTTGAGTATAGAGTCGCGTAATTTACGTTCAACAGAAAATCTGTTGGGTCGCTTGACGAACGTATTTTATTCAGTTGCATTCCAACGTTTGTACGCGGTGTTTGTATCGTAATGGATATTGTGCATTTACAGAGCATATTTAGAAGATGATGACAGGCAAAGAATCTGGGGTAAATCTTAATAACCTCCGATCAGGTGAGCTAGATGCTCGTTTGCCACTTATTCTATTAAAAATCCTGTGATGAAAAATTGGTGTGTCGACAGTGAACGCTTATGTAAATCCAAATATGTTTAAAACTCGCATGCAAGGATGCGTCCCCATCCCTATCCCGAACGTAATTACGCGAAAAACAGCGTACGCGACTCACGACCTAAAATTTTACGCTCTTTGACTGAGCACTCATTCTTGATCTGGAGAATGTAGGAGGTTGTCTTTCGGTTTCCTGTCACACCATGTACACCATGATTTATTGTAATTTTGGAAATCTAAATACCTTTAATAAGGTCGATCTCCTCTTGTGTGAACGCGGGCAGCGTGGACCGCGCATAACCTTGTGTCTTGCTGTTCCTGCTATGGTTCGCTCCAGCTTCGGCGGCCAACCGCCATGTTTAGAATTGATAACTGGCGATATTTTCACGCTTCCAAGATTCCATAAACCCCACAGAATGCCATGGCTTCATTACGGCTAATGCTTATTTAATTATTATCAGTTTATAATCTTGGTCGTCACTTACCCAAAGCCACGAGGAGGCTGCTTGCTTCCACTCCGGACGTACGCTCATGACGGCACCAAACTCCGCGGCATTATTACCCAGAAGCCAAGTGCCAACCTTCTCATTATTTTTGTTTTACGCACTACACGGGAGGTGTAGTAGTTAACGCCGTAGAAATCGTAGGTACCTGTTAAGAAGAAATTTCCCAATAGATCATCGGAGACCCTGAGCTGGATAGGAGGAAACGACACATTCATATATACGCTGTAGCTAGTTTCTTCATAACGCCTAAATTGGTCATCATGAGGATCTTGAATCTTTGTGGAAGACCGATCCCTGTGTTTATGGGCCGTGGTCATCGGGCACCATCAGGTGAAGTGAGTGCTCGATTCATCCGATGGTAAGTAATTTTGAGACCATGACATACAAACATTTCGATTAGGAATAAAAAGCATCATCATCAGTGAGGGCTGAGACAGAATGTACTCATAAGTAAGTAACTCATTGCTTGAGCAGTAATTACTTTTTTGTAATGTGGAATATAAAGGCTCAAGAGGAAAAGTGGATTGCGCTTAGTACCACTGTCTAGTTGCAATCTGTATAACGACCACACAGTTCACTTGATAGATAATGATATAGGGGCCTATGAACACCATACATACTCAATATAGGTTCCAGATGCACATGCGATTTCTCGCACGGTATTCTGTCGGCAGTACGAAACGCAGCTAGAAGTAAGCCGAAGCCCGACTACTGTATTAAACCTTAGCTTATTATATCCTAAAGCAAGAGGTCATTTTCTGTCTTACGATAAGCTTATTTTTGAGTTGTGAGTCGCGAAAATCTGTTGGGTCGCTTGTCGAACGTATTTTATTCAGTTGCATTCCAACGTTTGTACGCGGTGTTTGTATCGTAATGGATATTGTGCATTTACAGAGCATATTTAGAAGATGATGACAGGCAAAGAATCTGGGGTAAACCTTAAAAACCTCCGATCAGGTGAGCTAGATGCTCATTTGCCACTTATTCTATAAAAAATCCTGTGATGAAAAATTGGTGTGTCGACAGTGAACGCTTATGTGTAAATCCAAATATGTTTAAAAACTCGCATGCAAGGATGCGTCCCCATCCCTATCCCGAACGTAATTACGCGAAAAACAGCGTACGCGACTCACGACCTAAAATTTTACGCTCTTTGACTGAGCACTCATTCTTGATCTGGAGAATGTAGGAGGTTGTCTTTCGGTTTCCTGTCACACCATGTACACCATGATTTATTGTAATTTTGGAAATCTAAATACCTTTAATAAGGTCGATCTCCTCTTGTGTGAACGCGGGCAGCGTGGACCGCGCATAACCTTGTGTCTTGCTGTTCCCTGCTATGGTTCGCTCCAGCTTCGGCGGCCAACCGCCATGTTTAGAATAGATCGGATGCGAGTACATTCCGGACTTATGAAAAAAGAAATTAGTGTATTGTAGGATACCTAACGAGCACACAGTTCTAATGGTGATATATCCTCAATAAGGAATTATAATGACTATGTGATGTCACGCCTCAGGACTACTGTGGAATACCTCGTTACTACTAATACGGAGCTCCTGATTCTGGCGCTCACCAGTTGAAACGCAGCAGTCAACGAACTATTCATGTTACAACTGACAACAAGGTACAGTGGTGTTGTAAAGTTAAATAATCGTCACGACGGCGCAGGAAAACATCGAATGTATCATATGTCTAAACAGTATATCCACAACCAATTTAAACAATTATAAAACACGAATTTGAATATAGCTGCGATATATCCAATTTGTTCCAATTTCTGTCATCAAAAATTATAAAAATGAATTCTGTTAAACTTTAATTACAGCACCCCGACCACTGCGGCAACGACTGACTACAGATAACATATTATTTCCACCACTTACAGCAATAAATAATTTTCAATTAATTGTATATATATAGAATTTGAAGATATTTATAGTCGTCCAATCATCAATGGAATTCGTTGCTCCATCACCTTGAGGATCCTGTGAAGAGGTAATCGCTGGCGACAACTGATTCCACAGCGTAGTTGTGCGAGGCAGAAAAATTCACGGAAAGCGCACAGTGGTGGATTGATAACCATATAGATAATGCGAATGAAATTTTAAATTCTGTTTTCATGTATCATTTTTAAATTCAACGGGTGCTGGAATTATTCCGAATAACCCCTCAGAACATTCCCCATGGTAAATTCGCTAAAATATGCATAGAGATGCAACATCTCTTCTTCCCAATGCCAGTGAATCAAGCCGATAGGAAAGTACCTGGTCATCAACGATTCGATTCACTCTTAGTTGGATGCGGTCAAATGGAAGGAGCTGGTATTGCGTGGGTCCTGGCCCAGAGATGTGAACAGTATTCCATGTGGTGCCGAAGTTGCGCCTAATACACTTATATTTACACAAAAATCCAAACCAATTTATAAATAAATCATACCATGTATGTTCTCATGGTATCCGCCAGTTGCTCGTCTTCCTCCTTGTCTGCTTCGAACCAGATCAACTGATTTGTAATACCAACTTTACCTATAATGAGTGTTAATTCCGTGTTAATAATTATATAATATTTATAGTTGATTATGATGATGACGAAGAAATTACTTAGCGGGATATCAGAAGGGCTATTCGTGTAGCTCTTAATGCAGCGGAACACGTCAGTCGCTTTTAGGGCCATTTTCCGCCACCCTGCATCCAAATGTTGGAATAATTTGCCACCGCCGATGATAAACTTATTCATAGCTTTAGAATCAAATAAAAAAAAACGGCCCCAACGGAAGACCAGCGCCGGTTGTTCGTAGCCAGCATATGCTGAGTTGGGACGGATTCCTCATAACTAGCATTAAATTTTATTGGCTTTCTTTTGTTAATCATGTGTTTAATTGTATGCGATGATGTTAGTTTTCCTACGAATAAACAAATTATTTCTTTATATGTAATCGAATAAAAACGTGGACATCCACAAAAGGAGTAACGGATAACCGACGGGAAGAAAGTTTCTTAAGTAGCAACCTCGTATTGGTCATCGGAGTGCAGGACAATCACCCACTAGATGGAGTGGCGACCTATAACAAGTCTGCCAGACGCTGTCGGATGTGATGTTGCCCTTGTCGATTTGGAACACGACGATATCATCTAGTTATTGATCACCAGATGGAAATAACTTCGCAAGATGTACCAATAATTTGTAACGGACAAATACTCTCGAATCGAATCCAGGACACGCGACGTTTACTGTTACATCGGAGATGACGTACACATGTTTCACCGGGTGATTATGTACATATTTTTATCTCTGATAATTATCACTAACAACGTATTCTTCTGCGTGATCAAAGATTTATTACTTTATTGGATTATTTTTTAATAAAATAACTTCACTATAAACGAGTTATTACGTAAACAAGATTAAAAACCAATTGTTTTGAAAGCCTTGAGTGTACAGACATTAATTCTATACGCAATACTTTTGTTTATTAAAATACTGTTGACAAGCGACAGTACAGTCCACCTGATGGTAAGCGAAGACTGCGGCCCAGGAGAGCCTGCATTCATACTCAGAATCCATTAAGGATTCAAGATGCACTTGGATGACTGGAGACTCGTTATCAGTAACCCATTAGTGTTATGACCGCTATTGCTGTGGTATTCCGGGTGTGGGTTTTCTTTACCTGCTGGAGCTCAGAGGTATCTCGTATCTTGGTTCTACAACTTTTAAATTATACTCGTTCAAAAACGTCTTGAGTAAACATACATTTCTGGTAAATAAATATAAATAGGTGAATACCACCAATTCGCTACAATATTTTCTCTATGAAGAATAACTGTATGCAAAAGTGGGAATACAGATATCTTTTGTGCATACAGTAATTGTAGCAATCTTTCATTGCATCTGGTAAAAAGAATGGAATAAATAATTCTCACCATGATACTTCGGCTTGAACTCGTCATCGTATATTCTCCAAGCTTTGGCGTGTGCCAGCAGCATATTTTTACCGCACAGATAATTGGCAACTTCCGGATCCCTAATGCCAGGAGCGAAGAAACCCGTGTTATAGGCCAGATCGCAGGCCACCACGGGCTCGTTTATGGTTATCCAGGTCCCAACACGATCACCGAATAAAGTATAAGCAACCCTCGCATAATCCGCAAACCAATCTATTATGTAAGGGTTTGTCCAACCTCCTGGAATGTGTCGTTGATTCGTGTTTAATTTGCATAAAATTTGTAAAAATTAAAAAAAATTGTAATGAGATATCTCCTCAGACAACACCTTCGATACAATTTGAATCTTTGTTTAGATTAGCTGATACAATAAAAAAGTGCTTATTGCAAATAAAATCTAAAAAGAATTAGACATTGATAAATGTCCGTGGTTGTTAAAACAAAAAATAAAGTAATTTGAATGTTCATATGGCAATCTCTTATGAGAGCGGGAATTCGATGTATTATAATAAATAATAAATATATTTCAATGTTTATAATAGTATAAATAATTTTTTAAATGAAATCGAGAGGAGACAAAGGAGGAAAAGGAGGAGAAGATCTTATTTATATAACTTTAAAAAGGGTACAAAGTAACTTGTGTGGGCTCCTATCTTGCGTATATGCTTAGTCGCCCAAAGAGAACAGGGCTTTTAGACATCAATTAATTTAGCAAATTACCTAAATTTTGTATCCTCTGCGGCAAATCCCAATGATACAGTGTAATCACTGGTTCGATTCCCCGCTCAAGTAAACCGTCAATGAGTTTGTTGTAGTAGTTTTTCCCGTCTTCGCTTATTTTGTCTATAAGACCGGAAGGTAATAAACGTGGCCATGATATTGAGAACCTGAGCAGAACAATCAAAATATATGGCGTATACTGTAATCGATATAATTATATTATGCTTTTTATGTATATATATATATATATTTAAATATATAAAACAAATAATGTTTTATATTTTATTATATAATTAGCATAGATCAGTCGATGGTTGGCATCTTAAGAATATTTTTTTTTATAAAAAAGAAGTAAAAGTGCAGGACAAAAGCCGTAGGGCATCAGGTAGCAGGTAGGTATTGTTAACTTATTTATTTCTAAGACGTGCAGGTTGCGTTGCGATATTTTCCTTAAGCTTCGAGCATGTGATAAATCAGCACTTAAAATCGCATTCAAAAAGTTTTATCACCGAGCCACGCTGCAGTCGACAATAGCCTAATGGTTTAGGGTACGGTCTGCGAAACTTGAGGTCGTAGGTTCGAATCCACCATTCAAATATTGTCGTGAACCATCTCCTAGCACAAGCATTGTCAGCTCAGTTGTCCTGGTTAACCAGAATATTAGAAATGTTAGTAGCATTGCTAATATTCTTTTTTCTTTTTTAAAAAAAGTTTGTTCCTAGTTATGAAATGGATACATCAACTCGACGAGGGAAGGACCACGCCCTCACAGAATACCACAATTTTTTTTTATAGAATAGGTGGCAAACAAGCAATCAGCCCACCCGATGGTAAGTGATCACCGCTTCCCATGAACATCCGCCACACCAGAGGAGTCGCAAATGCGTTGCCGGCCTTTGAGGAAGGTGTAGGCTCTTTTCTTGAAGGTCTCTAAGTCGTATCGGTTCGAAGACACCGCTGGTTCTAGCTAATTCCACAGAGTAGTTATGCGTGCAACAAGTGGGAGTAGGGATCTCAAGACCCTTTTTACTGGTGACGAGGTATTCCATCTTAGCTGGTGACAACGGATCGGCAATAAGATTCCCTATTGTAGATGAATCTGGGTGATATAGGCTGCAGGAATCAAATACCATCACTGGTTGGTTCACTGAGTTCTAAAATGAAAAAAATTGTCGGTAAAACCCCCGGCTGTATTAGAGCACAAACCTGTAGAAATGCAGACCAAGGTCCGATGCAACGTTAATATCATCCTTCCAGTTATAATACGAGTTGCAGGCGATGTCACCGTTAGCATTCTCAACGATTATACTCGGTTTGCGATGGGTGAAACTGTCCCATATGCTCTCGCTTTTATCTGGAAACAAATTTAACATAAGGGTTTTTTTATTATTATATTGAAAGTAAGAAACGAGCACACAGTTCACCCGATGGCAAGTGATTCCTGCGGCCCATGACATCTACATTCATCTTGACAAGGAATCTTAATGCAGATGCGTTGTCACCCTTGTGGACCGAGATGGCCTCTGAATGCCTCGTCAATGTTATAAATAATAAAAGTCTCCGTATTCCTGCCCTCACCAGATTAAACACACCAGATATGCTGCTATTTTACGCTGGTATTCAGCTCACCCATTCATTTTGCAGCCAGAAACAAACAGCGTAGCTCTATCACGGTAAAAATAGTAACACAAAAACTGTATAACAGTAAAACTGTAGATAAAGATAAATCTTTAGTGATTATCTTTTAGGGTATCTAGATATGCGTCAACTCTTAAGTTAGATTTCTAGCAAAGGAAGAATATTTGTGCAATTTTTGAATATAGTATGTGTACTGTATGTATACCCCGTGTACCCCCACCCGTCTTCTACAATGCATCAGAACTTCCAACTCACTGTACATGTACCAACTCACTGCACATGTACCAACTCACTGTACACGTACCAACTCACCGTACATGTACCAACTCACTGTACATGTACCAACTCACCGTACATGTACCAACTCGGAATGGGTCATGCAGGTGCGTGCCTCTGTGCGAATGCTTACTGCAATATAAAATATTCTGCGTAGTTGATGTCGTCTGGTAGAAACCCCAGGATATAGCCGCCGTCGAAATCTTGAAATTGTACGTATGTATATTCCACGGCCCTGATGCTGTATCTAAATCTGTCGATGTGTTTGTACATCGGAATATGGAAGGTGATGAGTGAGTCTCTATAGACATTTGCAAGCGGCAACTGCATCCGGCACTATTATTAAAATTTCGTGCAGTTATCTGGTATAGCCAGAAGATATTAGTACTTAAAAGAAAAACTGATTTAAGACATGGTTAAGTAGTAATGACAAAAGCAGCAAACTCTCATAGAATAAAATATCAGAAAATGACCAGCAAACATCACCATGAACGAAATCGAGAAGAAAGACATCATAAAAATAATGTTTTTTTGCTTTGCAATTAATTAATACGACAGGTTTTGGAAATACCGTATTGTCTGCATCTCGTTATAGACAGGAGATATTGTCATGACTGAATTCAACCAAGAGTCATCGTCATTTAGTCCCAAATTTTACATCCTGGTCCATTGTTACTGTGATTCTAGTTTATTTCTTCAGTGTATTTTTTATACCATAAGAGTTATGTACATTATAGTGGCATCACATGCGAAAACTTACATTATAAAGTTTAATTTTCTTTCGTTGAAAAATTAAAAATGATCAATACTAAGTCGTGACTTCCAAATTGATTTCAAATGGATATTTTTTATTCCAAGCTCTAGTTAAGCAATGAAAACATCCTGAGTTATTAATTATATTCGTAATAGCACACATCACGCTCATAGTGCATTTATTGTATTTAATATCACGGATTTCCGAACCGATATGACTTGGGGATCTTAAAGAAAAGAGCCTACACCTTTCTTAAAGGCCGGCAACACATTCACGACTCCTCTGGTGTTGATGTTTATGGGGGGCGGTAATCACTTACCATCGGTTGAGCTACTTGCTCGTTTGTCACGTATTCTATAAAAAAAGGGATCCGTATGTCATAGACTATTTAGTCGATAGCCTGTTTAGGATCAACATCATTAAACGTCCTGTAAGGTTATGTGGAATCGAGTTGAAACGAGTCTCACAGTTTAGATACTTGGGGCATTGGGTCACTGATGAAATGAATGACGAATATTGAGAGGGAACGCAGAGCTCTGGCTGTCCGCAGCAACATGTTGATCTGTAGGTTTGCAGGTTGTACAAATCCGGTAAAGATAATGCTATTTAAAGCTTTCTACACGTGTAGCCTGTGGGTTAAATATACGCAGCGGACGTATAGTGCTCTGCGGGTACAATATAACAAAGCGTTCAGTTTCCTGTTGGGGTTACCGCGTTATTGCAGTGCGTCTACTATGTTTGCTGAAGCACATACGGATGATTTTTTTTGCAATAATTCGTAAAAGGAGCGCCTCAATTTTAAAAAGAGTTCGTGAAAGCTCCAACAGTGTTGGCGGACAGGTTGGACTCAAAGTATTTACTCCGTTGGGTTAATGTTCATGTAAAATAATGTGAAATATTTATAATTGTTGTCCTTTTACTAACAATTAGGTTAACATCTCTATTTACTAACAATTTGTGAACAAAAGTCTGAAATAAATGTGTTATTATTATTATTATTGATGAAGATAGCACGGAGAGAGACGTAAGGATAATTCTTCTTAGGGATGAAACAAAGTATTCAGTTGGGGAAGTAACTGATTGACCCGCGCGGTTTTTTCTAGCTGGTACATAAATTTATTAGCTCGCCGGGGACTCCATAACGCTGCTGGCTTCCGTAAGGTGCGTTTAAGAAACCGAGAAACCAATTACAGATACGACGTATCCCATTTCAGGCCTGAGGGGTTACAATGCATGTGTATCTTGAAACTATGTTGAGGACTTATATAGTTGTTTATGGGGTCAGCCATTACTTACCATCAGTAGAACTGTGTACTTGTGGCTCACGCTTAGTTTTATAAAAATAAAAAAGCTATCTAGACAAGCAATCAAAGATGATAGCCTTATGCTTTGAACTTGTTAGATTAGTAATCGCCTCTTGGACAGATGAAGTTATACTTGACATACATTTACAAGATATTTCCGTAAGATTGTGTATTGTGTACTCTATTCCGGTTTCTGTGTCCGGTACAAATTGTTCATCCTCTATCATGTTCTATCCACTTTTGGAATCGACCAAAATTCTGTATACGTTGATAAACTGTTATTACAACGTTAAGGTAGTGTGCTGAGTAAGGTGCCGTTGGTAATTTATTTGCTTAAAGAAGATTTAATTTCAGAATACCATTATAAGCAAGACTTGCCCTACCTTTTTAGCTTGCTAATAGAGAACTTGTAGCAATAATTGTATATAAAAGAACTTATCTTTCCTCTTCGATGATGATGACGAATAATTATCAAAATTAAAGGCTTTTAATTATAACTCACCACTAACATTCCATGCACCCTCAACTTGATAGGACGAAGTAGCAGCTCCAAACTTGAACCCAGGAGGAAATTTTTTGATGCTTAAACCCAAATTTACACAGAGCAGCACACTGTTAAAAATATTTTTATTATTAAAAATATATGTACATATTGAGACACGAATGGCTTTCGATAAGCTGGACCACGATATATTACAGCAAAGCAAGCATTTATTGTCATTCGAGGATACTTATTGAAATGGTTTTCTTCGTATGTAAACAAACGGATCGCAACACGTTGTTATGAACGGTTTCATTTCTAATATTTTTAAGTTATGTTAGGGGATGGCTCAAGGCTCTATTTTGGGTGCTTTGCTTAATATTGAATAAACTTATAAATTGCTCCTTTACACACTTACTATCATGAAATTACCATTTATGATAATTACCAAAAATCCAAGAAACCTCGTCAATAGTTTTCCAATATATTGTAAGTATCAAGCATAGGGTACTTGATACTTACAATATTGCTTAGTTTGATTAAATGTAAATCTATAACCTTAAATTAGAAAAGCGTTAAGATCTCGTCATGTTTCTATGATGAGAGACTTGATTGAGTTTCGAAGCCAGGTTTAACTTATGTGTGATGTAACTGCACACACTAAAATAACATTTGGTTATTCGCACTACAATCACTTTCAGACAACCCTCTGCAATTAATCCTGTACTATATAAAACATTATTACGACCATAATTTCTCTAATTATTTACTTCACATCTGCTCGTAATTTTACTCGAAATATATTAATGATATAGAATCAGTTCATTGTTTATTTTTGCAATCCATGAACTATCATTGCTAAGTCTAAGTCCTGTCGGGTATTCTTCTGGTTAAGTTTACTCTGCCGGAACATGAGAAGAATGCTGTGAGATATTATATTGCTATGTTATATTCTGCATAATTATATTTTAGCTCATAATTAATAGCCTAGTAATATTGAGATGAACTTAGTTTTACAATAGAAAGAAAAAGACTATTTAATGGAATATTAATAATTAAACACCCAATTATAAATAGATAGAGTATTTAAAAATAGATTATTGATAGAGTATTTAAAAAGTAATTCAAATGAAATGAGACAGTTAAATAACCGGTCTGGTAAACCCATTCATCTAGCACTATTAAAAATATACTTATTACTTCCTCTATTTGTACTTTACTTTCATATTTTCTGAACGGGAGAGAACGAGACAAGAATACTACGAGATAGTATACGAGACTGAATACTAAAGCACGGTAATAGTCCCGAATATACGGGACGTATGGCAACCCCATCTAAAATGCACAATTATTTAATTTATTCGGTTTATTTAAATTTTTTTAAACCACTGGTTTATTTATTTTAATTATCTACGTATTTTTTTACGCAAATCGAAAATTGTATGGCATGATAACTGCTCCTTAAATAACGTTTTGTAAAAAATATAAAAGTATTTATTGGCTTTACATTTATAACAATGAGATCATTAAATACCGATGATTGAAATTAAAAAAAATTACGGTTAGAATATATTTCTAACAGTAAAATTTCAATTAACCTTTGTATTATAATACAATTAACACTAACGTAAATAATGCTCGATTTATATATATTAGGTCTTTACCTATGAAATTGCCGTTCTTCAGTATTTCAAACCAAAAAAAAGTTTTGATTGGCTGTGAATACTAAATTCAAATTAATTTTGTTTTAAAAACATGACATTCTTTTTACAAATTCAGTCTTTTGTTTATTGATTAGCTTTGTATTTTTATTACGTTTTAAATTTTGGCATAATGGATACTTTAAAAACTCGTATAATTATGGAATATGAGTTCCGTCGTTCCATCAACGCAGCACAAACGGCACGTAACATCAACAACGTTTACGGAGAGAACTTTACAAATGAACGCACAACCCGTTATTGGTTGGTCCGGTTCCGTTCTGGAAATTTTGATTTGAAAAATGAACCTCTTGGTCGTCCGGACACTTTGGTCAACAATGATGAATTAAAGGTGATTGTGGAAGCTGATGATACTCAATCTACAGCCGACCTAGCAGCAGCTTTAGATGTTAACATCAAAACAATATTGGTCCATTTGCGACAAATTGGCAAGGTGAAAAAGCTGGATAGGTATATATAGAGTGCCCCACGAACTTTATGATCGCCAGCGCAACGTACGCGTTGAGACCTGCCTCGCGCTGCTCAACAGGCACAGAAATTAAAGAATTTTGAACCGAATTGTTACGAGCGACGAAAGGTGTATTCTGTCCGACAATCGAAAGCGCTCAGCAAGTTGGTTAGACCCTAGTTCCGCACCAAAGTAAAATACCCTAAATGAAAAATTACCTCTAGAAAGTTGATGGTCACTGTTTGGTGATTTAGTGCCGGTGAGATTCATCACAGTTTTTTACCAAATGGCATGAGCATTACTGCAGATATGTACTCTGAAGAACTGAAGACAATGATGGAGAAGCTCGCACATGATGTGCAAGACAGAGTTGGGGTTGGAAGCTCTCCTTCATCCACCGTACTCACCAGACCTTGCACCCACCGACTATTACTTTTTCCAAAATTTGGCCAACTTTTTAATGAGAAAAAAAATAAACTCCCGAGAGGCAGTACAAAATGCCTTTGAAGAGTTTGTCCAGCTGATTTTTACAAGAAGGGCATCAATAAACTACCACTGCGTTGGCAAAGATGCATCGATTACATGGGAAATAAAAAAGTTTGAAAAAAAAAATACTTTGACTTATTTCATAAAAAACGACAAAACCTATTAAATAAACAACTAGTTTCACAATTACTGTCACATTTTGATTTAATTTAAAAATAATAATTAACACTCAATCATAGGGTTTTAATTAAAATTAAAATAACATTAATAATTATGTACTTTTACAAACATATTTAGTACTACAAAATTTTAATTTATTTAAAAATAAATTAGTATTTTCTTTTAGTTTAACTATAGGTTAACTAAAGAAAATGTTTAAAGAATATTTTAAACTGTTCAAATGGGATACGTGTGGATACTTTATATACACTACACTACTTAATATATACGTTTATTGTTTTATATAAAATAAATATTAATGATAATAAAATATTAAAGACAATAACTTGGCTTAAAAGAAAGGAAAAAAAATGTTTGGTTACTATTTATAATCTGGATAAAAAAATGTTTGGTTACTATTTATAATCTGGATAAAAAAATGTTTGGTTACTATTTATAATCTGGATAAAAAAATGTTTGGTTACTATTTATAGTCTGGATAAAAAAATGTTTGGTTACTATTTATAGTCTGGATAAAAAAAACCTACCTTAATGCAACCGTTTTCAGTGACATCTTTTCGTTAACTAATTTAGATACGGTCAACTTTATATTACAGTATTGAAAACCTGTTCTAATCAATCGCCACATACATATCGGAATAATAAATAGTGGCTGTAGTGTTGTTTTAGAATACAAGTACATACAAGTAAGGTGCTGAAAGCATTCCAAGCGCCAACTTAGTGGCTGCCAATTTTAATTTTCTTTATTTTTATTTTATTATATAATGCGGTTGTTTCGTTTAGATTTTAATGACTATTTAATTTGTTTATTCTCTATTCTGTATGTTGTCATTCAATTTAATTCTCACTTAATTTGAATTTGATTGTGACATCATTTAAATTATTTTTAAAATCTTATGTTATTATTTTATTACGATTTGTTTTATTTTCATAATTTAATTCTGTTTTTTGTTTTTATTATGATTCAGTAATTGTTTAGTTTTCTCCATTATTTTTTTTTTATGTAACATGATAACCCTTAATTATAACAATCTTTAATTTCTGCATGCATCAGATTTCACTTTATGTATTTATGGATTAAGATTGTTTTCATGTATTCAGGGTTTGAGGTTTATTAGGGTATTGACGCTTAGATATCTCAAACACCATTCAGTACTCCCATGACCCTGTTAGTCCGGAAGACTGGTCTGCGAAGGAAACCAAGGATGCTGTATTATTTCACAGTTGTCAAAATGACATAACAGGCTTATCTCCTATACCGTTTCTTGACGCCCTTAAAAAGCGAAATGACACATGGCATTAATTTAATAAATTGTGGACGCTCTGATAAACAGCTGACGGTCAAAATAAAACACAGTCCAAACAATCCCAATACATATATATATACATATATATATATATATATATATATATATATATATATATATATATATAATTTAACATATTTTATTACAAACTATAACAATCATAGCTAAAGTTCGTCGTCAATATATTTATCGGTCACATCGTAAGAGTTGCTGCGTATTACGTTCCTGTAGTATTTCGCAGACGCGCGAGGGGTTCGCGTGCGTTTCGGATCTTTGAAATCCACTTCGTAAAGCCCGAAGTTGACGCTGAAATATATAAAGGGGTTGCGTGGGAATTAAACTTAACTATTTTCCTTTTTATAACATTAGAGCTCAGAGGAGCACATATGACGTATATATCGACGAATTAATAATTTTTTTTTCTTTAATTTTCTTAGGGTTACCAGTTCACCTGATAGTAAGTGACTGCGGCTTGTGACATTATATTCACCCTCAAGATGCGCATACGTTGTCAGCTCCGAGGATAGTGATGGAAAACCTCTCTCCCTGTTTTAGCGAATAATAATCGCTTCTCTAGGGTATACGAACTTGAACTTATGTATGTACTTACTAGTATGATATACTTACGAGTAGCCATCAATCCACTCGAAGTTGTCCAGCAGCGTCCACGCGGTGTACCCGCTCACCTTCACGCCGTCTTCATAGATGGACAGCCACACCTGTTTAAAACATTTTAATAATAATAATAATAATTTCTTTCCCTTCCGCCCTAACCCTCGACCGTTTGGTCTTCCCTGTCGAGGGATTGCCGTCTGGTTCGTCTTTATATATGTATATTGTATATATTTGTTCCTTTATATGTTTATAGATTTTTTATTTATTTTTTCTATTGACCACCCAGGCGGAGATAGAAAAAAATATCCCCTAAATTATAATAATAATAAATAACAAAACAGTTTACTGCCACAGAAAAAATAAACAAATTTACATAAATATTATTATACACTTTGGCAAACGGAGGTAACTCAGCTTTTGCTGAAACAGGATTATAGTCCCGCGCTGGTTTTCAGCCACTGCCCCTCCCCATCTCCCTTAGATGTAATGCGGGAGTCGTGAGGATTGAGGGCTTCCTGATCACAATCTAAGAGTTATATTTTACTAAGTGTTTATAGGCAAGTAAGTTTGAGCAGACAAGACTAGCTACTGCTAATTTCCAAAAAACCTTTTCCAAACCTTTCAATGGTCAATACAACTGCCTTAACGTAGTTTACCACGAAGATTTCTTGTTTTCGTTAAAGATTCACATCTAGCTGAATACAATAAGAATTGAATATTCAGGCGTATGGTTGTGAGATATGTAATTTAGGTAACATTATAAATCGGGAACATTTGAAATGGCGTGTACGCGTACACAAATACAGCTATCGAGATATGGCCGCCTAGACTCGGGAATACGTCCTTGGATCGATATAGGCGTTGTATTTTCTCACCTGTGCGTGAGGACAACCTTTTATAGCTTTTGTTTGATGTACTTCATTAAACAAATTGCAATGTTAAAAGGTCTGAGACATAGGTATCTATGATAGCCGTGTAGGTTCGGTGTAGCATTGTCTACGAGTAAATCATATGTAGTCTTCCATGCCCCTCAAATAGAGTAAATAAGACAAAATCTAACATACTATTTATTTACGTCGTAGAGCTACACTGCAGTTTGTTTCTTACTGCAGATCACGCAACTCACAGAATACCAGCATAATGCTGCTGGCTTTTTGTCGTGTCGTTCGTGAGTGTAGGGATCCGGAGATCTTTATCAATGTTTAACTCAAGGGTAACAACAGATGCATTACGATTCTCTGTCAAGGTTGAATGTAGATGTAGCGAGTCACGGGCTGCAGGAATTACCATCATTTGAACTGTGTGCTTGTTCGTCAGTCTGAATGTGATAAAAAGAAACAGCCCGTATGACGAGTTATCAGGATTACATTAGGTTAAACAAATTTCTCGCCCCGAAGGGTTCTCGCCTTTTTGTGGCCGGGGGGAGGGATCTAAGCTAACATTAAGCGGAAATTAATTCCACAACCTGTTCACATGCACAGTAAAGGAATGGGAGGACCTTATATAGTTTTGGACGTTCAAAAGCATTGATTTACTGTTCACTTTATATAAATGACGTTTTCATTTTATTTATTACTCTTAAAGAGGTTGATGTCAGCAAGTCAGTTCAAGTCCACCATACTGTACCTGTTCTAAATGGTCCCTGTAGTACTTTATTCTGTCGGCATCATGAAGCCCGTCCTGGCGGAGGGGCAAGCCGTTCTCTGTGATGAAAACTTCAATATCTCCGTAAGTGTCCTTCAGCCACTTCAACTTGCTGCGGATGCCTGCGGCGTAAACCTGAAGGATAAGGAAGGATAACTGATCACCGTCATCATCGGACAAACACACTCCGCAGCTCCGCACACACACATCGTAAAATCTTCTTAACAAGTTGGAACGCCTTTTTAACAATTCCTTAAGATTTAATTTCAACTTACGTACATATGATCACATTTCTATCTATCATTCAAACTCATGTGGGCTCTCTATTCGACAAAGGCGTAGCCCTAGAATTCTGCTTGTTCTCTATTCTATAATTCGTGATTCAACTTATCCATTTTATCTTAAACATGACTTCCAATTCCTACATTCCTCTCTTGTACCGTGTACCTCGATCCCTAAATAGAATGAGAATTAGTGTTCCATACCATTGCAGAATTGAAGGCAACTAACATCTGACATATTTATTTTCTCTTGGTATTTATGTATTAATATATATATATATATATTACACACATAAATATTTTAAAATTAAACAATAAATAAGACTGTTGTCCAACGAAACGAAATATGTTAAACGAATTATCATTTATTAGAAAAACAATATAAATCCCATTACACAAGTGCAGTTTCAATATTACATTACGGACAAACATTTAAATCAGTTTTTAGGTATGAACAATAATGGTCAACTAATTAGAAATAACAACAAAAAAGCGTAATATTTTTTTAAATATTAATAATTAGTATTGTTATTTACTACATAGCTACTATCCACAGCCTACCAATAGTTATAATTAATATTTAGTGGCGTGTCCCTTATTTTCAATAACAACACTGCAACGACGTGGCATTGATTCGATCAATTTCATACATTTTTCTAGGGGGATTGAATTCCAACAAATTCAACAACAATTCAACAATCAATTTCAACAAGTTCAACAAATACTTCATATAGTTCGTTTTGACTGGTGTTACGTTTTTTTGAGACTTTCTTTATAAAAATATACCAGAGATTTTCTATCGGGTTTAAATCCGGATTATTTGCTGGCCAGTCTAAAACGGAAATATTCGCTAAGAAAACATTTGACGCTATTGGCCGTGTGTTTAGGGTCATTGTCATGCTGAAAGATCCAGGTTACAGGCAATTGATCGTCCGAGTCATTGCATGCTCTAAGATATTTTTGTATTGCCATTGATCCATTGTACCTTCAATCTTCCGAACGGGTCCAACTGCACATCCGGAAAAACACCCCCAAACTTTATTGTTACCGCCACTGTGCTTGACTATACTCCTTGTGTATTTACAATTAAAAGCATTGTTACCAGGACGTCTAACATAGCGCTTTCCATCAGAATTTACCATATTTATTTTTGTTTCATCTGAAAATAACACTTTTTTCCATTCTCGTACCGTCCAATAAACATATTTTTAGCGAATAATAATCCCTTCTCTCAATGTTGCTTGGTAAGAAGACCTTTCGAGAGATTCTTCCAAACAATTTAGCTTCCACTAATCTTCGGCGTATCAGTCTTGACGAGATGTTTCTCGGGTCATCAGGCGAAAAAACTTCATTTTTAATCTGATTGGAGACTTTACTTGGGTCTTATTTAGCAACACGAACGATTAGCGTTTCTTCTCTGGGAGAGATATTTCTTGGCCGAGCCTTTCTAAGAACATTTTCAACAGTTCCATATGTTTTATAATGATCAATTGCATTAAAAATTTCTTAACAAAACAATTAAATGCTCAGCTATTCTTCTGTACGCCCATATATGACCTTTATGTAAATTAACAATTATTTGCCTAGTTGACGCGTCACAACATTTATTTTTGTCTATTTTGAACAAAATAAAATGCAGATTAAATTCTGATTTGCCGCCAAAATAATAGAAAAGGCCAAGAAAGAAATGTTATTCTCCAATTTCAAAAAAAAAACGAGCTAATCCATAGCTCGCTTTTTAAAATGTTTCTAATTAGGCGTACAAGCGGCCAGTTACAGAAAATGAACTCCTACATACTCCTACAAGACTCATTTTGTAATTAAAAGTAAGATATGTTTTATATTTTATGCATTTAATGAGTTTTTTATTTGAGTGACTATATTATTGCATGATTATTAATTATTGAATGTGTATATTTTTTACGAACATTTGTACGTTGAAGTTATACTTTCTTTATTCATAAGAAGTGTTTCTAATTATATGACCACCACTGTATATATATATATATATTTATTTATTATATCGTTATTTATGTTCGTTATAACACACAACCCAACACGCACCCTCACACACACGCATTCGTCCATTGATTTACTGAAACTTAACTAAATAGTGTGAATTCAAATCAAATTATATTTTTTTTAAAAAATATTTATAGTACAGATAAACATCATACCCAAAACCAAGAAGTAGCCCCTTTCTTCCATGATGGGTCGACTCCTAAGGCCGCACGTAGCTCGACAACACCGCCACCCGTCAGCCAGTCGCCTATATGCTCTCCATCATTCGCTGGACGAGCCAGTCGAGAGGTGTAGTAGTTTAAGCCGTAGAAGTCGTATGTACCTTAGGATTGCATGATGACGGGAATGATCTACTAATAGATTTACTATTACTAGTGTTAGGGTTCCACCCGTTACCGACATCAGGATGGTCGAATGTTAGGGTTCGCTAATTTAGATTTTTATTTAATTAAATTAAATAAAAAAAAGAAGGTCGTGAGAAATAATAAAGTTGTGTTCCCTATTACCTAGATTTTCTTCAGTACTTCACCTAGGCATCCTAAAAGTCTAAATTCAATTCATAGTATCAGTGATTTTTATATACTAGATACACTAATACTAGATTAACTTTTTATTATATTGAACAATAAAAAAACTCCTCGGGAATGACAAAGCTCCTCCAAATCCAAAACTCCTCAACTGGTCGTCTGTCCTCGTGATATACCGTAAAGTTATTTATTATGTCATTAAGGATAACAAATGAGCAAGCAGTTCTGATCTTCTCTCAACGAACTCCTGAGGACTGAGAATTGATGTTTCACCAACAGTAATATGTTTCCTCAACACATCATACGAAACAGCAAAGTTATGCTGCTATTTCTTCCTGGTATATTGTGAAGACGAGCACAGCACGAAGAACTAGTTACAGTGTGGTCAGTGCCTTTTTTTTTATTACATTGAGAGTAACAAACACGAAGGACACCTGATGGCAAGTGATTCTTGCGGCCCACGACATCTACATTCATCCTTGACAAGGAATCATAATGCAGATGCGTTGTCACCCTTGAGGACTGAGATGGAATACCTCGTCACCAGTAATAAAGGTTATTTCACGCTGGTATTCTGTGAGGGCATGGTCCTGCCCCGGTCGAGCTGATGCATTCATTCTGCAGCTGGAAACAAACTGTTAAACAAGTGATCGTTTGTCACCATTAGATCTTTTAATATACCTCTAATGAAATCGATTTCCTCTTTACTGAACGCCGGAAGTCTCGAACGTGCGAATCCTTGCTTTCTGCTGTTCTCTGCTATAATCTTCTCTATTTCTGGTGGCCATCCACCTTCTTTTGAATAAATCGCATGTGAGTACATTCCCGTCTGTAACGAGTTAAATATTTATTTAACTTGTATGTACACATGATATTTATAAATATAATAACAGTATGGGTTTAATTCCATACGCTGAGTTTAAACATCGTACATCACGACAGAATTCATAATTTCATCCTCATCATCTGGACGGTTGGCAATCCATCACTGTGCGCTTCACACGAAATTTCCTGGAACGCACAACTACTCTGTGGAATCAGCTGTCGCCGGCGGTGTTTCCGAACCGATACGACTTAGGAGACCTTCAAGAAAAGAGCCTACACCTTCCTCGAAGGCCGGCAGTGGATCCGCGACTTCTCTGGTGTTGCGGATGTCCATGGGCGGCGGTGATCACTTACCATCGGGTGAGCTGCTTACTCGTTTGCCACCTATTCTATAAGAAAATATTAAATAAGAAAAATCTGTACAATCAAAGCGCAATTAGTTTTATCATTAAAAATCCCTTCCGGCAGACAAAAAGAAACATAATGTACATAATTTTTGTTAAATCCTTAGTTCGTCTGGTTCCTGTTTACATTAAAAAAAAATCGTACCATATACAACCTAACTAGCTCTGCCAGATCTTTATGTTCAGTCGAAACGCCTTCAATCCAAAACAGCTGATTTGTTATCCCAACTTTACCTGCACCGAAATATAAATATAGTTAAAGACACAAGTTAATACCAATATGGTAAATGATATCTTATCTGAAGCAAGAACAACTGGTATACAGCTTCCTGGTCGGTAAGGGACCACGCCTTCACAGCATAACGTGTTTCGTTGATCTTAGACATTCAGAGACCCGATTACCAGTAATGTAGCTGTCCATCTATACTAGCCCATCTTTATTCATATTGAATATAGCATGTTAAATGACTGCTCGTTGGTCGTCCTTAGTTTAAATATGTACAGTTTACATAAATGGTCAACTCGATCAAAGAATACGACATACGAAACACATCAGATCAAAACTAGTACAGTACTTAATTGGGAAAGTTAGTAGTGTTAAAGGTATTGCTAGCGTTCCTTTAAAAAATGTTGTCCAGTGATATATAATCCCAAAATCCTAGCAAAATTCTATCTAAGAAGATTAACTAGGTATCAGGAAGTTAGTTAATTTTTATAATTGATATTTCCCAGTAGAGGTAGATCTACACTGCAGTTTGTTTCTAGCTGCAGAACGAATGGGTTAGCTCGACCGTGGCAGGACCACGCCCTCACAAAATACCAGCGTGAAATAGCAGCATATTGTTGCTGTGTTTCGTCTGATGAGTCAAGGATGAATGTAGATGTCATGGGCCGCAGGAATCACTTACCATCAGGCGAACTTTCTGTGAGTTTGTTACTCTGTACTACTGGTATAATATAAAAAAAAGACTTTCAAAAATATTTTCGCTATTTCATTCATAGATCCCGCACTGTTCAAGCCGCCTTGATTTGATTTCATGAATACCCTGTTCAGCTTCGTCATTATCAAATAACCAAATGATTTGATATTTACAATCTCATTCCTATTCTACATAGCTCGTTTTAGGGATTCATAAAGAAGGTTATATGTACAATTTTCATTTATGTTGTATGTAATGCGCTCGGTCCTCTCTCAACCCGGCGAAACTGTAAAAACCCTCGGAATAAAAGCGGCCGTCAAATCGAAAAAAAAGAAAAAAAAATAGATTTTCCAGAACGTACTGGGCCTTGATTCTAAATATTAGGTAAACATGAAAGAATTTGTAACTCTTGTAAAAAACAAAACAAATCAACACACCGTGATATTTGGACTTAAACTCTTCATCGTAAATTCTCCAAGCTTTGGCATGTGCCAACAGTACATTCTTATTGCAAATATAGCTGGCAAATTCAGCGTCCTTGATGCCAGGTGGAATGGATCCAGTATTAAATGCCAGGTCACAAAACACAATGGGTTCATTCATAGTCACCCAGGTCTTTACTCTATCTCCATACAAAGAATAGACCACTCTCGCGTAATCCGCAAACCAGTCTACTATGTAGGGATTTGACCAGCCGCCTGGAATTAACAATATTTATAGATTAATACACAAAAATATCTTTTTGATTTTTCTTGATTCTCCAACATCATAGAATGGTAGCAATTCAATCTTTATCTTTCTGCGCGGACCTTGAACACTCAGTGATAGAATTGCGAATATAATATAGAATTTGATATATAGAACTTATATAACACAATATATATATATATACAATATATATATATATATATATATATATATATACATATATTTATATATATACAATATATATATATATATATATATATATACATATATATACTTCTTATGAATAAAGTATAAGTTCAACGTACAAATGTTCGAAAAAAATACTTATTCAATAATTATTAATCACGCAATAATATAGCCACTCAAATAAAAAACTCAATAAATGCATAAAATATAAAACATATCTTACTTTTAATTATAAAATGAGTCTTATACATGTAGGACTTTATTTTTTGTTACTGCCGCTTGGACGCCTAATTAGAAACATTTTAAAAAAGCATCCATAGCTCGTTCTTTTTTTGGAGAATAACATTTCTTTCTTGGCTTTTTCTATTCTTTTGGCGGCAAATCAAAATTTAATCTAAATTTTATTTTGTTCAAAATGGGCAAAAATAAAAGTTGTGATGCGCCAACTAGGCAAATAATTTTTAATTTACATATAGATCATAAGTGTACAGAAGAATAGCTGAGCATTTAAATTGTTCTGTTAAGAAAGTTTTTAATGCAATTGATCATTATAAAACACATGGAACTGTTGAAAATGTTCTTAGAAAGGCTCGGCCAAGAAATATCTCTCCCAGAGAAGAAACGCTAATCGTTCGTGTTGCTAAATAAGACCCAAGTAAAGTCTCCAATCAGATTAAAAATGAAGTTTTTTCGCCTGATGACCCGAGAAACATCTCGTCAAGACTGATACGCCGAAGATTAGTGGAAGCTAAATTGAAAGAATCTCTCGAAAGGTACCGCTTCTCACCAAGCAACACCGAGAGAAGCGATTATTATTCGCTAAAAATATGTTAATTGGACGGTACGGGAATGAAAAAGTAGTTCCCTACTCGGACGATCATTTGCCTGTAACCTGGATCTTTCAGCATGACAATGACCCTAAACACACGTATGTTTTCTTAGCGAACATTTCCGTTTTAGACTGGCCAGCAAATAGTCCGGATTTAAACCCGATAGAAAATCTCTGGTATATTTTTATAAAGAAAGTCTCAAACAAACGTAACACCAGTCAAAACGAACTATATGAAGCATTTGTTGAAGCACGGAATTCAATCCCCCTAGAAAAATGTATGAAATGGATTGAATCAATGCCACGTCGTTGCAGTGCTGTTATTGAAAATAAGGGATACGCCACTAAATATTTATAACGATTTGTAGGCTGTGGATAGTAGCTATTTCGTAAATAACAATACTCATTACTAATACTGAAAAAAATGTTGTTTTTAATCATTTTTGTTGTTGTTTCTAATTAGTTGACCATATTCCAGACACTTCAAAGGCTTGGTATCAGCCGTATATATATATTATAGCCGTATATATATATATATTATTGACGTCTGCAAGGTGTATTAATATGAATTTCTGGCTTCAGCCACGCGAGTCCTGGATTAGGTGTCCGAAGGGAAATAATATTTGTGTAACAAAGTATTGCGTGAGTCGTATAGTCCGTGTCCTGAGACTGAATCTGAAACTTGTTCCGACGACATTGCGTAAGCATTACAAGGAAAGGGAACGGCGAGCGTGTGTGTGCGTCAGTGTTTACGCAAACGTTTTCTTTTTTAAGAATGATGAAATATTGCATCAAGACGTACCTAAATCTTGAAATCTTTGTGGCAAGTCCCAATGGTACAGGGTGACTACAGGCTCTATTCCTTTCTCGAGGAGACCGTCGATCAGGTTACTGTAGTAAGTTTTGCCGTCTTCACTTATTTGCTGAGAAGTGCCGAGTGGTAACACTCGCGTCCATGATACGGAAAATCTAAAAAATAACAGAGTCAATCATTTTGGATTATATTTAGATTATATAAAATATAGGCATATAACATTATATTATCATATTATGTTATCACTGAAAGAGTTACTAATGTAAGGGTCACCCTATAAAATAGAGATTAAATAATAAGACCTTTGTACTAAGTCCACAAGAATAACAACGCATCATGTCCTTATCGAGGATGGATGATAGTACAACGAATAGAGATAAATATATCTTTGCATATATGTATGCGCAACTATAACCATTGTAATTGTAATTCTTTGTTATTATCACAATAATTAAGTACAAATAGACGTGGCTTTAGTTTTGCGCAATGAGCGAGTTAAGTAAAGAAAACGGTGACGTTAGCCATGCTGATGTCGCTCTTTCTAAAAATATACATAGTTTAGCCTTCGTTATATAAGCACATGCTTTTGTAAAGGTAAAAAAAGCATCCTTCACATATGCCAATAAAAGTACTGAAAATATAATATAATTCTTAAATAATAAAGTGGAAGTGTAAAACACGAGAATCACTTTAGCAGCTACAAGCCATGTCGACGACACTTAACTCGACTCGAGCGTTTTACGTTTGTCCGATCGAGATCGATAAAGTGTAGGGACACTACACTTTATCTACTGTAGAGCATTATAAGTAGTTTATTGTTCGTTTAAATCAAATCTACCATGAAGATATATATACACAATGTCAACTTTATAAATTTATTTGCGAAATGTGTAAATGTGAAATACATTAAGATTCAAGTCTAATATCCAAATCAAATTACCATCAAGTTTTTTTTTATATATATTTATATATAGTAAAAGTGAATGGTAATGATTTACCTATAAAAATGCAGACCGAGTTCTGAAGCGATCCTAACATCATCCTTCCAATTGTGGTAGGAATCACAGGCGACGTCGCCGTTGGTTCTGTCTATAATCGCTGCGGGATTATTGTGTACGAATCTGTCCCATATGCTCTCTCCTTTGTCTGGAAATGAGACAAATATCTGTCCGTTAGCAGCTGTAATGGTATAGAAATGTATATAATAAAATATAATGTATGTAAATGAACATGGCTCTTACGCGATATAGCCAAGCTACAACTAAAGCAAAATGGTTCCACGAAAAGACCGGGTTCCCACGGAATACCAGCTTAAAATAGCATCATATCACTGAAGTGTTCCGTCTGGTGAGTGAGAAAATCTGGACAACTATTTATTGGTACAGTGGCATCTCCTTGTTCTCAGTGGTGTTAACGCACCTTGACCTCACTTCTTCTCAGGGATGGCGGAAGGTTTCTATGCTGCGCTATAACGGGTGACGTAGATGGTCGAAGCATTCTTGAGATATATCGTTGACACATACAGCAATTGGAAACTTATTATAGGAATTAACTGTCTATATTCAGAATTATTATACTCAATGCCAGATATATGATGATGATGAGATGCCTTTATAAAATAACTTGACTTCATGGGTTTTTGGGACCTACATTTGTTTCCATTGGTCATATATTTTGTGTAATGAGATTTTATTTTAATGTTATTTAGAGTAAGAAACGGCACATAGTTCATCTGATGGTAAGTGATTCCTGCGGCCTACGACATCTGCATTCATTCTTGATGAGGAATCATAACGCAGATACGTTGTCACCCTCGAGGACTGAGATGGAATGCCTTGTCAGTTATAAAGTCTCCGGATCTCTTCACTCACCAGACAGTGGTCCTGCCCCAGACGAACTGGCTCATTCATTCTGCAGCTAGAAACAAACTGCAGTGTAGCTCTACCACTGTTCAAATGAGCACACAGTTCACTTATATGCATAGTATATTTACGAGAAATGATTCCTGCAGCCCATGAAACCTCGTTGGTATCATACAATATATTTATAAGGAGACATAATGCATTGTCGCCCGTAATAAAGTAACATATGATCACGGAATATGCAAGAACTGGGCACACGTTGGCTACGTGATTCTTCAGCCACGCCTACGGGTCCTTCTATTGAAGCAAGATGACTTACCGCTAACAATCCACGCTCCTTCAATCTGATAAGCAGCCGTGGCGGCTCCAAATCTGAAGCCAGATGGAAATTTGGTAGCCATGCTCCAACCTGCACACAGCAGCAGCAGCACACTATAATGAACCATATTTATTTTCTTTATAAATACTATAAACAAATGTATTAATTAGATCAAGCGCATAGCACTCGCGTCCTAGAAGATTATTTTTTTATTTTAGCCAACACCTACATGACATATTCGTATTCCTGAAATTATTGTTTTGTCACTGATTCTTAATACGTTTGCAAAATTTCAAATTATTCAGACTTCCGTAAGTGGCTGAAAATTTTACTGAAAGATTCCGTTACATTGAAATTAAAAAAACAGGAGAATTAAACGAGCAATCGAGTTGCCATCACAAACTCAGGAAGAGGATAAATTCTTAATAATATACTTATCTTTATTAAAAGGCGAGCACACTAAAGCAATAGTAGTTTTATATCATTTTTTTATCCCTAAAATGTAAAAAGAAAAAAGTTCTTATATACCATATCTCGATAGGGAGAAAAAAAAATTAAAAAAAAAAATTGTCGATTACATTGAGTCGTAGTAGTTAGACTCGACTATTTCATAGCGAGAAAGTTTAGTTTGATTACCGGTGCTTTACGGTTTATCACGTACTCGGCATTGAAAGTGCGGGGCACGGAAGAACACGTGAAAATAGCTGCAACTTATCTCTCTAACTATACGACACAAAAATATGCATAGGACTTTGGAGCTACGTGTTGAACTATATTCCGATACCCCTTTTTAAAGAGGGCAATGACATATTATAATTAATAACAATTACTGACAAAGAAAATGTCTCTGAAAAATATTAAACTATGGAAGTAATATGTACTACGTACAATAGGAATATTATAATGATAAACATATAATAAAATTGTTAAACGGACATTTAGTCTGTTTGTCTATAAGATCTCAAATTATAGCTCTAGATGTCACAATGTAATCGTTATAAATTTATTTGCGAAATGTGTAAATATGAAATACATGATGTTACGTTTTGATTCAATTCTAATATCCAAATCAAATTACGCAATTTCTGGCGTGCGAATGTTTAATTCTAAATTATAATTATATACCATTACAAATAAGTATGTAAATAAAAAAAAATTGCAGTCCCGTCTTTTGGTGCCAAAGTAAAAATTATAGCCTGTATTATCGAATAATATAGAAAAAATATTTCATTTACTCACTCATTGCAACTGTTTTATAAAGGGACATGGTACTTTTACTGATACGCATATCATGTATTCTTTTCACGAATTAAACAGTATTAAGCTATTAAATAAATATTTAATAGATAGAAATCGGTAAAGCTTATAAAATTGGTCAAATTGTTTAAATAATTTTATCGTATTTATTCGTAAATGACGCCAAAAGTTAATTAAATGTTTGTAGGACTCCTAACTACAAGAACAAGTAAAGTATGTGTTTGTTCGAAGCACATATATATATATATATATATATATATATACATACAAATGAGGAATGAAGTCCTAGTATGAGATATACCGGCAAGAATGTAGTAAAATTACAATTACAATTTTCATAAACGCCGGAACCGGGAATCGAACTCGGGTTGCTCGTTGACAATGAAATTAAAAATGACAGCCCCAATACAGAACTAGCTTGGCTCTAAAAACAAGACATAGGACATCCTTTACACACAATGTAAAAGTAGTTTACCTATCGCCTTAACTAAATAATTACTTAGACGTGCAAACATCAATGTTTTCCTCTGCTAAGTGAATGATAAAACCAGGACAATGGCCCTTTTTAATCGGAGGTGAGGGAGAAGGGTAGAGTACTCCGAAAGGCATCCTGCCTCGAGAACAGAAAGTCTCGTCACCAATAATGGGGCCTTCGGATGTCTACACTCGCTAAACGAAACACAGCAGCGTTATGTTGGCATTCTGTGATGGCGTGGTCCTTACCCGGTTGAGCCAACACATTAGTAGCAATCTGCAGCATGGCCCTGTTGGCTTTGTCTCGTGGCCATTGTTAAAGCCGGTTTGTTTATATCAAAATCACTCCCTAACGTTGTTGCCAACAACCGCGTAGAGACATTCTCTTGTTAGTAAGAGGAGTTTGTAGTTTTTCATATTGCAGTTAATTTTGAGCTACGGTATGAATGATTCGTCTCGACCTGGAACAGTTCATGCTCTCACAGAATACTAGTGCTTATAAGAAATAGCTGCTTGTTTATGATATCCTCCTTGTCAATTTCGATTACAGCGATATCTTACTGTTTATCAGATGACATTAACTGCGCAAGTTACAAGTACATGGTCGTAAGTATTCTCGTGTAAGTAGGTCGTAAGTACACAGGCATTCGTCATTCTCTTGGTCCCGAGATCGATCTAGGGCATACGCAATAAGATAGAATGAAGGTTCAAATGTAGTGTTAAAGACGCAAGACACACGTACACATCCGGAGCCAGAAACCAATAGTAGTATGGTCCCCATATCCGCATGTCGCCAAATGAACAACGTATCGATGCTATTATACATTCTGCAAATGCCACGTCCACGATCGAGTCGACCTATTCACGTTTCATGTACAGGATATTATCATGCATATATAAATAAACATTAATTTATTTTTCTAGATTAACTATTTAGATTAGAGCTTACCATAAAACGACCGCCCGGAATGGTAACATATTGTCAACTAAATTAAAGTTGCTTCACTCTATGCTATCGAGAAAAGATAAGTTATAAAGGTTCTACTCAAAAATCTAACTACTAATTTAATCTTATTATATATCTATATACTAATTTAATCTTGCTATAAAGAAATTCAATGATTTTAGTGTATTCGATGGTACTGTGAAAGATTATCGACCTGGTCGGTTTCGACCACGGAGATGTCTTCTAGTTATTAACAAACTGTGCAAGATATATTATATGTATTTTGACAGTAGTAGAGCTACACTGCAGTTTGTTTCTAGCTGCAGAATAAATGGATCAGCTGGACCGCGCTAGGATTACACCCACACAGAATACCAGCATAAGGTTGCTGTGTTTCATCCGGTGAGAAGGATCCGAAAACCGTTATTACTGGTGACGAGGCATTCCATCTTAGTACTCAAGGGTGACAACGCATCTGCATTATGATTCCTTGTCAAGGATGAATGTAGATGTCGCGGGCCGCAGGAATCACTTGCATCAGGTGAACTGTGTGCCAGTTTGTTACTCTCAATGTAATAAAATTAATGTTTTTTTTTCGAACTGATTAAAATTCGTGTTTAACAAATTGTTGATTTTTTTTTTGTGTGAGTATTACTGTTGGTCTAAAGACCTTTACAGCTTCATCTAATTATAGTCGCGAGCGGGAGGCCCGCTGAGTAGGGAGACAACGACGATGCTGCGAAGCTGGCGCGGAGACTGCTGCTGCACCACCGCTGCACTTAGACCCCAGTGATGCTTGTGGACAAAGAACGACGACGACAACAGAGGGGGGCGATAAAACGATCCGAAGGCCCCTCATAAAGAGGGAAGAGACTTCGACTCGGATCGCTATCTAAAGGAGGGGTTGGTTCTCAAGTCGGGGTGTTTTATATCTACATATATCCTTTGTTTTTAATACTGTATCCGAACGTTCCGATCTTAGTGCAAAAGGCACTATATCAGACTCGGTAAGGTATTGACGAGCGAGTGCCAACGTATTGCAAGTGTACTCGAATACCGTAACCATTAATATATAAGACATTAATTTTAATTACATTGAGAGTAACAAACTCGCACAAATTTCACCAGTTGCACGTGATTCCTGAAGCCCACGACATCTGAATTCATCCATGACAAGGAATCATAAAGCACATGTGTTGACACCCTTGAGGCCTGAGTTGGAATGCCTCGTCACCAGTAATAAAGGCCTCCGGATCCCTACAATCACCAGACCAAACACAGCAGCATTATGGTGCTATTTTACGCTAATATTCGTCTTTCACCATTTCCACCATTCATCTCTTATTATAGTCTAACCTACCGTTCCTATGGTAAGTAAAATTTACTTCTACAACGTAGTTTTTCTGGCATAAATATTGACAGTCTGCACGGATGCATCGCTTTTTGATTGTTTAGGTTTTAGCAGTTGTGTCATTTAACGATATTTTATTTTATTTTATTCAAATATAGAACGTACCCCTATCCGAGCTGCCAAAATAGAACATACCTTTTGCTATAGATAAAAGTTGTAGAAATAGATAACAGAATAAAATCTTAGGAATCTGCAGCTATACGAAAACGCATAGCAGTTGGAAGTAATCTAGAAAAACACTATCCCCATTTTTTTAATTCATTGGGCGTTGAAAAAATAAAAATATTCTAGATTTAGACATTAAGTTATATAACTAACATTTCTTTTCTGCATCAAACTTTAAAGAGGCTATTAAAGATATGTCAACTCAAACATTTTATTTTATTTTAATCAAGTCTCTATTTGAGATGTTCCGAAAAACGTTTCGTCCATAACCTTCAATCCAGTGGAAAGTGACTGTCAGTCAAAATATGATCCTAACCTTGATATTACTATTCCTGTTCTCAGCTACAGTTTGATTTTTTTTTATAGTATAGGCGGGCATGCAATCCACCTGATGATAAGTGATCACCGCCGCTCATGAACATCATAGGAGTCGCAAATGCGTTGCCGGCTTTTATGGAAGGTGTAGGCTCTTTTCTTGATGGTAAGCCGTATCCTGATTCCACAGAGTAGTTGTGCATGGCAGGAGATTTCGCGTGAAGCGCAGTGTCTCTATTAGTAACTTTCTGTCATGTAAAAAAATGTACAAAAACATTCCTCTTCTGAAAAAACTAATTACTACTTACTATTGCTCCCAGTTTCAGGAATTTCAAATTATATAATTTGTTGCCAGTGCGGAAATAATTAAATTGTAAACGTGATCACGAAGACATTATTGGTGGGTTTTAAAAATAAAATATGTTCTATCTGCAAAGTGTGAATGATAACTACATAGTTATATTGCAATAGAGTAATAAATAAAACGGTGTATATATGTACAACTACTACGTAATATATGTACGTTACTAGCGTAGTGGATCAACTGACACACAACCGAAATGTAATATGATAAAATTAAAACCGAAATAAAATAATTGAATACAACCATGAGATAGCCACGCAGTAGCTTTTGTAGTTGCAAGAAAAGGCTCGCTCGACAGGAGATGGCTTCTATTCCGCCGTACCTGTATTCCCTGTGCAGGGATTCAAAAAGCTACGGTAAAATTATAATTTAATTAAAGATAATATATATATTTATCTGATTGTTAGAGTGCTTAAAAATACTTTTTAAAGATGTGTGTTACGGTAGAGGTTATATTTGTCCATTTTTTGCAAAAAGGTTTAAATACATTAACTCAGGAGAGCTTTACTACCATTAAACTTACACTTACCGCTCAATGAGACATACAATGTTGAGAAATAACTCTTTTCAACTTTAATTTAAGTGTGCACTTAACTGAAATACGATACTGATTACGGAGCGAATATTTTTTCATATAAATTCAGTCGACTATTTATTCTGGCTTAAGTAAAAAATAAAGATTCTAGACAACCAAAATTATTCACGACATTCGTACACAGATTAAAAAAATAATCTGACATAATTTTGTGTCATTTTAACTTCGTTAACATGTCATCAAATCTGAGGAACTTATGTGATTTTTGTTTTCTTCTTAATTCCATATGTTTGGAATTTATTTGAAACACACGAAGTTATCAACAAGTATATAAATATATTAGCAAGAACATTTGCGCGGATAGATGTATGTTCAATCCTCACGATTTATAGATCACTATGTCCAAAATAAAGAAATTATCAGGCTCTTTCCGCTATACGCAATGGGATCCGTGTTTGATCGTGTCCCAAATAGTGGCAATGCAGTGTTTACTTTACCTTACGTTGTGCCTGCTCGTCGCTGTAATGCAAGATTTAACAGGATCTACTCGCACATTGGATCATATATTTCAGTATCATGTTAGTATTTCTTTAATTAATCCTAAGATTATTAGTTTATTATTTATTTATTTATTAATATTAAGTTAGTGGTGTTGTGTGGTGTCGGATGAAGTGCCTTCTCTCGTTCGAAATGAAAATGTTGAAATAAATGATGCTAGTATGGACAAGATAAAGGATAAATACATGAAAGTGACACCAGTGATGCATAAGTTAATGGGCAAGGATGTGATATGCACAGGCAAAAAATGAATGTAAAAGGATGCAATAGGAGAGGAATACCAAGGAAAAGATGAATGGAAAGAAATGACAAAAGGGACCTTGTCCTATCTGTATGATACCTACTAAGGCTAAAGTTTAAGTTAGTGCTGACTACTTACACATATAGGAATCTGATCTATATATAGCATCTATCTATATATCAGATTCATATTATTTTGTATACCTTGTAGTAAGACAAACCAGATAAAATAAATTTTAATTCTCATCCTTTGTTAGTACTTGTAAAATAAGAGAAAGCAAAATGCTTTATCTAAATGTAAATAATATGGTCAAAAGGACAAAACCCTCTTAGTGATTGGTTGCTTTTACTTTAAACAAAGTCTCACCAGCTATTCAATACCTTTCAACTGAATACTGGTGCAGTACCTGATCTCAGTACAAGATGCCAGCACTGGTTAAAATGACAATTTTTTTTTGGGGTAATGGCCGCTTTTAGGTATTTACATTTACAGCTTCACCGGGTTGAGAGGTGACCGAGTGCTTATGGCTCTCAGTTGAGACCTCTATCAGTGGGTAACCAGCTCAAGGTTTCCCAAGAGAGAGCCTCGGCTTGGACCGTTACCCTGTTCAAAAAAGATTGTCAATTGGTTTACAAAATATATAGTGATTTACCACATGATCAAGTGCAAAGAAAGATATAATCAGAAATAATAAATATACCTTTAAAATATATATATTTTTAGATTGTATGTTATAAATTTATAAATGTAAACTTTTCATCTAAGATTTTTGTAACTTTACTAAATTATATTAGACTAGGATCTGCCTGCAACTTCAGCTGCATATTTCAGAAATGGGTGTAGAGCGAAATGAAAAATGTGTGATACCACAATGTTTGGTTGAGAGTGTTGAGTTCCCAAAACTTTTCAATGCTGATGATGAGAAGCTATTTTTTAACATAAAGTGATAAAGTAAATAAGATAAAAAGTATTCTATGTGCTAGTACAGATGATAAACTACCTTTGTGCCAAATTTCTTTCATACCCATTCAGTTGTGTTTGCATGATTGAGTAAGAATCATCCAAACACACTTTCACAGTTATAATGTTATTGTATTATATTCTATATATATATAGTATGATATATAATACAGTATGATGGCATAATAGAAAATATATGTGACTTTTTATGCTAGATCTACTTTTTTTTCATTTAATTAAATTTTTTACAGGAAATACATGTAAGAGATGATGAAGGACGCTCAGTGATAGTTGCTTTTGTCCTCAATGCTATTATTGGTGCATTGATGCTTTGGAATGTTGTTGGCCGAACAAAGTTGTGCCTCGACTTTAGGTAAGATTGGTATAAAATTTTGATAATAAGCTATATTTTATTGATATCCAAATAAGTTATAGCCCACAGTTCAGACAGATAAATACACTATCCATCTTAGATAGTCATTAGATGCAGATAAGTTTTACCTTTCAGAACTTAGGTGAAATGCTGGATTACCACTAAATCACCAAATTAGTGGTAATGTAGTATTGCTATTTGGTTGTTTTGACACCAGAAAACAGGTAATGATTTTTAGCTAATTTAAGTTGATATTCCATGTTAAAAAAAAATGATGACCTTTGAAATTTGCTGAGAGTGTGTTGTGAAAGATGTTTTGTAGAAATCTTGAAGTGGCCTATTTCCAGCAGTTGACTACTGTTAAGATGATAATGACAAAATATTTATTTAATCTTCTCTCTATTACCATATATAATATAATATAATGGTAACATAACTAATCTTATATTTTCAGTTGCACTTTCCACAGTCTACACTTAATCGCCTGTTGGGTGTACAATGGGACATTCCCGACGACATTCTCCTGGTGGAGTTTAAACATTGCCTGTGCGGCAATAACCTGTGTAACTGGCGAGTTTCTGTGCCTACGGACTGAACTACAAGCGATACCACTTGGCAATATTGGAGCTAAAGTGGACTTATGAAAATTGGCCCAAGGTTTTGTTGATTAACTATGCATACATATAAAAGTTGCGAGAGCTTAAGGTAAAAGTGGACTTGAGAATTGTCAGAAGACTGAATGCAGTGTCAAAGCTTATTGCAGATCAGAAGTGTGTTGAGAGAACAGTGTGTACTAACTGAGTTATTTGCTTTTAGAAATGCCGAATTGTAAACTTATGTTATTCTTTTATTGCGTGATTATATCATTTATGATTTGTCAAGTTCAATAAGTTGGTTGGGATATCATTATATTTGTATAAATAACTATGGTGTTATACTCTGGTTGACACTGACTGGAACAAGTCCACAAGTTTAAAAAAAAATCTTGTTTAGATATTGGTGGAAAATGTAATTATTCTATTTTGATAATTTTACAAAACTTAATGGTGTACCTCAGAGTTAAGAAGAATCAAAGTAGAAGTAACAAAGTATATACAATCTTTATGTACAATACTGGATATAGCTCTTTACTAGGATATTTTATTAATTTTCATAAACTAGTTCATTCACCTATTCCATTTAAAACAGACCATATATCATTTTTTTTTTTTTACAAAAAAAATATAATTGTTGATTATCTATAGAGAACTTCCATTCTAATTAAATACCCAAATAGGAATGCTTATTAAATGAAGAATTTTGCCTTAATTATATATTAAAATATTAAGCAATATAAAAGTTAATATTTTCATAATGTGAGTTGTATGTCAACATTTTTTTTTTTTTTATTTATAATAAGAGTACATAACACTTTAATTACAAGAAATAACATTCAGAAAACCACAGAGGTTTGTCGAGAATGTTACTTGACAATATAATGCATCCTAATGAGATTTTAATTTTTGCTTTTCTTTAATTATCTTTCACCATAAATAATATTTACGGTATAAGATAATTCCCATTGTTGATAATAATATTATCATTAATGCGAATAAATTTTACGTTAAAGTTAATGAAAAAGTTACTTTTTAATGAGTGAAATATATTTAAATGCTGCTTTGCTGATGTGATAATAGACAATTTGAGTCAAACGTTTAGGTAAGTTATAAATCTCTGATGGGAGTAAATACTTTTGTGAAGGCATATTTACATAGGTTGTGCATTGACTTAAGAAAAAATTATTACAATTCTCACAGAAGAGATGAAACCGTCTACCTAGTCTATTAGAAATGTCTTTATTTTTTGTTAGAATTTTAAACTATTGCAAGACAATACCTTCCCAAGAATATGCTATCAAACATCTAAAACTTCTTAGATTTGAGCCTATTGCCGACATTTTGGGGAAGATAGTGACGGATCTCGCAAGATAACCCCTTATAGTTTGTTTACTGCGGGGTTTGGCATATTCAAATGAATTTATTTGAGTCAGCTGTCAAAACCTATTCTGTTAGACAAGAAAGTGCATGAAGGTTAAATTGACAGTGTCCGCCGAAAAGAGACAATGATTTTGTTTCCCATTTACTCTCATCCGTATTTAACTTTATTCTTTTACAAATAAAAAAATAGTGTCCATAAGCTTCGTGATGACAGCTACAATGGAAAACAATGGGGGGGAATACATCGATAATCATATTAATAATTATTGGAACCACATAAGGTGATAGTAGCATTATATCTTGTCTAAGCTAGAGTGTGTGATCGCGATTTGTTGCGTTGCGTAATTGACATTGATTGACATTCATACATTAATGCGGTTTGGGCCATACTGTCACTTAACCTTTAGCGACTCGCGTATATTTACTTCTGTATTTTGCTTAAAATATATGATATTTTGTTACGGGGCAGGGAGTTAGGGAAACCGTCCCCACGCTGGTACTAGTATGCAAATGCAAAAGGCACGTCCACTTGCCGACCCATCGCAATATTAGTTCAACCTAAGTAAGTAACGCAGGTGATTTTGCGCAGCGTAAATTACCCTCGTGTTCCTCAGCCTTAGTGTGTACCAATGGTCTTCCGTTTAACTGCTGTGTTATATATTTAAACCGTGCAAAGTAGATAAGTGTTTGCTATCTTGACTAGAATAGATTGAGATAGCATATATGTAAAATTTATAAAACTGAAAATGTCAGATTGTTAATGAATTTATCCTATTTTATCCTTTTATCATTCCTTAACTTTTTAAAAGAGGTTTATCATCATCATCACACGTTTTCTTTGAGGTATGCAATATGCATATTTGGCTAAATTATGGAGGTCTTTAATTTTATTCATTTAATGTTGACTTTTGTTTTTCTCTTGCATAGTAAGTTATTCGTCATTAAAACTTATTTGGTTGTGTTCCTTTGATTTATATTCTAAATAATGTGAAAGTAATACAATATATAAAATATTATTCTGTATTATATCAGGCTTTAAGGCTGATGTTTATAGAGATAATCTCGACTTTACTTAGACTCATATCAAGTTTTATTGTTTAACGGAAAAATATAAGTCAGCTATAAATAACTATAGGGAATTGGAATGAATGCATTGGAATTTTAGACACGGAACTAATCAAAGGGACTATACAATTCTCTAATATCTAATTTTACCTAGCCAAACTATACAGACATTGCATCTAATATCTTATCAAACACGTAAAAATGTCAATGACAGTTCTTAAGATAATGTTACTACACAAGCGTTTAAACGGCTATTTAATTTGGTAAGATGTACAGTTTTTATTCGCTTGTCAGTTTAATTATATTTTGTTTCACAGTCTTTCTGAATAGAGGCAAGTTAGCTTTAGATATCATCCTATGTGTCCACTATATTTTAAATGAATGCTTAAATTATTGAAATTGTTTAGATATTAATAACATGAATAATTTAAATCGTGATTATTTTTCATTGAGTGTTTAGAAAAAATTGCATTAATTAGCTTTCAATTCAAATATCGTCGTTGTCTTCCTTCATGTATCAAATTAAATTTAAATTTTATACTAACATTTGTTAAATGATTTAAAAAGCACCAGTTTAAATGTTAACTTATACTGAGTTATTGGACTTACGCTCTTGCAATATGACACCAAAATTTTAAACGAAAACATATTTATGAACGATTTTGAAGAATTACGTATCTTAATACTAGTCCCAATGTATATCAATGCATTTACATTATAATTGCGATACGAGGACGGCTATAAGTGTCATGGGCTACAGGAATTACATACCACTTGTTTGGGCTCGTTTCTCAACCCTAATAGCATAAAATAGAACAAACTAAATCCAAGAGCGTTTTAGTATATAACGATTAACTCTGTTTATGCCAATATAGATATTTATTATTATGAGAGCAATAATTAAACAGTTATCTAATTATTATTTAACATTATTGATAGTAAGAAGTCTTAAAGGCTTGTATGATATAAGTAGATACCAACACGGATCTTGATCGCTAGAAAACTGCGCCATTTTACACTTCCTGGCTTAAGTGTATAATGTGCAAAGAAAAAAGAATGTAACTGTAATGACAAATCCCTCACGTTCCAAATGTCAAAAGTCAAGATCATGATGATGATATTAATTTATCCCTAATGGGAAAGGCAAGAGACTTTAGTCCATACAGCCAGGTCTTGTTCGTATGATGGTTGGTCTGAAACTCGTCAAGATCAGTGTCGGTAGGCATTTCTTACTTTTTTCCTAACACCGCGCATATACCAGAGTGTGTACCGATGAGTTATAGTAGAAGTAGACGTGCTGTGATTAAGAAATGACTTGTTTGGTAATTTTGTAATTATTGTAAATAAATATTTAATTATATTTTGTATTTTCTTTGCCCGATACATACGCGACGGTGTAGCGAAATTTTCCTGTCACGTGTTTAATTTTAAGACAAGAAAAAAGAAACTGCAATACAAAGGTGTGCTAAATGTATATTAATATTGCATACAAAACTTTTGGCGACCTTCCACTATATTGGATTAGGTAGGGGTTGATATATTGAGGTAAGCTACATCGACCAGGAACAAAAGACCACGTCACAACTGATTTTTTTTGCCTGACTGATATACAAGTAAATTGTCCTTGCACTAATAGTAATGCAGTAAGAACACGAGCAATAATACACACAGACAAATACAAGATTTGGTTTCATTCAACCTTGAAGCTTAGAAACGGTGATGAGACATTTCATCTCAGTCCTGAAAGGTGACAACGAGGATTTCTGACAGCGGTAGAGCTACGCTGCAGTTTGTTTCTAGCAGCAGAATGAATGGGTCATTTCGACCGGGGTAGAACCACATCTGCATAAAATACCAGCTGTGAGTGTAGGGATCCGGCGAATTTATTTCTTATAACGAGGCATTACATTTCAATCCTCCTGCGTTACGATTCCTCGTCAAGGATGAATGTAGATGTCATGGACAGCAGGAAAGATTTACCATCAAATGAACATTGTGCTAGTTTGTTACTCTCAATGTAATAAAAATAAAACAGAATACGTAATGTAGATAAAAGGTGTAAAACTGTTTTTATTTAAACCATTAATGTTATTTTCGTTCGTTTATTTATAAATTTATTTATTTATTGTGCTATTGTAATTATAATAATTTATATATTTTCGTAAAGCAACTATTTATATATGTCAAAAAAATTAAGACGAGACGTTATTGTTCCCGTCACGTCGGGTCAGACGTCATCATTACCCCCATATTTTTAAGTACCCACATTATACTTTGTTTTGCTAGTTTTACTAATTATCAAACAGATGTCGTTGTTAAATTGCTGAATCGCGGTGTAGTAATTTCAGTGCAGTTAGTGATAAGTCAACTGGAATTTGAATCATCTGTTACACTGTTTATTTTTGTCTTGAAAGGGCTACGGTTTGGTTCCAAACTGTAGCCTAAAATAAATTATTTTCTATATATTACTCACAGGAGAGGTGTTTAACAGAAGTGTATCCAAGCCGGTATTAAGCTGCTAAATGATTGAGAGGGCTGCGTGAATTGATATAGTAACAAAACGATGCTGTGTTCCGCATGATGAGTGTCAGGATACAGTTAACGAGGGTATCTCAGTCCTCGATCATCTGGAATCTTTGCTTGAGAACGTAGATATCATGGACCGCAATCATTTCTAAACATCAGGTGCACTGTGTGCTTGTTTGTCCACTGTAACATTAAAAAAAAACTACCAGCGTGAAATAGCTGCATATAGCGTTTCATTCCATCTAAAGATTCTGAGGGGTAATATGGATGTGGATGTATAATCTTGAGGATTGGCTACGGTCGTCGCATACTATGACCACTGAGTTTGTCTGTCACTTCTAATGTTAAATAAAAGAACAGATTTGTTTTACATTAATATAGTTTATCTGTTAGTTGATATCTAAAAAGGAAATGCTGGTAAATAGTTAACGATCTTTTGTTCTAATTAAGCATTTTAATATTATAAAAAAAATCTTGTTTTACTTTTTATCTCAGTATATATTGTTAAATTCTTTCTTGATATTTTACTTTTCAATTATTATATGTTATGTGCATTGCTCATCCGCCATTTACCATAACCGGAAGTATTATTCTATAATAAAAACTTTAACAGCTTATTTGTTTTTTTTTACAGTCATATGAAGGTTTTGTAACATTCTTATATTACCTAATTTATTATCTGTTGAAAATACTAGACAAAGAAGGCAAAGACTGAGAAAGAATAAAAACTATTGCCAGCGTCTTAAAGAAACTTCAAAAGTAAAATAGAAATTTAATAACAGATTCTACAGATTTTTCTTTTAATTATAATAATTTAAGATGAAAATGCTATTTCGGAGCTCACGACTCTCTTAACGCAAAGACTTGCATTATAAATAATACTAAAATATATTAAATTACTTTAATCCCATATCCACTTGTAATTTTCATAATTTCATGTTCTTTAGTTATGAAAGAGCGGCGTTTCCTGGCACAAGCATTGTATGCTTAAAAGGAACCTCCAATCCTTAAGAATGAAAAATTGTGACTTGTTAAGGAAATAAACATTATTATTATTACTTGGATTATTTTTACAGATCGACCGTGTAGTGGAGGGCGCCCCGTGCGCATTCCAGTAACTGACTGCTTTCCTATAGATTATTGGTGACGGCCAATAATTATTTCATATCTAGTGTTAGACTTTTCGCCGCCGGGGGCGCCACAAGCATCCAAAAATAGTGACGAGTGTAAATCATAGAGCGATTAATGCGCGATCTGGTGGAAGCAGCTGGTACTTATTAAAACTCCTGCTCAAAACAATATTCATATACAATTAAGATTTATTTTAACTATTTTAGATATCCATAAAATTGTGATAATTAATATTTAGATTTGTGAATGATAAATAACATTATTTAAGATGTCTGTACTAATTAAAAAAAGAGAAGTTGTAAGTTGACAGAAAAAAAGGAAGTGTCCGCCATATCGATTCCTCCATTAATCTTTGTGACAGCAGATAGAGTTGACTGTTTTCTTTTTATATACATTTTATAAAGATATTTATACTTGAGTATCTTTTCATCTACATTTTCACAGTTAAAGTATATGAAATAAAACAACATTGTATACATATTTATTTAATGACCTTAATATTGAATACTGAACGAAAAATATAACATAATAAAGATATAACAATAAATCAACACAAAACATCTAACTAAGCTTCAAGCATTCAAGAACATTGGGTATAGTGTCACTCTTGTGTTTGCACAGCATCCGCAGAAGATTTAATTTCTTCTCATTAGTCTTGGAAGATTCCAGTTCGTAGAGGGTGCAGAGATTTATAAGTAGGCTCTCATTAAGACCCCGCTCTGGGTCCGAGTTTATTGCCTTCTGGAGGACAGCAATCGCTTCTTTTAGACGACCCATATAGAGGAGGCACACGGATAGATTATTTGCAACCTGTAAATATACAGTACGTGTCTAAACCTAGGTAAACTTTTGATCAGGGTAGAGCCACACTACAGTTATAAATCGGCACGACTGGGAAAGAATGATAGAATAAATTCTATAGAACTAGTTTAGCACTAATGTATTGTGGTAGAAAAAAGAACAATGGTAGAGCTACATTGCAGTTTGTTTCTAGCTTAAGAATGAATGGATCAGCTCGAACGGGGTAGGACAACATCCTCACAGAACACCAGCGTAAAATAGCAGCATAATGCTGCTGCGTTTTTGTCGGATGAGTGTAGATCCGGAGACCTTTATTCCATCTCTGTCCTCAAGGATGGCAACGCATCTGCATTATGATTCCTTCTCCAGGATTAATATATATGTCATGGGTTACTTGCCATCAGGTGAACTGTGTGTGAGTTTGTTACTCTCAATGTAATAATAAAATACCCGATGATTCAAAACAAAACAATCCCTTTTAGTCCTGTGGGATAAATCTGCATTCTTAATTCCTAATCTAGGTTGGTGTAAGGGGCTTTATAGAACATTTACTATCTGTCAACCATATTCCAAAAACTAAAATCAATCATATAAGTATATGTGTAGATAATTGAAAGGTATCGGGTGAGATGCTAGTGTTTTTAATATAAATTATAATATTAGAACTATGACGATGAGATTATTAACAAGTGCGCAGACATTATCCTCAACTGTGTCCTCTTGCTTACTGGGACCTTTCATACACACAGGGCTGCATACTGCTGTTTGTAATGGTTTATATTATAGAACACGTCGCAATCAAGCAAGCAGCACCTGATGCTAAGTGACGACACCAGAGGAGGCGCTAATACGTTGCCAGCCTTTAAGGAAGGTGTAGGCTATTTTCTTTAAGATCCCCAAGTCGTATCGGTTCGGAAACACCGCTGGCGACAACTGAATCCACTGAACAGCTGTGTGTGCCAGGATATTTCGCGTAAAGCGCGCAGTGCTGGATTGCCTGACATTGATGCTTCTATAGTGACCCACTAACATAATTTTTGGAAGCCCATAACAAGTTTCGAAATAAGCGCTTTATGCCAAACCCGTCCACACTAACCGCCAAGTTGTCTCCTGTTGTTTAGGGAAGAGGGGGCGGCCTCCGGCCACCTCACTCACCGCACGAAACGCAGAAGTGTATGACACAACCACGCCGGTGCTACTTCCCCGGTGGAGCCGGCCCACTCGTGCAGCACCAACAGCCTGTGCTCGGCCTCGGCTCTAACAAGTGCGACTCATCTGCGTCTCATTAATATTCACCATAATGTTTGTGGGTTCCTGTTCCGCCGCCTTCGCCAAGTTATTATAAGCTTCCTGATATTTTCCCAGGGCGATGTCAATCAGGCCCATGTCCACATATTCCCGCACGTCAGGAGTTGGGCACCTACGGACACACATACATACATAAAAATTTCATGACGATAATTTTTTTTTAATATTTGTTTGTGCATTGGAGTTATTATAATATTTTTAATGTACACAATTTTTTTTCTTCTTTCTTTAATTCTTTTTAATTTAATACTTCCTATTTATTATATTATTTGTTCCTCATTTAAGATTTATCTTATTGTAAATCGTATGTTGTGCTCGGTCAGTATAAGCCACCTGTCACATGTTTGCGTAACCGTATTACTAACTTACACAGGGTTAGTATTTTCGAATAAAAAATTTTGGTTGCATTTTTAGTATCGCAACATTGCAATAGACGGCGCTATTGTATAATGCCCACACACTGACGTACCAACTAAAATAATGATTGTTAAATGCTGTCGTTTGATAAGTTTAAATGAAACAAAAATAATCATTTATTTCCATAAATGGAGCAGCACTTACAAATGCTGCCGCGCTTCCTTGGCCTCCTCCAGATGTGCCACGGCTGCCTTCACATGGCCTGCTAGAAGCCACAACCGACACAGCGCGCTTGACAACGCCCTCTCCTGAGATGGCGATGACGCTTGCTTTTGTAGGGATACCAGTATCTTGCTAGCTAGTCGGTAATCCTTAAAAATATATATATATATATACTCATGATAGTCGATAGGGTTGGCATATTGAAAATATCCAATCATTACATTTGTAATTTATTACATGATTTGTATAGTAAACAAAATATATCCCACGAAATTTCGACAACACAATGTTGAAGAAGCGTCAATAGCCTAATGGTTTAGGGTACGCTCTGCGAAATTTAAGGTCGTCTGATCGTATCCAGCATTAGACGATTATTTTTTTATAGCATTGTCATTGTAGTGTTTAATGATTTATAGTTAAAAAATACATTATCACTTGTTTTTCCTTTGCTTAAAAACAGCTTTTTGAGGTTTACAAACGAACACATAATTCACCAGATGGTAAAGGATTCCTGGGGTCCGGTGTAACCCTCATTCATTCACGATTAGTAAACACAATCCATGTCTTGTCATCCCCGAGGACAAGGCTCTCCGGATCCCAACGAAAACAGACGAACAAATATGACTTAACGTTACGCAATAGATGCGGCGTGTTTAGATGCATTTTTAAATTTTAAAAAGTAAAGACACGCTACATCTGAGTGCAGTGAGAATGGGTCGCCTCGCCGGGATCCATTCTCACTGCACTGACCATTGACTTTTATATAACACCGGCGTGAATATGCAGCAGGGGGTGTAGCTATTAGGAGACAGAGTTCCTGGTAGTGAAAGCATTCAATCTCACTTCCTATGCGCATCTTGAATCTCAGTTGAACATGGAACGATGGATGTTCACGAGCTGCTATGATCACTTACCACCAGCCTCGGCAGGCTAATGGTTTGAACAAACATTAACGGTAAGGTTTACTGTCGGCGACGCCCGTGGTATCCTCGTACCTTCAGCGCGATCGCACAGTTGACCACAGCGTGCAGCACCCTCGTCTGCCTGCCCCGCCACAGCGTGATGGAGTCGTGTTTATCACGCTCCGACGATATTTTGCCCGTACCGTCCTCCGTTTTATCTTGTTGCAGATTTGATAACATCTGTAAAATAAAAAGTGAACTAATTAGATAGTCATATTTCAACAATGTGTGAGGAGCTTTTTACAAATACAATTAAATTAAAAACTATTTAATTATACACGAGGGGATACAACGTAGTCTGACGGCTCTTGACAGACTGCCCACTTCATCGAGCTAAAAGTTTAATGTACAAAATTGGTGACTATGATATTTGCGGCATTTGGTACCTACTAAGCGGGCCCCCCGCTCGCGAGTCTAATCAGATAAAGGTGCAACACACAAAAAAAGGCATTTGATTGTTCTGTGCATCCTGGGATTTGTCAGCGCTTTCGCAGGTATGAATGTCTATGAATCATTTTCAAGGCGGTAATATAGGCTCGCTGGGTGCAGGATGTATAACTAGGTACACATCTTATGTAATATAAACATTATTATATTACATGTTTATTATTGTTCTATGTCTATTCAGAAACCTGATGAGAGGATAGGAAAATTATGCAGAGCACCAGCAGCAGAGGTTAGTGTACACGGATTCTGGGTTCGATTCTCTGCCTGTATGTCGAGTCTGGGCTCGGTACGCGAGCGGTGCCGGTGCGGTGGCCGACTTGTCACCGTACATACATGCTGATAGATCACTCGCTCGGCGCTGAAGGATAATTCGTAAGGAGACCTGCTTCTTGTTGAAGAAAAAACTTTATTGAAGATATGTAAAGACGCCAATTCGCGTGGTGGGACAGGCCTCCTCTCTGGCAAGAGTGCAGGCCTAGAGGAACGATATATACGAGTGCATAGGTTGCAATTTAACTTCTTGTTATGCCGGAAACAATATCATTATAGTATGGCGTGCTGCTGGTCCCTCTACCGACTCTTGAATGTCTCCAGCAGCCACCGGGTCGCGCCACTCCTCCGCTGGGGACGTACTATATCCTAGTCTAATACAGAAAAAATAAAATTCCCCCTTACCGTCTGTATGACGTCCAACATCGCATACAACCTATCCGTGGCCTCCTCCGGTTTACCGACGTGCCCCGGCAGCTCGGCGATGAGTAGTCGTAAAGAAAACGGTACCAGAGAACCGGTTCGATTCTCGTACGTGTCTGGGTAAAACTGTAAATATGATAATATGATCAATCAAACTGGCGACCGATTCCATAGAGTAGTTGTGCGTGGCAGGAGATTACTCGTGAAGTGCACAGTGGTGGATTGCCAACCATCGACCCCAACAACTCCTTAGAACTATTTACGTGGTAGAGCTACACTGCAGTTTGTTTCTAGCTGCAGAATGAATGGCCCATCTCGAATGGGGTAGGACCACGCACTCACAGAATTCCAGCTTGAAATAGCAGCATAATACTGCTGCCCTATATTACTGCCGACGAGGCGTTCCATCTCAGTCCTCAAGGGTGACAACGCATCTGCATTATAAATCCTGAAGCCTGAATCACTCGCCATCAGGTGAACTGTGTGTGAGTTTGTTACTCCGAATGTAATGAAAAAAAAGACCTCGCCCCATGGTAGATTCGGTAAAAAATGCAAAAGATGCAACATCTCTACGCAACGCCAGTGAATCAAGCTGATCGGAAAGTATCTGGTCATCAACGAATCCAGTCACTCCTTGTTGAATGCAGTCAAATGGAAGGAGCTGGTACTGGGTCCTTATCCTAAGACTTGTAGTTTTTTGCAAGATGACGTCATCAAGTGTTTTAGTGTTGAGTGAGGAAATCGTAGAACCGAATATGAGCCCTTCATCTGTTCAGGAATAAGGTAACCCGTATATTGATCCATTGCTAAAGATAAAGGATCATATAGCGCATCGATGACTAACCATTGGGTTCTCCTGTGCGCTTGCTCGTCATCCGCACTCACCTAAAGCCAAGGAATACCTGGTAGAACATGTCCGGCTTGGTCAGGTCGCCGAACGGCTCGGCCTCCTTGAGCAGCGGCTCCTGCAGCCGGATCCTCAGCATGACCGCGAATCTCGTCAGCCACAGCTGCAGAGAGCGAGGCGTGTGCTTTGTTGGACGGTGCATTCTACCGACGCCTGTTAATATATATGTATATATATGTATATATATGTATATATATATATATATATATATATATATATATATATATATATATATATATATATATATATATATATATATATATATATCTACCTAGAACTCAAGTATTCATATTCCAATTGTGTTAGACACCCTTTCCTGGCGTTAACTTCGCTGTAGGAACGTTAATGTGTTTCGTAAAGTATAATAAAGTTTAAGACCTAACTACATAATTATCCATCAATTGTAATAAAATGCCATAGAAACGCACATCTGCATATTCTATTGTTAGTACGGAATATTTAAAGAAGTCATTCTTTTGTTTACTTTCAAGTTATTGGACAATAAACATCTATTGTTTTCAAACACCGACAAACACTGGTAGAGTCGTAATAATATTTTTATAATGTCCTCATTACTAATTACTTTTACCTTTGTTACGTATTGGTCAATAATTAGGATTATTTAACTCCTGAAAACACGTGTTTCTGACTTAGTTTTTGAGTTTTCACAAACAATCTCAATTAGTCTAAACTTGTGGTTTATACAGTTAAGACGTCATAAAATGGGAAAAGATCGAGAAATTAGCAGTGAAGTGCGTTCTGCCATCGTTGTTTTACATAATGAAGGCAAAGCCGAACGTGAGATTGCTTCACAACTGAAGTTATCGAAGACTTGTGTTCATCTCACAATAACTCGATACAAGGAGACAGGGAGTTTTCGTGAAGGCCAGGACCTACCAAGTCTAGTGAAGATAATTCCATTGTTGTTACCAACAAGCGAAATAGACGCTTAACAGCACCAGAAATCCGCGTTGAAGTAAATAAACCCCGAGTTAAACCTTTATCATTGACTACAGTAAAACGGCTGCGAGATGAGAGTTGTATGGTCGCGTTGCCGTTCGAAAATCTCTGCTAAGACCGAAAACAAGAAAAAACGGATGCAGTGGGCTCTTGCCCATCGAGATTGAACTGAAGAAGATTTTAAAAACATGCTTTGGACCAATGAATCCAAGTTTGAACTATTCGGTTCAAAACGTAGAATTTACTCTTTATTTTTTTAAAAGATGATTTCAGATTTTGTAGTCCCAACAATCAAGCATGGTGGTGTGTTGTGGTGGTGCTCAGTTATGATCTGAGGTTGCTTTTCTGACCAAAGAACTGGTGATTTGATTAAAATTGAAGGAATTTTGAAAAAGGAACAGTACAAAAACATTTTAGAACAAAATGCCGTTTCTTTCGGGTTGCGATTAATTGGAGATGGATTCATTTTCCAACAAAATAATGATCCAAAGCATAGCTCAAAATTATGTAGAGGATATTTAGTTTAACAAGGGGTGTTATAAAACATGTTTTAGCCTCCTCAGAGCCCTGATCTCAATCCCATTGAACTTTTGTGTGAAGAGCTTGATAGGAACGTCCGTAATCGTGGCCCATCCTCGCGAGAAGAAATGTGGAATGCGTTATGCGAAACTTGGAACAATATATCACAAGACACCATTAACAAATTGATTTCCCGTATGCCGAGACTTGTGAAAAAAGTCATAAAATGTAAAAGGAGTCAAAAGAGAAATCAGTTTAGCTAACTATAGCCTTCTTTGCATGGACTGATAATATTTCTTTACGCTTTTAAAGTATATTGTTTGTCAATCAATGTTCTATCAGATGATTAAACAGGTTAATTAAACATTTTATTGTAATTTTACTTTATTAACTTCTAAGACCAAAAGAATAAGAAGAAAACTTAAGAAAAGTTTTCTTCTTATTCTTTTGGTCTTAATCTTTTGGCCTGCAGTGTATGTAATATGACGGACCGTTTATGACAACGGGGTTATCAACCCTTTAAACACCAAACAAAGCAAGATGATTTTTTCTTTTCAATATGTTCATCTGAAAGACTAATACATTTTTCAGAGCTGTCAATGCGCTTATGTGCAGTGATAAGAGCGCGAACCGAGATAAAAGATATTAAACTATTTCTACTTTAAACATAACACGAATTTTTATTTAAGTTTCTTCATTTACAACACTATTTTCTGACGTTCCCGAGTAACAAACCTTAAATCAAAAAAAACACATGGCCAGACCGATCTTATTTTGATTTAATATAAACGATACTTGTTTATAAGGTGTTACTTGAAATGTAATCTCTTACGCATCATATCATCGTATATTGTCAATCGAATATAGCATATATCTAAATAAGTAGAGACATTATTTTTAAGTTTTTTATTTTTAATTCTATTCTTGAGTTAATATAAATCAATGTATATATATATATATATATATATATATATATTTATATATACATATATATATACACACATACTTATTTTTATTTTCTATTAATTCTCTAGCGCTGCTTACCTTGACCAGTTGCAGCAATTAATGTAGCAGTGAGATTGACTGCCGCCCTCAGGTACCCGGTTCGCAGCAACTCCCTCAAGCCGGCCTCATCCCTGCTCACGTGCTCTGCCCGCACCACGCCACGACTGCCCGCTGAGCTCACACCCAAGTGTTTCACTGCCACCTCTTGCAGGGCATCCGCCTGAATAACATATATAAAAATAATGTATATGAAAACTCTCTGATATTTAGTTTCCTGGCATATATACCGCTAGACAAAGTTAGACCTACACATTCAAGAGCAGTCGTCTGCCACTGAATTAAGATTATTTATACTATACTTCAACTACACATAAATAAATGAATAATAAATAATCAATCAACACTTACCAGTTCTTCTTCGAGCACCAAACCAGGCATTGTAAGAACTTCCCTTTCAGGGAAAAACGAACCCTTTGGTGAGGATTGGGCCTGAAAGATACAACTATTTTAAAATCATATCATCATTACTAATAAATATCAAATACAAATCAAAACCACTTGCATTAAAAGTACATTAAAAGAACTATTCCAAGCTACACTACAACTACAGCCGTAAGAACTAGCTACAGAGTGGTCAGTGTTTATTTTTTTGATTACATTGAGAGTAACAAACACGAAGGACACCTGATGGCAAGTGATTCCTGCAGCCCATGACATCTACATTTATCTTTGACAAGGAATCATAATGCAGATGCGTTGACAACCTTGACAACTGTGATGGAATGCCTTGCCTCCAGTAATAAAGGTTTTGGATCCCTGCACTCACAGCAGCATTATGTTGCTATTTCACGCTGGTAGGGTGTGGTCCTACCCTGGTCGAGCTGACCCATTCATTCTGCAACTAGAAAGAAACTACAGTGTGGCTCTACCACTAAAGAATCATATATTTATTTTAGATCCATATTGGATTAAAATCAAAATTATACAATACAAATATTCTCTCAAAACATTTCCTAGCTACAGCATTAACAGGTTTGTTTAAGCATAAATACACAGAACACGAGTGTAATACAGTTGCATAACAATGCAATGCAACGAGAATTAATATGAATAAGGATCCAGAGACCCAGTTTCTGGTAGATACAATGTATTCCCATCATAGTCCTCAGGGATGACGGTACATGTCAGTCTTGTTTCTTTGTTGATCTATTTACGGGCAGCAATCGTCACTTGCTATCAATTTAACTGTAAGCTTGTTTGTTACCGTTAGTTGTATAAAAAAACATCACTATGAGTTGCCGTTTCACTTTAATACTGTACAAATGAGCCTGGAGATTCATAGATAACAATATATTTTAAATCAAGAATAGATGGATTCCATAAAAGTGAGTCATAGTTACCATCAAGTGAACTGGGTGCTCAGTCTTTAATAATCAGAGAAATAATGACTTTGAATGATGAATGTAAAAAAATGTGTCCACAAGTATTAGTACCTTTAGCAAAGTTTTCATGGCTTCGTCAGTTGGTATCCAGGCATCCCTGCGCCGATCAGCTTCTTTATCAATGGGCTGATTCTGTAAAACAAAATGGTGGTTGTCCGTGATGAAAGCAAAAGAAGCTTATAAAAATAAATAATATATGCAACAGATTTATTAGATATAGAAATCCAAGATTTCTTTTTTTTCAATATAAAGTAATAAATATATTTTCAAAAAATATATTTAATAAATTTCATTGAAATACCTTTATGCTTAGACCATCCATTGCTTCAGTAAGAATAGCAGGAGCAGTCATTCCTCCTTTAGATGATCCCATTTGTGGTTCGGGCACTATAGTATCAAAGAATGTTGATGGATCAGGCAGGCTGGCAGCGGGAACAGCTGTAGAGCCACTAACAGTAGGCAATACACTTGCAAAGGACATTTCATGAGGCATCTGTTGCTGAGCCGTTGATAGAGGGCCATTTTGTGAGAAGAGATTCGTTGTCGTTGTTGTATTTACTGTAAAAAACCAAGTAGTTTATATAATTATTACTAGAAAGAAACATTTCTTGATTCTTGATTCAGGACCTTTTGCTGACCAATGATGGAGGAATATTTTGATAGAGATTCGTATTTACTGTAAAATACCACGAGTTTATATTATCAAATCGAAATTTTAATAATTGGAAAAAATCACAGACCTTCATTTTCTCTCAAATAAATACTTTGAATCATTTCAGACGGCGATGTTCCAATTTCGTCAAAAAACTGCGATGCGGGTGGTACCTCTGAACTACTAAAATACTGACTCAAAGAGGCTTTGTTATCCATTATTATTATTCACATTTAATTCATCACTATCAGTATTGATAATAATCCCGCAACAGACTAGGTATATAAATTAGTTTGATAAAAATGTCAAACTTCTGTCAGCTCTCGGTGGCTATCCTCTCAAACGTCAATACGTTATATATCAATATATAAATAAATAAAAACATAAAAATTATACATAAAACCGTTATATAGTTATTACAGATCAATACTGTATCTGTACGTAAACTATATTACTTATGCTTTATATTCCCCTAAAATTTTATGAAATATTATTATATTATATATATGAATACTAGCAGACCCGGCCACGCGTTCGATGGCTATGCCGTGGTATACTTTAAAATATATTCTAGTAAACTATTCAATACAGTGAATTTATTATTTACGAATAAAGACGAAAACGTTATAGCAGGTATAAAAATCCACGGGATTGAGATTTGAACTTAAGGACGATATTTTAAAACTATTGATAAAATTTTTAGATATTGTTGATTTGTAACAAATGAGTAAATTATAAAGTTGCTAGTTTATCATAATAACATGAAATACACATATATGGTATGGCGGTATGGTATGGTAGGTAGGTATACCCTACCTCATATATAAAATTAAATGATATCTTTATTTTTAACAATAATATTTATTATTTTGAATTATTATCATTTTCAATTTTAAATTAATTCAGCACTAATCGGTGCACAATATTCTTGGTTAACCTGTCTCTAGCTAACACAAATAGATTCGACGTTTTTCCCACTTGTGAGCATGCAACATATAGTTGCCCATGGGAGAAACATGGATTTTCCAAATATAAACCGCAAATGGACATTGTTTGGCCTTGAGACTTATTAATAGACATAACGAAAGCTAAACGAAAGGGATACGTGGCAATAGGAACTTCTTTAAATACACAATAGTTGCTGTTCAAATCTTGCATAGTTCTGTGCAATGCTTCGAGAGAATATTTGTGAGCCATTGTGCACTCATCCCAAATTATGATTAAACTTTTTCGCAGCACTATAGCTATTCCGTTATTTTTGTTATGTTACATATTGCATTTGGTTTGTTATGAATGTCTAATGGCAGCTTGAATGCTGGATGTGCCGTTCGCCCACCATCTAGTAAAGTAGCCGCAATGCCTGATGATGCAAATACCAATGCGATTTTCTGTTGGCCGTATCTTGGCAAGAACGAACGATATTAAAAATGTCTGACCGGTTCCAGCTGGTGCGTCCAAGAAGAAAAACTGTCTTGCTCAGCAGCAACAGGGATGGCATACCATAATAATTAAGTGGTAAATTTGAAATGATGAATGTAAAAATGTGTCCACAAGTATTAGTACCTTTAGCAAAGTTTTCATGGCTTCGTCAGTTGGTATCCAGGCATCCTGCTACCGATCAGCTTCTTTATCAATGGGCTGATTCTGTAAAACAAAATGGTGGTTGTCCGTGATGAAAGCAAAAGAAGCTTATAAAAATAAATAATATATGCAACAGATTTATTAGATATAGAAATCCAAGATTTCTTTTTTTTCAATATAAAGTAATAAATATATTTTCAAAAAATATATTTAATAAATTTCATTGAAATACCTTTATGCTTAGACCATCCATTGCTTCAGTAAGAATAGCAGGAGCAGTCATTCCTCCTTTAGATGATCCCATTTGTGGTTCGGGCACTATAGTATCAAAGAATGTTGATGGATCAGGCAGGCTGGCAGCGGGAACAGCTGTAGAGCCACTAACAGTAGGCAATACACTTGCAAAGGACATTTCATGAGGCATCTGTTGCTGAGCCGTTGATAGAGGGCCATTTTGTGAGAAGAGATTCGTTGTCGTTGTTGTATTTACTGTAAAAAACCAAGTAGTTTATATAATTATTACTAGAAAGCAACATTTCTTGATTCTTGATTCAGGACCTTTTGCTGACCAATGATGGAGGAATATTTTGATAGAGATTCGTATTTACTGTAAAACCAAGTAGTTTATATAATTATTACTAGAAAGAAACATTTCTTGATTCTTGTGCTGTCTTGACTCTCCGCTGTCCTGATTGTCAAAGTTCTGTTTCTTGCTGTGATTTGTTCTGCTGATTGGTGAGCTCTTTAACTCTAACGGGGTCACTTGGTCAGCTGGCCGCTCGTCGACAATACTTACACGTATTATTCAATTTAAATAAAGTTTTTTTAAAAAAAAGGGTTTTAGAAATAAAACAATAAAGCACCAAAAATTAAAAAATAAATAATAATTTCACTATATTGAATATTTCACTATAATATAATTTAACGTATACCTTAGCCACAGCTACACGTGGCCGGGTCTGCTAGTGTCGTAAGTAAACTTTAAAATATATTCTAGTAAACTATTCAATACAGTGAATTTATTATTTACGAATAAAGACGAAAACGTTATAGCAGGTATAAAAATCCACGGGATTGAGATTTGAACTTAAGGACGATATTTTAAAACTATTGATAAAATTTTTAGATATTGTTGATTTGTAACAAATGAGTAAATTATAAAGTTGCTAGTTTATCATAATAACATGAAATACACATATATGGTATGGCGGTATGGTATGGTAGGTAGGGTATATACCCTACCTCATATATAAAATTAAATGATATCTTTATTTTTAACAATAATATTTATTATTTTGAATTATTATCATTTTCAATTTTAAATTAATTCAGCACTAATCGGTGCACAATATTCTTGGTTAACCTGTCTCTAGCTAACACAAATAGATTCGACGTTTTTCCCACTTGTAAGCATGCAACATATAGTTGCCCATGGGAGAAACATGGATTTTCCAAATATAAACCGCAAATAGACATTGTTTGGCCTTGAGACTTATTTATAGACATAACGAAAGCTAAACGAAAGGGATACGTGGCAATAGGAACTTCTTTAAATACACAATAGTTGCTGTTCAAATCTTGCATAGTTCTGTGCAATGCTTCGAGAGAATATTTGTGAGCCATTGTGCACTCATCCCAAATTATGATTAAACTTTTTCGCAGCACTATAGCTATTCCGTTATTTTTGTTATGTTACATATTGCATTTGGTTTGTTATGAATGTCTAATGGCAGCTTGAATGCTGGATGTGCCGTTCGCCCACCATCTAGTAAAGTAGCCGCAATGCCTGATGATGCAAATACCAATGCGATTTTCTGTTGGCCGTATCTTGGCAAGAACGAACGATATTAAAAATGTCTGACCGGTTCCAGCTGGTGCGTCCAAGAAGAAAAACTGTCTTGCTCAGCAGCAACAGGGATGGCATACCATAATAATTAAGTGGTAAATTTGAAATGGAAGACATAAATCCTCGATCAACACTAACGCTTCGTTATACATCTCTGGTGTGTAATGAATGTTTGGGCATTGGTCTATTTGTCTAATTCGGTGCAATGTGTCTTCCGTCATACAATTTTTATATTTTTCCCACAAAGTACATGCTTGCGATGCATAACACGTCGTCAAAATAATTGCAAACAGTTGAATGTTATTCGGTGTTGATCTCAATGCAGCATCGGTAAGTGTTAGGTCTCAATGGTTATCGTCTTCTAGCAATTGTAGTTCGTGACATGCATCTTTGTATATGTATTCGTAAAACAATTATTTTATTTTTTGTTTGTTAGGTACAATTATATTTTTACTATATAGATATAAGGGTGCTGTCAGAGGTAAAATAACTTTGAAACGGTCTTTATAAGAAACTTTACGTCAGTCAGTTTGTCAAATAAAAAGTTACAAATGCGGTAAAATCTGCGGATAAGTTAACAACACCCACTCAATCTCAAGGAGAATTTCGTAAAACATTTCTTATCAGCTGCAGAACATTTTGTCGATTATTATTACACTACACAGGTGTGTTGCTCGTTATTTATAGTGTAAACTGAATGACATGGACCGCGTTAATCATCCATTTTTGTATATTTGGTCGAACGTATGTGTTAGATTATTCGTTTTAGTGCAGAGTTGCTTTATGTTATTGCGAGTGTAATATTAGTAAAATTGTATAGTTAAACATCTTAATTTTTAAAACAGGCACAAATGACGAACCAGGTATCACCGGTCGAAGAACAAGAGAAGTTGTTGGATGAAGCTTTAAATATCGTCAAAGTCCAGGTAAAATTGTAGATATGAATTAATTAAAGTCATGTATACAAAAAGTATGTAAAGCCTATTTGTAACTCACTGTATATATCTCAAAGAAGTGACTAACTTATTATATCATCACCTCAGCCCATAACTAGTCCACTGCTGAAAATAAGCCTCCCCCACAAACCTGCCAAGAATTGTGATACTGAGCCACCTGTATCCATTAATTTCCCACAGACTTACATTGTCACATCTAGTGTGGTATCCTCCTATACTGTTTGGCAAATATGTGTTCACTCTGGAGCCTTTCTTCCTCCTTGGTTATTGGTTCTATAAGCTATATGTCTGGCCCATTGCTACTTCAGCTTACTGATCTTATAAAATATGTCAGTTACCTTAGTTCCGTGGATATCCACATTTAGTATTTGATAACATAAAAATAACCTATTATATGTATACCAAGCATATAACCAAGATATTCTATTTTTCCTCATTATCAAAAATGCAGAGTAAAAGCATCAATATTTACTTTATATTAAGGCTTAGGCCACTGTGGCCTTAGGGGTTTTACAGCTTCACCAGGTTGAGATTAATATTTACAATTTGTCATGAACCAAACTTTTAATACTGCTTTTATTACTGACCATCCTGATGTCATCAGGTAAGGAATTCTAGAGTAGTGTAACTCTGACAGTAAATGAAATATAGAATAAAGTGTGTGTGTAAAGCAAGTTGGAATACAGATCTTATTAGTAAACAAAGATTGAAGAAGTTTGTCAAGAGAAAAATAGAGTGGAATTTAGATTATAGATTTAGAGAAGAGGAATTTATCTTTAAAATAAGAAGGTGTTGATGGGTCATTAAAAATGGAGAAGAGAACAAGCAAAACTCTGGAATTATACTTTTGTTGTAAGAAAAGCCAATTAAGCTGAGATTTATATTGGGAGATATGGTCATATTTATGCAACATAAAATTAACCAGTCTTGCTCTCAATTGTGAAAGGGTATTGGTACAGGATAACCTATTGTGTAGCTTCAACATTGTTATAAACTAAATCAAGTCAAGTAATAGCAATTAACAATATAATCAATAGTGATTCTGGAGATTCAATACTGAAAAGTAAGGTTTATAGATTTTGTGATTTATAATTTTGTTGTATGTGTGACTAGTATAACTATATGTGTAGTAAAAAGCATGGCTTCTGTTCATCAACTTTTTATCACATATTATATTGCATATTGCCACTTCTGCTGCAAACTCATATTTGAAGTAATAGTATAAGACAATTTTCTGTATGTATTAAGTGTATGTGATAACAAATTTTTGTGTACACTTGTAATTGGTCTTCTGTGTTGCTTATGATATTTGTTTACTTAAGTATTAGCCGTTAGTCTTCTTAAAAATAGTACAAATAAAAACATTGTTTTTAGTAATTGCAGGAAGTTTGCGGGTGAAGATGGCAAAGGGATTGTGCTTCATAGTAATCTGTCGGTGAAGCCTTCATACAGCAGTGGACTAGGTATTTGATTAGATAATGAAGATAATACTATCATTGATCTTATATTGCAGGCATTTCAGATGAAGAGATGTCTGGACAAGTCAAAGCTAATGGATGCTCTCAAGCATGCATCCACAATGTTGGGAGAGTTGAGAACCTCACTGCTGTCACCAAAAAGCTACTATGAGCTTTGTATCCTTTTTATATTATCAATAGAAATAGCTATTTTTATAGTGGTGGCAAAGTTATGTCACTTTTTTAAACTGGTAAGAAGTCATTATTGATGCATTTGCATGAATAAGTCTGCTCAATTGATGGATGGACAGTGCATTGATAGAGTATCAGCATAAAGTTGCAGATTTAAGGTATTGGGTTTTGACCAGTGACTGAAATAGCCCACAATTTATCTCAGTACAATTTATTGGTTTACTTTCCACCAAAAATATATTTTTAAAAGATAGTTAACAGTGCTATTAACATTACAACCACTGCAGTTGATCTCCAACGAAGCCTGGAATCTGTGCTTGCAGATGTTTATCAACCATAGTTGATTGGCGGACTATGAATGCCACCAACAGTACACTGTATCTACTAGGCCATTGGTGTTTCAAATTGCTTATGCTTCACTGTGTATATCACTGTGGGCGGTGTTTCTATCTGTTTGACTGACTGAAACAAAGCCCACATTCTATTGCTGGATTGCGAAGAAAAAATCCTTTTGTCAACACTATTCAATACTATTTTTAAGAGATTCTAATATTGTTAAAGATTCAAATAAAACTCTACGTTACAACTTACGGCAATAAAACTATTCACTAGGCCTAGGGAACTCATTGTTCTTTCTTCCCAGAGGTCAGTGGCAATACGGCGAAATGCAGCTCTATTTAATTCTATTGAAAGGTTCGAGTGTTCAACTAGCGGGATGTCCGTCGGGGGGCTGCATGTCCTGTGTCAGTCCCGCGTGTCGGTCGGCAGTGTGGGTTGCCTGAATCGCAACGTCTACTTTAAAGGAAGCCCTGTGATTGGTGTATAGCGTTTTTGTAATATTAGTGTGGTGCGGATGGCGTGTCTGTGTAGATGTCGGAGTTTAAGGCATTGTGTATGCATATGAGTGTTACTGTAACTCATAGGGCCATCCAATTTACATTGATATTATATTGTACCTATGGTTCGCTGTTTGTACACTTATATAATGAGCTATTACTGTATTTGTAAACAATTTGTTAGGTCTTTATTAATGCGGTGTCCTATTGCTATTCTAGCCTAAAAGTCTAGTGGTCCTGCTCAATAATGTTACAACAAATTTTTTAAGCAATTGCAACAAACCAATGGTTTATTTTATTAATATACTGAGTTGCTATATATATATTATGTGAATTGATAACTTCAGACAAAACCATATTGGACTGCTATCTGTTTTAGACCACATTGATATCTTGGCCATATTCAGGTGACTTTTCTCTATACCGTATAAGATCTCAGGAAGGTTGACATGCAGTGCAGGTATATACAACACACCCAGGCATGACTTCCGAAATTTTTGATGTTCCTCTACTGTGAATCGAACCCAGGGCATGTGATGCAACAGCCAAGTCTCGTACCACTACACCATGTGGCCGTCAAAATCTATAACCCTTAACTGGCGAACAGACATGGCAATAACAGACGAGCTACGTCATCTAGAGCTGTACTTACTAGAAGAGTTCCAGAAGGGCAGGAAAGTGGCGGACCTGTATGAACTAGTGCAGTATGCTGGGAACATCGTGCCTCGACTCTACCTGTTGATTACAGTTGGTCTAGTTTATATAAAGACTAACTCTAACTTGAGGAGGGATCTTCTGAAGGTATGTTTTGTTATTTGGATTATAGAGTTTGGTAAATATATATATTATATTTAGTTGTACATAAAGCCTCAATAGCCAATAGGTTGAGGTTGCGGGCTTCGATATTTAAGGTCGTAGGTTCGCATCCCCCATTCGACTATTTTCCTGTCTTTTGTTACTGTGTGTACAAATGGGCAGATAATTAGGTTATTATTTTTTTTACTTTCACATACTCTCAACTCTGTTCTACCATATTCAAATATAATTTTGATAAATCTCGATGGAAAATGTTATGAAAGACAATTTTTTTTTCAAAAAGTCAAAAATATTATAAATAACTTACTGAGCTGCGGCTGCATATTGCATAAATAAATTACCTGTATAATAGAGATTACAAAAAACTGTAACACTCATCACATTTTTCTTGCTATTTTAACTTATTGCCCTCTTTAATTTTGTCTATGTGCTATATTACTGACTTGGTACTTTCTCGGTCTTGGAGTAAGGAAGAACTACTCGTACGTCGGAATAAGGAAGGTAGCAACATTTGTGCTGTGTTGTGTAAATACTGACAATAGTATAATATATTGTGTGGGTACGCTTATCTGGTACACTATGGTGATTACCATCATAAAGTGAGCTTCTTTCATAATGTTCCAGGACTTGGTGGAAATGTGCCGTGGTGTGCAACATCCTCTGCGCGGGTTGTTCCTGAGGAACTATCTGTTGCAGTGCACCAGGAATGTCCTCCCTGATACAGCGGAGGCACAGAATGACAATGAAGGAACAGTGAGTTGTTAATACAGAATATTTTAGAATAAAATGTTTTTTTTTTAATTATATTAAATTTGAGAAAGGAGCCCAGCTAATCTTGTGGTGATAGATTGCTCAATAAAGAGTTCTAGCTGAGGACTAAGATAGAATGCTGATGGCTGGTTAGTGTCCAGTTATTTCAAACACTAGACAAAACAGCAGCCAAGCTACTACTGCTGGTAACTACTGGTGGTTGTATGAAAATGTGCCCCCTCAGTGGTTGAGCCAAACTATTTGTACAAGTAGTTTATAGTTGAGGTGTGGCTGTACATATTATAAATAGATATATATTTAGAATAATAATTGAAAAAAACTTCTACAGCTTAGCGTAGCTCTACCACTGATAGACAAATAATTATATAGTTTATATATTTTTTCAGGTGCGAGACGCCATCGACTTTGTTTTGATGAATTTCGCCGAAATGAACAAGCTCTGGGTAAGAATGCAGCATCAGGGACACTCCAGGTTCGATTTTCTATTAATAACTTTCGTTTAATAAGATTGTTGACGCCGTAAATTATATTATTTTATGTACGAGCTGCTATATAATTATTAGATACTGCTGTTTACCATCTACAAGTATTTAATTTTGATACTACTCTGCTCGTTATGATGAACTCGACTATGCATATAGCAATAATAAACTTTTATTAATATATTTATCGTAAATTATAGCTGTAATGCATATGTACACATGTACACAACGTAGTGGCGAGTGGTCAGGAGTACCTGGGGTGGGCCAGAGGCGCGCGAGGTTCCTTGACCAGCCAATGTACTGGCCACATGCTTGTAACCAAAAAATATCTACTATTTCTTATGTTTTTTAACCCATATCTACATAAATCTCATAAGCTATCACTGGTCAATGCTACAGACTATATCTGTACGTGTCTCATCAATTGTCATATTTGATATTTATAAAGTTAAAAGTGAAATGTACATAGCGCTTACCGTCTATGTCCCCCTCCCTCTAAACACGTGACGGAATATTTTTATTCTTTCAATATTTCCCTACAGAGACAAAGAGCGTCGCGAACGCGAGCGCTCCGAGCTTCGAATCTTGGTCGGGACCAACTTAGTCCGCCTGTCACAGCTGGAGTCGGTCACAGTGGACGATTATGGTCGTTTGGTGCTACCAGGCATATTGGAGCAAGTGGTCAGCTGTCGTGACGCTATTGCCCAGGAGTATCTCATGGAGTGTATAATACAGGTATGAATTAATTTTGTATGTAGCCAGTCCTGCAGGGTTTTCATTTGAGTGAGTAAGAGTGATCAGCGAACGTGGCGAGGTGTCTACCCATCAATCCATTCATCATATAGAGGTATCGGTAGTATTTTCACTCTGCAGGTAGGTTCTAGCTGCAGCATGAATGGGTCGGGTAGACCAGGAAAGGACCATACCATCACAGAATATTACTTTAAAATAGCAGCATACTGCCACTGTGTTTCATTTGATGAGTGTAGGGATGCGAAGATATTACTGGTGATATGACATTCATCCTTAGTCCTGAGTAGTCCCTACACAACTGAATTTTGAATATCTGTTGAGGGTGGACCTTGGTAATCACTTACCATTCTACCCCGTTTGTATCAATATAAAACAACCCAACTTTTATCAGTCTATCCATTATGCCGGCACAAATTATATTGTTAATTACAACAATTATAGCACTTAAGCTGATTCATGACATGCTCGGTGGTGAAGAAAAACGTCGTGAAGAAACCTACATGTCTAAAAAATAAATAAAAAAATATTTCGAATCAGCGACTCCGATCTGCAGTGGAGCCAGATCTATCTCCGCCCTACAGAGGAAGCTTATGCCCAACAGTGGGGTGATATACATAGATATATAGTTGCCTTACTATTAGCTTAAAAGCTTTTCTTTAAACATACAATTCATTACAGGTATTCCCCGATGAGTTCCACTTGGCGAATCTCCAGCCATTCCTCAAGTCCTGTGCCGAGTTACAGCCCGGAGTCAATATAAAGAACATCATAATAGCCTTGATTGAACGCCTTGCTAGCTATAGTCAGGTAAGATTCTTATAAACACATATAAAGGACTAAAATAATTTGGAACATAAAAAGGAAATATTCCAAGGTAGATATTACATATAGACACAGATATATACAGACAGATACAGATTTAGACTTGTATAGTAGATACTACATATTACAATTTTAAAAAATGTACTGAATCTGATACTTTGGTTAGTAGGTTTATATATATATATCTCTCTCATAGCGTAATCACAATGCAGGATCCTGAGCCACCTGCATCCATCGACTTCAGAAAACTTGGACAGGTCGTCGCTCCGTCTAATGGGGGGTTATGCTACACTGCCACTGCCAGTCTGAGGTTTCAACTCCACTACCTTTCTTCCCTATCGGCTATCAGTTTTACGAGTTATATGGTCAGCATACAACAGCTTCAGACTGTTTGTAGACATAGCAGCTCCATAGCTCGTTGAGTGAGCATATATAACTACTAATGAATTATCACATTATTAGTATAAAAATAATATTAGTTGTAAATCCCTTTTTTCAGAGGAACGAAGGCAATGTGAATCTCAGCGTGGTGCTAGAAGATGGCAAGGAACAGGAAGTTCAGCTGTTCGAAGTGTTCTCTGATCAGGTGGCTGCTATTACGCAGGTATGTTGCGTTAGTTACTTATGTAATCTTCGGTTACTAAAAAGACCCCGGGCTCCCCTGATGGTAAGTTATACTACCGCATAAGTAGATGTTACTTACTGTCCTGCACTGTAAGTTGAAATGTAGTTGAGGATCAACAAGCAATTATTGTCTTGTCCCTTTGTTGTACCCAGTGATCAGGTCTTTGGTTGTAATCTCGAACTTCATGTGATACAATGACGATAATTTCCTCTTGATTGATTTTGACCGATCTTCTGGTTATTGCCAGATGACATATTTTATACAGAGGCACTCCCTCTTTATTCCGATGATCAGACTTAGATTCTGTGATGCTGTGTCAGGAAAACATAAACATTACATACCCAGAAAATAAATAATTTGTTATGCACAATAATTTTTTGTCTCCTGGGAATCGTACTCGGGACTCGCAATGCAATAGCCTACTCTACCACTAGACCACACGGGCGTTGTGCAATATAATAGTATTAAATCTTACTACTCATTGTCAGAATATTTGTCTGACAAAAATGCTCGGATTTAAGCTTTGAGCTTTGGGTTCAATATTGAACATCTGGACATTTTGTAAACTGTTAGTAACAATAAAAGAAAGAGACAAAAGCAACTACTCACTTTCTGCCCTTTCTTCTATCAGCTATTGCTTATGTATTATCTGATGCAATAGCATTTTGTATTAAAAATAATATTATATATACCATATATTTTAAGTATATAATATTATTGTATCCTTTAATACATAATAGATAGCTGATAGGAGACCACCGCTTTGGAAGGCAGCTGCTGGCGTGAAGAAATGGCAGATAATGACAAGGTGCTGTTTTCTTTTTCTTTTATTTTTAAATGACAATTTATAAAATGTCCAGATGTTCAATATTGAACCCAAAGCTCAAAGCTTAAATCCATGCATATGGCAATGGCTCCCTCGGGCCTTATTACCACCGCTGGCGGCTGTGGTGTTGATGCTATTCATGTTTCAGTGGTGATCATTTACCATCGGGTGAGCTGGCATGAAAAATATATGTTTTTTTTGTACAGAGTCGTTCAGACATGGCGCCCGAAGATGTGCTGAGTCTACAATTGGCACTACTGAAGCTTGCCCAGCGCTGCCATCCGGACAAACTCAACTACGTGGACCGCGTCCTGGCGCATACCGATAAGATCTGTGCGGACATACATCAGACCAGGTATGTGTCAGTTACGACTGAGATAACAGTTTCTATCTGGGGAATGAGTGGATCTGGGTGAGCTTGACCGGCATAGGACCACACCCTCGCAGAATGCCAGCGTAACATAGCAGCCTAGTGCTGCTGTATTTCGTCTGGTGAGTGCAGGGATCCGGAGACATTTGTTAAAAATTATCGGGTCAACCACACCCTCAAAGAATTTCAAATGAGATAGACATATAGGGATCCGGAGACACAATTATAGGTAACGAGGCATTTCATCTCGGTCCTCGAGGGTATGGTCACCTCGAGTGTTTGTTGTGACTGGACTTCAGACGTCAGGAACCATTATCTGTGCTCGTTGGTTACTGCTGATGTTTTGATAGCGGTTCTTTGTTTTATATTTCATTGTGGACAAGTGATCTATGGTCGCCACATGTTCAGGGCTGCAGCACGACTATATTTCACAGACATGTGAAGTCCAACAAAACCGCAGCGGAACCGCGTTATGGCCGAGGCGCCTATATGTCATTGCATTCTCTACACGGCATACCTTTATGTTAAGAGGATTTTGTTTTTCACTGAACAAGTTCATATTAACAAATGATTTATGGTTTTCAATCAATACCCACTTATACAATATATTTAACTCAATTATTCTATTATTCTATTGTAAAGGTTGTCTTTAGCGATGAGACCGCCTGTTGTACCTGCTCAGTATTTTTTTTTATTTTCTCAATTACTTTTTATTATTTGTTTTTATTTTATTTCTCGGTACAATATATATAATTATATAATAATAATATAATTTTTTAATTATAATCGATGTACAGACTTGATTGACTTGTATGATATTATGGATGATCACAATTCCAGCGGTAAACCCCATCTAGAGCACAACACCCCAGTGTTCAAAGAGCTGATGAAGATCCTCAAGCTGCCCGCTGACCACTACAAAAATATCCTGACCCTTATCCGTCTGCAGAACTATGCTCCATTGATATCACATCTGAACTATCCGGGCAGGGTGATGATTGCTGTGCACCTGGTCAATGATGTGCTGGATACTGACACCATGGTGTCCACACCTGAGGATGTGAGTAGGGGATCATTGTATTTTTGTTAGTCATACATAAGATATACATTTGAAGAGTCAATAGCCTAATGGTTTAGGGTACGATCTGCGAAACTTAAGATCGTAACTTCCAATCCGTCATTAGACTATTCGTGAACCATCTCCTAGTACAAGCATTGTCAGCTTAGTTGGAGTGGTTAACCGGAATGTTAGTAGAATGGCTATAATTCTTTCTTTTTTTTTAAAAAAAAACAACATTAACACTCAATAACAGGCGCCCGAAAGTGATTAACAGATTTCTATTTGTAATTAACCCAATACTTGCCTAACATGGCTGATGGGTTTTCGGACGGATTCGATCAACAGAAAGAGTGTGGTTTTTCATCATGATAACGCCAGACTACACACATCTGTAGCCACTCAGCAAATATTGAGAGAGTTTGGTTGGGAAGTGTTAATGCATCCACAATATAGCCTTGACCTAGCACCCTCAGATTTTCACCCGTTCGGTCTCTTAAGAATTCCTTAGGTAGTGTTAGGTTAACATCAAGAGAGAACTGTCAAAACTCCTTGTCGCAGGTTTTTGATCACAAGTCTTAACATTTCTCCAGCAATGACATTATCTCAATGCCTACAAAATGGCACATTATATATATATTGTAACCAAATGTAAATAAACTATGATATAAATTATCTTGAATTTGTATATAAGATACGGTAAAACTTTGAAAAAAGTCGGGAGAGTTTTTAAAAAGCAATGCTGGGACACTACTGTCCCGTTTGGCTGTCCAGACAGAACTGAACTTTATTCGATTTTAATTATACATGAAAGTTAATAATCTACGATGAGATTGCTTGCTCATAGGAGTCGGCGAACAAAGGTGTCTTCTGTTTAGTAGATGACGTTGCGTTGCTACGCCGACGTAACCCGACCCATTATATTTATTGGTCCCTGGAACCTGGCGGTGCTGCTACTGTCGTATCTTTGTTCAATATTTGTGTACAACACACAAAGATTTGAGGGTTTTGGTTCCAGCTCTAGAAGTGTTTCGTTGGAGATTTGAAATTTTCAATGTTGCCAACTCATCATCCATACCATGTCAACGGCTTGTGGTAATAAATATGAAACTAAATCTATGATGATCGTGTGTCACCGTCACGTTCATAAAAAATAGATATTGAACACAAAAAAAAGATACTCGCCTACTTGTCATTTCTCCGAGATTCTAAATGATGGTGTGTGTGCATCTCGCAGGTCGAGTCCGTGTTGTCAATGCTCGATGTCCTCGTCAAAAATCAGCCCGATCAGCTGATAACAGAGCCAGATGTCGAGGACTTTATAGAGGAGCAGGGCTTATTGGCCAGGTATGTTTCTGATTAGCTTGGACATGGTACCTTTGGAGCGTTGATTTATAGTTTTATTGCATTGAGAGTAACAAATTCGCACTCAGTTCACCTGCCGGCAAGTGATTTCAGCGGCCCACGACATGGTTCATTGTCTATCGACATACAATTGCCAGTAACCGACATTTAATGCAGATTGTTCGCATAATGTATAATGATTCCTTGTCAAGGATGAATGTAGATGTCATGGGGCGCAGGAATCACTTGCCATCAGGTGAACTGTGTGTGAGTTTGTTACTCTTAATGTAACAAAAAAAATAGTGAATGCCGCAGCTAGAAACAAGCTACAAGGTGGCTAGCACAGTTAGAAGCGTCTGTTGTAACACAAAAGCAATATTAGTGTGATGAGTGTGTGTACATGCCAACAGGCTCATCCACCACTTTAAGTCGGACTCGGCGGACCAGCAGTACCTGATACTGAGCGCGACCAGGAAGGCGCTGCAGGGCGGCGGCGGCCGGCGCATACAGCACACCTTCCCGCCCATGCTCTTCCACGCCTACCGCCTCGCCTTCCTCTACAAGGAACTCAAACATCAGGTACGTAACCATATGTAACGACCGAACAATATCATTTATTTTAATTTAAAACAGCTCCATGTACCAGTTCTCTTATTACTACTTACTTTCCCGTAACCACCTCAACTAAACTTATGTGCTTGTGCTGGAGATGGTTCACGGCAATACATATAGACAGACAATAGAACCTATCACTCAAAGTTTGTGCAGACCGTACCCTATGACAGGGGTTGGCAAGTTTTCTGTATATAAGTTCTACTTTTTATGTTAAAAGCGTGTCGTGATCGACCTGTCGTCACAGACGCAGCCTGAGGGTAGAGGAAGGTGTCAACTGTAATACTATGTGTATATACTGTGTTTCAGTATGTAGGTGCAGGTGCATTCCAGCGAGGTATGGGGAGATAGAGCGGTCTAGCGCGATCCTTGTTCAAAAAGAAATGATGCGACATTTCGTGGTGACAGTAACGGTATTTTTAAAAGGTCCATGATATCTCGGTAACATTGCCTGTTGCAGGACGATATGTGGCAGAAGAAATGTCAGAAGATATTCCAGTTCTGCCACCAGACGATCAATATGCTCGTCAAGGCGGAGCTCGCGGAACTGCCGCTCAGGTTCTTTACCTATTATATACTTAATATTACATATTCGGCTCGGATGAAGGAAAATATCTTGAGAGGAAAATAGTTTTGGAGACGTTCAGACGCAAATCAGCAATGCTTGGCAGCAACCTGGTGGCACGTTGCGCTGCAGTGCGGGGGTGGGATCTATATTTCTAGACTTTTATTTGACCATACACCTTATATCAACCGAAAACGTAATGATTTAATAATGTTTTTTTTATTGGGGCGGTATCATCAAAAAATACTTTTGGGAAGACACGGTTACACGGGATTTGTACCCACAACATACGCATAAGATGAGATTGTTTTAAACTAAACCGATTAAATATTTTTTTTAAATAAAATTCCCTCAGGCTCTACCTCCAGGGCGCGCTCGCCATCAGCGAGATCGCGTTCGCCAACCACGAGACGATCGCATACGAGTACCTCTCGCAGGCGTTCTCTCTGTACGAGGACGAGATCTCCGACAGCAAGGCGCAGCTGGCCGCTATCACGCTCATCATCGCTACCTTCGAGCAGATCAACTGCTTCGGTCAGTTTCTTCATATAATGTATGTGTGACAAACGGGCACACTTGCACTAATGCTAATCGATACCTGCAACCCAACACAGCCATATTTATACTTTCTCTTTTATAAAGAATGCTAGAGTTACTATTAACATTTCAAACATCCCTATTAAACACTAAAACTAAGCGTATATGCTTCTGCTAGGAGATGGCTTCCAACAATAGTGGAATGGCGGAAACTAGCAGGTCTAAGCCATTAGCCTAATGACGCTTCAAACTCGATAAGCAACCACGATCTCCGGACCTGTTGCGCTGGTGTTCCGTGAGAGCGGGGTCACTCACGATCGCGCCGATTCAAACTGCAGTGTGACTTTGTTTTGGTATGTAATTAAGAATGAAAAACAGATGTAGGTGTTCATGGGTTGCACATATCACTTAACACCAGGTGAACTGTGCTCGTCTGTCACAGTCTGTGTCTAAATTAATGTTATACAACACTTTAAATTCCAATATGATCTTTCATTGATCAAATAATTTTAGGCGCTGAAAATGCGGAACCAATGCGCACGCAATGCGCACTAGCGGCGAGCAAGCTGCTGAAGAAACCGGACCAGAGCCGAGCGGTGGCTCTCTGCGCACATCTCTTCTGGAAGGGGCCCAAGGACGGGAAACAAGTAAACAAACTCGTAAATGTATACCGACCCCTATACCCTCGGATAGATGATATATCCATGTAGAGCTGTAGTGGTGGAGCACCGCGTCACAGTCGTGCATCACTACTTGTTGGTGTTCGGGGCTGGGTGTCGCGGACACTGTGTCCGAACCTACCTCCGATCTTATCACATGTGCACTACATGGGGCTACGAGTGAGTGCGTCTGTGTTCACGCAAAAGCTTACGGCGCTATATAATTATTCTGTCATTTGAAAATAACCAGAAGATGATGGAAATAGCCCAGTAGGGACGTCGTCGTCGTCAATCATAGTGACCCTGGCCTATTGCCCCCAGCAGTAGGTACACGCTGTAGTTTGTTTGTGACTATATGCATGCGAAGAACACTTTCTTTAATAATAATAATTTTCTTTATGTCTCTCGATAATACATGTTAATTAAATTTAGTTAAATCAATAATATTTACATATGTTGACACGTATATTGCGGGAGACTGATGCGCCAAACTAAGCTCTGGGCTTGTACTGTCGGCTCATCAGGCCTCCACCCTAGCATATGCTAGACAATTATAATACATAAATAATATAACACAAATATTGTCCAATTAAACAATAGAGATGTCTCTTGGAGAAAAGTAAAAAAAAAAAAAACATAAAACAAGAAAACGAAACATTTAATTATATGAAAACAAGTATTAGTTAACTAAAAAATTAGTTGGGTTGTGTGTGTGTGTGTGTGTGTTTGTGAGTGGATGTGTGGGGTGGGGGGCTTCCATTTATACGGGAACGTATATCAATCTTTCAGTGGCATTATAATTAAGTTTCTGTAACCATTGAACTAATTCCTTTTTGCATTTTCTTTTGGTAAAGGTGTAAATGGGAAGGTTTTTATTAATACTATTGTATAGAAGTCGTCCAAGGAAACAGAAGAAGCGCCCTGCGAATTTAGATTTAAGCTTTATACTTGACTGACAGAAGGGTACACAACGTCTGTTTAGTTTATAGTTTTCAGAACAAAATTTAATGGAGCTATGCTGTTTTAGGATCGTGTGTAATATAAATGATTGGCGAACAGTTAGAACTTTTGCTCTCTCATACAACTCGGTGGTGGGACACCGGAATGGCAAATAGTAGATAACTCTTAACATTGCTCGCCGAGTCCTTTCTAGTTCAAGAATTATGGTCTTTCTGGCACCTCCCCAGGAGGTAATAAGAGGTTGAACTAGGGAATAATACACTGATTTGCAAATTTTTTCATTTGCTACGTGTCTGAGAGATTTGAAAATATACATTAGTTTTCGCAGTCTGGCATTTATTGAATTGACATGTCCTTGAAATCTTAAGTTATTGTCCACCAGTACACCTAAATATATGATTTCATCCGCTTTTTCAAGATATGTACAAGAGCAAGAATTAATATGCTGTTCAGGACATGTGTGTGCAATAATGTTGTGTTCACTAAAATCGTAACCAAAATTCTTGAACACGAAGATCAAGTATTTTGTTTTGTCAAAATTTATGGTTAACCTAGTTGATCTTAATATAGCAGAAACAGTATTTGAACCAGTTTGAGCCACACTAAACACATCGCACCATGTATGATCACAACATTTGCAAAAGTTATAATCTTGCCTTTTGTTAGGGACAAAAACCCAAGATTGTTAATAAAGATTACAAATAACACTAGTTTAGAATTGCAGCAAAACAAGTAGTTTGCTAGGGTGAGATTGTTTTCAGAAACTTGGTTTCGCCTTCGTTAGCGTGGGGATCCGGAGACCTTATTACTGGTGACGAGGCGTTCCCTCCCACTCCTCATGCATTGTACACCTCGAACCTTCGCTGAGGAGGACTGACGATGTCATATAGTTGGCTTATGTTGTGTGTGCTGATAGCGATAAGGAGCATGAAGCCGCGAGGCCGTCATAGAGATTCCAATTGAGTTTCGGAGGTGAGTACTGTATTTAATTGCTTATGCACACCGCGCGCCATATGCCGGTAGTGTGCTGACAACAGAGTTGGACGTATATATCGTGTAGTACTGCACCTGGACAAGGTATCGTATGGAATAATGATGGAAAAAATATTAGGTTAATACTTAAACTTTATGGATCTACTCGATGTGAAATAAATTGTAATTCGTAATATATAGAGGTGGATTCGCTTACGATGCCAAATCAGCAATATACCATGAAAAAGTTTGATAGAGGTAAGGTTTATAAAGCAAAGAGTTATGTTTTTAGCGCAATTACTGGTTATGTGGTATTGCATCCCAGACCTCAGCGGTGATAACATTTGTGCATCATGAATCTTTATTGAGGTTGGATGTAGATGATTAAGGGCCGCTGTCCTCACTTATCGTCAGGTGAGGTGAGGAACTACATAAATAAATAAGGGTAAATAACTCAATAAAAAAGGGTAAATAACTCAATAAAAAGGGTAAATAACTCAATAAATAAGCGTAAATATCTCAATAAATAAATAAGGGTAAATAACTCAATAAATAAAGAAGGTTAAATAACTCAATAAATAAATAAGGTTAAATAACTCAATAGATAAATAAGGTTAAATAACTCAATAAATAAATAAGGTTAAATAACTCAATAAATAAATAAGGTTAAATAACTCAATAAATAAATAAGGTTAAATAACTCAATAAATAAATAAGGTTAAATAACTCAATAAATAAATAAGGTAAAATAACTCAATAAATAAATAAGGTAAAATAACTCAATAAATAAATAAGGTTAAATAACTCAATAAATAAATAAGGTTAAATAACTCAATAAATAAATAAAGGTAAATAATTAAGGATAAATAACTAAAGAATAGAGATAAATAATTAAGGGACAATAACTCAAAAAATAATTAGTAGTAAATAACTCAAAGGGTAAAAAATAAAAAAGGTGTCATTATCATTATTAGCTGTACATGATGACAAAATGTTTATAGTTAGTGTTTGTTTTAAGAATTTTTAAATTACTTTACACATTTATTTATTTATTTATTAGGTTTACCAACACTTGTTTACAATGATTATACATAATTGACAGAATTCTAGTGTGACGATTACTTATAGGTAAACTCGGTGTGCACTTCACACTGCAACAATTGAGTTGTTGTCTACAAAAGGCAAAAAGGACAAAGATATTTAATTTATTAAAATAATCTTTCTCTTTTTTTTGTACGTTTTCACTCTAGGACTGGCAAAGGCGAGTATAGATAGATCTTTTTATTGCATGAGGTGAGTCAAAATGTATATCAATTTCGTCGCTAAGGCTGTTTATAATTTTACACATTCTTACATAAATTGAATGAATTTGCTCCCAAAACTGTTCTTCCTTCCTGGTGAACGAAGTGGTGTAATTGTATGCCGCGGCATTCGATAACTAAACAATTCTAGCAAACGAGGATCATCAAATTTGTTACTTTTATATGTGAATGTTGCGTCATCGCATAATCTACGTTCAGATAATGTATTCATACTGAAGTAATGAAGTCTTCTTTTGTAGGATTGAGTTTTTTTAACTTTACCTGCCAAAAATAATTAGTAGTAAATAACTCAATAAAAGGGTAAATAACTCAATAAATAAATAAGGGTAAATAACTCCAATAAATAAATAAGGCTAAATAACTCAATAAATAAATAAGGCTAAATAACTCAATAAAAGGGTAAATAACTCCAATAAATAAATAAGGATAAATAACTAAAGAAATAATTAAGGATAAATAACTCAATAGATAAATAAGGTTAAATAACTCAATAGATAAATAAGGTTAAATAACTCCAATAAATAAATAAGGCTAAATAACTCAATAAATAAATAAGGCTAAATAACTCAATAAATAAGCGTAAATATCTCAATAAATAAATAAGGTTAAATAACTCAATAGATAAATAAGGTTAAATAACTCCAATAAATAAATAAGGTTAAATAACTCCAATAAATAAATAAGGATAAATAACTCAATAAATAAATAAGGTTAAATAACTCAATAGATAAATAAGGTTAAATAACTCAATAAATAAGCGTAAATATCTCAATAAATAAATAGGTTAAATAACTCAATAAAAGGGTAAATAACTCAATAAAAGGGTAAATAACTCAATAGATAAATAAGGTTAAATAACTCCAATAAATAAATAAGGCTAAATAACTCAATAAAAGGGTAAATAACTCCAATAAATAAATAGGTTAAATAACTCAATAAATAAGCGTAAATATCTCAATAAATAAATAGGTTAAATAACTCAATAAATAAATAAGGTTAAATAACTCAATAAATAAATAAGGTTAAATAACTCAATAAATAAATAAGGTAAATAATTAAGGATAAATAACTAAAGAAATAATTAAGGATAAATAACTAAAGAAATAATTAAGGGACAATAACTCAAAGGGTAAAAAATAAAAAAGGTGTCATTATCATTATTAGCTGTACATGATGACAAAATGTTTATAGTTAGTGTTTGTTTTAAGAATTTTTAAATTACTTTACACATTTATTTATTTATTTATTAGGTTTACCAACACTTGTTTACAATGATGACGTCTTTATATTAAATTATACATAATTGACAGAATTCTAATGTGACGATTACTTATAGGTAAACTCGGTGTGCACTTCACACTACAACAATTGAGTTGTTGTCTACAAAAGGCAAAAAGGACAAAGATATTTAATTTATTAAAATAATCTTTCTCTTTTTTTTGTACGTTTTCACTCTAGGACTGGCAAAGGCGAGTATAGATAGATCTTTTTATTGCATGAGGTGAGTCAAAATGTATATCAATTTCGTCGCTAAGGCTGTTTATAATTTTACACATTCTTACATAAATTGAATGAATTTGTTCCCAAAACTGTTCTTCCTTTCTGGTGAACAAAGTGGTGTAATTGTATGCCGCGGCATTCGATAACTAAACAATTCTAGCAAACGAGGATCATCAAATTTGTTACTTTTATATGTGAATGTTGCGTCATCGCATAATCTACGTTCAGATAATGTATTCATACTGACGTAATGAAGTCTTCTTTTGTAGGATTGAGTTTTTTTAACTTTACCTGCCAAAAAATACTAAATTCCACAAAAAACGTTTTTGTACGCGTTCCAGGCGCAGGAATCAGACGCATAATGCGGCCGCCTGGCAACACTACAGTACTACGGACTAAAGTATTGTATAATATAATCCTAGTTTTACAATTTAGAAATAACTTACAGCTCCTCATGACAAGGCCAAGCATTTCCATGCTTTTTTTATTGTGTTGTCTATGTGGTGATTGAAAGACAATTCACTATCGAGTAATGCACCGAGGTCTCCAATACAGGATTCTTCTTTGATCACATCGGTATTAATATAGTGATCAGAATTTGAATCATCTTATGTCTTACGTTGCAGTGGGCACTCAACGACGCGTCCCGAGCGCTGGACTGCTTGAAGAAGGCCGCCCGGGTCGCCCAGCAGTGTATGGACGGCGGCGTCCAGGCCCAGCTGTTGGCTGAACTGCTGGGAAGATATGCGTTGCTGCGGGAGAGGGGCAACGCCAGTCTCACTACTAACCTTATCGATGCTGTAAGTTGTGTTTTTAAGTGATTTCCCAAAATGATGGGTGTGCAAATTATTATTACCTTATGATATTTTAAGGGTCGATTGCGACGACGAAATCACCTGGCTATAATCAGATCACATCAACTTAGCAGAATGTGTTATAGTGGCGCAAGCGTTCGCGTTAATATAGCAGCGGCACTCTTAGTCGTTTTCGACCCTAGCCTGTGCATATGCAGAAAGATCAGAGAAAAGCTCAAATGCAGTGTCAGGAATGGTGTAGCATACACACTCGTCGTCCCCTTTCTTAGTCCATGCATATGCAGATAGATCAGAGAAAGGCTCAAATGCAGTGTCAGGAATGGTGTAGCATACATGCTCATCGCCCCTTTCTTAGTCCATGCATATGCAGATAGATCAGAGAAAGGCTCAAATGCAGTGTCAGGAATGGTGTAGCATACATACTCGTCGTCCCCTTTCTTAGTCCCCATGCATATGCAGTAAGATCAGAGATAGGCTCAAATGCAGTGTCAGGAATGGTGTAGCATACACACTCGTCGTCCCCTTTCTTAGTCCATGCATATGCAGTAAGATCAGAGATAGGCTCAAATGCAGTGTCAGGAATGGTGTAGCATACATGCTCATCGCCCCTTTCTTAGTCCATGCATATGCAGATAGATCAGAGAAAGGCTCAAATGCAGTGTCAGGAATGGTGTAGCATACATACTCGTCGTCCCCTTTCTTAGTCCCCATGCATATGCAGTAAGATCAGAGATAGGCTCAAATGCAGTGTCAGGAATGGTGTAGCATACATACTCGTCGTCCCCTTTCTTAGTCCCCATGCATATGCAGTAAGATCAGAGATAGGCTCAAATGCAGTGTCAGGAATGGTGTAGCATACACACTCGTCGTTCCCTTTCTTAGTCCATGCATATGCAGTAAGATCAGAGATAGGCTCAAATGCAGTGTCAGGAATGGTGTAGCATACACACTCGTCGTCCCCTTTCTTAGTCCCCATGCATATGCAGTAAGATCCAGAGATAGGCTCAAATGCAGGTCAGGAATGGTGTAGCATACATACTGTCGTCCCCTTTCTTAGTCCATGCATGCAGTAAGATCAGAGATAGGCTCAAATGCAGTGTCAGGAATGGTGTAGCATACATACTCGTCGTCCCCTTTCTTAGTCCCCATGCATATGCAGTAAGATCAGAGATAGGCTCAAATGCAGTGTCAGGAATGGTGTAGCATACACACTCGTCGTTCCCTTTCTTAGTCCATGCATATGCAGTAAGATCAGAGATAGGCTCAAATGCAGTGTCAGGAATGGTGTAGCATACACACTCGTCGTTCCCTTTCTTAGTCCATGCATATGCAGTAAGATCAGAGATAGGCTCAAATGCAGTGTCAGGAATGGTGTAGCATACACACTCGTCGTTCCCTTTCTTAGTCCATGCATATGCAGTAAGATCAGAGATAGGCTCAAATGCAGTGTCAGGAATGGTGTAGCATACACACTCGTCGTTCCCTTTCTTAGTCCATGCATATGCAGTAAGATCAGAGATAGGCTCAAATGCAGTGTCAGGAATGGTGTAGCATACACACTCGTCGTCCCGTTTCTTAGTCCATGCATATGCAGAAAGATCAGAGAAAGGCTCAAATGCTGTGTGCAGGACCCAGGACGATGCAGTAGTCAGGTATTCTGATTATTATGGCCCGCTGTCGTTTACCTTATGGATGGTACGAAAGACAAGGCGTGCGCCCCGGGAGTCGTTGAGGGTCGGTGTAGATGTCACGCGCGGGCCGCAGCCAACTCTTGCTATCAGGTACAATGTGAGCTTGTTCGTTATTTATAATATTATAAGATTCCCAGTGATCACAATTACATCAAAGAAATTGTGCAAGTCTTTCAACATTTGATATCCCCAGGTTATCCAGAAAATTCGTGAGGAGCTCGCCAATCTCGATCAGTCGGAGGAAGTGGAACAAATAACAAAGCATTTTCATAATACATTGCAGCATCTAAAGAACCGCATGGAGTGCCCCGACCCGGACGGCCTGGGGTACGAGGGATTGGTTCTGTCTTAGTTTTTATGAGGTTCACACATAGACTGTTGGTGTTGGAGTTGCCCAACACTTATGTTATAGGCAATGTTGGTCATACAGATATTGGCGTATAAACTGTATAAAAGTTATTAATTATTTAATATATTAGACGATTACTCATATATCTTATAACAGATAAATAATTTTAAGAGCATTGGATACCTGCCACAAAAAGTACCTTAATGTTGATGTAGGAGCGAAAGATAACTTATATTACGTACTAAATACCACAGCTTTTTAATATGCACTCTAAATGTGTTTGATATTGTTTTATATTTATTATTTTGATTGATATTTGAAATCAAGTGCATCGAAACGATTAAATAGCCTCAACAGTCCAACACTCAAGGGCAATATAAAATGCATTATTAAAAATTATTAATCAAAGTATGAATTATTTAAAAAAGCACCTTTTTTCCTTTATTAGTTTATCTTACGTTATTTTACAACAAGTCAACATTGTCTCTTATTTGCCAAACATGATGATATCAACAAAGGCCCTATTTCTTATTTTTTATAAATTGATAACGAACGGAATGTATTATTTTGTCTAGTGTAAGTAACCGTTTAATAGCCGACACGTGATCGTGATGATTTCGTGTTTCATCGAGCTTCACAATAAAATATTAGAAGAACGGTGTTGAGTGCGGCAGGGGGACCTTAAACATCGATATTATTTTTAATATTTTATTATTGACGGACATGACGGCAAGGATATATATATATATATATATATATATATATATATATATATATATACGCATCGATTTGCGAATTATAAATAAATATTTATAAGCTGACAGTGCAATAGATATTCCATTATTTATTTATTGTTATTTTTTTAATATTTCAAGATATCTCAATGTTATTTATTTGATTTTATAAATCTGTACCACACTTTGCTTTATATACAAATAATTCAATACATTTTATTTTCAATATTGATTTTTAATGGGTAAATAATTTACTGGGTAACCATGGAGGTTGTATAACCAGCACTTGAAATAATTGAATATATAGAGTTGTACTGTCAGTTGATTTCAAACCTAGTTTATAAATATAAATTAAAAAAAATATTAGTCCATTGATGAAGCAATATATGAAATGTTTTATTAGCAACGAAGGTTTTTTATTTGTACCCCGTTTCCTTAACAAGGAGGGCGAGCCGTTTAGCTCAATGTCGACAGGTCCTCGTTTTAAATTTCAGACAAAAGAACAAAAAGATATATTTTTTAAAAGTATTAATAATTAGGAAAGAACAAAAAATTAAGTATGTATGAGTGAGTGTGTGCATGCTCGCTTGTGTGAGGGAAACACTATCGCTTTTGTTTGTAGTCAGGGTGACCAAGGTTGCCGCCTCCCTTTTGAATCAACTGTTGTTATTTATTTCTATCTAATAGTATGTGTTTTCACTTGGAACGATTTAAAGTGGCGTAAAATTTCATTAAAAATAATAAACATTTGGAGGAATTATCAAAAAAACAACACTATTTCATATTGTTGTTTTTTCTATGACAACAGCAAGCATTTAGCATCGGTAGTAAAGCGCTGCAGCACCAGCGCACCGGGCGGGGCCCACGCACACAACACCGATGTGACATAGCTGCCGGTTTTTTTTATTATTACATTGCGACTAACAAGCGAGTGATTCCTGCGGCCCATGACTTCTACATTAAGACAAGGAATCATAATGCAGATGCGTTGTCACCCTTGTCGACTGAGATGGAATGCCTCGTCACCGATAATAAAGGTCTTCGGATTCTTGCAACACAACAGCGTTATGCTGGTATTCTGTGAGGGCGTGGTCCTATCTCAGCCGAGTTGACCCATATGGTGAGTGTACAGCTCCGGACCATTCATTCCTTACGTATAGTCTATTGCTTATGGTGTTACACTTACCAGCGACAGACATTTCTGGTACAAATAATATTATTTATGTCTCTACCGATTGTACTTGTAAAGTAAAAGTAATAAAAAATCTACAATAGTGAGTCTATAAATATAGATGTGGCTGCCGGCCGCGGCTCGAGAACGAGTATAGTTTTAGTGTTTCATTATACACTAGAATGGTGACACAACACGGAAACCACTCGTGTTTATCTGTGCTGCACAGACGTGCTAATCATGACATATATTTTTATGTAATCATGTAGTAAGTAAGATGTTTATAAATTATTTATGTATACGTAAGACTATATACCAAGTTTACAATAATTATTGCCTAAACCCCAATGGGACATCCTGATGTGGCTGATTTAGTAGTAAATGAGATGTAAGTTTTAGCCGGAGTCGCCCTGAAGCTGTAATAACGTTCTGAATTTCTTCCGGTAATACGTAGTCGATGTTCTAGTGCCGTGAACATTATTGCACCTATGGATTATATACATATTTTTTATATTTAAATTTCTTAAGTTGTTTATATCGAGTTAATAAGACTAGGATATGAGCATAATCCACCACGCGGCTACACTGCGGTATTCGTTTTTTTTTTTAATTTCAGCACTTACGATTAACAATGTTCATTGTTGCCGGAACCGGGGATCGAACTCGGTTTACTCGCGCACCGTAAGGTGAAAGCGGTTGCTTCGACACGGAGCCACCAAGGCTTCTTTCACTTGAAAAGTGCTATAAGAGGTCAGAGTTTATATTTTATTATAGTACTGGGTATTGAGCGCTACGCTACATAATTGGTTTCTTCGAAACGACCCTAACGACCAGGAGTAATATTTATATTTAAAATATTTTACTTTTCAATTTTAGATAGGTGTCGTTTGTAAATTAAACAATAATATGCTCACAAATATTTAATAATTAATATCACGTTATTGTGATCCAAGATGACACTAACTGACATCGTTAGCGTGACAAGAAGTAGCTGGAACATCAAGCCATGCGGAGAGTAGTCGCCAAGCACGAGGACTTCTCCGTCAAAGAACAAGTCCGCGGCCACGCGGGCGCTACACGCGGTTATTGGTAATTCAACACATTCCCGTTAGGTGATAGGGGGGGAGGGGGACGACTATTTTAACCCCCATATGCATTATGCAAAAGTGAACCATTTTTAGGTTATCGTGTTTTTATAGCTTTTTTCAAAATAAGTCAAATATGCAACATCAAAAAAGTATCAATTTAAATGTAATTTTTTTTATTTATGGAAACGATTAAACACTCGTTATTTATCAATATTAAAACAACAATTATCGGTCCAAATTTGAAAAGAAGTATAAGACAAGTTGCTGCCGGACTATAAGCTGGACCGATCGCACTCCGAGAATGGAGTCCAACTGTTCACTTGCCAGCTGTAAAAATGATCTGACAAATTTAATTTATAAAATACAAACCTGTCCAACCGGAGCAAACGTCCACGAGTGCGAGAAGTGCGACCGTTGCTTCTAATTGATATATGACTAATATTTATACGAGTATGTCTTTATAGCCTTAGTTCCCAAAGTGGTCCAGGAGTCCACGGGGGTCTACGTTGGCGTGACAAAAAAATGGGGCTTTGCAATACATAAGCGGGGGTCCACGAAAGATGTTGTTGGTGTCGAGTTTTGAGAATATGGTAGAAATATAGCTGCAGGGGGTCCACCGGAACCAGCTACATTTTGAAAGTGATGTATGAGAAAAAATGTCTGGGAACCTCTGGTTTATAGAATATGGTTCAAAGGTGTATGTAAAAGCTTTATAAGTGTACGGACCCCTCCGCAGTAACGCGACAGTAGTATGCGTGGCTCTGGCAATGACTCGAGGTACATTCTACATATTGAAAGACATTGAATATTTGTCTAAATATAGTAATGTAAACATTAAATAGACAGTAAGTTGTTGATTGAGTCCCATACTGACAAGGTTACTGAATGCTTGCTTTGTGCAACATGTTCCTACAGATATTGAATAATAAATACAATTCGTTTGTCCGTCCTGTCCTGGCATACAGTTTGGAATCCTCAATAAATTATTGAAACATATTTATAAGAGAAAATCTTGTCATCGTGTCAAAGCCTTACTACAACGAATGAACTTCGATTTCCTTTGTGTGCGAGTGAGAACATGTAATTGTAAAAATTGTTTTATTTTTCGTGCATGCAAATATTATATTAATAAGTTGTCCCAAACCTGGTCCTGGACAGGATAACACTGACAATCAATTATTTGTGGAAAATTCATCTTTATTATTGTTGTTTGTAAGTTTGATAACTCTAATATATATATACATACACACATACATACATATATATATATATATATATATTAAACAAAAATGATCTTTAAAAACATCAAAATTCAAAATATCTTGTTTCCTTGCACGTTATTTTTGTTGTTCAACATAATCTTCTCTTGACGTTTCTTCTCTTCTTTGAACGCCTCCTTATTTGCCTTCTTTTCCATTCTCCTCTCTTTTCTGTACTCCTTCAGCAGGCGCTTCCTTTCTTTTTTTTCTTTTGCAGTTTCATCTTTAAGTCTGAAAATAGAAAATCGGCCATCTCGTATACACAATTAAGAAGTTAACCCTCACCTCGCGTGGACTTGTACATTATCATCCTCACCCGCGGCTGAACGTGAGCTTTGTGCACGGTGCGCCGCGAGCCACCTGCACCCAGGGTTGTCGCACCGTCTAACGGGAGGTCCTATGCTGTGACTGCTAAGAGATATAAAGGAAACAGGTTCATGGCATATTTGTAAGTTTTCTATGTAACCTGTCTGTGTGTACTATACTATAACCTTTTGTTAGTGTGGGTGGGAGAGAGACGATTTGAAATGACTCTCGAATACAAGATATCGATGCAGCTCGGTAGAGATAAGACAAAATCTATCAACATACAGTTTCGGATAGTAACGATTGATTGTTGTTCCATACCTTATGGAGAGTACGTTGAGTGCAGATGCAATGGAGTCAGCTCCTGGTTGCACGTTATCGTCGGAACTGCCGTGGAGTTGTTCATTCTGAGCGTTGAACTCCGCCAGGGATTTCATGGTGAGCTTATTGCTCCTCCCCAAGATGTCTTTTGGAATGCCTGTCTTGGGTTGGATCAGTATCTTTTTGGGTTTCTAGAAAACGAACAGAACATGGCATCAGGTCTTTAAGAACATTTATCAAACTGTTAACTCTGTTGTTAGATTTCAAGGAATATAACAACAATAAGGGTAAAACTTGTTGAAGCCTGGGTGGGTTTTGTTTTTGTTATTTTTTAAATAATAGTAGATATAATGCTACTGCAGCGTCAATAGTCTAATGGTTAACGGTTACGGTCTGCAAAACTTAATGTCATAGGTTGTTAATCCGCCATTTCCCATTATTTATTAATATTAACGCTTCAATAGCATGTCTAGAACATTATATAAGAGAAAACATTCACGGAACACATCTAGGCCTTAAAACCAACACTATGTGATAAACAAATATTGCTCCTCGGCTGGGAATCGAACCCAGGACCCGCGACTCCCTAGTCCCCGAGTACCCACCGGCAGCTACGCGTAGAGTAACGAGGCACATAACGTCCGTGCCGTCACGTGACTCTTCACCCATGAATACTCAGGGATCGAAATGTCGCTCGCAAACGTTTCTATTGAATACAAATGTCTTAAAATTGTTTCAATGTTGTAGTTCACATTATACACACTCGTGCACAAACATTATACACACTTGTGTGCAAACATTATACACACTCGTGTGCAAACATTATACACACTCGTGCACAAACATTATACACACTTGTGTGCAAACATTATACACACTCGTGTGCAAACATTATACACACTCGTGCACAAACATTATACACACTTGTGTGCAAACATTATACACACTCGTGTGCAAACATTATACACACTTGTGTGCAAACATTATACACACCTCGTGCAAACATTATACACACTCGTGCACAAACATTATACACACTTGTGTGCAAACATTATACACACTCGTGTGCAAACATTATACACACTCGTGTGCAAACATTATACACACTCGTGCACAAACATTATACACACTTGTGTGCAAACATTATACACACTCGTGTGCAAACATTATACAAACTTTTGGGCAAACATATACACACTCGTGTGTAAACATTATACACACTCGTGTAAACATTATACACACTGTGCACAAACATTATACACACTTGTGTGCAAACATTATACACACTGTGTGCAAACATTATACACGTGCGCAAACATTATACACACTCTCGTGTGCAAACATTATACACACTTGTGTGCAACATTATACACACACTCGTGTGCAACATTATACACACTGTGCACAAACATTATACACACTTGTGTGTAAACATTATACACACTCATGCACAAACATTATACACGTGCGCAAACATTATACACACTTGTGTGCAAACATTATACACACTTGTGTGCAAACATTATACACACTCTCGTGCACAAACATTATACACACTTGTGTGCAAACATTATACACACTCGTGCAAACATTATACACACTCATTATTGCAAACATTATACACACTCGTGCACAAACATTATACACACTCTCGTGCGCAAACATTATACACACTCTTGCGCAAACATTATACACACTCGTGTGCAAACATTACACACTCTCGTGCGCAAACATTATACACACTCGTGTGCAAACATTATACACACTCGTGTGCAAACATTATATACACACTCGTGCACCAAACATTATACACTCGTGCACAAACATTATACACACTGTGCACAAACATTATACACACTCTCGTGCGCAAACATTATACACACTCTTGCGCAACATTATACACGTGCGCAAACATTATACACACTCGTGTGCAAACATTACACACTCTCGTGCGCCAAACATTATACACACTCGTGTGCAAACATTATACACACTCGTGTGCAAACATTATACAAACTTTTGGGAAAACATATACACACTCGTGCGCAAACATTATACACACGTGCGCAAACATTATACACACTCGTGCGCAAACATTATACACATTCGTGCGCAAACATTATACAAACTTTTGGGCAAACATATACACACTCGTGCGCAAACATTATACACACTCTTGCGCAAACATTATACACACTCGTGTGCAAACATTATACACTCGTGTGCAAACATTATACACACTCGTGTGCAAACATTATACAAACTTTTGGGAAAACATATACACACTCGTGCGCAAACATTATACACACGTGCGCAAACATTATACACACTCTTGCGCAAACATTATACACACTCGTGTGCAAACATTATACACACTCGTGCGCAAACATTATACACACTCGTGTGCAAACATTAACACAACACCTTATATTTAACGAGTGCAGTGAAATCTAGTTGATTACTGGTGCCTATCAAAGACTTTCGGCCGCCACTGACGTCCGAGAGGCATCTTTACATGGAGCCGACTAGTATTAATTACCTTAGGCTCCTCGATGACCTTAGGATGGTTGTACAGGTTCGAGTAAGTGGACAGAATGGACATACAGTCCAACTTCTCCTCGGGCTCCACCTCAACAGTAACCAGTTCATCTTCTGACTCTTCCGACTCTTCTATGACTGTTTGCGGTCTTAGTAAACTGTAAAATATAATCCAGTTAAGTAAGTACGAGTAGTAGTAGGTGCTTGAAAAACTTAAAAAAAAACATACCGTCAAACCAACAAAGAAAAATCGGTCAAATGACTATTTACCATTTTGTTTAAAATATTCTAAATACAATTATTGTTATATGAATTATAAATTCCTTATACACAAAAAAAAAATATGAAACATGAATTGAAGATTATTTAAGAAACATAACCGGTTTCTTCAGCTTGCCAACAATGCATAACAACTAGGAACTTATTTCAACGAACAAATAATCACAAAGCACGCCGACGGAAATTCATTCGTACTCGAAATAAACTTAAGGTCTAAGGCTTAGGAACGCATTGAACCGATTTGCAAGATATCCGAACAGCGATGTTAAGTTTCCCTGTACATTCTAATATATATATACATCTTAGACTAAAGTTTGTCTGTGAGATAACTCTTTAGCGATGACACCACCTCGTCGTACCTACTTGTGAGATTGATTTTTTTTCTTAAAAACCTTTCTAGCGGCGCCATTATCATTCCTAATATTCCAGTTAACCACTCCAACTAAGCTTAAAATCCTTGTGCTAGGAGCTGGGTCACGACAACTGTCTAATGATGGATTCGAACCAACCCTAAACTACTGGGCTATTTACGCTTTCTTTTTTGTGTGAGTATTGCTGTTGGTCCAGACACCTTTACAGCTTTATCTAATCCGCCATCGGACCTCACGACACACTGCTGGATTTCATCTTTTGTTGTGAACATCCCTCAAACCCGAACGAAGCGTTTTGCTTCGTCTTTCATTATTCGTACAGCAAGGACTGGAATAGTTTGCCCGCGTCTGTTTTTCCCTCCGATTACAATGTGGGTGTTTTCAAGAGTTTGTGAATAGGCATTTACTGAGCTAGTGCGCCTTACCATCCAGGACTGCATTCCGCTTAACATCAGGTGGGACACTTGCTGTGAAAGTTATAAAAAAAAATTTGACTCGCGAGCGGGAGGCCTGCTGAGTAGGGAGAAAACGACGATGCAGCGAGCTGGCGCGGAGAGTGCTGCACCATCGCTGCACTCAAACCCCTGTGGACGAAGAACGTCGACGACAACAGAGGGGGGCGATAATACGATCCGAGGGCCCCTCATAAGGAGGTACGAGACCTCGACTCGGAGCGCTATCTAAAGAGAGGAATTTTTATTTTTGTTGCATACAATGAAGTGTATTATAGTTATAATATTGCAGATGTGTTAGGAAACACCGCGGTATGATGCTGTCATGGTACGCTAGTCAGAATACAGAGTGCGCGGTGCTTCCCCCGTCCATCCGACACATCAATAGCGCAGCGCATCTAGAAACTAAATGGCCTAGTGACTAGCACGCCCCCATGTTTTTTTGTAGGTGGCGGGGCTAAACCTTGCTTCTCCATTAGTTAAGCCAGCTGTCTTTAATGAATCGCCCATGCATAAAATATATATTAAATAGAACTTACTGAGTAATCATTTCCTTCCGCAGCTTACATGTTTCCTTTAACTTTTCGAACTCCCTGGCCACCTGCAGCAGTGTATCATGAGATTCTGGCATGAAACCCTCAATGTCCTCTAAAACCAGTGCTCCCACTTCGGTGTCATCATATTCCGCAAACATCTGGAAAGTTAAGAATGTATCGGCAAAGTTCTCCAGGTAAATGGATGTTAGCGTGAAGTCACGTTGAATTGTTTTTATTTTAGGGAAGTAAACAAACACAGTTTACTTCGTGGCAAGCAACCATAACGTGATATTATGTCCATGTTAGATATAGAAACTGCAGTTTGTTTCTAGCTGCAGAATTAACGGGTCAGCTCGGCCGTGGTAGGAACACGCCCTCACAGGATACCACCGTCAAATAGCAGCATAACGCTAGATCCGGAGACCCTTATTACTGGTGACGAGGCATTCTATCTCAGTCCTCAAGGGTGACAACGCATCTGCATTATGATTCCGTGTCAAGGATGAATGTAGATGTCATGGGCCGCAGGAATCACTTGCCATCAGGTGAACTGTGTGTCAGGTGAATATGTAATACCAGTAATAAGGCTCTCAGTGTTTCATTCTTATGCAACTCAATGCTCCACCGGTCGTGGCACCATATTGATGGTACAATCAATCTTTGTCTAGAGTTTATACCGCGCAAGAATTACGTCGGTGACAACTTATACTGAATGAAAATCAATAGGGAAGGGAAGTCATGATTAGGTGTCAGCGGGAAAGGACAGCAAATGTGAGTGTTAAATAAAAAAGTGTGAGATATAAACTTCACTTTACTGAGGGTGAGAAACGAGCACATTCCCATCGAGTGAATGAATCTAGTGATGACATCCGTCATCACATGATTCGTAACACTAGAGGAATCGCAGATGCGTTGCCGGCCTTTAAGAAAGGTGTAGACTCTTCTCCTGAAGGTCCCTAAGTCGTATCGGTTCGGAAGCACCGCCGGCGACAGCTGATTCCGCAGACTAGTTGTGTATATTGATCCGTCCTTAAGATGAGATGACCCACTACTATTCCCACACTCAACAAGCATAACCCAACAGCATAACGCTGTCATTTCATGCTGGTTTTTTATCCGTTTCCCATCGTAGAACAGACCCGTTTATGCTGTAGCTAACAAAACTGATTGAAAATAGACTGGATGGCATTTAATCTTACTCCTCCGGGACTCCGCCACTCTTCGTCTCTTTATTTTCATCATCATTAGTCATGGATGAAGGCGACATGTGACGTTGAAGGTACATCCTACATCTATGGACCTAGTAATTGCGTAACACCAGGTTAACCTTGAACTCTTATCACACCGCGGAGTTACATATAGCCATGACATAAAGGCACTGCTTATAGCTAAGAGATGAAAACCTGTCACCGTTGGCACTAGGTTGCAAATGAGCAACCAGCTCACCAGATGCAAGTGGTCACCGTTGCTCATGAAAATTCGAAACACCAAAGAAGTTCACCGATGCGCTGACGGCCTTTACTAAAGGTGTCGGCTCTTGAAGGTCCCTCCTAAGTTGTATCTTTTTAGTACGCTTCATACATTGGATTTGTGTTTGTATTGCTATGTGAAAGAAGCTGCGGGTAAGAGATATTAAGTAATATAATCTATCCCATAAACATACCTTTTCGAATCTATTATCCAACAGAGACAGGCCTTCATTACGCTTCATGACGCTAGAGGACATGGAGTATTGCGAGAAACGAGATTTAGTATCATCATTGTTCCGGATACCCCATGACGGCATGCTAGGACTCCCGTGTACCTGAAAACAATAATTCGTAATTAGACTCACCAATAATAATGAAATAATAAAAACACTACACAAGTGTAAGCGCTTAAAATGTTTGTATCACATGGAAATGGTCCGAGGTACCTGTGAATCGTCGTCACCATCTGACTCCAGGTCGCTTGCCAATGCTTTCTCCGAGTCAGACTCATCACTATCACTATCAGTAATGTAACTGTCGGAATCTAAAAAAAAAATTAACAATAAGCCCACATGTGTAAGTTCTAAATAAAACATGATAGATCTACACTGCAATTTTTTTCTAGCTGCAGCATTAATGGATCAGCTCGACATGGGTAGGACCACGCCCTCACAGAATAGCGGAATAATGTTGCTGTGTTTCGTCCGGTGCGTGTAGTGTGTAACTTTATTACCGGTGACGAGACATTCCATCTCAGTCCTCAAGGGTGACAACACATCTGCATTATGATTTCTTGTCGAGGATGAATGTAGATGTCGTGGGCCGCAGGAATCACTTACCACCAGGTGAACTGTGTGCGAGTTTGTTATTCTAAATGTAAAAAAAAAATACAATATCAAATAAAATGTTTATCATTATTGGCAGTGGGAGAGCCACGCTGCTAGCGGAAGGACCGCGCACTCGAAGAATAGTAAACGCAGTGTGATAGACGAACATAAAGCAACTGTCTTTCTTATGATGAGTTGAGGGATCCGGACGTAACACGTTAGGATCTTCGCAGATGGAGCAACTATAGATTGAGACAATTATCTAATTTTTAAGTTTCCTTTGAAAGTTGCCAGTTGCTATAACCAAATAGAGCCGGTTTACGCTTGCCGCAATATTATGGCAATCCGTGAGCAACTTTGATGGCTGAGTTGCTCAATACTACAGTGTGATTATGGATATCGAAGAAGCAGTACTTGTTCTCATTTTAATACGTCAACAACGATAAATTATTCGCAGCAATCGTAGGCAGATTCGACAGTTGCCAACTGCGGCAATTATAAACTAACTTAGTCATCGATTGCTGCAACAGAAAACTGCCACGTGTGGGCAGCCAGTTGCTGCAATAGTTGCTCCATCTGAAAAGCGCCTAAAGAGACATTCCATCGCAATCCTCAGGGGTGACAACGCAAATGCGTATTGAATCTTTGTTGAAAACTGTGAGCTTGTTGGTCACCCTATTAGATGTATAAAATTAAATTATAAAAAAATATTGGTGCGGTGAGTACTTTCGGCCATTGCCATTTCCATGAAGTTGTCTTCCAGTTCATTTTCGGAATCGTCGTAATCGAAGTCGTCGTCCAACGCCGCTACTACATCGGGGTCGATTTTCAGATTTAGATTTAGACCTGAAAATTCATTATGTATAGAAAATTATAAAAACTAAATCCTTAAAATATGTCATAGTTAATAAGTAGGACTTGATTATTATGGAGGGATCTATAAAAGATACTCTGTCTCGTGGGGGGAAGACAGGGTGATATGGTATTTTTACCCTCAGTGTGCTGGAAGGGAGCCCCAAGATCTCTTACAAAATACACCAGCACCTGTCTACATAGAGCCTAAGCATGTTCCACTGGTGGCAACTTTCCAAAGGCATTGCAAAACTCATGCTATGCTTATTAGCAATGATACCTTTGACCTTAGAAACATCAGCCTATAAGATTACTTCAAGTTATTCCAATTATTCCCGAGACAGCCTCTTATAACACACTAATTAGAATTATTGAAACATTATATATTTTTAAGTTTGGAGTCTACAGGCTCTCTTGTTATGGTTACATTGCTGCCTGGATCTTTCAGCAATAGGTTTGACTTACTAACAAGATACTGGAATGAAGGAGTCATTCTATATTTCTGAATACAGAACAATCGGACTGATTATTACATAGCTCGTACTTCATCACTCACCTTGTGGCGCAGCTGTGTTCAACAAACCAATGTCCTCCTCGAGCACAGATGCAAAAACCGAACTGGGAAGTCTAAGTTTATGTGAATTATCTTTTGTGTCTTCAGTGACAGTGTCTATCTTCTCCTTTGTTTTGTGTGTTTTTTTCTGTAATAACAGCGTAAAGTTTTCACGTGGCAGACTTAATTCGCATTTAAATCTAGCATGAATAGATTGGATTGACCAATTAAAAAGTACACAACATTATAAAATTGAAGCTCATTAGATGTAACATCTATTAAAGAAATTAACCAGAGGTGATGATGCATTCAATATTAGTTCCCAGGGGTGACAAGGTATTATGATTCCGAGTGACGGTCAGTTATAATAAATCAGTAATAAGATTGTTAAAATAGAAGACATGTTAAGTCAATTTATGGCCACAAGTGGGATCTATATGGTCTAAGCGACAATAGCCCAAGAGTTATGTTTTGATCTACAAGATTTTATGTCATAGTTTCGAATAACAGTGCTATTGAATAATAGAAGTAGAGTAGTAGAGCTACACACTGCAGTTTGCTTCTAGGTGCAAAATGCATGGGTCAGCATGACCCTCATACAATATCAGCGTAAAATAGCAGCAAAATGTTGCGGTGTTTCGAGTGCAGGGATCCAGAGACCTTTATTACTGGTGTTAAGGCATTCATCTCAGTCCTCAAGGGCGACAACGCAACTGCATCACGATATCTTGCTCTCATCACTCAACCAATCATAGCTCTTTTAGCAAAGGGTTTATCATTACAATAATATTTGTAAAAGTTACTCAATACTCACGGGCTGCATCTCCAAAGTGACCTTCTTGGTGTCCTTGAGATGCTGCAGGTAGTTGTAATCATCATCAAAGTAGATGCCATATTTCTGCTGTTCCTCTTTTCTCTGTTCACATGTTAAATCCTACAAAAATTATAAAAACAATGTATGGTTTGGTGTTATAATTATACTTTCCTATTTAATGCTGTACAGCTTGGAACGCTGGGCAGCAAGTGTCATATGAATACTGTCTCTACTCATTAAAAATGAGAATGTTCAAAGGATGTGTAACCGAGTAACTGGAAATTGTACCTATAACAGGCGGGATGGCATAATGAGGGATGAAAGCCCTATTATCTATTCTTACTGTTGTTCAAGCCGGTCGGAAAGTACCTGGACATCAACGATTTGAGCCGCACTCCATTGAATGCGGTAAAACAGAAGAAGATGGTACTGGGGTGCCCTGGCCCAGTGATGAGAACAGTATTCCATGTGAAGCTGAACTTGCGCTTTTTAAAGTTGCAAACAGTGGGCTAATATGAAATACTGTCTAGCTCTATTACGCACGCCCAGTTTTGTGTTTGAGCCTTCAGCAATGAACTCATTTAAATGTACATGTGCAGTTGTGGAACTCAATTCTTTAATATACTTGCTGGCTTCATGATTTGAGTATCTGACCTGTTTATCAGCCATTTTATTTCATTCAATGCCTGTCTCAGATTGTTTAGAATCCAAATGCAGTTAAGAACCAGTCCCAATCTTACTTCATACTAGTTCTGGGCTGTAAGTGATGCCTGAGTGTCATTGAGAATATATTTATTATTTGTGTTTCTATCAAGTATCTTCCTGTAAGCATGCTATGCTTGCTGCTTGGAAAACTGTTGCATATAGTATATAATATATAGAATATTAGTGTATTCTATTCATTCACATCCCATCTCTAATACTTGAAACCTTTGAATGCCTTATTTTTTTGCATGATTCTACTGGCTCATAATTAAAACTCTGTGGGTTCCTTTCGATGCTCCCATTTGTATATCTAAATGTGGTAGCAAAATTTCTGCTCCTTTTTCCTGTAGAAATTATTGGTGCTATAGTAGGCTTAAATGCCCCCGAACAGGTCAGTAATCATCACTAGTTACCAAAAAAAGGAAATATCCAGATGTACTTTTACTAGATGTTTCTTGTATGTCTGTAGTTGGGTCCTTGGCTACCAGGCAATGTCCCCATATTTTAATATCAGTACTATCATAGTAATTTTTCTAGTACATGATTTCCAACTTAAGACCTCTTGTCTTTCCATAGGCATTACAACACAATCCAAATTTTTCACATTTAAGTTCAATCAACATAGCCATGTAGGCTTTGTCGATTGTTGTTTCCATATAAGCTTTCCATGTTAGTTAGCCTACCTAGTATCAATACTAAATATTTCACTTATGTGGACCATTTCAATTCACCATCTCAGTGTTATAACTAGTGAAGAGATGAATGTGCAATGATGTGAAAGACAATGAAAAGATGAATGGTGTGAAGAATTATTAATTATGAAAGAAGCAAGGGTTGTTATGAAATAGACAGAGAAAAGAGATTAAAGGAAGGGCAGACATTCTGCTATCAGCCTAGTTAGTAATGTGGAATGTGTTAGCTAATGGTTTATTTATTTATTTGGTTATAGCAAAATCAGTTCAACAAAAATTTTACTAGTTTAACTTGAATTAAAAAGAATTGTTTTTACGAGAGTAAAAAAAATAAACAAATTAGTCTCATGAAATAACTGCTCATTTTTGACCATTGCGTGTGTGTTTGTAACTGCAGCTGTAAAAAAATGGTGAACCTTGATGCATCATTTATAATACCACTACTTAAGTTATACAGAAAATACAAGTCTATGAATGTATGTCTACTTTGTAAGGTCGGTAAAGTATATATTAAACTATACAAGCCTCAACATAATTACTTAGAGGTTTTTACATATAACATATAAACATTTCACAAATGCTATCTGGGCCACTTCAATATATATAACTAATAATATTTAGAAACCCCAATGGGTAAACCTAATACAGGTAAATAAAGAAAAAATAAAATACATTAATTACTACACACGCATATATGTTTAGATATGCTAACACCACAATAAATATCAAGTATATAACTAATGTAATGGGGAATGTTGTTACAAAAGTTATATTATTTGTGTATGCAGGTATATCCAAGAATTTTGATTCAAGTTTCATGCGAGGAGAGCAGTCATGATTGTGGAATAAAACCTAAATTAATAAAAAATTAAATTTAAATACACTAAAAATAAAATTTACAAATAACATATATCATCTGAAAAGATAATTTTATAGTTGTATAAATTACCAAGATCTTATGTTAGAGAAGTCTCCTTAATAATAATATTATTAAGTTAGTAATCATGATGGATTTCATATTTATATTTCCTATATATGTATAAGTTCGTAAGTATTATGGAAAAGTAGACCACCTTTTTGCTTGACAAAAAAATATGGAACGCATTTTCAATAGCATCTCTGGCTTATAACATAGGTGGGAGTGGTAGTGGAGATTTTTAACCCATAAAATTTCCTAATTGAGCAGTTGTACCACTTATGGACAGTGCTCAATAAGTTTTTTATACAAGTATATGGTTCTTATATCTTTTACATACGGTTCGCTCTTGAAAGTCTGGATGAGCCACTATTGGATACAATGGTAATGAAATATTACTCACTGGATCTGCCTCCTTCTTTGCTGTTACAGCAGCTTTAACAGGAACAAGAACACGTTGAGGTGCGCTCTCATCAGCTACAAGGGGATCTCTTTGCGATCGGTGCACCAAGTTAAATGTTACAGCCTTTTTCAAGTCTATGAACTTCTTTTTATTCTTCGGCTGGAAAAAGATGAATATTAAAATAATAACTTAGTTACACTAAGGAGTTTATCAATTTTAAACTTTAGTTACCATTTTGGTTTACAACACACTAAATCTAAATGTGAAATGTGTGACTTAAATCAATGAGATGATGACATTAATATATACCTAATGGGAAAGGCAAAGGACTTTAGTCCATACAGCCATGACTTAAACATGACTTAAATCAATTTTCCGCACAGATTAAAACATTCCATTGTATTGATTATAACGTTTAGAAATACACTGTTATAGTTCTGAATTGGAAAAAAGTAATAAAATAATATTATGAAAGTAACAAATTAAAAACAATCGTGGAAAAATTACTACTTCGTAATGATATTACGTCAATTTGAGTTAAATATATAAAATATATTTTATTAATTATTTGTCAATGTTATCATCATTTACAGCTGTTGTAGTAAAATGAGTAAAATGACATTCGCTGGCTGTTTAAATTTGTCAATAAAGAGGTAACCTATAAAAAATGGTTTTAATGAAAAATTTGCTATACCATCGTTTTAATTTAAAAAAAAATACATGTAGCTATGTTTGTATTAATTGCGTGAGAACTAAAAGTTCGGCAGAAGCAAAGACGAAAACATATACACACACAATTTTGTTTCCAAAAACGAATTTTCCGGCTCGCTCTAGCAATGCCATTACGGAAGAAATTCAGAAGGTAAGAATTATTATTATTGAATAATTAAAACAATACTTGAGTGTAAAAATATTTGCAATTGTTGTAAAATTTTATATCTCTATTAGGTAAATAAATTCGTGTACTAATGCATGCTACGCATAATATTAATTTTGTAATGTAACTGATCTTTTTATATCGTGTAAACTATACTAATTTTTGTTTATTTAATGTTTTTAATAGCTCTATTGTTAAAAAATTATTACTTATATTTTTGCAGAAGGCCCAGTTTGCCGAACTTTATACCTGGCAAAGAGAGAATATAAGTGGTTCGGAATTTGTGTTACATGATGGTCCACCTTATGCAAATGGAGATTTACATATGGGACATGCTGTTAATAAGGTATTACACTATATATATACCTGAGGAGAAATGTGTTAAAATTTCTCTTCAAATAAAAACCTCAACATCATGCAAGATTCAATGATCTCACTGTTTAATAGATAAGGTACTTGAATTTTGTAATCATTAAAAACATACAAATATGTGAAACATACAGTATAGTTATAGAAATACCGTTACTGCATGTTCAAAATCTGATTAAGTGCACTCTAGTAAGAAGTGCATTTGTTGTGCTATAATTTTAGTACTTTTCTTAGTAAGTTCAATAAGGCTTTTAAGATGACAAATGCATTCTTAGTGGTTAGAATATTTGAAAACCAAGGATTTTGTATTCTTTCATTGTAATATATAAGAAGTCTTCATAAATTAGTAATACATGGGGAATGATCAAATACTCATTGAATACCTGTGTATCATAATACTGTTGTTGTTTCTTATAGTGAGTGTATGCATTTACCATATTTTTCTGACTATGAGACACACCGGATGTTAAGATGCACTTCAAATTTGTCAAAAATAATTTAATGTCGCCTTCAGACCATAAGACGCAGCCAAAACTTGATTGCATTTTAATATGCGCCTTATAGGCTGAAAACACGGATTATGTTGTCATCCTTGAGAACTGAGATAGAAAGCCTAGTCTCTAGTAATAAAGGTCTCCGGATCCCTGCTCTCACCAGACAATATACAGTAACATTATGCTGCTATTTCATGCTGGTATTCTGTGAGGACATGGTTTCATCTTGTTCGAGCTGACCCATTAATTCTGCAGCTAGAAATAAACTAGTGTACTTTGTGTGTAAGTGTAGCTGTATAATTTTAATTTATATTTGTCACACATATGGATCATATATGTCCATCAATTTATGTAAGTTTCATACTTAGTTATTCAAAAGGAAAAAAGAATATGCAACAAGAAAGCACATCCTCTCAACATCTGTATGGATTCCTTGAGTACAGTAACAACTGATGAATATTTTTAATTTTTAATTTTTAGGAATTTAACATATAGTTCAGCTGATGGTATGTGACCCCCATGGCTCAGGACACCTAACTTCATTGTAGATAAGAAGTCAAGATGCAGATAGTTTATTAGTATCACCTAGGACTAAGAATGACTGTCTTTACATGTTTAAGTTATTATTAATGGGTTTCTGGTATTTCACTTATCATATACACAGAGAAAGTTAGTATAATTTAAAAAAATACTTTATTACAGATTATAAAGGACATAAATAACAGACATCAAGTATTACAAGGCAATAGAGTCCATTATGTACCAGGTTGGGATTGTCATGGATTGCCTATAGAGCTAAAAGCTCTACAAAAAGCGAAGATGTCTTCAAAGGATAATAATCTGTCGGCCCCAGTAAATGTACGACGGATTGCAAGAGCATTCGCCTTGGAGACTGTGCATAAGCAAAGGGCGTCTTTTAAAAGTTGGGGTGTAATGGCAGATTGGGAAAACAGTTGTTATTTGACATTAGAAAAAAGCTATGTACAGGAGCAACTGAGACAGTTTTATAAAATGTATAAATATGGGTTGATTTTTCGCGCGTTAAAGCCAGTGTATTGGTCACCTTCCTCAAAGTGAGTAACTGTAGATGCCATACCAACTGCTTTTTATGCTATAAAATAAATATTTAAATATATAATGTTTTTATATTATCATATAAAACTATTTTAATTCTATTTAACCGACAATTGGTCATTTGTTTAATATGACCACATCTAAAATTAAAAGAAAGCTAAATTTAATGTTCTTTAATAAGAACTTTTAAATGTTGACCTCACCTGTCTATTGTTAACAACTTTTTACTTTTAGTATGTGTGCTTCTTTATCTGTTTGCCTTGTTGTTAGACTTGTAATTGGTCTTCTGCATTAATTATGATATTGGTTTGCTTAAGTATTAGCTGTAAGTCTTGCTAAAATTGTAAAATTAAAATAAAAATATAAACTAATATATTATAAGTTTATATTTAGATATGCTTAAAAATATACATTATAGATTGTCAGTTTGCTCACATACTGTGAAGGTGAGAAGAAAGAGATAGCTCTAGCAGTCTTGCCACTGATAGTCTTTTAAGCGCAAAAAGTGACACCAAGTGTGTCTTTGTGAATGATTTCTCAATTAGTTTGGTTCTCCTTCAACAGTGCTATCACAAGTCAATGCTGCAGTCAAGTCGGTCTTTGCTTTTAAAAGAGTTTTATAATTTTTGTATTTTATATTTGGTGCTATATCTTGTTTAATACTAATGATATTCTAAATAATATTTTGGTTTATAATTGTCTTATATATATTCTATATTTCAGAACAGCTCTAGCAGAGGCCGAATTGGAGTATGATCCACAATTTAAGAGCAAAGAGGTGTTTGTTACATTCCAGTTGGTGGCGGTACCTACGTCTGCACAACATATAGTCTCCGGGTATGTATAACATATTAAAGATAGGGAGACAAACAAACAGCAGTAACGATGGGGTCAGGTTGATCGGTGAATGACCCCATCTATTAATCCAGTGTAAAATAGTGGTATAATGCTGCTGTGTTTTGTTTGGTGAGTGTAAGGATTCAGAGACACAGATGCTGGTAGTGAGACTATCCATCACAGTCCTCAAGGGAAGTGCATCTCTATAATGCACCGAAGACATCACTTACCTGCCTTACCTGCCACACACTGCCTGATGTTATAAATGATACCCGTCACTACTAGTTACCACTGTCGTCTGTCTTCGTTTTCGGAAGCGAAATATATATATTACAAATTTGAAAAGAAAATTGTTAAAATAAAAACTTAAAATTTCTCTTGTACAAACAGAAACTAGTCCGTAAGGTGAGGACCTGGTGATCTGTCTTACATGTCATGCATCTTAGTACAGTCTCACAAATACTGTTTCATCACTGTGAAATCTATACTATAGCATATTTACTCATTTGTGAGAGAAAACAATAAACATTATTAATATATAGTATTTTTATTTAAATCAATGAAACAACTTTAAATTATGTTGTTTCAATTATCAGCATGTTTATTATATCCATTACAAAATGAAGTGCCTCAAACATAAAAAAAAGAAGGTGATAAAAGCAATGTTGTTCTTTATTAAATATTTATATATATGTTGTCTAATGTGCCTTATAATTATTTACTGAATATTTTTTCTAAAATATGTAATAAATATATGATACTTTAGTTGAAATAAAGATCAATAGAAGAGTTCCACAAGAAATCATGTTCTAATGACAATATATAAAAACTGATATTATGAAATCTTTTACGTTTCCATACAGGAAAAGCGTATCAGCCATTGTCTGGACTACTACACCTTGGACCCTTGTGGCCAATCGAGCAATCTGTTATAATCCGACGATGAAATATAGTATAGTGAGCCTGAACCAGAAACCTGGCGAAGTTTTCCTAGTGGCCAGTCCCCAGATCGATTATTTGAAGAAGGCGCTCGGAGTGGAGATTAGTAGACTTTTTGAGTTTGATGGTAAGGCCTCAGCTGATGATAATGATCCTGTAGCTCTCACAATTATGTACATGTATCGTCGTCCACAAGGACTAAGATGTAATGCTTCATCACCTGTCAAAAGATATCCGACTTCTATCTCTCACCAGATCAAACACAGCAGTAATAAGCGGTTTTTTTATCTTATTGCTTTGATTACAGTAGGTAAGCTGCACTAATCTGTCTCGATTTCGATTCCCATCTTCCATTGTATGCATGAAAAAAAGCCAAGGTTTCCGATATAGAACTATTGGAACACAATTCACCTGATTGTAAGTGGATTATAAGTGATATGAAACTTTATAAGTGTGCTGGACTTAAAAGCAATTAGGTATTGTCGTTTAGCTTGTATATAGTCGTGGAGTCGGCAATCAATATGACTGTAGCGGAACGACGTACTGGTTCTATCGAAAAAACATTAGTACACAATCGTTAACTAAACGAAACGACATGTTTCGTCTGACTTCATGAAGGTCATGGACCTAATAATCAAATGATGGTTGAAAGAACAGCTCTTCTAATATCACTTCAGGGTGTCAGCAGGAATATAATACAGATAGTTCCTTCTTTACCAGGAATGATTATTGGCGTATACATAAATATGGTCTGTAGTGACTTTAGACTCCTCGGATAAACAAAATTATATACTGTTTTTATTATACTGTATATCGGAACATTAGTAAAAATACGCGGAATGGTTTCCAATAACATTTTCATCATCTGATGTCGGACTAGGATAACTATAATTCAGTCATTGACTAAATTATAGTTATCCCCTGTCAAGCCAGCTCAAAGCCAATCGTGCCGTATGTTGCTATGAATGTAATAATGCAATAGGGGTGCCCTTAGAGAACAGTGGCAGAGCTACGCTGCAGTTTTTTTTCTAGCTACAGAAAGAATGGTTCAGCCCGGCCAGGGTAAGAGATGCTGTTGTTTTGTCTGGTGACTGCAGGGATCCGGAGACGTTTATTACTGGTGACGAGGCATTTCATCTCAGTCCTCAAGGGTGACAACGCATTTGCATTATGATTCCTTGTTAAGGATGAATGTAGATGTCATGGGCCGCAGGAATAATTTACCATCAGGTGAACTGTGTGCTCGTTTGTTACTACCAATATAATAAAAAAAATATATAAAAAAAATCATTAAAACAGACGTAGTGGTGAGATTAAAAACGCAACCAAAAATATGCTTTTGTGAATTAATTTTGTAAACGGACAAAAATAATTATTTCATATTTCATTTGATTAATGGCAACTCCTGTGATTCTGTTTAATCACTCAACTCTTATTTTGATACAATAATGCACATACAATAATGTGATTAATCCGGGAACCCAATTACAGGCAAAAACGAGGCATTTCATCTCGGTACTCTAGCATGACGACGCATCTTGCATCTTTGTTGTGGACAGACGAAGTTTTATTTGTCGTAGTCATCGTTTACCATCTGAAGACTGTGTGTTTGTTTGTCACCTTTGAAATAAAAATATGTTTGATTCTTCGCAGAGGGTACCCATCAAAGAATGAAGGTGCTGGTAGGAAGTCCACATATCTATGCAGTATCCTATTTTATAATAGAATTTTGGGTAATAAGACTAAAATCGTAGTGATAATAAATATTTTATAATTTCCAGGAAGTGAACTCAAAGAGGCAAAATATAAAAGTAAGTTCACACCAGAAACGCTTCCGTTCTTGGATGCAGATCACGTTACGGAGGGCAAAGGCACCGGCCTAGTACACACTGCGCCTGCGCATGGCCCTGAAGACTTTTTAGTTGCTTTGAACAATAACATGACTGTGGTAGGTATCATTTTTTTTAATTATTTTTAATTACGCCTAAATAGTTTCAACGAATGGTACGAATAAGAAAGACCTCATGGTAATTAGGGATATTATAGGAAATCATGATATTATAGGATAGCTGCTTAGCTTCGCACGCACGTCTGCACACATGCACGCACGCACGCACACTACGTGCATGCGTGCATGTGAATTTGCATTACTTGCACATTATTTGCAACTAAATCCATGGATTCTTTTTATTTTCCTAAATATATTATTTTGTTTGTTTTCCTAAATGTTATGTAAATAATGAAACTTATGTTTATCTATAACAAAAAAAATATTGTTATGAAGAAGCATGACTTCCTGTTACAAGTATTTATTTCCTTATTAGAAGCTCTCAAGCCTTGTGCTATAGAAGTTACAAAGTATTGCAAATATAGTATGATGTGTAATGACAATGTGGAGACCAACCACACGGAAGTCCCTCGACGGGGAAGTCCAGACAGTTGAGGGTTAGGGTGAAAGCGCGAGAAACCTGCGAACATTACGTATGTCGGGGAGGACCGTCTCCGGCTTTTGAGTATTATCATTATTATTATTATTCGTGGATATTTTATTTATTTTACGCCTGGTTGTAATATACTATACAATAACCTAAATAAAATACATCAAAATATACTATACAATAAAATAAATCAAATATATACAAAACAATAAAATACGTCAAATATATACAATACAATAAAATAAATCAAATATATACAATTCAATAAAATACATGAAATATATACAATACAATAAAATAAATACATGAGGACCAACTATATTATTATAATAAGTGTTTCCCCTGTCAAGACGATCCGTTTATTGATTTTAATTTTAATAGAAAATTAGTCTATTGTCCTCCACTTTATTACGACTATATTGATCTTCTCAAATTCCTTGTTATGTGACATTCAATTTCTTCCTAAATATTTAACACTAGCCACACCACAGTAAGTTTCTCTAGCTTCAATATGAATGGGTCGGCTCGACCCAGAACGGACCTAGCCCTCATAGAATAGTAGTGGGTCTAGAGCTCCGGCCAACCGATGTCTGGTTACAAATCTCAGGGCTCAGGGAGGAAAATACATGTGCGTCTCGATACTTTATCCTGGGCATGTGGCGCTAGAGTGCGTTCACTGATGTTTTTCTGCGACCGCCTGGGCCTTCCGTAGACGAGCCGACCCATTCCTGCTGCATCTAGAAACTAATATTGTATCGTATTTCTATTGTTATAGCATGGGTAACTACCACTGTTATTTATAGCATAATTCTTATGATAGCAATCAATGTATATCGTTTTACAGGAATGCAATGTTGACGAATCAGGACGCTATATAAATCTAGGCACTAATTTCGACGGCCTATCTGTACTTGGAGATGGACAGGATGCCGTTATCAATGCTTTGGGGGATTCCATAATCCATCAAGGGGTTTTCATTCATTCGTATCCTCTCGATTGGAGAACTAAGAAGCCGGTCATCATCAGGGCGAGTCAACAATGGTTCATCGATACGGCGGCGTTGAAGGATAAGGCATTGGTGAGTGACGGCTTTACGTACATAATGATGCTTTTGTTTCCTTGCAGATTGGACAGAGTACGCGACTCACGTGCAGGAGATCTATATTTGGTTGTACACAATTATTTAGGTGTACATTTTTTTTATTACATTGAGAGTAACAAACTCACACGCCGTTCACGTGATGGCAAGTGATTACTGCGGCCCACGACATCTACATTTATCCTTGACAAGGAATTATAACGAAGATGCGTTGTCACCCTTGAGGACTGAGATGGAATGCCTCGTCACCAGTAATAAAGGTTTCCGAATCCCTGCACGCATCAGACGAAATACTGCAACATTATGCGCTGGTATTTGACGCTGGTATTGTGTGAGAGCATGCTCTTACCCCGAATTCTGCAGCTAGAAACAAACTGCAGTGTAGTTTGTTTATAGTTGTACTACCACTGTTACATGTCAACATGTGTACACGAATGTATTTATTATTTCATTCAACTCAATTCGAAGAATAATTGACATATGTGAATTTTTATTATAATGGTAACAAACAAAATATATTGAACTGAATGTTATTAATTGAATGATGTTTTTGAAAACACAAATACAATTAGGACAGAGTGTAACTTTCTGTGTCCTAGTTAAGTTAATATATTTTACCATCATCCCTTGAAAATTGTTTTTAACTAGGCAGCTCTAGAAAAAGTGGCATTACTACCACCCTCAAGCGCAGACCAGTCTCGTCAGGGCTTCAGGGCTCAGTTGGAAAAACGACCATACTGGTGTATCTCAAGGCAGCGTGCTTGGGGCGTACCTATTCCTGTTCTATATAGAGGCGGTGAAGTCATTGTGGACGAGTAAGTTATAATATATTATATATACTTTATTGGACACCACAAAAATAAAATAGAAACAAATCACAAAAAGTAAATAGAAAAAATAACAAATATTACCGAGTTGTTATGTATAACAAGACGTTGTTATCTCTATAGAGCGATCTCTTGCAGACAACCTTTAGACTTGGGAATAATTGAGTTAACTAAGTTAACAAAGTATATGTATATAATAATAAACTAATACCTAAATGAGATAAACCAATATATTGTTATATAATAACAAAATAGTACACTAGAATATAAAAAAAAACTATAAGATGCACGTGCATAAACTAAATACATATAAATTGTAGTCTATGATTACAAATTGAAAAGTAATGTTTTTGTACTTCGCTCTTAAACTTGTCTAGCGTGTTCGCACGTTGAATTTGCGGATTTTATTATTTGATACTAGAAAGTGTTATAATCATTTTAATGTATTTTAGTAAAATATATTTCTTTGAGTTCTCTGCCCTGGGCTCAGGGATTCTGTTTTAAGACGGCTTGGAGTATAATCAGCCACGCGGGTTTCTTCAAATATTTCTGACCGTTAGTTGTTCATATGATATCTTATTTTCCTGCAATTTGGATGATTCTTTGATGTTTAATATATTTAAGTGTTAATTAAATTAAACCTAATTAAATTATATGCAGGCATTAGATTTATAATTTTAAGCTATGTTCTGATATTATTATGACAATGGTTAGTAAATAGTTTACGGCATACATAAGTTCTTTTTCTTTTGTGTGTGAGTATTGCTGTTGGTCCTGAGACCTCTACAGCTTTATCTGATTAAGACTCCCGAGCGGGAGGCCCGCTGAGTAGGGAGACAACGACGATGCTGCTGCACCGCCGCTGCACTCCGACCTCTTTGGACGAAGAGCGTCGACGACAACAGATGGTGGCGATAATACGACCCGAGGGCCCCGTATCATAAAGGGGTTCGAAACCTCGGCTCGGATCGCTATCTAAAGGGAGACATACAAAAGTCTCTCACGGTCATACAGACATCGCTCATCACTTAGTAGGAGACTATTTTATGTCACTTTCTGTTCGGTCTGTTTGAAATTCATCCAGTTGCCCGGTGAGAGGTAACGAGGCAATCTATCTGTGTCCATGAGGCTGTCAACGCATCTATATCTTGAATCGTTTCTGATGATGGATGGAAGGTCCATACTTTGGCTACAGAAATCACTCAGTTCAGATCTAATATTATAAAAAAATTAAATACAAAATATCTTTATGTCACTTTATCAACTATCTTAAAAAGCAGATTTATTTTAGAGGCGTAATAGAAAAACTGTGCGGCTTAATAGAAAACCACGGTACTGATGTCTGGTGGACCTGCGACCTCAACGATTTGATACCTGATAATGTAGCCAACAAAAATAACTTGAACACCAGCGAAATCAGCAAAGGAAATGTAAGTAGTAACTTGTTATGTACAACTGTGCAACGAAACTATTGTTCGATAAATTTCTCGATATGCGCCATGTTTTGTGGAGCGACTTGTGATGCAAGCGCGAGATTTTTATGGCCGAGTTAACTTTTATAAATTGCCCATCAGCTATAAGCTTGCGATGTTCCAGCTAGGAAATACTATTTTATTTTCTCTTTATTTGTACAAGTAAAACATACACTGTTGGGAATTGCAGAGGAACAGTACACTCGTTGTGTTGCCGTGACGTGTTTAAAATAAATTTTGTGCTTCAGCGTAAAACTGTAACTTTTAAATACAGGACATAATGGATATCTGGCTGGACTCGGGTCTCTCTTGGCAGACGTTGGACGGGCAACGCGCGCGTCTGTACTCTGAAGGAGTTGATCAACTCACCGGCTGGTTCCAGGCCTCTCTGCTGACATCGCTTGCTTTAACCGGACACGCACCCTACGAGTAAGTTTATCTCATGGCATCTGTGTATTTTATATGAAGCGCGGGGTTAATGTGACTGCGCAGAGCCAAAAAGCTAAATTACACCGCTCATCAAAACTAAATCTCTCGTCTAAACTTATAAGTCCTCTGCATAACCTAGATCTTCCTGACAGATTTCCACGAAGATAGTCCTGGTCCACCTTTTATTTTTGTTATCGGGGGTGAAATCTTCAAAAAAGATGAAGAGAAAATGTGGTATATAAAATCCCCCGGTGCTCATCCTCAGAGCATTGTCAGGAGCTCCGACATCTTCTACGGAACGCAACGGTGCTCCTCTGCACAGTGCCTAAGGACTTCCCAGGGGAATAAGCCTCGTCTAGCCTCCTCCCTGTGCTACGGCAACTCGAGACCACTTCGAGTTGCCATCCTCCCCCGATTCGCTTACCCGGACGGTCAGAGCCCCCACCCTGATCGCCAGCGAACCCGATGTCCCCTTTTAGTCGCCTTGTACCACAGGCAGGGCGTATCTTAGGACCTATTCTATAAGACTGGGACTAAAGGGATTATGGATTGGATCCTGGGCCACCTATAAGTAACGACTTACCGCATCGGACGATCGCAAGTGACTACTTATGCAAGATACCTTTACAGGTCCATATTCGTTCATGGATTCGTGGTGGATGAGAAGAAGCGAAAGATGTCGAAGTCAATTGGCAATGTAATCGACCCATATACGATTATATATGGAGGCAAGAAGCAACCGGGATACGGGGTCGATACTTTGAGGTAAACCACATTCAGTACAGTATATCATTGGAGAAATTTGTAATAAAATCCTGTCTGTTATCCTAAACTGAATAGTAAAAGATACTCTCTATTTATGGGTAAACTGTGTGCACCCGTTTGTCAACGTGTCACGGTGATGATGAGGAGCACCAGGGCCGCACACCCGCAGGATGACTTGAATGATACGAAGCCATCACGTTAATTCACAATTATGGTGTCTTTTTTTATTACATTAGTAACAGTTACAAGAGTAACAGACTCACGCACAGTTCACCTGATGATGATTCCCGCGGCCCATGACATCTACATTCATCCTTGACAAGGAATCATCATGCAGATGCGTTGTCATCCTTGAGAATTGAGGTGGAATGTCACGTCACCAGTAATAAAGGTCTCCGGATCCCAGACGAAAAATAGCAGCGTTACGCTGTATTCTGTGAGGACGTGGTCCTACCCCGTTCAAGCTGACCCATTCATTCTGCAGCTAGAAACAAGCTGTGGTATTTAATATTCTTAAAACAGGTGGTGGGTAGCCAGCCATGCAACGCAGCATTCCCAAATCGTGATCAGCAAGAAGCTTCTAGAAGATTGTCAAACTGAAGTGATTAGAGTTCGTACCATTTTGAAATATCTTCTTGGAATTGTCAGCGATATAGATAAAGGAGACTTTATTCTGCAGCCGAACTTAAATTACTTTGACCAGTTTATTATTCAAGAGACTTATAATTTTCTTCAACAAATAACTGGTCATTATAATAATTTTAGATACAATCACGTGGCTCAGTCTATATTATTCTTTATCAGTAACAAAGTATCAAGTCTCTACTGCCATTGTATAAAGGATAGACTTTATTGCTCGCCGAAACATTCTAACGAAAGATTATCCGGACAATTAGTAATTCATACGATTTTAGTCGCTCTCTTTAAAGCTGTAGGACCTATTTTGCCGCATCTAATTGAAGAGGCATGGCAGCACCATCCACTGTATGAAAAACCGTTTTATTTCACACGAGAGATACCTATATTACAATATAAGGATATCGATACATCATTAATGGCTACCATTTTGGAAATTAAAAGAGAAGTTTGCGTAGCGACAAAAAACGGGAATTTACAAAAGTTCAATTTGCATTTAAAGTTAGATTCTGATTTATTTTCTAAATTAAAAACATTAAACATTTCTGATGGTAACGTTGATTCTGTATTGAGCGAGGTTTTAGAACTGTCATCTGTCAGTTTGGAAGAGGTTAGAGAGGGCGGGAAACGTTGGGAGATAGAATTATCAATAAGTAGCAAAAGTCAGTGCTTACGGTGTAGGAAATATACCGTCGTAGATAACAACGAAAAGTGCATGCGATGCGAAAGGGTGCTTTCTTTGTAATATATCTTATGTCTGTCTGTAAATACAGTGAAATAAGTGATGTAAAGTATATTGAATTATATTAAAATATATTGAATTGCCTGACATTGCGTGGAGTTTTACTACAGCCTCATCTACTGCAATATAGAAGTATTAAAACATACCGGTTATATACTGAAAAAAATATTTTTATGATAGATAGATGAATGTATAGACGTTAAAATTTTGTTTGCAAATTTTTACATTAAATACATCCTTATATACTTATAGGAGTTTAATGATAAAACTAGATTAGTAATATAATTTGGAAAGAAACAGTATTTATTCTCAAATTATTTGAAAATATGAATTAGACAAGAGGATTATAGTATCAATATGGAGGGATGCAATGTGAGAGGAAGGCCAGGGAAAATGGATGGATTGTGTGTGAAGAATAAATGCGCACAGTATTGTAGACTTAGCTTTATGTGTAAGTGTATATGCTTAAATAAAAAGTGGTTTATTTTTAAAAATTGTTTTTATGAATTGAATTCCAACATTAAGAAGGGCGCGTAAGATCCAAAATCTTGAACCTAAGAATATACATATGTTTGAGTTCCTGTTATATTAAAACAAAATTTATAGTCGACTCATGACTAGGTCGTTATGAATAACTCGTGAATTAAATTAAAACTATTAAACAATAGCCCGTTTCAAAGGTTGCCACATAACTCTCCGTTGTCTCTTCGCAAAGTTACCGTTGCTTTTGTTTCATTTGGAGGTTGCCCTAAATTTTCGCTGAGTCCACCAGTTGAATTTCTAGATATTGCTTCACGAGGCCGAGGCGTTGTGATTCTACAAACTGCAACGAACCAGGAAGCCTCGTGACTAGTGCGTTCAAGCATTCACCCACCTCAAAGTCAGGGTGGGGCTCATGGAGTAATTGTACAGTCGCTGGGGCTGCGGCGAAGGCCTTGAGTGTAGATTGGGAACTAGTAGTACCGGAAATACCTTCCACGTACAATACATATTAACACCTCTGTAGACAACTGGAGCGCCAGGTTCACCTGTTTGCATAGTGTAACGTGCGGTATCGTAATATTTAAAATCGAGCAACTAAAAGTATTAATTAATACGTTCTAGATCTTTCATCCCTCACAAAATTCACCGCGACGTGAGGAACGGATTTGCCAACTATACAAAAGTATTTGTCGTAATCAACGTGTTAGGGCTCTGAAAAGATTTTTCTTAATTTGTAACTTTGAAACACAAGTGAATCGAAAACAAATATAAAATAGCGCAGTACCGAATTCATCTTTTACTTTGGTACTTTTCAAAGAGCCACCTAATGAAAAAATAAATAAAAATTGAGCGACAAGAGGCAACGAGAATTTTAACTGTGCCAGAAATATGATTACTAATTATAGAAATGTGGGTAGTAAAGCCAAATTTCTTATCCTTCAAAACTAAGCTTGCGGTGGTTTACTCCCATATTCTAGCCGTTATCAATTATAGTGGCATACGTCACTATAATCGAGAACGGGTACCCAGATCTATCGCAAAATTTGCCTAACAAGTTGGAGCGTCTTAAATAATTCCTTAATATTTATTTTCAACTTACGTACGATCACATTTCCTTCTATCGTTCACAACTCAAGTGGCTGTCTATCAACAAAGGCGTAGCTCTAGAATTTTGCTTGTTCTCTATTCTATATTACATGACCCAAATTATCCATATTATCTTAAAGATGACTTCTTCCAACCTCTTTCATCTAATTTATAAATTTTTCTCTTCTCTTTTTTTATCTTTAAATAGAATGAGAATTAGTGTTCCATAACATTGCATTGGGTTCTTTCGTACTTGCACTGTATATATACGTGCATACTCTATATTCCTCTGGAACGCCTCCTTTATTTATTACTATTTTTATTATTTATGCAAATAAATATTTTTATCATTAAATACCTTTTTGATTTTACCCAGACCAACATTTTTCTCACCCTTTTATTTTGTGTGAGTATTGCTATTGGTCCAGAGACCTTTACAGCTTTATCTAATTAGACTCGCGAGACAACGACGATGCCGCGAAGCTGGCGTGGAGGCTGCTGCTGCACCATCGCTGCACTCCGACCCCTGTTTTGCAACGTTTGAAGACTGTTTAATCTAGCCTCCGGGATTTTTCTCACCCACTGGGCATTGAGTTCGCCGTTGTAAATATTATTTAATGGACAAAAAGAATAAACAAATAAACGCAATTTGCTATAAAGTGATCACTATCTATCAATATATCCCATTTGACGGGATGCTGGTGATACGGTGAAATGATGTTGTGTTTTAATCGAGTTCAATGCATTATTATTTATATAATATATATTTTTATAATAATAATAAAGTTTTCATATCTCAAAAACACAAAACCAAAAAATAAAACTTAGACTCAATATAACAATACGATGTCAATACATAATATATATCCATGTTAAGATATAGCATGAATATGTCACTCAATATCTAACTGGATTAAATCATGCTCATTTTATTAATGTTATGTAAACTCAGCTATTAATAATTTTACCTCCGCACGAATATGTTCCGAAATTTCCTCCTTAATCCTGCCTCTTTTTATCGGCGTGTGTTCCGCGTAATAGGAATTTTTCACTCACCAGCGATTATATGTAAAAGCAGATTTACACAACCAAGTGCAATCCAGTACATGCCCTCTGACGTCGCAAGAAACTCCGCATCCTGTTCCAGCCTGGCAAAATAAGAGATCGATTGCATTTGAAACAAATATACAAGCACTTTAGACGTTCTTAGCGCCCTCTGTGGTTATAAGAAACTTTCCGTGTCCTAGACAGTTTTTAGCTGGCCGATCATTTCATTGCACAGTTGATCTGTTTTGAGACTAAATCAATAGATGGCGTTGTAATGAAATTTTCTGTCTTTTGGTGTAGTCACTAGTTCAGTCAAAAAGTTTAGATGTTAACTTGGCGGATATAGACATACTTTTGTTTTTAAATTTAACAAACAGTTCTATTAAAATAAATTTAAAAATAAACCAATGACGTTATAGTTAATGTTAGAATTAATGTCAAAATTGATGATATCGCATGCGAGACTCGTTAGCTCAGTAGGTAAGAGCGCCGATATAAATTAATCCTTGATCATCGGAGGGCGGAGGTTCAAATCCTTCACGAGTCATTTCTTTTTCTCTATTTTTCCAAAAACATATTTGATACCCTGCTATAATCAATGAGATTATTTAAAAAATAAAAACTATTTTAGGTAAGAATATTTATTTATAAGATAATTATTTTAGTTTCGCAAAAGGTTAGAGTACGGTACATTAGCCTATTGACGTTTATTCATTGATTGTTATGATAGTTATCTCAAGTCCAATTAAACATTAGCTATTTAGATGATATCCATATAGAAAAGAATTAGGAAAAACGTATTCAAACGGTCTTTTTAGGATTATTACGGCTCGGAAAATCCAATCAGTCATATAAAAAGGATTTATTAAGGTTTATTTGATATTTTCTTAGAAATATTTATTTTAAATTTTCTGTTATCCACGGGTACGTAGTATATACCATCATTTTTGGTCTAAGCAAACTTCCAAATATTTTTCTTGCTTTACGTATTTTATATATTATGTACTTAACTGTCTATTGGTTCTGCTTAAATGTTTACGTACAACTTGATGACTCGGCCTACTAAAGCAAAGTCGTTTGTACTCCGCGATGTACTCGCGTAGAGACCGTAGAACATTGTATTTCAATTATTTTGATGTCGCTGCCCAAGAAAAAGTTAAAAGTTTAATTAAACGCCCCCTGCTACCCTTGCGACCCTTTCACTATATAATTATATTAAATTTCAATCAATAGTTTATTTACATAAAGCGAGCTATCAATTAATTTTTTTCATGTATTCTTATATACATGGTAATATTTAATGATATAAAACTACATTAAAATTTAGTAATAAATAAAGCCTTTGCATACAGGTTTTATTTATTGAACAGATTGCGACAACCTTTAATAACAAATCGCGACATCCAGAGTGAGAAACGGCGCCGTAGAAGGAAACGATTGAAACATTATCCCGATAGGTATTTCGCGCACACTATGGTCAGCTTTATCATGAGTCGTGAGAGGTCTCGCATAATTTATCTAATTAATGTAATAAAAACTTTTTTGAATATATTTAACTTACAAATATGATCCAAAATTTCCCGTCTCTTGGCTGTGTCTATGGGCGTGTCTGATGTGTTATTTGGCGAACTAGGAACTTTAGACTCGGGCAGATAAAGGAAGAGATCTTTATCTTGTATTGAAAAACATACACATTTGACGCACATAAAGCACTAACAGCTCATTGTGCAGATGATCTATTTTGTGACACGTTCAATAGATGGCGTTGTGATAAATTTGTTGATACGGTGCACAAGTTTAATAGCATCAATAGCCTTATGGTTAAGGTACGGTCTGCGAAAGAAGGTTCGAACTTAGGTTCGAATCCAGCATTAGACTATCGTAAACCATCTCCTAGCGCACTGTCAGCTCAGTTGCAGCGGTTAACCGGAATATTAGTAATGTTAATAATATTAGACTATCATGAACCATCTCCTAGCGCACTGTCAGCTCAGTTGCAGCGGTTAACCGGAATATTAGTAATGTTAATAATATTAGACTATCGTGAACCATCTCCTAGCGCACTGTCAGCTCAGTTGCAGCGGTTAACCGGAATATTAGTAATGTTAATAATATTAGAAATACTATTAACATTACTAATATTCTTAAAAAAAAAGAAAAAAATCATTAAAAATATATGAAAAGTCTGAGCTTGGATTACAGTTGAGCTGCGAACTGTACAAAGTATTACAGGGATGTAGACATACCAGCAGCTCTTTTAAGTAACAAACATAGAGCACCAAAGGTGAGTTCTTATTGACGCACCACCTATCACTCACTAGTGGCTCAATTAAAATAAAATATAACATAAGAATAACGCTTACCCGTCTACCACGTACCACGGACCGTACTGTCCGATATCGTACCGCGGATTGATGTAGAGATTACTATCACGTGCAGAGTGTGCTCGTTTGAAACCCTAATTACATAAAACAACTTATATAATATGTCTATATACTGGATAACTATTCTGACTACGTTTGCCTTAAAAACAAAATATATTTTTATTATATATTGCTCGGTTCCTACAGCTCACCAATATATTTTTTTTTATAATTTTGGTTTTACGAGCACACAGTTCACCTGACGGTAAGTGCTGGCGGCGGCTCGTGACATCTACTTACATCCTCAACGAATATTCAAGATGCACATGCTTTGCCCCTGGGACTGAGATTGAATGCCTCTTTGTCTGTAATTGTATCTCCGCATCGCTACTCTCACCATACCTGCAACGTTGCTTTACCTCGTGGACTGTTTACAATCGGTAGAACTGTATGTTCGTGTGTCGCCCTTGGGAACATAAGTAAAAACTCCCATTGGAGGAGCTAAATCTTTATCTATCAAGTTCATGTTATACCTATATGCTGTATGCATAGTGGTAAGTGTACCGGACTGCAGTGCTGCAGGTTCTAGGTTCGATTCCTAGCGGAGGAACAATATTTGTATTTAGAAAAAGAAATTTAATCGATTTTACCGTTAGTAAATGGTTAGTAAACCGACGTTTTAGCCACAAAGCTATAACCGCAAGTTGGTCGTTGGTTTCAAATATAATAAGAGCATCTTTCTTATTTCTAAAGAACGCAATTTCTGAGTGAGTTTCAGCAGCTCTGATATAAATAAAAAAATAAACCACCGACGTCATTGTTAAAGTCACCAAACTGACAACAAAATTGAGTTTTGTGACCACGAGACTCTTTAGCGCAGCAGGTTAGCGCGCCGATATGTACGTTAGCTGAACAAAACCAAGAACTGAACCAAGAGTGGATCCAAAGTCTTCACGATTAAATCTTTTTTTACCACAGCTTGTGATCACCCTACTAATAATATTAAAGTTTTTAGTTTAATAAAAGTCTGTTACGAGGTTTTATTATAATTACCTTCGAACCTCGTGCCAATACATAATAACACTGACAGGAAACGTTTGGTATCCAAAATTTCTGCATTTATAAAACTTATTCCTCCTTTGAAGTATTTTTAAGTCTCAACCTAATGTCGTCCTTATGCATTCCGCTGATCGCTATTGTTACCGAGATATTTCATATACGAATCTTTCTGACACTAGACATTGGCAGAATTGTCGTAACGATAGTTGCCATATAAATTAAAAAAAACTTAAACGTTTAAAACTGACTAAAAGATTTAATAAAAATAAAGATTTAATAAAGTAAATCGTCCAAATAAATTAATTTCTTGCAGCAGCACGTGTCTGCAAACCTACTACTACAAACAGTCGATATAAATACATTAGCAAGTTGGTGGTCGTCGGTGACGTCACGCTGTTTGCTGCTCTAATGATGTTATCTTTAGCTGGCTACATGCCTAAGTACTGTGATAGCAATTGTGTTAACCATCTATAATGCCTAGCTAGGGTTCTTCTATCTGTAGAACACTATGTTTGTATATATTGTGTTTACTACCTTGTTCATTTATTAATGTTATTAATATAACTGTTAAAAAAATGTGCATATAAATTATATAGTATATATATAGACACATGTATATGTATGTATATATATATATATATATATATATATATATACAGTGGTGGTGGTATAATTAGAAACAACTTACCAACGGTCCTTGACATAAGTAAGATACTTCACCGCAATCGTTTTTATTTTGAAATTAAACAATAAATAGGGCAACAATATGTTCAACGAATTATCATTTATTAGAGAAACAATATAAATCCCATTACACAAGTGCAGTTTCAATATTACATTACGGACAAACATTTAAATCAGTTTTAAGGTATGAACAATAATGGTCAACTAATTAGGAACAACAACAAAAAAAATTGTATATAAAACAATTTTTTTTAAGTGTTACTGCATAAGCACTACAACGACGTGGCAATGATTCAATCAATTTCATATATTTTTCTAGGGGGATTGAATTTCATGCTTCAACAAATGCTTCATATATGTATATATAGTGTATATAAATGTTTTGACTGGTGTTACGTTTGTTTGAGACTTTCTTTTTAACAATATATCAGTGATTTTCTATCGGGTTTAAATTCGGACTATTCTAAAACGGATATACGCTGTTCGCTAAGGAAACATTTGACGCTATTGGCCGTGTGTTTAGGGTCATTGTCATGCTGAAAGATTCAGGTTACAGGCAAATGATCGTCCGAGTAGGGAATCATTGTGTGCTCTAAGATTTTTTGTATTGCCATTGATCCATTGTACCTTCAATTTTCCAAACGGGTCCAACCCCACATCCGGAAGAACACCCCAAACTTTAATGTTACCACCACCGTGCTTGACTATACTCATTGTGTATATATAATTAAAAGCATTGTTTCTATCGGAATTTAATATATTTATTTTTGTTTCATCTGAAAATAACACTTTATTTTCCATTCTCGTACCACCCGATGTACATATTTTTTAGCGAATAATAATCCCTTCTCTCAATGTTGCTTGGTAAGAAGACCTTTCGAGAGATTCTTCCAAACAATTTAGCTTCCACTAATCTTCGGCGTATCAGTCTTGACGAGATGTTGCTCGGGTCATCAGGCGAAAAAACTTAAGTTTTAATCTGGTTGGAGCCTTTACTTGGGTCTTTTTTAGCAACACGTTTTTAGCGTATATTCTCTGGGAGAGGTTTTTCTTGGCCGAGCCTTTCTAAGAACATTTTCAACAGTTCCATGTGTTTTATAATGATCAATTGCATAAAAATCTTTCGTAACAGATCAATTTAAATGCTCAGCTATTCTTCTGTACACTTATGATCTATATGTAAATTAACAATTATTTGCCTAGTTGGCGCATCACAACTTTTATTTTTGCCCATTTTGAATAAAATAAAATTCAGATTAAATTTTGAATTGCCGCCAAAATAATAGAAAAAGCCAAGAAAGAAATGTTCTACAATTTCAAAAAAAGAACGAACTATGGACGCTGTTTTAAATTAGGCGTCCAAGTTAGGCCAGTAACAAAAAATAAACTCCTCCATCTGTAAGACTCATTTTGTAATTAAAAGTAAGATATGTTTTATATTTTATGCATTTAATGAGTTTTTTATTTGAGTGGCTATATTATTGCATGATTATTATTGAATGTGTATATTTTTTACAAACATTTGTACGTTGAAGTTATACTGTACTGTTAGAACTACAAAGGCTGTAAATGCTGTTTAAACCAGAATTCGTCGAAACCCCATTAGGAAGCAAAAACTCTTCAATCGCGAGAAATGAAGATTCCCGCTAGGACTCTGTACGTATTATAAAATAAGACCTAAAGTACGGTGCTTATCGTCGACATACAGGACATGCCCTAAATCAATCTTTACAATCAAAGAGAGTGGATCGATCAAAACGCCTTCAATCGCGATACGCAGGTGAAAGGCACAGAAATATCCACTTTACCGATGAAAAAAATTTCGCGATTGAAGAACACTTGACAAGCAAAATGATAAAGTGTACGCTCACAGTTCTAAAGAAGCTGCTCAAGTGGTCGGAAAAGTACAACGTGGTCATCATCCTGCGTCAGTGATGGTTTGGTGGGGCGTGTCTTATCAAGTCACAATACTACATTTTTGTCGAAATGGAGTGACAACTTCAGCCAAAGTGTGTCAAGATACAGTCTTGGATCATGTTGTGAAATCTCTCAGCAATACAGTTTTTAAAAATATACCGTGGACTTTCCAGCAGGACTCTGCACCTGGTCACAAGGCACGAACTACCCAAGCCTGACTTGAAACCAACGTTCCGGACTTTACAAAACAATATGCTGAAGACCCGGCCGAAGTGCTCAATTACTGACAGTATTTTATACGAGTTAGTATTTGTGAGAAACTACTACACAGTTCACTTGATGGTGTTTGCTGCCTACGCTCCGGGACACTCATCCTTGATAAGGAATCATAATGCATGCCCGAGATGCTAAGATTAACATTTCAAACTTACGGCCTGACTATTATAATAATATTTTAATACCATTTAATAGTTCTGTGAAAAATCTTGGTCTAGATATTGACAAAACTCTTAAATGGTGAATACAAGTCACAGGAATGAGCCGCAAAGTTGACTGCCACGTTACAGTCTCTTTATCGTCTAAAGCATTTCCTTCCCATGAAAGCAAAGGTCATGCTTGTCCGAACATTAATATTGCCTATAATCATGCAGATGTGTGTTACCCAGACGTCTCCCTTGAACAACTTAACAAGCTGGAGCGCCTGTTGAACAACTGCATTCGTTTTATTTTTAGTGTGCGTAAATATGACCATATCTCACAATATCGATCACTGCTTAATTAGCTTTCCATACAACAAAGGCGTAATTCCAGAATTTTGCTTATTCTCTTCTCCATTTTAAATGATCCGTCATCGTCTTCTTATGTTAAAGATAAATTCCAATATCTCTCTTTATCCCATGACAGAATTCTTCGATCTTCGTTTAATAACATGATCTGTATTCCAGCTCACTTTACCGGTTTTCTTGCAAATTCTTTTGCTGTCCGCTACTCTGGAATTTCTTGCTCGATGAAATCAGACAGTTTTAAAAGTTTGGTTCGTGATCACTTACTTAAGTTATCTGAAGTCAGATAAATTTATCATCCACATTGGAATTTGTTGGTAGCTCCCGCTATTGTATTGTATACTATTGTGTATGTATTTGCATATATGTGTACATGTATATATGCATATATATAAATTGTGTATTTATACATGTGTTATGTATTTAATATCTATATGTGTATGTATTATTATTTGCTTGTTATAGTTATTTTTAGTTTTTTTTTCTTTTCTTTTATTAATTAGTGTATTGCTACACCCATCATACACATATCTCACCACACCTTGGGTTGACTGGTAGAGAATGCTTTTGGCATTGAGTCCGCCCTTTGTGAACTTTGAACTTTGTTAAGGTTAATGCAATAAAGAGTAAATAAATAAATAAATAAAATCACTACAGATAGCGTTTAATAGCCTTAGCTGTTTTTTTAAAAATCTGTTAGTATCTAAAAGTAAGTCCGAAATTACTGTCATAATAACAAAATAATAGGCGGAGAAATAAATAAATCTTTAAAATTGTGTCCATGATGCTAATGGTTTTGGTTGGTTTTAACATGGTTTGTTAAAAAAAAGAGAAAAAAGCATTGACTCGTGAAATATTTTAACCTTCGCCCTCCGATGTTCAACTTAGTTTATATCGGCACTTTCATATACTGATAAATATGCAATCAATTTTGACGTAAATTCCTTGACCTACTCGGCTTTCCAACAAAGTTGCCCAAATAATGCAGACGTTACGTGCATTACAAATAAAAATGATACTCTTTTTTATAGTATAGGTGGCAAACGAGCAAGCAGCTCACTCGATGGTTTGTGATAACCGTCGCCCATGAACATCAACAACACAGGAGTCGCAGATGCGCTGCCGGCCTTTAAGGAAGGTGTAGGCTCTTTTCTCGAAGGTCCCTAAGTCGTATCGGTTCGGAAACACCGCTGGCGACAGTTGGTTCCGCAGAGTAGTTGTGTGTGGCAGAAAAGTGCACAGTGGTGGATTGCCACCCACCGAGATGATGAGGATAAAATTTTGAATTCTGTCGTGATGTACGATGTTTAAACTCAGCGGCTGTAATTAATCCGAAGAACTCCTCGGAACACTCCCCATGATAAATTCGGTAAAAAATTCAAAGAGATGCAACATCTCTTCGCAATGCCAGTGAATCAAGCCGTAAAGTACCTGGTAATCAACGATTCGAGTCGCTGGTGATGAGAACAGTATTCCATGTGAGGCCGAACTTGCGCTTTGTAAAGATGCACATAGTTATACGACATGAAATACTGTCTCTATTAAGCACGCCCAGCTTTTTAGAGGCCAATTTGGCCTTACCCTTCAAGTGATAGTGAAACTGAACGTCGCTTGATATGTCAACACCTAGGAATCTGTTACCAGCTGTGGAAGCAAGGGAAGTGTTTTTAAAATAAAGAGATGCGATAAAAGAATTCTTTTTAGCGGTAAACGATTAAACTTGGGTCTTCGTGGGGCTAAATTGGACTAGATTTTGTGCTGACAAGCCCATCCGAGACTTTGTTTAACTAAGTCTCGTTTTATATTTGAAATCAACTGACACAAAGAGCATTGAGATAGCTTATTGGCCAGGGCGCTGGCTTTACACACTGGCCGTGGGTTCAATCCTATGGCAACTTTCTCAAACTTATGCCAAACTCTTGAATGGAAAAAACATAATAGGCAGTTAATATAATAATAAAAAGTGTGTAAAATAAAGAATACGTCTGGATGGGTGGGATGTTAGCTTGGACAAAAAACTAGAAAATCTTCAGACTGACTTTTATATTTTATTTTTAACAAATCAAAAAGGAAACAAGTAATATCTCCTAGGAAATAAATGAGACCTAATAAATCCTTATTATTATTTATTGGTTTTTCAGAGTAGTATTAATCCTTAAAATCACTTTTGATAGCATTTTTCCTGGTTTTTTTTATATCTGGTAACATCTGTATTGTTAACAGCTGTTGTTATATTGGACTGAAATCACTGTCATAATAGGGACAGTGATCTAAACCATTAGACCATTGACATAGTCTAATGGTTTAGAGGTTTTCGAAACTTAACGTCGAATTCGCCATTCAACTATTGCTGAGCAATCTCCGAGCAAGACCCTTGATAACCACTCTTGAGCTTATTGGAGTGATTATTGGGATATATAAAAGTATTTGTCTTTAAAAAATTCCCAGTTAGACCATTAGTAAGGTAATCGCAAACCTTGTAACAAAAAGTGAAATAGAGGAATGACTCGTGAAGGATTCGAACCTCCGTCCTCCGATGTTCAACGTAAGTTTACCGGCGCTCTCATCTTCTGAGCTATCGAGCCTCATGTTCCTAACGTTCGATATTGGCATCAGTTTCTTGATATTTAACAAAATATTTATATGTTCAGTGCAATTGCTTTGATTTATTATATTTGCGGTGACAAACGGATAAACAGTTGACGTGGTGGTGAGTCACGACTACATGGTACATGAACACCAACTTCCATCCTTATAAGAGATCCAAGATGCTCATGTGCGGATCGTGAGGGTCAAGATCAAATGTAGCATTTCCTGTAACGGGATACCCAGTTCCAATGACCTCTGGCTCTCTACGCTAACTACCTTATATAAGACACCGCAGCGTTACTCTGCTATTTATTTAGAGTGTAGTCGAAGGTTTTTGTTCTTTTTAGTGTTTATTATATTGCGTGAGTGCGACGAGCGCGCACACAGGTCAACTGATATCTAGTGATGCCGGCAAGTGGTCACTCCTACATTCATAAAGCAGCGCGCGGTCCTGCACCGGTTCCGTTCATTTTGTAGCTAGTTTGAACCTGCAATTTGACGACGCATGTGCAATTTGAATCTTTGTTGAGAATGTTTGTAGATAGGTCAGTCACTTACAATTGGCGGAATATGTGCTCGTTGGCCACCCTTAGTTAATTAGAAAAAAATCGTTCGGATTTGCACTTACGTTACGTTAGTATAAAATGAAGCCAAAGACTTAGCCACTGAGCTTTCACGGTTTTTTGTAATGCCAGTTGTTTTCAAATATAATCAACGTATACTTCTAAGGCACGTACAGTCTGATTGTTTTGTTAATGCAGCTTTATTAGGTATAAGTAAATAAAAAATAAGCCAATAACGTCGAGGTATCTCAAGGAACGGATGACAAAATTGAATATTGTGAACTTGAGACTCATTACATCAGTAGATAAAAGCGATGATATAAATTTGTTGAACATCAGAGGGCGGAGGTTAAAATCCTCCACGAGTCAATTATTTTTTCCGTTTTTGTAATAGGGTTTAATATTATCCATTTAGAGGAGATTTCATATTATTTTTAATAAATATATTTATTATATAAATATTTTTTTAAAAGAATCCTAGATATGATATTAACATTACTAACATTTCCTGTGACCACTACAATTAAGCTTAAAAGCTTTTTATTACATTGAGAGTAATAAACGAGTACACAGGTCACCTGATAGCAAGTGATTCCAGTGGCCCATGTCATCTACATTCATCCTTGATTAGGAATAATAATGCAGATATGTTGTCACTCTTGAGGACTGAGATGGAATTCCTCGTCACCAATAATAATGGACTGCGGATCCCTACACTCACCAGACGAAACACAGGAGCATTATGCTGCTATTTTAAGCTGGTGATGTTTTTCGGCTGTGGTCCTTCCCCGGTCGAGCTGACCCATTCATTCTGCAGCTATAAACAAACTGCAGCGTAGCGGTACGCTCTCGCTACGGTTAGCTGCTATAGGTTATTTCGGACGAATAACAACACAACACCCAATCACGCGCTTCACATTAATATTGTCCTGTCTGTTCTTCTGAACCTAATCTTAACTTTTTCTTCACCAAAAATGGCGTAACAAAATTATTTCCAGTTACCTTTTAAGACCTGCTAAGAAAAGATGAGTTGTGCCCACAATGGGCTTGTCTATACTGTAAGAGAATTTAAAGAATATCAGGAATTTTGGTAGCACGTTCGCAAAAATGCTTAAAGGTTATTCTAAGCTTTTTATCTGTAATTTGAGGTTAAGCTTCGTTACTCTTATTTATTTAATGTTAAGCTCTGTATAATTGTAACTCTTCATAATTGTGAGGAAACCCTTACAACTTTTCTCTTATTCTGGCCATTTGTAATTTTTTTTTTGAGTTACATTTATATATTATTAATACTTTCAGTTTCCTATATTTTTTGTCTGTCCTATTCGGTGTATGAAGTCCGTTATACGGTGTTCAATTTACATTCCGGGCAAACAAAAATTATTTACATTAATTAACACATAAGAGCATGTAATATGCATTTGATGCCCTCTGCTGTTGAAAAATACTTTTCGCATCCTAGACATTTTCGAGTTTGTCGGCCATTTTCGTAAAGTTAATCTGTTTTGGAGCTCATTCCAGAGATGGCGTCACGATGAAATTGTTTATCAATGTAGAAATACTTGTATCAGTAAAAAAGTCTTAGCTACGAAGTGGAATCTAGCTGATGACATGAAATATGGGTCCTTACTTTAACTTAACTTATTACTAATGGTTATTTATTTATTTATTGATTAGGTAATCCAACAGCAATTTACGAAATATATTATAAAACAACTGGTTACAATAAATTAGGCCAAGTTCAAGTTTATATAATTGTTTAGAAACTATTTATGAACAGTATTTAACTAGCATTTTGGTAGTTTTTTGTTTACGTAGGTGAACACACATAGTGTACGAGTGTTCGTGTGAGTGTGTGTGTATGTGTTTATTGGTATATGTTAATTATTCTGTTTGTATACATTGGTTTATTTCACTCATAATTCCTTAAATGCACTTCTTAGTGCAGTAATAAATAAATAAAAATATATTTCCATTAATAAATTATTACATCATAGTATTTTTTTTTAATTTCATGTTTTAGAGTTGGTTTAGATGATATATGGAAGATGTCCAAGTTGGAATAATATTTATAGTATGTATAACTGAGTTTTGTGTATAACTCCGAGTTGAGCGAGGAACGCGTAGCAGAGGCGTGTCGAGTCCTGTAAGCGGAACTTGAAGAACAATGCTAGATACAAGTTCGCTGCAGTCCATTTGGACACGTAAGATGTCCAATAATGCTTATGCCTTTTTTCTTAAAATTGTATACTGAACATGACTAAAATAATTTGTGATCTTTAAAACTTAAAAACTATGGGCTTTGTTTTTGTATCTTTTCTAGCCTTTGAATAAGAACAGTGTAGCGTGGAGAGCGGAAGTCACGGGCGTGTTCTAGAATGTTTCGTACATAGGTAATACTGGATACATTGTATGTGAAGGAGTTAAAGCACACACGTATAATAAACCCCATAATAGATCATATTGAATTCCACGACAGTCGGAATCGTCATTAATTTTCAGAAAAAATTTCATCCGCAAACATGATGTACTTCGAGGTAATATCACAAGAGTTTATGACGTAAGGTGTGGCTATGGTAGGTTTGGTCATTTACGATGATAAGTTAAAGGCAAGTCAGAGAACTGATGCCAATTTTCTTTTTTTCTTTTTTTAACAAGGTTTGTTATTACCCTTCTAAATTAGTTTTACTGAGACTATTTTAAGAAAAATATTTCTTTATAAAGAATACACTACCTATGATATTGACTGTGTGTTAACTTATTTAAGGTTTACTACAATAGTCGAAAGGCGTATTCGAACCTAGGACCTTAAGGTTCGCAAACCATGGTTTAGTCATTAGGCTGTTGACGCTTATAATTATATTAATACTTGTTTAAAAAGAATACTACCTACGTTAATACATAACTAATTTTCCTTGTGCCCACTCCAACTAACGCTTATGCTCTTGTTTTATCTAAGGTTCAATAAAATAGTCGAAAAAGTTTTACAATGGTAGAGCTAGTTTGTTTCTAGCTGCAGAATGAATAGGCCTGCACAACCCGGGTAGGACCACGGCCTCACAGAATACCGGCATGAAATAGTCGCATTATGCTGCTGTGTTTGGTCTGGTGACTGCAGCGATCCGTAGGTTATTACTGGTGACGAGGCATTCCATCTCAGTCCTAAAGGGCGACAACGCATCTGCATTATGATTACTTGTCTAGGATGAACGGAGATGTGATGGGATGTAGATGGCATGATGTGCTCGTTTGTTACTCTCAAAGTAATATAATAAATATGTATAAAATGTAATGTAATAAGACTATACATACAAACAAAATGTAATGTATAATACCATTGTATATTTTGCGACTATTTCATGCCGGTATCTTTGAGATGAATGTTATTGTCTATGACTGTGCCGAAGTTAGATTTAAGTTTTAGTCGCGAACTGCTCACTGAAACATTGTACTTGCCTGTAAGGTAGTGAAATTCGAATCCTCAAGCAGCAACAAGATTTCAACAGTGGTAGAGTCACTACCACTTGACATTTGGCGAATGCGGAGATCCTGAGAACCAGTTGCAGCGTAGCGACCTAAGGTCACAGGTCAAAACATATGTGCTACTTGAGTCTGGAGTCAAAACTTACCATTAAGTGAACTGTGTGCTCGTTGGTCACCCGTAGTATATAAGAAAAAGTCGTCAGTATAGGGTTATTATAGGGCTGCTATATGGTCGCTATGGGATTGATACCAGGGTATCTTTCTTATTACTAACCCGCGTAATGCCTGATTATATTGTTTTGGTAGCTTTGTTAAAATTAACCGAAAAATAATAAATAAACAAAAAAAATAATAAAAAAACTTATTTGCCTAAAATATACATAACATCGAAACAAAAGATAAACATGTTGGATAATAAACAAGAATTAAATTTAAAAAATACTGAAAGTAAAATCAATAAATGTAGAGAGAGCAAATAACGGCAAAAAGTTAATAAGCTCAGCTAACTTTGAGAAAACTTCTCAAAGCTGATTTTCAGCTTAAATAAGCCAACGTCGAGGAAGTAACACTCAAATTGAATCAGGTGTATACGAGACTCACTAGCTCAGTAGGTAAGAGCGTCGATATAAACTTGTTGAACATCGGAGGTCGGTGGTTCAAATCCTCCACGAGTCAATCTACTTTCGTTTTTATAACAACGTTTGTGCTTACTCTACTAATGGTGTAATTATCAGAATATTTAATTTACAAAAAGGTGCAGATTCTCTTAATAATTAAAAATGATTATAATCAAAATCTTATAATACTAAATCACAATTTAAATGCTCTCTTCTATCTCTGATCTAGATTGAAGTCCTCCCGATTGATTACGGTGACCAGACAGTAACGAACTAACTATTAGGTCTAAAAAAGAAGGAAAATAACTTTTTATTATTGAAAATAAACTTCTCAGTATCACCTAAAGATTGGCTGGAAGAAATTTGGTTCCTATTTCTCTTTGCTTGTATTAATTTTATATATATAATATATTTAATATTAAATTTAAGTATAAGTTTCTAGATTATATAAAAATATTATTTTGAGTTTCTCGTACAGTCAACAATTGTAATCCAGTCGTTGTACAGCCTCACGATGTCACTCCCGTAGAACTATGTAGCACGTAGAACAGTGTGGCGTAGAGTCTGTGGAGATTTGTTCTTTTTTTTTTCATTCATACAACAATTCATTCAATCTTTCGCTACAGTCAGTTCCATTAGATTCTTTCGGAAGAGTAAGCACACCACACCCAACCACATGATCCTCGTTTTTTTTTTAATTATATCTGACTGGCACTGCCTGACTTCTTAGAAGATTTTGGGAATTTTTCTATATCGAGTGAAATTGATCACGGGTTTGACATATTATTATATACCTACATTTAATATATATCAATAGTAAATATATAGCATGATGATGGTCGATCTCCTCACTTACTACAAGTTAGGCCACGGTGGAGCCATTGGCTTTAGCTGCCAAGCGTATTAAAAATATATCTCTGAGGTCGTCGCGGCTCACAATTTGCACGATCGTTTCTTTTCGTATGGAAAAAGCATCCTGTGAGTCAAGGCGATTTAGGTTAAATCTCGGGCAATCAGTAAGAATATGCTCTATAGTTTCAGCACTTGTGTTGTTACAAACACAGGATAGACGGGATGCGAGGTTAAATCTAAACAAATACGCTTTTGTGCCGCCGTGTCCCGTGAAAAACTGCGTACAAATATTTTTATGATGCATGCTCCTAAAGATGCGATGTGCCAATCTTACATCTTTAAAAACATCTTGATTGTTGAGGAGCATGTCAAACCTTTGTTGCCAATTGTTTGAATTGTGATTTGTGAAGTTCCCCCCAGCTGTTTCCCTCGCATCAGAGAGCGTATTTCGACTGCAAGTGGATGAAGAGATACTGGGTCACACAAACATTGAAGGGCCAAAAAGGAGTTGCTCAAAATTACTGGCCTATTGAAGTTCTTGGGCCTTACATTAATGAGATCCAGTGCCCTCCGAATAGCTGCCAGCTCTGCCTGGAAAATGCTACAATATCAAGCGAGGTTGAGGTTAGAGTGACTCTTTTCCTCATCATTGGTCCAAACTGTCACCGTCGCATCAACTCCTCCGTCTAGCTGGCTTCCATCGGTATAAATTAGAGTTTGGTCCTTATCAAACGATCATCTAGGGTTCATATTTCCAAGAACTTTATTGGGTCACGGCAAGTTGGATGGGGGAGCTGGTAAGGTTAGCTAAACGTTCGAGCATCCTTCCAGGCAGTCCCGGCAGCTCCCCACCTCGCCTTTCCAGGTACAACTTCAACTACTCCTCGGCTCGGAGGTCCAGAAGTATTATTCCAGCTAAACTCGTGGATGCGATGGTGGAAGTAGTTGGATGTGCTTAAGCGATCTGGATAGTGAAGTTCTTGTTATTCTATCTAAAATATAACATCGGTGATTTTGTTTGTTGATCTAGCTTCCGCCTAGACGTTAGCAGCGTAAAGGATCGTCCGTTCCACCACCGCAGTATAAATAGTGCTGAGAACATCACTATTGAGACCCCAATGAGCACTAGCTGTTCTGGATACAGCCTTGAAGATTTTAGCAGCCTTGGTGTACCGGTCAGAGATGTGTTTGTTAAATTTAATCTTTTTCCAGTATCAGGCCCAGAACTTTAAGGATGCCCATGAGGGGGATTTCTGTCCCTTCAAAAATTACTTGCGGCAGTTGGAATTTGAGCTTATTTGTGATGAGTACGGCTTGGGTTTTATGGGCTGCAAAGCGTAATTTATTGGCCCCCATCCAGAAAAGTTTTCCAGGGCTTCGGACGCAACTCGCTCTAGTTCATAGGTACTGGTTTCTGAAGCAACAATAAATATATCATTCGCATACGCTGTGAACTTCCGGCTCTTCAGCTTTTTGGAGCAGCGGGTCCAGCTGGACGTTCCATAGAAGAGGTCCGCAAATTGCTGCCCTTGGATGCATCCTTTATTTGTTTCTTGTACTACACAGGCACCAGCATAGGGTAGTACCACTGCCCTGTTGGAAAGGTAGCATGATCCACGTTAACAATGTCCTGCGTGTTCTGCTGTACCTACTCTAAACTGCTCAATTATGCTAAGAGAAATTTAGTTGTATGCTCGCTGGGTTTATCCACCATGTTTATTTTTATAATTGAATTCAAGATCTTAAAGCATCAGTGATTTTAGTAGTACGTTCACCAAAATTCTGAAAGATAAATACAAATAAGCTTCGTGTTTATGTGTTTCGAACTGTGGACCTTAGAATTGAATATAGTATCACTGAGAAGTTGACAAACCTGCAGCACTTTGCTTTTATATGGAAAAAAAACAAAGCACTATATGTGGGTCCTAATTTTCACTTTTATACAACTAGTGGTAATGATAGTCACATAAAAAATAGCTCATTTTAAAAAATATAACATGATTGGTGCAGATTTACTTATTATAGTGGATCCGAACAATTGACACGAAATATGGGTTTTTTATTTTCATTTATTTCGTTATTTGTGGTTATTCATGGTAATTATAGTCACTACAGTTTATGTAATAAACCACACAACTCCAGAATCGTCTTGACATTAAACACCGCATTACGACACTTGGTTTTGTATATCGGTAATCGTTTTCGGGATTGGGCCTTCGACCGATATTACTCCACATGTATTACATCAGACTAGAGGAAGACAAGTGAGTGCTTCTATGATTGCGTAAATGCTTCACGTTATTACCAGATGATTTCAAAAATGTCATCTAGAAACAACCAAAACATATTGACCAAGACAACGTCATGTTGGAGCATATGTTTCTTCCTCTAGACTTTTTATCGTGTTTTTGCTTGACTTTCTACTAGTTTCTCTGCCAATCGGTCCTTTTCTTAACGTTCTCGCCTTATTGGGAACGACGTGACAGAGGTTTCGGCTGCTTCGGTGTCTTTAGCTATCCCCGTAGTACAACCTTTACTTCGTTAATTTGTACATCACTTCAGAATTTAATCCTCTTCATCTCGTTGGTTGGCAATCAAGCATCGTGCGCTTTACGCAAAATTTCCTATCATGCACAACTACTCTGTGGAATCAGCTGCTGCCAGTGCTTTTTCCGAATCGATACGATTAAGTGACCTTCAAGAAAAGAGTCTTCACCTTTCTGTAAACCCAGCATTGCGTATGTTCATGGGAGGCGGTCAGTTACCATCGGTTGAGCTGATTGCGAGTTATCAATTATTCTATAAAAAAACTTATGGCATGGTCGAGTCTATTTAATAAATAATAAATAATTAATAAAGAATGTTATTAACATGCCTAACATTACCGTTACCTACTCCAACTAAACTTAAAGCTCTTGTGCGTTTATTTAGTGTTCACGATAATACTCGAATGGTGGATCCGAATCTACGACGTTAAGTTTAGCAAACAATAGTCTAACCATTAGACTATTCACGTTTATTAATTAATGGTTATGATAGTGAGAGTCAATTTAAGGAATTTTACTCTTCGGAAAATCCAATAAGTAATATCAAGGACTTATTAGGTCTCATTTGATTTTTATTAGATATTGTTTTATATAGACTTGTTTTTCTTTTTTACTTGTTTAATAAAAGTAAAGTTAAACTTTTTACGAGTTAGGTGGCTACGGCCTTTATCTTTCTTATGTTTTTATTTAAAATCGTTAAGTGCGGTGCAGTGACTGCGGTCCCCACACATCTACATTGATTCCTATTTCACCGAATCGAGTTCTAATGAGCATTAAGGTTTTCGTTTTTATTTATTAACCACACAAAACACAGAAGTGTTATTCTACTATTTCATGCTAGTACTATGCACTATGATGGCGAGCTTTTTCCCTGGTCGAGCTGAAATCCAGCATCAGCGCGGCTCTATCATTATTATAAAACTAAACTTACTTCACAAATAACGTCATGACATTAGTTAGGAGGCATTTCAGGGCACAGTTGCCGAGACTCACCCGGTTCTTTTGTGTTGAAGCCTATGTGATGAAAGTGTTTGAGTATAGCGAATTAAGATTTACTTTTTAGTTTAGTATTTACTTATTGAAACATTGTATTTGATATTCAAATCATAGCAGAAACAACTTTTCAACATTGGTAGGGGCACGAGGCACCTTGTGCTGCATGGGTGAGTCGGCTCGAACATCATGAATTGGTTGCATGACGCAGATTTGCTTCCTTTAGTGATTGCAGAGATCCGTAGACCCGTAGAACAACATATGTGCTACTTGAATCTTTGTTAAGTACGATTGATATTTAAGGTCTGCAGTCATAACTTCCCATCTCGTGAAATGGACTGTGTGCTCGTTGGTCACCCGGAGTTGACAAGAACAAATAGTAAGCATAGGGTTATTATAGGGTTGCACTAAGGTCGTTATAGGATTGTAGCCAGGCCTCACTGTAAAACTGACGTCTAAGCAACTAATTTGTCACCACTTTTTTGTATGTTTGTAATTTCCAACCCACGTAATTTGAATGCAATGTTTTTGTTGTTCTGTAAAAATGAATTAAAAAAAGCCAATGACGTCAAATTCAATGTTGAGGAACTGACGCTAAAATTGAATTTCGTGGACACAAGACTCGTTAGCTCAGTTGGTTAGAGCGCCGATATTAACGTAAGTTGAATATCGAAGGTCGGAGGTTCAAATCCTTCACGAGTCATTCCTTTTTTCCATTTTTTACAACTTTTTTGTTTACCCTAGTAATAGTTTACCACAGCACCATATTTAGAACCGTTTGAAACCATATTTAGGTCATCAGATATTTAATATTCTGAATTAAGACTCGTTAGCTCACTGAGCTGAGAGCGCCTTGTTGAACATCGGAGGGCGGAGGTTCAAATCCTTTACCGGTCATTTCGTTTTTCCTTTTTTTGAACAGGTTTTGAGATTACTCATCTAAAAGTACTATTTCTACTATTTCAAACAAAAATGTTTCTTTAAAAAAGAAACCTAGCTATGATATTAACATGACTAACATCCCCGTTACCCACTCCAACTAAGCTTAAAGCTCTTGTGCGTTTATTTAGTGTTCACGATAATACTCGAATGGTGGATCCGAATCTACGACGTTAAGTTTAGCAAACAATAGTCTAACCATTAGACTATTCACGTTTATTAATTAATGGTTATGATAGTAAGAGTGAATTTAAGGAATTTTACTCTTCGGAAAATCCAATAAGTAATATCAAGGACTTATTAGGTCTCATTTGATTCTTATTAGATATTGTTTTATACATACTAGTTTTCTTTTTTACTTATTTAATAAAAGTAAAGTTAAACTTTTTACGAGTTAGGTGGCTACGGCCCTTATCTCTCTTATGCTTTTATTTAAAAACGTTAAGTCCAGTGCAGTGACTGCGGTCCGCACACATCTACATAGATTCCTATTTCGTCGAATCGAATTCTTATGAGCAGTAACGGGGTGTTCGTGTTTGTTTACTAACCACACAAAACACAGAAGTGTTATTCTACTATTTCATGCTAGTACTATGTACTATGATGGCGAGCTTTTTCCCTGGACGAGCCAACTCATTCATGTCGCAGCTATAATCCAGCATCAGCGCGGCTCTATCATTATTATAAAACTAAACTTACTTCACAAATAACGTCATGATATTAGTTAGGAGGCATTTCAGGGCACAATTGCCGAGACTCACCCGGTTCTTTTGTGTTGAAACCTATTGTTTGAGTATACCGAAGTCAGATTTACTGTTTAGTTTATTTGCTTATTGAAACATTGTATTTGATATTCAAATCCTAGCAGAAACAACTTTTTAACAGGCGTAGGGGCTCGAGCCATCTTGTGCTGCATGGGTAAGTCGGCTCGATCACCATGAATTGGCAACATGACGCATGATCCGTAGAACAACATATGTGCTTCTTGAATCTTTGTTATGGACGATCAATATTTAAGATCTGCAATCATAGCTTCCCATCTCGTGAAATTAACTGTGTGCTCGGGAGTTAATGAGAACAAGTAGTAAGCATAGGGTTATTATAGGGTTGCTCTGACGTTATGGGATTGTAGCCAGACCACACTGTAAAACTGACGTCTAAGCAACTAAGTTGTCACCACTTTTTGTATGTTTTAATTTCAAACCCACGTTATGTTTTTGTAGTTCTGTAAAAATAAATTAAAAAAAAGCCAATGACGTCAAGTTCAATGTGGAGGAACTGATGCTAAAATTGAATTTCGTGGTCACAAGACTCGTTAGCTCAGTTGGTTAGAGCGCCGATATTAACGTTAGTTGAATGTCGAAGGTCGGAGGTTCAAATCCTTCACGAGTCGTTCCTTTTTTCCATTTTTTAGAACTTTTTCTTTACCCTAGTAATAGTATAATTACCACAGCACCATATTTAGTACAGTTTAAAACCATATTTAGGTCATCAGATATTTAATATTCTGAATTAAGAGTCGTTAGCTCACTGAGCTGAGAGCGCCTTGTTGAACATCGGAGGGCGGAGGTTCAAATCCTTTACCTTTTTTTCAACTGGGTTTGAGATTATTCATCTAAAAGTACTTTTTCTACTATTTTAATCAAAAATGTTTGTTTAAAAAAGAATCCTAGCTATGATATATATGTTTTTGTAGTTCTGTAAAAATAAATTAAAAAAAGCCAATGACGTCAAGTTCAATGTGGAGGAACTGATGCTAAAATTGAATATTGTGGACACAAGACTCGTTAGCTCAGTTGGTTAGAGCGCCGATATTAACGTAAGTTGAATGTCGAAGGTCGGAGGTTCAAATCCTTCACGAGTCGTTCCTTTTTTCCATTTTTTAGAACTTTTTCTTTACCCTAGTAATAGTATAATTACCACAGCACCATATTTAGTACAGTTTAAAACCATATTTAGGTCATCAGATATTTAATATTCTGAATTAAGACTCGTTAGCTCACTGAGCTGAGAGCGCCTTGTTGAACATCGGAGGGCGGAGGTTCAAATCCTTTACCTTTTTTTCAACTGGGTTTGAGATTACTCATCTAAAAGTACTTTTTCTACTATTTTAATCAAAAATGTTTGTTTAAAAAAGAATCCTAGCTATGATATTAACATGACTAAAATTTCAATGTGGAGGAACTGATGCTAAAGTTGAATATTGTGGACACAAGACTCGTTAGCTCAGTTGGTTAGAGCGCCGATATTAACGTAAGTTGAATGTCGAAGGTCGGAGGTTCAAATCCTTCACGAGTCATTCCTTTTTTCCATTTTTATCAACTTTTTTGTTTACCCTAGTAATAGTATAATCACCACATTACCATATTTAGTACATTTTAACACCATATTTTGGTCATCAGATATTAACCAACTAATTATATATATTAATTATATGGTACCTATAGTATTTTGAAAGTAACAATAAACTTTTCTTTATCACACAAAGGTTGACTGAAAGAAATAATTTAAGTTGATGAGTCCACTATAAATAGTGTTTTTTTTTAGTGAATAAACATTACTAATGTTTATTCACTCATTCATTCTTTCATAAAATAGTTATGAAGCTATAAATGCATTTACTAGGACAGTTTGTGTGTACTAAAATTTTTGGTCCAAGCAAACGTCCACTCAGAACTGCAGTCGCTTTTAAAAATTTTCTCTTCTAACTAAATAATTCTAACGTAAAGTTTGGTGACACGTCCTAGCAAACTAAAGTTGTTTGTAATGAACTCGCGTAGCATGACGTAGCTCGTAGAAGATTGTAGTGTAGAGTTTCGCCGTAGAGTTTCGGTCATTATCACAATTCATTTATTTTTTCGCTTCGGTTAGCTCCATAGGTTCTTTTGGACTAGTGATCATACCACACTCAGCTACTTACTCCATATTGAATATATCCTGCCTATTCTTCTATATACACTTAATACACTTAACTTATTAGTCACCAAAAATGGAGTACCGGAGATCTTGATATAATTTCCGAGTAACTCGCAAGACCTTTTGTTATGTTAAGTTGAAACTACTCACTTGTGCTACGAGAAGGTAAGGTGTATCCTGGCTGGATTCGTCTCATGAGAGAGTTTGTGTATGCTGAAAGGTCATGTTAAGCTTTTCCTTCTATAGTATGTCTAGCATAGTTTCACTTAAAATGTTCATTTATTAATTTTCTAAAAGCCCTTTATAATACTCCTCGTAAATGTGATCTGAAAGCTTTTTTTTGTCTTTTATCCGGTGTACGAGGAACCTTCAATTTACGCTCAGGGCAGACTTAGCCGTAACTATATTCATAAACACATACCCGCACTTCACGCCCTCTGCTGTTGTGAGAATCTTTCCGCATCCTAGATATTTTACAGTTTGATGCCCATTTTCGTTCAGTTGTTCGGTTTCAAAACTGGTTCAATAGATGGCGTCTGATTCTTGGTTAGATGACAACAATATTTGAATATCATGAATTTTGGTTTGGGCCTTCGTTCAACCTTATATTCTATATGCTGCTGTGTTTTTGCGTACGTTTATTAACATTACATTAAGTATGTCATCTGGCAATAACCAAGAGGACATCAAGTTTCTTCTATGATGGCAAATATACCCAGCCACATTCTTCAATATTACTATGCAAATATTTAAATCAATATCTTAAAACATGTGTCAAACATGTACATGCAAACAATTTCGCACACATTTGATAATCCGATCGTCTTCGCTTCTTTATCCTTAGTTCATTAATTACATATTTTCGTTTTCTGTTTATAGCAGGAAATTTCGTGTAATATAGTAATATTATAAAGGAACTTGCTAATTATCTTTTGTGTACGTGGTTTCCAATATATTACTCTTATTAAGATCCTCTTTTACTTTCTTATTGCTAGAGCACTGTTATAAGTAAACTGAAAAATAAGTTGATGAAGTCAAGTCCAGTGTAAAGCAACTGACGCTAAAATTAAGTCACACGACTCGTTAGCTCAGTTGGTTAGAGCGCCGATTTAAACGTATGTTGAACATCGAAGGTCGGAGGTTCAAATCCTTCACGAGTCATCCTTTTTTTCTTTTTATTTAACAAGATTTAAGATTACCTTACTTTTTACTTACTATTTATTCTATTTTAAATAAAAATAACCCAAGTTTCGATATTAACATTAATAATATTCTTGTTAGCCACACCAGCTTAGCTTAAAGCGCTTGTTTTATTTAAGGTTTATGAAAAAATCAAATCGCGTTACAAAACTGTAAAATTCGCAAACCGATCCTTAAACCCTATAGCTCTTACTAATTCAAGGTTATTGTAGTAATTTAAGTCCAATTAAATATTAGCTACGTTATTAGTTAGATAAAGAACTAAGTTTAGAAAATTAGAGCCTTAAGAGTGTTAAACAAAATTCAAGATACGCCGTGCTAACACTCCTGAGGACTGAAATCAAGTACTTCGTTTCCTGTAATGGGCGCAGTACCAATAACCTGTACCTTGGTCTGCAGATCTCTACACTAAATAAAACAACGCAGCTTCATTCTGCTATTTATTTATACTGTAGTGATCCGAAGGCTTTTATTGTTTTTAGTCTGTATTTTATGGACTAGCATTCAATATGTACTCTTAGTTATAGAGTAAAAAAAAGGAAAAAAAAAGAAAAAAAGAAATTATGTAATAGTTTGTGATAGTATTCCAGCCTATCAATTACAACAAACTGAGATGATTAAATACAATTTACTATCTTTTCAAGGTTCCGTAGCCAATGGCAAACGCCCTATAATTTCCATCTACCTTTCCATCTACCCATCTCCGTCCATCCATCCGTATGTCCGAGCCGTTTTACGTGGAGACTACCAATAGTACCCAGACTTCACTGTGAATTTTGGCATTTATACATTTTCTATGAATGTATATAAATGTAAAATAAGAAAAGGAAAATAGCAGACTATATAATAATAATAATCAGAGTGTAAGTTCTCGTTTTGAATATCACGACACCCAAGGAAACCGAGATCGATACCCGGCGCCAGCACGAATGGAATTGTTAACTAAAATTTTAAGTATCGATTTACCACGTACTTGGCGATGGAGGAAACATCGTGAAGAGAACTGCATGTCTTAAGAAACAAATAATAAAAATATTTTGAAGACATGTGAAATCCTCCAATCCGCAGTGGAGCCGTCTTACCCTCTATAGGGAGGAGCGTTATGCCCAGCAGTGGGATTTATATATATAGGCCGACACTTTGCTTTCTCTGTACTACTCCATGCAATTGCCTAATGAATGGCAATGGAATTAACACAAACATCGCAATTCTCAACACAACAGCAGCTTGTACTACACTAACTCGGACTTAATGTATAAAAGTCGGTTGGAATTAATTAACTTATTTCTTTAGTAATTCCATTTTAATCACCTTCATTACATTTCTGTTACGTCTACTAGTGATAGTAGGATGGGTCTACTTGTCAAATGAATGTTTACATATACTAGTTGTGTAATTCATAAAAACTCATGAATGAAAAGGTAAATTGTTTATAAAAAACAATAAAGCGTCTTGAAATATGTATAAAAAGTTATATAATAAACTTGTCTAGATCGAGGACTCGTTCGTTAACGCTAACTACCCCTCAGTACCTCCTCGTAGACATTCTTCGTCGACCACTCGTTGGCCATACTCGTAGACTGTCCACGTAGAGGGCCTACGTCCCCTGCTCGACTCCTCAGTCTAAGTACGCCGGAATACAGGGCATCTTCCTATTCAGCTTTCCATCTCCACATGGGCAGCGAGTACCCCGAGTAAGAGATCGTCTCGTAGAGGTGTTTACATCGGCTACTAATCAACTAACAATTAGGAAGTCTACATAAAATCTTTTAACCACTTGGCCGTCCAAAGATTTTAAACTCATCAAAATACCATTTTTATATCTTCTTTTTCTGATAAATTACAAGAATTTTAAATTTTTAAATAGAGGTTTTAAGTAGAAGTAGTCAATTCTGAAGAATAATAAAAAATAAAAGGTAATTTCTTTGACACGTGACTTTTAATCTACTCTTTAAATTCAGTTACCATCTAAGTCGCAAACCTCTATTATTATTATTGTGATCATTTCTTTCAAGTTATGGTAAAATACAAATAAAACATTGAAACTTTTACAATCTGTCGTTATCAGTAAAGTGAGTAAACGTGATGACGTAAACACGTAAGCGACGCGATATCCACGGCGCTTAAGACCTTTTTGCTGCAGACTCAGCTTTAGCTATTGAATGCAGTATATGGAGTTGTCGCACAGCTGCAGTAGTGATTTGTCGCCGCAGAGAAGACATGCCTCATCATCCAGCCATAGAACTCTCTTTATGTGATGTTCGTTTTACTCCACTTAAAGTAAAAATATACAAAATCAATTGTCCCAAGTAGACTGGGAAGAGGTGCTACTACGCGACAATGTGGATGCTTCCGTCGAACAATTTTATATTATTCTTTACAATATTATTGAAACCTCCATACCTTTATACTACAGTATACCAACTAGATATCTTCGATGGTTTTCTAAAAGTCTTATAAAAATAGTTAAAAGAAAAAGAAGTTTCACAGAAGTTGGAAGAGTTATAAAAATCAATTATAAAACAAAAACAAAAAAAAACAAGAAATAAGACTATGATACATTTTCATTGCTCCAGCGTAGGCAAAAAATAGAGCAAGATATCTGGGATAAATATATAAGCAAATGTGAATAGTTTATAAAAATTATGTGGAGTTTTGCCCAAAATCTTAAGACGCGAAGTAGCATTCCAAATCAAATTCTAAAAGAGCAAGATTTAATTATTCAGTTTATAACTCATGTAACTCAGCACATTTGTTTGCCACCACTAATAAACCGAATTCGCATACCCTTTCATCTGTCCATATAACTCCTGAGGTTGTGCTTAAATATATCCTTCGAATAAATACCAACAAGGGCGCCGGTAGCGATAATAAACCATCTTTATTTGTAAAACGACACAAGACTCGTTAGCTCAGTAGGTGAGAGCGCCGATATAAACTTGTTGAACATCGGAGGGCGGGGGTTTCTTTTTGTTTTATCTAGGAGATTGTATTAAATATAATTTTTATTTATGCAATCCCTTGCCCTCACAACTTTTGTGCTTACCCTACTAATGGCGTAATCACCAGAAAATTTACTTTTACCCATTTTCTTAACAAGGTTTGAGGGTACTCATCTAAAAGTTCTATTTATACTATTTTAAACAAAAATATTTATTTAAAAAAGAATCCTAGCTAAGATATAAACGTAATTAATATTCTCGGTGACCACTCCAACTAAGCTGATTAATTCATTGTTAGGATAGTAATTTAATTTCTCATTGAATGTTAAATTGTTATGATTTTATAGAATATAAAAAAAAATAGAAAAAACTAATTTCAATGATTTCAAATATTATTACTGCTCGGAAAAGCCAATCGGTGACATTAAGGACTTGACCAGTTTTAAGAAGATATTGTTATAAATATTCTTGTTTTCGTTTTGTTATTATTTGTTTAATAAAAGTAAAGTTCACTCTGTGAAACCGACTTTTAAGCAACTTAGCAACATATACAATAAGATTACATTCTTATTTCTAACGCATGTAATGTCTGATTGCGTTGTTTCGGCAGTTTTATAAGAAGTTAAGCTCCTCTACCACTTAGAAACCTATGACGTCAAGAGGAAATTGTTTAGGAACCAAAGTTAAAATTGAACGATTCGAGTACGAGACTCGTTAGCTCAGTAGGTGAGAGCGTCGATATAAACATGTGTTGTACATCGGAGGGCGGAGGTTCAAATCCTTCACGGGTCAATCCTTTTTCCATTTTTTTTTTCAAGGAGATTGCATTATTTATTTTTTCCTAAAACAATCTCTTTGTCATTTAGAAGTAACTTCAGTTTTTTCATTTCAAGAATTAAAATATCAGTGATTTGATTAATACGTTCGCCGAAACGCTGAAAGGTAACGTTCTATCTATATCTGTCTAGTCGGTCTAGCTTAGTTTCAATAAGTACAAACTCCAGGAAGATAACTTAATAATATAAATTTCAGAATAAAATATTGGAAATGTTATATATATACCATCCAATCATATTATTTTTACTTATTAAATGAAAAGAATAAAACGGAGCCTGTCGGATTTCACAATATCTCACAATCTATCTGACGATAAAAGTGTCCGTTAGCTCCCCACGGATATCATCAATGTTAAACAGTGGTAGAGCTAAACTGAAGTTAATTTCTATCTCCAGAATGAATGGCTCGACCGGGGTAGGACCCTCACAGAATGCCAGTGTAAAATAGCAGCATAATACTGCTATGTTTCGTCTGGTGAGTGCAGGGATCCGGAACCTTTATTACTGATGACGAGGCATTCCATCTCAGACATCAAGGGTGACAACGCATCTGCATTATAATTCCTTGTCAAGGATGACTTTAGATGTCATGGGCCGCAGGAATCACTTACCATCAGATGAACTGTGCGTGTTGTTACTTTTAATGTAATATAAAATAAATCATCAGTCCTTCGTTATAAATCAACGCATCTCTTTGTTACCTAACGACTCAGTTGGAAAGCACTTACAACCAAGTATCCAATTATAGAGTTAGTAACCCAATTATTACAATACCCTAATTCTATACGTATGAAAATGCCTGTTATCATGTTGCATTCGCGCCGACTATTACCACCTACGATCTCTCATACATCAGCGGAGACTCTTGGAGGAGGAGCATGGCCATGTGGGCTACAAAAGCAAACACTCGATAGCACCACCTTCCTAGCTGTCAGTCATTCGTCCCGTCATTACTCCACATCCTCTGTCGACTACACTTCGGTCGTGGCAAGCAGCCTAATAAGAGACTGCCTCGCGCTACGCGACTTCACTTCGGCAGGAGAGACGGTACTTCACACCATCACCACTCACGACCCCCGAATACCACCTGGCCCGTCATAGACCAGTCTGGAGTGGGTTCCTCTTTGCTTCACCCTGAAATTCGTAGCTGACGTAATGCAACCAGATCGGGCGCTCTTAATACTCCATCTAGAATGACAATACAACATGCACCTTCATTGTTCATTGATGATGGATGTTGTTAGGCCTACAAACATTTTTAGCAGGCAAATAGTGTGCTCTTTTGTCACCATTATGACTTAGGACTACGCAAAGTTTCAACAGTAAGCTGCACTTTCAAAGGGTTTGAAATGCAGTATTAGTCAGATTAAATAACCAACCTAATTATAGTACCAAAGTTTAATCGCGACGTCTTACATTATAAGTAGAATTTAACGAGGAATAAGTTTGCGTGAGAAATTGAACACACTTGAATATCTTTATGACTATATTGCAAGAAAGATTGTACAGTGCAACTAGTTTCCAGCTAGACAATGAATTGACTTGAGTGAAATAGCAGGATAATGTTGCTGTGTTTGGTATGATGAAGGGTCAGCCCCAATAGAGTGACAACACATATACATCATGAATCATTCTTGTGGATGTATGGAGATGTCACTGGGCGCAGGCACCACTCGCGGTCGAGTACACCGTGTTGGTCATAGACAAATACTAGTAATTGCACTGAGCGTATAAATGTTAGGTTTTAAGTCTTATTACGTTATAAGAAACTTATACAGTAATTGTATTAAGTTAAGGAACGTTTACTTTATTTTATTTTATTATAATTAAGAACATCTAGTATACCGTAAGACGTGGTGAATAGAAACGACGGAGTGAGTCGATACAATGGAATCAAGACACTTTTATACTCTGTCTGCTCTCAAACAATGACATCCTTAGCAACGTAGTCTAATGCATCCTGCTTCAACTGCTGTTACCAACTTCCTTTTAATATTTATAGCTCTTATGCAGGTATATGTATATGACAAAAATAATTAAAACAATATATATTTATTTGTATAATTACATATGTATATGTAATAAAATACTAAAGGTTAGTAATCGTTAATAATCTAATAGTTAGTAATCATAGATCCAAACAGTACGTTCTAGTACACTTAGTACACTTGTGTTTAAATGTGTATAACGCCATCTACCGTGTGAGTCTCCAAACAGCTCAAAAATGTTTAGGGTGCAGGAAGTTTTAAGCGACAGCCGATGGCGTTAAACGCGTCAAATATATTTGCCTTTGAATACAATGGCCGAAGCGATCTTTTCTTAAATCTTCCGGGAGTTTGAATTTATTGAAACTAAGCTAGACCGACTAGACAGATATAGATAGAGCGTTACCTTTCAGCATTTCGGCGAACGTGTTAATCAAATCGCTGATATTTTAATTCTTGAAATGAAAAAACTGAAGTTACTTCTAAATGACAAACAATCTTTAAGAAAAAATAAATAATACAATCTCCTTGACAAAACAAAAATGGAAAAAAGGATTGACCCGTGAAGGATTTGAACCTCCGCCCTCCGATGTTCAACACATGTTTATATCGACGCTCTCACCTACTGAGCTAACGAGTCTCGTACTCGAATCGTTCAATTTTAACTTTGGTTCCTAAACAATTTCCTCTTGACGTCATAGGTTTCTAAGTGGTAGAGGAGCTTAACTTCTTATAGAGCTGCCGAAACAACGCAATCAGACATTACGTGCGTTAGAAATAAGAACGTAATCTTATTGTATATGTTGCTAAGTGGCTTAAAAGTCGGTTTCACAGAGTGAACTTTACTTTTATTAAACAAATAATAAACGATTACAAGAATATTTATAACAATATCTTCTTAAAACTGGTCAAGTCCTTAATGTCACCGATTGGCTTTTTCGAGCAGTAATAATATTTGAAATCATTGAAATTAGTTTTTTCTATATTTTTTTATATTCTATAAAATCATAACAATTTAACATTCAATTTTAAAGAAAAAGAAAAATTAAATTACTATCCTAACAATGAATTAATCAGCTTAGTTGGAGTGGTCACCGAGAGTATTAATTACGTTTATATCTTAGCTAGGATTCTTCTTTAAATAAATATTTTTGTTTGATATAGTATAAATAGAACTTTTAGATGAGTACCCTCAAACCTTGTTAAGAAAATGGGTAAAAGTAAATTTTCTGGTGATTACGACATTAGTAGGGTAAGCACAAAAGTTGTGAGGGCAAGGGATTGCATAAATAAAAATTATATTTAATACAATCTCCTAGATAAAACAAAAAGAAACCCCCGCCCTCCGATGTTCAACAAGTTTATATCGGCGCTCTCACCTACTGAGCTAACGAGTCTTGTGTCTTTGTGTTAAATTTTAGCGTCAGTTCCTCAACATTGAACTTAACGTTATTGGGTTGTTTTTTATTTATTTTTACAGAACTACAAAAACATTGCATTCACATTTCGTGAGTTTGAAATTACAAAAATACACAGTATCTTAATAAAAGTGTTGTATTTGAAAACAATTCACATAAAAAATGGCAGAAGTTGAACATTTGTATACGAATATAATTAGAAAACTCCTTTACAATATTATATTACTTTGTAGTATATTTGCCTTCATAGAAGAAACTTGATGTCTTCCTGGTAATATCTACATACATCTTCTGTTAATCAATAATATATATTTTATTATTAATCAATATCTTCTTAATATTACCAGACGACATAGGTCATGTAATATACTGTAAATAAACATATGCACGAAAACCTAAATTCGTGATATACAAATATTGTTGGACTAACCCAGGACCAAATATACGTAGTTCCCAAGTTCTCTAACCACTACATCAAGGGGCCGTATAGCATGAGCTTGATAGCACTCTAGGAAATGGTAGGAACATCGACTTGTTTACGTTGGGATGGCAAGAGAACGAGTATACAGTTCACCTAATCGTAAGTTATTATGTGGTAGAGCCACACTGCCGCTAGTTTGTAACTGTAACACGAAGAGGCAGATCGACCAGAATCGTATCCTCGTGGAATACAAGCGTCAAATAGCAGCATATCGCTGCTGTGTTACGAATGGCAAGAACAGGGATGGTGAGACGCCCAGGCGAACATTGTGTTAGTTTGTCACTACTTGCATATAAATATACTGGTATATATTTTCTCAATTTATTCAAGTACTCATAGTAATGAGGTATCATTTTAAAAAAATAACTCAGCGAGCCTCCCACTCACGAGTCTTATTAGATAAAGCTGTAAAGGTCTCACACGTACAAAATATTCAAAACATTAGTTTTCATTATATTATACAATAAGTTACAGACGCGTGCAAATGACGTTGCACGTCAAAATCGCTACGGTCCTCTATCAGGGTTTCCCCTGACTTCGACCTGACCAGGCATAGTTCACAAGACTCGTTAACTCAGTTGGTTAGAGCGCCGATATTAACGCAAGTTGAATATCCAAGGTCGGAGGTTCAAATCCTTCATGAGTTGTTCCTATTTTCCTTTTTTCGTAGAGTTTTGTGATTTCCCTGCCATTAGTTCTCAAGACTATTTTTAAGAAAAATATTTGTTTAAAAATAAATAACAATAAATACACTACCTACGATATTACCAGTGTGTTATATGTGACCACTCCAAATAAGCGTAAAATGTATATTTTTTTAATTTTTCTTAGGTGAACTACGATAGTCGAATTTCGTAAAGGTTCATATCCACGACGTTAAGTTTCGCATACCGTACTCTAAACCATTAGCCTATTGACGCTTATTAATTCATTATCTTGGTAGTAATTTTTGTTCAATTAAACGTGTGCTATTCTGATGTTATCAGATATAAAAGGAAAGAGGGAAAAATGTATTTGAAGTGATTTTAAGGAATATCACTGCTCGAATAAGCAAACCAGTAATATTTTAGTACATATTATTTCAAATTTCCTTGTTTTTGTTTATTGTTATAAAAGTAAAGTTAATCTATTAATGCATTGTGTGACGACAATCCTTTAGAAATTTTCATTATTTTCTTATGAAACTAAACGTGACGAAAGAGCAGATAGTTCACACAATGACTGTCGAAGTAACGACTTTGTCCCATTCATCAATGTAATGAAAAGTCATCTGTGTGGAATTTAAACTCTTTGCAAATGCGATCTGAAACACTAATAACCTTTACCTAACCCTTCCTGTTTTTTAATTTTTTTCTTTAGTGGCAGTCATTCCATCATACATTTTGATGTACGAGGAATCTACAAAACCGTTATATCTAATTACATTAAATTCCACAGACAAACAAGTAAGACAAGTACGTTTAAAATGATAAAAACCGACGTCTTAGCCACAAAGTTATCACCGTCTTTTGTGTTAGTTGGTTCCAAATGTAATCAAAGTATCTTTCATATGTCTATTCCACATAATGTCCGATTGCAATGTTTAGGTAGCTCTGTCAAAATAAACCAAAACAAAAGCCAATGACGTCAAGTTCAATGTCGAGAAACTGACGCTAAAATTGAATTTTGTGAACACAAGACTCGTTAGCTCAGTTGGTTAGAGCGCCGATATTAACGTAAGTTGAATATCGAAGGTCGGAGGTTCAAATCCTTCACGAGTCGTTCCTTTTTTCCTTTTTTAACAACTTTTTTGTTTACCCTAGTAATAGTATAATCACCACAGCACCATATTTAGTACAGTTTAACACCATATTTTGGTCATCACATTTTACAAAGTAATTATAAAAGAAATGATTTTGTGACGAATTGAAAAATTTAATATTCTGAAGACATGACTAACATCCCCGTTACCTACTCCAACTAAGCTCAAAGCTCTTGTGCGTTTATTTAGTGTTCACGATAATACTCGAATGGTGGATCCGAATCTACGACGTTAAGTTTAGCAAACAATAGTCTAACCATTAGACTATTCACGTTTATTAATTAATGGTTATGATAGTAAGAGTGAATTTAAGGAATTTTACTCTTCGGAAAATCCAATAAGTAATATCAAGGACTTATTAGGTCTCATTTGATTTTTATTAGATATTGTTTTATATAGACTTGTTTTTCTTTTTTACTTATTTAATAAAAGTAAAGTTAAACTTTTTACGAGTTAGGTGGCTACGGCCCTTATCTCTCTTATGCTTTTATTTAAAAACGTTAAGTCCAGTGCAGTGACTGCGGTCCGCACACATCTACATAGATTGCTATTTCGTCGAATCGAATTCTTATGAGCAGTAACGGGTTTTCGTGTGTGTTTACTAACCACACAAAACACAGAAGTGTTATTCTACTATTTCATGCACTAGCATGCAAAAAGCTTGCTATCATAGTACATAGTACTAACTATGTACTATGATAGCAAGCTTTTTCCCTGGTCGAGCCAACCCATTCATGTCACTGCTAAAATCCAACATCAGCGCGGCTCTATCATTAACTTACATATATTTACTTTTTACTTACTATAAACTTACTTCACAAATAACGCCATGATATTAGTTAGGAGGCATTTCGGGGCACAATTGCCCAGACTCACCCGGTGCCTATGTGTTGAAACCTATGAGATGAATGTGTTTGAGTATACCGAAGTCAGATTTACTCTTTCATTTAGTATTTGCTTATTGAAACATTGTATTTGCTGGAAAGGTAGGGAAGTTCAAATCCTAGCAGAAACAAACTTTTTAACAGTGGTAGGGGCACGAGCCATCTTGTGCTGCATGCGTGAGTCGGCTCGATCACTATGAATTGGCAGCATGACGCAGATTTGCTTCCTTTAGTGATTGCAGAGATCCGTAGATCCGTAGAACAACATATGTGCTTCTTGAATCTTTGTTATGGATGATCGATATTTAAGTCTGTAGTAATCTGCAGTTAGAACTTCCCATCTCGTGAAATGTACTGTGTGCTCGTTGGTCACCTGGAGTTAATAAGAACAAGTAGTAAGCATAGGGTTATTATAGGGTTGCACTAAGGTCGTTATGGGACTGTACCCAGGCCACGCTGTAAAACTAACGTCTAAGCAACTAAGTTGTCACCACTTTTTGTATGTTTGTTATTTCAAACCCATGTTATGTGAATGCAATGTTTTTGTAGTTCTGTAAAAATAAATTAAAAAAAAGTCAATGACGTCAAGTTCAATGTTGAGGAACTGATGCTAAAATTGAATCATGTGCATACAAGACTCGTTAGCTCAGTAGGTAAGAGCGGTTCAAATCCTTCACGAGTCAATCGTTTTTCCTTTTTTTAACAACTTTTGTGCTTACTCTACTAATGGTGTAATCATCAGAATATTTAATTTACAAGAAGGTGCAGATTCTGTGAATAATTAAAAATGATTATAATCAAAATCTTATAATACAAAATCACAATTTAAATTCTCTCTATCTTCTATCACTGTTCTCGATTGAAGTCCTCCCGGTTGATTACGGTGACCAGACACTAACGAACTAACTATTACGTCTAAAAAAGAAGGAATAACTTTTTATTATGGAAAATAACAATAAACTTCTCTTTATCATCTAAAGTTTGGCTGGAATAAATCTGGTTCCTGTTTCTCTTCGCTTGTACAGTAAAATGTTTATTCATTCATTAATTCCTTTATAAAATTGTTATGAAAGATAGTAAACTACAATGATGATTAAACTCCAATAATGATTTCGAATAAATTTCGAGATTATATAAAAATATTATTTTGAGTTTCTCGTACAGTCAACAATTGTAATCCAGTCGTTGTACAGCCTCACAACTTCACTCCCGTAGAACTATGTAGCACGTAGAACAGTGTCGCGTAGAGTCTGTGGAGATTTGTTCATTACAACAATTCATTCAATCTTTCGCTACAGTCAGTTCCGTTAGATTCTTTCGGAAGAGTAAGCACACCACACCCAACCACATGATACACGTTTTCTTTTTTAATTATATCTGACTGGCCCTCCCTGACTACTTAGAAGATTTTGGGAATTTTTCTATATCGAGTGAAATTGATTACGGGTTTGACATATTATTATATACCTACATTTAATATATATTAATAGTAAATATATAGCATGATGATGGTCAATCTCCACACTTACTATAAGTTAGGCCACGGTGGAGCCATTGGCTTTAGCTGCCAAGCGTATTAAAAATGTACCTCTGAGGTCGTCGCGGCTCACAATTTGCACCATCGTTTCTTTTCATATGGAAAGGAGCATCCTGTGAGTCAAGGCGATTTAGGGTAAATCTCGGGCAATCAGTAAGAATATGCTCTATAGTTTCAGCACTTCGTTGTTACAAACACAGTATAGACGGGATGCGAGGTTAAATCTAAACAAATACGCTTTTGTGCCGCCGTGTCCCGTGAATAACTGCGTACAAATATTTGTATGATGCAAAGACGTAATGTGGCAATTTTACATCTTCAAAAACATCTTGATTGTTCAGGAGCATGCGTCAAACTGTTGTTGCCAATTGCCAATTGTTGAGTCCCTGATGGACCGCTTAGCATATGTCGTAAGCGGGAGCCCTCTTGGACATAAGAGCAGCCCGCTTCGCAAGTGCATCGGCTCGCTCATCCCGGGAAGGCCCGAGTGCGCCTTGATCCACGCCCATGAGAGGAATTTCCCCCCAACTGTATCCCTCGCATCAGAAAGCATATTTTAACTGCAAGTGGATGAAGGCACTTGGCGGTTAGTCTTGATGTAGCGGAGGCCTTCGATAGGGTTTGGCACAAAGCGCTTCTTTCAAAGCTTCCTGCCCATGGGCTTACCAAGAAATTATAAAAGTGAGTCCCCCGTTTTCTGTTAAACCATATTATCAAGGTCATAGTCGTCGGTGCATGCTCCAACCTCAAACCAGTGAATGCTGGTTTTCCACAAGTTGTGTGCTATCTCCTACCTTGTTTCTTTGCATATCAATGGTATATTGCAAATTAATTACTTTCGTTGCTATGCGGATGACAGCACAGGGTATGCATAATCAAGATCCCGAATAGAAATATTGGCACGGTTAGTATGACCGTGCCTATATTTTTCGAAACGTCAATGAGTGCCAGAACAAACTTGAGGGTGAATTGTAATACCCACGTGACTCGACCTCACCGTACATCGTACATCACGACAGAATTAAAAATTTCATCCTTGGCAATCCATCACTGTGTGCTTTACGCGAAATTTCACCAGTGGTGTCTACAACGAGAGGTATTTCAACTTAACAAGCTTTTTCGTTTTATATTATACTAAATTTTTTTTCCTTATGTTAAATATGTTGCATGTTTTCTTTATGTATTACGGCGCTGAGGGCTAAAATATGGGTTTTTTACCATAGATTGGCAAAGAAGTTTACTTTCTTGCGTATGTGGTGATGTAATGTATATTATATAATTTATGATACTAAGTTTCAAGTAATTTGTACATTATATGAAAATAGTCGTACATTATAAGAAAACAATAAAATTTATTTTTACTTTTTTTATTAAATATTTATTTTAAAGAGCTGTTAGTGACCTTAATTAACATCAGTGATAAGTTAAGTAAAAGTAAGCACACATATTTCATTTCAACGCTTCGCCGTCCATGGAGTCCTTAACCGTTCAACTTTACGAAAATGGCCAATAAGCTCGAAAATGTACGATACGAAAAGTATCCTACAACAGCAGAGAGCTTATAATTGCATATAAAGTACTGGTGTGTTTTTTTTTTAATTAATGTAAATATATTATTTGTCGGCCCAGAATGTCATTTGAACTTCGAATAAATATATTTAAAAAAGACCTCAAACTACAGATGAAAAAGCTTAGCACAACATCTAAACATTTCGACGGACTTGTTACAAAATTCGCTGATATTCCTAAACCTCTCTCGTGGTATAGATACACCCACTGAGGATACAATACAACTTCTCTTAGCATAAGTGAGAAGTTACGACTCAGCAAACGAAAGGTGTTAAGAATTATTTGAGAAAAATTTTGAAATGTCTGGTCTGGTACACACCATTTTACTGATGAAAAAGTAAAGTGTACGTATAGAAGAACAGGCTAGACGTTGTTAATGTGAAGCATGTATGTGGATGTTGTGTGGTTGCTTGTCCGACGTAACCTAAAGAAGCTAAAAATGAATGAATTGTAGTAATGAATAAATTCCATGGTCTCTACGTTACAATGTGCTACGTGCTACATAGTGCTACGAGAGCAAAAGCAATTTTTGGTTTTGTAATAATACAATAAATTATGACGAGGATGAAATTTTTTTTTGTTTGTTAAACTATACTAATAAACATTGTGATGATTAAATCATCACTAGATCAAATACAAAAGTTTTTATTAAATAATAAAAAAGGATGACTTGTGAGGGATTTGAACCTCCGACCTACGATGTTATATCGGCGCTCTAACCGACTGAGCTAACGAGTAGTGTGTCCACATTATTCAATTTTAACATCACCTTCTTGATAATTTTGGTTTCTTTGGAAAGAGTGACCGAAATATTGCAATTGAACATAACGTGCGTTAGAAATAAGAAAGATACTCTTATTATATTAGAACACAACTGACAGTACAAAAAGCTCTGTGGCTGAGTCGTTTCTTTCACAGAGAGGCAGAGTGGTCGTTAGTTCAACCAAAATTTAAAGTTTTTTTTAATTAACTAAGTCTATCAAATGAACACATATTTCAGCTAATTGTAAGTGACTAGCTAATCCAAATCCATTTTCAGCAAAGATTCAAGTTGCACGTTGCAGTTTTAAATCAGCTACAACATAAACGGTACCGGTGAAGGACCCCGCACTGCTTTATGAATGTGAGTGTCAACACTTGCAGGCATCACTTGATATCATATGACCTGTGTGCTCGCTTGTCACACTCACGCATTAAACATGAACACTGCGGCCCATACATCTACGTTATTTTCTGTAATAGCGTATCGAGTTATTACGTCAATATAAATATATTCTCTACCTCATCTCTACAATATATTAGCAGTGTGTAAGATACCCAAACTTTCATTCAAGACCTTTCATTACATTGTCCGCGCTCGTGTTGTCTATGAGTACGGTTTGTACGGAGTTGTCATTGAGCCGATGCTAATTTGCAAGTTTTTTCAGTCGTTCTGTTTGTTATACATTACAACTTTTTGTATATAATGTTCATATCATTTTAAATTAGGTATTTATATAAATCATCTAGTACCTTCTTGTTAATCATCTCGCGGCTTTTTCAATAATTTTGTATTTATAATCTTGCTTACTGTTATTTGGTTGTTCTTAAACGTTTCAAGATTTACCCTGCCGGCCAAAAGTTTAAGGCAGCAGCACATAAACAACATAATTATCCATCAATTGTAATAAAAAATTATTAAATATTCTATTGTTAGTATCGAATCTTTAAAGAAGTCATTCTTTTGTTTACTTTCAAGTTATTGGACAACAAACGTCTACTGTTTACAAACACCGACAAACGCTGCGCTAGAGCCAGGTGGTAGAGTCTTAATAATATTTCTATAATGTCCTCATTACTAATTACTTTGCTTTTGTTACGTATTGGTCAATAATTAGGATTATTTAGCTCCTGAAAACACGTGTTTCTGACTTATTATTACACGAGTTTACTTGGGTTTGTTCAAAACAATCTCAATTAGTCTAAACTTGTGATAAAATGGAAAAATCTCGATAAATTAGCAGTGAAGTGCGTTCTGCCATCGTTGTTTTACATAATGAAGGCAAATCCGAACGGGAGATTGCTTCACAACTGAAGTTATCGAAGACTTGTGTTCATGGCACAATAACTCCATACAGGTCTCCCTGTTGTCAAGATCGTCCACGCTCGGGAAGGCCGAGAGCTACCACGTCTAGTGAAGATAATTTAATTGTTGTTACCAGCAAGTGAAATAGATGCTTAACAGCACCAGAAATCCACGTTGGTGTAAACAAAACCCTAGTTAAACCTTAATCATTGACTACAGTAAAACGGCGACTGAGAGATGCGAAGTTGTATGGTCGCGTTGCCGTTCGAAAACCTCTGCTAAGGCCGCAAAACAAGAAAAAACGGATACAGTGGGCTGCTTGCCTATTGAGATTGGACTGAAGAACATTAAAAAAATGTGTTTTGGACCGATGAATTCAAGTTTGAACTATTCGGTTCAAAACTTAGAATTTACGCAGTGCCTAAGAAAAGATGATGTCAGATTGTGTAGTCAATCCCGTAGCAACCATATAGCCAATTATTTTATTACCTATAACAGATGGACATACTGTAACTACGTCTGGATCTCCGCAATCACCGAATGCCGAGCCGACCGCCCATGCTGCAGCAGTGGAGTGACTCTACCTCTGATGAAAACTTGTCTCTGCTGATGGATTCGAACTTCGTTACCTTTATAGCAAGTACAATGTTTTAATAATCAATTGTGCCGATAATCAAATACAATCTCTAAGGGTTTAAAACAAAAGCTGAAATATGTAGACAACACCGTGTGAGATGCGCTGAGACTTACGAAGAGGATTATTAATGTTATTGTAAAGGTGATTATTAGGAAAGTAAATTATAATTATTTTTGAAGTGAATTGAATAAATTTAGTTTCATCGTCGTTAATTTTTTTCCGTATTTATTATTTTTTTACGTAGCCTATTTGTTACCGTATTTAATCCCTTTTGGGAAAATTCGTTATTTTCGTGCCATGTATCTTCACTTATCCACACTCTAAGATTAAATTGCACATATCATTTACATATATTAGTTATAGTTTGGGTCCCAATATACTTCCCTGGGAATACCATAAGAGACAGTTAATGATGAGTACAGGCGGTAACAATATGAATTTTTTATATTAATACGAATGGCAAACGAATATACAGTTCAAATTATCTAAGTGGTAGAGCCACATAACAGCTAGTTAGTAGCTGGAACACGAAGAGGCAGAGGATCGACCGGAACCACACCCTTGTAAAATACAAGCGTCAAACTGCAGCATAACGCTGCTGGGTAAAGAATGATGTGAGCTGGGGGCCCGCTGAGTAGGGAGAAGACAATGCTACGAAGCTGGCACGGAGAGTGCTGCTGCACCAGCGCTGCACTCCGACCTTGTGGACGGAAAACGTCGACGACAACAGAGGGGGGCGATAATACGATCCGAGGGCCCCTCATAAGGAGGTACAAAACCTCGAGTTGGATAGCTATCTAAAGGGAGGGGACGCAGTTCCAGTAAGCAGTCTTCTGTTCCAGTAATCTTGTTCTCCAAATCTCTACACTAGATTTATTAATCACGGCAGCGTTATTCTGCTATTTATTAAGAAATGTGATCTGGAGGTTTTTATTGTTTTTAGATTTTATGAGTACTGTATTTTATGAGTACAACTGATATAAGTGATGCCTGCAAGTGTTGACACTCACATTTATAAAGCAGTGCGTGGGCCTTCACCGGTACCGTTTATATTGTAATTGGTAATACCTCGTGCCAACGCATCTGCAACTTGAATTTTTATTGAGAATGTATGTGGATGGGCTACAATCACTTACAATGAGGTGAAATGTGTGCAGTTTGAAAGCCTTAGTTATTTAAAAAAAAAACTTAACTCTTTACTATACGGTTAGTATAAGGATGCTATAGGGTTGCTATAGAAATGAAATAACTACTATTCTGTGAAACGGACGTCTTAACCGTGGAGCTCTTTATAATTGTAAGTTGTTTTCTAATATAATAAGAGTATTTTACTTATTTCTAACGCACGTAATGTCCGATTGCAATGTTTCTCAATGTGTCTCTTTTAAAATCAACCAAAAATGTTAAGAAGCTGATGTTAAAATTGAATAAAGTGAACACACGACTCGTTAGCTCAGTTGGTTAGAGCGCATATATAAACGTAAGCTGATTATCGCGCGATGTCGGGGGTTCAAATCCTTCACGAGTCATCCTTTTTTATCATTTTTTAAAAACTAGTATTTACCCTAGTAATGATTTAATCATCACAATGTTTATTTGTACAGTTTACAAGAGGGTTTACAGATTCATTATTTTTGCTTAAATGATTACTTATGTAAAATTAGGTGACCCCGAGATTTGCTCGCGCAGCATGATGTACCACGTAGAACTTGGTCAGGTAGAAACCATGCGATTTGTTAATTTTAAGATGTGTCGTTTACTAAGTAACTGTTCACTTGTGAAATGCAACAATAAGAAAAGTTATGTTGTATCCCCAGTGGGTGTATCTATACCACGAGAGGTTTAAGAATATCAGCGAATTTCGTAACAAGTCCGTCAAAATGTTTAGATGTTTCTAGTTTGAGGTCTTTTTTAAATATATTTTTTTGTCTTACTCGGTGTTCAATTTACATTCCGGACCGACAAAAATTATATTTACATTAATTAACACTTACAAGAACTTTATATGCAATTGAAGCCCTCTGCTGTTGTAGGATACTTTCGTATCCTAGTAATTTACTAGCTTATCAGCCTTTTCATAAAGTTGAACTGTGTTGGGACTCACTCTATAGATGGCGTCATGATCAAATTGTTTATCGGAGTGGAAATACTTTAACATTCAATTAATCATAGCTATGAAGTGGATTCGAAGCGTTGTTATGAAATATGCGCTATTAATTTCACTTAATTTATTACTGATGGTAATTAAGGTCACTTACAGCTCTCTTTAAAATAAATATATAGTAAAAATAGTAATAATAAATTTAATTTTTTTCTTATAAATGTAGAATTTGCTTGAAACTTAGTATGCGCGAATTACTTTAATGCTTCACATAAAAGTAATTATATCCGTAAGAAGAGGGTGAACGCGAGGGTGGTGGCGTGCGCTTAATTTACAAAAAAATCTTGTCGATCATGCACGACTTAGCCACAACTCAGCCGTTTGTATTGGGTTGTTTTAAAATATGTAATAAGAGTGTCTGATTGTGTTGTTTCTGCATCTCTGTTGTAAGTTAACCAAAATTGAGCTAATGAAGTAAGGGATAGTAAAGGAACTGACGCTTAAATTAAATATTGTACAAGAGAGACTCGTTCGCTCAGTAGGTAAGAGCGCCGATATAAACTTGTTGAACATCGGAGGGCGGGGGTTCAAATCCTTCACGAGTCAATCTTTTTTTGCTTTTTTTAACAAGGTTTGAGATAACCTTCCTTTTTACGCACTATTTATATTATTTTAAACAAAAATATTTATTTAAAAAAGGTTACTTACATTACTAATATTACCGTTAGCCACTCCAACTAAAGTAAAAAGTAAAAAAAACTTAGTTGGAGTGGTTCCGATTAATTCTTTGTAATGATATTAATTCCTCATTATATATTAAATTATTAGTTATTCAGATGTTATGAAATATAAACAAATCAGGAAAAAATAAGTTCGATAATTTCGGAAAAGCCAACAATGATGTTAACGACTTATTCGATTTTAAAAAGATATCTTTATTGTTTCCCTTAGGTATTTGTTTAATAAAAGTAAAGTTCACTCTGTGAAACCGACTTTTAAGCCTCTAAGCAACATATACAATAAGATAACATTCTTATTTCTAACGCACCCAATGTCTGTATGCGTTGCGTCAAATGTTTTCTTATGAAACTAAATATGACGAACGAGCAGACAGTCCACCTGACGGTAAATGAACACTGCGGCCCATACATCTACGTTATTTTCTGTAATAGCGTATCGAGTTATTACGTCAATATAAATATATTCTCTACCTCATCTCTACAATATATTAGCAGTGTGTAAGATACCCAAACTTTCATTCAAGACCTTTCATTACATTGTCCGCGCTCGTGTTGTCTATGAGTACGGTTTGTACAGAGTTGTCATTGAGCCGATGCTAACTTTGCAAGTTTTTTCAGTCGTTCTGTTTGTTACACATTACAACTTTTTGTATATAATGTTCATATCATTCTAAATTAGGTATTTATATAAATCATCTAGTACCTTCTTGTTAATCATCTCGCGGCTTTTTCAATAATTTTGTATTTATAATCTTGCTTACTGTTATTTGGTTGTTCTTAAACGTTTCAAGATTTACCCTGCCGGCCAAAAGTTTAAGGCAGCAGCACATAAACAACATAATTATCCATCAATTGTAATAAAAAATTATTAAATATTCTATTGTTAGTATCGAATAATTAAAGAAGTCATTCTTTTGTTTACTTTCAAGTTATTGGACAACAAACGTCTACTGTTTACAAACACCGACAAACGCTGCGCTAGAGCCAGGTGGTAGAGTCTTAATAATATTTCTATAATGTCCTCATTACTAATTACTTTGCTTTTGTTACGTATTGGTCAATAATTAGGTTTATTTAGCTCCTGAAAACACGTGTTTCTGACTTATTATTACCCGAGTTTACTTGGGTTTGTTCAAAACAATCTCAATTAGTCTAAACTTGTGATAAAATGGAAAAATCTCGAGAAATTAGCAGTGAACTGCGTTCTGCCATCGTTGTTTTACATAATGAAGGCAAATCCAAACGGGAGATTGCTTCACAACTGAAGTTATCGAAGACTTGTGTTCATGGCACAATAACTCCATACAGGTCTCCCTGTTGTCAAGATCGTCCACGCTCGGGAAGGCCGAGAGCTACCACGTCTAGTGAAGATAATTTAATTGTTGTTACCAGCAAGTGAAATAGATGCTTAACAGCACCAGAAATCCACGTTGAAGTAAACAAAACCCGAGTTAAACCTTAATCATTGACTACAGTAAAACGGCGACTGAGAGATGCGAAGTTGTATGGTCGCGTTGCCGTTCGAAAACCTCTGCTAAGGCCGCAAAACAAGAAAAAACGGATACAGTGGGCTGCTTGCCTATTGAGATTGGACTGAAGAACATTAAAAAAATGTGTTTTGGACCGATGAATTCAAGTTTGAACTATTCGGTTCAAAACTTAGAATTTACGCAGTGCCTAAGAAAAGATGATGTCAGATTGTGTAGTCCCAACAATCAAATATGGTGGTGGCTCAATTATGGTCTGGGGTTGCTTCAATTGAAGGAATTTTGAAAAAGTAACAGTACAAAAACATATTAGAACAAAATGCCGTTTCTTTCTTAGTATGGCGATAAATTGGAGATGGATTAATTTTCCAACAAGATAATGATCCAAAGATTAGCTCAAAACTATGAAGAGGATATTTACAAAGGAAAGAGGCACAAGGGGTGTTAAAAAACAGAGCCCGGATCTCAATCCCATTGAACTTTTGTGGGAAGAGCTTGATAGGAACGTCCGTAATCGTGGCTTATCCTCGCAAGAAGAAATGTGGAATGTTTTATGCGAAATTTGGAACAATATATCACAAGACACCATTAAAAAATTTATTGCCCATATGCCGAGACTTATTAAAAAAAATTCCGTCTATATTTGAAGCCGCAATTCAAAAGACAATCGGAGTTCTCCGTTTAACAGTACGATATACGAACATATGGCTGATGCCAAGCTTTTGAAGTGTCTGGGATATGACCGACGGCTCCAAACCTACTTTGTGCAAGGCGATCACTGCAATCCTATTTTCTTTAACATCCCATTCCATATTGTAATTTGAAAATGAACACGAAAAAATATGTGAAATGGCGCAAAATCAAAAGAAATTTTAAAAGTAATATACGTGTTCTAAATTCAAAATAATTGAAAAAGATTTTTTTTATGTAACGGTATTTATGGCCAGACTAGTTATAATTTTTTCATATGGTTTTACCAGTTGATGTAGTCACCAAACACCAAAGCTCTTCGCCTTTTATCTAATTGCGATGCATATGTTCCTATTAACTCATTTACATTCGTTTTTGGCGACTTGTATAATATTGCTATATTTAGACTATATTTTTCTAAGTGTATTCTAAAATACTCGTCGTCACATCTATTGCGTAATTCCGATTCCTTCATACTTTAGGGTAATGTGCACATAGGCTGCTACGCCCCTTTCCATAGGATTACAATAACTTTCAACAATTCGGTATTTGTAATTGCCTTGCCTCTAAGTCAGATTTAATCAGGTATATAATATATATATATATATATTTATTTATATATATATATATATATATATATATATATATATATATATATATATATATATATATATATATACTAATGTCCCCATAGTTTGTATCGTGCAGATTAGGATATCTAATTTGTTACTTTTTAGCTCAACTTCTAACATTCGTATTCTTATTTCCATGTGTAAATTTTCGGTATTGTTTGCTTTTTTGGTAATTTTTGATATATTCATACGTCGTTATATCGTTTTTTGATTTTATAATTTAGGGACTACCTTTTACATATTTTATAAATATATATTTTTTCTCCATTTTGTTTCTTGATAACGTAATAATTTAGCACGGAGTTGCTCTTGTTGTAGTGTAGTTTGGTCCTAGTAAATGTGAACTTGACCTTACTAACAAACTTAAAACATGGTTTAAGTGATCCTTTTTTTTGGAGATATACCAAGCCTGATTGTTCTGCATGGATTCGGATGATCCGGGTACACGGTTTTGATTAAATGCATAACTTTGTTTATGTCATGTACGTATCGAGTGGTCTTATTTGAGTCATTTAATTCAATTATACCCACTAACACGACATTTTTCTCGTAGTCACAGCGGTCTTGCTTCCTGGATAGTTTTTTGGTAACAAGACGACAGCGGATTTGTAGACAAAGCGGACTCTGCGTGATGTTTGAAGTGAAGTTTTGAAACCACAACTTGATGTTGCGTCATTGTTTTGTATCTATGTAGTGTTTCGCGGCTTAAAATCCTTTATATGTTGTTCAAATCCTTCACGAGTCATTCCTTTTTTTTCCATGTTTTTAACAAGGTTTCGTAATTTCCCTACTGTTAATTGTACTGAGACTATTTTTAAGAAAAAATATTATATTGTTATATATATATTGCGTATTCGAACCCTGGACCTTAAGTTTCGCAAACCGTGGTTTAGCCATTAGGCTGTTGAAGCATATTCATTCATTGTCATGATAGTAATGTTAGTCCAATTCAGATATTATCAGATACATAAAGAAAACTAGGAGATACTATTTAAAGTGATTTTAATAAATATCACTTGGAATTGCAAACCGGTCATATTAGTATGTATTGTTATAAATTTCATTTTTTATGTTTATTATTATAAAAGTAAAGTTAATCTATGTATGCGTTCCTTTGGAAGCATTTCAAGGCACGATTAGCGAGGTTGGTTTATAAGTCACACAAGATGCAACTTGAACGAGCTCAAAGAGCTGTTTTAAAAGTAAGTGACTTTCCTCCATTTTTCCATCCCTCTGGTGACTTATACAAACCTAGCAGCGTTCTTAAAGTCACCTAAATATTAATTTTACAAACAAAACTCAAAAACATTCTCGCCTAAAGTATACCCCACCCGGCACTAACAAAAGAAACAAAGACGTAGTTTACCAATCACAGTGATTCAGAACTAGCTTTTCCCATAATTTATCCTTTATAATACAACTTTAATAAAATTCTATCTATCTATATTCTCTTCCTAAAAGAAAGTTCAAATTAAAATTAAACGTGGTTACAAAAACTGGATTACGATGCTACTGACATCCTAATCCAGTTTTTGCAAACCTTTGAGATAAATTTTATTGTGTTTGATTGTAGGCACAATCAGTCAGATTTCAGTTTTAGTTCAGAATTGACTATTAAAACATTGTACTTGCTATAAAGGTAGTGAAGTTCGAATCCTCCAGCAGAGATAAGTTTTCAATAGAGGAACTCCGCAGCTTATATTAGCTGCAGCTTGGGCGGTTGGCTCGACATTCGGTGATTTCGGAGATCCAGACGTAGTTACAGTGTATCCATCTGTCATAGCTAATAAAATATTTCCATCCTATATGGTTGCTACGGAATGGAACGGTGGCCTCTCAGTGAAATCGACGTCGAAGTAAATTGTTTTTAAATATAATTGGAGTATCTTTCTTATTACTAAGCGCGTTATGTCTGATTGTAATGTTTCGGTTGCTCTGTCATTATAAACCAAGAAATAAGCAAATGACGTACAATGTCGAGGAGCTGACGCTAAAATTGAATTCCGTTGATACACGACTCGTTAGCTCAGTTGGTTAGAGCGCCGATATAAACGTAAGTTGAATATCGTAGGTTCAAATCTTTCACGAGTCATCCATTTTTATCATTTTTTAAAAACTTTTGTATTTGCCCTAGTAATGGTTTAATCATCACAATGTTTATTAGTACAGTTTAATAGGATTTACATTTAGAATAACTATTAAAATATATGTTTCTTTTTTAAAGAAAAATTTTTGTTAAAAGTAGTAGAAATAGTACTTTTAGATGTGTAATCTCAAACCCTGTTCAAAAAAAGGAAAAACGAAATGACTGGTAAAGGAGTTGAACCTCCGCCCTCCGATGTTCAACAAGGCGCTCTCAGCTCAGTGAGCTAACGAGTCTTAATTCAGAATATTAAATATCTGATGACCTAAATATGGTTTTAAACTGTACTAAATATGGTGCTGTGGTAATTATACTATTATTAGGTAAACAAAAAGTTGTAAAAAATGGAAAAAAGGAATGACTCGTGAAGGATTTTAACCTCCGACCTTCGATATTCAACTTACGTTAATATCGGCGCTCTAACCAACTGAGCTAACGAGTCGTGTATCCACGAAATTCAATTTTAGCGTCAGTTTCTCAGGGAAAAAGCGCGCCATCATAGTACATAGTACTAGAATGAAATAGAATAACCCTTCTGTTTTTTGTGTGGTTAGTAAACAAAAACGAAGACCCCGTTACTGCTCATAAGAACTCGATTCGGCGAAATAGGAATCTATGTAGATGTGTGCGGACCGCAGTCACTGCACCGGACTTAACGTTTTTAAATAAAAGCATAAGAGAGATAAGGGCCGTAGCCACCAAACTCGTAAAAAGTTTAACTTTACTTTTATTAAATAAGTAAAAAAGAAAACTAGTATGTATAAAACAATATCTAATAAGAATCAAATGAGACCTAATAAGTCCTTGATATAACTTATTGGCTTTTCCGAAGAAGAAGGCTTTTTTTTGAACCTACGCCCTCCGAAGTTTAACAAGGCGCTCTCATCTCAGTGAGCTAACGAGTCTTACTTCAGAATATTAAATTTTTCAATTCATCACAAAATCAGTTCTTTTATAATTTTTTAATATGTGATGACCTAAATATGGTGTTAAACTGTACTAAATATGGTGCTGTGGTGATTATACTATTATCAGGTAAACAAAAAAGTTGTTAAAAAAGGAAAATAGTAATGACTCGTGAAGGATTTGAACCTCCGACCTTCGATATTCAACTTACGTTAATATCGGCGCTCTAACCAACTGAGCTAACGAGTCGTGTGTTCACATTATTCAATTTTAGCGTCAGTTTCTCAACATTGAACTTGACGTCATTGGCTTTTGTTTTGGTTTATTTTGACAGAGCTACCTAAACATTGCAATCGGACATTATGTGGGTTAGAAATAAGAAAGATACTTTGATTACATTTGGAACCAACTTACACAAAAGGCTGTGATAACTTTGTGGCTAAGACGTCGGTTTTTATCATTTTAAACGTACTTGTCTTACTTGTTTGTCTGTGGAATTTAATGTAATTAGATATAACGGTTTTGTAGATTCCTCGTACATCAAAATGTATGATGGAATGACTGCCACTAAAGAAAAAAATTAAAACAAACAGGAAGGGTTAGGTAAAGGTTATTAGTGTTTCAGATCGCATTTGCAAAGAGTTTAAATTCCACACAGATGACTTTTCATTACATTGATGAATTGGACAAAGTCGTTACTTCGACAGTCATTGGGTGAACTATCTGCTCTTTCGTCACGTTTAGTTTCATAAGAAAATAAGGGTATTTCTAAAGGATTGTCGTCACACAATGCATTAATAGATTAACTTTACTTTTATAACAATAAACAAAAACAAGGAAATTTGAAACAATATGTACTAAAATATTACTGGTTTGCTTATTCGAGCAGTGATATTCCTTAAAATCACTTCAAATACATTTTTCCCTCTTTCCTTTTATATCTGATAACATCGGAATAGCACACGTTTAATTGAACAAAAATGACTATCAAGATAATAAATTAATGACCGTCAATAGGCTAAAGGTCTATCCTGTGTGCTGTGTACAACGCAAGTGCTGAAACTATAGAGCATATTCTTACTGATTGCCCGAGATTTACCCTAAATCACCTTGACTCACATGATGCTCCTTTCCATACGAAAAGAAACGATGGTGCAAATTGTGAGCCGCGACGACCTCAGAGGTATATTTTTAATACGCTTGGCAGCTAAAGCCAATGGCTCCACCGTGGCCTAACTTGTAGTAAGCGAGGAGATCGGCCATCATCATGCTATATATTTACTATTAATATATATTAAATGTAGGTATATAATAATATGTCAAACTCGTGATCAATTTCACTCGATATAGAAAAATTCCCAAAATCTTCTAAGAAGTCAGGCAGGGCCAGTCAGATATAATTAAAAAAAAACGAGGATCATGTGGTTGGGTGTGGTGTGCTTACTCTTCCGAAAGAATCTAACGGAACTGACTGTAGCGAAAGATTGAATGAATTGTTGTATGAATGAAAAAAAAATGAACAAATCTCCACAGACTCTACGCGACACTGTTCTACGTGCTACATAGTTCTACGGGAGTGGCATCGTGAGGCTGTACAACGACTGGATTACAATTGTTGACTGTACGAGAAACTCAAAATAATATTTTTATATAATCTAGAAACTTATACTTAATTTTAATATTAAATATATTATATATTATATATATGAAATTAATACAAACAAAGAGAAATAGAAACCAAATTTCTTCCAGCCAATCTTTAGGTAATACTGAGAAGTTTATTTTCAATAATAAAAAGTTATTCCTTCTTTTTTAGACCTAATAGTTAGTTCGTTAGTGTCTGGTCACCGTAATCAACCGGGAGGACTTCAATCTAGATCAGAGATAGAAGAGAGCATTTAAATTGTGATTTAGTATTATAAGATTTTGATTATAATAATTTTTAATTATTAAGAGAATCTGCACCTTTTTGTAAATTAAATATTCTGATGATTACACCATTAGTAGAGTAAGCACAAAAGTTGTTATAAAAACGAAAGTAAATTGACTCGTGGAGGATTTGAAGCTCCGACCTCCGATGTTCAACAAGTTTATATCGGCGCTCTTACCTACTGAGCTAACGAGTCTTGTATACACCTGATTCAATTTGAGTGTTACTTCCTCGACGTTGGCTTATTTAAGCTGAAAATCAGCTTTGAGAAGTTTTCTCAAAGTTAGCTGAGCTTATTAACTTTTTGCCGTTATTTGCTCTCTCTACATTTATTGATTTTACTTTCAGTATTTTTTAAATTTAATTCTTGTTTATTATCCAACATGTTTATCTTTTGTTTCGGTGTTATGTATATTTTAGGCAAATAAAGTTATTTTATTATTTTTTGTTTATTTATTATTTTTCGGTTTATTTTAACAAAGCTGCCAAAACAATATAATCAGGCATTACGCGGGTTAGTAATAAGAAAGATACCCTGGTATCAATCCCATAGCGACCATATAGCAGCCCTATAATAACCCTATACTGACGACTTTTTCTTATATACTACGGGTGACCAACGAGCACACAGTTCACTTAATTGTAAGTTTTGACTCCAGACTCAAGTAGCACATATGTTTTGACCTGTGACCTTAGGTCGCTACGCTGTAACCGGTTCTCAGGATCTCCGCATTCGCCTAATGTCAAGTGGTAGTGACTCTACCACTGTTCAAAACTTGTTGCTGCTTGAGGATTCGAATTTCACTACCTTACAGGCAAGTACAATGTTTCAGTGAGCAGTTCGCGACTAAAACTTAAATCTAACTTCGGTACAGTCATAGACAATAACATTCATTTCAAAGATATATAGCAAAAACGAATCATCATCAAATGAGCTTCGCATATTGTGCCTCGGAATGCCTACAACTAATAACTGAACGTTAATTTTTGGAGTTAGTTTAGCTTTCATAGTGATAGACACACTCTGTAGCTGGATGCTGCAGAATGGATAGGTCAGCTCAACAAGGGAAGAACCTCAAAAGATTAAAATTGCAGAAACACGCTCTTGTGTTTAGTATGGTTGGTGTAGAGATCGGGTTGATATTCATTGAAACTAGATGCCCTATTACAGAAAACTATGTAGGTGTGTGTGGACCGCAGTGTTCCTTAACGGTCAGGTGAACTGTTTGCTCGTTCGACGTGTTTCATTTCTAAACAAAATGTACAATGGTATCATACATTACCTTTACCTATATCTTGTTGTAACCAAAAACAAGAAAATTTAAATAAATATCTTCTTAGAATCAAATCAGCCCAAATAAATCATTAATATTACTGATTGGCTTTTCCGTCACTAACGTCACTGTAGGTATAGTCTTATTACATTATATTTAATATTTACATATTTTATACATATTTATTATATTACTTTGAGAGAAACAAACGAGCACATCATGCTATCTACATCCCATCACATCTCCGTTCATTCTTGACAAGTAATTATAATGCAGATGCGTTGTCGCCCCTGAGGGCTGAGATGGAATGCCTCGTCACCAGTAGTAAAGGTCTCCGGATCCCTGCAGTCACCAGACCAAATACATGAGCATAATGCGGCTATTTCATGCCGGTATTCTGTGAGGGCGTGGTCCTACCCCGGTTGAGCAGGTCTATTCATTCTGCAGCTAGAAACAAACTAGCTTTACCATTGTAAAACTTTTTCGACTATTTTATTGAACCTTAGATAAAACAAGAGCATAAGCGTTAGTTGGAGTGGGCACAAGGAAAATTAGTTATGTATTAACGTAGGTAGTATTCTTTTTAAACAAGTATTAATATAATTATAAGCGTCAACAGCCTAATGACTAAACCATGGTTTGCGAACCTTAAGGACTCGTGAAGGATTTGAACCTCCGCCCTCCGATGTTCAACAAGTTTATATCGGCGCTCTCACCTACTGAGCTAACGAGTCTCACGGTCGTTGTTTTCAATTTTGGCATCAGTTCTCTGACTTGCCTTTAACTTATCATCGTAAATGACCAAACCTACCAAACCTACCATACCTACCATAGCCACACCTGACGACATAAACTCATGTGATATTACCTCGAAGTAAATCATGTTTGCGGATGAAATTTTTTCTGAAAACTAATGACGATTCTGATTGTCGTGGAATTCAATATGATCTAAATAATTTGTGTCAATACTATGTAAAAAATAGAAAATGCCTTAAAATCATATTTACACGTAAATGCAAACCTATTATTTATTCATACCGCATTTGCAATGCCCTAATTAAAAACATAGTTCTATGCGCGATCATGTCAAGCTAGATGCGAAAATGATGAAATGATGTGAACATTATTGTGGACAAACCTTCAAGCAGCTGGGGTTTATTATACGTGTCTGCAACTTGTTCACACAATGTATCCGAGCTAATACTTCACCTATGTGCGAAACATTCTAGAACACGCCTGTGACTTCTGCTCTCTACGCCACACCGTTCATATTCAAAGGTTAGAAAAGATACAAAAACAATTCCCTTAGTTTTTAAGTTTTAAATATCACAAATTATTTTAGTCATACCTTGAAGTATGTTCAGTATACAATCGTTAGAAAAAAGGCGTAAGCGATATGAAATCTTACGTGGCCAAATGGACTGCAGCGAACTTGTATCTAGCATTGTTCTTCAGGTTCCGCCTACAGGACTCGACACGCCTCTGCTACGCGTTCCTCGCTCAACTCGGAGTTATATACAAAACTCAGTTATACGCCGCGCCGCCCGCACATTTAATAAATATTATTCCAACTTGGACATCTTCCATATATCATCTAAACAAACTCTAAAATATGAAATTAAAAAAAAATACTATGATGTAATAATTTATTAATAATGGAAATATATTTTTATTTGTTTATTACACTTATAACTAAATGCATTAAGAAGTGAATTTAAGGAATTATAAGTGTAAGAAACCAATGTATACAAACAGAATAATTAACATATACCAAAAAACACATATACTCACACACTCACACACACACACACACACTCCTATACACGTTCACTGTGTGTAGGAGTACCACCCACGTAAACAAAAAACTACCAAAATGCTAGTTAAATACTGTTCATAAATAGTTTGTAACCAATTGTATAATCTTGAACTTGGCTTTATTTATTGTAACCAGTTGTTTTATAATATATTTCGTAAGTCGCTGTTGGATTACCTAATCAATAAATAAATAAATAACCATTAGTAATAAGTTAAGTTAAAGTAAGGACCCATATTTCGTGTCATCAGCTAGATTCCACTTCGTAGCTAAGACTTTTTTACTGATACAAGTATTTCTACATTGATAAACAATTTCATCGTGACGCCATCTCTGGAATGAGCTCCAAAACAGATTAACTTTACGAAAATGGCCGACAAACTCGAAAATGTCTAGGATGCGAAAAGTATTCTTCAACAGTAGAGGGCATCAAATGCATATTACATGGTCTTATGTGTTAATTAATGTAAATAATTTTTGTTTGCCCGGAATGTAAATTGAACACCGTATAACGGACTTCATACACCGAATAGGACAGACAAAAAATATAGGAAACTGAAAGTATTAATAATATATAAATGTAACTCAAAAAAAAAATTACAAATGGCCAGAATAAAAGAAAAGTTCTAAGGGTTCCACACAATTGTGAAAGAAGAAGAAGTTACAATTATACAGAGCTTAACATTAAATTAATGAGAGTAACGAAGCTTAACCTCAAATTACAGATGAAAAAGCTTAGAACCACCTTTAAGCATTTCTGCGAACGTGCTACTAAAATTGCTGATATTCTTTAAATTTTCTTAGAGGATCTAATTTTTTTACGCCATTTTTGGTGAAGAAAAAGTTAAGATTAGGTTCAGAAGAACAGACAGGACAATATTAATGTGAAACGCCTGATTGGGTGTTGTGTTGTTATTCATCCGAAATAAACTATAGCAGATAACCGTAGCGAGCTCGTACAGCTACGCTGCAGTTTGTTTATAGCTGCAGAATGAATGGGTCAGCCCGACCGGGGAAGGACCACAGCTGAAAAGCATCACCAGCTTAAAATAGCACCATAATGCTGCTGTGTATCGTCTGGTGAGTGTAGGGATCCGCAGTCCTTTATTATTGGTGACGGGGGATTCCATCTCAGTCCTCAAGAGTGACAACACATCTGCATTATTATTCCTAATCAAGGATGAATGTAGATGACATGGGCCGCTGGAATCACTTGCTGTCAGGTGAACTGTGCACTCGTTTGTTACTCTCAATGTAATAAAAAAAACATTGTTAATATGGAGCATGGAATTCCCTCGTCCGAAGAGCTGACCGTAGCATGCGCAATGTACGGCGTAGAGATTGTTCTATGTCGATTTTACGCGTTCAGTGTTAAATTTACATTTCAAGCATACAAAAAATCTGATTACATTAATAAACACATACAAACATTTAAGATGCAGTTAACGCTCTCTGCTGACTAAAGGTACTTTTCGTAACCTAAACATTTTTGAATTTTTTGGCCATTTTCGTACAGTTGTTCTGTTTTGGGACTTATTCCATAGATGGTGTGGGATGAAATAAAGTATAAATAGTTTAGCGGCAAAAAATCTTAGCTAAGAAGTGGATTCGAACTATTGATACAAATAATGGGTAAACTTTTACTTAACTTATCATTAATGGTAATTATGGTCACTAATAGCTCGTCTTAATATAAATATATAACATAAGAATGACAGTTACATGTCTTTCTGACATCATGAAGTGTACTCAAATTTCCTCTACCGAGAATCTTTATCACCAACGCGTGCCATGCGTATAATATACTGCCATTTGACTCTTGTATTCTATGAGGGTGTGATTCCGGTCGATCTTACTCATCTTGTTACAGCTAAAAATTATCCGCAGTGTGGTTCTACCAAGTAAAAAACTTACCATCATAAAATTTGTATTCATTTGCACTTATCAATAACATGAAATAATCCTACTACCATCTCCTGCCATGGTCCTATCAAAATAATGTTATAGGCCTGTATTCGATTCAAGAAATTAAATAATATCAGCTATTTTAGTGACATGTTTGGCGAAATGCTAAAAGGTCACACTAAGCTTATCTTTTCATTGTGATCTGAATACCTAATAACTCTCTCCTAATCTCGCCTTCTTTTGTTATATTATTTGGTGTACGAGGAAACTTAAACGTAATATATTAATTTAGATGTTCAAGCATTTTGAGGCACTTGACGCCCTCTGCTTTCGTAAGAAGCTTTTCGCATCCTGGACATGCTTGAACTTGTCGGGCATTTTTGTACAGTTGATATGTTTTGAGACTCATCAATAGACGGCGTCGAGGAGAAATTGTTCGATGGTGTTAAAAAACTTTAAAGCAATTAAAGAGTTTAAGTTGCGATGTGATTCGAATTATATAAAGTATCACAGACAAGGCGATATACCTGCAGCACCTTATTACCTGCTTTATTTTCACACTGTGTACCTGTAACGGTAATTATAGTTACTTATAAACTTATATAATCAATTCAAAAAATATAACATTATCTTAGAAGATACTTTAACAGCTCTAGCCTAAGCCACGAAATGGATTCAAACTGTAGACACGAAATGTGGGTTCTAATTTTCACTTACCACTAGTGATATATAGCCACTTTAATAAAATAATACGAAAATATACGACACTTTTAGTACGTCTTTCTTGCAACCGTTCTATCAGATGTCCGACTTACAGAAGATGTACGTATTGTATAGAAGGGAATAATGTATCACGAGAATCTTTTGCTCGTTTGTAACTAATTTTATAGTTAATGTATTGTTTCTCAAATTGGGGGTCGCGTTTGATATTCCAGGGGATCGCAATCCGTTCAATAAATAAGTTCTGTATACAAAAGATTCGTTTATAAAAGAAATTAATTTTAATGTAGTTTTATAAAATAATATATGCAGACAACATGAAAAAAGAATCGTATAGCATGCTCTAGTGGTGGTAGGACTTTTCCTATCTTTTTTTCTTTTTCGTGGATCATACAAAAAATATGAAGTATCCATAATGACGTTATTCCTGCAGCACAAAGGTCTCGGCGTCGTTAATCTTTCCATCACGTATCCGTAAGCAAACGTGATGAGCCCTATAAGACAGCGAAATATGTCAAGTTCAGCCATAATTGCCAGCCTCTACAACACGTACCATACCATGAAGCGAATTTAGGTGGTCGTAACACCAAGAGCATTTTTATCTTATCTCGTACGACCTTTTAACCGTCTGGAAGAATATATTTATATTATGTATATATATATATATGTATATATATATATTTATATATATATATATATATATATATATATATATATATATATATATATATATATATATATATATATATTATATAAATTCCTTTTATTTTAAGAATGCACAAATATGTACAACTGAGTCTTTTTGTATGAGTTGTGTTCAATTATAATAGGAGTACAATTCTTACTGTTCTTACTTCTAACGCTCGTAATGTCTGATTTCGTTGTTTCTGCAGTTTTGTTATTAGTTAAACAAAAAGTGAACCATCCATCACGTCAAAGTTAGTCACGGCACTGATGCCAAAATGAATCACCCTGAACGAGACCCGTTAGGTCAGTAGGTGAGAGCGTCAGTATTTTTTTTCTTTTTTTAACAAATTTATTGATTACTCGTTAATAGTATAATCATCACAGCGTTTAGTTAGCTATGCAAGAAGCTTCAGATTCAGTTAAAAATTAAGTAATATAAGTATTATATTGTAGGAGATCAAGTGCCCCCTAAGGTATAAAAAGTATAAAAACGTATAAAAGTGCTCCGTCGCCAAGTGTAGCGCTTACGTTACTCGTTACTTTGAGGAGCTCGTCGGGTTCACATTCGTGACGTTTTACTTTGAAAATAACAAAACACTTCTTTTTCCCCAATTGTAGATTGAAAAAAATTTCGTTCCTAATTTTGGTTATTTATGCAAGAAAATAATTATTAATTAATTTATTCTTTGATAAATTTGTTACGAAAGGTTTATTCCCAAACAATAATGATGAATCTGCAAGATTGATTTGAATAAGTCTCGTGGTTATATAATAATATTATTTTGAGTATCTAGAAAAGTCAATAATTTTCAAATATCTGTCACACATTGATATCGATGTGAAGGTTTTGCATATACACGTGTACGTAGTATGTACTACATTTTTTGTTCCAAGAAAACTTCTATCCTGACTTATTATTTGCTTACTTTTAAATATATAGTTAGGTACGTAGTTTTTGCCTAAATGTTAAAGTACAATAGGGTGACTTCTCCTCGCAAACCAAAGTTGTTTATAGCAGCTCCGCGATACACTCGTAGCACTAAGAACTAAAACCATGACTGTGAGATTTGTTCATTACTATAATTCATTCATTTTCTCGCTACGGTCAGAACCGTTTGGTTCATTCGGGAAGAGTAACCACACCACACGCTCCACATTAACAAGTCCTTACAATTTGTTGAGTTGAAACTGAGAAGCTAAGAGAAGTTGAGTTGTATCCTCGAAGGGTTTATCCATACCATACTTTTTTTTATTTCAATTTAAGAGTTTCAAGTATATCAATGATTTTAGTAACCCGTTGTAATGCTCATGTTAAGCTTTTCTATCTGGTTTGAGGTCTAGCATAGTTTTACTCATAAATGGAATAAAAACACTAACAACCCCTGCCTGCTTATTATTTTTTTCGTTAGTGTTAGTCGATGTATGAGGATCAACAAAACCATTATATCTAATTACACATACAAACAAATACGATAAGAACGTCTTACACATTTCAAACTCGAGGAGCTGACGCTAAATTTGAATACTGTGGGCACACGACTCGTTAGCTCAGTAGGTTAGAGCGCTGATACAAATGTTAGTCGAATATCGTCGGTCGGAGGTTCATATCCTTTACGAGTTATATTTTTTGCCCTTTTTTAACATTTTTTTTGTGTTTACCCTAGTAACGATAAAATCGTCAAAATATTTAGTACAGTTTGCAAGATTTTCAGAATCAGTACTTTGATGAATAATTAAAACTTGTTTTTGCTTAAATAAAATATAGCGTAGCACAATGTAGCAAGTAGAATATATTCGTGTAGAGACCGTAGGATTAGTTTTAAAATATCCTGCCTATTCTCTATACCTACTTTTTAAGTTTGTGTCACCAAAAATAACGTACATTAACACGTAATCATTTCTAAGTAACACTTAACACCTTTCGCTTTGGTGAGTTGAAACTGCTCACTGGTGTTAAGAGATGATGTCAATGGGTTAATCTGTTTCATGAGAGAGTTTTAAAAATATCAGTTATTTTACTAACACGTTCGTGGAAATGCGTAAAGGTGGTGCTAAGATTTTCAATTTCCTTTTCCAATTCAGCTCTATATAATTTTAACTCTTTGTAAACGTCGTCTGAAAGCCCAAGAACTCTTTCCTAGTCCTACCTGCTTTTATTATATTTTTTGTCTGTTTTATTTGGTATACGAGGAATTTTCAATTAACATTTCATGCAGATAAAACCGTTCTATCTAATTCCATAAAATTATAGATTTTAAACGAATTTGACGCCCTCTTGTGCCGTAATGAACAAATTATCCTAGACATTTTTGAGTTTTTGTTGATCATTGTTCGAAAATGGTCACTTTCGAACTGTTAATCTGTTTTGGGACTTATACCATAGGTGGCGTGTTATGAAATTGTGGTGTAGAAATACTTGAACAGTCAAAAAAAAACTTTCACTTAACTTATGACAAATGGTATTTATAGTCAAATGGTAATTTGGCTTTAAAATAAATACATATATAACTTAAGTGACAAACTAGCACTCATTTCGACCAATGAGAAGTGATTGCTACTCATTAAGTATGAGGAATACCTCATTACCAACAATTGGGTCTCAGGATACCTACTCTCACCTTTCGAAACAGTAGAGATATGGTGCTATTTGACGCTTGTATTCAAAGAGGGTGTGGTCCAGTCGATTTAAATTTTCGTGTTTTAGCTACAAATTAGCGGTAGTGTGGCTCTACCACATAGATAAGAAACTACGTTCATTTGTTATCCTTAATAACATGAACCACAACAAAACCGGTATTCTTACCATCTCCTACCATGTTATCGAGCCCATGTTATCAAGCCCATGTTATACGGCGCTGGGATTGGTTAATACAATCGCCTTGGCTCCGTTTTCCCGATTTATTGTCGTAGTTCATTAATTATATATTCGCGCTGTTTATTATTCTCATATACATGCAACATTGTAAAAGATTTATGTTCTGAAATTCGTGAATACATTGTGTCGGTAGTTTTGAAATAAAGTGTGAGAATCTTTTTTATTTTTCTAAAAAACGTAATGTTACGTTGTTCTTGTAGTTCGCAGATGTACCCCTTAACCTAATGGTTACACTTAGGACTCTTAATAATTTATTATTTATTTTAGTTTATTAGTACTAATTTTAGTACAATTAAACATTTCTTCAATATTGGCCATTTCAAACCAAAAAAAGTTTTGATTGGCTGTGAATTCTAAATTCAAATTAATTTTGTTTTAAAAACATGACATTCTTTTTCCAAAGGCAGTCTTTTGTTTATTGATTAGCTTTGTATTTTCATTACGTTTGAACATTTTTCATCATAATGGATACTTTAAAAATTCGTGTAATTATGGAATATGAGTTTCGTCGTGGCATCAACGCGGCACAAGCGGCACGTAACATCAACAACGTTTACGGAGAGAACTTTACAAATGAACGCACAACCCGTTATTGGTTGGTCCGGTTCCGGAAATATTGATTTGAAAAATGAACCTCTTAGTCTTCCGGACACTTTGGTCAACAATGATGAATTAAAGGTGATTGTGGAAGCTGATGATACTCAATCTACAGCCGACCTAGCAGCAGCTTTAAATGATAACATCAAAACAATATTGGTCCATTTGCGACAAATTGGCAAGGTAAAAAAGCTTGATAGACGGATGCCTCACGAACTTAACGATCGCCAGCGCAAAGTACGTATTGAGACCTTGCGCTACTCAACAGGCACAGAAATGAAAGAATTTTGAACCAAAGCTTATTAATTGAACCTTGATGACCACTCTGTGAAACGGACGACTTAGCCACGGAGCTATCACCGACCTTTATAATTGCCAGTTGTTTTTAAATATGTAAAAAGAGTATCTTTCTTATTTATAACGTAAGTAATGTTTGATTATGTTGATTTTCTAACTATGTTAAGTCACAAGTAAACTAAAAATAAAGTAAATGTCGGATAAGTCAAAAATTGACGCCTAAATTGAATAAAGTTAGCTCAGTAGGTGAGAGCGCCGATATACATGTTGAACATCGGAAGACAGAGTTTCAAATCCTTCACGAGTCATTCCTTTTCTTCCTTTTTTGTAATAAAGTTTATGATTTCCCTGCATCATAAAATTATTCGTTTTAAAAAAATCACTCATCAAATCTTATCATATCATTTAACAAATTGAATGCTCTTTTATCTCTCTCAGTTATTAATAAACTATTTAATATTAATTATATTGAAACTGATAGTATTTTTAAATAACAATAAATTTCTCTTTATACATAAAGGTTGACTGAAGGAAATCATTTTAGTTGATTATTCCACTATTTGTACAGTACCATAAAATGTTTAATCACTCATTCATTCCCTCAGAAAATGATTACCAAACTATAAATGCATTAAGTAGACAAGTATGTGTATCCGATTTGGTATCCTTCTATACATCATATATAATTGTCGGTCCAAGCAAACTTCCACCCACTATACCTACTACTAACTATAGTCGCATCACGCACTTTTATAAAACACTTTATTCTACCTAAATAATTACTCACGTAAAATTTGGTGTCACGTCCTAGCAAACCAAAGTCGTTTGTAATGAACTCGCGTAGCATGACGTAGCACGTATGAAATTGTCGTGTAGAGACCTTGACTCACGACCACACCACACCCAGATATAATCTATACTCAATAACAATGTGCCTATTCTTCTGCACTTCTCTCATCTTCACTTTTAACTTATTTTTCACTAATAATGGAGTCAGAGGTCTGAACATAATTTCAGAGTAACTCATAAGACCTTTTACTATGTAGAGTTGCAACTAGTCACTTGTGCTACGAGAAGTTAAGTTGTATCCTCGCTGGGCTTGCCTATATCATGAGAGAGTTTAAAGAAATCTGCGATTTCAGTAACACGTTCACCAAAATACTGAAAGGTCATGTTAAGCTTTTCACATATAGTATGTATAGTTTAACTTAAAATGTTCACTTATCTGGAACCTTCTTTCTATTTTTGTCGATCATTTCCGGTGTGCGAGGAACCTTCAATTTACGCTCTGTGGAGACATAACCGTTTTATCTTATTATATTAATTATTATATACCCGCACGTTAGATGCACTTGACGTCCTCTGCTCTCGTTAGAAACTTTCCGCATCCTAAATATTTTAAAGAATTTTGCCCATTTTCGTACAGTTGTTCGGTTTACATATTGATTCAATAGATGGCGACGTGATTAAATTATGTAACATAGTTATAACTTAAGGTATATGTTTATAGTCGTTACTTTGTATTGAGTACATGAATAACTTTAAGCATATATGATACAGCAGCGATATGCTATTATTTGACGCTTGTATTATATGAGGGTGTGGTTCTGGTTGATCCACCCCTTCCTGTTGCAGGCCACAAACTAGCGGGAGTGTGGCCCTATCATATAGACAACTTAAAACCAGGTGATTCGTTTGCCATCCTCTATAACATAACCAAGCCGATATTCCTACCAGTATGTGATTCCTGAGAGTGTGTGTATGTTTATTTACATTACATTTGCTATATCATCTGGTAATAACTAGAAGGCATCGAAGAAGACATCAAGTACCTTCTATGATGGAAAATAAACCTAGCCACATTCTTCCTTAAAGTACCTTAAAGAATGAGTTAGACATACAAATAATTTTGCAGCCATTTGTTAATCCGATCGTCTTGACTCCGTCTTCCCGTTGACTTGTCTTAGTTCATAAAATACATGTTCCCGCTGTTTATTATGCGAACGCTCATGCAACATTGTAAAGGAGTAGTCTTTCGTGAATACATTTGTTTAGCTTTTATCTTTTGTGTCAGTTTTCAAATATACTATTCTTATTAAGATGCTTTATATCGTTCTTATTTCTAACGTACGTAATGTGTTATTTTTGTAATTCTGTTAAAAGATCTGAAAAAAGTTAGCCAATGTTGTCAAATTAAATGTCAAGGAACTGATGCTAAAATTGAAAAGAGTTGCTACAAGACTCGTGTGCTCAGCGGTGAGAGCACCGATGCAAACTTGTGTTGAACATCGGAGGTCGGAGGTTCAATTCCTTCACGAGTCGTTCCTTTTTTGCCTTTTTTAACAACATACCTTTCTTTTTAAATATTATTTATACAATTTTAAACTTAAATATTTATCAAAAAGAATTCTAGCGAAGATATTAACGTTATTAATATTCCCGGCGACCACTCCAACTCAGCTTCAAGCGCTTATGCTTTTATTTAAGGTACACGAAAATAATCAAATCGCGTTACAAAACGGTAAAATTCGCAAACCGAATCTAAACACTTATGCCTATTATTAATTCATTTTTAATGAAGTAATATTATATATTCTATCCAATTAAACATTAGCTATTATGATGTTATAAGATAGATACAGAAGATTATAGATTATATTATAAGATAGAATAGAGATTATATATGATCTTTTTAAAGGTTAAACCTTATATGCGTCAACGATCTTACAGTTCACCTAATGGTTAGTGATGACCATGGTCTATCCTTAACAAATATTTAAGATTTCGTATTATTATCACTCCTAAGGACTAAAGTCAAGTACTTCGTGTCCTGTGATGGACGCATTTCCAATAACCAGTATCTTGCTCTCTAGATCTCTACACTAAATAAAACAGCACCATTATTCTGCTATTTATTTAGAGTGTTGTGATCTGGAGGTTTTTATTGTTATTATTTTAATGCGTGGGTGTGACAAGCGAGCACACAGGTCATATGATATCAAGTGATGCCTGCAAGTGTTGACACTCACATTCATAAAGCAGTGCGGGGTCCTTCACCGGTACCGTTTATGTTGTAGCTGATTTAACTGTCTAATACGGCCATCTGCAACTTGAATCTTTGCTGAAAATGGATGTGGATTAGCTACAATTACTTACAATTAGCTGAAATGTGTGTTCTTTTGTTGGACTTAGTTAATCAAAAAAAAACTTTAAAATTTGGTTTCTACAGAATTAAACTAACGACCACTCTGCCACTCTGTGAAAGAGACGACTCAGCCACAGACCTCTTTGTTTTGTCAGTTGTGTTCTAATATAATAAGAATATCCTTCTTATTTCTAACGCATTATGTTTCGGTCACTATTTCCAAATAAACCAACACACACGACTCGTTAGCTCAGTTGGTTAGAGCATGGATGTAAACGTAAGTTGAATATTGTGGGTCCAAGGTTCAAATCCTTCACGAGTCATCCATTTTTATCATTTTTTAAAAACTTTTGTTTTGCCCAAGTAATGGTTTAATCATCACAATATTTATTAGTACTGTTTACATTTAGAATAACTATGCGTTGTTTTTGCTTAAATGTTCACTCGTGTAAAATTTAGTGACTCTCAGATTTGTTTGGGTAGCACAGCGAATGAGGTGTTAAAGAAAATAGGATTGCAGTGATCGCCTTGCACAAAGTGGGTATGGTCGTCGTCGGTGTAAAGTGTATCAAGATACAGCCTTGGATCATGTTGTAAAACCTCTCAGCAATACACTTTTTAAAAATATACAATGGACTTTCCAGCAGGACCCTGAACTGACTTTATAAGAGCTGAAGACTGGCCCTCATCTAGCCCAGACCTCAACCCTTTAGACTTCAAATTATGGTCAATTTTAGAGGACATGGCCTGCTCTAAATGACACGGCGACATTGAGTCTCTTTGAGAATCTTTGGAGCAAGCAGTGGCCAAATTTCCCTTGGAAGCAATGCGTATATCCTTTATTGATTTTTTTTTTATTATTTGCTGACTAACTAATAATTATGTAGGTATAAATTTTAATAATATAACATTACTTCATTAAAAAAAATGCATTTTCATTTGTAACAGAACTTATGGCCGGACGGTATAATACCTAGAAGACATCAAGTTTCTTCTATGAAGGCAAATATACTACAAAGTAATATAATATTGTAAAGGAGTTTTCTAATTATATTCGTATACATATGTTCAGCTTCTGCCATTTGAAAAGCTACACAGATGTATTCACGAATATCAAAAGACAAATCTTTTACAATATTGCATGTGTATATACGAGTATAATAAACTGCGCGAATCAATAATGAATGAACTACGACAAGTACGTACGAGTCGTCATTCACAGGAAGAATAAGACAAGGCGATTGGATTAACAAATTCCAGCACCGTATAGCATGCACTGGATAACAACAAGGTAAGAGATGGTAAGAGTATCGGTTTTGTTGTCGTTTATGTTATTAAGGGTGGAAAATGAACATACAGTTCTTACTCTATATCGTAGAGCCACACTGCAACTAGTTTGTAGCTACAACACGAAAATTTAGATCGACTGGGACCTTCATAGAAAACAAGCGTCAAAGCAGCATATCGCTACTGTGTTTCGAATGACGAGTGTAAGCATTCGGTGATCCCATTGCTGGCAATGAAGTATTCATTATATTTAATGGGTACTTCTCATCGGCCAAACAGGGTTTGTCACTTTTGTTAGATATGTATTTTAAAACCAACTGTTAGTGACTATAATTAGCTGTAGCCATAAGTTAAGTGAAAGTACTTTTTGACTGTTGAAGTGCTTCTACAACGCAATTTTACTACACGCCATCTGTGGAATGAGTTCCAAAACAGATCAACTGTTCGAAAATGGCAAACATATTTAGGATACTTTGTTCATTACGACAGCAGAGGACATCGAGATCATCTTAAGTGCTTGTATCTATGATTTAATGGAATTACATTAAATGGATGGATTAGATTTAATAGGATTGGATAAAATTTTGTCTGCAAGAAATGTTAATTGAAAATTCCTGGTACACCGAATAAAACAGACAAAAAATATAATAAAAGCAGGTAGAATTAGAAAAGGGTTCTTGGGGTTCTAATGTGATTTATTTGGGAAGAGTTCAATTGATATGGAGCAGAATTTTATTTACATTAATACGTGTAACTATGCTAGATCACAAACTTTAGATGGAAAAGCTTAGCATGATCTTTAAGTTTAACTTCGTCGGATGTGTTAACCAAATATATCTGGCTCTCTCCTGGTATAGATAAAGCCATCGACGACAACTCAACTTCTCTTAGCACAAGTGAGTAGTTTCAACCCAGCAAAGCGAAAGGTGTTACGAACTACTTGGTAATGATGTTGAAACATCTGGTACGCTATTTATAATAATAACCTTTATTTGTAACATGACATACAAGTTTGTAGTAACTCTGAAGCTTGTGCTAGTAAAAACTTTGTTACAAGCTTCAGTGTCTTCCCAATTAATGTTACTAGTTACAAAGTATCTAGGTGTATCTTTTATTTAATATAAAGAGAAACAACTAAATAAAATAAAAATAAAAAACAAAAATGAAAACTATTGCTATAAACAACAATGTGTGTGAGTGCGTGTGCATGTGTGTATGGTGTGTATGTAAGAAAGTACAAATAAAGAGAAATCAACTCGTGACGTACAAATAAAGAGTAAGTATAGAAGAACGGGCAGCACATTTTTAAGGTGAAGCGCCTAGGTGTTGTGTCGTAACTCGTCGAAAAGAAACTAAAGCGTAGCGAGGAAATGTTTTTTTTAAGAAATGAACTAATTCCACGGTATCTACGAGAAAATATTCAATGTGCTACATCGTGCTACGAGAGCACATCATAGCGGGCACCCAATTTTACACAAGTAAACATTTAAACAAAAACAATATTCAATTATTTATTAAAGTGCTGCCATTACTAGTAAACACAAACGTTGATAAAAAAGGGAAAAACAATAACTCGTGAAGGATTTGAACCTCCGACCTACGATGTTCAACTTACGTTTATATCGGCGCTCTAACCCACTGAGCTAACGTGTCACGTATCCACATTATTGAATTTTAGCGTCAGCTCCTCGACATTGTACGTCATTTGCTTATTTTTTGGTTTATATTAACAGAACAACCGAAACATTACAATCAGACATAACGCGCTTAGTAATAAGAAATATACCCTATTATATTTGAAAACAACTTGCTTGCGTTTCACGGAGAGGCCGTGGGCTCAATCCCGTAGCAACCATATAGCCAATTATTTTATTACCTATAACAGATGGACATACTGTAACTACGTCTGGATCTCCGCAATCACCGAATGCCGAGCCGACCGCCCATGCTGCAGCAGTGGAGTGACTCTACCTCTGATGAAAACTTGTCTCTGCTGATGGATTCGAACTTCGTTACCTTTATAGCAAGTACAATGTTTTAATAATCAATTGTGCCGATAATCAAATACAATCTCTAAGGGTTTAAAACAAAAGCTGAAATATGTAGACAACACCGTGTGAGATGTGCTGAGACTTACGAAGAGGATTATTAATGTTATTGTAAAGGTGATTATTAGGAAAGTAAATTATAATTCTTTTTGAAGTGAATTGAACAAATTTAGTTTCATCGTCGTTAATTTTTTTCCGTATTTATTATTTTTTTACGTAGCCTATTTGTTACCGTATTTAATCCCTTTTGGGAAAATTGGTTATTTTCGTGCCATGTATCTTCACTGATCCACACTCTAAGATTAAATTGCACATATCATTTACATATATTAGTTATAGTTTGGGTCCCAATATACTTCCCTGGGAATTCCATAAGAGACAGTTAATGATGAGTACAGACGGTAACAATATGATTTTTTTATATTAATACGAATGGCAAACGAATATACAGTTCACCTGATGGTAAATTATCTAAGTGGTAGAGCCACATAACAGCTAGTTAGTAGCTGGAACACGAAGAGGCAGAGGATCGACCGGAACCACACCCTTGTAAAATACAAGCGTCAAACTGCAGCATAACGCTGCTGTGTAAAGAATGATGTGAGCTGGGGGCCCGCTGAGTAGGGAGAAGACGATGCTACGAAGCTGGCACGGAGAGTGCTGCTGCACCAGCGCTGCACTCCGACCTTGTGGACGGAAAACGTCGACGACAACAGAGGGGGGCGATAATACGATCCGAGGGCCCCTCATAAGGAGGTACAAAACCTCGAGTTGGATAGCTATCTAAAGGGAGGGGACGCAGTTCCAGTAAGCAGTCTTCTGTTCCAGTAATCTTGTTCTCCAAATCTCTACACTAGATTTATTAATCACGGCAGCGTTATTCTGCTATTTATTAAGAATTGTGATCTGGAGGTTTTTATTGTTTTTAGATTTTATGAGTAACAAGCGAGCACACAGGCCAACTGATATAAGTGATGCCTGCAAGTGTTGACACTCACATTTATAAAGCAGTGCGTGGGCCTTCACCGGTACCGTTTATATTGTAATTGGTAATACCTCGTGCCAACGCATGTGCAACTTGAATTTTTATTGAGAATGTATGTGGATGGGCTACAATCACTTACAATCAGGTGAAATGTGTGCAGTTTGAAAGCCTTAGTTATTTAAAAAAAAAACTTAACTTTTTACTATACGGTTAGTATAAGGATGCTATAGGGTTGCTATAGAAATGAAATAACTACTATTCTGTGAAACGGACGTCTTAACCGTGGAGCTCTTTATAATTGTAAGTTGTTTTCTAATATAATAAGAGTATTTTACTCATTTCTAACGCACGTAATGTCCGATTGCAATGTTTCTCAATGTGTCTCTTTTAAAATCAACCAAAAATGTTAAGAAGCTGATGTCAAAATTGAATAAAGTGAACACACGACTCGTTAGCTCAGTTGGTTAGAGCGCATATATAAACGTAAGCTGATTATCGCAGATCGGGGGTTCAAATCCTTCACGAGTCATCCTTTTTTATTATTTTTTAAAAACTAGTATTTACCCTAGTAATTATTTAATCATCACAATGTTTATTTGTACAGTTTACAAGAGGGTTTACAGATTCATTATTTTTGCTTAAATGATTACTTATGTAAAATTAGGTGACCCCGAGATTTGCTCGCGCAGCATGATGTACCACGTAGAACTTGTTCAGGTAGAAACCATGCGATTTGTTAATTACTACATTACATTCGTTTTCTCGGTACAGTCAGCTTCTTTAGGTTCCTTCGGACATGTGACCACACAATATCCAAATACACGCGTCACATTAACAAAGTCTCGCCTGTTCTTCTATACGTACTCTTTACTTTTTCATCTGCCAAAATATCTTTCTCAAATCAATTTCAACATCTTTCTCAAGTAACCCTTAAGATGTGTCGTTTGCTAAGTAACTGTTCACTTGTGAAATGAAAAAATAAGAAAAGTTATGTTGTATACCCAGTGGGTGTATCTATACCACGAGAGGTTTAAGAATATCAGCGAATTTCGTAACAAGTCCGTCAAAATGTTTAGATGTCGTGAAAGGTATTTAATCTATAATTTGAAGTCTTTTTGAAATATATTTTTTTGTCTTATTCGGTGTTCAATTTAAATTCCGGACCGACAAAAATTATATTTACCTTAATTAATCCTTACAAGAACTTTATATGCAATTGAAGCCCTCTGATGTTGTAGCATACTTTCGTATCCTAGTAATTTACTAGCTTATCAGCCATTTTCGTAAAGTTGATCTGTTTTGGGACTCACTCCATAGATGGCGTCATGATCAAAATGTTTATCGGAGTGGAAATACTTTAACAGTCAATAAGTCATAGCTATGAAGTGGATTCGAAGCGTTGATATGAAATATGCGCGATTACTTTCACTTAATTTATTACTGATGGTAATTAAGGTCACTTACAGCTCTCTTTAATATAAATATATAGTAAAAATAGTAATAATAAATTTAATTTTTTTCTTATAAATGTAGAATTTGCTTGAAACTTAGTATGCGCGAATTACTTTAATGCTTCACATTAAAGTAATTATAGCCGTAAGAAGGGGGTGAACGCGAGGGTGGTGGCGTGCGCTTAATTTACAAAAAAATCTTGTCGATCATGCACGGACGACTTAGCCACAACTCAGCCGTTTGTAATGGGTTGTTTTGAAATATGTAATAAGAGTGTCTTGTGATTGTGTTGTTTCTGCAGCTCTGTTGTAAGTTAACCAAAAGTGAGCTAATGAAGTTAGGGATAGTAAAGGAAGTGACGCTTAAATTGAATATTGTACAAGAGAGACTCGTTAGCTCAGTAGGTAAGAGCGCCGATATAAACTTGTTGAACATCGGAGGACGGGGGTTCAAATCCTTCACGAGTCAATCTTTTTTTGCTTTTTTTTAAAAGGTTTGAGATAACCTTCCTTTTTACTCACTATTTATATTATTTTAAACAAAAATATTTATTTAAAAAAGGTTACTTACATTACTAATATTACCGTTAGCCACTCCAACTAAAGTAAAAAGTAAAAAAAACTTAGTTGGAGTGGTTCCGATTAATTATTTGTAATGATATTAATTCCTCATTATATATTAAATGATTAGTTATTCAGATGTTATGAAATATAAACAAATCAGGAAAAAAATAAGTTCGATAATTTCGGAAAAGCCAACAATGATGTTAACGACTTATTCGATTTTAAAAAGATATCTTTATTGTTTCCCTTAGGTATTTGTTTAATAAAAGTAAATTTCACTCTGTGAAACCGACTTTTAAGCCTCTAAGCAACATATACAATAAGATTACATTCTTATTTCTAACGCACGCAATGTCTGTATGCGTTACGTCAAATGTTTTCTTATGAAACTAAATATGACGAACGAGCAGACAGTCCACCTGACGGTAAATGTACACTGCGGCCCATACATCTACGTTATTTTCTGTAATAGCGTATCAAGTTATTACGTAAATATAAATATATTCCCCACCTCATCTCTACAATATATTTATTAGCAGTGTGTAAGATACCCAAACTTTCATTCAAGACCTTTCATTACATTGTCCGCGCTCGTGTTGTCTATGAGTACGGTTTGTACGGAGTTGTCATTGAGCCGATGCTAACTTTGCAAGTTGTTTCAGTTGTTCTGTTTGTTATACATTACAACTTTTTGTATATAATGTTCATATCATTCTAAATTAGGTATTTATATAAATCATCTAGTACCTTCTTGTTAATCATCTCGCGGCTTTTCAATAATTTTGTATTTGTAATCTTGCTTAATGTTATTTGGTTGTTCTTAAACGTTTCCAGATTTACCCTGCCGGCCAAAAGTTTAAGGCGGTACATAAACAACATAATTATCCATCAATTGTAATAAAAATTTATTAAATATTCTATTGTTAGTATCGAATAATTAAAGAAGTCATTCTTTTGTTTACTTTCAAGTTATTGGACAACAAACGTCTACTGTTTACAAACACCGACAAACGCTGCGCTAGAGCCAGGTGGTAGAGTCTTAATAATATTTCTATAATGTCCTCATCACTAATTACTTTGCTTTTGTTACGTATTGGTCAATAATTAGGATTATTTAGCTCCTGAAAACACGTGTTTCTGACTTATTATTACCCGAGTTTACTTGGGTTTGTTCACAAACAATCTCAATTAGTCTAAACTTGTGTTATCTACAGTGAAGACGTCATAAAATGGAAAAATCTCGAGAAATTAGCAGTGAAGTGCGTTCTGCCATCGTTGTTTTACATAATGAAGGCAAATCTGAACGGGAGATTGCTTCACAACTGAAGTTATCGAAGACTTGTGTTCATGGCACAATAACTCCATACAGGTCTCCCCGTTGTCAAGATCGTCCACGCTCGGGAAGGCCGAGAGCTACAACGTCTAGTGAAGATAATTTAATTGTTGTTACCAGCAAGTGAAATAGATGCTTAACAGCACCAGAAATCCACGTTGAAGTAAACAAAACCCGAGTTAAACCTTAATCATTGACTACAGTAAAACGGCGACTGAGAGATGCGAAGTTGTATGGTCGCGTTGCCGTTCGAAAACCTCTGCTAAGGCCGCAAAACAACTTAAAATTTAGAAATGAATATAAAACTTAGAATTTACGCAGTGCCCAAGAAAAGATGATGTCAGATTGTGTAGTCCCAACAATCAAACATGGTGGTGGCTCAATTATGGTCTGGGGTTGCTTCAATTGAAGGAATTTTGAAAAAGGAACAGTACAAAAACATATTAGAACTCTTCTTTCTGGGTTGCGATAAATTGAAGATGGATTAATTTTCCAACAAGATAATGATCCAAAGCTTAGCTCAAAACTATGTAGAGGATATTTACAAGGGAAAGAGGCACAAGTTGTGTTAAAAAACATGGTTTGGCCTCCTCAGAGCCCGGATCTCAATCCCATTGAACTTTTGTGGGAAGAGCTTGATAGGAACGTCCGTAATCGTAGCCCATCCTCGCAAGAAGAAATGTGTAATGTTTTATGCGAAATTTGGAACAATATATCACAAGACACCATTAACAAATTGATTGCCCGTATGCCGAGACTTATTAAAAAAAATTCCGTCTATATTTGAAGCCGCATGATCGATAATTGTTTATTGTAGATTTTGAGTCCCGTGTACTGTAGTTGATGTTTATATTATTTGATATTTGGTAGTTGAGTTCCTTAAGCAATTTATATAAGTTTATAAGTTCTGTTAGAAATGAAAATGCATTTCTTTTAATGAAGTAAAGTTATTAAAATTTATACCTGTATTAGTCAGTCAGCACGCGGCCGCCCCGATCTTTTCTGGTCTTCGACAGAGGAAGTGTTGTTGTATCTGTTGATAGTACTGTTACATCCCTTGAATGTATACGATAGTGATGATGCTAGGCCGACACGATGTCGAATAAGCATATTATTAGAATATATAAGCCGGGACTAGCTCGAGCTAGGCAGACTCCGCGCAACCCTCTACCGTCACGTATCTCTGCCTTAAATTGCTATTTCTTACTATTTCAAGTGCAATTCTTGTTCTATATCCATACTCATTCTATATTGTAATTTATTAGTTTGTGAATAAAGTGTTTTTCAAAAAGACAATCGGAGTTCTCCGTTTAACAGTACGATATACGAACATATGGCTGATACCAAGCTTTTGAAGTGTCTGGAATATATATGACCGACGGCTCCATACCTACTTTGTGCAAGGCGATCACTGCAATCCTATTTTCTTTAACATCCCATTCCATATTGTAATTTGAAAATGAACACGAAAAAATATGTGAAATGGCGCAAAATCGAAAGAAATTTTTAAAGTAATATACGTGTTCTAAATTCAAAATAATTTAAAAGTTGAAAAAAAGAATTGTTTTATGTAACAGTATTTATGGCCAGACTAGTTATAATTTTTCATATGGTTTTACCAGTTGATGTAGTCACCAAACACCAAAGCTCTTCGCCTTTTATCTAATTGCGATTCATATGTTCCTATTAACTCATTTACATTCGTATTTGGCGACTTGTATAATATTGCTATATTTAGACTTCATTTTTCTAAGTGTATTCTAAAATACTCGTCGTCACATCTATTGCTTAATTCCGATTCCTTCATATTTTAGGTGCACATAGGCTGATACGCCCCTTTCCATAGGATTACAATAACTTTCAACAATTCGGTATTTGTAATTGCCTTGCCTCTAAGTCAGATTTAATCAGGTATATAATATAATATATATATATATATATATATATATATATATATATATATATATATATATATATATATATATATATAGATATATATATAGATATATATATATATATATATATATATATATATATATATATATATATATACTAATGTCCCCATAGTTTGTATCGTGCAGATTAGGATATCTAATTTGTTACTTTTTAGCTCAACTTCTAACATTCGTATTCTTATTTCCATGTGTAAATTTTCGGTATTGTTTGCTTTTTTGGTAATTTTTGAGATGTTCATACGTCGTTATATCTTTTTTGATTTTATAATTTTGGGACTACCTTTTACATATTTTATAAATATATATTTTTTTCTCCATTTTGTTTCTTGATAACGTAATAATTTAGCACGGAGTTGCTCTTGTTGTAGTGTAGTTTGGTCCTAGTAAATGTGAACTTGACCTTAGTAACAAACTTAAAACATGCTTTAAGTGATCCATTTTTTTGGAGATATACCAAGCCTGATTGTTCTGCATGGATTCGGATACTCCGGGTACACGGTTTTGATTAAATGCATAACTTTGTTTATGTCATGTACGTATCGAGTGGTCTTATTTGAGTCATTTAATTCAGTTATACCCACTAACACGACATTTTTCTCGTAGTCACAGCGGTCTAGCTTCCTGGATAGTTTAAGAAAAATTATTATATTGTTATATATATATTGCGTATTCGAACCCTGGACCTTAAGTTTCGCAAACCGTGGTTTAGCCATTAGGCTGTTGAAGCATATTCATTCATTGTCATGATAGTAATGTTAGTCCAATTCAGATATTATCAGATACATAAAGAAAACTAGGAGATACTATTTAAAGTGATTTTAATAAATATCACTTAGAATTGCAAACCGGTCATATTAGTTTGTATTGTTATAAATTTCATTTTTTTTGTTTATTATTATAAAAGTAAAGTTAATCTATGTATGCGTTCCTTTGGAAGCATTTCAAGGCACGATTAGCGAGGTTGGTTTATAAGTCACACAAGATGCAACTTGAACGAGCTCAAAGAGCTGTTTTAAAAGTAAGTGACTTTCCTCCATTTTTCCATCCCTCTGGTGACTTATACAAACCTAGCGGCGTTCTTAAAGTCACCTAAACATTCTCGCCTAAAGTATACCCCACCCGGCACTAACAAAAGAAACAAAGACGTAGTTTACCAATCACAGTGATTCAGAACTAGCTTTTCCCATAATTTAACCTTTACAATAACTTTAATAAAATTCTATCTATCTATATTCTGTCTATATTCTCTTCCTAAAAGAAAGTTCAAATTAAAATTAAACGTGGTTACAAAAACTGGATTACGATGCTACTGACATCCTAATCCAGTTTTTGCTTAAACCTTTGAGATAAATTTTATTGTGTTTGATTGTAGGCACAATCAGTCAGATTTCAGTTTTAGTTCAGAATTGACTATTAAAACATTGTACTTGCTATAAAGGTAGTGAAGTTCGAATCCTCCAGCAGAGATAAGTTTTCAATAGAGGAACTCCGCAGCTTATATTAGCTGCAGCTTGGGCGGTTGGCTCGACATTCGGTGATTTCGGAGATCCAGACGTAGTTACAGTGTATCCATCTGTCATAGCTAATAAAATATTTCCATCCTATATGGTTGCTACGGAATGGAACGGTGGCCTCTCAGTGAAATCGACGTCGAAGTAAATTGTTTTTAAATATAATTGGAGTATCTTTCTTATTACTAAGTGCGTTATGTCTGATTGTAATGTTTCGGTTGCTCTGTCATTATAAACCAAGAAATAAGCAAATGACGTACAATGTCGAGGAGCTGACGCTAAAATTGAATTCCGTGGATACACGACTCGTTAGCTCAGTTGGTTAGAGCGCCGATATAAACGTAAGTTGAATATCGTAGGTTCAAATCTTTCACGAGTCATCCATTTTTATCATTTTTTAAAAACTTTTGTATTTGCCCAAGTAATGGTTTAATCATCACAATGTTTATTAGTACAGTTTAAGAGGATTTACGTTTAGAATAACTATTAAAATATATGTTTCTTTTTTAAACAAACATTTTTTGTTAAAAGTAGTAGAAATAGTACTTTTAGATGTGTAATCTCAAACCCTGTTCAAAAAAAGGAAAAACGAAATGACTGGTAAAGGAGTTGAACCTCCGCCCTCCGGAGTTCAACAAGGCGCTCTCAGCTCAGTGAGCTAACGAGTCTTAATTCAGAATATTAAATATCTGATGACCTAAATATGGTTTTAAACTGTACTAAATATGGTGCTGTGGTAATTATACTATTACTAGGGTAAACAAAAAAGTTGTAAAAAATGGAAAAAAGGAATGACTCGTGAAGGATTTGAACCTCCGACCTTCGATATTCAACTTACGTTAATATCGGCGCTCTAACCAACTGAGCTAACGAGTCTTGTGTACACATCATTCAATTTTAGCGTCAGTTTCTCAACATTGAACTTGACGTAATTGGCTTTTGTTTTGGTTTATTTTGACAGAGCTACCTAAACATTGCACCGGATATTATGTGGGTTAGAAATAAGAAAGATACTTTGATTACATTTGGAACCAACTTACACAAAAGACGGTGATAACTTTGTGGCTAAGACGTCGGTTTTTATCATTTTAAACGTACTTGTCTTACTTGTTTGTCTGTGAAATTTAATGTAATTAGATATAACGGTTTTGTAGATTCCTCGTACATAGAAATGTATGATGGAATGACTGCTACTAATGAAAAAAATTAAAAAAAGCAGGAAGGGTTAGGTAAAGGATATTAGTGTTTCAGGTCGCATTTGCAAAGAGTTTAAATTCCACACAGATGACTTTTCATTACATTGATGAATCGTTACTTCGACAGTCGTTGGGTGAACTGTCTGCTCTTTCGTCACGTTTAGTTTCATAAGAAAATAATGAAAATTTCTAAAGGATTGTCGTCACACAATGCATTAATAGATTAACTTTACTTTTATAACAATAAACAAAAACAAGGAAATTTGAAATAATATGTACTAAAATATTACTGGTTTGCTTATTCGAGCCGTGATATTCCTTAAAATCACTTCGAATACATTTTTCCCTCTTTCCTTTTATATCTGATAACATCGGAATAGCACACGTTTAATTGAACAAAAATTACTATCAAGATAATGAATTAATGACCGTCAATAGGCTAAAGGTTTAGAGTACGGTATGCGAAACTTAACGTCGTGGATATGAACCTTTACGAAATTCGACTACCGTAGTTCATCTAGAAAAAATTAAAGAATATGCATTTTACGCTTATTTGGAGTGGTCACAGATAACACACAGTTAATATCGTAGGTAGTGTATTTATTTTTATTTATTTTTAAACAAATATTTTTCTTAATAATTGTCTTGAGAACTAATAGCAGGGAAATCGCAAAACTCAACTAAAAAAGGAAAACAGGAACGACTCGTGAAGGATTTGAACCTCCGACCTTCGATATTCAACTTACGTTAATATCAGCGCTCTAACCAACTGAGCTAACGAGTCTTGTGTCCACGAAATTTAATTTTAGCGTCAGTTCCTCAACATTGAACTTGACGTCATTGGCTTTTTTTTAATTCATTTTTACAGAACTATAAAAAAATTTTTTTGAAATTACAAACATACAAAGGGTGGTGACAACTTAGTTGCTTAGACGTTAGTTTTACAGCGTGGCCTGGGTACAGTCTCATAACGACCTTAGTGCAACCCTATAATATGCCTATGCTTACTACTTGTTCTTATTAACTCCGGGTGACCAACGAGCACACAGTTCATTTCACGAGATGGTTATAACTGCTGATTACTACAGACTTAAATATCTTCCATAACAAAGATTCAAGAAGCACATATGTTGTTCTACGGATCTCTGCAATCACTAAAGGAAGCAAATCTGCGTCATGTTGCTAATTCATAGTGATCGAGCCGAATCACCCATGCAGCACAAGCTGGCTCGTGACCCTACTTGGAGTGGGTAACGGGAATGTTAGGCATGTTAATATCATTCTTTATTAATTATTTATTATTTATTAAATAGACTCAACCATGCCATAAGTTTTTTTTATAGAATAATTGATAACGCGCAATCAGCTCAACCGATGGTAACTGACCGCCTCCCATGAACATACGCAATGCTGGCTTTACGGAAAGGAAAAACCACTGGCAGCAGCTGATTCCATAGAGTAGTTGTGCATGATATGAAGTTTTGCGTAAAGCGCACGGTGCTAGATTGCCAACCAACGAGATGAAGAGGATTAAATTCTGAAGTGATGTTCAGATTAACGCCGTCGTAAAGGTTACTGGGATGTGCTACAGGGATAGCTAAAGACGCCGAAGCAGCCGAAACCTCGTTCACGTCGTTCCCAATAAGGCGAGAACGTTAAAAAAAGGACCGATTGTCAGAGAAACTAGTAGAAAGTCAAGCAAAAACACGATAGAAAGAGTCTAGAGGTAGGAACATATGCTCCAAAATGACGTCGTACTGGTCAATATGTTTTGGTTGTTTCTAGATGACATTTTTGAAATCTTCTGGTAATAACGTGAAGCATTTGCGCAATCATAGAAGCACTCACTTGTCTTCCTCTAGTCTGATGTAATACATGTGGAGTAATATCGGTCGAAGGCCCAATCCCGAAAACGATTACCGATATACAAAACCAAGTGTCGTAATGCGGTGTTTAATGTCAGGATGATTCTGGAGTTGTGTGGTTTATTACATAAATTGTAGTGACTATAATTACCATGAATAACCACGAATAACGAAATAAATGAAAATAAAAAACCCATATTTCGTGTCAATTGTTCGGATCCACTATAATAAGTAAATCTACACTAATTGTGTTATATTTTTTAAAATTAGCTATTTGTTATGTGACTATCATTACCACTAGTTGTATACGATGTGAAATTTAGGTCCCACATATAGTGTTATGTTTTTTTTCCATATTAAAGCAAAGTGCTGCAGGTTTGTCAACTTCTCTGTGATACTATATTCAATTCTAAGGTCCACAGTTCGAAACACTTCGAAGTTTATTTGTATTAACCTTTCAGCATTTTGGTGAACGTACTTCTAAAATCACTGATGCTCTAAGATCTTGAATTCAATTATAAAAATAAACATGGTGGATAAACCCAGTGAGGATACAACTAAACTTCTCTTAGCACAATTGAGCAGTTCAGAGTAGGAACAGCAGAACAAGCAGGACATTGTTAACGTGGAGCATGCAACCTTCCCAACAGGGCAGTGGTACTACCCTATGCTGAGGCCTGTGTAGTACAAGAAACAAATAGAGTATGCATCCAAGGGTCAATTTGCGGACCTCTCCTATGGAACGTCCAGCTGGACCCGTTGCTCCAAAAAGTTGAAGATATATTGATTGTTGCTTCAGAAACCAGTACCAATGAACTGGATCGAGTTGTCTCCGAAGCCCTGGAAAACATTATGTCGAAGAGGGCTCCCGCTTACGACATATGCTAAGCGGTCCATCAGGGACTCAACAATTGGCAATTGGCAACAACGCCTTGACGCATGCTCCTCAACAATCAAGATGTTTTTGAAGATGTAAGATTGGCAAATCGCGACTTTAGGAGCATGCATCATACAAATATTTGTACGCAGTTTTTCACGTTTTTCACGACACGGCGGCACAAAAGCGTATTTGTTTATATTTAACCTCGCATCCCGTCTATCCTGTGTGCTGTGTACAACGCAAGTGCTGAAACTATAGAGCATATTCTTACTGATTGCTCGAGATTTACCCTAAATCGCCTTGACTCACAGGATGCTCCTTTCCATACGAAAACAAACGATCGTGCAAATTGTGAGCCGCGACGACCTCACAGGTATATTTTTAATACGCTTGGCAGCTAAAGCCAATGGCTCCACCGTGGCCTAACTTGTAGTAAGCGAGGAGATCGGCCATCATCATGCTATATATTTACTATTAATATATATTTAATGTAGGTATATAATAAAATGTCAAACCCGTAATCAATTTCACTCGATATAGAAAATTTCCCAAAATCTTCTAAGATGTCAGGCAGGGCCTGAAAAAAAAACGTGGATCATGTGGTTGGGTGTGGTGTGCTTACTCTTTCGAAAGAATCTAATGGAACTGACTGTAGCGAAAGATTGATTGAATTGTTGTAATGAACAAATCTCCACAGACTCTACGCGACACTGTTCTACGTGCTACATAGTTCAACGGGAGTGTCATCGTGAGGCTGTACAACGACTGGATTACAATTGTTGACTGTACGAGAAACTCAAAATAATATTTTTATATAATCTCATATGAATTTAAAATGAATATTCAAACAGACACAATAGGCAGTTCTGGGTTGATGTTTGCTTGAATTAAAAATTACAGCTGAATAATTTCGAGCAGTGATAATCGTTAAATCATTTCGATAGAGGTTTTTCTAGTTTTCTTTTTATATTTGATAACATCTGAATAGCTTATGTTTTACTGGTCGGAAATTACTACCGTAACAATAAATTAATATGCGTTCATAGCCTAATGTGGTTTTGCGAAACTTAAATACGAATACCGCTTTCGACTAGACTGAACTATAAATAAAGCACAAGCGTTTTAAGCTTAATTAATAGTTTTTAACAATATTATGTGTTTAACCTAGTAATGATAAAATCGTCACAATGTTTAGTATAGTTTACAAGAAGCTTTATTGTTTACAGAATCAGCACTTTAATGAATAATTAAAATTTGTTTTTGCTTAAATAAAATAGCACAACGTAACAAGTAGAATATTTTAATGTAGAGGCCGTGGGATTATTTTAAAAATATCCTGCCCATTTTTCTATACCTACTCATTAAGTTTGCCTCACCAAAAAAACTGTTTCATGAGAGAGTTTTAAGAATATCAATTATTTTACTAACACATTCGCGGAAATGCGTTAAGGTCGTTCTAAGCTTTTACATTTCTTTTTCCAATTCAGCTCTATATAATTTTAACTCTTTGCACACGTCATCTGTAACCCCAAGAACCTTTACCTACTTGCTTTTAAGATATTTTTGTCTCTTTTATTCGGTGTATGAGGAATATTCAATTAACATTTCATGCAGATAAAACCGTTCTATTTAATTCCATAAAATCATAGACACAAGCACTTTAAACGAACTTGACGCCCTCCAATGTCGTAATTAACAGCTTATCCTGGTCATTTTTGAGCTTTTGTTAATCATTGTTCGAAAGTGGTCATTTTCCAACAGTTAATCTGTTTTGGGAATTATTCCATAGGTGGCGTGTGATGAAATTGCAGTGTAGAAATACTTGAACATTCAAAAAGTACTTTCTCTTAACTTATTACTAATGGTAATTATAGTCACTAATATTTGGCTTTAAAATAATCAGTTCGGCCAATGAGAAGTGATTACTACTCATTAAGTATAAGGAACACTCAGTGCATCACACAGTGCGTGGTCCTTCACCGGTTCCATTTATATCGTAATTTTTTTCTACCTCGTGGGAACGTATGTGCAACTTGAATCTTTATTGAGAATAGATGAGGATCGGCTACAGTCACTTACAATCAGGTGGAAAGTGTGCTCGTTTGAAAGACTTAGTTAATTAGAAAAAAAAAACTTTTAACTTTTTCGTTACTGTTAGTATAAGGGTTACACTACTATATTGTTGCTATAGGAATGAATTAATGATCATTCTGTGAAACGGACATTTCGGCAGCTTCACATTCAACATATCTTTCAAAATAAACCAAAAATGTCAAGATGCTGATGTTAAAATTGAATAATCTGTACACACGACTCGTTAGCTCAGATGGTTAGAGCGCCGATATAAACGTAAGTTGAGTATCGTAGGTCGGAGGTTCAAATCCTTCACGAGTCATCCTTTTTTATCATTTATTAAAAACTCACATGTTTATTAATACAATTTAAGAGGATTTACATTAAGAATAACTATAAATTTTTTTTGCTTAAATGTTTTTGTGTTAAAGGTTTACAGATTTAGCACTTTATAATATAGTACAATCTATTGCTTTTGCTTAAATGTTCACTTATGTAAAATTAGGAAATCCCCGAGATTTGCTCGCGTAGCACGATGTAGCACGTACAACATTGTCACGTAGAGACAATGGGATTTGTTCATTACTACATTACCTTGATTTTCTCGCTACACTTAGCTTCTTTAGGTTCCTTCAGACAAGCAACCATACAATATCCAAATACACGCGTCAAATGAACAAAGTCTCGCCTGTTCTTCTTTACGTACTTTTTACTTTTTCATCAGCCAAAATGGTGTGTACCAGAGATTTCAACATCTTTCGCAATTAATTCTTAAGATCTTACTTTTTTTTGGCGGCATAACGCCGCAGGCGATAGAGGTACTCGTGACAAAAATGTTCTACTTGACTCTTTGTTGAGGATCAATATGGATATTTATGATCTGCAGTCGTAACTTACCATCAAGTGAACTGTGTGCTCTTTTGTCACCCTTAGTTCATAAGAAAAAGTGTTATTAGATGGTTGCTGTACGGTCTCCATGGGATTGAAACCACGACCACTCTGTGTAATCAACGTCTTAGCCGCTAAGCTATCAACGTCTTTTGTATCGGTTGTTTTAAAATATAATAATAGTGTCTTTCATATTTCTTACCCACGCAATGTCCGATTGCAATCTTTTGGTAGCTCTTTTGGTTGTCAAATTAAATCAAGTTCAATGTCGAGAAGCTGACGCTAAACATGACAGACGACTCGCTAGCTCAGTGGGTAAGAGCGCCGATATAAACGTAAGTTGAACATCGTAGGTCAGAGGTTTAAATCCTTCACGAGGTATTTCTTTTTCCTTTTTTTAACAACTTTTTGTGTTTACCCTAGTAATAGTATAATCACCACAATGTTCAGTACAGTTTACACGAAGGTTTACAATTTTCAGATTCAGCACTTTAGACAATAATAGAAAATGTCAGTTTGGGAACACCCGTAATGTGCACTCGTAGCACGATGTAGCACTTAGAGACTGTGGGAAGTCTGCTTGTTCTTCTATACCTACTCTGTATATTTTCGCCACCAAATATGGCGTACTAGAGATGTAAACGTTATTTCCTAGAGTTGCTCTTAACACCTTTCGCTTTGCTGAGGCGAAACTACTCATTTATGCTAAGATAAGTCGTGTCATTTGTCCTCAACGGATTTATCTATACAATGAGAGAGCTTTAACGATATTACCTGTTGGAATTACACGTCCGCCGAAGTGCTTAAAGGTCATGTTAAGCTTTTCATCAACGTAAAGAAAATTCGGCTCTGTATAATTTAAACTCTTAGCAAATGTGGCTTGACCCCTAAGAACCGTATTCGTGTGTCTTTATATAATATTTTTTTATTTGTCTTATTTGGTATATGAAGTCGATTTTACGCGTTCGGTGTTAAATTTACATTCCAAGCATTCAAAAAATCTGATTACATTAATAAACACATACAAACATTTAAGATGCAGTTAACGCTCTCTGCTGACTAAAGGTACTTTTCGTAACCTAAACATTTTTGAACTTTTTGGCCATTTTCGTACAGTTGTTCTGTTTTGGGACTTATTCCATAGATGGTGTGGGATGAAATAAAGTATAAATAGTTTAGCGGCAAAAAATATTAGCTAAGAAGTGGATTCGAACTATTGATACAAATAATGGGTCCTAACTTTTACTTAACTTATCATTAATGGTAATTATGGTCACTAATAGCTCGTCTTAATATAAATATATAACATAAGAATGACAGTTACATGTCTTTCTGACATCATGAAGCGTACTCAGATTTCCTCTACCGAGAATCTTTATCACCAACGCGTGCCATGCGTATAATATACTGCCATTTGACTCTTGTATTCTATGAGGGTGTGATTCCGGTCGATCTTACTCATCTTGTTACAGCTAAAAATTATCCGCAGTGTGGTTCTACCAAGTAAAAAACTTACCATCATAAAATTTGTATTCATTTGCACTTATCAATAACATGAAATAATCATACTACCATCTCCTGCCATGGTCCTATCTAGATAATGTTATAGGCCAGTATTCGATTCAAGAAATTAAATAATATCAGCTATTTTAGTGACATGTTTGGCGAAATGCTAAAAGGTCACGCTAAGCTTATCTTTTCATTGTGATCTGAATACCTAATAACTCTCTCCTAATCTCGCCTTCTTTTGTTATATTATTTGGTGTACGAGGAATCTTTAACGTAATATATTAATTTGCATGTTCCAGCATTTTGAGGCACTTGACGCCCTCTGCTTTCGTAAGAAGCTTTTCGCATCCTGGACATGCATGAACTTGTCGGGCATTTTTGTACAGTTGATATGTTTTGAGACTCATCAATAGACGGCGTCGAGGAGAAATTGTTCGATGGTGTTAAAATACTTTAAAGCAATTAAAGAGTTTAAGTTGCGATGTGATTCGAATTGTATTAAGTATCACAGACAAGGCGATATACCTGCAGCACCTTATTACCTGCCTTATTTTTACACTGTGTACCTCTAACGGTAATTAAAATTACTTATAAACTTATATAATCACTTCAAAAAATAAAACATTATCGTAGTAGATACTTTAACAGTTCTAGTCTAAGCTACGAAATGGATTTAAACTGTAGACACGAAATATGGATTCTAATTTTCACTTACCCCTAGTGATATGTAGCCACTTTAATAAAATAATACAAAAATATACGACACTTATAGTACGTCTTTCTTGCAACCGTTCTATCAGATGTCCGACTTACAGAAGATGTATGTATTGTATGGAAGGGAAGAATGTATCACGAGAAGCGTTTGCTCGTTTGTAACTAATTTTATAGTTAATGTACTGATTCTCAAGTTGGGGGGTCGCGTTTGATATTCCAGGCGATCGCAATCTGTTCTTTAAATAAGACCTGTATACAAAAGATTCGTTTATAAAAGGAATTAATTTTAATGTAGTTTTATAACGAATAAAGAATCGTATAGCATGCTCTAGTGGAGGGGTAGGACTTTTCCTATCTTTTTTCCTTTTCGTGGATCATTACAAAAAATATAAAGTATCCATAATGACGTAATTCCTGCAGCACAAAGGTCACAGCGTTGTTAATCTTTCCATCACGTATCCGTAAGTAAACGTGATTAGCCCTATGAGACAGAGAAATCAGTCAAGTTCTGCCATAATTGCCAGCCTCTACAACAAGTTGAATACCTACAGAGGGTCAGCATACCATGAAGCGAATTTAGGTGGTCATACCACCAAGAACATTTTTATCTTATCTCGTACGACCTTTTAACCGTATGGAAGAATATATATATATATATATAAAGAAATAGTTATTATAGAACATTTCTTTAATTTGAATTTAGCCGTGACTCACTCCGTTGGTAAAGAAGTGTGGAGTCGGGCTCGGTCGACAGATGGCGGTATAAGGGATGCAATCTACTACGTTGGTAAAGCGGGGCTGTCATTGTCTGAGAGGTTTGAAGATATAAGAGTGTAATTTATTATTGTGTTCAAGTGTAAAAAATATTGAAGAAAATATTGAGATTGTGAATAATAAACGTTAAATGTCGTTTCTTTGATTACAGAGCAACACATGGTTTTATTCACCGACAATAATAGAAAGAAACATTATATATATATATATATATATATATATATATATATATATATATATATATATATATATATATATATAAATTCTTTTATTTTAAGAATGAACAAATATGTACAACTGAGTCTTTTTGTATTAGTTGTGTCCAATTATAATAAGAGTACAATTCTTACTGCTCTTACTTCTAACGCTCGTAAAGTCTGATTTCGTTGTTTCTGCAGTTTTGTTATTAGTTAAACAAAAGGTTCACTTTTTGTTTAACTAATAACAAAACTGTTCATCATTTCATCATTCATCCATCACGTCAAAGTTAGTCACGGAACTGATGCTAAAATGAATCACCCTGAAGTGAGACCCGTTAGGTCAGTAGGTGAGAGCGTCAGTATTTTTTTTCTTTTTATAACAAATTTATTGATTACTCGTTAATAGTATAATCATCACAGCGTTTAGTTAGGTATGCAAGAAGCTTCAGATTCAGTTAAAAATTAAGTAATATATGTTATATTGTAGGAGATCAAGTACCCCCTAAGGTATAAAAAGTATAAAAACGTATAAAAGTGCTCCGTCGCCAAGTGTAGCGCTTACGTTACTCGTACTTATTATTTGCTTACTTTTAAATATATAGTTAGGTACGTAGTTTTTGCCTAAATGTTATAGTACAATAGGGTGACTTATCCTCGCAAACCAAAGTTGTTAGTAGCAGCTCCGCGATACACTTGCGTAGCACTAAGAACTAAAACCATGACTGTGAGATTTGTTTATTACTATAATTCATTCATTTTCTCGCTACGGTCAGAACCGTTTGGTTCATTCGGGAAGAGTAACCACACCACACCCAACCACACGCTCCACATTAAGTCCTTACAATTTGTTGAGTTGAAACTGAGAAGCTAAGAGAAGTTGAGTTGTATCCTCGAAGGGTTTATCCATACCATACTTTTTTTATTTCAATTTAAGAGTTTCAAGAATATCAATGATTTTAGTAACCCGTTGTAATGCTCATGTTAAGCTTTTCTATCTGGTTTGAGGTCTAGCATAGTTTTACTCATAAATGGAATAAAAACACTAACAACCCCTGCCTGCTTATTATTTTTTTCGTTAGTGTTAGTCGATGTACGAGGATCAACAAAACCATTATATCTAATTACACATACAAACAAATACGATAAGAACGTCTTACACATTTCAAACTCGAGGAGCTGACGCTAAATTTGAATACTGTGGGCTCACGACTCCTTAGCTCAGTAGGTTAGAGCGCTGATACAAATGTTAGTCGAATATCGTCGGTCGGAGGTTCATATCCTTTACGAGTTATTCTTTTTGCCCTTTTTTAACATTTTTTTTGTGTTTACCCTAGTAACGAAAATATCGTCACAATATTTAGTACAGTTTGCAAGATTTACTGTTTTCAGAATCAGTACTTTGATGAATAATTAAAACTTGTTTTTGCTTAAATAAAATATAGCGTAGCACAATGTAGCAAGTAGAATATAATCGTGTAGAGACCGTAGGATTAGTTTTAAAATATCCTGCCTATTCTTCTATACCTACTCTTTAAGTTTGTGTCACCAAAAATAACGTACATTAACACGTAATCATTTCCAAGTAACACTTAACACCTTTCGCTTTGGTGAGTTGAAACTGCTCACTTGTGTTAAGAGATGATGTCAATGGGTTAATCTGTTTCATGAGAGAGTTTTAAAAATATCAGTTATTTTACTAATATGTTTGCGGAAATGCGTAAAGGTGGTGCTAAGCTTTTCAATTTCCTTTTCCAATTCGGCTCTATATAATTTTAATTCTTTGTAAGCGTCGTCTGAAACCCCAAGAACCCTTTCCTAGTCCTACATGCTTTTATATTATTTTTTCCTGTTTTATTCGGTATACGAGGAATTTTCAATTAACATTTCATGCAGATAAAACCGTTTTATCTAATTCCATAAAATTATAGATACAAACACTTTAAACGATCTTGACGCCCTCTTGTGCCGTAATGAACAACTTATCCTAGACATTTTTGAGTTTTTGTTGATCATTGTTCGAAAATGGTCACTTTCGAACTGTTAATCTGTTTTGGGACTTATACCATAGGTGGCGTGTTATGAAATTGTGGTGTAGAAATACTTGAACAGTGAAAAAAAAACTTTCACTTAACTTATGACAAATGGTATTTATAGTCAAATGGTAATTTGGCTTTAAAATAAATACATATATAACTTAAGTGACAAACTAGCACTCATTTCGGCCAATGAGAAGTGATTGTTACTCATTAAGTATGAGGAATACCTCATTACCAACAATTGGGTCTCAGGATACCTACTCTCACCTTTCGAAACAGTAGAGATATGGTGCTATTTGACGCTTGTATTCAAAGAGGGTGTGGTCCAGTCGATTTAAATTTTCGTGTTTTAGCTACAAATTAGCGATAGTGTGGCTCTACTACATAGATAAGAAACTACGTTCATTTGTTATCCTTAATAACATGAACCACAACAAAACCGGTATTCTTACCATCTCCTACCATGTTATCGAGCCCATGTTATCAAGCCCATGTTATACGGCGCTGGGATTGGTTAATCCAATCGCCTTGGCTCCGTTTTCCCGATTTATTGTCGTAGTTCATTAATTATATATTCGCGCTGTTTATTATTCTCATATACATGCAACATTGTAAAAGATTTATGTTCTGAAATTCGTGAATACATTGTGTCGGTAGTTTTGAAATAAAGTGTGAGAATCTTTTTTATTTTTCTAAAAAACGTAATGTTACGTTGTTCTTGTAGTTCGCAGATGTACCCCTTAACCTAATGGTTACACTTAGGACTCTTAATAATTTATTATTTATTTTAGTTTATTAGTACTAATTTTAGTACAATTAAACATTTCTTCAATATTGTCCATTTCAAATCAAAAAAAGTTTTGATTGGCTGTGAATTCTAAATTCAAATTAATTTTGTTTTAAAAACATGGCATTCTTTTTCCAAAGGCAGTCTTTTGTTTATTGATTAGCTTTGTATTTTAATTACGTTTGAACATTTTTCATCATAATGGATACTTTAAAAATTCGTGTAATTATGGAATATGAGTTTCGTCGTGGCATCAACGCGGCACAAGCGGCACGTAACATCAACAACGTTTACGGAGAGAACTTTACAAATGAATACACAACCCGTTATTGGTTGGTCCGGTTCCGTTCTGGAAATGTTGATTTGATAAATGAACCTCTTGGTCTTGCGGACACTTTGGTCAACAATTATGAATTAAAGGTGATTGTGGAAGCTGATGATACTCAATCTACAGCCGACCTAGCAGCAGCTTTAGATGATAACATCAAAACAATATTGGTCCATTTGCGACAAATTTGCAAGGTAAAAAAGCTTGATAGACGGATGCCTCACGAACTTAACGATCGCCAGCGCAACGTACGTATTGAGGCCTTGCGCTACTCAACAGGCACAGAAATGAAAGAATTTTGAACCGAAGCTTATCAATTGAACCTTGTCGACCACTCTGTGAAACGGACGACTTAGCCACGGAGCTATCACCGACCTTTATAATTGCCAGTTGTTTTCAAATATGTAAAAAGAGTATCTTTCTTATTTATAACGTCAGTAATGTTTGATTATGTTGATTTTCTAACTATGTTAAGTCATAAGTAAACTAAAAATAAAGTAAATGACGCATAAGTCAAAGAACTGACGCCTAAATTGAATAAAGTTAGCTCAGTAGGTGAGAGCGCCGATATAAACATGTTGAACATCGGAAGACAGAGTTTCAAATCCATCGCGAGTTATTCCTTCTCTTCCTTTTTTGTAATAAAGTTTATGCCTGCATCATAAAATTATTCGTTTTAAAAAAATAACTCATCAAATCTTATGATATCATTTAACAAATTGAATGCTCTTTTATCTCTCTCAGTTATTAACAAACTATTTAATATTAATTATATTGAAACTGATAGTATTTTGAAATAACAATAAACTTCTCTTTATACATAAAGGTTGACTGAAAGAAATCATTTTAGTTGATTATTCCACTATTTGTACAGTACCATAAAATGTTTAATCACTCATTCATTCCCTCATAAAATTGTTACCAAACTATAAATGCATTAAGTAGACAAGTATGTGTATCCGATTTGGTATCCTTCTATACATCATATATAATTGTTGGTCCAAGCAAACTTCCACCCACAACTATAGTCGCATCACGCACTTTTATAAAACACTTTATTCTACCTAAATAATTACTCACGTAAAATTTGGTGTCACGTCCTAGCAAACCAAAGTCGTTTGTAATGAACTCGCGTAGCATGACGTAGCACGTATGAAATTGTCGTGTAGAGACCTTGGAGTTACCATCATTACCACAACTCATTTATTTTCTCGCTTCGGTTAGTTCCGTATGTTCTTTCGGACTCATGATCACATCACACCCAGATATAATCTATATACACACCATATCCAGATATATCTCAATAACAATGTGCCTATTCTTCTGCACTTCTCTCATTCTTTTTTTTCACTAAAAAAAGGATTCATTTCACTCTTAACTTATTTTTCACTAAAAATGGAGTAAGAGGTCTGGACATAATTTCAGAGTAACTCATAAGACCTTTTACTATGTAGAGTTGCAACTACTCACTTGTGCTACGAGAAGTTAAGTTGTATCCTCGCTGGGCTTGCCTATATCATGAGAGAGTTTAAAGAAATCTGCGATTTCAGTAACACGTTCACCAAAATACTGAAAGGTCATATTAAGCTTTTCACATATAGTATGTATAGTTTAACTTAAAATGATCACTTATCTGACCTAACCTTCTTTCTATTTTTGTCTATCATTTCCGGTGTACGAGGAACCTTCAATTTACGCTCTGTGCAGACATAACCGTTTTATCTTATTATATTAATTATTATATACTCGCACGTTAGACGCACTTGACGCCCTCTGCTGTCATTAGAAACTTTCCGCATCCTAAATATTTTAGAGAATTTTGCCCATTTTCGTACAGTTGTTCGATTTACAAGTACTGACTGGCAAGTACTGACCTCGTAACTAGAAACTGATGATTATATACCTCGTTACCTGTCTTCGGGTCATTGGATACAGCAGCGATATGCTATTATTTGACGCTTGTATTATATGAGGGTGTGGTTCCGGTTGATCCACCCCTTCCTGTTGCAGGCCACAAACAAGCTGGAGTGTGGCCCTATCATATAGACAACTTAAAACCAGGTGATTCGTTTGCCATCCTTTATAACATAACCAAGCCGATATTCCTACCATCTTCTCCTGAGAGTGTATGTATGTTTATTTACATTACATTTGCTATATCATCTGGTAATAACTAGAAGATATCGAAGAAGACATCAAGTACCTTCTATGATGGCAAATAAACCAAGCCACATTCATCCTTAAAGTACCTTAAAGAATGAGTTTGACATACAAATAATTTTGCAGCCATTTGTTAATCCGATCGTCTTGACTCCGTCTTCCCGTTGACTTGTCTTAGTTCATCAAATACATGTTCCCGCTGTTTATTATGCGAACGCTCATGCAACATTGTAAAGGAGTAGTCTTTCGTGAATACATTTGTTTAGCTTTCATCTTTTGTGTCAGTTTTCAAATATACTATTCTTATTAAGATGCTTTATATCGTTCTTATTTCGAACGTACGTAATGTGTTATTTTTGTAATTCTGTTAAAAGATCTGAAAAAAGTTAGCCAATGTTGTCAAATTAAATGTCAAGGAACTGATGCTAAAATTGAAAAGAGTTGTTACAAGACTCGTGTGCTCAGCGGTGAGAGCACCGATGCAAACTTGTATTGAACATCGGAGGTCGGAGGTTCAATTCCTTCACGAGTCGTTCCTTTTTTGCCTTTTTTAACAACATTTGAAATAACCTTTCTTTTTAAATATTATTTATACAATTTTAACTTAAATATTTATCACAAAGAATTCTGTAGAAGATATTAACGTTATTAATATTCCCGGCGACCACTCCAACTAAGCTTAAAGCGCTTATGCTTTTATTTAAGGTACACGAAAATAATCAAATCGCGTTACAAAACGGTAAAATTCGCAAACCGAATCTCTAAACACTTATGCCTATTATTAATTCATTTTAATGTAGTATTATTATATATTCTATCCAATTAAACATTAGCTATTATGATGTTATAAGATAGATACAGAAGATTATAGATTATATTATAAGATAGAATAGAGATTATATATGATTTTTTTAAAGGTTAAACCTTATATGCGTCAACGATCTTACAGTTCACCTAATGGTTAGTGATGACCATGGTCTGTCCTTAACAAATATTTAATATTTCGTATTATTATCACTCCTGAGGACTAAAGTCAAGTACTGCGTGTCCTGTGATGGACGCATTTCCAATAACCAGTATCTTGCTCTCTAGATCTCTACACTAAATAAAACAGCATCGTTATTCTGCTATTTATTTAGAGTGTTGTGATCTGGAGGTTTTTATTGTTATTATTTTAATGCGCGAGTGTGACAAGCGAGCACACAGGTCATATGATATCAAGTGATGCCTGCAAGTGTTGACACTCACATTCATAAAGCAGTGCGGGGTCCTTCACCGGTACCGTTTATGTTGTAGCTGATTTAACTGTCTAATACGGCCATGTGCAACTTGAATCTTTGCTGAAAATGGATGTGGATTAGCTACAATTACTTACAATTAGCTGAAATGTGTCTTCTTTGTTGGACTTAGTTAATCAAAAAAAACTTTAAAATTTGGTTTCTACAGAATTGAACTAACGACCACTCTGCCACTCTGTGAAAGATACGACTCAGCCACAGACCTGTTTGTATTGTCAGTTGTTTTCTAATATAATAAGAATATCCTTCTTATTTCTAACGCACGTTATGTCCAATTGCAATGTTTCGGTCACTATTTCCAAATAAACCAAAATTATCAAGAAGCTGATGTTAAAATTTAATAATGTGGACACACGACTCGTTAGCTCAGCTGGTTAGAACACCGATATAAACGTAAGTTGAATATTGTAGGTCCAAGGTTCAAATCCTTCACGAGTCATCCAATTTTATCATTTTTAAAACTTTGTTTTGCCCAAGTAATGGTTTAATCATCACAATGTTTATTGGTACTATTTACAAGAGGGTTTACATTTAGAATAACTATACGTTGTTTTTGCTTCAATGTTCACTCGTGTAATAACGTTAAGTTCAATGTTGAGGAACTAACTCTAAAATTGTATGTTGTAGACACAAGACTCGTTAGCTCAGTTGGTTAGAGCGCCGATATTAACGTAAGTTGAATATCGAAGGTCGGAGGTTCAAATCCTTCACGAGTCAATCCTTTTTCCATTTTATCAACTTTTGTTTAACCTAGTAATAGTAGAAATAACCACAGCACCATATTTAGTACAGTTTAAAACCATATTTAGGTCATCAGATATTAACAAAGTAATTATGAAAGAACCAATGAAAAAATATGACACTGAACGTGAGACTCGTTAGCTCACTGAGCTGAGAGCGCCTTGTTGAACATCGGAGGGCGGAGGTTCAAATCCTATACCAGTCATTCTGTTTTTCCTTTGTTTCAACAGGGTTTGAGATTACTCATCTAAAAGTAATTTTTCTACAATTTTAAACAAAATTTTTTCTTTAAAAAAGAATCCTAGCTATGATATTAACATGACTAAAATTTCAATGTGGAGGAACTGACGCTAAAATTGAATATCGTAGACACACGACTCGTTAGCTCAGTTGGTTAGAGCATCGATGTAAACGTAAGTTGAATATTGTGGGTCCAAGGTTCAAATCCTTCACGAGTCATCCAATTTTATCATTTTTTAAAAACTTTTGTTTTGCCCAAGTTATGGTTTAATCATCACAATATTTATTAGTACTGTTTACAAGAGGGTTTACATTTAGAATAACTATGCGTTGTTTTTGCTTAAATGTTCACTCGTGTAAAATTAAGTGACTCAGATTTGTTTGCGTAGCACAGCGAATGAGGTGTTAAAGAAAATAGGATGGCAGTGATCGCCTTGCACAAAGTGAGTATGGTCGTCGTCGGTGTAAAGTGTATCAAGATACAGCCTTGGATCATGTTGTAAAACCTCTCAGCTATACACCTTTTAAAAATATACAATGAACTTTCCAGCAGGACCCTGCACTGACTTTATAAGAGCTGAAGACTGGCCATCATCTAGCCCAGACCTCAACCCTTTAAACTTCAAATTATGGTCAATTTTAGAGGACATGGCCTGCTCTAAACGACACGGCGACATTGAGTCTCTTTGAGAATCTTTGGAGCAAGCAGTGGCAAAATTTCCTTTGGAAGCAATGCGTATATCCTTTATTGATTTTTTTATTATTTGCTAACTAATAAATATGTAGGTATAAATTTAAATAATATTACATTACTTCATTAAAAAATGCATTTTCATTTGTAACAGAACTTATGGCTGACGGTATAATACCTAGAAGACATCAAGTTTCTTCTATGATGGCAAATATACTACAAAGTAATATAATATTGTAAAGGAGTTTTCTAATTATATTCGTATACAAATGTTCAACTTCTGCCATTTTTATGTGAATTGTTTTCAAATACAACACTTTTATTAAGATACTGTGTATTTTTGTAATTTCAAACTCACGAAATGTGAATGCAATGTTTTTGTAGTTCTGTAAAAATAAATAAAACCCAATAACGTTAAGTTCAATTTTGAGGAACTGACGCTAAAATTGAATATTGTAGACACAAGACTCGTTAGCTCAGTAGGTAAGAGCGCCGATATAAACTTGTTGAACATCGGAGGGCGGAGGTTCAAATCCTTCACGAGTCAATTCTTTTTAATTTTCATTTTATCAAGGAGATTGTATCAAATATAATTTTTATTTATACAATTTCCTTGTCCCTCAATAACTTTTGTGAAGCTAATTCTGCTCATGGCGAAATCATCTGATATTTCTTTTTTTCCTTTATTTGAACAGGGTTTGAAGAAATTACCCAAAACGTAAACATACTATTTATACTATTTTAAACAAAAATATTTATTTTATAAGAATCCTAGCTAATATATAAACGTTATTAATATTCCCGGTGACCACTCAAAATAAGCTGATTAATTTATTGGTATGATAGTAATTTCATTACTAATTGAATATTACATTATTCGTTATTCAGATATTATGAAATATAAAAATATAGAAAAAAACGAATTTCAATGATTTTAAATATTATTACTGCTCGAAAGCCAATCGGTGACATTAAGGACTTAATCAGTTTTAGGAAGATGTTGTTATAAATATTCTTGTTTTCGTTTATTATTTGTTTAATAAAAGTAAAGTTCACTCTGTGAAACCGACTTTTAGCCATTAAGCACTCCTCTACCACTTAGAAACCTATGACGTCAAGAGGTAATTGTTTAGGAACCAAAGTTAAAATTGAACGAATCGAGTACGAGACTCGTTAGCTCAGTAGGTAAGAGCGCCGATATAAACTTGTTGAACATCGGAGGGCGGAGGTTCAAATCCTTCACGAGTCATCCTTTTTATCATTTATTAAAACTCACATGTTTATTAATACAATTTAAAGGAAGGATTTACATTAAGAATAACTATAAATTTTTTTTTGCTTAAATGTTTTTGTGTTAAAGGTTTACAGATTTAGCACTTTATAGAGTATGATATAGTACAATCTATTGCTTTTGCTTAAATGTTCACTTATGTAAAATTAGGAAATCCCCGTGATTTGCTCGCGTAGCACGATGTAGCACGTACAACATTGCCACGTAGAGACCATGGGATTTGTTCATTACTACATTACCTTGATTTTCTCGCTACAGTTAGCTTCTTTAGGTTCCTTCAGACAAGCAACCATACAATATCCAAATATACGCGTCAAATGAACAAAGTCTCGTCTGTTCTTCTTTACGTACTCTTTACTTTTTCATCAGCCAAAATGGTGTGTACCAGAGATTTCAACATCTTTCGCAATTAAATCTTAAGTTCTTACTTTTTTTTGGCGCCATAACGCCGCAGGCATAAGAGGTACTCGTGACAAAAATGTTCTACTTGACTCTTTGTTGAGGATCCATGTAGATATTTATGATCTGCAGTCGTAACTTACCATCAAGTGAACTGTGTGCTCTTTTGTCATCCTTAGTTCATAAGAAAAGGGTTATTAGATGGTTGCTGTACGGTCTCCATGGGATTGAAACCACGACCACTCTGTGTAATCAACGTCTTAGCCACTAAACTATCACCGTCTTTTGTATCGGTTGTTATAAAATATAATAAGAGTATCTTTCATATTTCTTACCCACGCAATGTCCAATTGCAATCTTTCGGTAGCTCTGTCAAATTAAGTCAAGTTCAATGTGCTGACACTAAAATTGACAGACGACTCGCTAGCTCAGTGGGTTAGAGCGCCGACATAAACGTAAGTTGAACATCGTAGGTCGGAGGTTCAAATCCTTCACTAGTTATTTCTTTTTCCTTTTGTTAACAACTTTTTGTGTTTACCCTAGTAATAGTATAATCATCACAATGTTCAGTACAGTTTACACGAAGGTTTACAGTTTTCAGATTCAGCACTTTAGACAATAATAGAAAATGTCAATTTGGGAAACACCCGTAATGTGCACTCGTAGCACGATTTAGCACTTAGAGACTGTGGGAAGTCTGCTTGTTCTTCTATATCTACTCTTTTGTATTTTCGCCACCAAATATGGCGTACTAGATGTAAACGTTATTTCCTAGAGTTGCTCTTAACACCTTTCGCTTTGCTGAAGCGAGACTACTCATTTGTGCTAAGATAAGTCGTGTTATTTGTCCTTAACGGATTTATCTATACAATGAGAGAGCTTTAACGATATTACCTGTTGGAGTTACACGTCCGCCGAAGTGCTTAAAGGTCATGTTAAGCTTTTCATCAACGTAAAGAAAATTCGGCTCTGTATAATTTAAACTCTTTGCAAATGTGGCTTGACCCCTAAGAACCCTATTCATGCGTCTTTATATAATATTTTTTTATTTGTGTTATTTGGTATATGAAGTCGATTTTACGCGTTCGGTGTTAAATTTACATTCCAAGCATTCAAAAAATCTGATTACATTAATAAACACATACAAACATTTAAGATGCAGTTAAAGCTCTCTGCTGACTAAAGGTACTTTTCGTAACCTAAACATTTTTGAACTTTTTGGCCATTTTCGTACAGTTGTTCTGTTTTGGGACTTATTCCATAGATGGTGTGGGATGAAATAAAGTATAAATAGTTTAGCGGCAAAAAATCTTAGCTAAGAAGTGGATCCGAACTATTGATACAAATAATGGGTCCTAACTTTTACTTCACTTATCATTAATGGTAATTATGGTCACTAATAGCTCGTCTTAATATAAATATATAACATAAGAATGACAGTTACATGTCTTTCTGACATCATGAAGCGTACTCAGATTTCCTCTACCGAGAATCTTTATCACCAACGCGTGCCATGCGTATAATATACTGCCATTTGACTCTTGTATTCTATGAGGGTGTGATTCCGGTCGATCTTACTCATCTTGTTACAGCTAAAAATTATCCGCAGTGTGGATCTACCAATTAAAAAACTTACCATCATAAAATTTGTATTCATTTGCACTTATCAATAACATGAAATAATCATACTACCATCTCCTGCCATGGTCCTATCAAGATAATGTTATAGGCCTGTATTCGATTCAAGAAATTAAATAATATCAGCTATTTTAGTGACATGTTTGGCGAAATGCTAAAAGGTCACGCTAAGCTTCTCTTTTCATTGTGATCTGAATACCTAATAACTCTCTCCTAATCTCGCCTTCTTTTGTTATATTATTTGGTGTACGAGGAATCTTTAACGTAATATATTAATTTACATGTTCCAGCATTTTGAGGCACTTGACGCCCTCTGCTTTCGTAAGAAGCTTTTCGCATCCTGGACATGCTTGAACTTGTCGGGCATTTTTGTACAGTTGATATGTTTTGAGACTCATCAATAGACGGCGTCGAGGAGAAATTGTTCGATGGTGTTAAAATACTTTAAAGCAATTAAAGAGTTTAAGTTGCGATGTGATTCGAATTGTATTAAGTATCACAGATAAGGCGATATACCTGCAGCACCTTATTACCTGCCTTATTTTTACACTGTGTACCTCTAACGGTAATTAAAATTACTTATAAACTTATATAATCACTTCAAAAAATAAAACATTATCGTAGTAGATACTTTAACAGTTCTAGTCTAAGCTACGAAATGGATTTAAACTGTAGACACGAAATATGGATTCTAATTTTCACTTACCCCTAGTGATATGTAGCCACTTTAATAAAATAATACAAAAATATACGACACTTATAGTACGTCTTTCTTGCAACCGTTCTATCAGATGTCCGACTTACAGAAGATGTATGTATTGTATGGAAGGGAAGAATGTATCACGAGAAGCGTTTGCTCGTTTGTAACTAATTTTATAGTTAATGTATTGATTCTCAAGTTGGAGGGTCGCGTTTGATATTCCAGGCGATCGCAATCTGTTCTATAAATAAGACCTGTATACAAAAGATTCGTTTATAAAAGGAATTAATTTTAATGTAGTTTTATAACGAATAAAGAATCGTATAGCATGCTCTAGTGGAGGGGGTAGGACTTTTCCTATCTTTTTTTCCTTTTTCGTGGATCATTACAAAAAATATAAAGTATCCATAATGACGTAATTCCTGCAGCACAAAGGTCACAGCGTTGTTAATCTTTCCATCACGTATCCGTAAGTAAACGTGATTAGCCCTATGAGACAGAGAAATCAGTCAAGTTCTGCCATAATTGCCAGCCTCTACAACAAGTTGAATACCTACAGAGGGTGAGCATACCATGAAGCGAATTTAGGTGGTCATACCACCAAGAACATTTTTATCTTATCTCGTACGACCTTTTAACCGTATGGAAGAATATATATATATATAAAGAAATAGTTATTATAGAACATTTCTTTAATTTGAATTTAGCCGTGACTCACTTCGTTGGTAAAGAAGTGTGGAGTCGGGCTCGGTCGACAGATGGCGGTATAAGGGATGCAATCTACTACGTTGGTAAAGCGGGGCTGTCATTGTCTGAGAGGTTTGAATATAAGAGTGTAATTTATTATTGTGTTCAAGTGTAAAAAATATTGAAGAAAATATTGAGATTGTGAATAATAAACGTTAAATGTCGTTTCTTTGATTACAGAGCAACACATGGTTTTATTCACCGACAATAATAGAAAGAAACATTATATATATATATATATATATAAATTCTTTTTATTTTAAGAATGAACAAATATGTACAACTGAGTCTTTTTGTATGAGTTGTGTTCAATTATAATAAGAGTACAATTCTTACTGCTCTTACTTCTAACGCTCGTAAAGTCTGATTTCGTTGTTTCTGCAGTTTTGTTATTAGTTAAACAAAACGTTCACTGTTTGTTTAACTAATAACAAAACTGTTCATCATTTCATCATTCATCCATCACGTCAAAGTTAGTCACGGAACTGATGCTAAAATGAATCACCCTGAAGTGAGACCTGTCAGGTCAGTAGGTGAGAGCGTCAGTATTTTTTTTCTTTTTATAACAAATTTATTGAGTACTCGTTAATAGTATAATCATCACAGCGTTTAGTTAGGTATGCAAGAAGCTTCAGATTCAGTTAAAAATTAAGTAATATATGTTATATTGTAGGAGATCAAGTACCCCCTAAGGTATAAAAAGTATAAAAGCGTATAAAAGTGCTCCGTCGCCAAGTGTAGCGCTTACGTTACTCGTACTTATTATTTGCTTACTTTTAAATATATAGTTAGGTACGTAGTTTTTGCCTAAATGTTATAGTACAATAGGATGACTTATCCTCGCAAACCAAAGTTGTTTGTAGCAGCTCCGCGATACACTTGCGTAGCACTAAGAACTAAAACCATGACTGTGAGATTTGTTCATTACTATAATTCATTCATTTTCTCGCTACGGTCAGAACCTTTTGGTTCATTCGGGAAGAGTAACCACACCACACCCAACCACACGCTCCACATTAAGTCCTTACAATTTGTTGAGTTGAAACTGAGAAGCTAAGAGAAGTTGAGTTGTATCCTCGAAGGGTTTATCCATACCATACTTTTATTATTTCAATTTAAGAGTTTCAAGAATATCAATGATTTTAGTAACCCGTTGTAATGCTCATGTTTAGCTTTTCTATCTGGTTTGAGGTCTCGCATAGTTTTACTCATAAATGGAATAAAAACACTAACAACCCCTGCCTGCTTATTATTTTTTCGTTAGTGTTAGTCGATGTACGAGGATCAACAAAACCATTATATCTAATTACACATACAAACAAATACGATAAGAACGTCTTACACATTTCAAACTCGAGGAGCTGACGCTAAATTTGAATACTGTGGGCTCACGACTCCTTAGCTCAGTAGGTTAGAGCGCTGATACAAATGTTAGTCGAATATCGTCGGTCGGAGGTTCATATTCTTTACGAGTTATTCTTTTGCCCTTTTAACATTTTTTGTGTTTACCCTAGTAACGAAAATATCGTCACAATATTTAGTACAGTTTGCAAGATTTACTGTTTTCAGAATCAGTACTTTGATGAATAATTAAAACTTGTTTTTGCTTAAATAAAATATAGCGTAGCACAATGTAGCAAGTAGAATATATTCGTGTAGAGACCGTAGGATTAGTTTTAAAATATCCTGCCTATTCTTCTATACCTACTCTTTAAGTTTGTGTCACCAAAAATAACGTACATTAACACGTAATCATTTCCAAGTAACACTTAACACCTTTCGCTTTGGTGAGTTGAAACTGCTCACTGGTGTTAAGAGATGTTGTCAATGGGTTAATCTGTTTCTAGAGAGAGTTTTAAAAATATCAGTTATTTTACTAATACGTTTGCGGAAATGCGTAAAGGTGGTGCTAAGATTTTCAATTTCCTTTTCCAATTCGGCTCTATATAATTTTAATTCTTTGTAAGCGTCGTCTGAAACCCCAAGAACCAACCCAAGCTTTTATTATATTTTTTGTCTGTTTTATTCGGTATACGAGGAATTTTCAATTAACATTTCATGCAGATAAAACCGTTTTATCAAATTCCATAAAATTATAGATACAAACACTTTAAACGATCTTGACGCCCTCTTGTGCCGTAATGAACAAATTATCCTAGACATTTTTGAGTTTTTGTTGATCATTGTTCGAAAATGGTCACTTTCGAACTGTTAATCTGTTTTGGGACTCATAGGTGGCGTGTTATGAAATTGTAGTGTAGAAATACTTGAACAGTCAAAAAAAAACTTTCACTTAACTTATGACAAATGGTATTTATAGTCAAATGGTAATTTGGCTTTAAAATAAATACATATATAACTAAAGTGACAAACTAGCACTCATTTCGGCCAATGAGAAGTGATTGCTACTCATTAAGTATGAGGAATACCTCATTACCAACAATTGGGTCTCAGGATACCTACTCTCACCTTTCGAAACAGTAGAGATATGGTGCTATTTGACGCTTGTATTCAAAGAGGGTGTGGTCCAGTCGATTTAAATTTTCGTGTTTTAGCTACAAATTAGCGGTAGTGTGGCTCTACCACATAGATAAGAAACTACGTTCATTTGTTATCCTTAATAACATGAACCACAACAAAACCGGTATTCTTACCATCTCCTACCATGTTATCAAGCCCATGTTATACGGCGCTGGGATTGGTTAATCCAATCGCCTCGGCTCCGCTTTCCCGATTTATTGTCGTAGTTCATTAATTATATATTCGCGCTGTTTATTATTCTCATATACATGCAACATTGTAAAAGATTTATGTTCTGAAATTCGTGAATACATTGTGTCGGTAGTTTTGAAATAAAGTGTGAGAATCTTTTTTATTTTTCTAAAAAACGTAATGTCTGATTACGTTGTTCCTGTAGTTCGCAGATGTACCCCTTAACCTAATGGTTGAACTTAGGACTCTTATTAATTTATTATCTATTTTAGTTTATTAGTACTAATTTTAGTCCAATTAAACATTTCTTCAATATTGGCCATTTCAAATCAAAAAAAGTTTTGATTGGCTGTTAATTCTAAATTCAAATTAATTTTGTTTTAAAAACATGACATTCTTTTTCCAAAGGCAGTCTTTTGTTTATTGATTAGCTTTGTATTTTCATTACGTTTGAACATTTTTCATCATAATGGATACTTTAAAAATTTGTGTAATTATGGAATATGAGTTTCGTCGTGGCATCAACGCGGCACAAGCGGCACGTAACATCAACAACATTTACGGAGAGAACTTTACAAATGAACGCACAACCCGTTATTGGTTGGTCCGGTTCCGTTCTGGAAATGTTGATTTGAAAAATGAACCTATTCGTCTTGCGGACACTTTGGTCAACAATGATGAATTAAAGGTGATTATGGAAGCTGATGATACTCAATCTACAGCCGACCTAGCAGCAGCTTTAGATGATAACATCAAAACAATATTGGTCCAATTGCGACAAATTGGCAAGGTAAAAAAGCTTGATAGACGGATGCCTCACGAACTTAACGATCGCCAGCGCAACGTACGTATTGAGACCTTGCGCTACTCAACAGGCTCAGAAATGAAAGAATTTTGAACCGAAGCTTATCAATTGAACCTTGTCGACAAGTCTGTGAAACGGACGACTTAGCCACGGAGTTATCACCGACCTTTATAATTGCCAGTTGTTTTCAAATATGTAAAAAGAGTATCTTTCTTATTTATAACGTAAGTAATGTTTGATTATGTTGATTTTCTAACTATGTTAAGTCATAAGTAAACTAAAAATAAAGTAAATGACGCATAAGTCACAGAACTGACGCCTAAATTGAATAAAGTTAGCTCAGTAGGTGAGAGCGCCGATATAAACATGTTGGACATCGGAAGACAGAGTTTCAAATCCTTCACGAGTCATTCCTTTTCTTCCATTTTTGTAATAAAGTTTATGATTTCCCTGCATCATAAAATTATTCGTTTTAAAAAAATCACTCATCAAATCTTATCATATCATTTAACAAATTGAATGCTCTTTTATCTCTCTCAGTTATTAATAAACTATTTAATATTAATTATATTGAAACTGATAGTATTTTTAAATAACAATAAATTTCTCTTTATACATAAAGGTTGACTGAAGGAAATCATTTTAGTTGATTATTCCACTATTTGTACAGTACCATAAAATGTTTAATCACTCATTCATTCCCTCAGAAAATGATTACCAAACTATAAATGCATTAAGTAGACAAGTATGTGTATCCGATTTGGTATCCTTCTATACATCATATATAATTGTCGGTCCAAGCAAACTTCCACCCACAACTATAGTCGCATCACGCACTTTTATAAAAAACTTTTTTCTACCTAAATAATTACTCACGTAAAATTTGGTGTCACGTCCTAGCAAACCAAAGTCGTTTGTAATGAACTCGCGTAGCATGACGTAGCACGTATGAAATTGTCGTGTAGAGACCTTGGAGTTACCATCATTACCACAACTCATTTATTTTCTCGCTTCGGTTAGTTCCGTATGTTCTTTCGGACTCATGATCACACCACACCCAGATATAATCTATATACACACCATATCCAGATATATCTCAATAACAATGTGCCTATTCTTCTGCACTTCTCTCATTCTTTTTTTTCACTAAAAAAAGGATTCATTTCACTCTTAACTTATTTTTCACTAAAAATGGAGTAAGAGGTCTGAACATAATTTCAGAGTAACTCATAAGACCTTTTACTATGTAGAGTTGCAACTAGTCACTTGTGCTACGAGAAGTTAAGTTGTATCCTCGCTGGGCTTGCCTATATCATGAGAGAGTTTAAAGAAATCTGCGATTTCAGTAACACGTTCACCAAAATACTGAAAGGTCATATTAAGCTTTTCATATATAGTATGTATAGTTTAACTTAAAATGTTCACTTATCTGACCTAACCTTCTTTCTATTTTTGTCTATCATTTCCGGTGTACGAGGAACCTTCAATTTACGCTCTGTGCAGACATAACCGTTTTATCTTATTATATTAATTATTATATACTCGCACGTTAGACGCACTTGACGCCCTCTGCTGTCATTAGAAACTTTCCGCATCCTAAATATTTTAGAGAATTTTGCCCATTTTCGTACAGTTGTTCGATTTACAAGTACTGACTGGCAAGTACTGACCTCGTAACTAGAAACTGATGATTATATACCTCGTTACCTGTCTTCGGGTCATTGGATACAGCAGCAATATGCTATTATTTGACGCTTGTATTATATGAGGGTGTGGTTCCGGTTGATCCACCCCTTCCTGTTGCAGGCCACAAACTAGCTGGAGTGTGGCCCTATCATATAGACAACTTAAAACCAGGTGATTCGTTTGCCATCCTTTATAACATAACCAAGCCGATATTCCTACCAGTATGTGATTCCTGAGAGTGTGTGTATGTTTATTTACATTACATTTGCTATATCATCTGGTAATAACTAGAAGATATCGAAGAAGACATTAAGTACCTTCTATGATGGCAAATAAACCAAGCCACATTCATCCTTAAAGTACCTTAAAGAATGAGTTTGACATACAAATAATTTTGCAGCCATTTGTTAATCCGATCGTCTTGACTCCGTCTTCCCGTTGACTTGTCTTAGTTCATCAAATACATGTTCCCGCTGTTTATTATGCGAACGCTCATGCAACATTGTAAAGGAGTAGTCTTTCGTGAATACATTTGTTTAGCTTTTATCTTTTGTGTCAGTTTTCAAATATACTATTCTTATTAAGATGCTTTATATCGTTCTTATTTCTAACGTACGTAATGTGTTATTTTTGTAATTCTGTTAAAAGATCTGAAAAAAGTTAGCCAATGTTGTCAAATTAAATGTCAAGGAACTGATGCTAAAATTGAAAAGAGTTGTTACAAGACTCGTGTGCTCAGCGGTGAGAGCACCGATGCAAACTTGTGTTGAACATCGGAGGTCGGAGGTTCAATTCCTTCACGAGTCGTTCCTTTTTTGCCTTTTTTAACAACATTTGAAATAACCTTTCTTTTTAAATATTATTTATACAATTTTTAACTTAAATATTTATCACAAAGAATTCTAGCGAAGATATTAACGTTATTAATATTCCCGGCGACCACTCCAACTAAGCTTAAAGCGCTTATGCTTTTATTTAAGGTACACGAAAATAATCAAATCGCGTTACAAAACGGTAAAATTCGCAAACCGAATCTCTAAACACTTATGCCTATTATTAATTCATTTTTAATGTAGTATTATTATATATTCTATCCAATTAAACATTAGCTATTATGATGTTATAAGATAGATACAGAAGATTATAGATTATATTATAAGATAGAATAGAGATTATATATGATTTTTTTAAAGGTTAAACCTTATATGCGTCAACGATCTTACAGTTCACCTAATCATTAGTGATGACCATGGTCTATCCTTAACAAATATTTAATATTTCGTATTATTATCACTCCTGAGGACTAAAGTCAAGTACTTTGTGTCCTGTGATGGACGCATTTCCAATAACCAGTATCTTGCTCTCTAGATCTCTACACTAAATAAAACAGCACCGTTATTCTGCTATTTATTTAGAGTGTTGTGATCTGGAGGTTTTTATTGTTATTATTTTAATGCGTGAGTGTGACAAGCGAGCACACAGGTCAACTGATATCAAGTGATGCCTGCAAGTGTTGACACTCACATTCATAAAGCAGTGCGTGGTCCTTCACCGGTACCGTTTATGTTGTAGCTGATTTAACTGTCTAATACGGCCATGTGCAACTTGAATCTTTGCTGAAAATGGATGTGGATTAGCTACAATTACTTACAATTAGCTGAAATGTGTCTTCTTTTGTTGGACTTAGTTAATCAAAAAAAAACTTTAAAATTTGGTTTCTACAGAATTGAACTAACGACCACTCTGCCACTCTGTGAAAGATACGACTCAGCCACAGACCTGTTTGTATTGTCAGTTGTTTTCTAATATAATAAGAATATCCTTCTTATTTCTAACGCAAGTTATGTCCAATTGCAATGTTTCGGTCACTATTACCAAATAAACCAAAATTATCAAGAAGCTGATGTTAAAATTTAATAATGTGGACACACGACTCGTTAGCTCAGCTGGTTAGAACACCGATATAAACGTAAGTTGAATATTGTAGGTCCAAGGTTCAAATCCTTCACGAGTCATCCATTTTTATAATTTTTTAAAAACTTTTGTTTTGCCCAAGTAATGGTTTAATCATCACAATGTTTATTGGTACTGTTTACAAGAGGGTTTACATTTAGAATAACTATACGTTGTTTTTGCTTAAATGTTCACTCGTGTAATAACGTTAAGTTCAATGTTGAGGAACTGACTCTAAAATTGTATGTTGTAGACACAAGACTCGTTAGCTCAGTTGGTTAGAGCGCCGATATTAACGTAAGTTGAATATCGAAGGTCGGAGGTTCAAATCCTTCACGAGTCAATCCTTTTTTCCATTTTATCAACTTTTTTGTTTAACCTAGTAATAGTAGAAATAACCACAGCACCATATTTAGTACAGTTTAAAACCATATTTAGGTCATCAGATATTAACAAAGTAATTATGAAAGAACCAATGAAAAAATATGACACTGAACGTGAGACTCGTTAGCTCACTGAGCTGAGAGCGCCTTGTTGAACATCGGAGGGCGGAGGTTCAAATCCTATACCAGTCATTTCGTTTTTCCTTTGTTTCAACAGGGTTTGAGATTACTCATCTAAAAGTAATTTTTCTACAATTTTAAACAAAATTTTTTCTTTAAAAAAGAATCCTAGCTATGATATTAACATGACTAAAATTTCAATGTGGAGGAACTGACGCTAAAATTGAATATCGTAGACACACGACTCGTTAGCTCAGTTGGTTAGAGCATCGATGTAAACGTAAGTTGAATATTGTGGGTCCAAGGTTCAAATCCTTCACGAGTCATCCATTTTTATCATTTTTTAAAAACTTTTGTTTTGCCCAAGTAATGGTTTAATCATCACAATATTTATTAGTACTGTTTACAAGAGGGTTTACATTTAGAATAACTATGCGTTGTTTTTGCTTAAATGTTCACTCGTGTAAAATTAAGTGACTCTCAGATTTGTTTGCGTAGCACAGCGATTGAGGTGTTAAAGAAAATAGGATGGCAGTGATCGCCTTGCACAAAGTGAGTATGGTCGTCGTCGGTGTAAAGTGTATCAAGATACAGCCTTGGATCATGTTGTAAAACCTCTCAGCTATACACCTTTTAAAAATATACAATGGACTTTCCAGCAGGACCCTGCACTGACTTTATACGAGCTGAAGACTGGCCATCATCTAGCCCATCAACCCTTTAGACTTCAAATTATGGTCAATTTTAGAGGACATGGCCTGCTCTAAACGACACGGCGACATTGAGTCTCTTTGAGAATCTTTGGAGCAAGCAGTGGCAAAATTTCCCTTGGAAGCAATGCGTATATCCTTTATTGATTTTTTTATTATTTGCTAACTAATAAATATGTAGGTATAAATTTAAATAATATTACATTACTTCATTAAAAAAAATGCATTTTCATTTGTAACAGAACTTATGGCCGGACGGTATAATACCTAGAAGACATCAAGTTTCTTCTATGAAGGCAAATATACTACAAAGTAATATAATATTGTAAAGGAGTTTTCTAATTATATTCGTATACAAATGTTCAGCTTCTGCCATTTTTTATGTGAATTGTTTTCAAATACAACACTTTTATTAAGATACTGCGTATTTTTGTAATTTCAAACTCACGAAATGTGAATGCAATGTTTTTGTAGTTCTGTAAAAATAAATAAAAAAACCCAATAACGTTAAGTTCAATTTTGAGGAACTGACGCTAAAATTGAATATTGTAGACACAAGACTCGTTAGCTCAGTAGGTAAGAGCGCCGATATAAACTTGTTGAACATCGGAGGGCGGGGGTTCAAATCCTTCACGAGTCAATTCTTTTTTTAATTTTCATTTTATCAAGGAGATTGTATCAAATATAATTTTTATTTATACAATTTCCTTGTCCCTCACAACTTTTGTGCTTACCCTGCTCATGGCGAAATCATCTGGATATTTCTTTTTTTTCCTTTATTTGAACAGGGTTTGAAGGTACTCATCTAAAACGTAAACATACTATTTATACTATTTTAAACAAAAATATTTATTTTATAAGAATCCTAGCTAATATATAAACGTTATTAATATTCCCGGTGACCACTCAAAATAAGCTGATTAATTTATTGGTATGATAGTAATTTCATTACTAATTGAATATTACATTATTCGTTATTCAGATATTATGAAATATAAAAAATATAGAAAAAAACGAATTTCAATGATTTTAAATATTATTACTGCTCGGAAAAGCCAATCGGTGACATTAAGGACTTAATCAGTTTTAGGAAGATGTTGTTATAAATATTCTTGTTTTCGTTTATTATTTGTTTAATAAAAGTAAAGTTCACTCTGTGAAACCGACTTTTTAGCCATTAAGCACTCCTCTACCACTTAGAAACCTATGACGTCAAGAGGTAATTGTTTAGGAACCAAAGTTAAAATTGAACGAATCGAGTACGAGACTCGTTAGCTCAGTAGGTGAGAGCGTCGATATAAACATGTGTTGAACATCGGAGGGCGGAGGTTCAAATCCTTCACGGGTCAACCCTTTTTTCCATTATTTTTTTGTCAACGAGATTGTATTTAATATATTTTTTATTAATTTAATGTCACTTACACTTAGTTCAATTTTTTCAATACTACAATATCAGCGATTTGATTAAACTATCACCGAAATGCTGAAAGGTAACGGTCTGTATCGGTCTAGTCGGACTAGTTTAGTTTCAATAAATTCAAACTCCGGGGAGATATAAAAAAAGATCGCTTCGGCGATTATATTTAAAGGCAAATATATTTGACGCCTTTAACGCCCTCGGCTATCGCTTAAAACTTTCCGCACCCTAAACATTTTTGAACTTGCAGGCCGTTTCCTGTTGAACTGTTTGGAGACTCACACAGTAGGTGGCGTTATAATGACATTGTCAATCGGTGTAAACTTTAAAGTCTTACTTTGAAGTGGACTCGAACTGTTGCCCTTCTTCTTGCATAAACCATCACAGGGCACTTCATCACATACTCGCAGCACTTTGCTATTTAACTAAAATATAGAACGGACTATGGCTCCTAATTTTCATATAACTTACAACTAGTCATATTTATGGTTACTAATATCTTGTTTTAAATATATATGTATATTAGAGCGACAGTTCGGGTAGAAACAGGAGTTCGATAAGACACGACTTTCTCGCACCACGAACTCTTCTGTAAAATTTCCTACCCAGGATAAATGGACATGTCAAGGGTGGCAGATAATATCATGAGAAGCGTTATAAAACAATTTACTGTAAGACAACAGGGTGGGTAGAGACATTTTGGGACTTTAGAATAGACTTTTTTTATTATTTTTAACTGCTATTTAGTTATAAGTTAATACATAGTTTTACACTTTAAAATTATCAAAACATTTACTTATTATTTTCAAATATAAACTTAAAAATATTAGCGTTCTCTATTTACTCCGCAACAGGGGTCAATAAGTACGTATGCATAGGGGTTGATAGAAAAAAATAGTAGGGTTATTTTTGGTCGTATGCATAAGTTATAAAGATTAAGGGGAAGTTGGTGACAGCGGTTGAAGCAGGGTGCAGCAGCCTACGTTGCTAAGGATGTCATTGTTTGAGAGCAGACAAAGTATCAAAGTTTCTTGATTCCATTGTATCGACTCACTCCGTCGTTTCTATTCACCACGTTTTATGGTATACTAGATGTTCTTAATTATAATAAAATAAAATAAAGTACACGTTCCTTAATTTAATACAATTACTGTATAAGTTTCTTATAACGTAATCAGACTTAAAACAAAATATTTATACGTTCAGTGCAATTTGATTGTGAATTTGACTATAACCAACACGTTGTACTCGATCAGAAGTGATGACTGCGGCCAATGACATCTACATATATTCCTAACAAAGATTCAAGATGTAAATGTGTTGTTACCCTTTAGTACTAAGATGGAACATGTAGTTGCATACAATTGGGGCTGATCCCTCACCATACGAGACGCAGCAGCGTTATCCTTCTATTTCACTCAAGCCGACCGATTCATTGTCTAGCTAGAAACTAGTTGCACTGTACAATCATTCTTGCAATATAGTCATAAAGATATTCAAGTGTGTTCAATTTCTCGCGCAAACTTATTCCTCGTTAAATTCTACTTATAATGTAAGACGTCGCGTTTAAACTTTGGTACTATAATTAGGTTGGTTATTACATGCGACTATCGCTGCATTTCAAAACCTTTGAAAGTGCAGCTTACTGTTGAAACTTTGCGTAGTTTTAAGTAATAATGGTGACAAAAGAGCACATTGTTTGCCTGATGGTAAAAAATGTTTGTAGGCCACAAATAACAACACCTCAATTAACAATAAAGGTGCAATTGTATTGTTATTCTGGATGGAGGGTTAAGAGCCCCCGATCTGGCTGCATTGCGTCAGCTACGTCATTCAGGATAAAGCAAAGAGGAACCCACTGCAGACAGGTCTATGATGGGCCAGGTGGTATTCACGGGTCGTGAGTGGCGATGGTGCGAAGTACTGCTTTTCCTGCCGAAGTGAAGGCGTAGAGCGCGAGGCAGTCTCTTATTAGGCTGCTTGTCACGACCGAAGTGTGGTCGACAGTGGATGTAGAGTAATGACCGGACGAATGACTGACAGCTAGGAAGGTGGTGCTCTCGAGTGTTTGCTTTTGTAGCCCACATGGCCATGCTCCTCCTCCAAGAGTGTCCGCTGATGTATGAGAGATCGTAGGTGGTAATAGACGGCGCAAATCCAACATGATAACAGGAATTTTCCTTTCCTTCAATTACTACAGGAAACACTAAGCTATGGTAATTGCGAAGACGCAAGATTGAACGAAGGAGTCTTCCTTTAATAAATTCTATCTACACAAGATGATACCAGACGCAGTTACTTGCATTCTTTCAATATCTAACTTACTACGTTCACGAGAACGTAGACTTTAGACGACTAAAGTCTATTAAAACAGGCTTAACAGATGTACTCGTATTAACGAATATTATAAGACAAACCCTTTACAATATGGCATGTGCTTTCATATAATAAACAGCGAGAATAGGTAATTAATGAACTAAGACAAGTCAACGGGAAGACGGAGCCAAGACGATCGGATTAACAAATCCTTGCGAGATCGTTTGTATGTCAAGCTCATGCTTTAAGGTACGGTTTACAAATCAAATGGTAGGACAGATTATTTTAGTATTTGTGTTTATAGTATTATTAAAAAAATGTGCTTGCTATCTTTGTCATCATAGAAGGAATTTGAAAATGGAAATCGGATATTTGTAAAAGCAGCTCTTGCGGTTCAAGACGAAACTCCAGCTGAAACAATGTTATGTTGACCCCAATAAGGCGAGAACAATACAAAAATAATCCAGTTGTCTACACTGCCCGCACGAAACACGGCAGCTATTTTTATAACTGTTATATATTCTGAAATTACTAACCAGCGTACAATAGCAGCAAAAGGCTGCAATGCCGTATTGTGAGTGTGTTTTGCGTGGTGGTGGCATTCCATATCAGTCTTCAGACGTGACTGCATGTGCATTATTTATCATATCATATTTATTATCAAACTTGTATGCTTTTTATGTTCCAAAAAAAAAAATATTATTATTATTTTTATAGTTGAGTACGGATGTAGATGTTATTGGCCGCAGTTGAACTGCATGTATGTACGTTCGTTTCATAATATAAAAGAATCCAGTGCCATGGTCCAAACCACAGTAATCACTACTTTACAGTGCCGTGTCAAATAAGCTTGATGGACCATGCCACTGGATTCTTTTTTATTGGTTACTGTTCCACAAAAAAACATATAGTTTCCCAAATTCATTTAGTGGAAGCCCAGTTTAAGTTGTTTAATCCATGCAGCCAATGTGCAAACAACTGTCATAAGTCATAAATAAGTTTAGCTCAGAGCTGCGAACGGGCTTTGTTCCCAGTTTTGTGGTTAAAACTAAATAGGCACGATTAGTGAGGCTCACTCGGTTTTATCTATTGTGTTGAAACCTTTGAGATGAATGTTATTGTGTTTGATTGTGCCGAAGTAAGAATTAAGTTTCTGTTGTTGGAGAATTGCTAATTAGAACATTGTACATGCTAGAAAGGTAGCTAAGTTCGTTTCCCAGCAGACTCAACTTTTCAACAGTAGTCACGTTGTAGTTGCTTTCTGGCTGCAGCATCAGTGGGTCGGTGCGACCAGGGTCAAGTTGGTCGTTAGATGAGTGAGAACTAGGTACTCGGGAGAGCTAGGTCCTGATCATTCTATCTCAGTCCTCAAGTGAGACGCATGTAATATTTGAATCTTTGTTGATGACGGATGTGGCTGTATAATGGTTGCAGTCATTACAATCCGGTGAACTGTGTGCTCGATTGTCACCCTCAGTTTTTGAAAAAAAACTGTCCGGCTTTACGAATTAAACCCACACATTTCCAGGGGGTAGAGCCAAGCATCAGCTTCTGTTGTTGCACTAATGGGTTGGCTCGACCGGGGAAGTACCACCGCCTCAGAGTACAGCCATAAAGTAGATGCGTCATACACTTCTGTGTTTCGTCCGGTGAGTGAGGTAGCATGTGGAACACACCCTATCCGTCCCTAAACAATGTGGTAGCGTAATTTACACAAAATATGACCTAGGAGGATACCTGAACTTTCGGTTTTGAAGAATCACTCACTGAACGTCCACGCTAAGACAACCATATGCAACCTAGAATGTATGAGCAGACTGCCCCGCATATTCTGCTCTACAGCCATACTGTCAGAGGCAAACGTTTTAAAAAGGCTACGACAGACCCTACCTCCGTGGACTTCTGCAATATCCGGGGACTTCATTCCATCCTTAACGCCGTCCACTACTACCTAGAGACGACGAAGCTGGCCTTGCTTTTTCTCACCGAGATATCTTATATCAGCAGATATCTTCTCCGGCTGACATCTCATACCCCTCGTACCCGGGGTACATATTGGAATACCCCTTTGTACCGTGGGCCGGAGTGTGTGTATATGTCAGAGATGAAATCTGTTCTCGACGTCTCGGCAGTCTTGAAGGTACAGGCCTGTCCATCCTTTGTCTGCGCGTAGACAGCGACTCTGATGCCATTGAATACCCGGTATGTGCGACTCATGACCTCAGTACGTGAGAGCGTACCGATATAAACTTGAGTGGAAAGTTGATGGCGGAGATTCAAACCCTTCACAATTCATTCATTATTTTAACATTTGTGTGTTTGTTTGTGTTTAGTATACTATTAATTTTACTGAGACTATTTTAAAGAAATTTTGTCAAAAAGGGAATGCTGAGAATGGAGTTCAACTAAGCTTATACTGCTAGTGCTTTTATTTTGTTTAAGGTTCATGAAATTGGCCGAATGACGGATTCGTCCCTACTACTTAATTTACGCAAAGGGGTTGGCTCTAAGCCATTAAACATCATTGTTACCATAGTAATTTCAGTGCAATTAAACATCATCTATTTAGATGATGTAAGATATAAATAGAAATCTAGGAAAACCTTATCGAAAATGATTTTAAAGATTATTACTACTTGGAGAAGTCAATTATTAATATTAAAGACCTAATAGGGCTCATTTGATTCTAATAAGATACTGTTCTAAATTTTCTTTTTTTTTTCAATAATTTTTTAATAATAGAAATGTAAGAATATTTAAGCGTTGGGTGGCTACGGTCCTCTGGAAATCTTCCTTATTTATTTTATGAAAGTAAATGTGACAAACGAGCACACAGTTTCACCTGATGGTAATTGAAGACTGCGGTATGTATGTAGCTACGTTCCACCTTCAATAAACGTACAATTAATATTGAATGCGGAACTCTATCTATTGGAGGAAGATTTATTATGACACTGTTTAATATCATTTGCATAGAAGGTTCAGATACAGTAAATAGTTAAGTATTACCATACAGCATGACGGCTGGCACACGGTTCACGTGACGGCGGTCCACAAACATCTACATACACAATTACACGAGAATTTGAAAATTAAAGATTACGACGATCAAGTTGTACACGCTTTGTAATTCCTTAGGACTGAGATCGAATATCTCATTTAGTACTATAGGGGATCGTTACGGATTAATGATTGTTATGAAATGATCTGCTCCGACCGCGACCACATACCTATAAAATCTAGCTAAAATCCCAGAAGTTACGCAGCGTCTGTTTAACGATGCCAGTAGTGTACTGTGTTATTCAACCTCTGCGAATTTTAATGTAATTTAAGGCCTTATGTTGTGTTATTTGTGATTAAATTCAGTTAACATAGTCGCAAACAACTATTATTAATATTGTGATCATTTCTTTCGTCCAAAAGTTATCGTAAAATACAATTAAAACATTGAAATTTTTAAAATTTGTGGTTATCAGTTAATTAAGTGAACGTGTCGACGAAAACGCGTAAGCGACGCGATATGCACGGCGCTTAAGACCTTTTAGCCGCAGACTCAGCTTTTGCTATTTAATACAGTACATGGAGTTGTCGCACAGCGGTTACCTGCAGCAGTGATTTGTCGCCTTACCCTCTAAACTGCAAATATTATAAATTTCGAGTGCGTGAGTTCGATTCCAACTTATAATTAATACTTATCTTTTATATAATTACGTTATGGCTTACCGATGCTCTGCGTGTGATACTGAGGTGAAATCAGTTGACCGATTAAGATGCCCAAAATGTGACTTAGATTACCACTTGGAATGCGTAAGATACATTTCAGTGAGCCGCTTACCACGCACAAGAATTGATCCCAATTGGTTATGTCCTGATGCCTGTCAATAAAACCTAAGGGTAATAATAACGATACACCCGTTCGCACCACTTCGACTCGTAACACAACAACGGGGGCAATAAGTAAGTCGCCGGGGGGACAAACTCGAATAGCGACCACTTCTTCCGCAACAGTACATACCTCAAATGATATTTTTTCGTCTATAGAAGCAATCAGTCAGGAACAAAAACTTTACTTGGCCATATTGGAGCGAAAGATTGATGAGTTGAAAACGATTTTAATACCAAATTAGATGTGTGCTTAACAAAGGTTGATAGGCTTACATCGCAGTACAATGAAATTAATAACAGGGTCTCTCAGCTTGAATCTGGCTGCGATCTCGTATCCAAGGCCTACGATGATTTTCAAGGTAAATTAACTACTGTGGATTCTGTTATTGCTGAGTATGGGAAAAAATTAGTGACATAGAGCTTCAACGGATAAAGATATATAACCAGGATTTGGAAGAAAATTTACTGAGGAACAACAAAAACACGAATGAACAACTTAGAAATTTTGGTATACCTGAACGCCGTCTGAAAATTTAATAAATATTATCGGTAAACTGGCTAATTCTCTTAATGTTCTCATCGATAATGGAGATATTGAGTTTGCAACTAGGATTACGACCCGCTTGAAAGATTCTAATCTACCAAAACCCATTGTAGTCAAATTTTAAAACAGGATCTAAAAATAAAATTCTTAGCTCCATACGCAGAAAAAAGGTCTTACATCAGCAGAAATGGGTTTTGATGGCAACACTCGATCCATATATGTTAATAAGCACCTCACCTCAAAAACAAATTGCTCTTGAAAACACACGAGTAAAATGTAAATCCTTGGGGTTTCAATATGTCTGGACAAGAAATGGAAAAATATTTATTCGCAAAACAACAATTGCGCTGCAATAAATATACGAAATATGAAGCAGTTAGAGAAGCTGAATACAGAAGCAAAATCTATCAATGTTCAGTAAATGATATTTATCACCATATCCTTCATAAACTCATTTGTATACATTTAGACTCTAATAACACTACACACCAACACACTCACTTGCAAAACATTAACATACCTTTATGCGTTAACCAGTCTTTAAAAGCTTTTTTATATACTTACAAACATTTTGTACGATTTCTTATAAATTGAATCATATTTGTACTCAAAAGTCGAGAAGAATAACTTAAAATATATTTTCAAACTCACGTAGTTTAAGAGGAAAACATTTGAATTCTCGTACAATTTGCTCCTCTACGATTACGACATAGTAAGTGTAGTGGAGAGTTGGCTTAATCCACAAGTGAGTGATTCAGAAATTTCTGACAATAGATATGACGTGTACAGATGTGATAGAGATTCCGTGGGTTCAGGGCATACTCGTGGAGGCGGTGTCCTTTGCTTACAAAAAATGTCTTCATGGTTTCCAGAAAACGTTACCTCCTTGCCCATATGAAGTTCTTCATGTAACAGTTAGAATTGGTGGACTTCTTAACATCATATGTGTTTATCTGCCTGGTACAAACGGAAGGCATAACTTCATCTTAGAACATTTCACAAATCTACTTAAAGGTATCATAAGTCGGCACCAGAATGAACGGTTTCTTGTTGTGGGGGATTTTAATATGGACGATGTGAAATGGGCTTTGGATGATAAGCATGAACATCACCTACCATCTTTTAACACTAATTCTATTAGACAGAAATTTTTGGATTATGTAGTATCAGCTGGTCTAAATCAATATAATAATGTTTTAAATGACAATGGTCGTCTCTTAGATCTCGTCTACGCATCTAACCATATAGGTGTAAAACGTTCGTCTAACCCACTTACTCGAGAGGACATGCCTCATCATCCCGCCTTAGAACTCTCTTTATGCGACGTTCGTTTTACTCCACTTAAAGATCCACCAAAGAAAATTTTCAGTTTTAAGAAAGCTGACTATGACAAAATTCAAAATCAATTGTCACAAGTAGACTGGGAAGAGGCCCTACTACGCGATAATGTGGATGCTTCTGTGGATCAATTTTATATTATTCTTTACAATATTATTGAAACCTCCATACCTTACTTCTATAGTATACCAACTAGATATCCTCGATGGTTTTCTAAAAGTCTTATAAAATAATTAAAGAGAAAAGAAGTTTCACAGAAGATGGAAGAATTATAAAATCAATTAGACTATGATACATTCTCATTGCTCCGGCGTAGGCAAAAATAGAACAAGATATCTGCTGGGATAAATATATAAGCAAATGTGAAAAGTTTATAAAGATTAATCCTAAAATTATGTGGAATTTTGCCCAATCTTAAGATGTGAAGTAGCATTCCCAATCAAATTCTAAAAGACCAAGATTTAATTATTAGTGGAAAAGGTATATGCGATACATTCCTTTGAATATTTTCAATCAGTTTATAACTCCAACTCCAGCATATTTTGTTTTATACCACTAGCTGTCCGAATTCGCATACCCTTTCATCTGTCCATATAACTCCTGAGATTGTGTTTAAATATATCCTTCGAATAAATACCAACAAGGGCGCCGGTAGCGATAATATACCACCTTTATTTGTAAAAAATGTGCCAAAACACTAGCTTTTCCTCTGTCTTTAATATATAATAAATCTTTAAATGAGGGCGTTTTTCCTAAGAAATGGAAAGATGCTAACATAATACCAATCTACAAAAGTGGATCAAGGCAGTTGGCAGAAAATTATAGACCTGTCTCAATTCTGTCCACCTTTGGCAAACTTTTGAAAGTCTCTGTCTATGGAACCATTTACACTCACGTATCTTCATGTATTCCTAGTGAACAACATGGCTTTAAGCGTCAAAGATCTACGGAGACAAATCTATGTACCTTAACGGATTTCATCTCCCGCAAAATGGATACTCGCGTTCAAATTGATGTGGTATATACAGATTTTTCCAAATGTTTCAACAGAATTGACACACAGCTTACTAGATATAAATTTAGGGATTCATGGAGATTTGCTTAGGTGGCTTAACTCTTATTTAAGAAATAGGTCACAGCGGGTCAAAATCAGTGGTTACTGTTCGGACAAAGCTTCAATTCCATCGGGGGTTCCTCAAGGCTCTTTATTAGGTCCCCTGCTCTTTAACATTTATTTATATGACATTTCAAATTGCTTTCATCACTCTCGTTTTCTCATGTACGCTGATGACACTAAAATTTTTTATCCGATCCGTGATGTCGAGGACTGTCGTAAATTGCAGGATGATCTTGACAGATTTTCAAGCTATTGCACAAAAAATTTACTCAATCTTAATGTCAAAAAATGTCAAATAATTACATTCAGTCGTCAAGTACATCCATTACAATATAAGTACATATTAAATAATTGTGTGGTAAGTCGTGTTATGAAAGTAAGGGATCTAGGTGTTTTGTTAGATTCAAAGCTAATATTTTCAGAACACTACAATTACATCTGTCATAAGGCTCTTAGAATGCTTGGTTTTATCAAGAGACTTTCAAAAGTATTCCGGAGTTCAAGTCCCTACTACCTCTATATTTCGCTTATGTCCGAAGTACACTTGAGTACGCTTCACCCGTTTGATCCCCATCCTACATAACCCACACTCGTAACATTGAAAACATCCAAGTAAAATTTCTAAAGTTTTAAATCATTTTACCAAAAATCCACGCGTGACTATAATATCTCGCTAACGGAATATAAACTTCTGTCTTTATCTAATAGACGAATTATTTCCGATATGCGGTTATTATATAATGTATTAAATGGCCAAGTAGACTGTCCTACCTTGATAGAAAAATTGCGTCTTCGTATACCAACACGCCGCCTACGAAGTATAAATTTATTTTATGTCCCTCTTACAAAAACGAAATATGCCCAGAGCTCAGTCTTATATAGCTGTATGCAGGTCTATAATGATATGTTTGGAAATATTGACATATTCCATCTTAAACGAAATCAGTTTCTAAACGATGTTTCTGAAGCACTCCTGAATTCGCCTTAATAAGATGCATACGCACACACACACAGACTACACTACAGATTAAAATGTATGTTACTCCTGTTGCTCATACATTTAAAAAAAAATGTATATAGTTGTAACTTCTTTGATGGCTAAATATCCTTGTTAATTGTATTTATGTTTAATGTTTCTTGTATGCTGTAGTTTCCTAATAAAAGTAAATAAATAAATAAATAAATACATATCTGATCCCCGCCCTCAGCAGGCGAGGCGGAGTCGCGGAGGGAGGAGCGTCCCTGCTTCTAACCTCCGGATTCGAAAGCGTGTCGCACCGCATGATGCAGCCAGTTGAGCTGCCCGGCTGCCGGCACAGGCAGGGTCGCGGATGTGTGAGAAACCATTCCCGTGACCCCGCCATACGTGATGATAGAGGAACATCATGGGGTTTTATTTGGTTCGAGTCCGACATAATCCATCCTTGCTCCAACAGGGATGGGTATACGTAGGCATTTCCTCATGTAAACAAATACAAGGCCTGTATATGGACGCCGTCGAAAGAGTCCGTAATAAACCTTCCGCCGCCGCTGTGCATCCATGGCGTACGGATAAAAGAAACAGGGCAGCTATGGGGATGAACCCGCAAACCCTCTGTGAAACCACGGACTCTGTAAGCCACTAAATTGTCACCACCTTTCCGCCTAGTGTCAGTTCTTTAAACTATTTATTGGAATTTGAGTCTTAATTTAGCGCACGTAACGTTCGATTGCAATGTTTCGGCGGCTCTGTTATAAATAAACCGAAACACAAGACAATGACGTCAATATGAATATCTAGGAACTGACGCTAAAATTGAATATTGTAGACACAAGACTCGTTAGCTCAGTAGGTGAGAGCGTCGATATAAACATGTGTTGAACATCGGAGGGCGGAGGTTCAAATCCTTCACGGGTCTTCCTTTTTTCCATTATTTTTTTGTCAACGAGATTGTATTTAATATATTTTTTATTAATACAATGTCACTTACACTTAGTTCAATTTTTTCAATACTACAATATCAGCGATTTGATTAAACTATCACCGAAATGCTGAAAGGTAACGGTCTGTATCGGTCTAGTCGGACTAGTTTAGTTTCAATAAATTCAAACTCCGGGGAGATTTAAAAAAAGATCGCTTCGGCGATTATATTTAAAGGCAAATATATTTGACGCCTTTAACGCCCTCGGCTATCGCTTAAAACTTTCCGCACCCTAAACATTTTTGAACTTGCAGGCCGTTTCCTGTTGAACTGTTTGGAGACTCACACAGTAGGTGGCGTTATAATGAAATTGTCAATCGGTGTAAACTTTAAAGTCTTACTTTGAAGTGGACTCGAACTGTTGCCCTTCTTATTGCATAAACCATCACAGGGCACTTCATCACATACTCGCAGCATTTTGCTATTTAACTATTTAACTAAAATATAGAACGGACTATGGATCCTAATTTTCATATAACTTACAACTAGTCATATTTATGGTTACTAATATCTTGTTTTAAATATATATGTATATTAGAGCGACAGTTCGGGTAGAAACAGGAGTTCGATAAGACACGACTTTCTCGCACCACGAACTCTTCTGTAAAATTTCCTACCCAGGATAAATGGACATGTCAAGGGTGGCAGATAATATCATGAGAAGCGTTATAAAACAATTTACTGTAAGACAACAGGGTGGGTAGAGACATTTTGGGACTTTAGAATAGACTTTTTTTATTATTTGCTAACTAATAAATATGTAGGTATAAATTTAAATAATATTACATTACTTCATTAAAAAAATGCATTTTCATTTGTAACAGAACTTATGGCCGGATTTGGTATAATACCTAGAAGACATCAAGTTTCTTCTATGATGGCAAATATACTACAAAGTAATATAATATTGTAAAGGAGTTTTCTAATTATATTCGTATACAAATGTTCAGCTTCTGCCATTTTTATGTGAATTGTTTTCAAATACAACACTTTTATTAAGATACTGCGTATTTTTGTAATTTCAAACTCACGAAATGTGAATGCAATGTTTTGTAGTTCTGTAAAAATAAATAAAACCCAATAACGTTAAGTTCAATTTTGAGGAACTGACGCTAAAATTGAATATTGTAGACACAAGACTCGTTAGCTCAGTAGGTGAGAGCGTCGATATAAACATGTGTTGAACATCGGAGGGCGGAGGTTCAAATCCTTCACGGGTCTTCCTTTTTCCATTATTTTTGTCAACGAGATTGTATTTAATATATTTTTATTAATACAATGTCACTTACACTTAGTTCAATTTTTTCAATACTACAATATCAGCGATTTGATTAAACTATCACCGAAATGCTGAAAGGTAACGGTCTGTATCGGTCTAGTCGGACTAGTTTAGTTTCAATAAATTCAAACTCCGGGAGATATAAAAAGATCGCTTCGGCGATTATATTTAAAGGCAAATATATTTGACGCCTTTTAACGCCCTCGGCTATCGCTTAAAACTTTCCGCACCCTAAACATTTTGAACTTGCAGGCCGTTTCCTGTTGAACTGTTTGGAGACTCACACAGTAGGTGGCGTTATAATGAAATTGTCAATCGGTGTAAACTTTAAAGTCTTACTTTGAAGTGGACTCGAACTGTTGCCCTTCTTATTGCATAAACCATCACAGGGCACTTCATCACATACTCGCAGCATTTTGCTATTTAACTAAAATATAGAACGGACTATGGATCCTAATTTTCATATAACTTACAACTAGTCATATTTATGGTTACTAATATCTTGTTTTAAATAATATTACATTACTTCATTAAAAAAATGCATTTTCATTTGTAACAGAACTTATGGCCGGATTTGGTATAATACCTAGAAGACATCAAGTTTCTTCTATGAAGGCAAATATACTACAAAGTAATATAATATTGTAAAGGAGTTTTCTAATTATATTCGTATACAAATGTTCAGCTTCTGCCATTTTTATGTGAATTGTTTTCAAATACAACACTTTTATTAAGATACTGCGTATTTTTGTAATTTCAAACTCACGAAATGTGAATGCAATGTTTTGTAGTTCTGTAAAAATAAATAAAACCCAATAACGTTAAGTTCAATTTTGAGGAACTGACGCTAAAATTGAATATTGTAGACACAAGACTCGTTAGCTCAGTAGGTGAGAGCGCCGATATAAACTTGTTGAACATCGGAGGGCGGAGGTTCAAATCCTTCACGAGTCAATTCTTTTTAATTTTCATTTTATCAAGGAGATTGTATCAAATATAATTTTTATTTATACAATTTCCTTGTCCCTCACAACTTTTGTGCTTACCCTGCTCATGGCGAAATCATCTGGATATTTCTTTTTTTTCCTTTATTTGAACAGGGTTTGAAGGTACTCATCTAAAACGTAAACATACTATTTATACTATTTTAAACAAAAATATTTATTTTATAAGAATCCTAGCTAATATATAAACGTTATTAATATTCCCGGTGACCACTCAAAATAAGCTGATTAATTTATTGGTATGATAGTAATTTCATTACTAATTGAATATTACATTATTCGTTATTCAGATATTATGAAATATAAAAAATATAGAAAAAACTAATTTCAATGATTTTAAATATTATTACTGCTCGGAAAAGCCAATCGGTGACATTAAGGACTTAATCAGTTTTAGGAAGATGTTGTTATAAATATTCTTGTTTTCGTTTATTATTTGTTTAATAAAAGTAAAGTTCACTCTGTGAAACCGACTTTTTAGCCATTAAGCACTCCTCTACCACTTAGAAACCTATGACGTCAAGAGGTAATTGTTTAGGAACCAAAGTTAAAATTGAACGATTCGAGTACGAGACTCGTTAGCTCAGTAGGTGAGAGCGTCGATATAAACATGTGTTGAACATCGGAGGGCGGAGGTTCAAATCCTTCACGGGTCTTCCTTTTTTCCATTATTTTTTTGTCAACGAGATTGTATTTAATATATTTTTTATTAATACAATGTCACTTACACTTAGTTCAATTTTTTCAATACTACAATATCAGCGATTTGATTAAACTATCACCGAAATGCTGAAAGGTAACGGTCTGTATCGGTCTAGTCGGACTAGTTTAGTTTCAATAAATTCAAACTCCGGGAGATATAAAAAGATCGCTTCGGCGATTATATTTAAAGGCAAATATATTTGACGCCTTTTAACGCCCTCGGCTATCGCTTAAAACTTTCCGCACCCTAAACATTTTGAACTTGCAGGCCGTTTCCTGTTGAACTGTTTGGAGACTCACACAGTAGGTGGCGTTATAATGACATTGTCAATCGGTGTAAACTTTAAAGTCTTACTTTGAAGTGGACTCGAACTGTTGCCCTTCTTATTGCATAAACCATCACAGGGCACTTCATCACATACTCGCAGCATTTTGCTATTTAACTAAAATATAGAACGGACTATGGATCCTAATTTTCATATAACTTACAACTAGTCATATTTATGGTTACTAATATCTTGTTTTAAATATATATGTATATTAGAGCGACAGTTCGGGTAGAAACAGGAGTTCGATAAGACACGACTTTCTCGCACCACGAACTCTTCTGTAAAATTTCCTACCCAGGATAAATGGACATGTCAAGGGTGGCAGATAATATCATGAGAAGCGTTATAAAACAATTTACTGTAAGACAACAGGGTGGGTAGAGACATTTTGGGACTTTAGAATAGACTTTTTTTATTATTTTTAACTGCTATTTAGTTATAAGTTAATACATAGTTTAACACTTTAAAATTATCAAAACATTTACTTATTATTTTCAAATATAAACTTAAAAATATTAGCGTTCTCTATTTACTCCGCAACAGGGGTCAATAAGTACGTATGCATAGGGGTTGATAGAAAAAAATAGTAGGGTTGTGTTTCACATCATTATATCCATACAAATTAGAGCTTTAAACACAAGTGGACTATTAGAACGTACTATTTGGATCTAGGTTTACTAACTATAGTTGCTATATGTAGATATAATTATACATATAAATATTTATTGTCTTTAATTATTTTTGGTCGTATGCGTATACCTGCATAAGTTATAAAGATTAAGGGGAAGTTGGTGACAGCGGTTGAAGTAGGGTGCAGCAGCCTACGTTGCTAAGGATGTCATTGTTTGAGAGCAGACAAAGTATCAAAGTTTCTTGATTCCATTGTATCGACTCACTCCGTCGTTTCTATTCACCACGTTTTATGGTATACTAGATGTTCTTAATTATAATAAAATAAAATAAAGTAAACGTTCCTTAATTTAATACAATTACTGTATAAGTTTCTTATAACGTAATCAGACTTAAAACAAAATATTTATACGTTCAGTGCAATTTGATTGTGAATTTGACTATAACCAACACGTTGTACTCGATCAGAAGTGATGACTGCGGCCAATGACATCTACATATATTCCTAACAAAGATTCAAGATGTAAATGTGTTGTTACCCTTTAGTACTAAGATGGAACATGTAGTTGCATACAATTGGGGCTGATCCCTCACCATACGAGACGCAGCAGCGTTATCCTTCTATTTCACTCAAGCCGACCGATTCATTGTCTAGCTAGAAACTAGTTGCACTGTACAATCATTCTTGCAATATAGTCATAAAGATATTCAAGTGTGTTCAATTTCTCGCGCAAACTTATTCCTCGTTAAATTCTACTTATAATGTAAGACGTCGCGTTTAAACTTTGGTACTATAATTAGGTTGGTTATTACATGACTATCGCTGCATTTCAAAACCTTTGAAAGTGCAGCTTACTGTTGAAACTTTGCGTAGTTTTAAGTTATAATGGTGACAAAAGAGCACATTGTTTGCCTGATGGTAAAAAATGTTTGTAGGCCACAAATAACAACACCTCAATTAACAATAAAGGTGCAATTGTATTGTTATTCTGGATGGAGGGTTAAGAGCCCCCGATCTGGCTGCATTGCGTCAGCTACGTCATTCAGGATGAAGCAAAGAGGAACCCACTGCAGACAGGTCTATGATGGGCCAGGTGGTATTCACGGGTCGTGAGTGGCGATGGTGCGAAGTACTGCTTTTCCTGCCGAAGTGAAGGCGTAGAGCGCGAGGCAGTCTCTTATTAGGCTGCTTGTCACGACCGAAGTGTGGTCGACAGTGGATGTGGAGTAATGACCGGACGAATGACTGACAGCTAGGAAGGTGGTGCTCTTGAGTGTTTGCTTTTGTAGCCCACATGGCCATGCTCCTCCTCCAAGAGTGTCCGCTGATGTATGAGAGATTGTAGGTGGTAATAGACGGCGCAAATCCAACATGATAACAGGAATTTTCCTTTCCTTTAAATACTACAGGAAACACTAAGCTATGGTAATTGCGAAGACGCAAGATTGAACGAAGGAGTCTTCCTTTAATAAATTCTATCTACACAAGATGATACCAGACGCAGTTACTTGCATTCTTTCAATATCTAACTTACTACGTTCACGAGAACGTAGACTTTAGACGACTAAAGTCTATTAAAACAGGCTTAACAGATGTACTCGTATTAACGAATATTATAAGACAAACCCTTTACAATATGGCATGTGCTTTCATATAATAAACAGCGAGAATAGGTAATTAATGAAATAAGACAAGTCAACGGGAAGACGGAGCCAAGACGATCGGATTAACAAATCCTTGCGAGATCGTTTGTATGTCAAGCTCATGCTTTAAGGTACGGTTTACAAATCAAATGGTAGGACAGATTATTTTAGTATTTGTGTTTATAGTATTATTAAAAAAATGTGCTTGCTATCTTTGTCATCATAGAAGGAATTTGAAAATGGAAATCGGATATTTGTAAAAGCAGCTCTTGCGGTTCAAGACGAAACTCCAGCTGAAACAATGTTATGTTGACCCCAATAAGGCGAGAACAATACAAAAATAATCCAGTTGTCTACACTGCCCGCACGAAACACGGCAGCTATTCTGTTATATATTCTGAAATTACTAACCAGCGTACAATAGCAGCAAAAGGCTGCAATGCCGTATTGTGAGTGTGTTTTGCGTGGTGGTGGCATTCCATATCAGTCTTCAGACGTGACTACATGTGCATTATTTATCATATCATATTTATTATCAAACCTGTATGCTTTTATGTTCCAAAAAAAAATATTATTATTATTTTTATAGTTGAGTACGGATGTAGATGTTATTGGCCGCAGTTGAACTGCATGTATGTACGTTCGTTACATAATATAAAAGAATCCAGTGCCATGGTCCAAACCACAGTAATCACTACTTTACAGTGCCGTGTCAAATAAGCTTGATGGACCATGCCACTGGATTCTTTTTTATTGGTTACTGTTCCACAAAAAAACATATAGTTTCCCAAATTCATTTAGTGGAAGCCCAGTTTAAGTTGTTTAATCCATGCAGCCAATGTGCAAACAACTGTCATAAGTCATAAATAAGTTTAGCTCAGAGCTGCGAACGGGCTTTGTTCCCAGTTTTGTGGTTAAAACTAAATAGGCACGATTAGTGAGGCTCACTCGGTTTTATCTATTGTGTTGAAACCTTTGAGATCAATGTTATTGTGTTTGATTGTGCCGAAGTAAGAATTAAGTTTCTGTTGTTGGAGAATTGCTAATTAGAACATTGTACATGCTAGAAAGGTAGCTAAGTTCGTTTCCCAGCAGACTCAACTTTTCAACAGTAGTCACGTTGTAGTTGCTTTCTGGCTGCAGCATCAGTGGGTCGGTGCGACCAGGGTCAAGTTGGTCGTTAGATGAGTGAGAACTAGGTACTCGGGAGAGCTAGGTCCTGATCATTCTATCTCAGTCCTCAAGTGAGACGCATGTAATATTTGAATCTTTGTTGATGACGGATGTGGCTGTATAATGGTTGCAGTCATTACAATCCGGTGAACTGTGTGCTCGATTGTCACCCTCAGTTTTTTGAAAAAAAAACTGTCCGGCTTTTACGAATTAAACCCACACATTTCCAGGGGGTAGAGCCAAGCATCAGCTTCTGTTGTTGCACTAATGGGTTGGCTCGACCGGGGAAGTACCACCGCCTCAGAGTACAGCCATAAAGTAGATGCGTCATACACTTCTGTGTTTCGTCCGGTGAGTGAGGTAGCATGTGGAACACACCCTATCCGTCCCTAAACAATGTGGTAGCGTAATTTACACAAAATATGACCTAGGAGGATACCTGAACTTTCGGTTTTAAAGAATCACTCACTGAACGTCCACACTAAGACAACCATATGTAACCTAGAATGTATGAGCAGACTGCCCCGCATATTCTGCTCTACAGCCATACTGTCAGAGGCAAACGTTTTAAAAAGGCTACGACAGACCCTACCTCCGTGGACTTCTGCAATATCCGGGGACTTCATTCCATCCTTAACGCCGTCCACTACTACCTAGAGACGACGAAGCTGGCCTTGCTTTTTCTCACCGAGATATCTTATATCAGCAGATATCTTCTCCAGCTGACATCTCATACCCCTCGTACCCGGGGTACATATTGGAATACCCCTTTGTACCGTGGGCCGGAGTGTGTGTATATGTCAGAGATGAAATCTGTTCTCGACGTCTCGGCAGTCTTGAAGGTACGGGCCTGTCCATCCTTTGTCTGCGCGTAGACAGCGACTCTGATGCCATTGAATACCCGGTATGTGCGACTCATGACCTCAGTACGTGAGAGCGTACCGATATAAACTTGAGTGGAAAGTTGATGGCGGAGATTCAAACCCTTCACAATTCATTCATTATTTTAACATTTGTGTGTTTGTTTGTGTTTAGTATACTATTAATTTTACTGAGACTATTTTAAAGAAATTTTGTCAAAAAGGGAATGCTGAGAATGGAGTTCAACTAAGCTTATACTGCTAGTGCTTTTATTTTGTTTAAGGTTCATGAAATTGGCCGAATGACGGATTCGTCCCTACTACTTAATTTACGCAAAGGGGTTGGCTCTAAGCCATTAAACATCATTGTTACCATAGTAATTTCAGTGCAATTAAACATCATCTATTTAGATGATGTAAGATATAAATAGAAATCTAGGAAAACCTTATCGAAAATGATTTTAAAGATTATTACTACTTGGAGAAGTCAATTATTAATATTAAAGACCTAATAGGGCTCATTTGATTCTAATAAGATACTGTTCTAAATTTTCTTTTTTTTTCAATAATTTTTAATAATAGAAATGTAAGAATATTTAAGCGTTGGGTGGCTACGGTCCTCTGGAAATCTTCCTTATTTATTTTATGAAAGTAAATGTGACAAACGAGCACACAGTTTCACCTGATGGTAATTGAAGACTGCGGTATGTATGTAGCTACGTTCCACCTTCAATAAACGTACAATTAATATTGAATGCGGAACTCTATCTATTGGAGGAAGATTTATTATGACACTGTTTAATATCATTTGCATAGAAGGTTCAGATATAGTAAATAGTTAAGTATTACCATACAGCATGACGGCTGGCACACGGTTCACGTGACGGCGGTCCAAATTCAGTTAACATAGTCGCAAACAACTATTATTAATATTGTGATCATTTCTTTCGTCCAAAAGTTTTTGTAAAATACAATTAAAACATTGAAATTTTTAAAATTTGTGGTTATCAGTTAATTAAGTGAACGTGTCGACGAAAACGCGTAAGCGACGCGATATGCACGGCGCTTAAGACCTTTTAGCCGCAGACTCAGCTTTTGCTATTTGCTACAGTACATGGAGTTGTCGCACAGCGATTACCTGCAGCAGTGATTTGTCGCCTTACCCTCTAAACTGCAAATATTATAAACTTCGAGAGCGTGAGTTCGATTCCAACTTATAATTAATACTTATCTTTTATATAATTACGTTATGGCTTACCGATGCTCTGCGTGTGATACTGAGGTGAAATCAGTTGACCGATTAAGATGCCCAAAATGTGACTTAGATTACCACTTGGAATGCGTAAGATACATTTCAGTGAGCCGCTTACCACGCACAAGAATTGATCCCAATTGGTTATGTCCTGGATGCCTGTCAATAAAACCTAAGGGTAATAATAACGATACACCCGTTCGTACCACTTCGACACGACAACGGGGGCAATAAGTAAGTCGCCGGGGGGACAAACTCGACTAGCGACCACTTCTTCCGCAACAGTACATACCTCAAATGATATTTTTTCGGCTATAGAAGCAATCAGTCAGGAACAAAAAACTTTACTTGGCCATATTGAGCGAAAGATTGATGAGTTGAAAAACGATTTTAATACCAAATTAGATGTGTGCTTAACAAAGGTTGATAGGCTTACATCGCAGTACAATGAAATTAATAACAGGGTCTCTCAGCTTGAATCTGGCTGCGATCTCGTATCCAAGGCCTACGATGATTTTCAAGGTAAATTAACTACTGTGGATTCTGTTATTGCTGAGTATGGGAAAAAAATTAGTGACATAGAGCTTCAACGGATAAAGATATATAACCAGGATTGGAGGAAAAATTTAGTGAGAAACAACAAAAACACGAATGAACAACTTAGAAATTTTTGGTATACCTGAACGCCGCTCCGAAAATTTAATAAATATTATCGGTAAACTGGCTAATTCTCTTAATGTTCTCATCGATAATGGAGACATTGAGTTTGCAACTAGGATTACGACCCGCTTGAAAGATTCTAATCTACCAAAACCCATTGTAGTCAAATTTTTAAAACAGGATCTAAAAAATAAAATTCTCAGCTCCATACGCAGAAAAAAAGGTCTTACATCAGCAGAAATGGGTTTTGATGGCAACACTCGATCCATATATGTTAATAAGCACCTCACTCCTCAAAATAAATTGCTCTTGAAAAACACACGAGTAAAATGTAAATCCTTGGGGTTTCAATATGTCTGGACAAGAAATGGAAAAATATTTATTCGCAAAAACAACAATTGCGCTGCAATAAATATACGAAATATGAAGCAGTTAGAGAAGCTGAATACAGAAGCAAAATCTATAAATGTTCAGTAAATGATATTTATCACCATATCCTTCATAAACTCAGTTGTATACATTTAGACTCTAATAACACTACACACCAACACACTCACTTGCAAAACATTAACATACCTTTATGCGTTAACCAGTCTTTAAAAGCTTTTTTTATATACTTACAAACATTTTTGTACGATTTCTTATAAATTGAATCATATTTGTACTCAAAAGTCGAGAAGAATAACTTAAAAATATATTTTCAAAACTCCCGTAGTTTAAGAGGAACAACATTTGAATTCTCGTACAATTTGCTCCTCTACGATTACGACATAGTAAGTGTAGTGGAGAGTTGGCTTAATCCACAAGTGAGTGATTCAGAAATTTCTGACAATAGATATGACGTGTACAGATGTGATAGAGATTCCGTGGGTTCAGGGCATACTCGTGGAGGCAGTGTCCTTTTGCTTACAAAAAAATGTCTTCATGGTTTCCAGAAAACGTTACCTCCTTGCCCATATGAAGTTCTTCATGTAACAGTTAGAATTGGTGGACTTCTTAACATCATATGTGTTTATCTGCCTGTTACAAACGGAAGGCATAACTTCATCTTAGAACATTTCACAAATCTACTTAAAGGTATCATAAGTCGGCACCAGAATGAACGGTTTCTTGTTGTGGGGGATTTTAATATGGACGATGTGAAATGGGCTTTGGATGATAAGCATGAACATCACCTACCATCTTTTAACACTAATTCTATTAGACAGAAATTTTTGGATTATGTAGTATCAGCTAGTCTAAATCAATATAATAATGTTTTAAATGACAATGGTCGTCTGTTAGATCTCGTCTACGCATCTAACCATATAGGTGTTAAACGTTCGTCTAACCCACTTACTCGAGAGGACATGCCTCATCATCCCGCCTTAGAACTCTCTTTATGCGACGTTCGTTTTACTCCACTTAAAGATCCACCAAAGAAAATTTTCAGTTTTAAGAAAGCTGACTATGACAAAATTCAAAATCAATTGTCACAAGTAGACTGGGAAGAGGCCCTACTACGCGATAATGTGGATGCTTCCGTGGATCAATTTTATATTATTCTTTACAATATTATTGAAACCTCCATACCTTACTTCTACAGTATACCAACTAGATATCCTCGATGGTTTTCTAAAAGTCTTATAAAAATAATTAAAGAGAAAAAGAAGTTTCACAGAAGATGGAAGAATTATAAAAATCAATTAGACTATGATACATTCTCATTGCTCCGGCGTAGGCAAAAAATAGAACAAGATATCTGCTGGGATAAATATATAAGCAAATGTGAAAAGTTTATAAAGATTAATCCTAAAATTATGTGGAATTTTGCCCAAAATCTTAAGATGCGAAGTAGCATTCCCAATCAAATTCTAAAAGACCAAGATTTAATTATTAGTGGAAAAGGTATATGCGATACATTCCTTGAATATTTTCAATCAGTTTATAACTCATGTAACTCAGCACATTTGTTTGCCACCACTAATAAACCGAATTCGCATACCCTTTCATCTGTCCATATAACTCCTGAGATTGTGTTTAAATATATCCTTCGAATAAATACCAATAAGGACGCCGGTAGCGATAATATACCACCTTTATTTGTAAAAAAATGTGCCAAAACACTAGCTTTTCCTCTGTCTTTAATATATAATAAATCTTTAAATGAGGGCGTTTTTCCTAAGAAATGGAAAGATGCTAACATAATACCAATCTACAAAAGTGGATCAAGGCAGTTGGCAGAAAATTATAGACCTGTCTCAATTCTGTCCACCTTTGGCAAACTTTGGAAAGTCTCGTCTATGGAACCATTTACACTCACGTATCTTCATGTATTCCTAGTGAACAACATGGCTTTAAGCGTCAAAGATCTACGGAGACAAATCTATGTACCTTAACGGATTTCATCTCCCGCAAAATGGATACTCGCGTTCAAATTGATGTGGTATATACAAATTTTTCCAAATGTTTCAACAGAATTGACACACAGCTTACTAGTTTCAAAGTTAGAAAATTTAGGGATACATGGAGATTTGCTTAGGTGGCTTAACTCTTATTTAAGAAATAGGTCACAGTGGGTCAAAATCGGTGGTTACTGTTCGGACAAAGCTTCAATTCCATCGGGGTTCCTCAAGGCTCTTTATTAGGTCCCCTGCTCTTTAACATTTATTTATATGACATTTCAAATTGCTTTCATCGCTCTCGTTTTCTCATGTACGCTGATGACACTAAAATTTTTTATCCGATCCATGATGTCGAGGACTGTCGTAAATTGCAGGATGATCTTGACAGATTTTCAAGCTATTGCACAAAATTTACTCAATCTTAATGTCAAAAAATGTCAAATAATTACATTCAGTCGTCAAGTACATCCATTACAATATAAGTACATATTAAATAATTGTGTGGTAAGTCGTGTTATGAAAGTAAGGGATCTAGGTGTTTTGTTAGATTCAAAGCTAATATTTTCAGAACACTACAATTACATCTGTCATAAGGCTCTTAGAATGCTTGGTTTTATCAAGAGACTTTCAAAAGTATTCCGGAGTTCAAGTCCCCTACTACCTCTATATTTCGCTTATGTCCGAAGTACACTTGAGTACGCTTCACCCGTTTGATCCCCATCCTACATAACCCACACTCGTAACATTGAAAACATCCAAGTAAAATTTCTAAAGTTTTTAAATCATTTTACCAAAAAATCCACGCGTGACTATAATATCTCGCTAACGGAATATAAACTTCTGTCTTTATCTAATAGACGAATTATTTCCGAAATGCGGTTATTATATAATGTATTAAATGGCCACGTAGACTGTTGTTGATAGAAAAATTGCGTCTTCGTATCCCAACACGCCGCCTACGAAGTATAAATTTATTTTATGTCCCTCTTACAAAAACGAAATATGCCCAGAGCTCAGTCTTATATAGATGTATGCAGGTCTATAATGATATGTTTGGAAATATTGACATATTCCATCTTAAACGAAATCAGTTTCTAAACGATGTTTCTGAAGCACTCCTGAATTCGCCTTAATAAGATGCATACGCACACACACACGCACATACACACACACTCACACTACACTACAGATTAAAATGTATGTTACTCCTGTTGCACATACATTTAAAAAAAAATGTATATAGTTGTAACTTCTTTGATGGCTAAATATCCTTGTTAATTGTATTTATGTTTAATGTTTCTTGTATGCTGTTAAGTTTCCTAATAAAGTAAATAAATAAATAAATAAATACATATCTGATCCCCGCCCTCAGCAGGCGAGGCGGAGTCGCGGAGGGAGAGGAGAGTCGCTGTTTCCTAACCTCCGCGACTCAAGCGGGTGTCGCACCGCATGATGCGGCTGCGTTGGAGCCGCCTGTTCAGCCGGCACAGGCAGGGTCGCGGATGTGTGAGAAACCATTCCCGTGACCCCGCCATACGTGATGATAGAGGAACATCATGGGGTTTTATTCGGTTCGAGTCCGACATAATCTATCCTTGCTCCAACAGGGATGGGTATACGTAGGCATTTCCTCATGTAAACAAATACAAGGCCTGTATATGGACGCCGTCGAAAGAGTCCGTAATAAAGCTTCCGTCGCCGCTGTGCATCCATGGCGTACGGATAAAAGGAACAGGGCTGCTATGGGGATGAACCCGCAAACCCTCTGTGAAACCGACCCTGTAAGCCACTAAATTGTCACCACCTTTCCGCCTAGTGTCAGTTCTTTTAAACTATTTATTGGAATTTGAGTCTTAATTCTAGCGCACGTAACGTTCGATTGCAATGTTTCGGCGGCTCTGTTATAAATAAACCGAAACACAAGACAATGACGTCAATATGAATATCTAGAAACTGATGCCAAAATTGAATTCAGAGTAGACAAGACTCGTTAGCTCAGTAGGTGAGAGCGCCGATATAAACTTAAGCTTGAACATCGGAGGGCGGAGGTTCAAATCCTTCACGAGTCGATTCTTTTATACTAAGAATGCTACTTATGATATATAACATTACTAACCTTTCGATCACTCCAACTATGCTTTTAAGTTTTATGTCAATTTTACATTATCTCTTGTGCTTTTATTTTATTTAAGGTTCATGAAAACGGCTGAGTAGCGGATTTTAACCTATACTCTAAACTATTAAACAAATTAAAACAAAATTTTATTAAGCACTTGCTCTTTTAAATTTTCTTGTTTTCCTTTATGATTTGTTTAATAAAAATAAAGTTAATCTTCTTGATGACGTGGTGGTCCATTGCGGTTGTAAACCTTTTTTTTTATAAAATTAAACGTCATGAACAGGAAAATAGTGACCTGACCTAAGGATGAATGCTGTCCATAGCCATCTGTATTGTTTCCTGTAATAGCAAATTGATCTTTTTTTTTACTTTCTAAGCAAGTGCTTGACCACGATCCCACCTGAAGTTAAGCGGAATGCAGTCCTGGATGGTAAGGCGCACTAGCTCAGTAAATGCCTATTCACTCTACTCTTGAAAACACCCACATTGTAATCGGAGGGAAAGACAGACGCGGGCAAACTATTCCAGTCCTTTGCTGTACGAATAATGAAAGACGAAGCAAAGCGCTTCGTTCGGGTTTTAGGGATGTTTACAACAAAAGGATGAAATCCAGCAGTACGTCGTGAGGTCCGATGGTGAAACGGGGATGGGGAAATTAGATCATGTAATTCCTGAGCACACTCTCCAAAATGCAATCTGTACAACACTGAAAGGCTAGCCACCTTACGCCTGTGTTCAAGACTGAGCAGATAGGTTTCAGCTGCGTCACCAATTTGCCTCTTAGCCCGCCTTTCCACCGAGTCCAAAGCTGCGAGATGACATTTAGTGGCTCCTGCTCTGTGACAACAGCATTCTACACACGATCGAACTTGAGCTTTATAGAGCGTTAAAAGCTACCCGCAGAGAAATACCGCTGCACTTTAACCAGGATCCCAAGTTTTTTTGCAGCTATCTTCGCGTTGGATTTGATCGTGTGGACGGGGGGAGTTGGGTGCCGGTGCAGTGTCGCGGATGTGTGCGAAAGCGTTACCGTGACCCTTTCATGCACGACGAAGCGGGTACACCATGGGGTTTTAGTCGGTGCGAGTCTGAGATAATCGATTCTTGCCCCCGCAGAAAAAAATGGGTTTTAACCAGGCGCCCCGACCCAGAGGGCTACATATAAGGATTTCCCGATGTACAAAAAATGCCTGCTATAGAGTTGAATCCACGACCAGTCAGTGAAATCGACGTATTAGCCACTACACTGTCATCTTCTTTTGCAAGTGTCAGTTGTTCTTAAATATAATATGAGGTTCGAGTCCTATTTCTAACGCACGTAATGTCTGAATGCGTGCTTTCGGCAGCTCCGTTATAAATAAACTGATGAATAAGACGACGCCAATATCAACGAACTGATGCCAATATTTAATGCTGTGGATACAAGACTCGTTAGCTCAGTAGGTGAGAGCGCCGATATAAACTTTAGCTTGAACATCGGAGGACGGAGGTTCAAATCCTTCACGAGTCGATTCTTTTATTATCCCTTTTTTAATATTAATTTTATGTTTTGTTATTTCCCTACTAATGGTATCACTTAGACTATTTTAAAGAAATATATTTGATTACCAAAGAAGACTGACTATTATTAAATAAATATAATAATATACCTGTCTCTCACTAACTAAGCTTAAAATGCTTGTGCTAGGAAATGGATGAACAGTTGAATGGTGGATTCGAACCTAAGGAGATAACATTTTGAAACCGCACCCCAAACCTATCAAATATACACCTAGCTACCAATAGCTACATACCCTATTGAAGCTTATTAATTAAAATTATTGTTAAAACAAAAATAAGAAAATCTATCGGAAAAAAAAAATTCTATCGGAAGGAATTTTAAGGGCTTGTTAGAGCTCATTTGATTCTAAGAATAAATGTTTTAAATATACCCGTTTTCCTTTTTCCACTTTTGAAAAGAATAATGCCAAATATGATATAAAATATTACTAATAAAGTAAGCTTTAAGTGAGCTTACTTTATTAAGTAAGCTTTAAATAAATTATACTTAGACTCTTATGATTTTATTTTATTTGAAGTTTACGAAAATGGCGGATGGCTGATTCAGATCTACGTCTTAAGCTGTTAGGCAATTGAAGCTTATTAGTATGAAATACTAATGAGTTATATATATATTTTTAATATAATTAAACATTCAGATGTTTTCTGTGTAAAAAATAATGAGGGAAAACGCTGTCTTAGGTGATTTTAAGGCTCATAGCTGCTTGGAACAGTAAATCAGTAATAAAAATTACTTATTGGGGCTCATTAGATTCTAAGATTCTTGTTTACTGTAATTGGTTTAAGATCCAATGGCCGGTAACTGGATCATTACGCCGACCATACAAAACACAGCAGCGTCGTTCTGCTACTTCCCGCCGATGAATGGGTCGGCATATACTACATATACTTTACATTTTCGATACATGCTCTCATTTAAAATGCTTTCATCTCCGTGAAAGCTGACTTGAATATTTACGAAAGTAAACCAACGGTGCCCATAAATTGTGTTCACCCGACAGCACCGAGTGAAGAAGTCACAAACATATTGCTTGGGTTTGTTTTTGAGTATTTTACACACGTTTCAAGTTTATTGCTGCTAATTTTTGTTGCTGCATTGTATGAAGATATCATTTTATGCTATAATTTATTTATCAGTCTGAACAAATGAATATATACATATAGGTATATATTACTTAATACCAACTACTTAAGTTTATTTAAAGCATGTCTACTTAAGTGACTGGCGTTCAATTAGCCGACGTTGGTAAGGCATTAGTGCGGCAGACGTAGATGCGGACTCAAAGAGATTCAATACTGAGCACAGAGTAATTAACAATCAGAGGCAGTACAGTTTGTTTCGAGAAAGTAATGCCTATTTCAGACGGATGATTTTTACTTTGGGCTATTTATATATATATAGTGCACAGTGGTGGATTGCCAACCATCGAGATGATCTCCACTGTCACCGGGGATGTTAGCTATGGTAGTGTCATTATTAGCGTTCTTTTTTTTGATATATTTAAATGATTATGAAATGTTGGTAACTAGAACTATTATGTTGTCTGAATAAAGTAAAGATAAGTTTGTAAAAGAAATCTTACTATAAACTACTACGTCATTGATGTTTGTAACGTAATATTGTTAGAGTAATTGAAAAATACAATAGATTTGGAAATACTAAGAGAGTTGACGGCGTATATTAAGTCCATTTCCAGAAGAAGCAAAGTCTACAGGTTATAAGACATTCTAGACGTATCAAATACTAAACATTTAAATACCTAATGTATTGTAAAATATATTAGGTATTTAAATGTTTTTTACATTAATAAATATACTACGCCATATATTTAATTGGGATAGATTATTTAGAGGTCATTGATTCAATATACGGTTTTTATATGTTTTTTACGTTTTTATATTTGTTAATTTATTTGTTGTATGAAATATAAATGATACCACATTTAAATTTATAGCTATCTAAAATTAGCAATTTTAATTTTTCCACGCTGGGCGCAGGCCGCCCCCGTAGATCAGCACAAGGCACTATGTGTCTCAGGACCTGTGTTCATCGAATTCCCGCAACTTGCACTTGTTATCATCCCATCTGGACAATATATACAGAGAAAAAACAAAAAATATCTTTTTATATCTCAGCTCTTACTGCAAAATAGGTCCACCTCACAGTCACCACAATATCTATTGATTAAAGTTATGGGTCGGGGTAGATACGCATTTTGTCTGTATCTTGTGAGTGGAACCTGTGAGAGCAACTGAGGAAAGACAACAGTTCCTTGTGCTAATTTATAGATATCGTATAAATGGTATCAGATATTAAAATAATTAAGAGTTAATTAAATATATATATCATAAGTATTTATGACTGGTTATATATATATATATATATATATATAACTAGTCTGGTCATAAATACTGTTACATCAAAACTTTTCTTTTTTTCAACTTTTTACTTATTTTCGATTTTGCGCCATTTCACATATTTTCCCGTGTTCATTATCAAATTACAATATGGAATGGGGTGTTAAAGAAAATAGGATTGCAGTGATCGCCGTGCACAAAGTGGGTATGGAGCCGTCGGTCATATTCCAGACACTACAAAAGCTTGGTATCAGCCGTATGTTCGTATATCGTACTATCAACAGATACAACAATACTTCCTCTGTCGAAGACCAGAAAAGGTAGGGGCATCTGCGTGCTGTTTGAACTATAAAGGCTGTTAATGCTATTAAAGCCAGAATTCGTCGAAACCCTTCGGCAAAAATCTTATCGCGAGAAATGAAGATTCCCGCTAGGACTCTGTCGCGTATTTTAGAGCAAGACCTGAAGCTCGGTAAGCACCGATTCTTTATTATACAGGACATGCCCTAAACCAATCTTTACAATTAAAGGGAGTGTGATCGATCTAAACGCCTTCTGGTGCGATACGCAGGTGAAAGGCACAAAAATATCCTCTTTACCAATGAAAAAATTTTCACAATTGAAGAACACTACAATAAGCAAAACGATAAAGTGTACGTTCACAGTTTTAAAGAAGCTGCTCAAGTGGTCGGAACAACGTGGTCATCATCCTGCGTTAATGATGGTTTGGTGGGGCGTGTCTTATCAAGGCGTCACAAACCTACATTTTTGTGTTAAAGGAGTGAAAACTTCAGCCAAAGTGTATCAAAATACAGTCTTAGATCAAACCTCTCAGCAATATACTTTTTAAAAATGTACCGTGGACTTTCCCGCCAGTGCAGGGACTGACTTTATTAGAGCTGAAGACTGGCCCTCATCTAGCCCAGACCTCAACCCATTAGACTTTAAATTATGATCAGTCTTAGAGGACATGGCCTGCTCTAAACGACACGGCGACATTGAGTCTCTTGAAAAATCTTTGGAGCAAGCAGTGGCGAAATTTCCCTTGGAAATAGTGCGTAAATCCATAGATTCGTGGCAAAAGATTAAAGGCCTGTGTAAAGGACAAAGTTGGCCATTTCGAATAGAATATTTTTTTTTTTGCTGACTGACTAATAAATATGTAGGTATAAATTTTAATAATATTACATTACTACATTAAAAAAAAGTGCATATTTGTAACAGAACTTATGGCCGGACCAGGTATATATATTAAGTAAAATTTTATTGCCGTTTTACTGGTAAATAGTTCTTCCTCAGAGAAAATACAGTGGCTGATCCATGCTATATGTTTCGTTTGTAGAGTTGTACTACGAGAGCGTAGAGCCCCTTCCGACAAGTGGTTTTAAAGGTTAATTACATGTAATCCATTGTACTATTATAGTTCAATAACTTAATGAAATTTAAAGTCCGGATGAATGTTTTTAATATTGTATGTTAGTTATTGAGCAATATTGTTATACGTTATACTATATTTTAGTATTGTTAATATTAATAATACGCGAGCGCACCGAGCTCATTTCCCGTTGCAAGCAGCAAAATTGTTAATTGCATTGTTAATTGAAACTTATACGTACTGTTTATACTACTTGCTCGATGGTGAGTATTTATTTACAGACATAATTTTTTCAAAGAAATAAATAAATAAAAGAAATCCAAAACTGGCAGAATACTCCTCTCCAAACCATTACAACACATTCCGAGGGCTAGCAGGGAATATGGATATGTATATATAATATAATCATATTGTTTTTAATTCTCCAATAAATATTTCCATAAACTTAAACAACAAACTTACTTGAATAATTTCACAATAAAATTACTATGTAAATTTTGCATAATTAAAATGCTTCAGATATAATCCTCTTGAACTGTGTCGAGTCCGTTTGACGATGCAATGGCATAAACTTAAATATTTTTAAATTATGGAAAACTTCAGTAATACATACGTAGAGAGATGATTTGATCACTTTATGTGACTGAAGGTGACAAGGTAGCACAGTTCACCTAACAGCAACTAATGACTGCCGCCCGTGACAGTAACATCCGTCAATTCAGATTCAAGATGCACCTTACTTTTATTGAGGGTGACTCCTGCGGCCGATGACATCCGCATTCATCATCAACGAGGAATCATAATAAAGATGCGTTGTTTACCGTGAGGACTGAGATGGAATGCTCCTCTACCAGCCACTGCATCTACAGATCCGTAAATTCACCATACCCTGATATTGTGAGTGCATTGTCCTTCCCTAGTACACCCATTTTTTCAGCGAGTGAGTATAAGTTAGAGTAGTAATGTCACTAAAATAGTAAGCACAAGAAATTCCTACATTGGTTACAAACATGTGTAAAAATCTTTACATCATGACTCGTATGGTGAAAGGTCAACATAACTTTTTTTGAAACAAAGCGCCAATGGTCTGTCGTATGAATAACAAGTGAAGAGCCTGCTCTTTATATTCCGAATACGAAGACTGCGTGGTGTAGTCACACTAACTGGCCACTTGGTCGCGGGTCTTGGGTTCGGAATAGGGAAGGGGAGGACGAGTTAGTGCCCCATGTTGTTGCCCGAATGCTTACTATAAATGCGCACTATAAAATATACTGCGCAGTTGATGTTTTTTTTTTAATTGAGAGTAACGAACTCGCACACAGTTCACCTGATGGCAAGTGATACCGGCGGCCCACGACATCTACATTCATCGTTGACAAGGAATCATAATGCAGATGCGTAGTCACCTTTGAGGAATGAGATGGAATGCCTCGTCACCGGTAATAAATTTCTCCGAATTCCTACACTCACCAGAAAAAACACGGCAGCATCACGCTGGTATTCTGTGAGGGCGTGGTCCTACCCCGGTCGAGTTGACCCATTCATTCTGCAGCTAGAAACAAACTGCAGTGTAGCTCTCTTAATAACCAGAAGACATCACCGTGGACATCGTCATCGAGTATAATAAAACAAATGTTTATTTGTTTATTTATTATTTTTTTGAATAATAAGGGTGGCAAACGAGAACCCAGTTCACGCTGCGGTGATTCCTTCGTCACATGACACTAATTACAACCCTTCTACTAATAATTGCGGTCACCGCTCTCTTTTTCAGAAAATGCAAAACACAGTAGTGATAATTTAATTCACAAAGAGGTACAGTTTTTAATACACAATCAATATACTTTTATTCTATATATTATATATTTCATTATATTTTCTTACCACGTGTGAATTGTTAAATTTTCATTTTGTTACAATTTATATTATCTTCTAAGGAAGAGCACTGAGTACTGAGGTCTGAAATACAGATGTACCCTGTATCTAGTTCAAAGACAGATGTCTCAGCATACTTAACATAGATCATAGTTCATCTATTTTTATATTAGGATTGTTTATGGAAAAGGTTTCAAATAAATTTTTATTATTATTTATTTTTATAACGTATGTAAGAGCCGTGTACTGAGCTACAGTGTCTCAGCGCTCGCTTTTAATTTACAGCGAGTCAGCGACCCGAGTTCGTAGCCCAGTGTGTGTGGCATAGATGAACATAGGTAATGGTAATTTTGAATGCTGTTCCACCACGAGCTCGGCGGTGAAGAAAAACGTCGTGAGGAAACCGGCTTATCAAATAAATAGATTAAAAAAATATAACGTAGATACCTACATGCACCGATTGGTAGTGGAGTTGTGTGGCTGATGATGCTATGTGTTGAAGCCGAGCAGTGGGGTTCGTGTATATCAACTGTTACTTTTTTATTTGCATTATGTATCGTTAAATATTCGTTGCTCTTTAGATAGGAATACAACAGTCGTACAATGACGTCACATCCGTCGGGAGAACCTCCCCTCCTCTTTCCCCACCCCTTCTGTGCTTATTTCAGGTATCGAGTGTGGGGTTAGCACGCGATTCTTTCAGTGAATACCGAACCATGAAGGAACAAATAATGTTGTGGAACTGCTATTTTTGTTAGATTATTGTTAATAGTTTTCTCATGCGGAGTTGCTGTTCGTGATAGATAAAAAGTACAGTTTCCTTACACGCTGATATGCCTATTAAACAGGACTAGTCCCAATCTGGTCGAGATGAGATATTCATACTAGGACCAGTTCGCAGCTTTAGTCATTCCTTGCTTGCTTTTAGTCAAATCATAGTAATATTACAACAGTACATAGGAGATATACTCGGCTTTGGGCCTCCTGTCCAGAGAAGATATTGAAGACCACCATTAGGCTGTCGGCTGGCTGTTGAAATATTTTCGTTTATTACTTAGAGATCATCAACAAACGAGCAAGTGGGGAATTAGGATATAGATTATTAACAATTTCATTGCCAACACTAAACACAGACGTAGTGTCTTAGTAGTTAGGGTTAGGTTACCTGGCTGCTACGTCCACAGTTCGATGCCCAGTCGACGAACAATATTTGTGCAATTCAAATTATATGTGTTTCAGTGTGCATGTATATCTAAATCTATACTCAAAAAATATTCAAGATGTACATGCGTTGTCATCTCTCGTTCCCCTAAGATTGTGTGTTTTGTTAGCAGTAATTAGTTCCCCGGTATGAATTCTACATTCACCAAAATACATAGGAACACGAAGTTATTTCTTCTATATTCTATATATCTTTCATTCATTTGCTCCCCTTACGGCCTTATGGTATAAATTAATAAATAAAAAGTTAAATAAAATATTAATCCATTATAGTATAAAAAATGCTTTGTTGCTAGTATTATAATAATAAGTTTTATTTTAATTGACAAATGGTGATAATGGCATTCTGGTCGATATCGACCAGGTCTTCTGGTTTGGATTACCTGAATTGTGCATGTGCACAAGTACAGATGCACTCACTCGTCGTACCCTTCCCTATTCCCATGCCATGCACGTGCAATATATGGGGGAGGGTACAGAAGCAGTGTCACGTACACATAGCACAGTCAGATAGAAACACCAACTATGTGTGTGATACACAATAATAGTAACCACGCGGCCGAGTTAACAATCATCTTGGCAGTGATCTCTTGTCATTGGGAGAACTGTATGCTCGTTTGTTATATTGAGCATATATGTAAATATTTATTTTTTATCTTCGAACAAGTTTGCAGAATGTTTACTGTTAGCAAATAACGTCCTTCCATAGCTTTTATATCAGTATTAAAATATCCCTAGTAACTTATCTTAAAGTATTATTCAATTATTACTAACTGATAATTCATTGTTATTTTTCATAATTTCATTTAGTATATGATTGTTTGTTGTCCATTGGAAAACTTCTTCTGCTTCTTTATGAGCACATTGTTGTTTCGGTGTGTCACAAAATTTTTATAAATTAAACATAAAATCATTCATCATGTACAACACAACTATTTTTATACAACTATAAATTATATTTTTTTTTTTTAAAAAGAAATGTTGTTAAAATAATAGGCACGCGGAGTGCTAAGCTACCGTCCAAGAGTGAGTAAAACATCTTTTACTTGAAATTATTTCAACGATTCAAACAGAAACAACAATAAATTCATTACGGGCAAAAAGGTTCGCAAAAAGAGATCACGACATTTTAAGCACCCCATCTTCCATCCAAAGATCTTGCTTAAGTGGACGTATCTGCATTCTGTACCAATTCGTCGATTGGTGACCAAATTGCATGATCCCTGCTGTACATTGAACCCTCGTAGACTTTTTATTCAATTCTGACACCCTGGTTGATCTGTACCTTCACGCAAATAATGCCGCTGAAGCGCGCAAGTTCTAACGAACAGGATAAATATTAAAAATATTAAATTTAATACTGAATTAAAACAAAGTGTCTAACTGAGCATATGTCTAATAAATACGATGAATTTCTTATAAAAAAATCCTAAATTAGTTAAAATGCTATACAAAATTTTCTTTAGTTAATCGGAAAAGAAGCTTTAAATGATGGATAACTCAAGGTGTTCTCGCACGCATGCAGCGTTATAGAGACCGTTTCCATCCAAAATTCACCCATTCAACACAAAGCAAATTACGAAAGCACCTTTTTATAAATGCAAATGGAAATTTTTTTACTTATGCAGATGACACAACCATTATATTTCATGGAGAGACTTGAAAGAAGGTATCTATAAGTGCTGAAACTGGACTTCATAAAGTGAACTATTGGCTTAGACTGAATCTGTTAACTCTAAACATGTCAAAAATATCATTTATTCAATTTGCCATAATAGAAAGTAATAATAAACACAAATACCTGGACGTCATCTTAATTGAGAAAAATAACTGGCATGCTCACGAATTAGGTGAATCTAGAACCTTAGTTCGCAAAGTGGTACAGGTGGACCTCCAGGGGTCCACGGGAGAATCTACGGGGGTCTACGATGGCGTGACAAAATAATGGGGGTAAACAAGTAAGCTCTACGAAAATTTATTTGCTTTCGATAGTGAAGAACTAAAATGTTGACTGGACTTCACCTATCGATGTAGGCAGATCATATTTTAAGAAGCTCAGTGACTTACTTGTAAAAACTTACATATTCCACATTTTTTGTCGAGTTTTGGTTTGTGGTAGAAATGTAGCTGCATGGGGTCTACCTGAACTAGCTAAATTTTGAAAATGGTCTAAGAGAAAAAAAGTCTGGGAACCTCTGATCTAGAATTAGGAAGTTCATTTGGGTCTTTACGCAATTAAGATATGTGGCTGATTTGTCACACTACGCAATGTTTATTTAGCTCGTACAATCAGTGATCAGCAGTAACTGAACAGCTATTTCTTTCAAGGGCAGATATTTCTTTTAGGAGTCCACAATTTGGGATCAGATCCTTGAGCCCATAAAAGTAAACCTTCACCAAAGTTGCTCCCCTCCACACCGCTTGCCTGAAAATGTACTAAAAAGGGCTTTATTAGTCAATAACATTAATATGACTGCCAATTGAGATATAGCAAAGAAATATATTGTTCAATTCAATTCAATTCAATTCATTTATTATCCCATTCAATTTCATTTATTCCCATTGACTGGTACAAATCTACGATTGACCCGAATACCCGGTTAATAAAGGTTATAGGTATTTGAATGTAACAATTCGAAATTTGAAAGCAGCTTTTCGAAAACTACAGAAACTACCGATGAAATGTATAACCTTAATAACTAGTAAAGAAAAAACATTCAGATTAATAATAATACAATTGAAAATTGTGCTTATCTTGATAAATTCGAAAATCCACGACAAAATTACAACCGCCGTTCGTCACGTTCAACTCTTAATGTCACAGTCAATTCATAACGTGCACAGATACAAATATTGGATTTTTGAATTTTGCAATCGACAGATAAGATATTCTAGGTATCTATTATAAAAAGTTGTTTGGCAAAAAATATATTCATATGTACCAAATGTATATATTTCTTTGTCGACTTTCGAAGTATTTTATACTTCAGGAATCTATCTTTAAAATGAATAGTTAGTGAATTACTCGCCTAACATTTTTTTTGTAGATGTGGACAACATTACACATTTGTTACGGCGCAGACCAAATATACTTCAAGCAGACGGCACTACGACGATTTATGCGGCCATTACCTTTTATTGCCACCACTTCAACTTTTGATGCTGGAATCCAACTGTTAAAATGTTGATTTATAGTAAAAAATGTATTTTATATATTAGTAGCAGCTCACCCTGGCTTTGTCTGAGTTATCACTTCACATAATATAAATATAAAATACAGACAGTCGTGTTATTAACTTCAATCACTCACAAAATAGGAAATAATAAAGTATAAAAAACAAGATCAAATAAAACAACTTATATAATTTTTGATAACAACAAATTTTAATAAATTCTATATATTAAGCCCACTGCTGGGCACAAGCCGTCTCTTTATAGAGGGTAATAGTGCATGGAGCCCACGCGCGCCATAACGGATTGGGAAACTTCATATGTTACACTACTCTTTTCAAGCCAAAGGTAGACTGCTAGAGAATGCCTTTCAGTATTTAGTCTGCCTCTTTGCACAATGTTTGCTTCACTTGCGCAAATAAAGAATAAATAAATAAATAGGTTTATACGGTTTTAAGTAATTTGCAAGTTTCCTCACGACGGTTTGGTTCACCACCAAGCACCTGGTAAATTAGCACAAATAAAACAAAACAAAAGGCTTCGGAGATTGGTTTGCGGTCGCAAAACTGCCGCAGCTTTGATTTTCAGCGTAGCGCTATACGTGCTCGCATATATGACTAGTGTCGCCATAAATAATAATACAAATTAGGAAGGTCTTTGATCAAGTTCCCGCTATTTCACATATTATTTTTCACCTAGATTTGGATAACAATCAACCATTGTATCTTGAAATAGCGCATGCATTTTAATGGTAATATTAGGTATATAAATAATATAAAATATAGCCCTTCCTGTGGAATATATCTATCCACCGGTTAAGGTCAGAACAGAAGTTTAACACGTACAGGTGAAGAATCTGTAAAAGACTTTTTATTACTTTGGTGTTATACCTACAGTAGTTTAATTATTAGTAAATGACTTTATGGGCTAGTGGATTCAAAGTATAGCTTGGGCGAGAGGTGTATAATGCAAGAAAGCCAGAGAAACTATAGTCGACTATTATAAATTGAGGCTTTGGGTCATAAATCATATTTATCTGTCCGTCTGGCTCGCACTTATAGATCTTATGGAGAGGTGTAGTGATGTGCGTAATAATTGTAGAGGTGCATATCGATAATGGTATAGGTACGATCGATATGCTAAATTATGTTAAGTATTAATCAAGGAATAATTTTTCATTAAAAATAAAAGCCATTTTTATCTTTTCTATGGATAACGCATCGACCCAGCAGGTAGCTAAGTATCGATAACAGGTTGCATTGCGTGCACATTCCTACTGTCAGTGACATTTATTGCCCGACGATTCAGTTTAAAACGCGTCGACAATAGCTTCGAAGTCACTGGTCCGGGTTCAAGCCCAGCAGAATAATAAGATTTGTGCAACACTGTCAGAATATTTGTCTTACAAATATGCTTGGATTTTAGCTTTTGAGCTCTGGGTTTAATACAGGACTGATTGTAAAAAAAGCAAGCGGTGGTCCTATTGTGAGCTACCTTGACGATTCAAAATTGTTTTGTATTAACATACTTGAATAATGGTTCTTTTGATTTGATTTATTTGACTGTAATTGATGGTTTTCTTAATATAATATAATGTAATGCGCTGTATTTTATATCTATATTTATTTATTTTGCATTCGCTAAGGTCCCATTCACACTGAAGGCGCGAACGTTACGCCGTATGTATTCACGTTAGACATGTGCATATAATTTCCTGGAGTGCATCGGAAATGGAATGGTTTTTTTCTTTGGAGTCATGTACATGGAACAATCTAGTTCCGGTAGTTCACTTGTATCTTTCGCCTACTTTTTTGGGCAGCATTTGACGCATAGCGCAAAAATCACATTTCTTACTGTAAGTTGCTACTTAGTAAGCGATGGCAACAGAACCCATGCTGCTCATGAGTATCGTTACTTCGGGTCCATTCGGGCGGAGTTGGCTCGGTACTCAATTGAAAGAGAGAAAAGAGAAAAACAATTTATTGCTGCAACTAATTTAGTAAAATTATTTATAAATAAATCATCATACAATTTATATGTACATATATGCAGAGGTTTTAACATAGTGATCATCCTATGATACCCACACTAGGCAAAGCCTACATCGGTACGATTTACAGAGTCTAGAGTAACCTAGGGGGTTTGTTGCTTATTTACTTACTATATCTAATTTTAAATATAATATTTGCTATAATTCACAATGTACAAAATTATTAAATATACAACTTATACATAAATACATTCTTATAAATATATAAATTTAATATCATTTCTTAAAATTATTAATTAAAATTTGTTCCTTCCTTCGATATCCGTACTTGTGGAACTGTCTGTAGCACCTCGGACTAAATCGATATCGGTCTAGTAAAGAACATAGTTCTTAGAACTATTTCACAATAGCATATATTTATTAAAATTCCGCATATAACAATCGATTTTCCATTAAACAGATTTCAAATTTTGGTCAAAATTAATTAATCAAAAATCTTACTCTGTCAGAACATTTGTCTGACAAATATTCTTAGATTTAAGCTTTGAGGTCTAGGGTTCAATACTGGACAACTCTTGCACATTTTGTAAATTAGTATTTAAACAAAAGTTTCTTGCAGTTCCTTCTCGCTAGCACCTGCCTACCGAAGCGGTGGTGCTATTAGCTATCTTTACGATTCCAAAGTGTTTTGTGTAAACCTATTTGAATAAAGGTTCTTTTGATTTGATTTGATTTGATACTATTGATTTATAAAATGGTTTAATAGATTACTTTTTTATTCATATTTGTACACATACATTTATAACATTATTCAAGAAAAATTATAAAACACATCAAATTGTTTTATTGAGATTGAATGAAATTAGAGTAAGAAGGAGAAATTACGTCAAAAAAATAGAAGAAATAATACGTATACAACAGAAGCATACAAAAATTGATTTTATAAATAATATACAGGTAATAAATAGGCCTTGGTCTATTTTATTGTACTTGGTGTACTGTAATACACACATATATAATAAAGTTGATTAACCTATTTACACATTGTGTTTCTCCCCGACCCATGTGCAGTCACATTATTAGGACATACCTGCTCGTTTGTATAAATTTTTAAATAACAAATATATAAAAAAAAAAAATAGCCTAAATAAGTATTTTTTATTTATATTAGTAGTTGCGCGTAGGCCTCCTCTATAGACGGAGTGTAGTCCACCACGCGGCTCCACTGCGGATTCGCGGACTTTCACATGTCATCGAAATACTTTTTTTATATCATTTCTTAGACATGCAGGTTCACTAACCGGCGAGTAACTGGAAAACGGGCAATTAAAACCTTGATTAGTGCCGGTACCGGGAATTAATGAAAAAACAATTTGCTTGCACATAACTTTAATTGAAGCGCTGAGTTATCAGTTACAATTTATGAAAAATATATATAATCATAGTTTTTTTTTAATTAAAAAAAGCTCTTCGTCACCCTGTCAGCACTACAAAAAAACTCTTCAAATATTTAATAGCAATCCTTCACTAAGCCGACTAGATCAATGAAAAAGAGCAGAACCATCAAAGAAAACTTCATCTTCGATCGCTTCCTTAGTTAATAAATCCACTACATCGGTGTTGCCATGGCCACATGAAGTTGTATAAAATCCTGCCTGGATATAAATTAGGGATTTAACCTTAATTTCGTTTTGTGGCCGACAAAGCTTAACTAAAAATATAAATAATGCTTTAGCGGTAGCCAATTATTTAATGATATTTTCATAGCGTATAGGACCTTGAACTTTGTTAATCTTAGGAAAAAATCCGTAAGCCCGTTGAATGTTACACAATTCCTAAATTGTGTTTATCGAAATAGTTTGATATAAAACAATGGTTTTACGAAAGTGTCGCCATCACATATTATTGGAATGAAATTAGATTTACAAATGACTTTTTAAATTACTATGTATTAAGGAGATTCCGTGTTGTATGTATAGGTACATGGCGATAATACGATCCGAGGGCCCCTCATAAGGAGGACGAAACCTCGACTTGGATCCCTATCTAAAGGGTGGACAGGTTGAGAGGTTGACTTTAGAAGCGGCCTAGAACACGATTTGTATCTTGGAAGGTACTGCGAGTGTTATAGGAAATTAAATGGACGCAAAAACATTGTGCCTGATATAAATATATACTCTGGCATGTCGAGATACCATTTTAAGAAAACTTTTTAATCGTAATGATGTAAAGTAATAAGCACAGAGTTTATCTGGTTGTAAGCGATGACTGCGGCCCGTGACATGCGTCCTTCCTCGACACAGATCGCGACGCCAGGGCTTCATCACACCTGAAGAGCGAGATGGATTGCCTGGTTACCTCTATTTGGGTTTTGAATATTAACACTCATCATACAAAACACAGTAGCGGTGTACTGATTTCACTCTGGTATTCTGTGATATTCACTAATGTAATAGCTATGTATATAATTAAAATAATAGATAAATAAATATATAATGTACTATATAAATAATGCGCAATATGAAATAAATACATTTGTTTGAAGATGAGAAATGCTATTAACATTAAAAGGATTTCGTTTAGCATTCCAAATAAACTAAGATGGTTCAACATAGTTCAATAGTGGATTCGAATCCACCGTTGTTTCGCAAAATGTACCCTGAACTATTAGGCTATTGATGCTTAAATGTATGTCAAAAGTATGGAAGAATGTGAAAATAAGCGGAAGCGTCAATCGGTCAAACAAAACTATGTTTGCGCGCCTCGACTGAGGCTACGCCGACGTCACCGGAGCTCTACACATTTTGAGAAAGCTTTTGTGTTCTTGTGTGACTTTTATAAATTTTTAAAAGGTAAATTCTACATAACATTTCATTTCATAATTTTTTTTCATTCATTTTAACTTTGTAACTTACAACATTTTTTTGAGTGCGCTCCCACGTACTTTAATTATTTTACTAGTAAATCCGGAATATTCTGAAAAATAAGTAGTGGACAGTGTTAACAAACATTATTGTATTCTAGTGATATATTTTTTTTACAGTTATGATAATTTTCCATATCATAATTTCAAAATATAAACACAATCGTTGAAAAAATTAATATCACGAAATAAGCGGCTGATTTACAAACATCACATTTTCCTTCCACTTAATAATAATATTTATATTTCACGTCTTATCATTGTTATGATATGATTAGACGTGAAAAAAGAAAAAAAAGAATCGAAGACGCGATCTTCTGGATGTTATGTTGCTGCACAATATCGTACACCATAAATTGAACTGCATGGACCTTACTAGACAAATACAATTACATGTACCTGCCCGATCACGTCATATTCGAGGCTGCTTCAAGTCAATGCTCTGTTTGCACTAAAACGATGTAAGACGCACGCAGGCGAGCGTGCCCCCTTGTGGAGGGTCATGAGCTTGTACAATGAAAACTTTGGTATTTTATTACTTTTTACTTAAGTTGTGAATACCGATGTTGGCTACGTAATCACACTGTGTCTGCTATATTATATTATTAATGTAATATATATTATATAGCTATTGGTTATTCCAAATAAATAATAAAAAAAAAATACAAATATCCATAGCAGAATCAGTAAAATCGGCTGTAGATTTATATTTTAAAAGTGAATGTCGACATTAGGAGAGCTTAAAAGAGAGAGAGCTTAAATTCCTTAGTGCAGATTCGCTTCACAACGGAACTAAGGGAATCTTCAGAAAATATTAAATCCCTTAAATTCCAAAGAACACTCGTCATTACACTTACAAAAAGGGTGAATTTACTAGAACAACATTCCCGCGAGACTAATATAGAGATTAATGGTGTCCCAGAAAACAAGTCGGAAAACTTATTATCATTAACAAAGCAACTAAGTTCAGCCCTCTCTGTTCAATACAGGAATCAAACGTGCACTCTCGAACAAGAGTTAGGAAAATCAACGAAGCCAATAATCGACCTTGTGCAATAATTATTAAATTAGCAACCACCAAACTACAAGATTATATCTTGCAAGCAGCAGTATCCAGTTATAACAAGAAGTAACCAAATAATAAATTTAACACATCACACTTAGGCTATGGCGCAAACAAGTCACAGGTTTTTGTGTCAGAACATTTATCTCAATACTTTAAAGCGTTACAAGCCAACACAAGAAACGGGATATAGATATGTCTGGATAAGAAATGGTTACATTTTGATACGAAAAAATTATCAAAACCCTGTTAAGTCAATCAATTGTTAGGAATCCCTAAATAATCTGTAATCTTCCTAAGACCAACATAGGCCGTAAATTTTTGCTATAAAATTCAAAATATATTATTCAAATTTTAGGGGATTGAAAACTAAATTTAAAGACATTAGACGGTCGTCATTATCCAGTAACTACAACATAATCGCTGGCACTGAAACCTTGCCGGATAATTCGATACAAGATAAAAAATTGTTTGGAACAAACTATATTTATAGTATATAGAAACGTAACCGATATCCAACTTCTTTGACCGCGAAACAAGGTGGAGGTTTTTTTATCGCTGTTACTCCATCACTTAATTCTAGACGAATAGATTGTTTTGAGAATAATCAAGAGGATTTGTGGGTTTCGGTTAAAGTGTTTACTGATGGTAAAATTAAGGATTTATTAATCTGTACTGTTTACTTACCTCCGCCGGTGACAGCTAAACAGAAAACTAAGCCATTTGCCACTCATAACTTCATGAAAGAATTTACAGTTGCAATCTCAGAATTTCGTTGTCGTATTGCTATAAAATAAATGTAAATAATAATTATATATTAAACTTTTAGATTTTCTTAGAGTATGCTTCGAATAAAAAAATATTAAGGGAAAAAACTTACTATTTGACTTAATGACTGGTATGACTTAATGTTTGTCGTTACTATTGCCACTCACTGTTTTGGATTGTATTAATACTTATTCAAAGTTTGGACCGAGTACAGTAATTACAGTTTTGGTGTAACATATTGTATATAAGTTCTATAATAATTACAACGGTTTATTTAAACCACACTGATATAAGTCATAAATATTACAATAATCGGAACAAAGGTTTAAAAGTTATATTTTATATTGAAAGGAAATTTAACTAGACTCTTGCAATAATTGGTTTACTTAGTAAATATAATTAACATTATTATTTTATAATGCTTTAGAATTTACTAGAACAAATTACGTAACCTAAATTATATTAATGTTATTAGATTGAATTTTAATGTTAGATTGAAGCGTCCTCCTACTCCCTGGATGACTGAAAGCGTACGGTATGCGCTGAGCTATGGCTAAGCGGAATAGGGCTTTTCTTCGTTTCAAGAGGGCGCGCACTGATGAGCGTTGTTCATTATTTAAGAGGGCTAGAAATAGATGTAATCAGATGGTACGTGCCGTTAAACGCCGATATTTCTTTGATAGTATTAATAAATATTCTGCAGAAGTATGGAAATTTCTTAAATCTATTGGCATTAGGAAACCTATCACTATGGGTTGTGGTCCTTCTCTATCTTTAGATGATATCAACCGACATTTTACCTCCACTTCTACATTGGACCATACTATCCGTTTTCAATCTATTGCTTCTATTGCATCTATGCATTCCCCACCTATCCCTGTTTTTGTCTTTTCTCCTATTAGTCAGGATGATATTAAAAAAGCTGTTTTAGCCATAAAGTCGAAGGCAGTGGGTTGTGATGACATAAGCAAATTTATGGTTATTACTATTTTAGATTACCTTCTCTTAGCAATAACCCATTTTTCTCTTGATTTTGTTCTGTTCAATATCCCTCAGGTTGGAAGAAAGCTTTTGTCCACCCTCAACCTAAAGTTATAAATCCTGTTTTACCTAAACATTTTCGATTAATATCTGTTCTGCCTTTTCTGTCCAAAATTCTAGAATCCTGTGTGCACAAGCAAATATCTTATTTACATCTAAACATAATCTACTGAGTCCCTTTCAGTCAGGTTTTTACTCCGGTCACAGCACTACCACGGATCTTATCGAGGTCACTGATGACATTAGACAGGGTATGGATGAGAAAAAGATTACAGCGGTGTTGATTTATTTTTCGAATGCATTTAACACAGTGGATCATGATATCATTCTTTCCATCCTCTCCCTTCACAACTTCGCTTGGAATGGTTTTCTTCAAATCTACGCGGTTGCCAGCAGTCAGTCAAAATTACTCAAGTTTGGCCGACGTAGATACTGGCGTGCCACAAGGTGGTATACTTTCTCCTTTAATTTTTAATTTTTTATCAATATGAGATACTATATGTACAATCTCACATTGAGGACCTCCATAATGGGATTAACAAATTAATTGTAACTAAAAATTTTATTTAGGATTAGTCATCTCGTTGTGGAGTCACCGTCAATCCTTTGAAATATCAAGCAATGCTCGTAGGTAACCCCAAGATGCTAGCTAAGATTAACATTTCAAATTTACGGCCTGTCTATTACAAAAATATTTTAATACCAATTAATAGTTCTGTGAAAAATCTTGGTCTTCAAATTGACAAAACTTTTAAATGGCGAATACAAGTCACAGAAATTAGCCGCAAAGCCTCAGAATGCAAAGGTCATGCTTGTCCAAACATTAATGTACCCTATCATCGATTATGCAGACGTGTGTTACCCAGACCTCTCCCTTGAACTTCTTAACAAGCTGGAGCGCCTGTTCAACAACTGCATTCGATTTAATTTTAGTTTAAATAAATAAGACTATATCTCACAATACCGATCTCAGCTTAATTGGCTTTCCATACAACAAAGGCGTAATTCCAGAATTTTGCTTGTTCTCTTCTCCATTTTAAAGGATCCGTCATCACCTTCTTATCTTATGACAGAATTCTTCGATATTCGTTTAATAACAAGATCTGTATTCCAGCACACTTTACTGGTTTTCTTGCAAATTCATTTGTTATCCGAGCTACACTACTCTGGAATTCCTTGCCCGATGAAATCAGGAAGGTCAGGAAAAAAAACAGTTTTAAAAGTTTGGTTCGTGATTACTTACTTAAGTTATCTAAAGTCAAATAAATTTATCATCCTCATATGGAATTTATTGGTAGCTACCGCTATTGTATTGTATACTTTTGTGAGTGTATTTATATGTATGTATATATATATATACATAATTTATACATGTATATGTGTATGTGGTGTATGTATGTATACATATTGTATATTTATACATGTACTATGTATTTAATATATGTATGTATTATTCTTTGCTTATATTAGTTATTTTTAGTTTTTTTTTCTTCTTTTATTAATTAGTTTATTGCTACACCTATCATACACATATCTCACCACACCTTGGGTTGTCTGGTAGAAATGCCGTTGCCATTAAGTCCGCCCTTTAAGAACTTTTAACTTTGTTAAGGTTAATGCAATCAAGAGTAAATAAATCAAATAAATAAATAATTTAATACATTTAAAGTACTAAGTTTTCGTGTGATTTGTTGGGTAGAGTTAACAGAACAGGTTAGTGTTCCCACGACTGGGTGGAGTTGTCTCAGCAGGTTGTTGTTTCCACATTTGATTTTGCTAACAATTAGGAAAACAAACGAATATAATAAATAGACGAAAATTGGTACAGGGCTTTAATCTCTTTGGCCACCAATCTATCGATTTACGCACCTATGGATACACTATGGGTAATTTAGCCAACTTTAAAGATTTCCGACTCAAAGTTTTGAATAATAACTGTAATCAGATAATAAGGCTATCTAAGTCCTCAGAAAAGGCTACGCTAGTGTATTTTGAATCCTAGTTGGGGATGGATGCAAACGTCATGGGCCCCTGCCGTCACTGACCATCTGGTATACTCTGTGATTATTTGTTAACCCCTAATAGTATATTAAAAAAATATATTTGCCGTAAATGGTCATAACTTGTTTTCCAATAGTGGTTATTGTTGTTTTATTAACTCTTAATTTTCCATTTGATACATATATGTTATATGAAATATGAACGAGTAGCATTGAGACGTTGCAAACATCATTAATTAACGAGAATCGATATGGATTAAGGAGCAATCGTGCAATACTGTAAGGGTGCATGCACATATGTATGTATAATCGGTGTTTACTGAATAACAATTGCAATCCAAAATATCCTTCCTAATCTTCATAATATCAGTGAAATATGACAATATCTTTATTTGTATATTGTAACTGTTGAAACTTAGATTGTAGAAGCTTCCTGCGGTCCATGACCTAAACATTCCTTGGTAATAAACGATTGTACAGATACATTGTCACTCCTGAAGACTATTATGGAATGCTTGGACACTAATATATATAGAGTCACCGGATTTCTAAAGTGATCGCATTCAACGAAGAACGGCTCGAAACGTTGATTATAAGGTTCTTCCGATCGGCTTGATGCACTGGCATTGCAATGTTGCAAGAGGAGTTGTACGGATTAATATCAGCCACTGAGTTTAAATAGGATATATCACAGACAGAATTTCGTTGTCGTCATCTCGATGGCTGGCAATCCATCAATGCGCATTACGCGAAATTTTCATAACCAATTTCGCACACAACTACTCTTTAGAATCAGCATTCGTAAACGATATTTACGAACGGATACGACTTAGGACCTTCAAGAAAAAAGCCTATGCCTTTCTTAATTTCGCACCATTTGCGACTTCTCTGTTATTGCGGTGGTCCATGGGAGGTGTTATTACCCAGATGGTAACCTGCTTGATCGGTTACCAAATATTCTATGAAAAAGATCTAACGAAAAAGCAGCGTTATGCTGATATTCCGTGAGGTCTTGGACGGTCCCCCGTCGAGCCGACCCATTCCTGAAGCGTAGCTTCACCACTGTTACCACTTACTCCACTACAATTAGTCTCAATTACAATTACGCCATAAATAAACACAACTAAATAAAGTCTACTGTAGTTCATTGAGGTATAACGTGGTCCCGAGCCAATATTGGCACGAACTTGCACGAACTATTTTGATGTAAGTTATAAATGCATAATATAGTATGCGGGCACCCTTACCAAGCGACCAGTAACTTGTTGTTATGCCTTACATTTGGACATGCTGAGATATAAATATAGCTCAAATGGTTGTTGGAGTTAATTAAGGATAGGTTCAGTTAAGTAAGTATGAATGAAGTATTTGAAATGACAGTAGCCTAATGGTTTAGGGTACAGTCTGTGAAACTTAAGGTCGTAGGTTCGAATCCACCATTAGACTATTGCCGTGAACCATCTCCTAGCGCAAGCATTGTCAGCTCAGTTGGAGTGCTTAACCGGATTTTTAGTAATTGCATTGCTAATATTCTTAAATTAAAAATAAAATTATGAATATGATGAGGTTGAACATACCCCCTGGTTATATAGAGACCCCATAGAGTGAAGTTGTCCCGTTGATGTCACAGCTACAAACTAGCTCTACATCATAGCCCTGTCTACACATGCACGTGCAATAAGATCATAGGAAGATTCGGATGCTGTTTTACCAATTGTCGGAAAAACGATTTAATTGTATTGAAGAAATGTTGTTGTGCGCTCAGGAGCGAAGTACTCGGACCACGACGCCTCGTGTCAAATAAAAGTAATTAAAAAGTATATTGGCAAACTTTTGATGCTCAAAGAGAAGATTTTAATCAATACGTTTTCCGTTCTTTGTTTACAGGAAGGTTTAGTAACGGCAAACAATAATTAAAAGTTCTCAAGTTCCTGAATACCACCGCTAACCAATGAAAGCTCTGGTTAACTATGTCCTTGTTTATAGGAATACGAGTGCTTCAATTTTCTTTACATTTTGATAATTTGTCATATTAGTATATTATATTCATATATACTATATTATATATAAGTTCATCAAATGATTCACATGGAAGCTTTTTTAGGAGATTTGTTAGTCAATAAAATGTATATACTACGTAATTAATATACCTAGTCTGGCCATAAGTTCTGTTACAAATTAAAATGTATTTTTTTTTAATGAAGTAATGTATAATATTGTTAATGTTATTTATTAGTCTCAAGAAAAAATTAAAAAATACTCTAATTTTTTTTTGTGCACTGTTTCCAAGTTCAATTTCGCCACTGCTTGCTCCAAAGATTTTTTAAGAGACTTAATGTCACCGTGTCATTTAGAGCAGGCCATGTCCTCTAATACTGACCATAATTTGAAGTCTGGGCTAGATGAGGGCCAGTCTTTAGCTCTTATAAAGTCCGGAACGTTGGTTTCAAGCAAGGCTTGGGTAGTTCGTGCCTTGTGACCAGGTGCAGAGCCCTACTGGAAAGTCCACGGTATATTTTTAAAAAGTGTATTGCTGAGGTTTCACAACATGATCCAAGACTGTATCTTGATACACTTTGGCTGAAGTTTTCACTCCTTTTTCACAAAAATGTAGTTTTGTGACTCCTTGATAATACACGCCACACCAAAATATCACGTTGTACCTTTCCGACCACTTGAGCAGCTTCTTTAGAACTGTGAGCGTACAGTTTATCATTTTGCTTATTGTAGTGTTCTTCAGTCGTGAAAATTTTTCATCGGTAAAGAGGATATTTCTGTGCCTTTCACCTGCGTATCGCGACAGAAGGCGTTTTGATCGATCCACTCTCTTTAACTGTAAATATTGAATTAGGGCATGTCCTGTATATTAATGATAACCGAGCTTTAGGTCTTGTTTTATAATACGTCACAGAGTCCTAGCGAGTATCTTCATTTCTCGCGATAAGATTTTATGCTTCCTAATGGGATTTCGACGAATTCTGGCTTTTACAGCATTAACAGCCTTTGTATTTCTAACAGCACGCGGCCGCCCCGACCTTTTCTGGTCTTCGACAGAGGAAGTGTTGTTGTATCTGTTGATAGTACGATATACGAACATACGGCTGATGCCAAGCTTTTGAAGTGTCTGGAATATGACCGACGGCTCCATATCCACTTTGTCCAAGGCGATCACTGCAATCCTATTTTCTTTAACACCCCATTCCATATTGTAATTTAGTAATGAACACAAAAAAATATGTGAAATGGCGCAAAATCTAAAGAAGTCTTTAAAATAATATACGTGTTCCAAATTCAAAATAATTAAAAAGTGGAAAACCATCACAAATTTTCAAAAGGGTTGGTGACGGGACTGTACGGGGGCAATTCTAAGACCGTTACTGATTGGCATCGTAACATGATTGCCTCTAAAATATTTTTTTATTGCCTACAATTTATTTTTGTATACTTAATTATGTACACTTGGTATATTGTCTCACATATTGTTTTCCGTCATAATTAATCATATTTATATTTGTATCATCCGAAAATAATAAATTTTTCCACAAACTTTCAGTCCAATATTCATATTTTTTGCAAACTCTAATCTAGCTTTAATATTCTTCCAAATAAGTAATAAGTTTTATGCTGGTATTCTGTGAGGGTGCAGTCTTTTCCCACTGGAGCCGACCCATTCACTCTGCAGATAGAAATAAACTGAAGAATGGTTGTACCAATTTCTATTCATTCCAATTGATAGCATACCTGCAATGCACCTGAGAAACTAATACAAAATCGAACACTTGCAATTTGTGTAGAAACTTTTTGAAATATTTCTCTTAGCCTCATATTTGCAGTTTGTTAAATGAAGCTTAATTTTTTTCAACAAAACAATAGTTTGAAAAAGCAGGCTTTTTTCCAAGATTTATAAAAAAATATATTTTCATATCAGGGGTCAACAGTTCTCCAAATGATTAGCGTTTCATGACATATACATAAAACCTCAATAAAGCTTCAAGATTTAGGAATGAGATGAAATGCCTCGTTTACTATACTGCTATTCAATCAATGCGATACAACCTTAATATATCTAGAATAAGCCTCTCTATGTGTAGTAAGGTTGATAGAATAGTATGGTTGTGTGAGAAAGATTGTAATTTTCTTCAGAAGAGTATGCCGTAAGAACCAACAATATCCCCGATGATAAGTGAGCACTGCGACTTGTGAGACCCAGATGTAACCCATACAAAACATGAGGCAGATACCTTTCAGGATTATGTTGAAATTCTTTGTCACGTGTTTATTTCTCTTGCAAAAGCTAAAAAGCAGAAGTAGCATTAGTATAAGTATTTATCGTCTTTATTCTGTGAAAGCTTGGTTCTATCCCGATAGAACTGACCTAAACTTACCTCTTAGAATTAGGTTCATCGGTAAGATAAGATGCAATATATACTTGGGTCACTTGGTTGGTTGGTAAGTATCACTTAATTAACTAGAGAACACTAGTCTAACAAATCTGAACGGACTATCGGGGTAGATAAGCTATGGAAACGGTCGGAGCTGACTTGCGGAACAACTATATCCGAATGGAACAATTAGAACATGTTCCTCAGTCAGTTCTGTTAATTTAGGAAATTTCAGATAACTGCTGTGAAGTATCAAAGAAGAAGTATTCTTATATAACTACGAACATACAAACATACAAACATACGAACATCAGGCGATATCACATTATCTACATATTTCCGGTATTTTCCAATTATAGAGTTCAAGGGAAAAAGGAAACCGTGCGTTGTTTGCAACTATTATTTGCTGTGCAGAAATAGTTTGAAGCAGTTCATATTGCTTCCTTATTCGGTCCAAACTTTTCGAATGTATTGGGAAATACTTAAATACTTAAGGGCATGAGTGCTCTTGTATTCCTCGTGTACATGTCAGTGGATGGTTCCGTTCGAAAAAGACCCGAGTTATCGTGGCTAAGGAAGTTTTACTTCGAAGAAATTCAGATTCAAATAATATCTTTTCATTTAAAAGTCGAAGCACGAACAGTTGCAAATTAAAGGTATTAGGAAAGTTTTTCATTCCAATTGTATTCTCGCTTTCAATTAGGCGTAATTCATTTTAAAAGAGTCTAAAAACTAAGTTGCAGTCTTATTATCATCTATTTTTAGTGGTGGTCACACAGCATAACTGAAACTCAAATGCTCCCGAAGACAGTTTAGATAATCATCGTTCAGCGGATGTACGGAACTCGAAAGAGGAAATTATTGACATTTTTCGTTTCATTATTGCATTCTGTAAACATACTACATGTATTTCTTGCTACGATCTTATTCCACAAGTATTACATCGGACAAGGTAAGAGGATAACGATTGAGTGTATCGGTAGTTTAATAAATATTAAAATTTAAAACAAAAATTCTTCATTTTCAGAATTTTTGTTATCCTTATTTTTAAAATTTACTTGCAAATGTTTCACTACTGCAACCACGATAAAATAGAAAATAAAAGGAAAATGCAAAGTTAAATTGAAACGATCGCTTGGGAAATCAAGCGGATTTATGCTCGATTAGTAGCTATTGTTGCCAAATGAAATTAAATAAAAAGGAAAAAAAGCAAAGATTTGCGTTTTTACCTGACCAATGGGCATGCTATATAAAATACTTAAAAATATCAACAAAGTACAATATATATATATATTGTACTTTGGAATGCCTATGTTCAACTGTCCCAATCCCAGGGATCAATATTTGTCTTCTGTTGTGCGTGTGTCCCGTTGCTATGACACTGCTTCTGGACCTTCCTCCGATTCTATTGCACGCATTGCGGACTAGGTTCTCATATTTTATTCTTTCATCGTCCGGCACCAGGTAACGGCACAGATATACTAGCATACCGTCAAATTAAAAGCATTACATAAGTTAGACACTGAGCTACCAAGAAGATAGATTATTAGATAATGAAAAGATTTATGAATACCTCGTGTTTGATAAATGACTTCAAAACTTTGACTTTTTTATTTTCCATAGGAGCCGTTATAAAATTGAACTCAAAACGTTTGTCTATTATCACAAAGAAAATGAATGAGCTACTAGAAAGGTATTGACATTTCTTTGTATAGATGAATAAATCCGGTAACTCTGCATAATAATAACATCATAAATATTAAAGGCGACGCTTTTCCTTCTCGTTTAACGAGATGAGTGGATTTCTATGCTACTAGCGCACCTATTTACATACTAAGTTATGCCGCTGTTTCGTGCCGTTGTTTTTTATATAGAAGAGACGGCAAGCAGTGTCCGATGGTAATTGATCGCGGCTGTCTGCTAATGAAGAACATTAGCTACATGTTGCTTGTTTTTAAGAAACATGTTAGTTTTATAACGCGCACAGTGCAGTTGCGGATTATCAATGTTCGAATCATGATAAGGATTAATTTTTCAATTTCATCACAATGTTTACTCTTAGCGGTGAGAATTAATCTGTACAACTCCCCGGAATTATTACCCTTGCAATTTCACTTCAACCGTCCACTCGTACTGTAATAAACTTAAATGTATTTATCATTCAAATTTAACAATCGTTATAATTTAATTTAACTTATTTTTATCTCTATCGGTCTTTAACTTCGTGTGATAATTGATGTTGTATTACCATGCTGCTTTAAGAGTTAGGTAGCATTGTTTAAATCTTATATTTTATTTATTAATAAAAATAAATAGTCGTTACAATTAAATTAAAGTTATTTTTTTCTCTATTGCTCTGTACCTTTGTGTGGTGGTAACTTGAATTTATGTACAAGATAATGTTAGGTCCACAAAATTTGAACCAGCGATCAACTAAATCCTATTATCCCCTCAAGTGAGTATTCAATTTTTTTAGACGCTAAAAGTTGCAATCAAATTTAACTTATTTTCATGTTTCGTCACCTCTAATCTTATTAATAAAAACAAAAATCTTGCTAGAATTCTATAAATCATATTTCTTTTAAGCTGTTACAGTTTATTAAATTATAATACGACACCTGAAGCAATTTCAATTATTGATAAATGAAGGCAACGTTTTAAATTATAAAGTTGAATATAAGGTTGAAAGGAAAAACAAGGAAATTGGATTTTCTTTATCTTCTGGTTCTCAGTAAATCGTATATTTTGTAACTTGAAAAGTTTTAAATTTTTTTGATATATGACGGTCGTCGATTTGAACTATGTTGATTTCTCTGGTTAATTATTATTGCCTAACGATACTAACTGCGTCGGCCATGGTATAGTGGCGTAAGTATTCGCGTAAACACGCAGGCAATCGCTATTGATTCCATATCTCTAGTCCAAGAATGCATATGCAGTACGATTGAAAGCTGGTTCAGAAGCATCGACAGAGACACGGGACTACACACCCAGACCCGAAGACCAACAATTCAATGTGAACAAACTGTTGTTCGACTGTAACTCGAATCCTGAACCCAAGATTTAGAAGCCTAGTTTTCTGACCATTACGTCATGCGGCCGACATTTATATATTATTTAGATACTATTTATACAATTCATTTCATTCAATCATTGGCTTGTGTTTTGCTCACAAATGCATATCCATTGTGTTGGGCAAAACAAGTCCAATACCTTTTGAGGTTTTATTAATCGTGATAGCAGAATCGTCGAATAATAATTATCAAATACATCCAAAGCATTAAAATCAAAATGTAATAGAATTAGTGAAAGAAAGAAGGAAACATATTACGTCTTCGTCCTTTTGATGGTCGCACGAGAACCGCAGCATAACATTGCTTTCTTTAATTCTTCCTTTACTGTTCAGGCTATATCGCTCTGGAACGTTCTGCCTGGAAACATTAGACAGCTACTAATAACGATATTATAAATTCAAGACTGACTCCTGAGTAACTCACGAGAGAAAACAACTGAATTTTTGTCAAACAGTTTAATTATTTACCTTAAATTATTTATATTTTCTTTTTTATATATGTACATATATATACTTTATATATTTAGTGTATTTATGTTTATAATATATGATATTTATAGCTTAATATTATATTTATTATTATGTAAATTAAGTATGTTACAATGTTGTTATTGAAATTTTGTTTGTTTAAAGTTGTTAGTATTTGTTCGTACTTATATATTATATTTTGTAAAAACAAATTTATACAACTCAAGTGTAGAGAATATAAGGCATTGAATTCACCCATAATACCCTGTTTTCTAATAAGGTATTTCAAATTAGAGATTAAATAAATAAATAATTTATTATATTATATGTTAGTTAATTCAGTAACATCAATTGAAACTGATACATTAAAATAACGACGATATCTTAGCGCCGGCTTCCAGCTAGTCCTGTAGTGACAAGTGAGTGAATAGTAGATATATGGCATCATTTACATCTCATCATATATCATATTAAAATAAATGAAAATATAAAAACAAAATATAAATAAATAAAATTGAACAGGAACAGTTGTGAACAGAATACATCCCTTACGCAGATTACATTACGGTCAATTAGGGCTACGGCTTGAATGGTATGCATTTTTTTATAATATGAAGATCTTTTTATAGAATATATAATAATCGAGCTAAGAGTTTAAAATAAGTAAAAAAAATAAAAATAGACTTTATTTACTCTGACCTTTGTACAATTTGTAACATAATAAAACATAACTAACTATACTTAATTATACTATACTTACTATACTTATTTCTATTTTTTTTTCGGTATATGTTTAACTTAACATTTAATATCAGTTAGCAGGTCAGGTTGTCTTGTGACATAGGCCTCCTCAAGTTCCCTCCACATTTGCCTGTTCAATGCTGTCCTTCTCCAACCTCTGGGCAGATCGTCTTCCCATCTTTTTTTCTGCCTTCCTTCCGCGGGTACCATTCTGTTACTGTTTTGGTCCACTTTGCTGGTGTTGATCTGTTGTCTTTTAAACTTAGTCCCAACATACTTGTTTCCATTACTCTTTGGCATACACCCAGTTTGTGCTCAATTTTCTGTGTCAGTGGCCAGGTCTGGCAGCCGTAGGTGAGGCATGGAAGTATACAAGTGTTGTAGACGGTTTTCTTTTCCGAGATGGGTATAGATTTATTTTTATGATTTCCCTGAGAGACCAGTATCTTTGCCAGGTATTATTTACTCGTCGTTCTACTTCTTTAATTGATAAGTCTTCCACAGATATGACTTGACCTAGGTAAATATACTCTTTTACTTATTCAATCTCTTCTTCGTCCACCTCAATGTTGAGTGCAGTCTTGTTTGTCATCAATTTTGTTTTACTGACATTCATCGTTAAACCTGCCTTTCTACTTTCAGCTGTTAGTTGAAGTAACATTGTTCTTAGTGTGATAGGATCTTCTGCAAACAAAATGAGGTCATATGCGAATCTCAGGTGATGTAGATTTTCCCCGTTTATTTGAATACCAAAAGTTTCCCAATTAAGTTGCCTAAATATATTTTCTAGAACTGCATTGAATATTTTTGGTGACAGCGGGTCTCCCTGTCTTACACCCTTTTGTATTTTAAATTGATCTCCAACGTTTTCAAGTTGTACTTTTGCTGTGCCGTTGACGTATATGTTCTTGATGATCTTAATGAATTTACTTTCCACTCCTTGGTTTTTTAAAGAATCCCATATGTTACTATGCTTCAAAGAGTCAAATGCCTTATAGTCTACGAAGGACAGGTAGTACGGGCGATCGTACTCGTTGCATTTTTCAATAATTTGCTTGACAGTATGTATATGATCGATTGTTGAAAAATCTGAGCGGAAGCCCGCTTGTTCTTTGATTTGATTACTCTCTAGTTTTTTAGTCAAGCGGTGTAACAATATTTTGCTGAACACTTTGTACAAGTTCGGCATCAAGCTGATGGGTCTATAATTAATGTTTTCATTTTTATCTCCTTTTTAATATAGAAGAATTATTGTTGACGATGTCCATTGCGAAGGGATTTGTTAAACAAATCCCTTCGCTCCGAGTTTACCTGATGGTAAATAATGACAGGGGTCCGTGACGTCATCATGTATCCTCAACAATGTGTGAAGCGTTGTCACCCCTGAGGACTGAATGGAATACCACGTAACTCACGTAAACAGCATTGTTTAATTGTATAGACCAGAGGTTTCCAGACTTTTTTCTCATAGACATGTGGCTGGTTCCGGAAGATCCCCTGCAGCTACATTTCTACCATATTCCCAAAACTAGACAAAAAATGTGATGATCTTATTATGGAAATTTGCGTAGTGGCAAAGTTTCAACCACGAATAAATAATTTTCGAAAAAAAAATGAGAATTGATTGGTTAATTAATTAATTGATTGTGCTGTCTTGACATCCACTTATGTCAAAAACGTAAAGTTGGCCAATCAAAAAAGTGATGCCATCCAACTTTACTCGTTTGTCATCTACTCACAGCACAAGGAACCAATCAATTCTCACTTATTTCATTTAGAAAAATCCCCATTTAAAGTGGTAAAAATAAAAAGAAAAATAGTATATTTCTTGTATTGTATTTATTCAATTATGTAACTATTACACTATTAATTATTATTGTTATCATATAACATTGTTATATGTCAATAATCGTAATATAAAAAAATTAAACATTAATAACGTAACGTAAATTTTCGTGGACTTACGAATTTTCGGTTAGCTTACGAATTGTGAACCCCCATTTTTAGTCACGCCAATTACCACATAAATCCCCGTCGAGTCTCCTGGACTCCCTGGGGGTCACCTAGACGACTTTGGGAACTAAGAGTATAGACAGACGGTAACAACCAAACAGACGATATAATCTATTAGCTAGGCATTCGATTTGGACGGCTGACTGACTCAGACCGTTGCAAGTTCCGAACTTGTACCATTGATTTAAATTTTTTCAACGTATATTAAATAACGATTTTGGACCAATAACGATAGTCTGTAGCCCAATGATTTGGTTCCGGTCTACGAAAGTTAACGTGGTAAGTTCAAATACATCATTCAACTATTGTCGTGGATCTTCCTAGCACAAGCGTTTGATGCAAGTTGGCTTGGTGAACGAGAATTTTATTAATGTTAATAAGATTAGCATTATATCAACAAGGTATTATTTATAAGCTCGTAAAAAAATAATTTTTAATTTTATTTTAATACTTATTAGATTCACTATTAAATAATGTTACTCTCATTGAACTGAAAATGTTGTTCTTAAAAACATTTTGTTGCCATAGCCTACACGACCAATAGCAAAATGCTTTTTAAATAATTAATGGATTTACATTGCCTTTGAATGTTTCCTAAAAATATTCTTTAAAATCCGATCACTAAATGACTTACAGTTCGTTTTCTTTCAAAGCCTTAAAAAGCTGTAAAAGCCTTCGGATTAACAGTGGCCAAAAATCATCAGCGCCAAAATAAATCCTTTCATATATTTTTTTTTGTTATCAAATTAGGGGTGGGGATACACAGTGCACCTGATGGTAAATCTATCCTCAACATAGAATTAAGATCGTTGTCATCCTTGACGATTGAAATGGAGTGTATGGGTCTCCACATTACCAGTAACTGGGTCTTCGGGTAACTGAGCTCACCACACGAAACACTGCAGCGTTATGCTTCTATTTAATGCTGGTATTATGTGATAGTGGTCCTACACCGATCCAAGTCCGCGATCCAGTCTTGTTGACTTATTAGAGCAATTTTATCACTTTCACATTATTCTTTCCATAAATTTAACATCTTAGAAAGCCGAAATGATTTTTTAAAAGAGGTCGATTGTTAATGGTGCTGTGAGAACTTTGCATAACTTTAAGTTAAAAGGAAAGTAATATATAATTTCTGTAGATATAAATTTATTCTGCATATATAAATTCCTCTGTTAGGCAAAGGATCTTCTCAAAAGAGATTATTGCATAGTGTCCTCTAAGCGGCTTCTATGTGGATTGGCAGACTTCACATGTCTTTGAAATGTTTTGTTTTATATTCCTTAAACATATTACTTAGGATGTTTCCGTTCACCGCCGAGCACGTCAAATCAACACTTAAAGTTACACCTACAACAATAAAAATACTTCGCGTGAGTGTCTCCGGTTTGTTTACATACCGTTATTTGATGAGCGAACTCCAGGACGCTGATCTTCTTAACTTTAAGTTATTCGAATAATAATTCAGAGTTTTCTAGACTCTAAATAATTGCAATACGACCGAAAAGTAAAGGATTGGTAATTTTCAATTTATGTAGAAATGAAAATGAAAAAGCAATTAAGTTAATAGTAAGTAATTAAAGGGGTCCCAGAACCATACCATAACCCATTTTAACGCGGAATCAAGACTGTACGTTGTTGCTTTTAGGAGAAACCATTTTTTTGAAATAAAACTGTATTGTACACTTAGCATCAGGAGAGCTGCCGTTTGCCACCTATTCTATAAAACTGTATTGTACACTTAGCATCAGGAGAGCTGCCGTTTGCCACCTATTCTATAAAACTGTATTGTACACTTAGCATCAGGAGAGCTGCCGTTTGCCACCTATTCTATAAAACTGTATTGTACACTTAGCATCAGGAGAGCTGCCGTTTGCCACCTATTCTATAAAACTGTATTGTACACATAGCATCAGGAGCTGCCGTTTGCCACTATTCTATAAAACTGCATTGTACACTTAGCATCAGAGCTGCCGTTTGCCACCATTCTATAAAACTGTATTGTACACATAGCATCAGAGCTGCCGTTTGCCACCTATTCTATAAAACTGTATTGTACACACTTAGCATCAGGAGAGCTGCCAGTTTGCCACCCATTCTATAAAACTGTATTGTACACTTAGTATCAGGAGAGCTGCCGTTTGCCACCTATTCTATATAAAACTGTATTGTACACTTAGCATCAGGAGAGCTGCCGTTTGCCACCTATTCTATAAAACTGTATTGTACACATAGCATCAGGAGAGCTGCCGTTTGCCATCTATTCTATAAAACTGTGTATTGTACACTTAGCATCAGGAGAGAGCTGCCGTTTGCCACCCATTCTATAAAACTGTATTGTACACTTAGCATCAGGAGAGAGCTGCCGTTTGCCACCCATTCTATAAAACTGTATTGTACACACTTAGCATCAGAAGAGCTGCCGTTTGCCACCTATTCTATAAAACTGTATTGTACACATAGCATCAGGAGAGCTGCCGTTTGCCACCTATTCCTATAAAAACTGTATTGTACACTTAGCATCAGGAGAGCTGCCGTTTGCCACCTATTCTATAAAACTGTATTGTACACTTAGCATCAGGAGAGCTGCCGTTTGCCACCTATTCTATAAAACTGTATTGTACACTTAGCATCAGGAGAGCTGCCGTTTGCCACCTATTCTATAAAACTGTATTGTACACTTAGCATCAGGAGAGCTGCCGTTTGCCACCTATTCTATAAAACTGTATTGTACACTTAGCATCAGGAGAGCTGCCTTTTGCTACCTATTCTATAAAAAAAAGAAACTGAAAGCGTTTCTGTTGAAGATGCCACCTACTATAATTTTAAAAAAATCTTATTATTTTGCAATTAGAAAGTAAATTGTAATAGCCTAATATAAATCGTGGCAGGCTCTTGGTAGATGGTTCACGGCTATAGTCGAACATAAGACTTGAAACTATGACATTAAATTTCGCTACACAAATGAAACAAACAACTACATTTAGTAAGTTCTAAATGTAGTCGTATGTTTATCATCCAATTTAACTTATAATTGCTAACATTTTTCACTCTTTCTTACTTTGCATTGTAGAAGTTCGTAAAAACTGTCCGAATTTCCACTATATCCTTCTTATTGCGAACATAAATCGGTTTTTATGTCGCAAGTTTCCTTATCTCAATTTCGTACGTTTGCAGGTGTGCGCGACGCTTAGAACAATGGCAGTGTTTGCTGCTTTATGTTTTGATATTTAGATTTGGAAAACCACCATGTTGGATCATTTTTTAACGAGAGAATTATATCGCAGCACCTAATAGAATAAAGTGGAAGAGCTTTGCCTTGCTAAGTATGAACTTATTTTCTTAGTCCTGTTTTACCCAATATTATTTGAACACCGTACTAAATGTTAAATTTAGTTTCAATTTTTATGTAATTTTGTTTATTTAGAGCTATAAATATATTTCACTGGCGTTCAAAAGGCTAGTGAATTTTAATACAACCCCACTGGATGGTTCGGTCATAAAGAATTCATAGGGGGATCACAAGCACATCCTTATAAATTAAGAAATGTCGACACCTGGGAGGGACTATCCCTTGAGAAATGTTCTCGCAGTATTACAGAATTAGAAAATTTATAGCCTTCACCTTTGTAAGGATTACGACAAGTTTTCTTTTTCAAATTGAAAAACACAAGCTTCCTTTTAAGAACAAATAATGATAAGTAGTTTTCCCAGAAGTCTATTCCTTGGAATGTCCTTTATAAATAATGCAGTTTATAACTAATTCGTATTACCCCAGTGTCCTTAATATCATGGCATGAGGGTAGCCCAAATTCAATTCCTCGTACAGAATCCGATGAAATTATGTATTGCAATTTTATTTGCTCTTTTATGACGTGTTAGATTGTAAAGTAATGCATCGTAAGACGACGTACATATCTAGAACTGTCATAATATTAAAGGAATGTTATGTTGTACCGACAGGGAAAAGGAGATGCATACGATAAAAAGTTAAAATTTGTTTTACACATATATGTTTACTTTTTCTTATGTCTAATATCAAATTCAGCAGAAGTAATTTCTAAAAATTCAAGGAAGAAATAAAAGAAAGGAAGTTCCTCTGACACCTGGTAGGTTACTAAAATTGGTTCCGGTGCCTTAGTGCCGTCAAAGTAAAGGCTCTATAACCTGATCTGGCAAATAAATTACTTTCCTTCACTTATCATAGAAACACAACCCCCCGGGCAAGATTTAAAAGCAAAATGGCTTAAAAGTTTGAAGCGTCAATAACCTTTTTTTTGGTTAAGGGTGTGGTCTGCAAAGCTTAGGGTCGATCTCTCGCGGAAGTCACCGTTCGAGTATTGACGTGAACCAACTCCTAGCACAAGCATTTTCAGCTCAGTTGGAGCGGTTAACTGGAATATTAGTGTGAGGGCACATTAAAAAGTGTTGAGCCTAAGGTTGACATTTAAATTCAAAAGAAAAAATAATACTGACACGTAATAGCCATTTATTTTTTAATTATAATCTGCTGTCTTTTGTTTTTCTTTTGGCAAAATTTGTGATCGATTGAACAAACGAAGTTCGCGGTTTCCGTAGAAATGGATAAAATTTAGCACCGTTCAATCATAAAATATTTACAAAAAAAAGGATTAACGCCAAAACAAATTTATGAAGATATGTACGAGACTTTGGGGATCTGGATGGAATCTGCTGCATCATATGCCACTGTCAAAAGATGGGTAGCGGATTTCAAATGTGGCAGAGAAGCAGTGCAAGATGAACCTAGGAGTGGTACCAATAAAATATTAGACCTGATTTTGAATGACAGGAGATTGACGATAGGCATTTCCTATGAACGAGCACAGAACATAATTTCCAACGATCTTGGATTTTCTAAGGTCTCTGCCAGATGGGTACCTAGACTGCTTTCAGCCGAAAACAAACGCACCCGCCAAACAGTATCACAGGATTGTTTGGATCTGTTCCAAAGTGAGCCTCAAGATTTTCTTAGCCGTTTCGTAACTATGGACGAAACTTGGGTTCACCACAATACACCAGAGTCCAAAGTACAATCCAAGCAATGGAAAAGAGCAGGGTCACCGCCCCCAAAAAGCTCGGGCCGTTTTGTCAACCAAGAAGGTAATGGCTTCAGTTTTTTGGGACTGTAGAGGGGTCATTATGGTTGACTACCTTGAAAAAGGTAAAACCATAAATGCGGACTATTATTGTACACTCTTACAACGTTTGTGTGAAGAAATAAAAACAAAAAGGCCTGGTATGTTGTCTAAGAAAGTTTTGTTCCACCAAGATAACGCTCCTGTCCATACTGCGGCGAAATCAAGCGCACAAATACACAATTGTACAATTGTGCAAAAGTGTATACATCATTCTGGAGACTATGTCGAGAAATAAAATAATCATTTAGAAAAAAATCGTTTTTTTTAAGGTCGGGCTCAAAACTTTTCAATGTTTTGAGCCCGAATTCCTCGTAATATTACTGGCATTGCATGTTAGTAATATTGGAAGAGAGGTAGGTAATCCTCTCCAGATTCTAAGTAATCATCATAATATTCTTCATTCATTAATATCTGCAGCACATGAGGGGTACAGGACGAACATAAGCAATTGTCTTCAAAGATGGGGTAGATGGGGTCATCAGGATATGGTAAGCCATAACAATAATGAAGACGTCTTCATTATTGTAGTTGGAAGCGAACAATGCTCCTGATGCCCATTCCAGTATTGTCGATTATACTGAAAAGTGATGGTTAAAACTCATTTAAGAGGTTCGTCAATGTTGGGGGGATTGCTTTTTGATGGGATATCGTTTTAAGGTAGGACGCAGGTTATGGAACTTGGGTGTGTATATAATATTAAACAGTTCCTATATATATATTTTAATACATTTGTTATAAATATGGTAAAATATACAAGAGGACAGCGTTCCAATGTCAGTAATGAGGCATCCCATCTCCATACTCAAGGGATTGCATCTCGAATGTCCACTGAGGATGGATTTAAGTGTTTGTGGGCCGCAGACTTAACTTAATTTCAGGTGAACTGTGTACTCATTCGTCTCCCTAAGTCCTATAAAGCAAAACATTACACAACACATCCAGACCCGTATGTCTACAATTTGAAATGTATAAATATTGTTCCTCGTCTAGGAATCGAACCTGGGACCTGCGACGAAGAAGCCGGAAGCCAAACGTTAAGTGTTTTTTTTTATATTACATTGGGAGTAACAAACGAACACACAGTTTACCTGATGATATGTGATTCCTGCGGCCCACGACGTTTGCATTAACCCTTGACAAGGAATCATAATGCAGATGCGTTGTCACCCTTGAGGACTGAGATAGAATGACTGGACACCAGTTATAAAGGTCTCCGGATCCCTACACTCAACAGACGAAACACAGCAAAATCGAGCTGCTATTTTACGGTGGTTTTCTTTGAGGGCGTGATCCTACCCCGATCGAGAGGACCCATTCATTCTGCGCAGCGTAGTTCTGCCACTAGAGACCCGAAGTCTGCATCTTGAATTTTCGTTAAGGATGAGGACGTCATGTGCCGGTGTTCTCACTTACAATCAGATGAACTGTATGTTCGTTTGTCACTTTTAATGTTATAAAATATTCAAAGCCTCCTTTCATAATTTACAACATAATAAAATTTCATTCAAAAGGACCTGACCCTGTGAGCGCAGTGGAGCTTAAGCAATACGACGTAGTTCACTATAACCTATTGTTACGAGCGACAAAAGACACTATTGTTGCTTCGAACTCTTACTTACTTTATAAGAGATTAGTATTACATTACGACGACAAAAATATAAGCGAAAACCTTTTATATTCTTAAGTGTTTTTATAGAACATTTTCCGTAAGCAAGCTCACTGTTAGTTAGTGATGTCCATAAACAACCACAGCACGAGACGAGTTGCTGGCCTTTGAGCAAGGAGTTGGCTCTTTTCTTGAAGGTACCTCAGTGGTGTCGGAAATACCGATGGGCCTTGTATGGGCGCTAACCTGTTCGGGCGGGGGACACAACTGTTCTCTACTCGAGTTTTAGCGTATGCTAGTGCTTAGGTAAAACTCAACTCAGAGGTTTATAATGAATCGACTGGATGTTTTATGTGTGTTCGTATTGCATATTAAGTTTACAGAACCGGGAAATGTGATGTTTTTTTTTTTAATTTCATTGAGAGTTGCATACGAGCACACTGTTCCCCTGAAGCTAAGTGATCCCATGACATCTATGTTCATCCTTGACATGGAATCACAATCCAGATGCGTTGGCACCCTTGATGACTGAGATTCAAGCCAGTATTCTGTGAGGGCGGGGTCCTACCCCGGTCGAGCTGATCCACTCATGTTGCAGTTAGAAAAAAACTGGAGAGTAGCTCTACCACTATTCATTTACCCTGCAGGCCAATAGTGAAAGAACGCACATAAACAAGTCATTCTTTTGTTTACTTTCAAGTTATTGAACATTCTATCTATTGTTTTCAAACACCGATAAACGCTGCGCTAGAGCCAGGTGGTAGAGTCAAAATAATATTTTTATAATGTCCTCATTACCAATTGGTTTTGTTTGATTTTTTTTATTTTTTCTTTGATTTTGTTACATATTGATCAATAATTAGGATTAGCTCCTGAAACCATGTGTTTCTGTCTTATTATTACCCGAGTTAACTTGGTATGTTCACAAACAATCTCAATTAGTCTAAACTTGTGGTTTCTACAGTGAAGACGTCATAAAATGGGAAAGCTCGAGAAATTTGCAGTGAAGTACGAAGGCAAAACCGAACGTGAGATTGCTTCACAACTGAAGTTATCGAAGACTTGTGTTCATGTCACAATAACTCGATACAGGAGACAGGGAGTTTTCAAGATCGTCCACACTCGGGAATGCCGAGAGCTACCACGTCTAGTGAAGATAATTTAATTGTTGTTACCAGCAAGCAAAATAGATGCTTAACAGCACCAGAAATCCGCGTTGAAGTAAACAAAACCCGGGTTAAACCTTTACCATTGCTACAGTAAAACGGCGACTGAGAGATGCGAAGTTGTATGGTCGCGTTCCCGTTCGAAAACCTCTTCAAATGCCACAAAACAAGAAAAAACGGATGCAGTGGGCTCTTGCCCATCGAGATTGGACTGAAGAAGAATTTAAAAAAGTGCTTTGGACCGATGAATCCAAGTTGAACTATTCAGTTCAAAACATAGAATTTACGTTCGACGCAGTGCCCAAGAAAAGATGATGTCAGATTGTGTAGTCCCAATAATCAAACATGGTGGTGGCTCAATTATGGTCTGGGGTTGCTTCTTTAGCCAAGGAACTGGCGATTTGATTAAATTTGAAGGAATTTTGAAAAAGTAACAGTACAAAAACATTTTAGAACAAAATGCCGTTTCTTCTGGATTGCGATTAATTGGAGATGGATTCATTTACCAACAAGATAATGATCCAAAGCATAGCTCAAAATTATGTAGAGGATATTTATTAGAACCATAATTGCGTTGTCACCTCTGGGATCTATGATAAAATGGAATTAGCGGAAAATTGGTATCCGATTTCTTTCTATTCCAATATGAAACACAACGCTAATCCACTATTTATTTTTTATTTTTATTACATTAAGACCAACAAACTCACAAGTTAAGTGTTTCCTGCGGCCCATGACATCTACATTCATCCTTGACAAGGAATCATAATGCAGATGCGTTGTCACCCTTGAGGATTGAGATGGAATGCCTCGTCTCCAGTAATAAAGGTCTCCGGATCCCTGCACTGCAACAGACGAAACATCAAGCTGCTATTTTACGCTGGTATTCTGTGAGGGCGTGGCCCCGGTCGAGCTGACCCATTCATTCTGCAGCTAGAAACAAACTGCAGTGTAGCTCCACCACTGCACATGGCTTTGCTCAGACCACGATTGTCATAATTACACCGATATTATGAAAATCGTGGTGTGAGCAGAGCCCGACCGACTCGGCCTATTGGTGCTGCACGTAGCTCATAACCGTGGGTGGTTCTGCTACGTGACACAAATACCACATATATTAAATTTACAATAAAATTGTTTAGAATGGTATACGTGTTAAAATTAGTTCTAACCTGCGAGAAATTTTACTAATATCAGACACTTGCAACAGGACTCCATTAAAACTATTCGTTGAAAATCAAGTGACAGAACCACGCACAGTTTATTTAGTAACAACACAACTGTAATTTAAATTTGACAAACAAAACAGGTCAAGTTTCAATAATCTGAAAAATAATGTTCGTTTCATTTTTCGGTTCTTATATACATTATACGAATATTATTTTTAAATATACAATGACGGAATGAATGAATATATAAATACGGTCCGTTGACTGTGCCACCGTGGACAGGGGCGGGTTGAGATAACGACGATGATAAAATAAATTTTAAATTGAATTATTCGTCTCTCACAAATCATTTAATAAATTTTGCATTCAAAAAATGTATATTTTTTTACTTTTAAATGAACCAGTTCCCGTGTACTATCGACGTTGCGGTTTATTTGAAAGCTTGGTCATCACGATTTCCATCGGAAACGAGGCTTTTGTTGGCGTTGTTTACTCGCGGGCACTTTGTGTTCACGATTGCCCCGCAGTTACGTACAAATTGCACTGCTCGACGATTTTATAAAATCTGTTTATAGTTCACCTGTTTTGGTATGCTGCATTTATTTATATATTTAATAACATTAAGGATGCCAAACGAGCACACAGTACCTGATGGTAAATTATTAGACCATCGACTTGCCCTATTTCAAGCACGGCGATAACTTCTTTGTAGCCAGATGATATTGACGGTGAGATATATGGTTACATTAATTTAAAGAAAGTACCAACTCGTGCTTTCTTTCCTTACTATTACATGACATATTTAAAAGTAGTACAATCACATCGAAGTTAGTTTCTATCTGCAACATAAATAGGTCGGGTCGATAGGGGAACGACCACGCCCTAACAGAGCACCAGCGTCAAACAGCAACATGAACCATGACCTGGCTACAGATAACGAGGTATAAAATGACAACAATTGCAATTGCGTCTTGAATATTAGTGTGGATGGATGTAATAGTATTAGTGTGGATGGATGTAATAGTATTAGTGTGGATGGATGTAATAGTATTAGTGTGGATGGATGTAATAGTATTAGGTCTTCGTTTACCATCAGGCGAATTGTGTGTTCATTTGTCACCCTTGATATTATAAAATGTTATACAGCATAATTTTCTCCCCTCATATCTCTATAATAAGGTGAACAAAACATTAAATTCAAAACATCTAAATCTTTTTTATTCCATTGAGTGTAACAAACTTACTCAGTTCATACGATGGTAAGTGGTTTCTGAGGCCTATGACATCTACATTCATCCTTGACAAGGAATGATAATGCACATGCGTTGTCACCATGTCGTGAGGATTGAGATGGAATGCCTCGTCACCAGTAATAAGGTCTTCGGATCTCTGCACTCGCCAGACGAAACTGGTAAAACTTTTATGGTGGTATTCTGTGAGGGCGTGGTCCCACACCGGTTGATCTGACCCATTCATTCTACAGCTAGGAACAAACTTCTGTGTAAGAGACTGTAGGTAATTAAAAGTTATCTTCTTACCTTTAAATTTCATCCGAACAGCGCATTTATTTCAAACAATATTTACATAAATAAGTATTATAGCATATATATTATAATTAAACACACACACAAACACACATGCATTTTTATTAAAATCAAATCACAAGAAGCTTTATTATATATAAGTAGATTTATACAAATCACTTTTGAATCTTCAAGATAGTTAATACGACCACCGCTTCGAATTGTATTACTTTTCTTAATTGTTTATCTAGTAAAGTAAAACAGTAAACACTGTTATACTTTACTGTTAAGTAAAGTTACTGTAAACTGTGCTTGAGAAAAAAATGGGGATTCCTGAGATACAGATTGTATTCCTAGTTCAGGAGTCAGAGACTTCATTTGTTATATGGTTATCAATAAAGTATTATTATTATAAAAATTAAGCACATTTAGGCGCAATAATTCGTCTCGGAACTGAACACAAGAACGTCCGTATCGATATGTAATCACTGTCACTTGTACTCAGAAGATTAAGTATAAATAGCACATCTGAAGTAGGTTACTTCCAAGTTAATAGTGGAATCTAAGTGAACTAAGATTGCACGACCCATTCCGCGGTGCAAGCGGTCGTCGTCACGCTACATTTGTTGTTACGAGCGATACTTGACATATTTTTGCAAAAGAATAACGTTTTTATATCCTGTTCTTTTTACAAAGTCCATTGAGGTTGTCTGGTTACAAAGTTGTTTCATTTGATTTTTACTAACGTAACGTAACCGAAGTTGGTAAAGTACAATCACAGATTACCTACACTGAGAACAATCCCATAAATATTTAATATATATATACCCATGAAATATACACGTAGCACTGTGATATAAAATTTGTTTTTTTTTTTAATATTAGAAGTGACAAACGAACGCACAGTTCACCTGATGATAAGTGATGAGGCGGCGCATGACACTTCTTTTTTATTTCTGCTCAGTTCTACGCAGAAGGAGCTAGGCACAATATCTTGAAATTGAATGGAGATACGCCTGGTTTGGGATTTAATATTAAGAATCATAGGATTCCAATCCTGTAGTAAAGCTCAACCATTTTTTTTGGTAAAATTTGATGTTTTTTAATTTCAACAGCCTCTCTCTATTTTTGGCAGGAATTGGTGTTCCTTTGCGAGGATTTGATTTTACAAATCTGATTATTGATGATATTTGATGAGCGTCAACATTACACCAGTTTATGGCACGAGCCACACAGATCAGGGGAACTGCATGCTTGTTGGTCACCCTAATTTAATAAGTTGCGAATGAATTTGTTTTATTACAAAAAAAGACTATAAAATGTGTTACCTACGACCACAGTGTGGGAATAAATGCCGTTCTTAAGTGTTACTTCACTCGACACAATACAAAGGGATGCGTCTACAGCCCCCGGGCTGAATACAAACGAGCGCAGTTTACACTTCACAGTTTACAATACTTGAGACAAACATTACGTGCATTTCTGAACTAAGGCGATATTTAAAGTAACAAGAATACATGTATAGGAAAACCTTGATGCTTCATCATTAATGGGTTGGCTCGCCATGGAAAAGATTAGTTTTAGATTCGTAAATAGCTGAGTAACACTCCTGTGTCGATTGTTGAGCGTAGGAATTCCTCGATGGTGAAGACGCGTGAACATCGGTACTTACCATTAAGAGAACCACGGGCTCGATTGTGATCTCTTATATTTGAATAAATGGAGGATGGATCTAAGTATCTATAGGTTGCAGTCGTCAGTAACCATTACTCGTGTGCTAGTTTGTTATACTTAACTTAAAAAAAAACTTCGATTTATATATGCCTCTACATATATTGGTATGGTACGGTTAGGAGACCCAACTACAACGGTGAGGCTTTCCATCTCAGTCCTGCAATACCACTCATCAGGTGAACTGTGTGCTTATTGGTATGGTACGGTTAGGAGACCCAACTACAACGGTGAGGTTTTCCATCTCAGTCCTGCAATACCACTCATCAGGTGAACTGTGTGCTTATTTGTCACCCCTCATATTGTATAGAAAAGACGAACTAAAATAAGGATGTTAGCAGTAATGGGATATCTTTTTCTGAAAGCTCACCGTACCGCTGTATATTATGCGTTATGCTGGTATTCTTTGAGTGTTCCGTTCGTAGTAAATATACAAAACTTATATAACCTTACCATTACTGCAATGTGGTTTCATTAAATTTATTATTAAATAATTTTACCGAGTTTTAAAAAACGGAACGCATAGTGAATGTATGAAATTATTATTTTGTCATCGGGTCTTAATACGTCTGCAAAATTAACAAATTATTCTGACGTCCGGAAGTGTGTGGAAAATTAATTAAATACTGAACTGAATTAAAATATTTTAATCTAATCGATAAATAAAAAAAATATTTATAGTAATATAATAAGTTTCGTTATATTATTTTGTATTTTTTTATATTGTGTTAATTATAGTTTATAAGAATTAATTGATACACTATGGCCGTAGTGTATCATCGTGTACCAATAATTTTTCAAAACTTAGGAAAGTCTTGTAGTAGTAACGTTCACTCCCGTTCCGTATCCGTTTCAATAGCTTTATAGCGCTTGTGGCCACGGGGGAACTACGGTGTCGGGAAGGGGTGTACGGGAAGTCTTGATGACGTAGATAACACGAATCACTGTCAGCTTTTAATTATTTATTTCTAGTCAGATCTAAGAAGAAGAAAAAATATTAGTATTGATTAATGTTAAGCATACAGTTTTGTTTTCTTTATTACATTTAGAGTAACAAACTCACACACAGTTCACCTGATGGCAAGTGATTCCTGCGGTCCACGACATCTACATTCATCTTTCACTAGAAATCAGATGCGTTGTCACCCTTGAGGTCTGAGATGGAATGCCTCGTCACCAGTAATAAAGGTCTCCGGATCCCTGCACTTACCAGACGAAACACAGTAAGCTATTTTATATTGTGAGAGCGTGGTTCGGCGCCTAGAAAAAAACTGCATTGTAGCTCTACCACTGTTACAACATTTTCATTTAATTAATAATTTTTTATCCTTTAGCACATTGTTTTGTTAGTCAAAGAGAGGTGTGACGACGGTGTAGAGATGATATTTGATTAAAATTCAATTTATGGAATAAAAACAAAAGGTGGAGGAAATCTAAGATTAATTAAACTTATCTTACGAGATTTTCAAGAAAAAATCTTTCTTGACTTGAGAGGTAGTAACGTTTTTACAGTTTCCGCATTAATAAAGTGAGCGGCTAGCTATAGTTTTTGTGAATATACTATGTGTTATACACATATATGAACAATTTCCATTTAATATTTAAATTTATTTCTAATCTATTCTCATATAGTATTAATAATTATTCATTAATAATTATCTAGTAAACAAATTAAGATTACGGCAACCTGGCGTCAAGGTTACACGTCCTCTTTTTTATATTTAACAAACTATTAAAAAAAAAACTAGATAGTCTATCTAGTTTTTTTTTATTTATTTCACTTCTCTAGTAATATTTCATAAAAATCTTATATACAATATTATTTTTATGTATATGTAAAAAGGGAAACGTGCAACGGTTAATGTTTTAACACTAACAACATTTCGTACTTCCTTTGCCAAACGACAGTATAGTTATCTCGCTACATATCTATATAATAACGTGAATAAAATATTAAATTTCTCTCCGCTTTCTCACTACAACTGTAAAGTCAAAATTAAAAGTTGGCTTCTAACCTTACACTACATACAAACGGAGCAGTTATTGCAAAAAAAATTACATAAATAAGCATCATAGATATTAAAACATGGGCATACCTTACTATACACACACATACAAATATACAAATATTTTGAATACTTTTATTAATAATTTGTTATTTTAAAAAAATACTGTCAAGATTTATTGTAAAACTCTTGTAGTTGAAAAATGGGATAGGACACTGATTCCTGAGATACAGGTTTTATTTTCAGTTCAGGAGTTAAAAACTTCATACATTTGTTATGATTTACCAATAGAGTATTATTATTATTATTATTCTTAACAGGCTCGCGAGCAGAGGGGCCTGCTGGTTCGACAAATCTGCACACCGTTGCTCTCCGACCTCTGTGGACTAAGAAAAGACGACCGCTCGATACATCGGTGCGAATGGTCATCGAAAGGGAGGTATAAAATTTCATGAACTTTAAATAATTGAGAAAATAATTGCTGTATTATAGGCATCTGTCAAATATCTACGTACGTAATAATGTTTATATATAAATGGTAGATAAAGTAAATAATTCTCCCCTAAGAGATAATTAAAAATTTCTTGTGAGATGTGAACTTTTCGAACCTTAAGATTTTCGGGGAGGTTTTGTAAGCCAAGATCTGCCTACGACTCTGAATGGAAGGATCTATTTTTACAAACTTTGAAGATAAAAAGTTTTGATTAAATATTTTCTCTTCGCGTGAAATAAACCGCGATTAATTAGAAAGCTGAAAACGTGTCTCAATGAGAAAGTTCTGAAATATTTTATGCTGCTCGTGCTTAGATTTTAGATTCGGAGATATGTTGATGTTAATTAGTTTTGTAAATTTATTGTAATAGTGTATAAAGTTAAATAAATGTATATATTTTGAACAATCAGATATGATTGTAAGTGATATTTGTATTATATATATTATTAAAATTTATATTTAATAATATAACAACGTGAATCAGCTATCGAGTAGATTAGTGTTGTGACCCGATCATATGAACAGTGTGGCCGTTTGTTACTCCTTATATATTTTTTACTTTATATATATATTGTTTATTTTTTATTTTAAACCATATTATATAACACCTCACAAAAATGGTTACATAGGGCGGACTTAGTACCGTAAGGCATTCTCTACCAGTGTACCCATGGCATAGAGATTGTGGTAGGTGTATATACATATATATTTACAAATAAAAAGCAACACATAATTAAACATAAATAGTGTTCACGTACCAGACATTTAAAAGAGAGCTTATTCGATACTCTTCTATATACATACATTTTAAATGTGGAAAAAACATTTAAAAATTCCTCTTCATTAAATAATAGTGCAGACGCATTGCCGCAGCTTAGTTCTCAAGATCGAAGAGATCGAATGCCAGCACCAGTAGTGAGAGTCCCTGGACCCCTGAACTCACCAAACGAAACACAACAGCGTTATGCTGTTATTTTACAACGGTGAACTGTGCGAGTCCTTCTCAGGTCAAGGAGGGCCAATCGCGATGAAAATAGGAACAAAGTACAACCACTGAATGTTATATAAACACAAAACTAAGCGACCACTATTGAAAGAATAGGTAATGAAGACATGTAGATATAATTTGCTTTTGTTTTAGAGAGGAAGGGTGGTTCAAAGAAGGCTTATAGCTGCTTCATTTCTCAGACAGTCTGTCTAGTTTATAAGCCCCTTAATTACACGTCTCACAGAGTAGAAATAACCAGAACTAACATAGATGTTACAATCATTGCTTCTGTGCTTCTTCTTTCAATAATAGTGCAGTATATAATAATGAAGAAATACATAATACATAATTTTTTTCGTTCCTTAAGAAAATGTAATTTTATTGCGACGGAGTAACGTTAAGAGTTTTCATAAAGCATTATGAGAAAGATGTGACCGTATGTAGAGAAGCTCATAAGACTTGTAGTATAATAGGGCGTATAAAGACTATAGTTTCGTATTACGTTATGTAAAAATGAAGAGAGAAGAGATGAGAGAGAAGGAGCGAATGTATTACTTTTCCCCATACGGCAACCTTGGAAAGTGCAGTCTGCTATAGAGAACAAAACTTTTTGACGTTTACTTCCCGGTAGGTTACGATATTGTGTTATATTCCATGTCAAATTCGAATTGGAAAGAATGCAACATTGAAAAAAAAGAGAATAACAATAATAGAGAAATAACCATATGTTTCATGTCGACTACGCCTGAATATTTGTTTTTCGTATTGGAAACATAACCTTAAGGTATCCTTATTTAATGTAAAGAGAGCCACATTACAACTAATGGTTAGAAAGTACGAAGACAGAAGAGTAAAGATAAATAAGTAATGTAATAATAGAAATAAAAAGAACTTAGCGATCCAACCAATTGAACCGCTCATCTGATGAATGTTACTTGGCTCAGGGCCAAGATATCATTGAGGAAAGTGATATTCGTCAGCATTACTTACAGGTTTAAAAGCATGAGCTTTTTTTCTTTAATGTTTAATATTCGCGTAAAAATGAGAATACTCCTTATTTAGATTATTTTATATTGTGTGTTTATACAAACGCTTACAACAACTTCTTGCGAAGCTGTTGTAATAATCAGAGGGTATTAAAGACATCATCATCATCATCATAATCATCACCATCATCATTATATTCGCCATCATCTTCATTATCTTCGTCATGGTCGAGATTGTCATCGTCGTCATCATCAATATCTTCATCAACATCTTCCTTATCGTCGTCATCGTCGAGATCGTCATCGTCGTCATCATCAACATCTTCCTTATCGTCGTCATCATCAATATCTTCATCAACATCTTCCTTATCGTCGTCATCATCAACATCTTCATCAACATCTTCCTTATCCTCGTCATCATCATTATCTTCATCAACACCTTACTTATCGTCGTCATCGTCGAGATCGTCATCGTCGTCATCATCAACATCTTCCTTATCGTCGTCATCATCAATATCTTCATCAACATCTTCCTTATCGTCGTCATCATCAACATCTTCCTTATCGTCGTCATCATCAATATCTTCATCAACATCTTCCTTATCGTCGTCATCATCAATATCTTCATCAACATCTTCTTTATCATCGTCATCGTCGAGGACGGCATCGTCAACATTATCGTCATAATCGTCATCATCATTATCTTCATCGACACCTTCCTTATCGTCATCATCATCAATATCTTTATCGAAACCTTCCTTATCGTCATCATCATCAATATCTTCATCGACACCTTCCTTATCGTCATCATCATCAATATCTTCATCTAAATCTTCCTTATGGTCATCATCATCATTATCTTCATAAATATCTTCCTTATCGTCGTCATCGTCGAGATCGTCATCGTCTTCAACATCAATATCTTCATCAACATCTTCCTTATCGTCGTCATCGTCGAGGACGTCATCGTCGTCAACATCAATATCTTCATCTACATCTTCCTTATGGTCATCATCATTATTATCTTCATCAACATCTTCCTTATCGTCGTCATCGTCGAGGTCAGCATCGTCGAGATCGTCATCGTCAAAAATATTGTCATAATCGTCATCATCAATATCTTTATAACATCTTCCTTATCGTCGTCATCGTCGAGATCGTCATCGACATCATCATCAACATCTTCATCAATATCTTCCTTATCGTCGTCATCATCATTATCTTCATCAATATCTTCCTTATCGTCGTCATCATCAATATCTTCATCAACATCTTCCTTATCGTCGTCATCATTAAATTAAATAATGTGGATACAAGCAAGTTTGAAAAAGTTGTTTTGTTCAACATTTTTGATCGAATGACATTTTTAATAAATTTTATTCCCTAGAAAGTTTAACTGAAAATATTAAACAAAGAAAGCAAGAGTTTCAATTGTTAATATCTATCATTTTTCAAAGGCAAAACTTTACTTAACATTTAAATTTTATGTCGCCGTATTTGAGTGTTTTCAAATCCTTTATATTTGATAGCGACACGCCTGTGCTACAAAGAGTAAAGGGTTGAGCTAATATTTTAATAATGCATTAGCTTATTCCTGTGTAGCATTTACTATTTAAAGTAATATTTGAAGTATCAATAGCCTAATGGGTTAGGATACGGTCTGGGAAACTTAAGGTACTACTTATTAAACAAAGTTTCCGATCCGTCATTCGACTATTGTTCTAGCACAGTGACTTTAAGCTTAGTTGGAGAGCTTAGTCGGAATGTTAGTAATGTTAATGGCACGACTAGTATTCTTTATTTTTGTTATCTGTTGTACTGGTTGTAGTACTTTTAAAAAAGTTTTTATACTGAAACACATGCTAGCAAACTCCGAATAAACGACCAATATCCGAACTAGAGTTGTTAAGTCTATAGATAGCAAAAAACATCATCGCGCCCATCAATAGTGCAGGTCAGCTCACGATTTTGTTCCTTCGCTAGCAGGCACATGATAGTTGGCATCTAAACTTGCAATTATACAATTTCATTGGTGCCGACACCGGGGATTGAATCCGTTTCGCTCACGCCGTGAATTGAAATGAAACCTTAGACACTGATCTATCACGGCACCGAGAAACATAATACTTAACTTAGAATATTTTTCCACTGTCGGATTTTTATTGTAAAATAATTTATTAAATAACAATATAAACTATCAATAGAGAACTGGCAAGCTGAGACAGAAACTAATACAAAATCAGTTTAAATTTAGTACTTAAACTTGTTTCTGGAATACTGGAGAGTTAATCAGTACCATTCAGGGAAGAATACCAGTCTGGCAAAGCGAACATACGAACCGAGAATCCCTCGCTTTTTGGCCATATGTTTTAGGTTAGATTTTTACATTAATAATAAAATATCATAGTCCATTTTAAAGCCCCTGCAACCGTTACATTCGTATTAACGTCTTCTGCCGGCCAATGTGAAGACCACGTGAGTTGAACTTTAACAAGCACTTAAATATAAGCAGCTTAGCGTTGTACACTCATAGCAGGAACTATTAACAATTTATAGACCCCTCGTTCACTCTCGTAAATATTCAGTTCAGCTTTCAAGGGAATTAAATTTATTCAAATGACCTGAATGCAAAAGCCGTCGCTTAAATATGTACCGAGTTTTATATATACTCCAAGTTGTAAGTTTTAACATGTCTTGCATATTTTTAGAGGCAGTCAGACTATATCCTTCGGTACCATATACATATATATATTTATATATATATATTTATATATATATGTATTTATATATAGCTTGTGTCACTAATGTATAGCATATATATATATATATATATGGCTCATATATGCTATACTATATTACATATATGCTAGGCATATACATAATGTATAGCATTATATAATGGGTCGGGAAAAAAGATTTTTCGTATTTATATAATATTCAAAATATTATGAAACATCATATATTTACAGTTGATTATAATATACATGTGCCATCTTGTACGATAAGTTGTTGCCATTTTGTAAGTAGTGGCATAATCCCATTGCTGTAGAAAATTTGGGACTTTTGATCAAACACTGCGCCAAACAGTTTTGAAAGTCCTCTCTTGATGTTAACCTTACACTACCTGAGGAAGTTTGAAGAGACCAAAACAGGTGAAAATCTGAGGGTGAAAGGTTAGTGCTTTATGGTGGATGCATTAAAACTTTCCGACCAAGCTCTCTCAATATTTGGTGAGTGGCTAAAGGTGTGTGTGATCTAGTGTTATCGTGATGAAAAACTACACCTTTTCTGTTGATTAATTCCGGCCGTTCTTCTCTATTTCGTCTCTCACCAGCTGTTGACAGTTGGGACCCGAATCAATGGCTTTGCCCGGCGGTAAAAGCTCATAATCAACGATACCCTTCCAATCCCACCATACACAAAGCATCACCTTATTGCGAGTTAATGCAGGTTTTATTATATTCTGTGGAGCTTGACTGCCTTCGACCAGTGATCAATCTTTATGTTTCAACTCAACGTTCCAAAAGATGATCGGAAATGAGTACTAGTATACTTTTCATAAAACCTTCAAACTTCAGTGTATAAATATATATATATATATATATATATATATATATATATATATATATATATATATATATATATATATATATATATATATATATATATGTAAATTTTCTTTGTTTCGTTTCGTGATATGTCATAACTTTCCTATCAAGAATTCTTACACAGTAGAGAAATACCTTATATGAAATTTGCCTTACATTTCAAGTAAAATGTTTTTGTTATTGCGAGGGGTGATGTTGAATGTTTATACCATTATGTGGTTTTTTTAATATTGTGTGACACAGTTCACCGAAGTGATTCCTGTGGTATTCCTATATATCTTATACATATAACGTATATATAACTAGTCTGGCCATAAATGCTGTTACATAAAAACTTTTCTTTTTTTTAACTTTTTAATTATTTTGAATTTGGAACACGTATATTAATTTAAAAACTTCTTTCGATTTTGCGCCATTTCCCATATTTTTTCGTGTTCATTATCAAATTTCAATATGGAATGGGGTGTTAAAGAAAATAGGATTGCAGTGATCGCCTTGCACAAAGTGGGTATGGAGCCGTCGGTCATATTCCAGACACTTTAAAAGCTTGGTATCAGCCGTATGTTCGTATATCGTACTATCAACAGATACAACAACACTTCCTATGTCGAAGACTATAAAAGATCGGGGCGGCCGCGTACTGTTAGAACTAAAAACGCTGTTAATGCTGTTAAAGCCAGAATTCGTCGAAATCAGGAAGCAAAAAATTTTATCGTGGGAAATGAAGATTCCCGCTAGGTGAAGCTCGGTGCTTATCGTCGCTATACAGGACATGCCCTCAATCAATCTTTACAATTAAAGAGAGTGGATTGATCAAAACGCCTTTTGTCGCGATATGCAGGTGAAAGGCACAGAAATATCAGCAATGTACTTTTTAAAAATATACCGAGGACTTTCCAGCAGGACTCGGCACCTGGTCACAAGGCACGAACTAACCAGCCGGGCTTCAAACCAACATTCCGGACTTTATAAGAGCTGAAGACTGGCCCTAATCTAGCTCAGACCCCAACCCCTTAGACTTCAAATTACGGTCAGTTTTAGAGGACATGGCCTGCTCTAAACCACACGGTGACATTGAGTCTTTTAAAAAATCTTTAGAGGAAGCAGTGGCGAAATTTCCCTTGGAATCAGTGCGTAAATCCATGGATTCGTGGCCAAACAAATTAAAGGCCTGTATAAAAGTCAAAGGTGGCCATTTAGAATAGAATATTTTTTTTTATTTTTGCTGAGACTAATAAATATGTATATGTATAGTGTCTAAGCACGCTTCCATTCACTGTACGCTAGTAAATTGAATTAGACCCCGGTGCCGGAAACCGAACAACTTCATTGGAAATTATTAATTCCAATTATAAGTGCTGATTTAAATGTTATGAGATGAAACCATATAGTACGAAAACCTGCACGTCAAAGAAATAATGAAAAAATATATTTTGAATCCATGTGATAGTCTGTCTCTAGAGGGGATTCCTATGTTGCCCAGGAGTGAAATTTATATATTTAGAATGTTATTTTCCTTTTTCTTTCCATATACTAGTATTTGTTAGAGCGCAAAGTAAAATTGGCGGAATATGTTAAGTTATGTTACGAATTGCATTAGCATCTTGTATGCCCATTTTATATGGCCATACATACTGAATGAATTAATTTAAAAATTTTACATATTTGAGAATGAAAATGATAATAAATGGGCAATATGAGCGGAGGAAGACAGAGATGCACTGTCGGAGACACGAGACATATAAAACACACTAAGTAATTGTTTGGATTCGAAGCGTAATGCGCTACGAGGACGTCAACTATACTGTTGAACAATGAATATTATTAGCAATACTTGGCTTCTAAATTATAAAAAAATGATTGTATTTTTTATTACGATACGTGCTATTAGCCCGAGCTCTTTCATTCAAAAATTTTTGAACTTATATGATAACTAACCTTATCATTAAATAGGTGTTTTGTAAATTTTCCGTATTGCTGGTACTGAAATCAATATAGGAAAATGTTGCCTGGTCAATCCGCCAAGAAACTGGAATATCTGTAAAAAAGGGAGTATACTTCATAGAACATATAGGGCTCGCAAATCCGTACTGAGACGATCGATTTAAAAGATTTATGGATAGCGGTGGAATATCCTTCATACAAGATATCAGTATTTATGTACTTTTACACGTCGCAATTTCTCGAACGCTTTCCATCCGCACTGGGTCCTTCTATATAGTTCTGGGACGAAGTTGCATTAACCTGGCTAATTTGTCCTAGGCGCGTATAATCTTCAAAAAGTACATAAGTTTTTTATTTATTTTTTTATAGTAAGTGATTCCTGCGGCCCATGACATCTACATTCATCCTTGACAAGAAATCATAATGCAGATGCGTTGTCACCCTTGAGGACTGAGATGGAATGCCTCGTCTCCAGTAATAAAGGTCTCCGGATCCCTGCACTCACCAGACGAAACACAGCAGCGTTAAGCTGCTATTTTACGCTGGTATTCTGTGAGGGCGTGGTCCTACCCCGGTCGAGCTGACCCATTCATTCTGCAGCTAGAAACAAACTGCAGTGTAGCTCTACCACTGTGAAGCACCACGTCTACCACATTTTAAGTGGTGGAGCCAGGGAAAGGACCTCGCCCTCATGGAATACCTGTTGGTAATAGCAGCGGAACACTTCGCTGTTTCGTATGGCGAATACAGGGATACGATTATCCAATTGCCAGTAACGAGGCAATTTATCTTTTATTAGCAATTTATCAGGGGTAACAAGACATGTGCATTTTAATGTTTTGTGGACGTCGGTTGCAGCTGCACTGCGCTGTGAATCTGAATGACTTGTGTGCTCGTTTGTCACCACTAATATAATAGAAAAGATAAATATGTCCAAGTTATATTTGTATAGTTTAATATTCAGCGATTGTTAATTTAGTTTGAAACATTGTTAATTTAGTTCCCGGTAAGCTGCTTACATTGCACCTGGGAAACTAATACAAAATCAATTTGAATTGAACGCTTGCAATTTGTAAAGGAACTTTGTAGTGACTGGTTTTGCTTTATGACGTGGGGATGATAGTCGTCGTCTACGCGCAACCAAAGGATGGACAGGTTCGTACCTTCAAGACTGTCGAGGCGTCGAGAACAGATATCATTTCTGATGTATAAAAACTCCAGCCCACGACACAAACGAGTTGTACCTAGAGTGGGAGAGGTATGAGGTGTCAGACATAAAAGATATCTGCGTCTCGGTGAGAAAAAGCAGTTATTATATTTATTGAGACAATGAACTCTTTGGCTTTTTATGACGTCACCTGCATCCTAGGCGATTTTAATATTAATATGGCTAATTCAAATTCTCCAAATGTGAAAGAACTTTTGAAATTTTACCACTAACACAATCTTAGGCAATTAGTTAAAGAACCTACGAGAATCAGACACCAATAATAGATCTTGTATGACAGACACTAATTCAAAATGTAAAACGGTTGAAGTGATACATAAACGGTGCTTAAGTGATCATGCATTAGTTACAGTAGGTTTTGATATGAGAAAACCAAATTAAATAAGAAGTTAAATTTCAACGAGTACTGTCTGATTATAATTTAGGTCTATTTATAGAAGACTAGGATGAATTCGACTTAGATGATAGAAGACTTGGGACTAATTTGTATAATGTATACCAAATGGTTGAAACTTTCATATATTATAAACTAGCTGACCCGGCGAACTCTGTTCCGCCTTAGAGGCAATAAATAAGCAAATTTTGCATTTTATTAAGTTAATTTTTTTATTAGGAAATACAAATAAAAAAAAATTTATTGTTCATGTTGTGACCTTGTGATTCACGACATTTTTTGTTTTATTGTTAGGAGCAAGAACAATCAACGCAGATGATCTTACGATCCGTGAACATGCCACATATAATAGACCATGGTAAACACATGGATATTCCAGATTCAAACCACAAACTTTCAAGGATTGGCCTTGTGCTTTGTTAATGGTCATAGCGCGAATAGCGAATTCTAAACTCAAACTTCTTTTAAACTCAAACGGCATATCGGTTAGGATCATCGGGATCCTCGGAATGAGAACTTCCTCACTATCGAATTTTCCTTTGAGTATCGTCGCGTATATCACATTGTTCATCAATTTACGTACCACCAAACGCGTACCGTTGTACAGTTTTGGTTGGTTTATGTTTCGAAACATGATTACTACGGAGCCAACCTTTAGGCGTAAATCGTGCGGTGGTAAGCCAGGCACATCCAAGGAGTTTAAAAATTCAATTGTATAGTTGGTGGCTTCATCTTCATTTGTTACGCTGTCAATAGATTTGAATGAATGCATTTTTCCAATGATCTCATTCTGAATTATGTAATTTAGGTCATCTACATCTTTATTCTTAGCCGCTAGAATAGCACGCTCACTCAATCATTTTTTTTTGTAGTTAGTAATGACGTTTGGGAATACATTGTTGATAAGTTCGTCTTTCGATGAGACAAAGTTACAGAAATTATGAGGAAATGAAATCAATCCGCTCGATTGGTCGACAGGTACTCGACCATTACCTTTTTTGAAGATTTTTTTTGAAGATTTCTTTGAGCAAGGCAACTCTCATGTTTGTTGTCAACTGAAGTTTCTTCACATAGCGCCATAGAATCGATGATTTGAGGCAAGCAATGCAGAGATAATGGCTTCAACGATTGTCGTATCCCAATGGGTATCGTTTTCTAGTAAATTGAGTTCTTCACATGCAGCACAATATGTGGGGAATATTATACCATTAACAGATCGTAGTGTCTCAAATGATGTTGGCCCACGCACATTTACCAGCAACAACCGCAAATAGAAGCATTCATCATTCTTTGGATGAACTGTATACTACATACGACCAAGAGCATCACTAGAACGCACATCCGAATAACCAGGAACCGCATCGCCTGGCTTCCGTCGTTGAAAATTCTTCTATGAAACATTCCAAGTGTAATAACGTGGCATCTCCGAGTAAAGCAAAGTTTGCAAACGGATCGCTTTTGCAGATCCTAAACATTGAAAAGTAATCTTTGGTCAAGTTTTAAGCTATTTAGAAAATAAAAATATAATACTTAAATTCCAATCCGGATTTCGTAAGAGTCATGGAACAGAAACTGCACTTCTACATGTTACATACGATTTGACGGAGGCTTCCGATATGGGCCTAAGTAGTATCATGGTATTACTCGATTACTCTGGAGCATTTGACTGTTTGCAGCCCGAATTACTTTTAGCTAAGTTAGAATTCTTTAGATTTTCAATCCGATTAAGTCACAAATGTTATTTTTAGGCACTAAAAACCAAATAAGAAAAATAACACATCTAAAAGAAAATAAAAATCAATAATGTTGTTCTGGAACCGGTAGCCTCTGTACATAACCTTGGTCTTATTTTAGACGAGGCACAAACTTTTCCATTACTGTGCGCTTCTCGCGGAATTTTGCCCCACACAGCTGCTTAGTGGAACAATCTATCCTCAGCGGTTTTTCTAAACCAGTATGACTAAGGGTCCTACAAGAAGCGAGCCTATTCCTTTCTTAAAGGCCGGCAACGCATCTGCAGTTCCTCTGGTGTTGCGGTTGTCCATGGGCGTCGATGAGCACCTCCGTGTTCCCACCGCTCCTTGGTTCCCCTTTTTCTATAAAAAAAAAATGTTGAATATGTAAATAATAAAATTTGAACTGCTTATATCAAACTAAAAACGCTCTATAAAATCAGACCGTACATTAAAGAGGAGCTACGTGTACTTCTGTGTAAATCACTGATTCTCCCTCAATTCAATTATTGTAGTTCTATTTGGCCCAAGATTGAATTGCAGCACAGAGAAAGCTATACAGCGAGTACAAAATACTTGTATACGTTTCTGCTTAACTGTACTGAAAAGAGAATATATAACTCCTTACCTGAACATGAAAGGTTTACTTAACATGAGTGCTAGAACGGAGCTTCTCTACGCTTGTGCTGTTCATAGGGTGATATGGAAAAAAAACTGGAATACCTATTTGAAAACTTCTCTGGGTTAAAGACCTTACTCATAGTAGTCTTCGTATGAACGCCTTCTGAAGATGCCAAAACTTAAAACATCACGTTATAGAGGCTGTTTCAAATTTGCTGCAGCAAGAGTATGGAACGACTTGCTTCCTACTCTGAGAAATAAACTAAGCTTTGTAAGATTCTAAGCTATATACAAATCTGCATTACTAAAGCGGCAACTTGCTGCAGACAATATGAAACATGCGTAATAGAAATATACAAATCTGAAAGGTTTTTTGTACTTCACAACCTTAAAAACCCGAGAAATAAAATTGCACTCATCCACCTACAGAATATATACCTACATAAAAAAACTACACATACATTAACACAAACCCACGCAAGCTGACATACACATGCAAGAGAACATATTAGTAACAGTTAGTAGTAGATAGTGTTCCTGTCTGATCGAACTTACTTTTTCTTTTCCTTTGTTGCGTATAAACACTTAGTAAGATATAACTTTTAGATGGTGATCGGGAAGCCCTCAATGCTCACGACTCGCACATTACATCTACTCGGACACATCTCCTGGATACCAGCGCTGCACGGGACGTTAATCCTGTTTCAGCGAAAGCTGAGTCACCTCCGTTTGCCAAAGTGTGTAATATTGTTTATGTAAATTTGTTTATTGTTTTGTGGCAATAAACTGTTTTATTATTATGTAGGGGATATATTTTTTTTCATCTCCATCTGGTTGGGGAGACCAAACGGCGAGGGTTACGGCGAAAGGAAAGAAACCTGAGGACTATACGAACGGTGTCAAGGAGCACCACCTTCTGCATTTGAGCCCGGAGCTGCCCGTCCCGGAGTCTCAACCGCCTCAGGTGATTCGAGAGGCTGGTTGGGATTATCCCGTTTGCAGACATGACTACAGGAATAATTTCGGCTGGCATACCACCACATGTCGGTCACCTCGTGTGCCAGATCCAGATATTTTGTCTGTTTTGACTTTCACGAGGTTCTCGTCATATGGGATCGTGATGTCGACCAAAAATATCCTTGCTATGCCCGGTCTATCAACACGATATCAGGCTTATTCGAAAGAATAGTCCTGTCCATGATGACGGGCCGCGAAAAACTTGTGACGTTTATGGACTTTACGCAGTGTCAGGAAGAGTAGCATAAACTTGGTTCTAGCGCTTTCAGTCAAATCTAACGAGCTTATCATTAAAGCTTTCTATCGTTACGATTTGCGTTTATAACATTAGCTTACAAATCTTTCTTTGTATAAGTTTGTTTTAATATCAGAGTTACAAACTAGTAGACGCTTCCCGCGATAGTAATCTTTCCCACCCACGACGTGGGAAATCCGACAGGCTCCGTATTATTCTTTTCATTTAAAAAGTGAAAAAGAATAACATGATTTGATGGTATATATAACATTTCCAATATTTTATTTTGTCAATTTTAATATTAAGTTTCCACAACTTGGTTATGATATTGTAGTAATTTTAACCCTACAAACGTAGGTACATCAAAAATTTATGTGTTAGTGTATAACGTGCAGGTGTAAAGACGTAATTTTCCATTTAAGTGTATCGACACTATCGTGTGAACGAGCGAAACCAAAGCATGAATTTTATCAGCGTAGCGCCATCTGGTATCAAATATAGAAAATTTATTTAATATACCTATATCTAACATTATTAGGAAATGTTGTATATATGGAATTGGAAACTAATAATTTATAAATACGAACGGATTATGTAACTAGTATAATGGGTCAGGGATAAGGACAGGCGAAGATTTCATTCACTGAAGTTCAATAGCATGGCTTAAAATAGTGAGTGATTAAAGTACACCACTAGACCTTCATATATCGTATGGGTTATGAAAATAAAATAGTGAATGATTAAAGTACACCACTAGACCTTCATATATCGTATGGGTTATGAAATTAAAATTAAAGACGATTATTTTTATAGAACTTAAACATACACATACCACTAGGTTCAGAAAAGCATGGATTGACGAATGCGATTGTGATGGTTTGTCAGGCAATCTTTGAATTTGTGTAAATATCTACGTTCTATATATTTTCAACGCTTTATTAAAACAGCAGACACTCAGTATTAATAATTATTACACAGCTTTAGACTATAAATCCAAGTCAAGTCCAAATTATCCAGACGTAATTTATTTGACAGATGGAATTATAAAGTGCTTATGCTGCGGATTAGACACCGCAATCAATTCAGGTGACCTGACACGTGTCAAAGAAACTTCCTTTTATTTTTATTATACTCCAGAGTTGACTTCTTCTACTTATAATTTCTTTTAAAAAATTTAAAACTCTTGTAATTTATCAGAAAAAGAAGTAACGAAAATGATATTTTGATGATTTTAAACTCTTTTGACGGACGGTTAAATAATTTTATGTAGACTTCTTAATCGTTAGTTGATTAGTAGGGTCTCTTACTCGCTGCCCATGTGGATATGGAAAGCCGTATATGAATATGCCCTGTACCCCGTACTTTGGCTGAGGTGTCGAGGAGGGGGCGCGAAGAGGGTCTACTAGGAGGGCCTATGAGGGTTAGTTAGCGTTGTTAACGAGTCCTCGATCTAGACAAGTTTATCATATAACTTTTTGCATATATTTTAAAACGTTTTATTGTTTTATATAAATAATTTACCTTTTCTATTCATGAGTTTTTCTGAATTACACTACTAGCATTTACATTTTAGCACAGAGAGCATTCCCGAGAAGGAGAAGTGGATAAAGTCGGAATTATGGGAAGGACACGGAAGTCGAAGGTTGTTGGTCAAGCGAAGGTTTTTATCGTGGTTATAGTCAAGGTATTGAAAATATGAAGCTAGATAGGAAGGAGGAGTGGGAGATGTCAGGACAGAAAAAAGGGTAGTGAGAGCACGCAGGCCTCGGCGCAGACGAATGAGTAAATCCCACTGCTAGGCATAAGGCTCCTACCTAGAGAGGGTAAGACGGTTCATCTGCGGACTGTTGGCAGATTTCACATGTCTTCGAAATATTTTTATTATTAATTTTTCTTAAATCATGCAGTTCTCTTCACGATGTTTCCTCCATCGCCAAGTACGTGGTAAATCGGTACTTAAAATTTTAGTTAACAATTTCATTCCGGGTATCGATCTCGGTTTCCTTGGGTGTCGTGAGATTAAAAACGAGAACTTACACTCTGATTATTATTATTATATAGTCTGCTATTTTTCTTTTCTTATTTTACATTTGTATACATTCATAGAAAGGCATAAATGCCAAAATTCACAATAAAGTTATGGTAGTCGCCACGTAAAATGACTCGGACATACTGATGGATGGACGGAGATGGGTAGACGGAAATCATAGGTTGTTTCGCTTTTAGCATTTGACTACGGAACCTCGAAAAGGTAGTAAATTCTATTTAATGATTTTAGTTTGTTGTAATTGATAGGCTGAACATACACACAAACTATTACTTCATTCTCTTTTTCTAATTTTTTTGACCCTATAAGTAGAAAACATATTAAATCCTATTCCGCAGGATTTATGGGTATTATCGGCACTAAAGCAAGTAATTTTAATTGATTGTCTATATAAATAGATCTTAATAAGAGAAAATCTTAAGCTGTACTCAAAATAAATCACGGTTAATTACGAGGGAAAAACTAGTCGGAATAAAAATTCATCATTTCTTAAGATCCTTAATTTGCTATTGGCCTTCAACTTTCAGATCTAAAGACATTCTTTTAAACTGTATTTATTTTGTTCAATATTTTGTCATTCTATTGTGAAATATTGCAGTCAAGTTATGCATATCTTGTTTTTACTCAGTGTTTTGTAAATTGTGTCGTATAAATAGAATATTTCCTTTAAATGTCTACCTAAAAGATATTCACGAATCCAGACTGTGTATTGCCGGAATAGCTAGGTATTTTCTGGAAGACAGTATGTATGTCAGAAGTTTTGCTCCAGAACAAGATCAAAATAACTACAGTATACAGTACGAGTTATCTCCCTGTCTAAAAATTGTCAAACTTTACGTACAGTATATGGAGCAGAATTTATTTTCCTTCTAGAGAGGTTGCTACTAGATGTTGATAATAAAAAAAATCCACTATTAATTTATTAATTTATTATTAGAAGTAACACGGAAGTTAACTCGTTTATTGATATGCACTTGGGATGAATATAATTTATAATCCAATATTTTTGGAAGAGGAGCAAACGAGCCGGAGGAGAAAATGTTCAGAGCGCCACACGAACATTCCCAACACTTTTTACCTTGAGTTGGCTCTTTTGTTGTAAAAACATTTCATCATCATAATTTAAGCCTATCACTAGACACAAAGTGATCAGTACCCCATTACCCCGACTGGTACAGAGCACGACCCTGCGCCACCTGCATCCATCGACTTGCCACAGACTAGCACTGGTCGTCACTTCATCTAGTGAAAAGTCGTCGTCCTCGTCCACCTCGGCGATGGCCAATACGAGGTTGCCACTGAAGAAAATTTCTTCCCCATGGGTCACCGGTTCTACGTGCCATTGTCTCCTCAGCTTATTGATAATTTGATGTTCATATTTAATTTTAAAAAAAAAATTAGCTAGACAAAATGTTACAACGGTAACATTATTATTAAGCAAATTACAATTAAGCAACGGCTTAAGGCAGCAAATTAATAGCGAGATTATCCTCAGATAAACCGTTTAAAATATAGCTCCTATTTTTTAGAATTTACTAATTATCTTGAAATATTTTCTTTTTTTATGATTGCTTTTTATCTTATGGTAAATAACAAGGACCAAGGGTGAACGCTGCCCGATACCGCGGCGGATATGCGGACCGAAGGCGAGTCTTTTATCTAATGTGAGTATTTGACTCTTTTCCTGGGGACTGGACGATTATATAGCTCCATAGTTGGGATATGCAGCATTTAGTTGCGTCGAGAGATGTACGTGGCTACAGTTTTGAAAGGGATAACCACGATCCTCCATTTCGAAACCGTTTCCCTAAGGTGTTGACTGCAGATTGGAGGCATTTACATAAACACGTAGAGGCTGGTGTCATCGGCGTAAAGAGCCTCGCTTTAAACCGTGAGTACGTGGTATCTCGTTGGTAAAGAGTGTGTAGAGAATGGGACTTAGGATGGAGCCTTGTGGTACTCCGGCACGAAGAAGCGAAACGTGTTCCCTCGACGCGGTATTGAAAGGTACGATTTCGGAGAAAGTCTCGCATGATGAGTCAATCTTGCACCCTTAGCCTCATACAGTTTGCCAGATCTTGTCGAATGCTTTCACCACATCGATGAAAAGCACCCCGCTTCGGTAGCCCCGAGTAAGTTTGCCGTGGATTTACTCCGTGATGCGGTGTATTTAATATGTGCAATATTGATGGGAGCGAAACCCGAAATGCTTGTTGATGGGAAGCCCTCGTGACAGCATCAAGCTATTTTCGAACACCTTACCCAAGGCTTTGAGTAGGCTTCCTCCCCGAAGGGTTTGTAACTGTGGACTGGTCACCCTTGTTGAAGCAAAGAGGAACCCAAACGGCTGGCTTAAGGTGCTCTTAGGCCGACCCGAGGAGGCCCCTCCGGATGGACTCGTATAAAGAACTCGTCTGGGACGCGTGTCGGTGGACTGCGGGGGGCGAAAGTGACGGAACGAGGCTTCCCCGCCCTCAGCCTAGGTGGAGTCGTGGAGGGAGAGGAGTGTCGGTGTTGCTTTGCCGCTCTACCTTTCCTCCCCCCGAAGGAGGGGCCGCCTTGTCGGCCAGCATAGGTGGGGTCGCGGATGAGTGCGACAGCGTTCCCGTGACTCCGCCATACGCGATGATGGAGGAACACCATAGGGTTTTAGTCGGTGCGATTCTGACATAACCCATCCTTGCCCTTGCAGGGGTGAGTATGCTTAGGCATATCCCCATGTAAAAAACCTTTGAGTAGGCTTATAGGCCATAGGCTGATGAGTCGGTGGTGTGCTCTGAGGGCTTCAGAATCGCTATGACGTCGGCTTCCTTCCAGATATTCGGGAAGGTGCCTTTGGACATTGCCGCGTTGTAGATTTTCATCAGTAGGTGTAGAATAGACATGGGTAGGAGGACCGTGCGTGGTTGCAGTTTTTTGATTACAGGAATCGCAAGGTGGTCATAATAAGAGGCCGATGAGGATGAGGCCCTAGAGCAGAACCTTGGGCTGATTTTTATCCCTCTGGTAGGGGTTCTTCTTATAAAATGTCTTGAAAGACGTCTGGATATTTCCGCTTAAGGCAGCTAACGAAGTGTGCAAGAAATTCCATGGCCCAACCACGGAATTTCATTTCCTTCAATATTATTTATCAAGCGCAGATAGTGTGACCACCGGAAGGATGCCTACTTCCCTTTCTGTCGGGTATAGGCAGGGAGAATGTGTGGCTAGGTGTGTAGTTCAGCGGGTTGGTCAACGAGGGCTAGCTCTACACTAGCTTATATTACACTGAGAGGTATCCACTAGTGCAACCACATAGGTGGGATTTCTATGAGCTTTTTTGGAAACTAATTCGGATCATAGAACACCAGCAACAATGGGTGCGCATGTGGTTCGCTCGGAGGCAGTTAACCCTGGTGAGGCGTTCGTCCTCATTAGTAGTAGTATAGATATATATATATATATATATATATATATACATCTATCGTAGAGGAGAAAAAGGTTGTAAAAAAATAAAAATAACATGCGAACCCACCCTCAACAAAGATACAAGATGCACCTGCGTCCCCACCCCTGACGCCTGAGAAGAAATGCATAGGTTTCTATAACTAGTTTCCCGGATCCCTACATTCACTAAACGGAACTCAGCATGTTGCTATTTCTCGCTAGTGTTCTGTGAGGTAGAAGACCTTTCCCGGTCGAGCTGACCCTTCCTATTGCAGGTTGAAATTAATAAGCTTTCAGTTGACATGTGGGCTCGTTTTTCAACCCTATTTTTATAGAAAAAAGTTTATGTTAACGACTGACTGCTCTGAAGTGAAGTGAAGTATCTGCTCATTATGTCCTATAGGATCCAACCAAAAATCTGCAAACTGTACATTACGCTGACTTCGCCTTCCGTTCCCGTGAAAGCTGACTCGAATATGTATGCGAAGAAAACGATCAGAATAAATTGCTCGGAGTGAATGAGTGGCGTGCAAGAGCTTCGTTTTTATTATTCATAAGCACATTGAAATCAGTCGATCCAACCATGCGGAAACCTTAAAAATCCTGGCTGAATTCAGATAAGAACCTTTATCTCTATTTGTAATAATTGTTCGATGATGTGAATGCCTCGCAAAGATAATTTATTTTGATAATTTGATAATTTCTTTTGTTAATTCGTTTTATTCCAGTTCATAAAGTTTATATAAACTTTTACTACCCACTACGCTATCTTAAATCTTATTAATATCACGCTGACTAACAAGTGAACTGGCCATTTTAGGTGAGATACCTGCGCATTCATCACCTATTCTATAAAAAAAACGTTAGGTATTGTAATTGTATATTAATTGTTGATTAACCAAATGCTCGGTGGAGAAAACGTCGTAAAGAAACCCGCGTACCACGAAATAAATCAGAAATATATAAGACTGCTGAAGTCCGCAAATCTGCAGTGAACCCGCGTGATGGGCTATGCTACACTTTAGATACCTATACTATAACCAGCAGAGGGACTTACTTAACTTTTAACTTTAATATTCACAACTAAATATATAACATCCACTTCAAGATTATCTACGCTAGTGACTCTCGGTACACCGCCAGGCTCAAGGAGACTCTAATACTGAACACCATATTAGTTAAATTTTTTAAACAGAGGTTATACAGCTTTAGATTTTTCGTTATGCTGTTTTTGTAACTAAGTGTAATTGTGTCGTGTAATTATTTTGAATACCTAGTTTTTGTGTGTTATTTTTTTATTAAAACTAAAAATATTTCTCGTATTTTCTTTTTGAATAATAAACAATTAACGTCTAACATTCACAAAAAAATTTGTCACGTAATAAATGGCGATATTCATAAATGACATAAGTTACGGTGACAATAGATTAAATATTAAAAATCAAATTAAATTTTCCTATCGATGTTTTGTGAATACCAGGTTTGCTGAAAAGAGGCGCCGGGAAAGAAATAATAGTTATATACACGTACCTATGGTTAGTTTCTTAGCGCGGTATGTTTTTATAATTAATTATATAGTACATGCATTTTAATATAATAACATGTACCAATCATATATTAACATCAATCGAATAACCTTAGGTTTATGAAACTATGGGTGCACATGAGCACGCAGTTTGGTTGAGTTTGCAGCAAAAACTTCAGCTCACCTATGTATTAACAAACTAAACACCCATGCGATATCGATCCTCAACTAAGATCAAAAGCACTTGCATTGCCTTCCTTGTGGACCGGCACATCTCACTAAAAGTAACGGATATCTAGGTACCCGACATACACAATGAAACACTGAAGCAAACCCACTTAACGGTCGGTCGGTATCGCACCGACAAAATTCCCTTTGCTGCATAGCTGTAGGGCTACGAGAACGCTGTCACATACATACGCAGCCTACCAGCGTCAGTCCGCCTTCCGTAGCTACTCCACGGGGGAGGAATTTTAGCCGTTCCCTTCTTTTCTCCAGACAAAGTACACGAGAATCAAGTGCGTGTTTCTTGACAGTTCTTCAGCTCCACGTGCTGACCCCTGAAGTATACCATCCGGAGATCATAAGGGGCAGGAAAGTGAGAACTCGGAAGCAACAGCCGTCGCCTACTGCGGATCTGCTCCCTATATGACTCCCTTGATGATCATAATGACTATTTCCTGTCCACTCATTGTCGAAAAACAATATATTAATGAGTATTCATGTAAACAGTTTAATAATACTGTAGTGGGGATAGTGTTCCTCCATTCGCAAAAATCTTTGTAAAGACTCACAAGGTTTAGATCGTAAGTTATTCATGAAGGTACACAAACTTGCCCTAAACAATTCACTCGCCAGTATAGTCGCCACTTAGGACAGTCTTCCAAATTACTTATTAAGGGTTCCCCACATTGTTAGCCCTTGCTGCTGACTGTAAAAGTATAAGATGTATATAAACCAATTTCAAATTAGGTTATAAATGTATCATTTCAAGGTTCGCCGCTGCATAACGGTTCCCTATCGAGAATGGGTTTATGTATGAATAGGGATCAGCTGAACTTTCATAAAAAGATTCCATAGGAAGCTTCTCTAAGTTTGAACACACAACAAACGATCACTTTCCTTATTTATGATATATTTTTCTAAAGCCATCGGTTGATTTGATCACCGATCAAGCTTGGCTGGATAACTCTATCAAGTCTATATTAGACGCCGATTTTGCTTTTTCTGATATTTTTATCAGATTTAGGTACAAACGAGCATATATTTCACCTGATAGCAAGTGATAATAACGCCCTTTGCCTACATCTTAAGGGTTAAGGGTTAAGTATGCAATTGCGTGGACACCGTTGAGGAATTAAATGAACTCGTAAGTAAGAATTGGTCTATTGGATACTATCACTCAATATACGATACGCAGCAACTGTATGGGCTTGAATTCTGTGTAGACTAGGTGCCTTTTCTAATATAACTGAACAGTTTTAGCTATAGTTCTACGTCGTATTTAATTTTCTAGTCAACACATTTTCTAGTCTTGTTAAAGTATTAAGTAAGTATACTCAATAAGTTCTTATCGCTTCTTAGATCAGCTTCAGTGGTAGAGACATGTAATATTTAAGCATTTAAGCATAAGCTATATTCTAGCTGCATCATAAAAGGAACGGCATGACCGTGGAACGACGGCAACCTCATGGGATACCAGCATAATACCGTGTATGGTATGGTGAATGAGGGATCCGTAGACCCAATTACAATTAGGCATTTAAGCGTTACACCTCAGTTCTCATGAACCACGACGCGAGTACATTCTCAAATACATTAGTTAACGATGCATGTTGATGTCATAGAACGTCGTCATGCATCTATTATTTTCACCATATGAATATCTATTTTGGAAATAAAATTTGCATATTGTCAAATAGAAACTAATTTAAAAAAATAATTGATATGGTGAACCAAAATCCCCTGGCATATCGTAACACTTAAATATTTTTAATTACTTACCATCACGTGTACTCCTACCATTGTAAATAAAAACACCATCAACTCTATGAGGAAGAGAGAGATTGAATGGGTTATAAGAACTGTTTACTTTTATGTCTTAATAGAATAAACTTTTGCTTGTTAATAATATGTGGTAGCTTACTTAATAGATTTAACAGACTCGCTGAATTTTCTAACACTATGCTTGCGCTACGAGGAGGCAGGTTGCATTTAATGTTAATAACTCCTGAAGCTCGCTGGGGGCTAATTAGTGTGTTTGTTGCTTCAACATATAATTAGTGTGTTTGTTACTTTAACATATAATTAGTGTGTTTGTTACTTTAACATATGTATATGACTAATAATTACAATAAATCCATGTCACTTATTGATTGGCTTCTTTAATTTAATGGTAACAATCGGAGTGTGTACTCCGTTGAAGAAAAACATTGTGATTAGACTTGCGTGCCTTTTGGATCTTCGTACTTTATTATAAGTAGCCACGATGTGGGTGTATCATAAATTTTTGGAACTCCTGAGATTGTAAATTTTGTATTGTGATTTTTAATAAGGATAAAACCAACCGGATAAGGAATTGTGGATTGTGTTATTTGATTACGGTGTGAAGAATGAATAGGTGACATGCGGTTAGGGCTTGAAAAAAGTTGTAAAGTTCTTCTCTTGGGTATTGATAAATTAAAATATGCTTAAATACTGGTGTATTTGTTGTTGTAGCAAACAATTAGACATTGTTATAAAACATAATAGCTTATTGTGTGGCTTTTTTAATTTTATGGGAGAAATCTGAATATGAACTCATTGTGATGAGACTTGTCTAAGCACTGATACAAATAATAAATAAAGGCTGCACAAACTGTAAATAGTTTACGTGATTTTTTTAAGCCTATATTTTTATCATATGCCCACTCTTTCGGGAGACGGGTGCATTTCCCACGCCAAACGGCGGTCGAATATAGATTCATTCGAAAGTACCGTATTGAAAAGAGCAGTGCGGACCCAAACATAGTCTTGTACTGTTATACATCAGCTGAAAAACTGCCAACAAAGGTGAGCCTCAGAGGACTGTCTCCAGACATACTACCCGGGAGACGTTGCCGGACATGGGCCACCGAAGCGGGGCAAGCTGGGATGCTTATTTCACGTGAAGTTGGAACGCTTGCCACCTCACGAATTGCAACGCAGCTACAACATCGAGGAGATTTTATATATGCCAGGCATTACAGGATTCGGCCGCTCCCCCTTTAACTGTTTGCAACCATTTAGATGAATCCGCTGCGCAGGAGAACACCCCAGGTCTCAGTGCCCCTTCAAAGGACCGTCACCTAAGTGCGCCAAGTGAATAAAGGCACACGCCGCAAATAACAGATGCGTGGTCATCAAGCGCGTCGTTAGAAAGCGAGGACAATCGCCGCATCCACCACCTCCAATGCAGCAATCGCAAAGAGCGCTAAGACCGCCACCGACGTCACTTGGACGCGGATATGAGAAGGGCAAAGCTACGCTTACCGTGCGGCAAGCTACGGTCCTATTACGTTGCTGTCACACGTAGCGAAACTCTTCGAAACACTGCTGCTACGGAGGATCACCCCGTGCATTAATATACGCGATAAACAGTTCGGCGATGGCCACTCTGTAACTTCGCAGTTGGTCCGTGTGCTGCATAACCTAACAGCCGAATACAACCGTGTTTGTGCGTCTGGGCGTCCTTTTCGATATCGAGAAGGCCTTCGACAGGGTGTGGCATACGGGCCTGCTGTATAAGTTGATAGAATACACCACCATCTCGCCACAGTTCGTGCGTTTGATAGCTTCGTATCTGGAAGTTCGCTGCTTGTACCGCTCCGTCAATAAAGACGATTCGGCGCTACGGCCAATAACAGCTGGCGTTTACCAGTGATGCTACCTGGCGGCACAATTTTACACGGTCTGCGACGACGACGACACTGAGGAACCGGAAAATGACGTGACGGGAAACGCCCAACTGATCCTGGCTCTTAGAAGAATCGTACGACCCGATCGCTACGTCAGGAACGCGTCTATCTTATACTCGAGTTAATCTCGGAGTTCATTACCCGTATAGCGGGTCGTATCTACGACTGCGCTAGTAACGGTCCACAGCCCCATCTCCAAAACATCTCCCCAACGGGCGACCACTCCCTTGAGAGTTGCTGTTATCGTTACCGACTAGAGGAATAATAGGTCGACAACCGACATTAGTTCGTGAGGATAAATGTTTTCATTTTTCATTTCGCATTTCGTCCTGAGCCACTAGTTGTGGCACCAATTACCGGAGTGCCGCGATCCGTTGAGCTGATATCCGGGTAGTGGGTAATAATCCCGAGGCCGGAATTTTCGATTTTACTTTAGGTCAGTAGACGTTTGCACAGGCAGACCAAAGGAGTCGCAAATGCTATGCCAGTCCGTAAGATGGCTCTTTTCTTGATGGTTCCTTAGTCGTATCGGCTCAGAAACACCGCTGGCGACAACTGGTTCCACAGAGTAGTTGTGCGTGGCAAGATTTCGCGTAAAGCGCACAGTTGTGGATTGCCAACCATCGAGATAATGAGAATGAGATTTTGAATTCTGTCGTGATGTACGATGTTGAAACTTAGTGGCTGGAATTAATCCGAAAAACTCCTCAGAGTATTCCCCTTGCATAATTCGGTAAAAAGGTGCAACATCTCCTCGCAATGCTACAAGCAAGCCGCTCGGAAAGTACCTGGTCGTCAACGTTGATTTTAGTGAAATGAAAGAAACTGGTACTGGCCCCGAAAATCATATGCATTCCATGATAGGCCGAACTTCCACTTTTTAAAAGTAGTGGGCCGACATGAAATAATGTCTCGCTCTATTAAGCACGCCTAGTTTTTCTGGCCTTACCCTACAAGTGACCGCGGAACTGAACATCGCTTGATATATCAACACCAAGGATTCCGATACTAGCTGTGGTAGCAACGAAGGGTTTTTTAAAATAAGGAGATGCGATATAAGGATTATTTTTAGCGTCAAACGCGCTTTTAACTTGTGTTTTCGTGGGGTTAAATTGGACTAGATTTTGTCGGCCCCATCCTGAGACTTTGGTTAATAAAATCTCAACACAAGGTTATTTCGGCACTCATAGACGTTTTCTCGAAATATTGGCGCGAAAATAGAAGATATAGTGCCACAATACAAAATTATTCTAGCTGCTACATCAAGAAGTCGGGTTGTACGGACCAAGCACTCACAAGATACCAGAGTAAAAAGACAGCATCTCGCTGCTGTCTTTCGTATGGCTAGAGTAGCCAACCTGACACATCAATTACGGATAGTCTCAAAGGTGACTACGCATATTCATCTTAAATATTTGTTTAAGATGAACAAGTCATAGGCCGCAGTCATGACTTACCGTCAGTGTGTCACTCACAAAAAAAGAACGAGATAGCGAGGCATCCGGCATCTGAATCTCCGGATCCCTGAACTCACAAACCGAAACACAGCCGCATTATCAAGGGCTTAGGTGCTCCGGGTGCCTCGAATTTATTCTAAGTGAGATACATGGTATAATAATGAGAAAAAAAATTGTCGACTCTATGCTAATAAGTAAACAGGTTTTCTTTCTTTCTTATTATCAGTTGTTTATGCAAATACCCAAAATACATTTCAGGTTTTCAAGTCTTTTATTTAATTATAATCAAATTATAATAATACTTTCTTTTTAAAAAAAAAGACCACTTGTCACCGGTTTTTTATAGAGGTATTACAATGTTTACGGTCACCTGTGTCTTCACTTTACGAGCACAGACTAAGAATCGAACAGAGGCCTCATTCAAACAAAGTAATTTCCCGAGGGATGTTGCTCGCTCGACGACATGGCACGGGTTAAAAATTCAAGGTTACGCTCACAGTAGCGCAAGATTTCTTCTTCACTGCTATGCAAGTATGTCCTTTATCTTTCATTGCTTTCCAAAATATAAATAAAAGATAATTTTATTTAAATATTTATTATATTTAAAATAATGTTATAATAAAAAATAAATACAATAATTTTTATTCTGACAAAACTACTAAATTTGTTTTTGCATAAATGTCACTCATTTGGAAATAGGAAATTATTAAATTATTATAATAGTTGTTTATGATTGCCATTAATGTTAAAAGAATATAAAACCTGTCAAATTTGTCAATTACATTGTATTTCCTTCAAATTTGCAGATTTTTGATTTGCAAAATTCAAAAGTGCTCTCACTACTGAGCCAAACATTTGTATTTGTTAGAAATATCGAATATAAATATAATATATACTAAGTTTAAGATAAGAATTGAGGGTGACAAACGGGCACACCTGATGCTGAGTGAACTCTGCGGTCCTTCATATTCACATCGATTCTCTAAGATTCAAGAGGCACATGGGGCTGAGTCCCAAACGGTGATAACCTTTGGGACTGAGATGGAATGGCTCGTTAATTGTAATTTTGGCTGAGCTATGCTGCAGTTTATTTCAAACTGCAGAATAAGTGGGTCAGTTCGGTCGGGGTAGGAGCACGCCCTCACAGAATACCAGCGTCAATATCAGTATAACGCTGCTGTAGTGTAGGGATGTAAGTGTAGGGATTCAGAGACCTTTATCCTGGTGAGAAGGTATTCCATCTCAGTCCTCAAGGGTGACAATGCATCTGCATTATGATTCCTCGTCAAGGATGAATGTAGATGTCTAGGACCGCAGGAATCCCTTGAATCAGGTGAACTGCGTGCTCGTTTGTAACAAGACCTAATAATTTAACAGCGATAATTTATGAAAATTAAGGAGATGGCCGAATTACAAAATTCCTTATATTATATTAAAATTCGTTTTACTTTTGTTTTTATGTCATTAAACATCAAAATCAATCATACATATGTGAACCAATATTAAAATACTATTAATGAAACTTTAATCAAAAGCTCTTAAAGTATCCCAAGAAATAGTTTTAGAAAATCTAAAACTATTTCTTGGGATATTGAAGAAACCTAATATCTCATAAATTTAACAATTACCTAAATTTTAAATACTTGCCCATTAGTTGAAGCTTATTTTTTTACTTAAAAATACTATTCATTTCTTAAAATTTTTTGGATCTTGTCTTGAGTATTTCGAAGAGTTTTTTGTACATCAATATTCTTCCTTCGGCTCAAGACTCCCAATTGATGGTTTTATTTTTACTAACTTAGAAGATAAAAAGTTTCGATGAAGTATTTTCACTTCGTGCTAGATAAATCTTTAATAATTAGAATGCTGAAATCATTCGGGATGGAAAGTTTCGTTAATGTCTTTAATTTGAAGCCGCACGTGCCTCGATTTCGGATGTCAGATTTGTTGGTGTAAATGCGTTGTGCTCATTTATTCTAATGAAAATTGTTTCAGTTTGTATTAATGAGTTATATTTTCACTAATTAATAAATAAATAATAATACGTGTAGTTCTTGTAATATAATAAATTGAAAGTGCTTGGAAACCAGATTGATCGAAGATTAGTTCCATAGCCAAAATAATAAATAATGAAGTGAGTCAATCAAGTTGTGAATAAAATTGTAATAGGATGGACGCAGCTTATAAAGACAAGAATGTATTGCAAAAGATAAGAAAATAGCTTATCGACTAAATATTAATATTCAATTATTCTTCAAACTCATACTATATCAATGCAATTATTCTTAAGCATACCTACTTAAGAATAATTGTAAGATTCGTCATACAATAAACGATGCTATTCAATTTAAAATTTAAATTCAATTAAAATAATACTGAAATTCATTTTGGTAAAACTGAGATGAATTTCCGAATTATATGTAATTAGAATGAAGGGTACATCATTTACAAAACATCCACATGAAAGAAACAATCCTAATTTAAAATAAAAAAATCTTATACAAGTCTATCAGCAAACGGTTACTCTGCTCAACATTACATTCGTTGTACCAATTGTAACCCTAGAGCTGATTCATTTACCTATAATTTAAACTTTATCTGTAAAACATAAAGTAATGGAAAGTGAATTGTGTCTTCCATTATTTGCCATCCGTAGGAAATACCTTGCTTCTAAACTTTGACTGAGATCCAGATCAATCCAAGATAATATTACACTAAATATTCTCGAAGAGGTACGCGTTTTCTCCAAACTGAGCGATTTTCAGCAAGTCCCTCCAAAACGTAGCATTGATCCCCCGACGCTTCTTTTGGTGTCTGCTATTGCACCAAGCAATACACGGCGTGGTAGTCTCGGAGGGTACATGCGATGCACATGCCCTAGCCACCGCAACCGCCTGTGTTTAGCGGTGAGACTAGGCAGCTGTACCAACTCAAGCACCCTCATTCGTTACTCTGTCCTCCCATTTTATGTGTAAGATGTTTCGTAGACAGCGCATATTAAAAGGTTTTAAATCGACGTTCTAGCTTTGCATATGTCGCCCAGGTTTCTGCTCCATACAAGAGTATGCTAAAACGCACGGCTGAATATGATCATTTTTGGTTTTACTTGTCAAGTGTTTATTTTGCCACACTCTCTCTGTATTTAGCTTCCCAAACATAATCGCCGCTCTGTCGACACTAATACTTAGGTAACAAGCTGTCTACGGTCACTCAAGTAACTTTTAAATAATTTTAATTCAGTACCTCTGACCCCAATATCCTCCAATTTGCTGATCAGTATGGTTATAGAGACCGTGTCAAAGGCTTTGGCAATGTCAAGAAAAATGCCTAAAACTTTATGAGCCTTATCCAAATTCGAAACAATGTAATCTGTAAGATCGTGGATGGCATCTACAGTAGACCTATTAACCGTAAATCCATATTGTGTCTTCTACACAAAGTAGTTGATTAGTTTCTAAGAAGTTAATAAGTCTACTGTTTATGACCGTTTCTAGTATTTTAGCAAAGTATGACAAGACAGAAATAGGCCTATAGTTATTGAGACTGTGTCGATCGCCACATTTATATACAGGGTGTACAAAGAACATTTTAAAAATATCAGAGAAGACACCTGTTAAGAGAGTTATATTGCGCACGTAGGTGAGAGGAGGTTCTATATTTTAATGAGGAGATGTTATCCCAACCTGACACTGAATCATTGCGGAGACTTAGGATTAACTTCTCAACCTCTGTCTCATCCGTTGGAAGCAAAACAAATGTCTTTGGGCTTATGTTACGAGGAATGTTTATTTTGTCCGGTGGTAAACAATTCTCTGCGAGTTTTTTGCCTATATTTATAAAATGATTGTTAATGATATTTAGCGAATGATCAGGACTGGAAGACATTGAGAGGAGACAGCTAGACATGTCATTCTTATTTATCCTATTTGTCATGTTGTTTATAACTCCCCAATTTTTTTAATTGTTTTTGCCAGCTTGTAAAAGTTCCTGTTTCTCATATGCCCTTTTTATTTATTTGAGCAATGTGTTACAAAAGTTTCTATATCTACGATAGGTTATATATAAGTATTTTCAACGTTTGGTGTTTTTCAAAACTTTTTATGCATACTATCTCTGTGTCTGATACAACGTAGAAGGCCAGGTGTAATCCAGGGCTTTATTATTCTTTTACGATTAGGGATCTTGTAACATTCCTAATGGTTTGAGTTAGGAATTGAGCCGCTTTATCCGTGTCTTGTATTTGATATATACCTCCAAAGTTTAATTGTTTTATATCTTTATCTGATGTTTTGAATCGTGTTACAACTTTAGTTGCAACACTGTGACTTACAGTTAAAGGTAAGATTAATAACACTGTATCGTAGTCAGTTATAGCTGAGTGGGCGACTAGAGTTACTACCGAAAAGTTGGTTTTTTATATAATATGATCTAGGCAGCTATTTGGACGAGTGGCGAGTGTATGTGCAGGCAATAGCCCGAAAGAAGCAAACAAGTTCAGGTAAAGGTTTTTATTGGAGCTGATGCAGTCCTCACTTATATTTATATTTATGTCACCAGTTATAATAATAGTATTATAATGCTTTAATGTAATCAGTATTGGATCATTCAAGGAATCAAGAAACTTGGTAATGTTTATATGGCAAGGAGGGCGATCTAAGGCTAACAAAACAGTATTAGAGTATGTTTTTATCATCAGACAGTTTGCATCGCTAAAACTTGGTTCTATTACAAAACAGGAAGTGATTCCTTTATATAAGTGACTACACCTTCATTCTGCGTGAGGTTAAAGTTGGTTTTATAGCTATTATCCCCTGTTAATCTCTGAATGTTACAGTTTGTTTGCAACCAACATTCTGTTAGAACTATTATATCCCACTCAACTTTAGTTCTACTAAGTATAGTGTGAAGTCCATCCATGTTTGTTGTTATACTTCTAATGTTTTGATTAAGAATTTATAAGCAATTGGAAGGTTGTATTTTAGGAGGTATACACTTTTTCAAGTCACATGTAAAAGACTCAGACACAATCAGATCAATGGATCTACGATGGACCCTCCCGCTGTCGAAAGTGACCCCTGGCGCCTGCACCTTCGTCTATTTGTGCGGACTTATAACCGGTAACTGCCACTCCCCGTGTTGTTTTACGCGCAGCAAGCTGACGTCACCAAAGTTACCTCTCCGCAGGCCTAGGACAGAGTTAAGGAAACACAGGGTCGCCCGAGACCTGCACTACCCTCTCAGCTCCACTGGCTTGATCTGCAGGAACGACAAGTCGATACGTGCGGAGCCAGGTCGGCTGCAGGAAACTGCCGCTTTTCAGATTGGATCCTACTCGCGCCTAACGGGATTACCAGCTCCGGGTTTGATTTCGGAGTTTTCCTTCTCCAAGATGTGTTGCAGGCAACGCCCATCCCACCGAGGTGGTTTTTAGCGGATTCGGGTTGCGAGTTCGGATCAGTTTCCTTCGCAACATGATCTAGCAGGGTGCACCTGTGTCTCCGAACATGTCACACACAATAAATGACAGAAAGTTTTGTTCCAATATGTTGGATGCGATCAAGGCGAGCTTTCTTTAATTCTTTTTAAAGGACTTGGCGGCTCGGTTAAAGGCTTTCTTCTTCGTTTTGACTTCCGGAGATTTACGGTTTCGAGCATCAACCCGGGATAAATATGCCGAATGCCTTAAGCATTATTCAGCTTGGACGCACTCAGCGTTAAACCACGGGTCAGCTTTGCCACCAATGGGTACGTCAGCATGAGGAATAAAATATTCCATGGCATGACTCACCACATCGGTTATAGCTTCAGTACATCTCGACGGGTAATTGGAAGAAAAGCAAACCTGGCGCCATGGATAAGATGCAAAGAAGTGCCGCATCTCGTCCCAATCTGCTAACTTGTAACGCCACATTCACCGGATACCATAAACATCGATATCCGCGGGAGAATGGGACGATTCAGATTTCACCAGACAGTGATTAGAAGTTCCCAATGGTGAGGGGACTTCGACAACGTATATATCTGGATCAAAGGATAACAGAAGGTCCAGGCAATTGGCTGTGTGGCCATCCACATCCCGCACCCTAGTGGCTTGCATTACCAGCTGAGAGAGGTTATGCGTTAGGGACAAGTTCCACGCCTCTCTCCCAGCATGATCGGTCTTCTGGTATTGGAATAACCAACCCTGATGGCAGGCATTGAAGTCCCCCAGAAGGACTAGCTGGGCAGACGTATACCGAAGCTAGGCCGCATCAGCGGCCTCACTTAGATGTTCAAACAACCTAGTAGTCTCTGGGTCACCGGAGTGCGAACGATAGACACAAGAGTAAAGGATCTTATCGGTACCTGTGTCTACCGTTACCTATAATGTAGACTACGGATGTACACACAGACTCCGGTTAGTGGGCGGCAGGTATGGTCCAATGAGTATCCAGGATAGTTGAGGTAAGCCGTATCAAGAGGATAACGAATCTGCGTCTCCGTCAGGAAAAGTAAATGCGGCTTTTCAGTTTTGAGGTGGTGGTGGACTGCATTGAGATTACAGTGCAAACCTCGGATGTTGGTGAGGTGCACTTTGAGTGAAAGGAAGTGCAACCGCTGTTGAACCTTACTTTTATTGTTGGAAAGTTTCATGTGAGAGAGTGAATAGAATAGAGGATGGTAGTTGACCGAGGCATCGCAATGTGAACCCAACGACGGGATTGTAGAATCTGTTCAAGTAGGGGCTTGATCTGGAGACTGCGGGGACGTCCAAACCCCCTTCAGGGATTGCCATCGCCAACCGGCACGATGGAGCCACCCTGGGTTTTTTCGCAGCTGACGGGGCAGCCTTTCGCGAGTGACTTTCTCGCTACTTGGGCCCCCAGCTATGTACGGTCGGCCAGCGGAGAACCGTGCTTCGGATCCCGCTACCCTCCATGACCAGTATGTCTCCATCAAACACGTCGTACTCGGTTATTAATCGCTACGCTACTGTTCAGACACATCCTCCATAGGCTTCATCAGGCATCATATTGTTTAGATACCATCTCATGTAGGTATCATGGGTATCGAGAAGGCCGATCGAACAGCGAAACAAGGAACGAGTGACGGGATCATATATACGTGTTTACCACTACACAATGAAATGTTGGGTGAGACCAAAGTTAAATGTAAGCATTTATGACACGAGTACTTTAATGAGCGCTCACTTTATAAAGGGATATGGTACAAAACCATCCAACCCCTTGTTACCCCTGGTTCTATTATCCAGATATGAATAGAGGAAACGTAGTAAAACTATTAAGACTTCGTTCCGGGCACATTCTGTCAAACAAGTTCAAATTTCTAATAGGTATAAAAACTACACCTAGAGTTTTGTGTACAGCAACGATGTTGGTATTTGTAATGTAATAATAATTGAAAGTAAACAAAAGAATGACTTCTTTAAATGTTCGATACTAACAATAGAATATGCAGATGTGCATTTCTTCTATTTCTCCTATGGCATTTTATTACAATTGATGGATAATTATGTTGTTTATGGGCGGTCTTACACTTTTGACCGGCAGGGTAAGTGATGATTCAAGATACATGGTTCCTCTGAGGAGTCAGTGAACCTTGAGGAATACATTTAGTTTGCAAGGATACTATTATCATTATTAACATTCCCGCTCGCTGCAGGTGCCGGTGCTACGAGATCTTTCACAATAATAGTCGGATTGCCAATTCTAACTTAGGATCTTAAAGTTCAGTAGACCGTACCCTAAATCATTAGGCCATTGATATTTGTTGTATTTTAATTTTGTTTCTCACGTAAGTGGATGAACGTGCATTCTTATTAGAAATATATAACTTTAACTTTCATGTGAACCAAATCTAGGGCGAAATTCAAGCCATATTACGATTAGCGTATAAAAATCTGGTCAAAACATGAATTAAAATTTTTAACAGTTTGACTACAGTTCAATAAAAGGTATATAAATGGAACAAACGCCGTTTGTTTGGTCTATCTGGGTTGGAAGTACACAAATATAATATTTCAATGATATGAAAGCTTAGTCATATCTACGAAACGATTCAGATGAGGTAAGACGACAATCTGACAGAATATGGACGTTAGGCTGGGGTTTTTTTTACGGTGAGTTTAAACGATTGGGGCCTGAAATCTACTGTCTTCAGCCCCCACTTGTTTTAAACTCACAGAAGGCAACCGTCCTCCTTAGATCTCACAAGCGTCTCTTTATGGACGAAATTTGAAAGTGTAAAAATAACGTAAATGTAATTGGACCCCAGAAACAATAATCCTCGAATATTCAAAATCATCATCAATCATCTCAGAGGACTAAGATGGAATACCTCGCTACCAGGGTCACTGGATCCAACCAAACCCATTCGACACAGCAACGTTATGCTACCATTTTACGCTGGTATTCTGTGAGGGTGTGATCCTTCCGCAGTTATTTCTCACCAGGACCATTTCCAGTCGGAATCCATTAATGCAATAGTTAAGATTTTTTACACATAGCTTTAGCGAAAAAGATATCATCATTGTAATTATCATCACAGCCTGTCAATAGACTGCGCCTTTCAATACGTGAGTGACTTTAGACCGAGGGTCCTTTCTTGGGCAACGGGTATAATTACTTTTAAAAAAGAAAAAGACATAAAACTAAATAAAAATATTATTTTTAATGCGAAATATGGTTCTGAAATAGATCTCACTCGATGACTTAAAAGAGAGGTCGATATCCTTTCCACCGCATGCATCTTGAACTACGAATAACATTATAGTGCCAATACCCACTCAAACAAGGATAATAACTAGTCATCTCGTTCGTTACGCCATGTAACAATAAGACTGGAAACAGTTTCAGTGGCACGGGACAATAATAATTTAAAACCAATTATAGAAGCTCGTATTAAATAGACTTGTTATGGGGAAGAGGGAAACTTGAAGAAATTTAATCGCTTCGTTTGAAATTACGGCACCCTCTTACGAGTACACAACTTAGACATGCGTTAACAAGAGTGACAATTTTCAGGCAAGCTCTTACCTGAATTAAATTTAACCAGTCGTTAGACCCTTATCACACGATTTTATAGCACAATTGACAATGTCTTACGCATTTATTTTTGTAATAAATATACACCACCGAGGTAACTTCCTTTATTCCTTTGTTCTATAATTTAAAAGAATGGAATAAATTAATGTTACTAAAACATTTTTGCTGCTAAAGGCACGGCAACTGAACATACCGAAGTTATACCGAGATATCGCATTCATTATATTCCAGTTATCAGACGCTCTTATAAGGTAACGAGTCGCTCGGCCATCCGACCCATAAATGACGTAGCCGAAACCTAGTTGCAGAGTCCTCATCCTACTATTAAACTAAAAAATCGATAATATTGGAATTTGAAACCAAAATAAGAAATATATTAGATATCTCCTTGAATTTCCTGCTCATAAAACTAGTTCCTATACGAACTCCTTCAATGAGCAGGGAATTCGTTTGTCGAATGCTCTTCCTGACAAAATTCGTGCCACGAGAACTGTTGTGCTATTTAAATAACTAGTGAAAGAACACTACTTATCTTTACACAATTGAATATATAACGAAATATTATGTTAGTATATGTTAGCTTTATTCTATGGTACATATATATTTATTAATTATGTATTAATAATGCATGTTAGTAAATAAATATAGTTCTGAATTTATTTATATTTCATTATTATAAATATAATATAAATATATATATTTTTTTTTGTGACTACACAATGTTTTTTTTTCCGATAATATATCCAACACTTGGCCTGCTGGAAGAGATTTTATTTGTAAAATAAGCTACGCCTTTATACATACCTTTCCTAATTTACTTCCCTTATATAAATGTTTTGTGTACATAAAAGTTAAATAAATTTTCACCATTATGAAAACTTTTGGTCATATCTGCAAAAGTACCTAGCACCAATTCAAATAAACAGGTTTTTTTACCATTTTGAAAAATTGCGAAGTAAAATCCGATTTATGAAGGCAATAAGAAGTTCACAATAATTGTTTATTGTTTTTTGTATTCGAGGAAATATATTTTTTATAATCTTATAGTTTTTGATTGAGTATATTCAAGTTGTCAGATATCTTGCTATCGTTATTTAAAAAAAAGTGCTATAGTTCATTAAATTAATCTTTAAAAGAAGATGGTAGACCAGACAACCTTTGAATATTATTTTAATAATAAAATCTCCATCCATTTCACCATCATCATTTAAGAATACGCTTCTAACATTTAAAACTATCCTTGGTCAATACAAAATTTCCAATGAATATTTAGAAGTAGAAAAAAGCGTTTCAAAGTTTCGTCATCATCGTCCAGGCTACGGAAATAAAATGTTTATAACAACAACTTCCTAAGTTCCATGAAAGTTTAATATTTTCTGAATAAATTACTTAGATCATCGCTCAATTTAAGGATAGATATTACAAAATTTATGTCAAAGTAAAGTTTTCTTCTCTAACATCACAGAGAAAGATTAACAGAACCGCCGTTTGTGAATTTTGAACGTAACAATCTGCAAAACGAAAATACTTTGTTACCTGCCGTTTAGATTCTATGATGGTGAACCTTGGCCGTATAATCTCGGTGGTAATATCTTGTCATACTTTGAAATTTCAACTACTAAGAGTTATAATCGTAGGAACAATATTTAACTGCTTCCATTATTGTTGACGACCTAAAATTTTGACATAAGTCATATTTGACATGAGCATGATTTTCAAATGAAGTGTACATTCAAACAAGATAATAAATACAGAGATAATACCTTTAAAGCTGTATACAGTGGTACTTATTGTACAGGAAATTGCTTTTTCTTTTAACCCTAAGTTCAACTTCGTTATAGAAAATTGTATTAGTTAATTTTAATATATTTGAAGTTGCTTTGAATGTAACTTAATAAACTGACCAAATTATTTTTTATTACCAACTTTTTTCTTTCTTTTCTATCTCTAAAACTAGCTATAGCACAATAATATGATACAATCTAGGAAGCATCATTCACAATCTATCAAGACAGATAGTGGAGTCTAGGGGCTGCAACAATCACTTACTGTAGTGTCATTACGGTAGAGTATCTCTAATATAAATTAAAAAATTATTTAACTCAAAGAAATTATAATTATTTCTGTAATTGACTTTATTATATTAAAAACAGTTGAAGGAAGGTCTTCCTTGAATAATTCAATTTTAGTTAAGGTATAAATTAAAGTATTTTATACGGAATAAAAACATAAAGATCAAAAAAATATAACCATCGTTGAAAAGAATAGTAGAAGAAATGTAACACATTTGCATAAAATTACAATTGACTTTGTTATCAAGGAAGGTTCCTGCGTTAACGACTCAAAAGACCTTGATCAACTTTTATGTTGCAGGGAAATTCTTGCAGTGGACAAACTACCCGGGGCCTGTTCAAATATCTCCAATACTAATCTCAGCAGCTTTATATAGCTTAGTGAATTTAGAGGTATGTGAAAGGTGTTCAATGTAAATCCATTCATTTTAATTTTTGCCTAAAGAATTTGTCACTGTCCGAAATCTGACTTCACTAATTCTAGAAAGATAGTCGTGTCTACTATTAACATAACAAATCGACGTATTTAATACATATTGCAAACTACTCGGAAGCTCAAGGTGTGTGAAATATAAGAGCAATCTAAAGTTTCTAGAAAGTTCCTTAATAAATTGCAAGCTTTCAGTTTAAATTGATTTTGTGTTAGGTTCTCAGGTGCAATTTAAACAGTTTACTTGGAACTCTCTTAAATGTTATATCCTAATTAATAAGGACTGAGATGGAATGTCTTGTTATCTGTAATTTAGTCTCTGGGTCGCTACAAGTACCATACGAAACACAGCAAGCAGCATAAAGCTGTTGTGTGTCGTATACAAATAGCATTTTAAAACTAGTATCAAGGCCGCGTAGCTTTGTGAATAAAGCGAATATAGCAAAGAATATCTGGTTGCTTCCCACAAGGACAAGTGCAGTCATGGCCCTAACCCTAACTACTCATATACGATATCGAAGCAAATTTTTATACATTGGAGGAAGGTTATGATGGCACTGTCAGTTATAAAGAAACTTTTATTTGGGAAACCAAATTAAGCGTTTTAAGATAAGAAAAAAGAAAAGCACAATTAGCCCTATCAGTCTGTTCGTCGTGTTCACGTTAAAGCTGCTTTGTTCTATTAATTAATTACTTAGGCACAAGAGTAGTTCAAATAGTAGAATAGTTGAAGTAGTTTTAAGTTTTTTTTTTGTATAATAGAGAGTAAACAAATAAGAACACAGTAGTCTAAATTGGTTGACAAATAAATAAGATATGTCAACATTAAATTGCAAGTATTGTTCTATGAGACCGCAGGCATGATCCGGAGACCTTTATTACAGGTGACGAGGCATTCCATCTCAGTCCTCAAGTCATATCAAGCTTTATATATATATATATATATATATATATTTATAAATATGTTTATATATATATTAGCGTTATATATATGATTCACGACAATAGTCGAATGGCGTATTCGAACCTACGACCTTAAGTTTCGCAGACCGTAACTTACTTTACCCTTCAAAGAAAAATTATGTTTTACTTGTGCACATAAATAATAAATAAATAAATAAATCTCAAAATGTTATTGAGGATGGATGCATGTAGATGTCAGGGTTGCCGGATGCCGCAAGGGACTGTGCGATCGATGGAAGGTTCAGATGTAATGTTAGAGATATTTTTTTACCACCCAGAGACAAAATAAAACAATTTGTGATTTACAAATATTGTGTCTCGGATCGGAATCGTAGGCGGGACCCGCGATGCGGTGGTTACGTACTCCAATCAATAGGTCCTGAGACCGTTAATTTGAATTTATATTCTAAGTCAAGTACTAGCAAAGAGTAAACGACGTCCCTCGGGAAATTATGTCGCTTGAATGACGCTAATGTTCGATATGCTATTCCAAGTCGAAAAACACAAAGAGATCACTTTTTGTTGCGTTTGTAGAGATTTTTTAATATTAGGGGCAATAAGTTGCGACAAGCGACATCTATGTATGTCTTCGCATCAAAGATTTAAAACGTACATGGGTAACCACTCGGGACTGAGATGGAATACCTCTCTCTCTTACACATTAATTAATAATTCAATAAATCGTTATCAATTGTAGTGAATATATATATATATATATATATATATATATATATATATATATATATATATTTATATATATATATATAACGACACTGTTTCCATTATTTTAGATATATATTGTTTTCAGACGTAAAAATCAGTTATTATTAATTATATTACATTATATTAAAAAAATTAAAATAATAAAATGACACTGAAAGGAGATTATCCCCTATAATCGAATTAAACTTAGCTTACATGATATTGGCAACTATCAATACCTAGAAATGGGCTGACACAATCCCGCGGCTATCTTTATGTGGCTGATCGCTTCCCCTCTAACGACCAGGTACGTGGGGTTGCAATGCAGTCACCCCATATTACGTAATAGATATCAGTCAATCTAGAAATGAATTATGATAACGTGCTGTATGTACGTCTCGTGTCCCTGCACCCCTGCACATGCATGAATCGGAATAGGAGTGGGAACGAAAAGCGAGTGCCTCTGGGTTTTCGCTAATACGGCACTATAAAATATTCAGGGAAGTTGATCTTGCAACAACCAGAAGGTTGCCGTTACCATCATTATATGTATATATGAAAAAACAAACTTTATTTATAAATATAAGAATAAACCACTGGTGGGAATCGGTCTCTTCATTGATAAATATGTCATACATATTCCAGCGGTCGGTCGTCTACGCAGTTATTTAATCGACATCGGCAAAGCCTTTAGTGGATTGCGCTTAAATGCATATCGATTTTCTTTAATGAATGCCGTTTGGAGCATGCGGACGCTGTCCATTCATATTTAATAGAACGTTAATCAAAGTGATGATTTGGTAGTAGGGACGAAATACCTGGAGCTATGTATTTCATTTATATTCCAAATCGAACATTAATATTTCCATTAAAGCTGATAGTGTGAATACATGGTAATGAAACTGTTTTATTACTTGGAGTATTTTAGAAGCTAAAGCTTAGCAAAAGGTACTTTGGGGTGAGGGAACCTTTTTTTCCTTCCTTTTTACGTCTTCGATTTTGTGGGACTAGCGTGGCCGTAAACGACTTTTCACCCTTGCCGCCTATAACAGGACCACAGGAACCTGGACGGGCCATATGGTTCTGTTTTCTTTACCGTTGTGGACCAAGCAACGGCTTCTAAGCCCCCCTAAGATTTAGAAATCTAACTCACAAAAATTAAACGAGCAGGAAGATGCCTCGCAACCTATATAGGCGATAGGGATCGATGATGAATGTTCTCCTCCCTTTAGATAGCGATCCGAGTCGAGGTCTGGTACCTCCTCATGAGGGGCCCTTGGATCATATTGTCTCCCTCTGTTGTCGTCGAAGTTCTTCGTCCACAGGGGTCGGAGTGCAGCGGTGGTGCAGCAGCAGTCTCCGCGCCAGCTTCGCAGCATCATTGTTGCCTCCCTACTCAGCGGGTCTCCCGCTCGCGAGTCTAATTGGATAAAGCTATAGAGGTCTCTGGCAAAAAGCAACTCACACATAAAAAAAGACGAATGTGGGTGTAACGGGCGTCGGTAATCACTTATCAGCGGGTGAAATGTCTGCGATTGTTACCCTCCATACAATAAGTTTTTTTTATTTATTTATAGCTTTGATAAATACGGCTTTACATATCATGAGTAAGAAGCTTCGGTGACCGGATGTCACTTGTCATGTCATGATCCCAAACTTAGTTAACTGTACAATGGACGAACATGAGACAACTATCATATACACGTTGCTGGACTCGTATTTGTTCTCCTCTTGCTTTTTTTCTGTTTCTCCAGCTTTTACCTAAGCGTTTTATTTTTTTATTATATACTTACAAATCAAAGTGTAGATAGTCAAAGATTATCACTTCTGTCACTGAGTTGCACGCGCTCTTTTTTTTTAACTCGTATCATGTCACCGAAAACAGGCGATGCCCCACGGGAAATTATTTCGCTTGATAATGTCACTGTTGGATTCTTCGCCTAGGCTCGTAAACTGAATTCAATGGGAACGGTAAATACTGTAAAACCAATATCAAGAAATCTGCTGATATTCTGCGTCTATTTTTATAAAAAGTGATGTACGTATAATAATTTTCACTGTCATTATTCTCTTAATAGAAATAAATCCTTGGAAATATTTTATGTTCACAATAAACCCGTAATGAATCTTAATGCATAAACAGCAAGAACTTATTTGTAGAACCGGCTAGACAACATGAGAGGGTCAGTTCTAATAGAAAAAAGTTTAGCGACGCTATAACGGGTCATAGTTTGTTATAACAACAGAAATAAAGAGGGAGAAAAAGAAGTTAGTGAGAACTCTTTCAACAAATATAAGGCGATAACCTTTTAGCTGTCCTGGGTTGCGGGATTCACTTACCAATAGATGAATTCTGGGCACAATGGCACAAGTCATTCTGATATACAGAATCTATTTCTAACAGAATATCGTTGTCGTTACAACCCTTAAGTGTACTGCAGAAGACAAGGCTTCCGGCCTTAATATTCAACCCTCCAACGAATAATAGTAACGACTAAACTAAACTAAACTAAAATATAGTTGGCTGTCTTTCTGTTTTTTATGATAATTAAAGACGAGTACACTATTTAGAATGTTCTTTCAATAAAAAAAAAAATATTCGTTTATACTTACACCTGCAGAGGCGTGTGTTCAAATTGTAGAGGGAAGCCCTTAAATAAAAAACTGTTAAGTCTTTCGAAGTGACGTCATGTTTAAATTCTCAAGGACAGGTTTGTGCACTTATGAATAATTTATAATACGGACCTTTATGAGCCTCATTTAGGACTTGCGAATGTCGTAACACCGTTATTGAAACTTATTCTACCCTTTGTCTGTGGAACACTACCCTTAATATAATCTCTACCAAACCTCTTTTACTATTTTTTTATATAATAGGTGGCAAAGAAGCAAGCTGCTTATTCATTCCATAAATTTAACTTTAAAATTAAATTGTTTCGTAAACTTGCAGGTTTCCTCACGATGTTTAAATATTGATATTGATATTACATTGAAATTAAGAAAGAAGGACTTAATGTCACCAGACATTCTCTACCAGTCAATCCTTCAGATGGAGATTGACATTGACAAAAGAATCCTAAATATTAACAATACATAGTAATAAATAAAATATATTAAACAATAAATATTATAAATTACATAATAAATACATTAATATCAAATAATATAGACATCAAATATATAATAAGAATACATAATATATATAATTAAATGTTTGGCAATCCACCACTGTGCGCTTTACGCGAAATTTCCTGCCAGCGGTGTTTCATAACCGATATGACTTAGGGTCATTCGTTAATTTTTATTTACGGGAAATAGACCAAGTTGTATAAAGAAATACAGATATTTTTTTCCCATTTCTTTCCCAGCTTCCTATTACAATTTGTATATCAATAAAGTTGACAAAGATACCAAATATTTATAACTAAGAGATTATTATTTGAAGCCGCTGTATCTCCTGTAAATCTCCTGTAAATTAATATCGAGAGCTACAGATTAATTGAAAATAGTGACAGAGAAATCTGTGTTAGTGCCAGCATATCATTTAACCATTACGAAGAATAGGAGGTGGAGTAGAAAAATCTGTTGGTACCAGGAACATAGAAACCGGAACTGCGTCCGCTACGTCCTACCTGTATACATCTTAGCGACTCATACATACGAGCTATTGTGTTTTAATAACATGTTTAATGGTATCGATTAAATCTCTATCGAGTTATAACTGTATCTCCATTTTAGATGCTAAATATGTAGAATTTATTTTACATTAATATTTTAAAAACATCACATTGTACAGGAAACAAGAGACCCAATTACTGAGAAACTTCCAATGCACCTTTGCGTTCCAAGATGAATAAAGTATCATTGTGTGTTGAAGTGCTCGTTAAATTAATCTTAATCCCTTTAATCTTAAAAAAAAATTACCATCTGATGGTAAGTGTATAAATATCTCCGGATCCCTACAGCCACCAGTCGATGCGATCATGACGTGCTGTAGCTAGAAAAAAGCTGCATCTTGGCTTTCCCATAGGTATTTAAGAAGTGGTAGGGCTACGCTGCAGTTTTTTTCTAGTTGCAGAATGAATGGGTCTGTTCGATCGGGGCAGGACATCTCCCTCACAGAATACCAGCGTAAAATAGCAGCATACGCATATACGCATACGTTGCTGTGTTTCGTCTGGTGAGTGCAGGGACCTCTATTACTGGTAACGAGGGATTTTATATCAGTCCTCAAGGGTAAAAAGGCATTTGCATTATGATTTCTTGTCAAGCATGAATGTAGATGTCATGGGCCGCAGGAATCACTTGCCGTCAGGTGAACTGTGTGCAAGTTTTTACTCTCAATGTAATAAAAAAAAAACGATAACTTTTTTTCATACAATTAAGGGTAACATAGGCGTTCAGCTGATCATAAGCAACGCCACAGCTGGATACGTAACAAATCAATGTTTTCATACATAACTAATGGTTGAATCTTTTTGTTATATCATAATTTGGAGTAAAACCGAAGCTATAAGCTAGTGACTCATCCGCTTCGTGGCTTCAGTTTATCGCATTTTTTTTTCGTTGGGATTCTCTGGTAAATATTCAAGTCAGTTTTCACGGGAATTTTTCAAATGAGAATTTCGATCGAAAAAAGAAAGTAACGTTACCGTAGCATGCAGTTTGAAAATCTCGCCTCTGATTCAACGGGAGCAAGGTAGGAATATGTAGGAATATTTTTTAATTTAACGGTTAGTATTTCTACCATTCCAACTTAGTCCTCGAGACAGACAACGTACATGACAGTGGTGACGAGGCCATACCATCTCAATCCTGAAGAGTGACAACGCATCTGCATTCTGAATGCTTATTGAGAATGGAAGTGGGTGTCGTGGACCGCAGGAATCGCTTGCCATCAGATGAACGTGTGTGATTGTGTTTGTTACCTTTATTAGAATAATAAAAATAATTTTATTTATAAAAAGCTAATGATGATACACAAGCACACAGATCGTCTGATGGTGAGTGATGACAGCATTCTGTGATCACCTCCATCCGTCCTAAATAAAGATTCATCATGGACATGTGGTCAGAGTCTCCGGATCCCTACACTTATGAAAGGAAACATAGAAGCGTTGCGCAGGAATTCTGTTAGGACCTGGTTCTTCCAGGGTTTAATACCACAAGCCGCTGCATGGCTCTACTAGCGTTAGTTTTTTTGACTCTTTGTATATATGTTTTATTAAACATCATGGACGTGGGTATCAGGTTCATCCCTTTCATGGGCGAAGTTATGTGCACGATTTTAATCCACAATAAAACACTAAAAAAAAAATATTGATTGATCAATTGACGTTGACGACGATAAAAAAAAGGTTAATGTTGCATGATAATATTATCTCAATAACTACAGGGTTCCAATCCAAACGTCTATGCCACGGGGCTAGCTTGTAAAAAGCAGGGGTTGTAAGACAGATGGCGGTTTATCTTTACCTAATCACGCTATTAATTAAACACTGTGAACATTTTGCTTTGTCTTAAATATTTACTAAACATTTATCTGTTTAATAAATTATACTTAGAGGTTTATTACGATAAAAGTGTAATCGGTCGTTTTACTTCTGATATTATATTAATAAATTGAGATAAAGAAATTTTTAGATTTTAAAAACCTTTTTTGTTGTCCCTGTTGATTTTTATGTCCTAATGAATAATTTAGGATTTATTGTTGTACGAGAAGATATATACATTTTTCTCAAAATACTAAATTCATATATCGTGTATATATAAAGTGTGTATTGTGTGTTGTATGTACTTTTTAATGTGTTGGAAAACGCTTGCAGGGCAAGGACACAAGATGCCGGACTCATATCGACTAAAAGTCCAAGATGTTCCATTTTCATAAAACGCGGTCACGAGATCAGGATTACATTTGTAACTCTTCCAGTTGCCACCAATAAGCTGCTCATACTTGTGAAAAGGAATTTCCCTACTTCAAGCAATCTTCCCTTTTTCCTCTTCTGGCAAGTCGCGCTCAGGGATACAAGGTGGAGCGCAGATAAATTGTTCGATAGTTTTTAGTCGTAGCATGAATGGATCAGCTAGACTGGGAAAGGGTTACGCCCTCGCAGCGGGAATCGGCAGCGTAAAGTCTAGGACCCTGATACTGGTAACGAGACATTCCATCCCAGTCCTTAGGAATGACATCGGGGTGCGCCTTGAATCCGTCACTGTCCAACTGCATGCTCTTTTGCCAACCTTAGTTTCATAACAAACATTGTTGGAGACGAAGTATCCATCTCTCTTATAACTGGTAATACGAAGTTCACCTTCTTTATTGTGTATATATGAAGTGGTCTCAGCGCTCATGGACCTAGGCCATTAGAAAAAAAGATAAATATTACCAAAATATTAAAATATGCCACATGCTCTTTTAACACATAACAACTACGAGTAGGTTATACTTGACAACACCTTAGAAATAACAACTCATGTTATGTACGCCGTGGTAAGTAATATAAACTTTGAACTATAAACTGCGCTCGTTTGCGTTCAGCCTGGAGCTATTGTCAATGTGTCCTTTGTACTGTATCCACTCTGAATAAAGTACCAAGTACTTAAGTCACCTTATACTACCGCTATATATATATATATATATATACATATATATATATATATATATATATATATATATATATATATATTTATATATATATATATATATATATATATACTTTTCACGCTGCTTTTATGCGTAACGCTTATTATACGACTGTTGGATAAACATTAATTTTACTGCCACTATCGTACTTTGCTTTAGAATTCAAGAACTCATCATCACCATCGTATGGGCTGGTAATCCACCTCAAATCCACGGTTTTGTAAATTCTGCAACTCACTACTTTCCGAAATCATCTGTCGCCAACGGTATTTCCGAGCTACAACAAAAGAACTTACTTCTATCTTTAAGGCTGTCAATGCACTTGCGGCTCTAATGTTTCTCTTATGTTGCAAATGTTTATTTTCACTTACCATTAAGTTGCGATCCTCGGGGAGGCCTGAGTAGCAATTAGTCATTTCACAGGTTGATAATGCTTATTATGATGTAGTGGCAAAATAAAAAACATATCAAATAATTTTGTGTTCTTTACATAATTATTGAATCCTGGAAGCAACCATAGCAATAGAATATAGTATGATATATAATATACAATAAATAAAGGAGTTCTGAATGTATATTTTCTTGGTGCAAATTAACTAAGGAGCTAGATGTTCGGAGCTGTCAAAATATTTTACTTCTTTGAAAGTTATGTGTACAAACTTACCTAACAAAACAGATAGTTTCAAGTGTTTACTTCTGAGATATGAATATTGCATTAGTGAAAACCATACCTTAGCTACCGGCCTTTAAGAAAGGTGTAGGCTATTTTCTCGAAGGTCTCTAAGTCGTATCGGTTCGAAAACACCGCTGGCGACAGCTGATTTCAAAGATTAGTTGTGCCTGGCAGAAAATTTGGCTTTAAGTCCACAGTGGTGGATTGATGAGCTTGAAATTTCGAATTCTGTCGTGATTTACCATACTTAAACTTAGCGGCTGGAATTAATCTGAACAACTCCTCAGAACACTCCCCATGGTAAATACGATCAAAAATGCATAGAGTTGCAACATCTCTTCGCAGTTCCAGTGAATCAAGCCGATCGGAAAGTACCTGCTATATTGTTATTACATAGCTAATAAGCTATTTCCAATTATTTTTAAAAGGATAAAAACTTCAGCGTCTTATGATTTGTGAATGTCAATTACAATAATATCTCTAGTTTCGTGTGTTTTATTATTCTTTAAATAAATTACTTGGGTTATCGCTCTAAATTAATGTACTTTAATGCTAGTTTGGTTCGCCTTAGCCTGATAAATACTCCAGTACTGTATATAATATGTTTACTGTCTATTTTAAGATCTTCGGTTTAAATCCGCCTTCTGACTATTGTGTTGAATCATCTCCCAGCCCAGGCATTTCAGCTATATTGCAGTGGTTGACGGGTATGTTACTTAATATTAATAGTATAGCTAGCATTCTTATTATATGTAACTGTAAAACTAGATAATATACATAATTTTTTTGATCTATATATACAACATTTCCAAAAGAATGAGTCTACTTGTTGATGAAAACCTGGGCGCAGACTATTTTATTGTTGGTAAAATAAGCGAGAATAGACAGATCTACGATCTACGGAAGTACAAAACATTTTAGACTTAATTTTATTTTACTTGCCCTGAAAAAGATAACTATGGTTTGTCTCGGGTCGTATGCAGATATTGTAGTTTTTTAAAAAAAATACTTTTGTTCCCTTAATCGAAACGTCGACCGAAACGTCGACATTCACCGATCGAGCAATTCGTACTTTTCAAACAGCAAGTACTCGTTGTTTAGCAAGTGCGTGTCTTGTAATTTAAAATGCATACTAGCCATCAAAGTTTTATAATGTGAATCAAAGTTTGAAGAAAAATATAAAGAACAAGAAGGAAGATGATAAAAATACAGAAATTGAATTCGGATGACCAAAAAGTTGTATGTTTATTGTTAATTATTAGAGTAAAAAATAACCTAATATTGATGTCAATAGATTTATGATGACTTAGTAAAGCGGAGAGTTGGTGATCGATAGACTACTAATATTTACTTCGTATCAGATATCTCTTGATTGTTAACCACACTCTAATGCCTTGTTCGAACTCATCAAACAAAGTTATAGAGTGGCTAAAAGTAAAATAATAAAAATTCTGTTGCATTTCATTGTCTCTTAAGTATAAATTCATCTTAATACAAAGTCTGTTGACTTTCTCAAGAGTATGCTAATATGCAAGGTAAGGGAGAGCGATACACCCTTGTATATACCAAATACCAACGGCATACAAAAATTTTCGTCTTGTTTTATGAGAAGTAAAGCGTTGCATGTTTACAATTTTACCATGCATAAATATTTATTAACGTATGAGTATTTTGTTAAGTGACAATTGTTTTATAACATCTTAATGTCTTTTCTATCGTGGTAAGACAGCAAGTCTTTCATTTTAGTAGTGTCGAATTCAAACCAATTCTAACTATTCGTCATTATTTTGTATTGACGAGTGGGAGACATGCTGGTATGTTTTGTGTATATTATATATATATTTATTTATTTTTGTAGGCATCCGTCATCACGAGTGTGTGTCTTTGTGTTTGCGTAAATGCTAATAACGAGAAGGTATCGCCGTAGTCGAATTGGACAAAGAGAAAATTTATTATTTTATAATTTTGAAAATCATGTAATGCACTCTTGCCTCGACTTCGACTCGACTTCACGATAAATGTGTATGTGCTACTTTATTAATGACGACGAAATAAATTGTAACATTATGTGTGTAGTAAAATCTTCAACTCTAATATAACTAATCTGAATAAATCACAAATCCACCTTATATACTAAGGTATATAGTAAGGTATTATTTATTTATATAATTCTTTATAGCGAACCATTAAACTAAGGTCGATGGTCCGCACATTTATTTAGTATTTCACGAACTAGAAATTTAGAGATCTACGAGATTACTTAAATTAAATTAGGATAATTAAAACAGCATACCTGCGATTCCTCTGGTGTTGCAGATGTTTATCGGTGGCAATGATCACTTACCATCAAGTGAACTGCTTGCTCATTTCCCGTATATTCCATATAAAGAAAGATACCTAGTAAACAGATATTTTTTATGATACAAAGAAAGATACCTAGTAAACAGATATTTTTTATGATACAAAGAAAGATACCTAGTAAACAGATATTTTTTTTTGATGCAACGGGGGATTAACAATTTTCACACAGCTCACCTGATGGTAAGTGCTGACAGATCCTCAATAGAAACTTGCACATGAGTTGTCAATCCTGAGGAATAAGATGGAAAACCTCGCCACCAGCAGGAACTAAGTTTCCGGCTGCCTGTGTTCGCCACACTAAACAAGGCAGTCATGCTGTTATTTCATTCTGGGCTGTGCTTGGGCCTTCTCAAGTCAAGTCGACCAGCGTAGCTCTACAATTTTCAAACATTTATTTAATTTTATATAATTATCGGGGAGAATTTTAAAATAATAATATAAACAGCAATTTAATAATTCAAACATATGTGTTTATATATATTTAATACATTATATGCATTCTATACAAATAATGGAAGAGAGAGGAAATAAGGAGGAGACAAGTGTCAATAACCTGATACTTTAGGGAACAATCTACGAAATTTATTGCTGTAGGATCGAATCCATAATTCGACTATTATCTAATTATTTTAATAAAAAAATCACAGATACCAAATGTTGCCAGATATACAACGAAGATATATAATACAATGTAATACAACGAGGTGAAGCGAACGTCTCTATAAAGTTCCTTCTCAAATTGCAGGCGTTCAATCCAAATTGATTTTGTAGGAGGTTCTCAGGTGCAAAGTAAGCAGCTCACGGGGAACTCCCAATTAACAATGTTTCAAACTAAATTAACAAATATATACGAACAGAACCACACGTTCTATTCGTATAGTACTTACAGTAATTTGTATAATTAATTGTGTATAGTGCGCAGTGGTGCATCTCTTTTACTACTTATACCAGAAAGAATACAGAGGGCAATCTTAACGTTGCATTAAAGAAACTTGTACGATTTTCAACTTACAAGGTACTGTGTGTTAGGAGACTGTTATATGTTACTTGTGGTAACATACATAAATCGGCTAGCTTTCATTAAATACTAGTATTTTAAGCTTAAAAAAGAACGTCTAAACACCTTACGTCCAACGTCTTATGCAATAACTTTTTCACCATATATACTACGCAAAACAAAATAGGGCCTAAGTTAATCTCGAATTTCGTCTAAAAAAATTGTTGGGTAGTAAATAGTGAAGTTAAACATTTCAAATTATTGTTGAATGTTTATCTAACGTTATCAATGTTTCAAGCCAGGAATTCAATGATGGGTTGACAAAAAAAGTGAAGTAGTCCATAAAACGTTTATTACTCAAATTCTTAGTCCCTTGTACCCTCAGTCACATTCTCAATGTTACAGTCGCACGTCTTCTTTTTTCATTTCGACTTGATTTCGGTGTTACTCGCGATAATTATGCCTGGTTCTCGGCGTCATATGGATGTGGAAATAGCAACAAGAGCAGTGTTTATGCTTTAGGAGGGAGAATCTCAGAGATCAGTGGCAAGATGTCTTGGTGTGTCGCGACGAGCTATTCTAAACGCGTGGGAACGCTTTCTAGAGACAGGTAGTGTTACGAGGAGATCTGGATCAGGAAGAGCGCGAGCTACAACCGTCCAGGAAGACCGGTATATCAGATTTACTGCACTTCGAGAGCGTACGATTCCCGCCCGCGTCTTACAAAATCGACTGCGGCAATCGACTGGCACACAAATTAGTGATCAAACCATTTGAAATCGGCTCCATGAAGACGGACAACGTTCCAGATTTCGTGTTATTCGTCTAAAATTGACAAGAGCGCATCGTGCAACACGTTTGAGGTTTGCTCGCGAGCATACGGAGTGGACAATCGACAACTGGAGAAATGTACTCTTTAAGGACGAAAGTAAAGTAAAGTTTTTCAGCGATGATCGTCGAGTGCACGTGTGGAGAAGAGAAGGAGAACGTTTTTCAGAACCTTGCATACATGAAACGGATCGTTTTGGAGGTCCAAATGTTATGATGTGGGCTGGAATAAGCTTGCTCGATAAAACTGAGCTGGTAATTCTGGAAGAAGGCTCCATAACTGGCTCCCGGTATGTCGAACGAATAAATTGGCCCCATGTCATTCCATTTTCACAAAGAGTGGGTGAAATGCAAGTACAATACATAGTAAATGTTTTATTCAAGACAATGCTCGTGGGCGAGCGATACAGCGCGAACAACCCAGAGAGCTCTCTCTGAAGCCAATATTACGGTTTTACTGTGGCCGGCCATGAGTCCCGATCTTTACCCCATTGAACATTTATGGGACCAATTGTAAAGAAGTCAGTCTGGTCAGTGTAGGAATCCGAAGACCTTTATTACTGGTGACGAAGCATTCCATCTCAGTCCCCAAGAGTATCAATGCATCCGCATTATGATTTTTTGTCAAGAAACATAAATTGTATATGTTAATTGGCATCACGTGAGCTGTCTGCTCGTTTGTTACTCTCAATGCAATAAAAAACACACATATACAACTCCGCGTGAATATGTGAATTTACAGTGGCAAAAGAAAGAACCATGATTTAATTTTATATTCTTATATTATTGTATTTTCTCTAAATGTTAGCAAAATATTCGAACTCTCGAATATGTTTATAATTATATGTAAATAACAAAAAAAGTTATTGTTTTGGAGCAGCGAGACACCAACAGAGACAAGTGTCATCAGACATTACGGTACAGACCCAATTTATTTACTTACTAGACGGTCACATCCTCGTGCTGCAGATGTAAAAAAGTATTGAATAAACATATATATTAATTATATTATGTATTATAGTAACGTCAAAGAAGTACGTAAGCTTAAATCTGTAGATGCTTCATAACCAGTAATGTCGTTCTCTGTAATGTGCTAAGAAAATACGAAAAAATTCATAACATTTTTCGTGAAATATTCCTTGAGGTTTTTATATTTGTTTGGGAGAGCAAAAGAACTTGTCTATTGGTTTTATCACTTTTATTTTGTTAGCAAGGTAAAACTCAGTCGAGGCACATGTTTGACTTATTCTGACCGATAGACGGAGTCAAGCCAATATAATTTTTCTCAATCAAATTTCACTTTGTCAACAGCGGTGCCAACTAAATTCTGCCCAAATGTCCTCTATTCTTTTTCCAAAGTTAAAGTTTCAATCTCACAAAGAAAATGCTGCTATGAATGTTTATACTGTCTTCTTCTCTTGATCCTTTGATTGATGCAGAATTTTTACAAAAGTTTTGGTTAATAAATATCAGTATTAGAACAAGTATAGGAATAAAAAAATTCATGACGTTCTTTATAACGAGACGCTTTACATTAATCTTCGAAATATTCCTATTTTTGTTTTCAGATGTCGATATCTACCACGGCGACATTTCCTTGTATTTTAGAGTAAAAGAAAAAATTAAATACACCTCTACGTGAAAACTGGTTCTGTAAATGCAGATGCAAAATTCTTGAATTAGAATTTTAAAGGTGCAACGGTCACGATAGCGGGATAGCTCTTATGAATATGTCAAGTGATCATTAGTGTTTTGTTATTGTTAAATATTATTTGTAAATATGAAGAAATCTATTATGAAGAAGAGCCGTGGTAGCTCAGTGTGCCAAGCCAAGCCTCTTTACTGACGGTCCTCGATCACACCGTGTGCGATCCCCACTGCTGGCGCCTATGAACTTTTTAATTACAATTTCTCTTGATGTACCGCGTGCTCGGAAAACACCGTGAACTCGGAACCATCAACTTAATTTCTCCGTTATTATTATTATTATTTAAATGTAGTGTCAGCCATCAGGTTAAGTGTTGGGGTAAAAATTGAAAGTAATAAGTACTGAACAGATTTTGTTTGAGTATCCACTAATGGACAGAAATGTTGAGGAAGCTATAAATAGGTGGTTTTACAGTGGTAGAGCTACACTGCAGTTTGTTACTGGCTGCAGAATGGAATGGGTCAGCTCAACCGAGGTAGGACCACACCCTCACAGAATACCAGCGTAAAATAGCAGCATAACTCTGCTGTGTTTCGCCTGGTGAATGCAGGGATCTGGAGACCCTTATTACTGGTGACGCATTGGTGGCATTCCATCACAGTCCTCAAGGGTAATAACGCATCAGCATTATGATTCCTTGTCAAGGATGAATGTAGATTTCATGGGCCGCAAGAATCACTTGCCATCAGGTGAACTGCGAGCTCGTTTGTTACTCTCAATATAATAAAAAAAAGAATACATTTATGAATGTATTTTATATTAAATGAACTGAAAACTGAAAGTATTTTGTGTGTGGTAGAGTGACGACGCATTTATACACTAGTTGCAGCAGGATTAGTCCGACTAAGATCATGCTACCCGGAATACTATGGTAATATAGTACTTTAGGATATATATATATATATATATATATATATATATATATATATATATATACATATCTATATATATATATACACATAATAAGAGAACGTACCATAGAATCTTATCTTTATCGAGGATGAATAAAAGGAATATACTGCAGGAAGCACTCGCTACGTGGAAAGCTATAAGAGTATCCAATACTGCAGGAAGCACTTGCCACGTGGAAAGCTATAAGAGTAAAGATACTCTTATATATAGTATATGATATATAGTATATGAATAGTGCAGGACGCACTTGCAACACAATACTAGTTATTATAGTAAGTGGTATTGAAATAAAGAAATACTTCATACCTAATGTTTCCTATATTTCAAGAGGAATGACATGTAATTGGGTGGGGTGAATTGTAATATTTTTATATACCATTTCATGGCCATGAGATAAGTATGAATAAGAAAAAAATATGTAAAGCTAATTCACATATTTTACGCATACTGCACATTGAGTAAAACTATTTTTACGGATTTCTTCGCCTTCATTTTTAACTTTTTATATCGACGTATCGAGTGCTTCACAGCACTTATGGTCAAGGGGAGGAATGAGGTGTCTGATATCTTTATGATTTCACTTGATGATATAAAGATTTCCTGTTCAAATGCTTACCTTGCGATATTCATTTAGTTGTTTGATTGACGAGGCCGCATCGCTGCAACATATAACTGATGCAGGGAAGGCTTGGCCGAGAAATGTCTACACCTTAGCAAGTCATTCCTTCTCAGTCCTCATAGAAGTATATTTAGGATGGATCCAGATCTCGTGGGCCGCAGTCTCACTATCCATCAAACGAACGATGTGCTTCTTTGTCACCCCTTATATAACAAAAAAAGAAATGTGGCTAAATAACTATAGCCTTTGTTTGTTACAGTTCGTAAGCGATACTTCACAACGATGAGTCTGAGACATAGAGTAAATGGACAACAGAATGTTTTAACCCTGTACAAGTACTTGTAGAAATATGAAGATTTTGACTTTATTTCTTTCTCCTTTTGTATAAAATAAGTGGATTTTTTTACAAGACAAAATTAAATTTTAACATATACCGAAAAAATAATGTAAATTAGTGATTAGTTTTTTCTTTCGCATCTGTATTCGGTTCCGTATCGTGAACGAATGTACTGCAAGCACTTAACTTACTTAACGTCAACAGAAAGTAAAGATCGTAACTTGCTTTTAAAAAAAAATACTCTGCTGTGTTGTTAAAAGCCAGTGACGAGAGCCCGTGGAGCCAACATCTTTCATCTTCTTGATTCTTCAACACCAACCTACCGACCGTTTGGTCGATTCCGACCATGACGATATTTACTGATCATTATCAGATGAAATCAATTGCGTAGATATAGTTATATTTTACATAGGTAAACACTTGGTTGGTTTTACACGCTGTACCTAGATTCTTGCTACAGCATTAAGGGTTCGACTCGACCGGGGATGGAGCATGTTCTCACAGAACACCGGCTCGAAATAGAAGCATAACACTGCTATGTTTCCTGTGGTGAATGTGAGGATACCGGGCCCAATTAAAGGTAACTAGGCCATCCATCTCAATCTTGGAGTGATAACGCATGTGCTTTTGTTGAGGATAGATGAGGATGTCATAGGCCGCTGTCACACTCGGCATCAAGGAAATTGAGTGCATTTTTTTATTATTACATTGAGAGTAACAGACCACCATCACACACCATCAGGTGAACTGTGTACTCGGCACAGTTCACCTGATGGTGATTCCTGCGGACCATGACATCTCCATTCATCGTTGACAAGGAATCATAGTGCAGATGCGTTGACACCCTTGAGGACTGAAATGGAATGCCTCGTCGCTAGTAATAAAGGTCTCCGGCATACGGGACGTAAGCAAAGTTGCACACAGAAATCGATGTGTTCTCTTGTCGAGTCCGATATAATGCGTATGAAATAAGTTCATCGGCGTAGATGTAGTATCAACGACAAGGGATATAGATACAAAACCACTTTGACCTAAAACTAATCGGCTGAATCGAATCCGCAAGACCCGCAAAAATGCATCTAGACACTCTTACCGCTACGTTATGCAGCTCTCACAACATTCATGGGTTTATACAGAAAACACTTTCCATCACTAACTAACTAACGGTAGAAAATATTCTACTTATTACCATAAAACAACCAATTGTTATTTTTTAACAAAGCAGATTTAAGTTCTGGTTATTTCTAGTCTGTGCATTGTCTAATTAATGGTCTTAAGTGAGCCGTCTGTCTATAAAACGTTGCAGCCATTACGGTGTAATAGCCTTCTTTGAAGTAACCTTCCTTTTGAAGGCAGGAGCAAATTTCTTAATTTATTTAGTTTTGTTATATAGGTAGTTTCGTTTTGTCAATGTTTTATTCTGGTGGATAGTATCGGAATAATCAATCAAAAAAGCTAAGCTAGGAGTTCTGATGGAGTTCTACCACATGTTTGACCCTGGTGTATTGACACCCATGGTGCCCTGCTGCCCATGGGGTACATAAATAAAGCCAGCCTATGTCATTGGGGTGATTTTTTTGTAATATTACGGCTGGCAGACGAGCATACAGTTCACCAGTAGGTAAGTGATGTAGCGGCCGATGAACAATGAACGACAACCTCAAAAATGATCTTGAGATATGATTGTGAAGATATTAATATGAAGTTTCTTGCCTATTTTTTTTTTAAAATAAATTTAAGTATCTTGACATTATGTTTATTGCTATTTTTTTTAATTTAATACTCGTAACATTAAATATTGACAATTACCACGAATTGAACTATAATAATAATAATAATCTTAAGCACTAACAATATTGCTTTTACATAAGTTCATTTATGTACATTGAATTTTATGAACTGTCATTATTTGATAAATATGTATACCATTCCGACAGCATGTGCGGGATATATAGGGATACTATGATGTTAATGTGCGGGATATATAGGGATACTATGATGTTAATCTAAAACAACTTTGTGCCGCCAATTCCTACAATTAGAAAATTATGATTTAAAAGAAAATGAGAAATGAAATTATGATTCTTTAAAAAAGAAAAATAAATAAAGAGAGGTATGATTATTATAAAAAAAGTAGTCACTTTTTAAAAAAAGTTTAGTTGGGTTATTGATATTACAGTACTCACTGAAATATCAATAACCCAACTAAACTTTTGTTTAAATTATTTTTGTGAAGTAAAGACTGTATGGTAAATAATACTATATATTATTACCACAATAATACTAAATAGTAAAAGATATATGGTACATAATATCATAAGGTACAACAAAAACAATGTTCTAATCAATGTGACAAGATTATAAATAATCAAATCATTATAAAATATATCAGAATAACTACTTACATAATGAGACTAAGCTCCAGCTCCAGCGAAGATATCATCCACGGCGATATCTTCTGTCAACGCGTCCTACCTGTTATGACATACTGGTGCTGAGACGTGGCCACTCACGGTGCGACTTACTTGTCTACCAGTTCAAGAGTCTCGGAGTGTCTCCTATCCTATGCCTAATCGAATCTGGAACGAAGTCCTTAAGCAGGAGCTAAAGTTACCGACTTAGCTCAACGAATTAACAAGCTGAAGTGGCAGTCGGCAGGTCATATATGCCGCAGAACCGATGGCCGCTGGGTCAGACAGGTTCTTGAATGGAGACCGCGAATCGGCAAACGTAGTTTACTTCGCCGTAACTAGGTGAGGCCGTGATATTCGTGGGGCAGCGAACAGAGACTGGACGAGAAGAGATGAAGACCGAGCTCAATGACGTTCCATAGAAGTGGCCTATGTTCAGAAGTGGACTGATACAGGCTGATGATAATATGATGACATGGATATTTTCTGATTGAAACTGTAGTTATTGTGTGGATATGTTCTGTTTTGTCTGATGAGTGAATAAGCCTACCTTATAACTAGTGACGATGCACTCGATCTTAGTGCGCAGGAGTGACAATGCATATGCTCTTTCTGAATACATTTCAAGAATCTCTGCTCTCCTGCACTCTTACCCGCCTCTGTGTCTCCTTCAAACAAGGATCGACAGGGGCTCACAAATTAAAAACAATAGGTGGTCAGGTGATATAGTGTGACAGTCAACTTTAAATGTGCACCTGTACAGAATTTAATTATTAATAAAAATGAAAAGGAGAATACGAAAAGTTGTTTTCCTACTTCCCTCCATTGCAAAACGAAAGACAAATGAATTAGTAATAATTTAAAAAAAAATTAAAATTATTAATGCCAAAAGTTGACCCTTATTACTGGCGACAAGGCATTTCATCTTAATCCTCACTATGTGAGTGGCGTGGGCCTAAGGAATAATTTAACAATCTTAGTTCTGGCTTAGGCTCAAGCTTGAACTTCGATACCAAACAGTGTCATTACTTTAAATCCCTTTTCTTTCCACAATTTTTTACGAAATATGCGTGTTTAAAATGGTTGAAACAATTAAAGTTACCTATTATATTATATTATATATATATATATATATATATATATATATATATATATTATATTACAATAAAGTAGTTTTATATTTGATCGATTATTTATTCTTATTTTACACGACATTGTTTTTGCACGAATCGTCTTTCAAAAATTAAAGTACAAAATTATAAAAGCCAGTATTGAGCGATCAGTAATGTAGACATCTAGATACGTAATCTAAAGCGATTTCCTACACCTTTTGTTTTTCCTTCACCTTTTGTTTTTCCTCCACTAATTGAATTTTAATGATCTATGAAATTCTAAATGCGATTTGTAGAGCCAACAGCACATTGCGAGGTTATTATTAAAACACTAATAATACTGGTTAACCCACTCAGTAGTTAAATTATGTTTATATAAACGTCATCTCTGCTTATAAAAGGTCCTCACAATTTTAGTTAGTTTAATTTGACCTCCAGCAGACTTGTATATTCAAATTGTACAATTATTTTATAGACACTTATTACACTGAATATTAATGGATTATGTAATTACGAATAGTATTAACTTATAGCCAGATTGAAATGCAATCACGCTTAAATATAATTATAGCAATTGGAGCGTAGTATTAACTAATTAGTAACACGTGTGTGACTTCCCTATGTAAATTACAACACGAACTATGAACTCGAGAAATTACATACCTACCAATGTTGAAATTGTACCTTATATGCCTTTTATAACCAGTAGTATATTTTTTGTATTTTGTTGTTGTTTTAACACAACTTGAATTTTGACGTGGCCAACTAGGTAGATTAGTCGAAAGCTTCGTTTTAATAAGAATTTCATTTACATCTCTAGATTTTATTTATCATACAAGTAGTATTTAAAATTATTTATACAGTACATTATCTTTATCGCAGATATCTGCCATATTAAAAAATTGTAGCTCTAATATTTTTCTCTGTGGAATTACATGATATTGGAGTGAATTAGGAGAGTGCTTTTACCAGCATCTTCGCTTTGTAGCACTTGCGATAGCTAAATGAATGCTACAATTTTAAAAAAATGTGATTTTCTTCGTTGCTACACAAATCATTAAGATACACATTCAATGACTCAAAGACAGTTTAATTAACGTCGTCAATGTATTTCAGTTACTTCTATTTTTGTATATCTATCCACCAGATCTAAAATACGTTGACTAAGAAAGTCCTTGTAAAAATTCACTAACGTAGCATTTTGAAACATCGAGATCGTAGTTATTGTGATTGTATAATTATTATTCAAATCAAACAGCATCATAACTGCTGGATTAATACTTTAGTTTTGGTGTTACATACGCACCAAGTGTGGTGTTACATTCCTCGGAATTTAAACACATGAAATACCTAAACACTTCGCGAAAGTTCTCGTGTAAGTTTTTTAAATAAACTGATTGTCATACATCATTCATTTTCCTTTTATTTTTACTTTCATTTAACTATAATATATGCGTTCATTAATAGCACAACCTGCCGTTATTATTTATGTATATATATATATATATATATATATATTACTATGTCAGAATACATTTATATTAAGATTCAATCGCTGTTATATGAAAAATGTATACAGTTGGTGCGTATTTCAACTACATAAATAAATACACGTGTAAAATTTGTCTTAGGTTTAATAGCTCCTTTGTAATAACAACTCTAGTAATTTACGCCGTTAGTCTGTAAAGTTTCAAGTGTAAGCGGCGTTCGTTTGTTTTCAGCCTAGGGCTTTTGTCAACGTGTTCTTTGTAATACGCGACCAGTGAAGTAATACTTAAGTGACTAGGATTTTTGTTACAATTAGGTAAATATACTTATACGTAGGTAACAGTTGAATACATACACACCAAAACTAAAGTATTAGTACAACAGTTATGATGCTGTTTGAATTGAATAATAATTATACAATCTCAATAACTACGAACTCGATGTTTCAAAATGCTGCGTCAGTGAATTTTTACAAGGACTTTGTAAGTCGACGTATTTTAGATCTGGTGGTTAAATATATAAAAATCGAAGTAACCTTTATTAAACTGTGTTTGAGTCATTGAATGTGTATCTTGATGATTTGTGAGCAACGAATAAAATCACATTTCTTTTAAATTGTAGCATTATTTAGTTATCGCAAGCGCTACGTAGTCGATGATGCGGGTAAAAGCTCTCTCCTAATGCATCTCAAATAAATCCGTGTGTATTTATATGTATTTATATATGTATCGTATATAAGTATGTATATATGTATTTGTTATATATATCTAGTTATTTTTATAATTACTCATATATTGTTTATTTATATAATATAATTAATATAATAGTATTTTACGACAACATTTTAAGCATACACCCTAAGGTTGAGGTAAGGTTGGTTAGTCTGGCTTTATACGTACTGTATATGAAGCTTAAATAAATAAATTACACATTAAACATTACAACAAATGTAGGAAAATATTGTGGATATATGTCTTAAACTGACTGTATTATGATGATTAGTGCTATAAGTAACTCGCCGAGCCATGGAGAGAGCTATGCTCGGCGTGTCTCTGCGTGATCGGGTAATACACCTGGATATACGTAGAAGAACCAAGGTAAGCGATATAGTTCATAAATTCAGTAAGCTGAAATGGAAATAGTCCGACCATATAACTCAACAAAGCTATTACCAACGGGGAAGATAGGTTCTTGTGTAACATCTTCGTATTGGCCATAGGAACATAGAACGACCCGCTACTACATGGAGTGACGACCTATGCTATGTAGATGAATGCAGGTGACTCAAGATCGTATTCTATGGGGGACAGCCAACAGCCAAACCTATGTTCAGAAATGGACTGGTGATGGGTGGAAAATCATGAAGATATACCAGGACAGCAGCACACAAACAGAAAACAATGGTTGATCCCATTTAGAGTGACTGAGAATACGTATAATCTTGGGGGTTACAGCAGAGAATTTAATCATCAATACTAATAAAAGCCGTTTTACCGACTAGCCTCCCATCCGAAGTAATGCATGTGTAAAAAAGATTGAAGGTTCGGATGCAGGCTCTGAGACAATTTACAATAAACTGGACCAACACCCACTGAAGACACCAAGACAAATACTGGCTTTGCTGGAAATCGAAATATAATATCAGAGTAAACACAATAACCTCTTACTTGTTATTCTCATTTCGAAAATAATGATGTAGCACAAGTAAGTAAAAACTTCAGATCTCTTTTTTGTTTTTTATCGATTGAGCCCGATTCCGTGCACTGTTAACGTTTCAATTTATTGTGAAAGCTTGCTCATCAGAATTTCTATCGGAAGCTTTTGTTTTCTTTCCCGCTGTTTACTCGTCGGCAGTTTGTGCTCACAATTGACTAGTAGTTAATTTAGTTGGCGACTATGTGGCCTAGTATTTAAAGCACCTGACTGCTGATTTGTAGGTTCTGAACTTGATTTCTGGCCGGGATCATTTGTGTAAATAGAAATATTACTTTTCGTACCGAGTGCGTTAGTAAACTGTTGATACTGTATTCAAACTTTCTCTAGGATATCGCATATGATTAGGGTAGGTGACGACGGGTGCCCTCCGAAGGGTCCTCGCTTCGTAACCGACGTCTTAGTAGCTGTGGATTCCGATAGCCACGGTGAAGCTAAGGGCAACCCAAACGCCAGGCGTATGACCCTCTAAGGTCGGCTCGAGGAGACCGCTCCGGGTGAGTTCATGAAGAGCTCGCCTCGGAAGCATGTTGGTGGGTTGCGGAGGGCGGAGGTTAAGGGTGCGAGGGACTGTATACCTCGGTATCTGGCACCATCACCCTCTCCGTAGCCTAGGTGGAGCAACAGAGGTGGAGGAGTGTGTTTGCGTACCCCCTGTGACTCAAGTGGACCGCGATGGGGCCGCGGGTAAAGGAGAGTGTCGGAGTCGCTGCTACTGTCCTGTGCTCATTTCACATCCTTATGATCCGTATCAAGATTTATGATTAAAGCTCCGGAGACAATTGTTCAGAATTAAGAAGATAACGCAGAATCGTGTTACAATAAAGTGTTCCAACGCGGTGAGATACTGTTAAGACAATACTTAAAACTTAAAATTGTTTTCCAAAACAATGGCACTCAAAGGAGTAAAACTATTTTGTCAGATTAGATGTTACCGTGAGTCACTCAAGCGTTTAATTAGATGTCTTGGAGATATTTGAGATATTCAATCTATTTGTACCGTGAGATAATCGCGACTTCATCGCCATCTCGTTGAACCACCGTCATGAATGAAAGCATTATGGAATCTATTTTCATTAGTAATATTGCTTTACAATTACTATAGGATCGTTGAGGACTGCTTAACGAAGTGGTTAGGGTGATACCACGTCGCAGGTCTTACGTTCACATCCCAGCCGAGACAATACTTGAACATCGATTGTCGGGTTACGTGTCAGAGTGAGTAGTGCGTTTTGAAGCGTCTTTGACACTGCGACTACTGACCTTCCTCCGAACTTATTGCACATGTATTATATTGGATGAGGGTAACACAGGTGTCTCTATAATATATACTGCACAGTTTATGTCGTCTGGTTACAATCATAATATATCATAAGACGTCATCATTATTTAACGGGGGTAGAGCTACGTTTCAGTTTTTTTTTAATTACAAAATGAATGGGTTAGTTCGACTGGGGTTCGAGTTCGAGCAGAGTAATGCTGCTGTGTTTCGTCTGGTGAATGTAGGGATCCGCAGACCTTTATTGGTGTCGAGGCATTCCACCTTAAACCTCAAGGGTGACAACGCATCTGCATTATGATTCCTTGTTAAGGATGAAGGTAGATGTCGTGGGCCACATGAATCAATTACCGTCAGGTGCAGGTGTGTGCTCGTTAGTAACTCACAATGTAAAACAATATTTATATATATCATCGAGGTCTTACAGAAAAGTGTATCATCAAAGCATGAGAGTGATGTAATAATTTCAAATATATTCTTACGAGATTACTTTTAACAAATGTTTAAAATTATTTTTTCCAATATTAAATTTAAAGGACATAGCGAACTAAAGCATAAATGAAAGATTTTTTTACATTTAAAACTCACGACAGACAACAGTGAAGTTAAGATCACTAAAACGAAATATAAAACAGGTCCTACCGCGTAGAGAGAGCAATATAATTAAATTTCCAAGTGATATTCAATTTGGAATAAACACAAAGACATGATTACAAAGGTAAAAACTTTTGTTTCTTCTTTTACTCTGTTTATTCCTTGATTTGAATAAAGAGAGTTAGAATTAGAAATAAGATACAAAGAAATTATTTATAAGCAAATACAATTCATTGTTCATGTAATAGAACTATAATTAACCAAAACCTCGTAGAATACCAGCCTGAAAAACAGACTAAAATTGCTATGTTTCATACGATGAATGTAAAAACGAAAAATTCCAACTCAGTGCTTAGGGAGTCTACAACTAAGCAACATGAACAAGGTAAACACAATCGTCTAAACAATTTCACACAAAATAATAAGCAAAGGCTCTAAAATGAAAACATAATTAAACTTAAATAATATACATAACAACTGATCTTGCTTTCTATTCTGTAGTTGTATTTGGCATTACTCACCGTTGGATGGACTGTGTCATCTACAAAGAATCGAATACCTGCCTTGTCAGTCCTGATGACTGAGTTGGAACTCCTCGTTAGCCCCAAGTACTCTCTACCTCATCATACATAAGATGTTAAAAAATTTTTTTTACGAAGAACGGGGAACGAAACACAGAGAGAATGTAAAATTACAAAAATCACACCGCACTTGATCTCAGTCAGTCGAACTGATCCAAAAAAATACTTCATCGCCAATGGTCACCGCTGGAGCTCAGTGCTGTTAGTGTAAACAACATAGAAAGTGACGAAGTATGGAACTTTTTTATAATATTGTGTGATAATCGTGCACACCGATCATCTGTTGGTAAGTGATGACCAGCTACATCCCCTCGACAAAGATCCAAGATCCATCCTTGAGGACTGATATGAAATGCTCAGTAACCTGTTAAGAGGTCTCCGGATCTCTGTACTCATCATGGCGAAACACAGCTCTTTTTTCATGTCGGTATTCTGTTAGTGCGTGCTCCTTCTTCAAGCCATCGATGACGCAGATATAGAATGGCTTCTGCGCTTTTCCATTGTAAAAATCAATTTGCAATATCGATATTAAATTACGCTTCTAAAATAAAAGCCTTAAGTTTAACGTTTCAATCTATAAGCTTGAGTTATCAAACACTACTAAACAAACTTTATTTCTATTACAACAGGTTGCCTTTCTCTGTGATCAGTGCCAACAGAGCACTCTGTCATAACACAGCAGGCTCTCTGGCGCCAAAACTCTGAAAACAGAAAAGAAAAAAAAGAATCTCAAAAGAGCACAGCCGATGTTTCAATTAACAGCATCGAAATCATCACATTAGTTGAATGAATTTTTATGCCACGCCATATTTTCGCATTCGTAATTTATTATAACATCGACGAACATTTTGTTTTACTCTGGTGTTCTTTCACCTTCCTTTGATATTATCACACACATAAGACTACGCAAGGTGGTGGAATGATGAATGATGGAAAGATGGTGGATGACCAGTGATATATGACCAGTGTTTGTGCGAAAGTTTCTGCTGCTACAATATATCAATATAATAACTAGTCTGGCCATAAATACTGTTACATAAAAATGTTTCTTTTATCAACTTTTTAATTATTTTGAATTTGGAACACGTATATTATTTTAAAACTTCTTTCTTCTTTCTATTTTGCGCCATTTCACATATTTTTATGTGTTCATTATCAAATTACAATATGGAATGGGATGTTAACGAAAATAGAATTGCAGTGATCGCCTTGCACAAAGTGGGTATGGAGCCGTCGGTCATATTCCAGACACTTCAAAAGCTTGGTATGAGCCGTATGTTCGTATATCGTACTATCAACAGATACAACAACACTTCCTCTGTCGAAGACCCGAAAACATCGGGGTGGCCGCGTGCTGTTAGAACTACAAAGGCTGTTAATGCTGTTAAAGCCAGAATTCGTCGAAACCCCATTAGGAAGCAAAAAATATTACCGCGAGAAATGAAGATTCCTGCTAGGACTCTGTCGCGTATTATAAAACATGAACTGAAGCTCGGTGCTTATCGTCGATACATAGGCCATGCCCTAAATCAATCTTTACAATTAAAGTGAGTGGATCGATCAAAACGCCTTCTGTCGCGGTACGCAGGTGAAAGGCACAGAAATATCCTCTTTACCGATTCAAAAATTTCCACGATTGAAGAACACTACAATAAGCAAAGTGAAAAAGTGTACGCTCACAGTTCTAAAGAAGCTGCTCCAGTGGTCGAAAAGGTACAACGTGGTCGTCATCCTGCGTCAGTGACGGTTTAGTGGGGCATGTCTTATCAAGGAGTCACAAAACTACATTTTCGTGAAAAAGGAGTGAAAACTTCAGCGTGTGTGCAAAAGTGCAAAAGTGTATCAAGCCACAGTCTTGGATCATATTGTGAAACCTCTCAGCAATACACTTTTTAAAAATATACCGTGGACTTTCCAGAAGGACTCTGCACCTGGTCAAAAGGCTCAAACTACCCAAGCCTGGTTTGAAACCAACGTTCCGGACTTTATAAGAGCTGAAGACTGGCCCTCATCTAGCCCAGAGCTCAACCCTTTAGACTTCAAATTGTGGTCAGTTTTAGAGGACATGGCCTGCTCTTAACGAGACGATGAAATCTTTGGAGCAAGCAGTGGCGAAAGTTCCCTTGGAAACAGTGCGTAAATCCATAGATTCGATGCCAAACAGATTAAAGGCTGTATAAAAGCCAAAGGTGGCCATTTCAAATAGAATATTTTTTATTTTTGCTCACTGACTAATAATTATTAAGTAGGTATAAATTTTAATAATATTACATTACTTCATAAAAAAAATGCATTTGTAACAGAACTTATGGCCAGACTAGGTATATATGTATGTATATAGAATGCAAAATTAGTTTCATGCAATATATTACATATATTACTTTTTATATTATATATTATTATAGCATAGCAGACATCTACGTATTAGCGTTTATTTTAAGCTAATTAACCTATATTATAAGCTTTTGATGCAAAGCAAGTTCTCGCAAGAAATCGATTCACTTGAATATCATTATAAGATTGTATAGAAAACTTTAACAGTTTATATTTCACGCTCAACCTTCTTGATTAGAATACCGAAAAATGCTATTTTTAATATAATTTCTTCAAGTTAATATAATATTATATTTATGTCTGCAGCAATAACTATCAAAGTTTTAAATGATATACTATTTATTGTCCATCATTACTTAACTGTGGATTAAGTGCGGATCTTCATAACAGATTTTTTATTTCGAGTTATTTATTTAAATTATAAAAAAGTGACTAAAACAATTCAGTCTGAGCAACTCTAACAATCATTGTTAATACTAGAGCTTTCGAATATATGGTAAGGAATATTGTTTTTATATAAATCTATGACACTTACATACATACATACATACATGCATATACGTACTTCAAATTTCATCCTCAACATCTTGATGTTTGGCAAACTAACACTGTGTGCTTTGTACGTAGTTTTTTAGCAGACGCGAACACTCGGGGATCAGCTGTCGCCGGCGGTATTTCTGCATCGATACGACTTGAAGCTTCAAGAAAACACCCAACTTCTTTCTCAAAAACAGGCAATGTGCATACAACTTCTCTGCTGTTTTTTAGGTTAGTGGGTGGCGGTGGTCACCGTAGGAGGCCCTGCCGTGTCATCATCAATTTTTTAAACATTAACCATAAAACATCTAACCGTATGACGTGCTTTTCTTAATATTGTACTAGATTAAGACTCGTACTATGCATTAAAATATTTTTTTTTTGACACAATTGTTAAAAGATCAGTAGGAAGTAGGGAAGGAAGAGCAGCTGGTAAAAAAACAGTTTTGATATTATACTTACAGATAACACACCCAGACGCGAAAACCTACAAATTGTAACACACAAATATTGTTCCTTCATCATACTATGAACATAAAATGAAAAAAAACCTTCACCAAATATATATTTTGTAAAGTAGTGAATTGAAGTACTCCTTTTTATAGAAAATATATGCGAGAATCCATATTCAATTAAGCAGAATATTTTGGTTCGAAAAATGAAAAGCTTCAGAAATTGAAAACATCCGCACTTTTGTGTGTAAAAGTCAATTCAATTAATCAAGGACTCCAAAAAGGGTCCAAGACTTCTTCAGCTGACCTGCTTAAATGATATATAGATAATTAAAAACGCCATTAATTATTTCGATAGCTCCGTTACATCCGATTTGCCGAAGTGTACAATTGACACTAGGTAACATTTCATATTGTAAAACGTCTCATCTACTTTCAAACACAACCGATACTGGGATTTATTCACACAGAAATTGCGTATACATTGGATTGACAGGGTCGAAGACATGCGCTCTCCTGAAAATGATTAATTGGAAAGTGTATTCCATCATTTTCTAGCTAGTCACTAGTCAGTGCTCGGCCGCCAGCGCGTCAAGGAAGACGCCTTAATCCGGAGCGGTTTTCGTTGCTCGCAGTTTTACGTCGCAATTCTTTTATTTCAGTGAATTAAACTAAGTATTCCAAGAGTTATTTTGTTCCTGTTGATACAAGTGTTGTCTTTATTTTGGATTTAAATAAGATATTGTTCAGTGATTAGAATTTTCCGGAGCTGCTGTCCAGAGCGATTAATAAAGGTATGTGATGTTAGTTAGTTACACTATTTATTAGTTACATATCCTGACATATCATAATTTTGGTTTATTATGATAAGAAACTTAACTGAAGTTGTTTTATACACCGGTGTAACAATTAGTGTCGGAAATACATGCATAGGTAAATTATGTAAAACTTTGGAAAAAATTAATCAAAAGTTTCTTTTTTAAAACAACATTGGTCAACTTTAGAACGATTCTCGTTGACGTTAAGAGGCAAGGTCCAGGGTCGTTTCTTGACGAAGGTAAGAAATCATGTTTGTATGTGGTGGAATAAAAACCGAAGAATCTATTTCTTGCTCTATTAATACCATTTATATTACTAAAATTGAACTCTATAAAAATTGTGATCGTTTCGATATAATTAAAAATTTATTATTCATTCAAAAATCGAAAGCATACGTTTATTACATTAAATCTGGTAAAAGGGTAAACGCTTTTCCACAAAATCAATAGGAATGACAAAAGCTTAATTATGATATTTTTCATAGCATATTCATCGTGTCATTGTCTGAAACAGACTTTGGCATAAAGCGATTCTGACTAACTAACACCATAAACTTACATGCAGATCTTCATTTTTTGTTTTGTTTATAAATAGTTTAGTTTTATTTATATTTAGTCCCAAACTGACACGCAGTTTATCTATCAAGTGATAACTGCGGCGACGATTTTTTTCTTACCAATGTATTTAATATTTATTTTATTCATGCCATAAGTATATATATCATTTTATGATATTAGGAGCGAGCACAGTTCACCTGGTAGACTTCTGGTAGTTGTCTGCTGCCCACGACACCTACATCCGTCCTGAACAAGGATGTACATGCGTTGTCACCCACAAGGACGTGGTGGAATGTCTCGTTACCACTAACAGGGTAGATACCCAATCCGCCCGTGTGTCGCTTCCAAGTGAATGAGTGACATCCGTGTGAGTGTAAGGACTAACTCACTCTCGATGGGATTCTGTGAGGGCGTGCCCTGTCCTGGTCGAATCAATCCATTCGTAATTCAGAGAGACCAGAATCTGCCACACTTAAGCATCACTGGGTGATCTGTGTACTTGTTGGTCATTCCTAATATTATATTTAAAAAATGTAATACCAACAATAATCAAACAAATAGTAACAGTGATTATCACTTAAAATCCAATGGTTTTTAAGTGATAATCACTGCGATACCAATCAAATTTTCATGATATATTTGACAAATAACCAGTATGGAGTTTTTAATTTTTGGGTAATGGTCCAGATAGAATGGAATGCCTAGAGTTTGTAGAAATGCTAGAAGTTGATACTTTCAGTTCCTTGTCATTTTGTTATGTGAGGAAATACTCATAGATACCCTGCTTCCTTGAGTCCCAACTCAAGCTATATCGAAACCGTGCCGATTTTACCCGTCGGTATTCTTCATCAGCGCTAACGAGGAGCTGGTCCCGTTTAATATTCTGTCCGGAACAAAAACGCAACTCTACAATTGCATAGCCGGAATAATTTAGTGATACAATCAAATGGCCCAGGAATCGGCATCAGAGACGATTTTGCCTAATCATCTCAATCGGATTTTACCAAAAGATATTGCTAGTGCTTTTAATTAAATACTCCAACTAAAATAATTCCAGCGTAACTATTCGTGCTCGGAGACCACGGCAATGGTCGAATGGCGAATTCAATGAGCTAAAGTTTCGCAGTTTATACTCTAAGCCCTTGCGCTACTGACACTCCAAAAATGTATTAATAAAATGGTTCATAATTTTGAAATGGTACTTTAAGCGATACAGAAGCGCAATACAGCATTATATCTCTGTCATGTTTTTCATTATAAGCGAGGGGAACCCTAATTGCCTTCTAGTGACAGCTATTTACATAATTTGAGGTCAAACAGGATCAAGTGCGTGGCTTTGGGTATCATTAGTGACTCGTTAATTACGCTTTCCAACTTACCAAACTATAAGTTACTGGTTATTATTGACTATTACCTAAATAGGTTTGACACAGTCAATTAAGTTCCCATTACCTTGACAGATTTTATCACTGACTAGGATATGCCATGTCTGGTCATGTTCGTTGAATTAATTTTACTGCGGCCCATGACTCAAACATTTTACATTGAGGAATTTCATCGCATTCCTCAGGGTTCGTCGTCTTTAGTTTTATATCAATTAATATTTGACTCTAGTATTGTATGCTTCGACGTATTAATGATACATCTTGTTTATAGCTGTGATGTGGCTCTATCAGATAATAAAGATTATACTTCACCGAGTGGCATTAATATCAAGCATTATTGGTAATATCAATAATACGAAATAGTATGAGAAAAGTTTTAGTTAGTTTAGTTACTAGTTATATTAAAAATTAGTTAGTTAGTTGAAAAAACTGCATGGTACTTCGAACTAGATAAGTTCATTATATAAAGTTTAGTATATATTTGCATTCTTTCATACATTAGCACTGAATTAACTTCAATTCCAAGAGCCACGGTATCTCAGTACCTAAAAGTTAGCTTTTAATTTCACGGAATGCAAGCAGAGCGAAATTGATTCTCGATGCTGGCACAAATTAAATTGTTAATTACCATTTCAAGGGACGATTTAAAGTGTTCGACCGTGAGGGATAACAGTGGTATCAATACGTGTGAAGTATGTACGTCAATTTGCATTGGAAGAAATGTGACGATTTGCATTGAAGGAAAAGTAAGAAAAGTTTATCATAGGCCACCGACGCACTTCCCCCGCTTGCCTCGCTTGCCCCGCTTGCCGATACTTGATTACAATCTCACTAAGAGCCAGTCAACATCCTTTCAGGCAGATGGCGAAGGTAAAGGTAAAGGCTATTGAATTACCCTAGAAATTATTTATAAATTATATATAACAAGTATTACAATCAAAGCCGTCGTAGCCAATGGTGGAATTGCACTACAGCTAGTATATAGCTACAGCATGAATGGGTCGGCGTAACCGGGTAAGATAGAAATAAAGTAAGAATTTGTTATATTCGTAAGAAATCTAATTGCATTTAATTAGAATATTTGAAGTCAATAAAATGAAATGCTAGTTGTCCTGAATCGGTTCATAGGCAGTAGGAAGCCGTACTGGTCGCTAGTCAGCTGGTGTCCCTCTCATGGTGTTGTAGGTTTATAATGAAAAATCAATTATTAAATATTATTATATTATAAATAAATCATGATCAATATTTTCGTGGATTGACGATAGGATCGAACTCATGTTCAATGTTATACTATATCTGTGTTTTCTGTCCAATTCAAAATTGTGACAAAAACACGTAAGATTAAATTTCCGGTCAAATGTAAACAAAACTTTTAAGTAAGATAGATAAGTCTGATATCCGCAGAGTTCCAGGAGTATTGTTGAAATCGCAAAATTGTGTCAGGAAGTTCGCGAAGGATCCGCTTAAAGATAAGCTTATTTAATTAACAATGTAAGAATATCAGTTACTATGCAGTAAGTTAATGTTTTAAAATGTTTGTTTTTTGTTCAGTAAGGAAGATTATTTCTTTTCTTTCTTTTTAAAATACTTGACAAACGAGTATATGACCCCTGAAGACACCTGAGAGTAAGAAATAATTTTGACCCATGACATTTTTACCATGATCAATAAAGGTTTAAGATATGCATTGTTTTCCCTGGGGAATGAGATGGAAATCTGCCTGGGAATCTCTTAGCTGATCATACAAAAATACAGTCACATAAATCAGACAAAAACACAGCAGCATTATGGTGCTATTTTACTCTGGTGTTCTGCGAGGGCGTGATACTTCATATTTCTTCTAGAACCTGCGTCATGATTCCATTATTGTAATATGTTATTGCGTTGTTGTAGTCGATAATGCGACAGGATAATATCGCTAATGATAGATATTAAAACATAATTTGGATAACATTTACAGTTAGTATCAATAAAAAGTCTAACCTAAAATTATTGCGTTATATATACAATTTTATGAAACAAAATACATTGTTTGATGATGACGATGATTTTGTCCTCCTGATCGTTTGCGACCATGGCGATATCTTTTGGCAGCATTCAAGTGCCCCCGTGACTTCACTACTCAGGATTTGTTCTAGTGCCCCAAGGAGCGCTTACTTCACAAAGGATCTAGCTCAAAGCGAAATGAATGAAGTTGCTTTTTAGGTTGTGATTTATTTTCACTCTGAACTTATAGAAGAACGTCGTATATTTTAATTTGGAAATAATAAGCGCTCGGCCACCTATCGGCCAAGTAATGCTGTGAAGGGCTGAAAACTAACAGTGGCCATCAGCTCTCAAAGCTTTTGGGTACAAATGTGGTCCTATGCTATACAAACCACATGACAAGCCTGGCTGGTATGACAGTAAATTATGAACCGAATCTCAATTTTACAAAGTGAAATTGATATGTTTCGTTATCATAATCACAGCCTATCCATAGTCCAGTGCAACATAGCTTAGCTTAGCTAGCATACGTTCTCACATATATATATATATCTCATTACTAACCTTCCTGATATCATCGGGCAAGGAATTCCAGATAATCAATTTGCAAGAAAACCGGTAAGGTGATCTGGAATACAGATCTTGTTTTTAAACGAACATCGAAGAATTCTGTCATGAGATACAGAGAGATATTGGAATTTATCTTTAAGATAAGAAGGTGATGATGATCATTTAAAATGGAGAAGAGAACAAGCAAAATTATAATTTGAATACGTTGGAATTGAACAATGGTAAAGATAAAAATACTTAACTAACTGGAGGCGGGGACACAAGTCGCGATTTATATAATTACTGTCACAAGAACTCCTGTCAGTAGCTTCCCACTTATAAAGCAGGGCTGGATTATATTCCTCAACGTCATTGACGTTCTATACACAATTGCTATGGAGTTTTAAATGGGTTTAAATATGTTATCCATTTCGTTTATTAACTCATATCTACTAGGATCGATTATAATCTTTTTTATGTACATATACCTATATGACAGTGCAAGTAATGATCTGAACTTTAAGGTACTAGGAACTTTTCAGAAAGCGCCTTCAAGCGTCGATAGGGTACGGTCTGTTAAACTTAAACGATCGTAGGTTCGAATCCGCTATTAGACTATTGTCGTGAAACATCTTATAGCAAGTGGTTAATACTAATATTAGTAATGTTAATAGTAATATTAGTAATGTTAATAGTAATATTAGTAATGTTAATAGTAATATTAGTAATGTTAATAGTAATATTAGTAATGTTAATAGTGACGCTAGGGGTAGGAAGTGATTACTGTATATGTAAATTCTTATAAAAAAATAGATTTAGTACCGACAATTTTCTTACTTGTAGCACTGCGTTGCTACATTACTTACTTGAGGAATATTTATTATGAAGACACGAGCGAGATGTTTGAGTACAACTTGTTGTATTTATACGAGTATTCTGAATATCAAGTAAAGGAAAATAAATAAACTACGTCGTTATGTAGCGGCTTCAAGTCCTTTGAGCCGAGAGAATCTAACAACTTGACAAATTAACGCTTCAGGCATGCGGATTGAATTTCCTCTTTAATTCCGAGGAGTGTAGAATTCGTTGCACACGAGAAATCTCAATTAATCTTCTAAATTTATGTAAACATAGAGACTACTTTATAAGATTTAGACTTACTTGGTTTAGAGGAGTGGAAGCTCAGCGATCGCTTTTAATTTAAGGTATACGAGCTAAAGAGTTCGATCCCTGGTGCCAGCTTAGATAAAAACATTTATCACAATTTTAAGTGCCATGCGCAAGGCGGTGAAAAAATCTTGTATGTTTAAGAAATAAAAAAAATTAGAAGACATAGGAAGTTCGTGACAATAGAGCAGCGTGGACTTTCGTGACTATACTCCAGCACCCAATTAAGGGAGGAGGCATAAGCCTAGCCTAGCCTAGCCTATATATAAATCATTATTAGGATACCTAGGATTGATGTGTACCATATAGACCGTTAACAATCAGAAAATTCGACTATGGCGTTCCTGGATATATTGTCTAATCGAGACTAGTATCTGTAAATACTGAAAATTTATAATATAAAAAGCACTAAATCAGTCGGAGTGCGTCCAGGAGGACAGATATCCATGTAGTCCACTACCCGCCCTAAAACGCTCAGTGAATTACAATTAAAAAAACTAACAAAAGAAGGAGGCAGAAGAATTGAAGATTGTAGTTTGAAAAATAAACGACCAGGGCTCAATTATATCCAATATCGCTAGCCGGTACAAAATCCACGTCTGCGATCGCTTTTGTAGTTGCGAGGGAAAAAGGAAGCAAAGAGTGGCGAAACGGTGGTCCGCTTGTTGAAGTAAATGGGTTAGCTCACGTCATTTTATATTACTGCTAGAAGCATTCTCTGTTAAAATTGCTTTGACCACAATGGCTGCAAGATTGAAATATATTTTTGAACACTTTTTATCCGCTTCCCTCCCTCAAATGAACGTATCTGTACATCTTTCGAGAGTCATGGAATTAAAAAAAAATACAAAACCTTTTTGAATGTAATATTTGTCATGAATTAAATTCTGACAATAGATGTAATCGACGCTTTATTTAACGAAAGATTTGTAGAGAAAAGGTAGACGAAGTAACTGTGAAAGAAAAATATAATTCGTTTCCACAAATTGGTAAATAAGAAACATTGAGAATATAATGAAAGGCTGAAGCCAAATGGTGTACGAAGCCATTACTGATAATTAAAATTTTTGATATTAGGTACACCAAAAACATTTCGTTGTAAAAAAATTTAATAGGATTTCTTTCTCTGATAGAAAATGGTTGTACGACGATATCTATTTGAGTTTCTTTCATTATCATCATCGCGGGTTTGAATTGAGTATGATAGCGGTTTCGAGAGTTGGCCTAAGCTGGCTTGACAGACTCAAGCATGAGTGTGGCTGTTATCGAAGGAGTCGCTCACCATCAGGTGAACTGTGTTCGTTAGACTTGCTTCATAAAATAAAAAAGAGCTCTCTATCCTCAATACAGATTTCACTCACGTTTAAATCGATCACTACTTAGTATGACGACCACGTATGTGCGCGTTTGATGGATCATAACACAATGAGACGGGCTGCGATGAAGAAGTCAAAATTTTCGACCTAGTCACGTTGATCCAATTACTTGCGGGGGTTATATATAAATGATCGGTGAAGCGAAATTCCCGGCGTTTTGTGCGAGCATGTGAACGGTTACAAGCCATAAGTTTTTGCGTGCTATGTTAATAATTAAATAACAATAAGTTACGTTTGAGTAATTAATATGCAAACAAATAACGTTATCCATCATTATTTATGAACTAGCTGTCACAAATAGCTGAGACCTGGGATCACGCTTTTTCGACTACGAGGGTGAAATTGTAGCTTAGTATTTCGTCTGGTGAAATAAAGTATCTTTAATTATTATTGGTGACTTGACACAATTATCAAATACCATCAAATTAACTGTGTGCTCGTAATATAAAAAAATGTAAAGGATTATTAATATGTAGAAACGAAATCCAAGTAATTACATATATTTAACCCGTATTCCCAAGCAAAAAATCCAAGGAACTGCGCTATTTTTTGTTCTAATGATCATTTTTTATACTGGAGCTGAGACAGTGAAAAATCTTCTTATGGTTAGTTCCTGTAGGCAATAAAAAACAACATTGAAACGCTCTTAAATATTTAATACGTAGACGTTAAGATACTTATCCCAGTAATACTTCTTTATTTTTATTAATGTAACTAAGGGTGATCAACGACCACGCAATTAATTTGATGGAAATTGATAGTTGTGGCCCATAAACACATAAATTCATCCTCAAGAAAGATTAAAGTGCACATAAGCTTGCACACATGAGGGCTGAGATGGAATGCTTCACCACTGGAGAGTCCGTCACACTGTGTTTCTGTTCTTTACGCTCACCACACGAACCACATTAGTATTATGCAGCCATTGCTCATTCGAGAAACATTGTTTTTTGTTATTACTTTAAGAGTAACAAACTCACACACAGTTACCTGATGGTAAGTGATTCCTGCGTCCCATGACATCTAAATTCTTTCTTGACAAGGAATCATAATGCAGATGCTTTGTCACCTTTGAGGACTGAGGTGGAATGCCTCGTCACCAGTAATAAAAGTCTCCAGATCCCTGCACCCACCAGGCGGATCACAGCAGCGTTCTATTTTACGCTGGTATTCTGTGAGGGCGTGGTCCTACCTCGATTGAGCTGACCAATCATTCTGCAGCTAAAAACAAACTGCAATGTAGCTCTACCACTGACCACTTAATTAATGTCATGATAATGTAAATATATTATACACGAAAATACTATGCGATGCCCGCGACCCGTGGACGTCTGAATCCAGCATAACAAAAAATAAAGAAACAGATGCATTGTCAAACTCTGAGGGTTAAGATGGGATATTTAATTATCGGTCATTGAGTTTCAGATTATTTAAGAGTTTATTTGTTAAGAGACTGACCGCAGTGCTATTGACTAACATTTCGGTTAACCACTCACACAACACAAGCTGGTTCACAAGAATAGATAGATAGTGGATTAGAATCTACGGTTTTAGGTCTCGTAGCCCGTCGCCTTCTTGTGTTATATCCTGAGAAAAAAATGAATAGATCTTTCATTTCTTTTTTATAAATATTTCACTGCACAACCTCTTGCGTCATATTTGAGTCATAGCTGTTGAGCTACTTTAAGCCTTTGGCGATGCGATTGTTCAAATGTTCCTTCGGCGTCGATTGCATCGATCGTCGTCCGTTAATTCTCCTGATCACGCTCTACATAAATTTTACGAGTTATTCAGCCGTGTCGCGGTGCGGGGACTCGAGTTCGAGTCAGGGCTGTCCTCAATGAAATGCATCATTGTAATTTTAATGAATTTTGGCACCAATGTACTATAAAATACTATTCGTTGCATATTTACATTATAAATTGTATAGAAATTGTGAAAGCTGTTATTGGTTGTTATTACTTGTTACAATCAAGATTTATTTCTGATCGTCGCTCATTGTGCTTACTTATCTAGATTCTGTTGATGTTGATGCTGTTAGCCTATGCGGCTCTTACAGCTTCATCGGACACAGGGCTCACGGAACTGAGGGGTCCATGGTTACTTATTAATTTAGCTGTTAAATGTTCACAAATTATAAATAATACTTACCAGATGCATCAGATTATTTTGTTGAGATCTTTTCATTCATGAGTTGTTTGGAAGAGATTGCTTTTACGAGACGGCCCATTGTCCATTTGAAAACATTTTTGAATTATATCCATTTGTTTTTATTTGTTATTTATGGTGTATTTTCTGTTCTGTTTCGTATGCCTCTGTCTTATGAATGACTTGGTATTTTACTGGTTTAAAGGTGGTCGTGCATAGGAAATATGGAAGAGTCGAGAGTGGTGCGATAGAATCGTAGAGTAAGGTTTAATTTAGTGGCAGTAGAGGCATGCTAAAGCTTGTACCAGGCTGCAGCAGGAATGGGTTGGCTCAGAGTACCAGCTGCTGTACATTGTTTGGGTGAGTGTAGATATCCAGAGAGCCAATCCTCAGGCGACAACGCGTGTGCATGTTCAATCTCTGTTAAGTATGGCATACATGTGGTGGGTCTCAATCATCCCCCATCATCAGATGCACGGTGTGCTCGATTGTCACCCTAAGTTTATATTCTATTTAAAATAAATAAAAAAAGGACTTAATTTTATTATATTATATGTCGTTGATATTTTTAGTAGTAATTGTTATTGTATTGTTATTAAAGGACTATCCACGCCAAAAACTAAAATAAAATAAGTCACAGTATCATATTTACATATTGACAATCAAATGTAATGTGTTACATGAAATGGGTACCACATGAATTGAGTGAAGCACACCAACAAACACGCATTGATTTACATACATTACTCAACCGTCGCAATAATGAGAGAATTTTGAATCGTTACTTGTCATGAAAAATGGATACTGTATGACACTCGGAAACGCTCATCGCAGTGCTTGAACCAAGGAGAACTGGTCAAATCCTGTCCAAACGACAGTTGACTCAGAAAAAGTGACGGTTTGGTGGACCAGTCCTGGTGTCATACACTACAGCTTCGTAAGATCTGGCCAGACGATTACGGCAGAACTGTATTTTCAACAATTGCAAAATATGATGGAAAAGCTAGCACATTAGACCGAGACTGGTCAATTTCTGTAGCCCACTGCTGCTTCCTGACAACGCTAGTCCCCATATTTCACGACAGACAGTCGCTAAATTAGAGGAGCTGCAATTTGAATGTCTCCAACACCGACCACGCTCCCCAGACTTTGCTCCAAAAGATTACAACGATTTTTCGGAATTTGTACAATTTCTTGAATGGTAAAAAATTCTATTTCTATGAGTAAAAAGTTACTGTGTGTCTCCACCATATCAATAGCCAATAACCATTCTTACAATAAAAGCTGTTATTAAAATACAATCAAGCTTTGGCCCCCACACAATGTCCAATTATACCAAACTTTTCTATTTATATTTGGTATTGTAGCGCACCCGCATTACAGTAATAACCCTACTTACCTCTGCTTCAACAAAATCACCCACATCGACTGTTCCGTACTGCGCCGGGGTCACAGGCCACTCTATCGCTAACCTTTATCGCGTAGAAACGAACTTACCTATTCCAATGTAATTTGTTTAAGGAAAATTGTATTTTTATTAGGTTTACAAAATCGAAAAGGTTGACACAAGATTTCCGAACAAAGAAACTTTTCTTATACGTTTTGGGACTCGTTCCTTTTGACAGTAAATGTATCAGCATATTTAAAAATGAAAGAGAAATATTCCATTGAAGTTGATTATTAAGTCGACATGTATGGGAAGAGGTATCATAATGAAATGAAAAATTCTTTGATATTAATTCTATATCATTTTATAAAACCGTTTTACAAAGTAATAGATATAATGATTGCGTGCTCTGGTGATCTAGCTTGATGCATGAGTCCTAGATTCGATTCGTAGCCGAGGTCAATATTTGTGTAATACAAATTTGGGTCTGGGTGTAGTTAGCCCCTATCACACTGTCCTGCTGGTTGATGTCGACAACGAGATGAACTCTATTGTGCGAGATAAAGGATAGTGCCGTCAGCATATGCGCATACACAGAGGTACTCGCTTTTAACATCATGCAGTTTCCTTTCTTCTCTCTTTCAGAATAGTGTTTCGTTAAGGTTATCTCTATAGGAATGTAATATAAGAAGCGTCAATAGTCTCTAAGATACGATCTGCGAAACTTAAGGTCGTCAGTGGGGTATTGGGTATTTGAACAAAAAAATTGGCCAAAAATATTTTTATAATGAATTTGATTATTAATATGTAATCTACACGAACACAACCAACAAACAGCAAATTTGGTACGTGCATCGTGGGCGGATCTAATCTTTCTGTTGTTTCTTTCTCTTTCTAACGATATGGATTACTGTATTAATTCATTGACTTGCTAAATTAGGTTTTTAGCCAGCTTTTTTGGTTAAATACACATCAGGTTCAAAACCGCCATTCGACAATTGTCGAGAACAACCACCTAGCAAGCACGAGCATCACAAGCTTAGCTAGATTGGTTGAACGGAGTGTTAGTAATGTCTATGCACTACTAGCATTATTTTAAAAAAATAAAAATAATCATGATTCGTTACTTCACGAAATACGAGAATCATGAATTAATAATGATCATCACCAAAGCTTATCAAACCTGTCCCGCACTGAACTACAGCTTCCCCCATAGTGCGCCAAGAAGCAGATACTGAGCCACCTCCATTTATCGACTTTCCTCCAACTTGCTCAGGTTATCGCTCCATCTGGGGGGCTAGCATGCTAGTATAGCAGAGGCCATATAGAGGCCTTTCCGAGGTAATCACTTCAAAACCTTTCTTCCACATCGGTAATAATAACAATTCATAATTTGTTGAAGAGTTTAAGGATTTTCTTTTTTTCTTTTTTCGGTCTGATGGCCACTGTTGGACCAATAATAGTTTACTTCCCAATCGATAATGGGTTATCTGACAAAATATTATAATTTTATTAAAAGATGATTATTTGTTTTATAAATAAATACAAGATTTGTATATCCTATCATTCTGTCGGTACGTGCTTTAATTTTAATAAATTTGTCGATATGTTCGGTTCAAATTGTTTCTATGCGCCCAAAAATTCATCGTCATGGTGTCGATGGTTTTTTTTCGGTCTGACGGCCGCTGTTAGCCATAGAGCTGTTACAGTTCCACCGGGTTGAGGTGACCGAGCGCTTACGGAGCTCACTCGAGACCTCTGTTAAGTATAAAGGATTTTCCTCAAATGTCAACGTCACTTACTCCTACTACTCTGTCCAATTATCATAAGCCTAGATATATTGTGAACAGTATTGCCCTCACGTGTTTTAATATGATATTACGAATAAAGAGCACATAATTCGTATGATGATAAGAGCGACTCTTGCATCTCACGATATGCTCATTCATCCTCGATAAGGAATCCCAATGCAAACGTTGTTACCCTAACTAACCAAGACTAACACTATCCCTATTCCCCTGCTACCAGAAAAAAAATCTGGAAAACTTATTTCCCCAGTTTTATACTCTGTAACAAAAGTTGCTGCATAAAAAGTAACAGTTTGCTGGCGAGACTCCCAAAAACGGGGTCATAAAAAAACTATAAATCCCCTGCCACTAGTAAATACGTCTCGGGTTTCTTTCTTTCAGCTGACGAACACGGCAACACTGTTCTATCACAACATTACCGATTTGTGATAGTTCTAGCAAGAGTAGCTCGGAAAGCATTTGCAATAAGATAGTGAAAAGTGCGGTTTTATATGCAGTGTCAGGGCCACGGGATAGGATTATGTGAAAAGTCAGCTCTCACGGGGTATCTCACAAAAGAAAAGTTGTTTTCTTCAGTTGGATATTTAAATAGGAATTATTTTTTTAATGAATATAATTTGATATCGATTTAGTAATAACCACGGTAACAAGTATCTATCAATTCACCCTCTTGTTTGCATCTTTCTGCTTTTTATTAGGGATGTTCCCATCTCTAAACTGTGCGAAGATAATTCATTACAAAAACATGCAGATCTGAAAACCGATAATTCGATTTTACTTAATTCAACCTCGGACACAGAAAGGAACTGTTGTCCACTGGACCTCGCGGCTGTCATTCATTTACGTTCTCGTATTTCAGTCGCAGGCCCGATTTCACCGACATTTTATGAACATTGCCCCTAAAAGGATTATTTATTGCGTTTCAGCGATTTAATCACGTTATGGCTCATAAAACATAGGCAACAATTTTGCATGCTTTTAGGAACTAATCTAATGGGATATACTTATACATGTTTGGTCCATGATAAACCACATTTTAACGGAGGCATTTATGTTTGCAAATTGTAATCGACACTCGAGTCACGTAGCAGCTTTCTTGCAGCCGTAACACGAGCGGGTCTGATGCGACCAGCGCCCTGCGGCAGTCGGAAGCAGAAGAACAGCCCCGCTGTGTTTCGTATGAAAAAAAGAAAAACGTAAACTCATTGCTGAGCATTGACTATCTGAGTTATCAGTGTGTAAAAAGTTTCCACTCTTTTGTGGTTAAAAGTCTATCCATTCCCATCGTGTGCTAGAACTGCAACATTAATTCCAACTGTATAGTGAATAAGGCAGGTGGACCAGGGCGGGGCACTTTTCGAAAAGTAAGAAATAAATTAGTCTACTAAATATGTTGTTTTTATGGTGATTGGAAGAAATGGGGATACTTAACTTCCTTAAAGGCCGGCAACGCATTAGCGGCCTCGTCCGGTGTGGCGGATGTTCATATGCGACGGTGGGCATTTGCCATCGCTTGCTCGTTTTCCGAAAAACAATCGCTGTCATCAAAAGTATCGCGGATTACTTGTCATCAGTTGAATATCAGTTTGTCATTCTGGTTTCAAAAAAGGTTTATATTTATTTGGTTTTCATTAATCATCTAATATAATTTAATAGTATATTAATATATTTTGTATATTTTACATATTTAGGTTCACTTCGTCGAATTCCGGTTAAAGTTATTTCCAGCAGACATCAACTGCTCAGTTGTTGCCGCAAATATTTGTACAAACAGAGGCTCTTTCTAGCCGCCACTTGCTTTAGTCTGATCTGATGCTCGTGAAATAGGATCGCAGGAAGGTCCACATACAGGGACAAAGACACAACAACCAGACCTGAAAACAAAAAAGTTGAGGTACAGTTTACTTGGCTGGGATTCAAACCCGCAGGACCTGCGAACAGCGTGGTGCTCTAATTACTCCGCCACGCGGCTGTCATATTGGCATATCTACCCAAACGTAGAAAGGAATGGCATTTGGCATCAAATCCTACAATCTATACAATTCTCTTTTATGTCCAAATGACTAAATAGCAATTTCTATTTAAATTCAAATCACCATAGAGCAACTCATAGTTCAAACATTTGCGTACAATATTCTATTGTCTATTACTGAACAATTCCAGCTCCAGATTTATCAATTCCGATAACGAACTTGTCTGTATTATCTCAGGGCTTCACTAATTGTAGAACAATGATTTATCGTGAGTCGTGTATATTATCTATTACTATATACAAATATTTCATGGCGCAGCCACGCTGCAGTTTGTTCCTAGGTGGGGCATAAATGGACACCCTCACAGAATACTAGCGGGAATTAGCAGCGTTACGCGGTGAGTGGAGACCCGATTATAGGGGCATTCCATCTCAGCCGTATAGGCATGTGAATAATGAATCATTATTGAGTTATGTCAGAGAAGATGTTACGGGCCGCAGTAATCTCTTGCCGTCAGGTGATCTCTATGTTACTGGTGTTGAGGCATACCATCTCAGTCCCGTAGGGTCACAACGCATCTTCATTGTGATTCCTTCTCAAGGATGAATATAATGTCATGGGCCGCAGGAATCACTTGCCATCACTAATACCATGAATATATATATATATTAAATGTGTATTTCCTCTATATAGGAATGGACGCCAAATTATTGCTAGTGAAGTGTTTATAGGATTTGTATTTCTTTTTAATGCATAAGATTTCTGATATGACCATGTGTGCACTGCTTAAAAGCTCGTCTGAAACTTTTGCGCGGCTAAAGTGTTAGGAATGCGCTATTTTTGTTTTGTTCCTACTGTGCTATAAACTCATGAATATACATTATTATGCTTGAAATATTAATCTGTTGGCGTGCTCTTTATAACGGACTAGCGCTTACGAATACGAGCTAGTAAACGAGCCATGCCGTTGCCAGTTTCTAGCTGCAAAATGAATGGGGAGGAGCATGCCATCACTGAATATCTGTATTACACTGTTGTATTTCGATGAAGGGAGCTGGGGACCCAATAACAGAACAGATAACGATGCATTCTATCTTAGTTCTCTGGAGTTAAAACAAATGAGCATCTTGAAAGCTTGTTTAGAATGGATGTAAATGTTATCACAGTCACCGTCAGCTGAACTATATATTAGAAAAAGAATACAAATACACCTTCAGGATGCTGATGCGGCTGTCGGAAATGTTTGCGAAGCAGCACACTGATGGGTTTTACGCTATAGCGAGGCGCGATCAACCTCCACTGTGCAGCGCGTACGTAGCAGTGGAATAAATATCCTGATCATAATTGTTGCCAGGTCTTGGAACGGTGCTGCTGGCTCCGCTAGACTGCCCATTTCAATAGCGTTGGACACAAATCTACGGTTCCCCCACTCTCCAACCGGAACACAGCAGTGTCAAGCTACTATTTACCGCTGGTAGTTTGTAAGACGGGGTCTTTTCCTGGTCGAGCCGTCCCATTCATGCTGCACCTAAAATCTTGCTACAGCGTAATTGTATAAAGCTGTATACTGTAAAACGTTGCAGGCTAACCGCGAATAATACAATAATATGAATAAATATTAAATTTGAATTAAACAGATAGATAAGAGTTAAAAGTAATAATATTCAAGTTACAGCTTTAAAGTTAAAAGGACCTAATTGTTATATTAGATCAAGTTAGAACTAAACTGCTATGCGGCTACCGGGGCTCTTATAAGCTTTTAAATTCGAACTGCTCCAGGAAGGAGGTTGGAGCTGTGGGTCAAAGATTGTTACATATGTATGTAAAATTGTAAAGTTAAAATTATTATTCTATGTGTGATAAAAAGCGTATTTAATTAACATAAAAGCGTCAACAGCCTTAACGCTTAGGGTTCCAGTTGCGATATTTACGGTTGTAAGTGCGAATCTGCCAGAGCTGTGGGGGCTGTGTCCTTCGGTGACCTGTGAGTGGATAGGCTGTTAGGTTGATCATGAGACAATATAATATAACTTGAGCTCGTATCTAAGTTATTTTCACGTGCACGGCTGCTAATTAGCGGGTGATTTACTTTCTGTTTATATAGTCCCCACGTTGTTGGTATAACTTTATTTGGAGCTAACTGCGGTATAAAAGGTAAGTTAATGCCTTTCAGCACTATAACATATGCTGCGCAGTTGGCTTCTGTTAATTATCATAGGACGTGTCTGTAATCAGCCAGGAAGACGATGTCATCACTCGAAGAGCTTCTAGCTATGGTTGAGAAACGTAATAAGTTACTTGTATCGGTTGTCTCCGTTGGGAACGTATCACAGTATCATATGTCAAAGAGAAATAATGTCGCCTTTTAAACAGGGACTCGATTATGAAAAAAAAACAATTTTTAGTACAGATGACTTCTAGTTACAGTCCCTTGTTTTGGATGTATAAAAAATAAAATAAAATAAAAAAACGTCATTTAATCAATCCAGCCATTGCAAAGGTATATGGGTAACAATAACAGGTAACAACTTAAAGATACGTGGAAAAATTAAAATGAAAGGTATATCTTATATATTAAACATATACTCGTACTTATAATCTAAAATATACTCTAAAACATTGCGATGCCGGTCGTTAGGGTTTCAGCTCAGCATTGTGTTGGCATGAGCCAACGCTGCTATTCTACTGACACCTATTAAATGACTTCCTATCTGCCTATGACAAATTATAAATTAGTTCATAACGAATTGAAATAGATTCTAAAATAACTAAAAGAAATAAAGTTTTAAATACAACAGACGCATAATTCCAATAAATAACAAACAATATCATTAAACATTCTCTAAGCCTACAATTCGTATAGGAAAAATTATATATACAATATTATTGAATTTAAAACCAAAAAATATTTTATTCTGGCCAACACAGCGGAACATTATTCTTACTTTTGGATATTAAGTAGAAATACTTTTAATTTTTTTCGGAATGTGCCTTTGACTTTTAAAACTCTAATCGATGGTGGAATTTTATTCCAACACTTTGCCGCTGCATATCTGAAGCTTCCTATAAAGGCTGCTGATGTGTAGCGAGTTTTTGGTAGCCGTGCAGCGCCGCACGACGCCTTCGATGGGTTACGACCTGGATCAATTATCATCAGGTGAAGTTTGCTCTTTTATCATGCACGTGACTTTATATATACATAAACATATTTGAAATTGAAATGGTGTTTCTGAAGAGATACACAGTCTCTATGCAACCCAATGGAGCTCAAGGCGCAGGAAGTAAATAAAATGTCGCAATAAATTGCGAAGACAATTTTATTTCTTTCGTGCTGGCAGCACGGACAGTATCGTGTTACATTTAGAGCTAGCATTTAAATGCCTACTTAACACATGCTATTTTCATTTTATCTGACATCTCGGTTCAGTGCGTCCTTTTTATATCTTTCTTAATAATGTATTATATCTATATTTTCTTCCAACTGCAGCACGAATGGTTCCGTTGTACTATTGTGTTTCATTTCATTCATAATAAGTTAATTAGTTCAATCCTTCCCTCTAAACCTTATCAATTGTGGCGTCACTCTTTAAAAGATAATAAGTGTTATTGAGTCACTGCATACATATATATATATATATATATATATATATATATATATACATATTTATATATATATATTGCAATGTCGCAGCTCGTATACTGGTAAAATTATGCAGTATTTTCGTCCTTTGTATTATTAAGCTACGTAGTGAAAATGTGACACAATGGACTCGTTTTAATATTCAGTAAATGAAGACAAAACATTCCTGTCCCCAGCGGTTCATTATAACACGGTGCGACAAAACATAACGTTTATAACAATATTTAATTTTTCAGGTTAAAACAGGAATAAAAATATCTGCCTGTTGTTGCATTTTATGTAGTGATCAAAGTGAAGGTAGTAGGTTGTAGACATTTCTGAAGAGAAGAGACTGCGACAGGCTCTTTATACTAATGCAACCATACCTCTCCATATACAAGACAATACAGGCGTGAGCATAAGTATATACAATTTATTTTATATTTATTGGGACTTTTGAATGATGATTAGCGGAGGTAATAAAATTTATTACAACTTTCTTAATTTATTTTTCTTATATAGACAACAAGGTTTCAAGAAGCCACTGGCTGCAGTTAGGGCGGCCCACAGCCTTGGCTAATGAGAAAGAGATATATAAAGCAGTGGATTAAAAATTATAATTCAGCACACTTATTTCTTAGTGGAATTTTTAGGGTTAATTTTATTCTAGATCCTTTTTTTATATACTTGGGAAAATGCATTATACCTGCTCTCCCTGGGCAAGGACGGCTCATACGGTCATACATACGGTGTGTACATACGGAGTCTAGAATTCTAAAATTTCAATTTACGATATCGTTAGAGCAACTAATCGACTATTAACTTGGAGTATTCTCGCACTGTGCAGTTCCTATCACTAAATTATAAAACTATCGCTTGTAATTAAACTACGGCAGTCCACTGTTGGACGTGGGCTTCTCAAGTTGTGTCAATGTCGCTGCCGGCCATGCCTTTTGATTGTCATTTAAAATATAACGTCATAACAAAAGTTATTAGACATGCTTTTAAATAATATAAAGTTTCGTTATGGTGAAACTTTGCGGTATTATCATTATCGTATTAAACGATAAATTGAAAATGTGAACTGTGCACTCTGTTTGATATAACGCCAATGAAGATAAAACATTTCCGTCCCTGAGGGTTCTTAATTAACACATGGCGATAAAATAATCTTATGATAATTGAATGCTTTATTAAGCCCTATAATAATTCAAGGTACGCTAGCAAACCGAGTCAGGTCCCCGGCGCGGAACTCAATGAAACTGTTATTACAACTTACCACGTATACGTGGGTATACCCATCAAGAAAACACCATTCGTCTGTAAATATGGCACGGCCCGAACAATTAACGAACATATTATGTGTGTACGATTTACTCAGAACGAAACAATAGTTAATTTATCTTCCAATCTCACAAAATATTATAATTTTATTAAAAGGTGATTTTTTTGTCAATATTAATAAACACAAAATTTGTATTTCGAATCATCGTACATTGTAGTAATTATGAAGTCGGTGCGTGCTTTGATTTTAATAAATTTGTCGATATGTGTCTATGCGCCCAAAATTTCATCCTCATCATTTCGGTGGTTTTTTTTTCTGGCTGATGGCCACTGTTAGTCCGGGCGCTTTTACACTTTCACCGGGTTGAGAGGTGACCGACCGCTTACGGTGTGTCACCTAGGTGTCGACTACCTCTATTAGTGGGTAACCAGCACAAGGACTCCTCTGATGTTGCGGATGCTCATGGGCAGTGGTGATAACTGAACATTAGGGTGAGCTGCTTCTCCCTCGTCACAAGCTGTGCTCTTTTTTACTTTATCTTGAGCTATTCCTGTTAACATAGATGTAGAAAAAAAATATTTTATTTCACAGAACACATGTTAAGACAGTTAGACGCAGAGATAGCACTGCATCTGGATTTAGTGTACAATAAAACCGCGTTAACGGTACAATTGTCTGCTAAAAGCCGTTTATTGCTTTTTTGTTTATAGCGCCTGGTTCCACCGTTCCACGTGTGGGCTGGCAACGGTTTCTTTTTAATTTAATCTCTTAACGATTTCTGTAATGCTTTTTCGTGAATTAAGTTGTAAATCTTATACAATTGGAAGTAAAGTTTTACCATTATTATATATAAAATATACATATTATGAATGAGTTATTACTAATGAGTGCTTACGATTTTTTCTGCTCCCTATCTTGATTACTAGTGTAATACCCGGCAAACTTCTTTCCATTTGGTACTTTTATGATGTTGCGCAAATTTTTTTAGTCTTTTTTCTGTAACGCCCACGTTTGAAGTGAATCTCTGTAGGCAACAGTATATATTCAACACGATAATTAAGCAAAAACGAAAAACAAGTGTTATTACGCGCACTTCCTACTAGGAAATGATTCTAACTTTATAAATTATAATTATTCTTATTTTATATTGTAATCTATAAAATATTTTTATATCAATCGAAAATAGTTAGTCCCGATACTTTAAGACTACTATGTTTTTTTAAGACAAACACAATTAAAAATTTTTACATTCTGTTTGGCTGTGATACTATTGCTTAAAAGAAATCATAAATTGTGTTTTGGAAAACATATAAATCCAGGGTAATAAATATGTTACCGAAGCAGTTACTTGTCATGTTACCGCTTCTAACGTAAATAAGAAAAGCTTCCCAGTTATATTTACAAGTTCTGACAAAAGGAATACGAGTTTTATGCTAAAACCAGTAGCGGTACAAAATTATTAGACATGATATAATTAAGTGATTCTATAAACTTTATATAAACTGATGGTGACAGAAAAGCACACAGTTCGTCTGAGGGTGAAGGCCCATAATCACCTTCGTACATCGACAAGAAAAAATGATGATACACATCATCACCCCTGAGGACTGACACTGTATGCGTCTTTACCAGTTCTTGGTTCTACACTCACCACACGAAACACAACAGCTTTATGCAGCTATTTCACGTTGATCTCCTGACGGAGCCTACGTGTGGCATGGCTGCACTTTAGTTATATGTCATTAGATTTGTAGTCATTGTATCAGAGTATGGTCTCGTAAGATCTGTCTTGCAAGCGCTTATTCGGAGCCCTAGCGTGGAGAACCTAATCTTTTCAAGTATTGCTCCAAACTAACTACGGATCTACCATATAGGACCCGTGGGTTTGGCATCTTGGTCGGTGGACACGAGTGAAATAACATCGCATCTTGTATATTAACTACGTCCACGAATTGATTCGGTTTGCGAGATCATCATCTATGCGTAGTATCACACCCGAGATTCAATAGCTACGAACCAAAAACCGTTGTTTGAAGAACTTTACTCCAATTCTTTACTCAAGCTCCTATGAATATAAAATTTCCCCAAAAAAATAACAACTTCTAAGCACTAACCGACAAGAAAATCGGAAATAATGTCATCAGTTAACCAATATTATATTTATTAATTTCAAAAACAAAAATTCTCGTAACACTATAAATATGTTAAGTGACCAAGGATTATACAAATGGAGAATAAGACCAATAACCCTGAGTTGTTAAAATGTACAATTAATAACGCTAAAAGAAGGATTTGTTAAGAAAAATAAGGAAAGATTGAAGCTTTTAGAGAAAACAGATTTGTATACATTATAATTAATTCCATCTTATAATAGCACCTGCCACTTAATTTCTTCTCTCATTAAAATTTATAACCATCTTCCTTAAAAATAATTTTATGCTGGTTTTCATTAGGCTACTAATTTCACAGTTCAACTGATGGCAGGGGATGCCTGCGGGGCACGACACCTTCATTTAACCTCGATAAGGAATCACAATGCGCTGTCCCCTCTGACAACTACGTTCGGATGCTGCCTCGTCACCAGTAATGAGGCGCTCTGGTTGCTTACACTGACCATACAAAATACAGCAGCGTTAAATTGTTATTTCACGTTGATATTTTGTGAGTTCCCTGGTCGAGCCGACCCATTCAGCTAACAATAAACTGTAGCCTGGTTCGATCACGGTTCAACTAACGTTGTTTTGTTTCATATAAGGTTTATGAACTTATCAATATTTCACATCTTAGTTGTGAAATATATATATATATATGTATATAATAATAAATTTCTCATGACTATGTGAAATAATCATGACGATGAGAAATTTGTTATCGCTATTTCAAAATTATATATTATTTATATTTAAATTATTTTTAAATGGATAGGTTAGGTCGTCCGCGGAAGTATTACATATTTACGAAATATCACCATAAAACACAAGGGTGACGCAATTTTATTTTGTGTGATAACCAAAGCATCTTACAATACTGATAAGGAAGTATTTCATGCGAGTCCTCAGCAGCGACGAATGTGTTCCACCATTTTTTAGTTTATTTATTTATTTTTAAGTTACCTAGATCGATTTCATTACAGTAATTACACAATACACAGATAATATTAATAAAAATTAAACAAACAGATGTGCATATTTCTCACAGAACTCGGTACATGCTTCCAACAATTCTGGCGCGTTCGTTCTTAAATAGTAATATTTGTATCATAGTCCAAGAGGTCGTCAGGCGCAGTGATCGTAAGTGGTGCAGGAGATCAGACCAGAGTGTACAGCACAAGTAACTTATTGTCGTAGATGAATGTGAATGAACGAGACCCATCACTCATAGACAAGGGTCGCAGCGTTCATTTACCATCAATATCTAATTATACAACTATGTATACATATATATATACAACTATAATAATTCAAATACATTATTGTACAACAATATTTATTGAAATTTGTAATTATACAACTATAATCATTGAAATACTATGTAATTATACAACAATATTTATTGAAATATGTAATTAAACAACTATAATCATTGAAATACTATGTAATTATACAACAATATTTATTGATATATGTAATCTTACAAATATAATTATGAAATATATAATTGTTGAAAAGAAGTGCAGCTTATTTCTAGTTGCGGCAGCATGAATGGGTCGTCGCGGCTGGAAAGTGAACATGTCCTCAGAAAATACCAGCGGGTAGTAGCAGCATATCCTGAGGTTTTGCTTAGGTGAGTTTCGGCATCGGACACCCAGCAGGCATCGATCTCAATCCTCAGCGGTGACTAGGAATGCGCCTAGAGGTACCTATGGCTTGTAATGATCACTTACAATCGGTTGAACTTCGCTTCATTTCATAAAAATTTGCTATAATTAAAGTACAAATTTTATTATAATTTAATTGCAAAATACAAACCGTAATAAACAGATGACCTGATTTCGCAAAAAGCAAATGAAATGTGAAATTATACGCGTGTATTTTAAAGTTCATATAAATGTGGTCGGCATAATTTTACAATATATAATATTTGTAGTAAAACATAACTGTTTTGCATATTTGTGGAACATATTAAACTTAATCGGCCGCGAAACGAAGGGTTTAACATTGTTGTGCTAAATAAGTCATGATAGCTTTGTAGCCAGGCGCTCCCTTCATTTTTGGTACGCGAAACTGTACTAAACTGATATCTCATTGAAGGTTTATGGGTTTATGTTTCAGATATTTTATACGAGAGATATTATTTTTCATTTTTTTTTGGCGTATTTTGGTCATGATAAGATAGCGGCATCATATTGTTTGGGGAAATTTTATCTGCTTTGGATAACTTAATGATTATTTTAAAATTACTCAATTGAAACAAAGTTATTTATGTTACTATTCTAGTGAAGGGTCCTGGTAGGAGAGGTGTCCTACACTGGGTTGGCCAATACAAGTTTGACATACAGTATCCATACGTATTATTTACTATAAAATTACTATCAGTTGAACTGTATGTTCGACATGCTATTTTCATCTCTTTATTTCATAAAACATTTGTAATATGCGATATTAAAAATGAAATTAGATCAGTATTTTCTAACCATTTAAATGTACCAAGGATATAAATTTATATATTAATCGGAAATATAACATATAATTCAAAAGTAGGCTTTGCTATGTAAAAGCAAAATACTTCTAATACAAAAATGGATGACTGTTACAGCGAAATAATAAAAGAAACAAAAATATGTAAATCTCGCTATTGAACCATAAAGTATGCTAATTTGGCATCCATAAAAAGGCGACTCGCGCCAGTCCTGAAGCAAAATTAAAATATAAAAATAACGTTGACCGCGTCATTAAGGGAAGGAATCTATAAAAATATATACACGTTTCAATTCGTGGAGAACTAAATAACTCAAGTTGTGAAATATACGTCACCGTCGTCATCATCTCAGGCTGTCCATGATCCACTGCTGTACACAGCTCCCCCTCCCCACAGGTGGTCGTGCCGTCCAGTAGCAGATCGTACAATACTATGACCAGCCCGAGGTTGCCACTCAAGAACATTTCTACCACTTCTATTATTTCCTCTACGCTATATCGCCAGCCCGCTGCCACTTTAGCTTACTGATCTTTCAAGCTATGTTTAAAATATATGTATGTGCATATATTCAATATGTAGTTAATGCGCTTGTTTATTGGAAATATTTAAAAAATAAATATATAGAGATTCATTTATTTATTATTTATTACATTGAGAGTAACAAAAGAGCACGCAGTTCAACTGATGGCAAGTGGTACCAGCGGCCCACGACATCTACATTCATCCTTGACAAGGAACTATAATGCAGATGCGTTGTCATCCTTGAGGACTGAGATGAAATGCCTCGACACCAGTAATAAAGTAGCACGCGTCTCCACTTCCTATCTGTGAACTCCAAGTGACGTGACGTGAAATATATATATATATATATATATATATATATATATATATTAATTGTATTTCTTATATATCTAACACTACACTATATCGCTTATCGTCTGTCGTAATTAGAAGGCATGTAAATATCCATCTGGCCACTCGTACGGAATTAGTTATCTCATCTCTTGTTGCAATTAATATTTTGGGAACGTGATGACAATCATAATTAATGTTATGATGTTGACAGATACCAAATGCTAATGGAAGTAATATATTAATGTAGAGAGTGCCAGAGTTATATCTCCGACACTCTCTACATTGTACAATTTATAAACGAATCCAGTGCAAGATATTTAGAAAGTAAAAATAAAACATGTCGATGCATAGGTACACCGATGTAATAAACTCGAAATATCATTAACTGACTTGACATACACGGGTAGTTTTGTATGCATAATAGTAATAGAGGTCTCGACTGAGCGCAATAAGCGCTCGGTCACCTCTCCCGGCGAAACTGTAAAAAACCCTCGGGCTAATAGCGGCCATCAGCCCGAAAAATATCATAATAGTTATATTTCACATATATATTATATAATACATGAATATTGCAAGAAGATGACCATCATCCAATCGTCTTATAATTACTTATGACAAATAAATTATTGTTATTGAGATTAACTTCTCACTCCGCGTGGTCGGTATATAAGGAGCTAGATAACAATAAATGCTTAATATTTTATATCTGTCTTATCTTAATATCTTATTAAGTAATAATTGGATATTCAGCAAACAATTGAAATAGAATAATCCTACAACCATTATATATTTATTAAATCTAATTACATATGTAACATAGATAACAAAATTATGCGTACCCAGTAAATTGAAAGTATACATGTAAAATTACTACATAAAACAGTACATACAGTTCAAAGATTATTGACAATAATATAAATATATACAGTACTTATACTTAACAATAAATTAAAAAAACACGAAACATTTTGTTGTAAACTAACTCTAACCTAAAATTGAAATACTCGTACAAAAGCTAACTAACAAAAGTACGAGCTTTTATTGATTTGATTGGATTGGATTCTAATTACCTTAAGACGTTTATTACTGGTGACGAGGCATTCCATATTAGTCCTTAGCGGTAATAAGTCATCTGCACAATGATTCTTCACCAAGGACGAATGTGATCATGGGCCCCAGGCTTCAGAACTGTGTGCCCGCTTGGTATCCTTAATATAATAAAAAAACTATTTAAATAAATTTACCAAAAACGGCCACAAAAATTGACAGTGGTAGAGTTACACTGCAGTTTGTTTCTAGTTGTAGAATTAATGGATCAGATCGACCGGGGTAGGACCGGGCGTGATCCCAGAGAACCACATCACAGAATACCAGCTTAAAATAACAGCATAATGTTGCTGTCGTCTGGTGAGTGCGGGGATCCGCGCATCTGCATTATGTAGATATCATGAGCCGCTGGTACCACTTGCCATCAGGTGGACTGTGTGCTCGTCTGTTACTCTTGATGAAAAATCACAAACGAGCGTACAATTCACGTGAGTGATTCCTACGGCCCATAAATTCATACATTCTCCATGAGGAACCATAATACAGCTGCCGATGTTGCTCCCGAGGACTACGATGGAATGAATCTGCAGCTTCAGCATCAATAATCTCTGTAATCCTGTGCTCACCAGGCGAATCACAGCAGCGTTATACTGATATTTTATAGGAGTGTAGTCCTTCCTGGGTCGAGCTAACCAAATCCTGCTGTAACTAAAAACAAGCTGCAACGTTGCTCTACCGCCGAAATAGGGTGTTGTCTGTGGGAGTGGTTCTTCCCCGGTTAAGGCGTGCTTCTGATGTGGTAGAAATAAGTTACAATGTGGTCCTTCAATTGAACTTTACAAGAACCCTTTATACGATGTCGGGATTTTAACTATGAGTGTAGTATTTATTATTTGTTGTCTTTTAACTCATTTACGCTTAGTAATCGCTATAACTTTCTTATTTTTTTACAAATAAAATGTTCGTTTAAATATCTTTGCTTTCTCGGGGCTCTAATTCCCTTAACAATAAGCTCTCCAGTAATAAGTCTTTGATTTATTCCCAGCTATTTGCAACCTGAAGGAGATTGGATGTTTCGGTGTCGATCGAATTATCGACGTAAAAAGTTTTTTTTTCAACGTCCATCTAATTGAATTGTTTATACGAATTTCATTAGCTAACCAAGAGGTGGAGCCACACTGCTTCTCATTTCTAGCTGCAGTACGGGTCGGATCAACACTTTCCAAAATACTAGCGTGAAAAAGCAACAAAACGCTGTGTTTTGCGTGCTGCTTAGTAGAGACCTGGAGAACCAATTACTCTTGAGAATATTTGTTGTGGATGGAGGAGTTTGGATGTTTACGGGTTGTTTAGCGGCCGCCGTTACCGCTCACCGTCCGGTGAACTGCGTGCTCGTTTGTTATCGCTAATTTCATAAAAAAAATATTAAAAGGAGTCTAAGTTAATAAAGAAAATCCAAAAATACACGAATATTCAAAGAGAAAATATTTACGCTATTTTCCAATAAATTCACACCCTAGACACTAGAGACGTGATGGAATTAACACCAAAATATTTTTATTATAAATAAAAATATTTCCTTTTTATTATCTAATTTATAGAAAGTTCACTTAACGGTACCTTTTATACTGGCTTTTTAAATTTAGATAGGGTATATAGTGTTAATATATTTTTTAATGATAGTAGGTTTATGATTCCTGCTATCCATGAAGCAAAACTCCTAGTTGATAAGAAACCCTTAAATAAGGAGGACCAAGATGAAATGCTAGTTTGTAGATGCAGCATGAATGTGTCACCTCTACTGGAAAAGGAGCACGCCCCCACAGAACACCAGCATGAAATATGGCGTTATGCCGCTGTGTCTCGTGTGGCAGGTGCAGCGATCAGGTGACCCAGTTAAGTGTAACGAAGTGTTCTTATCTCAGTTCTTATCAGCTACATCTTAAAACTTGCTTGTGGATGGATGTGGATGATGAGCGTTGAACCTTCACCTGGACTGAGTGTTGGTTTGATATATCAAAAGCTAGTTTAGAATTGCAGTCTGACTCTACCGAGTAAAAATATTATACCAAATAATCGTTGTTTTCTACAATAGTAAAGTATATGTTGTTTATACTATTAAATTACTACGCGAAAACCCTCTCCGTCTGAATCCGAGATGTCTCTTCAACTTAACCAGCATCTTGAAAACTTGATGCTATAATATTTCTCTTTATTACTTCTAACATTCTTCGCTTATTGGTAAGCGGTCAGAGGGCGCTATGCGATGCGAAAGTTTGTGTGGGAATTATCCATTTATAAAGTTTAAAGTTTCCTTATACGTAGCTATGGAAACTTATATATGCTAAGGAAGTATTTAAGCCGCTATGATACTTTCAAGTGGTGTAATGTTACATTTGGATTACATTACTTACCATACGAGCCCTAGCAGCTCAGTAATGTGTTCCTTGTGTCACAGTACGCGACCAAATAGAGTTCGATTTCCAGGGCCGGAATTAAATTCCAATTAAATTATCACCAATTTTTAGTGATTATTTATCAGGTACTTGGCCATTAAGGAAACCATCATGAGGAAACCTGGATGTATTAAGAAATTATAATATATTGTAAATCATATATATAATAAATAGATGTGAATCATTCGAGTCTTATCTAATCTAATACATGTTCGTATGTATTAGATTAGATAGTATATCGATTTTTTTTTAATTAAACAATTGTTTACTATTCGTAAGTGTAATATTTTAAAAATAGTAAAACTGTAATAATAATATTAAATTTCATTTTGATCAATTCTTATTTGAGCCGTGACATCTAACTTAATCTTCCACAAAGTATAAAAGGCTTCATCTACCATACGAAACACAGCAGCGTTATGCTACTATTCCCGGGGTAGGACCAAGCCCTCAAGCTAGCTTATGAAGGCTTGGTCCTATCCCGGTCAAGCCGACCAATTCCTGCTGCAGGAGGAATAATGTTGCCTAACCACTGTACTGACATCATAAGGTTCTATATAGTGAAGTTATAAGTTATGGAATATTCCCTGCAAGAACTTAATACTTACTAAGTTTATAAATTGTAATCTTACAAGGCATACAGCGAGCTCCCGGGGATAGTGTGATTAATTGTAGACGCAAAGTTTCTTGTCCATTCATTATTTCCTCTTGGGTCGGTTCGACCATTACCGAAGTCTTGCACAAGAACTATGGCAGCGTTATTGTAAAAGATCAGTGCAGCAATGAAAAAGTTATTTCTCAAACTAAGGGTGACAAACGAGCACACAGTTCATTCAGTATTAAATGATACTTAGGCCCACTGTAAAATCTATCTTCAGCAACGATTTAAAATGAACATTCGTTGTGACGTCCTTCGGTACGGTCTTCGACGTAATGTCTCTTCATGCTGTTATTTCACGCTGGTACTATATGAGGGTTTCGTCCTGTCACGGTCTAGCAGATTCTTTCATGCTGTACCTCGTAACTAGATTTGGCGTGGGTCTACTACTATGGAACACTGCTGGCTGCAAGATTGGTAATTGGTGTATATATTTTTTTACGTATTCTTTTCATACATTTGAGAATTTCTTTTAATCTGCATGCAAGTAATATTATATCGTAGGAAATATTTAATATGTTCAGATTAATTTATTCAAATGTCTAAGAATATTATTTTATAAAACTATGTTTATTCCTATGATGCTTTAATTTTCTTTTTTGGTATGCAGTAGAAATGATATAAAGTGTTGTTGTCTCTATCAGATGCTGCCAAGAAACTATTCCAATTAATCTCTGTATTTCAGAAGTGATCTTGCCCATTTGTATATGTTAGTGTATGTCACACTGGCATCATCTTGACAGCCATAGTTCGCTGCGACCACCAGCCTACAGATGTATAATTATATATTAATATACATGTATTTATATATGTATATTAATATACAATTGTTATTTATTTCATCGATAAATTAACTAACGTAAACTTATAAGCAATATATTATACTATGTTATATATGTATAAATATTTAAAGAATATACCTAGTCTGGCCATAAGTTCCGTTACAAATGAAAATGCATTTTTTTTAATGAAATAATGTAATATTATTAAAATTTATACCTCCATATTTATTAGTCTCGGCAAAAAATAAAAAAATATTCTATAATCGAAATGGCCACCTTTGGCTTTTATACAGGCCTTTAATCTGATTGGCAACGAATCTATGGATTTACACACCGTTTCCAAGGGAAATTTCGCCACTGCTTGCTCTAAAGATTTTTTAAGAGACTAAATGTCGCCGTGTCGTTTAGAGCAGGCCATGTCCTCTAAAACCGACCATAATTTGAAGTCTTATGGGTTGAAGTATGGGCTAGATGAGGGCCAGTCTTCAGCTCTTATAAAGTCAGCAACCTTTGTTACAAGCCAGGCTTGGATAGTTCGTGCCTTGTGACCAAGTGCAAAGTCCTGCTGGAAAGTCCACGATATATTTTTAAAAAGTGTATTGCTGAGAGGTTTCACAACATGATCCAAGACTGTATACATACTGATACACTTTGGCTGAAGTTTTCAATCCTTTTTCACAAAAATGTAGTTTTGTGACTCCTTGATAAAACACGCCCCACCAAACCATCACTGACGCAGGATGATGACCACGTTGTACCTTTCCAACCACTTGAGCAGCTTCTTTATAACTGTGAGCATACATTTTATCATTTTGCTTATTGTAGTATTCTTCAATCGTGAAAATCTTTTCATCGGTATAAGGATATTTCTGTGCGTTTCACCTGCGTATCGTACCAGAAGGCGTTTTGATCGATCCTCTCTCTTTAATTGCAAAGATTGATTTAGGAAATGTCCTGTATATCGACGATAAGCACCGAGCTTCAGGTCTTGTTTTATAATACGCGAGAGAGTCCTAGCGAGAATCTTCATTTCTCGCGATAAGATTTTTTGCTTCCTAATGGGGTTTCGACTAATTCTGGCTTTAACAGCGTTAACAGCCTTTGTAGTTCTAACAGCACGCGGTCACCCCGATCTTTTCTGGTCTTCTACAGAGGAAGTGTTGTTGTATCTGTTGATAGTACGATATACGAACATCACGCACTTTGTGCAAGACGATCATTGCAATCCTATTTTCTTCAACACCCAATTCCATATTGTAATTTGAAAATGAACATGAAAAAATATGTGAAATAGCGCAAAATTGAAAGAAGTTTTTAAACTAATACACGTGTTCCAAATTCAACATAATTAAGAAGTTGAAAATAAGAAAAGTTTTTATATAACAGTATTTATGGCCAGACTAGTTATAATATTTTATACCACACACCACATTTAACACAATTATATATTCTAATGTCTCAAGTCCCTAGATTATACAGCTACGTGTAATGTCATGGACCGTAGGAATCACTTGCCGTCAGGTGAATTGCGTGTGAGTTTGTTACTCTCAATGTCATAAAAACATTGCAGTTCGGATGTAGTATCGAAGACACGTTTCTGATAATGAAACTCAGCGGCCGCTACTTAGCAGCTAAGAAATCCAACACCCCGCTGACATATTTACACGAAGTTCAAAAATTGCCTTGTATCCCGGCGTCGAGCCCTAACGATGTCGTGCTTCCGGAGTGGTCTAGTTTGCAGACAAAATTGGACGAAACTTGGCGCCGACTCGTGTTTCAATTAAACGTAACGTACACGTTTGTTTCTGGGATCCCTTGTTAAAAATTTACTGAATGCTTCAAATACATTTTTTATCTCGAAATTTAGTTTATTTTAGTTGAGCGAGGTAGGTAACTTTTTGGTTATTATTTATAAGAAATTCTCGAATTACTACTGTTACTAATATGTATCCTAAGTGAGGTATGTACTCCATGACGTCTTTCATCCTCAATAAGCATTCACGAAATACATGCGTTTTGCAACTCTGAGGCCTGAAGATGGAATACATCTCGTAAATACATGCTATTAGGTTTGCTGTTCCATGTACTTAATACACGAAACACAGCGGCTTCATGTAGAATATTCAGGCAGCTAGTGCCGGTTCTTTATTGTTTTTAATATATTATTGACAAGACACGGGTCGGAGTCTGTATGCATCTTTGCCTCCTAACTTATGTTTTTTCTTTTTTAGTTTTTTCTTGTAAGCCTCGTTCTGTTATTAACTTATATACTGCAATAACTACCTGTATGTTAAACATAATTAATCTTATGTCGTTATACAAGTCAATTTTATTAATTTGTACATAATCTTACTCCTATGGCTAACTGATCTTTCAGATGTATGTCTTTTTCTTTTTTTTTACTTTGAGAGTTACAAACGAGCACACAGTTCACCTGATGTATAGTTATTTCTGCGGCCCAGGACATCTTTATCTCTTCATCCTTGACAAAGAATCATAATACAGATGCATTGTCACCCTTGTAGACAGACATAGAATGCCTCGACACCAGTAATAAAGGTCTCCGGATTCCTTCACTGACCAGACGAAACACAGTAGCGTTATTCTGCTATTTCACGCCGGTATTCTGTCAGGACGTGGTCCTACCCCGATCTGACCCATTAATTCTGCAGTTAGAAACAAACTGCAGTGTAGCTCTACCACTGAACAAAATATACACATCATATTTTATGTTCTATTTATTCCTTATTTGACGGTGGGTGAAGGATCGCCGAGTCCCCCGACCCCCCAGTCGAGCAAACCCGCTCATGTATCAACTAAACCACGAGCTGCGACGTGGCTTTACCAATGTAAAGTATTTCTCTGTCTGTCTTATTTTAAATCTACCTAGCATAAATAGTATCTCAGTGTGTTAAACTGCCTGCTTCTAATGGAATAGTCGTGAAAGCGTAATTTATATATTTTGAAATAAAAATATTTTTGTTACTATTTCGGCCCTTCGGTCGTCACAATTACATGCTGCAGATATTTAGATATCTAGTGCATCTAATTTGTTGTCTGCATCCGCGTTCACTGTTGCCAACTCAAAAACATTAAATTAAAGAGCAACATTTAAACGTTTTATTTTGATACTGTGATGACATATCCCATATTTTCCTCGCACATTGTCATTATCCTACTTCGTCTACTTGTTGGCCTATTTCAATCTCCTGATCACATGCAATATTAAAGGAAAACTAGTCATATTATTATTCTTAATATTAAATGATGACTAACTACTCACAAGTACTACGAATTAAATACGTATTGATTATCACAAAATTGTATAGATGAAGAAAGCACTTGCTATATAGCAGAGTCCTCCGACCGAATGAGTCTTCTCCACGTTGCCCGGTCTTCGGTATCCTCTTTTGAGAATATTGTTCTCCGCCATAACCGCTTTCACGACGTCCTACCAGCGTTTCTTGGGTCCTTGTACAATGAGGTCTAGGCGTCTATTTCGTAGTTTGGAGGACTGCGGCTAATGTGGAACCATTGGAGACGATTTTTCTGCAGCTTGTCTGCTATGTCACGGACTCCAAAGCTGCCACGTATATGTTCGTTTCTTATGCGATCTAATCGCGTAACGCCATACAATTGCGTATCGCACAGACCCCAGGTATTTTAAAACTGTTGGTCTTTGCGACGCATTTGTTACCTACTTTAATGTGTTCGGAGTCTGTGTATATTATGGTGGTGGCGTGGTGTGTGTTAGTTTATATAGGTATATATATAGTTCACAAGGAATAACCACCACGAGAGAGTCAGAAGGTTTATTGTTCACAAGCACAAAGAAAGTACAGCAAATACACAAGTCTATAGAGAACAGAGAGGAACACTTAAGAAGGAAAATAATTGAAGCTGGCAGAAGTATAGCCCATTAACGTAAAGCCGATCGAAGGTAACAGTGACGTGCGCTTGCGTCGAGTGTCGAGGAGGACTGGCGCGGGGGACCCGCGCCGGTGCAGAGCAAGCGCAGATGGGAGCGTGGCTACTTCACCTATTTACGCACGAGTGGCCCTTACGCTCAGCTGCTAAGCGCATCTTGCGATAGCAATATAAACATATATATATATATATAAACATATATATATATATATATATATATATATATACATATATATATATATATATATATATATATATATATATTATTCAATAACATATCCTGAATAGACTGTGTCAATGTAATCGCCTCTATACGAGCCTAAGACACTAATAAGCCGAAGCCATTACTAAGTTTCGCTCAACTTGACTTTCAGAACTACATCGTTTAGCAACACCCATTAGTAGCGTTAGCAGGGTGAATTGGGATACGGGCTAATTTCCGAGCTTTCAAGTCTTCGCTTACATGCAGTTTATATAAAAACGTGTGCGACAGTGCACACAAGAAACTATGGAAATGCTGCCCGAGTATTCGATATATGTATTTAATTTCTGGTAATTATTATGTTTTTTTTTATTTATCGCCTATTTTTTTTATAATATTACTAGTGAAAAAGGAGCACACAGTCCACCTGATGGAAAACAGAGAAACATGGTGGCAGCCCACGACATCTGTCTTTGTCAACCCTCAAAGGAGATGGCATTCCTCTTTACCTGCTATTGGGTATCCTGATCCCAACACTCACCGTGTGGAACTAAAACTTAACACTGCTGTTTCATAATAGTGTTCTATGAGCTCGTGCTGCTGTGGCAAATAACGTCCTGAAATTTTGACTTGATACTATCTTATGGATTGTCCGCTATTCGTCGTTGACAAGAGTTTATTTAACACTATCGACTTCAAATGAAGGCATTTGAAAAAAATATGTCAAATTCCCTTTACTTAAGCACATATTACAAATAAACTTAATTTAAAGTAAAGATTTGTGTGATAAATTCCCATCATATTTGTTTACGGAACAGCTACTAAGATAAAAAAATATATACTACGCGGTCGCATGGTGAAGTACCTAGTAGCTGCTTCTCGGGTTCAGGTTTCGATTCGCAGCCGAAGAACAATATATACGAAGAACATCACATGTACAAATATACAAATTGTTGGTTTTCGCATGTTTTGTGTATGTGTCCCGCATCCCTGACACTGCTTTCCCGTTCTTGATGCACGAGCGTTACATCGAAATAGGGAAAGAGACAACCAGGGAGTGCGTCTGTATTCGCAAACGCTTACGGCACTGTATAATATTCTGCGCACCTGATGACAGAAGGACTTCAATTCATTTTTCATGTTCAAGTATGAATTGAAGTCCTTCTGGTGGATCGTATATTCGAAATAATTTAGTTTGTGGCTTAACGTATGAAAATGTGTTTGTTGATAAAAAATACTGACAGTAATTAATATAATCAAACTTTCGGTATTGAATTAAAAATATATCATGTCCTCTGAAGAAAATAAAGATGTGCTTATTTTATCCGAAACGGTCGACTGTTCCTCTTCAAGCATTGCCATAACATAAATAGCGCTGAGTGCTTTACAAAACAATTCGATCTTTGGACGTTCAATTAAAAACCATCAATAGCCTAACGGTTTAGGATACGGTCTTCGAAACTTAATGTCATAGGTTCAAATCTTCCATTCGACAATGTCGTGAGCTTTCTTGTAGCACAAGCATGTAAGCTTGGGATGATTAGCGGGAATTTAAGTTTTGTTAATATAATCTCCTGGAAACTTTCTGACAAGAAAAATCACTGTGTTAAAAGTTGTGCCCCTTTTAACCACCGGTTATGCTTAAGTTAAGTTTAAGACACAAGCAGATTAGATGAAATAAAGTAAAGATATTCAGTTAGTTATTAATCATTCACGTTCTTTAAATCAATGTTCAATTTTCTACCGAACGTGTTAACAAGGTTGACACCTCTGATAGCAATTGCGTTGTGGTTAAGCCATGTCCAACAGGCTACGACAGGTTTAGTATTTCATGAATACTTTATTTTAAAATTCTTTATACTTATTTTATGTATCACATTAACTTTATTTTGGTTGTTTATTTATTGTACTTAGGGTGATAAACGCGCACAAAATTTAGCTGAATCTAGATTTTTTTTATTGCTTTGAAAGTAACGAACTCACACACAGTTAACCTGGGGGCAAGTGATTCCTGCGGCCTATGACATCTACAATCGTCCTTGACAAGGAATCATAATGTAGATGCGTTGTCACCCTTGAGGACAAAGACGCAATGCCTCGTCATAAGGATCTCCGGAGCCCTACACTCACCAGTCGAAACACAGCAACATCATGCTGCCATTTTAAGCTGGTATTTTGTGAGGGCGTGGTCCTATGTCAGTCGAGGTGACCCATTCGTTATACATCCAGAAACAAACTGCAGTATAGCTCTACCACTGTGAAAGATAGATGATTTCCTCGGCCCATGTTACCCACATTTTCGCTTCCACAATCGGAGGAGGGTATACCATGCTCCCCTTCAACCACTACTTATATACTAATAGGTGGCAACACACATTTTATGTTGATCACAAAATATGATATATTATATTTTGTATCGTACTTTAAATAATATAAAAATACATCTTTCCTTATAAAAGGCTTCAGCTTTAGTATCTCATCAGTTTCATCATTTGGTTGACTTAAAAATGTTGCTGGACTTTCATTCAGTAGTTTCCTTTTAAGATTTCTTATTAAGTTTACGGAGAAAAGAACTAGATAAAGTATTTTTAAATTTTTATGACATTATAGATGTAGACATATTCTATGAAAAAGATTTATTATTGAATTACATGTCTATGAAGGAAGGGGGTCACTTAAATATTTGCACCTCGTCATATCGTATAATAAAGTAATTAAGAGAAACATAATAATCTCCACACATTCTTAAGAGCTAGTTTTATTATTAAGTTATCATATGGTATACTAGATAACCGATTATCCCTTCTGTTGACGAAGCAGAGTCTGAGGCAGCAAATGTCTGCTTTTGTGATCGTCACACCATCTTTGTTGAGGTAAGGTAAGGCAGAAACCGGGTACTTTATTAACTTAGCCACTATATGTACGATACATATAGTTCCACCAGATGTTAAGTAGTGTAAATTACAAATAAAGTAGCACTTACCATTAGGTGCGCTGTTTGCTCGTTTGCCACCTATTATATATATATATATATATATATATATATATATATATATATATATATATATATATATATATATATATATATCAAATGAGATTGATGAAATGTGTAAAACACAAGTCAATATTAAAAAGTTAATAAAAAAAAACGTTATGTCGAGTTAGGGAACTTCCTATCGGTCTATACAAAACCTATATATTACAAAAAAAAATAGTCATTAAAGTGATTATTTGGTACCATAATTTTATTTTATATATTGTTCAATAAATCAATAAATAAAGCGTTTAAACTTTTAAACTAATCATAAAACTTATGCTGTGATAAACAAACAAAACCGTTTATATTTATACATCCAATCCAGATACTCGTTATATAGTTTCAAACATAATAATTCCAATGTGTACAAAGGAACAATATTTCCCATCGATAAGACACAAATGAACACGTTACGAAGACATTATCGTTCTAGTAGTATATAATATTATGACTTTGTATCTTTCCTATGTTCTAATATAATGGCCCGTATCCACGCGCTTATTTTTAAAATTTGTTTTTAATGTTATTAGGGTGGAAAGCTAAATAATTTAAGAAATGGTAAGCGATCTCTGTGTACACTACCAAATTGTTAATGATCTCTGTGTACACTACCAAATTGTTAATTATCTCTGCGTACACTACCACATTGTTAATTATCTCTGCGTATACTACCACATTGTTAATGATCTCTGGGTATACTACCACATTGTTAATGATCTCTGCGTACACTACCACATTGTTAATGATCTCTGGGTACACTACCACATTGTTAATGATCTCTGCGTACACTACCACATTGTTAATGATCTCTGCGTACACTACCACATTGTTAATGATCTCTGGGTACACTACCAAATTGTTAATTATCTCTGCGTACACTACCACATTGTTAATGATCTCTGGGTACACTACCAAATTGTTAATTATCTCTGCGTACACTACCACATTGTTAATGATCTCTGGGTACACTACCACATTGTTAATGATCTCTGAGTACACTACCACATTGTTAATGATCTCTGAGTACACTACCACATTGTTAATGATCTCTGCGTACACTACCACATTGTTAATGATCTCTGAGTACACTACCACATTGTTAATGATAAAGGGCACGCAACTACTTCAACCAACAACTAGATTAAGGTCATTTGTCAACCCTTAGGATGAAGACAGGCCCTCGTTTCCAATTGGAGATTCAGATCTTTGTTCACCAAATATGTGTGTTCATTACTCTCTGCTCTTCTGCTTGCGTGTTCGTGCACTCCAAGACTTCATCCTTATTTTCCATTATGTACAGCACTTGTACAGTTTTCACGTTTTCGTCATTTTATAACTTTAAACATTCAGAGTGGTTTCACCATACTACCTTGTTAGCGATTGAACTACGGCAATATAAAAGAGATAATATAATGTTTTTTATTTTTTATACTTGAAAAGATAAAATGAGATGAAATTGTAAATTTATTATTAAATAGTGGGGGAACCCTTAACTCTCACGACTCCCGCATCTTCCCCGACCTCTTAGGGAGAAGGACTGCACTATTTGGGATCGCAATCTCTAGCCAGGGAAACCTAAGCCATCTGAGTCATCTTCATCTTTTAAAATAGATATTTTTTAAATAATACGCATCTATTAACTTGACAGAGGGAATACACCATTTACACAAATACGGATATAATTATGTAATGAATTCTTTCAGTTCAATTATCTCTCTCTTCCAGTCGAGATATATAAATAAACTATGCAAATACAATATCTTTATGACGAGGCGTTTAGTTTTGTTTTTAAACCTTTATAAATATTAATATGGGAATATACTGATTTTTATTGTCTATTGTTCAAATAATTCATGTTTTAACCCGCATACAACAATATTTTTATTTTTTGCTAATTTACTTAATCGTTGGTAGCATTAATAATTTACATTTTCTTCTACCAAAAAGAAAGGAGACGGTCTGTTTCTTTAGTTCGTTTTAAAAAAATTATCACCCCTGGTTTGAATGGAAAAAGAAAAATGTTTGCGGCTTTACCACGTCTACAGGCTACGTCGGTGTTGGTCATTTATAAAAAGTTCTCTTTAAAACCTCTTTATTTCTACATATTTTATATAAAGAATTAATTTATTTAGGATGTATTTATCTATACATATAATAAAATAGTAGATTTTTTGTCTGTTTGTGTTGCTTTTTACAGGCCAGTTTCACTGCAGTTTTTCAGTGATGTATTGAGATAGATATACTATATAGAGATAGATAGATAGGCTAGACTTCTAACTGTGTTAATTGAAACAAATGTAAGGCACATTTGCTTCATTTAATTCCGTTGTCAAATAAATAAAATGTCAATTTTAAAGTGAGCCTCGCGCCCCTATTTAATATAATAGTTTGCATGCACAACTAGTAAAGTGTTTTTATTGTATCGAAGTAGAAGCACTCCGGCCCGTGACACCGACATTCATCCTTGATAAAGAATCATTATGCGAATGCGTTGTCATCCTCAGGTCTAAGATGAAATGCGTCGTTACCTCTCGTCTCCGTATTCCTGCACTCCCTAGTCGAAACACATCAGTAAAATCAAGCTGACTCATTCATCTAGAAACAAACTACAACGTGGCTCTGTGCTTGTCACTCGCCTCTAATAGAAATGCTTTCTTAATCCGAGCAAAAATCTTAAGTCTTTGATGATGCTATGTGAGAGAATTCATATATATTATACATTACGTTCGCTTTACGCGATTCTTTTCTTTGTTCTATTACGAATGTCTTGTTTTTGTTACAGGTAAGTGACGTCATTAGCGCGCGCACGTCGCGGCTAGTCGCAAAGCTTTGTAAGTTGAATACCTGTAATGACGCGTTTTCTCTTCTTTGTTTGAGAAACGTAAGATAAAGGAAAAAATATTTCTCTCGCAATTGACGCTGGGTTTTTATGCAAGATTTATTTTTATTTGTTGGAAAAGTATTTATTATTTGATTAGATAATTAACTTATTAAAAATATTTATTATTGCATTATATATTTTATAAGTGTAATAACATTGGACATACACTCGGTATGTCACGCTAAATATGTCTCAGAAATACTTAAAATATTTCAGTTTAAAATGAAATGACAACTCTTGAATAGCAAGAAAATTATGTGATTTGAAACGTGCCTTCCATAGCTCTAAGAGGCTCGAAATGAATCCCTTCAAAGCGAAATTTCAACAAATTGATTATATTAATATAATATTCCTTTAATTTTATAATTCATTGTAAATATTTGATTTGGGAAGTACAAGTTCTATTAATAAAAATACAAATAAAATAATCTTCAATGTTTACTTTACTGTTCCTTGGGTCTCACACGCTGTAACGTACACCCGACGGAACACTGCGTTCTCGACTTGTTAGAATACCGGTGGTCAAGCTGAAGAGTGTATGATGTGGGTTGTCCCGGGATAGCTCACAAGCATAGATAATATCGTCATGAAATAGCAGCATAAGGCTGCACTTTGCCAATTCAACCTCGATCTTCAGTGGTAACGCATGTGCATTTTGAATTTCTATAAAAACAAGATATACATTAATGGGCCACAGTTATAATTTACTCTCAGCTAAACTGTGTGCTTTTTTTTGTCATCCTTAGGGTCAATAAAGAAAAAAAAACGTACAAGAATAATAATCGGGTGCCAAAGATACATTCGAACCTTCTTACGAAACCGTATTGCTGTTGGTCCTCGAGTATTGCTGAGACCTCTACAGCTTTATCTAATTAGACTCATGGGCGGGGTGTCCACTGAGTAGAGAGACAACGATGATGCTGTAGCACTCCGACCCCTGTGGACGAAGATCGTCGACGACACCAGAGGGGGGCGATAGTACGATCCGAGAAGGTACGAAACCTCCACTCGGCTCGCTATCTAAAGGCACAGGTTGAAATTAGAAGTGAAAGCATCACAAACTTGCGTATTGCTTGCGGCATTATACTCTGCAGTAAGGAGTTGGCATCGTTAGGACAAATGGCCTCAACTCAGCCACGTGGCACGTGACAGATGTTAAACTTTAAATGGTAAGTATAATAGAAAAATGGTAAGGGATAAAAGGGATCGGAGAGAAAAAAGAGGAAAGAGAATAACAAAAACGGCCCCAGCAATCGTACGCTACTGTATGCGAGTGGCATAGCTTGTCGCCATTGCATATAGCTGTAGCTGAGTACCTATTTTCTGTCGTCTTGCAGAAATTTGCTTTTCTTACAAACGTTTAATTGAACGTTACAAATAGAAAGGTTTCACTCAAATTAGATCCGTTGCATTGAAATTTTACTTTCATCGTGCCGAAAGAAGTTTCACTTAAAAATCAAAAAATATCGTGGTGTTTCAAATAGAAGACCATCTCAATAGAGAAGCGATATTTTGTTAAAGCTGGAATTTTGACATATATTTACACTTTGTTATGTCCCAGTTGCATGAGTATATGTGGTGGAGCTAATGTTTAAATGTAAAAATGTTTTGAAAATGTTTTAAAAATGTAAAAATGTTTAAATGTAAAAACAAACTTTTTTTTTATACAAACGACCCCTCACACAGTTGACGGGATGGTGAGTGAAGATTGCGTCATCTGCTGACATCGATAATCAGTAGAAAAAGGTTCAAGATGCACATATTATATAATATCACTCCTGAGAGCTGAGACGGAATGCTTAGCAGTGGAACTCTATGCTCATCTTATGAAACACAACTTCGGTATACATACTACTAATTCACGCTGATATCCTGTGAGGGCCTGGTCTTCCGCCAGTCTAGCGCACCTATTTATCTTGTAACCGGAAAAAACTGCAACGTGGCTCGACCGTCCTTATAAACCTGCTTTTACACCTCTTATAAATCGCCTTTTTAACAATGTAATGACTGATTTTTTTTTACAATTTAACATACATGCCAATGTGTGTGAATTCATTAAATGAGGTATCGGCTAAACATAATATTCTTTAAACATACAATACTAACGTTCGGTGTAATAAAAACTTAATTCCCGTGTAACTAATCGCACGGAAAGGAAATTGGATCGCTTTATGCGGAGACGTTTAGAAAAAAAGGTATATAAAAGAAAAATAGCTTAGTTACCGACCTATGCGTAGGCGTGCAATAAGGAATATAACCAGTTCCTTTCCAAATTACAATCTTATATGTAAACAGCGAAAACAGTAAACCATAATGCTATAGTGATCGAGTGGTGATGGAGAATACATCCAAATTAGCTAAAACTGCTGCCTCCCAAGGTGCCTAACTACAGGGCTTCTTAACAGACGTGTATCATCTCTTAAGCGAACTGTCTGTTTTCCTGGCTCCTACTAGAAAGGCCGATGTTCTGCAGTGAATTATAACGAAGAAGTCTACTTGTAACGTTGATAATTGAACTCTTGAGTTCGAATCCCTGCTCAGTTACAGCGCCACTAATTCATGGTTGCCGCCGCTGCTAATGAATTGAAGCCTTATTCTGCTGCAAAATAAGCAAAACGGAAATTATTTTATTAAATATATATATTTGTATACATCATTTTACAAAACAGGATTATACGGAACGGAATTTCCTTTAAAACAGAAAAAGCACTTCTTCGATAATATTAATAAGCGCAATCGCTTTGTTCGTGTTCGATGAACTAAATAACGTAATACTGGAATGAAGAAGGATCTACTTTATGAGGTAATTTTAAAAGTGTTTTATTAAAAGTTAAGAGTATTTCATGAAATACAAAATCTGAAATATTTCGGAGGAACTTGTTTGATGTTCAAATACGGCGCATTACTTCACTGAGCCATTTCTTAATTTCCACACGATCATATCTGCTTTTATTTTCAGGTATATACGAGTACACATTTTAAATGTTTTAAAATGGTTGCAATAGATTGATAATATGACACATAAATAGCATCAAAATAAATAATACAGAAGGATGAAGGCTCATTTAAATCTTCATTACTAGTTATAATTGTCAAGGCGGAGCATCGGCCTCTGCGTTGGAGGTCCTGGGCTCGCCTAACAACAATGTGTATCACAAATCGTTTGATTTTGGGGTCTATTCATACAACGTGACATTATCTATTTGCAAGTTTACTGTCTTCGACACTGCAAATTTATCTTCACGTTCAAACTACGGTTTCAAGTTGGAGGACCGTGATAACGAGTGCGTTTGTAATAAATGTCGTCTGGTGCAGTCAGACGGTATCAAGTTGGCCAACATCGACCGGCATCATTATTATATCAGTATTACGAGCTTTGATAGTTGTGTTCTCATTATCAGTTCATCAGTCAATCGTAAGTCATGTAATCTAAATCTATTTTCTCCTAGAATTTATAAATAAAACTTTTCAATGATCATTAGTGACTAAAATTAGTTGCTTATAAATATCGTTGCTTATTGTTGCGAGTTTAGTGATGTAAGATTCAATGCTTTTGATGAAAACGTACTCGAATTTTTTATCATTGACTTTAACTGTCTTTTTCTATCTGTGTCATCTTCTTGTAATGGAATGATATCCAATATTCCAACAAATAACAAGATAAAATTGAACTGCAAAGCATTGGAATAATTTGCCGACAGTCCGTCTGTCTGATTATAATGTGGGTGGCTTCTGAGCTAGTCTTCTTCTTGAGGTACCATCTCCTACCGGAGGTCGGCTGTGATTAGGGCTATCTGGATTTTGGAGATAGCTGCATGGAACAAGGATTTTGTGCTCAGGTTAAACCATGTCCGGAGATTCTTAACCCGTGAAGTACGCCTCCACCCAGGTGGTCTTTTTCCCTGGATCAGTCGTTGCATAATTAGTTGGAACAGGTTCTATCTGAGCTAGTGTGCTCTATTATCAACAGGGATTGTAGACCTAGCTTATACATTAAAAGTAAAAGTATATATATAATATACACATTGCGACATAAAAATTTGCAACTACAAATATTATCTTGTGCTCGTTGCCAGATTTGCATCTGCTTATTGCGAGCATAGCGAGTAGCTCCCAATTTAACTAACATTTCGAAGCCATGCACTGTAGATGAGCTAAATTTAAATATGTGCTGCATGTATTCCAAATTGAAGTGAAACCGACAGTGCAGTAATGTCAGATCTAAACATTTGTTGCAGTCAAGCTTTTTTGGACGCAACGAGAGCAAAATGTTAATGTCGAATTTTAGAGAAAGTTTCTGAAGCAAAAGTATGAAAAAAATTGGTAGGTAGTTGATCAGAGAGGAAAACGATAGAACTGCCGCATGGCAGCCAAGTAACGCATATGCGTTGTTGGTTATCCAACTCGATATATATTGTTGGATCTTGGTATGTTGTGTGTGTGCCCCGCGTCCCTGATACTGCATCTGATATGTTCTCCGATCTTATTGCACGGGCATTATATCGGGATAGGGTGGGTGACGGCACTGACGACCAGAAGATATCACCGTGGTCGAAATCAATCAGGAGAACAACATCGTTCAACTGGGCTGGCAGTCTGGGCTAGTTTTATTTCTCCCATTTATGTGTTTTGTTCTATATATATATATAAATATAAATATATATTAATAAAACAAAACACAATTATAACTTGATCTCATATCTCATATCACGGTCACCATAAGGTTAAACTAATATTTTTCGTAGACGCCTCTTGAAAATAGTCAACTCATATTAAATCTCTTTTCGTTAAAAAAAAAATAATAGGTAAAGACACCTATGAAGTTGCCGTTTTGTATGAAATAATAGTAACACAAATTTTGTAAAAAATAATAGTTGGTGGGTGCAAGGTCTGGTGAGTACAGTGGATGAGGGTGAGCTTCCAACCCCAACTATTGCAGCTTGGAGACTGTCTGTTATGCAGTATGGGGTCGTGCGTTGTCGTGTAGGAGCAGCGGGACGACCGATTGACCAAAGCTGGTTGCAGATGTGCAAGCTTTTCCATCATTGTCTTCAGTTCTATACAGTACACATCTGCAGTAATGCTCATGCCGTTTGGTAAAAAACTGTGATGAATCACACTGCCACTAGACCACGAAACAGTGACCATCAACTTTCTAGAGGCTTTCCTTCTGAGCGCTTTCGATTGTCAAACAGAATCCACTTTTCATCGCACGTAACAATTCGGTGCAAAATTCTTTCATTTCTGTGAGCAGCGCGAGACAGGTCTCTACGCGTACGTTGCGCTGGCGATCGTTTAGTTCGTGGGCCCCAATCTATCAAGTTTTTTTATCTTTTATATTACCAATTATTTTATAAACATCAAAAGCTGATGCTTGCTCGGCTGTACATTGAGTATTATGAGATTCCACAATCGCCTTTAATTCATTATTGTTGAATAAAGTGTCCGGACGATCTTTGTGCGTTCGTTTGTAAAGTTCTTTCCGTAAACGTTGTTGATGTTACGTGCCGTTTGTGCCGCGTTGATGCCACAACGGAACTTGATTTTTTAAAGTACCCATTATAACGAAAAATGTTCAAACGTAATCAAAATACAAAGCTAACCAATAAACAAAATACTGACTATGTACAAAGAATGTCATGTTTTTAAAACAAAATTAATTTGAATTTAGAATTCACAGCCAATCAAAACATTTTTTTGGTTTGAAATGGCCAATACTGAAGAACGGCAATTTCATAGGTAAAGACCTAATACTTGACATACTCTATTGATTCCTGTGGTAAAAGGCACCAAAAAATATAATAAAAACCTTTTATGGGATACTCGCCTAAACAAAGCGCCTAACAAAATATGACAATTACTGTATACATTTAATCGTTCGTTGTTCTTAGCTTTGCTATGAACGTGTTTTTTACTGTATCGAGTGTGATAAATATACACAGTACCCATATTTATCCTAGATAAGTAATTATAATATTGTCACCCTTGAGGACTAAAATGGATTAGCTCGTCACAAATGAGGGTCACCGGATTTCTACACTCGTAACAATACAAAACGGCACACAGCAGCATTGTTGACAATCTTACACTGATATTGTGTGATGGCGTTACCCTTCGCAGGTCGAGCCAACCCATCGATACTGCGCCTAGAAACAAACTAGAGCGTGACTCCACAAAAACTCTTAAATTGATGGTTAATCGTGATTTTTATTCAAATAAAAAAAAAAACCAAGTCACTCTTGAAACAGACATCTTAAATTCAGTTTTCCAATAAAACGCTCTACGACTTCTTATTAGGCTTTAAAGCTGCCGGTCCAATTTAAAAGTTTGCTCCAAGTTAATAATACAGTTAAAAAGTTTCCTTAACGCAGTGGAAATAGAATTGTCGGGACCATTTCTGTAAAAGTGGTTATTTATTATTAAATAAACTTTACTTTTGGTTAAACAATATCAAAAAGGTACTTAAGGTTTTAAACGTTTACCGATTCATAATTGTGCTCGAAATGTAAGTGATAAGAATAACGTGTTTGCATAAACTTCAAAATTTCCACATCTTTAAATGTTTCATCGCATCAACATAACAAGAAAAGAACAAAAGTCTTTTATATAATCGAATTTAAGGTCAAAGAAAGTTTCAAAATTTAAGAACATAATTTAAATACAAACATATAACAAAAATATAAAGCAGCAAGTATTGTATACATAATTGTGTATTATATTAATAAATAATTATAATCAATATTTTCAAGCGTCAATAGCTTAATGGTTTAGGGACCTCGTTTGGAGTTGTAGTGCATTGCTAGCATTCTTTTAAAATATATGTATTGTTAAACTAGAAATATGTTGTATTGTATTGTAGGTATTGGATAAATATAGTGCGCAAGTATTGTATGCTTTATGCACCTTATTATTATCTAAACCTAGTGTAGCTTTAACAGACGTAGAGTTAGATCGATCGGACAAGGGCCAATAACAGCGAGATGGTAGCACAAGGCTGCTGTGTTTCGTCTTATCAGTGAAGGGAATCGGTGACCGGAAGGCAATCCGTCTTAGTCCTCAAGGTTGACCTCGCATCTGTCTTCTGATCCCTTGACGAGAATAAATGTGTATTATGGGCTGCAGTAATCAGGTGTGCTCGTTTGTCACTCTGAATAGGATAAGGAAAAACTGTTAGAGGTCACGCCTTTGGTCAAAACGAACCAGGAGAAAACTAATGAACTGTACAAGAAACTTCGCACCCGCCATTAATCATATTACCGTCCCCAGCGTTCACGGAGGTGTCTTGGAAGAGTTTATTTATCGACATAGTTTCGTATGTGAGTTGTTGAAGGAAATATTTTAAAAAATAGCTTTAGTTTCGGAATTTTATATACTCATCAATAGACTTTTATCTTTGCGTTCAAATACCTAATGGAACCTAATATTGAAATAAATCCTCAGTTTTTTGCTAGTAAACTCAAGTTTTAATACTTTAGAAGTACAATGTAAAACAGACACAAGGTGTGAAGGTGAAAACTTCGGTAATCACAGTTTTTTTAACTAAGAATCTCCGCTTTATAAAGCTATTAATACACTTACACGCTGTTAGCTTTGTATTCTTTCAATACCTAAAAGGATCGAAATTTGTACTAAAATCTCAATTTATTACAATACCTTAAAAGTTTAAGTAATGGAAAAAAAAGAGCAGAAAATCTATCTGAATACTATGGCTAGCGACGAAATACGCAGTGTAACTGCGAAAGCCGGACTTAGTTTCACAAAGGTAAATTTAATGACTCAATCAACAAAAATAATGACGTACGCATCAATTTGTATTTTTATTCATTGTATTGAGTGGGACAAACGAATTTTCTCACCTCGATAACTAATCATAATGCACATGCGTGCCGTGTCGCCACAAACAAACGTCTGAGGATCCCCACATCACGAGTCGAAACACAGCTGCGTTATGCTGCTATTTTATGCTGATATTCTGTGAGGGCATGGAAGGAAGGACTCCTTGATCGAACTGTAAACTAGAGCGTTATTGGAGACTGAGCAGGGGGGGGGGGGGGCAAGCATATAGTAGTCGAAACGAGTCTCATCTTTGTGATACCTTAGCTGCTATTACTGTGTTGGCGTAAGTAATGTTTGGATATGGTGGTTCTGGTTGTATTGCCAAGTAGTAATGCCAGTGGTTTCCTTGCATGTACTTTTGAGTAAGGGAGAATGGTGCTTGGAATTGTAAGGTAGTAGCTTAGTATTATATATATTATTATTAGTTGTAGTAGCTTTTATGCAGATAAAGGCTATAAATACAGGATATAATTTTTTTTTTAATCAAGCTATTAAAGGTGTTTAACACACCTTTAATAGCTTGATTAACATATATGTTCACATTTGTGTAATATAACAAATTAAATTTAAATCAATTTTCATCTACTTTCAGATGACTGAATAATCTATAATTGTGTAGTCGTTTAAAAATTCAAGTCAAGATGAAAAAAGTTCTTTTGCCATTTGATTATTTTGTTTTAGGTTTTATATAGCAACATATGCGAATAAATAGGTTTGCTGTCGTTCATAGAATATTGTATGTGGGAGAGGTAGAACAATTTCACTGAACAGTTTTGTGATAAAAATCTAAATGATGTTCAGATTTTAAATTTCCTTTATTCACATTTCAAATTTGGAACGTAACTAAAGTAATAAAATCAAATTAAAGATATTCCTGTACCTTTAGTTTAATACGCACGAAATTTTAGTATGTAGTAATAAATGTTACCGGAAGAGTGAAGAGTATCCACTTTGTAAAATTCTACGTGATTTTAATATCATGTAGCTCATGTTCCTCTAGGTGCGTTTAACATATTCTAAGCTTTGCCGTTTATTCGTTTCATGCTTCTTATATTTCTTCACCATCGAGCACGTGGCAAATCAGTAATAAATTGCAATTAACAATATCATTGGTACACCGGCAATCAACAATATCATTGGTACACCGGCAATCAACAATATCATTGGTACACCGGCAATCAACAATATCATTGGTACACCGGCAGTCAACAATATCATTGGAACACCGGCAATCAACAATATCATTGGTACACCGGCAATCAACAATATCATTGGTACACCGGCAGTCAACAATATCATTGGAACACCGGCAATCAACTCGGGATCAAAGTCAGTTTGCACGCGAACCGCAAATTAAAAGTGTTCGCTTAGACACTGAGCTGCTACTTAACTAAAATATCATTCTTTCATTACTCTTCCTCAAACGTTTCGTTTTTGTTACAGGTAAGTGACGTCATCAGCACGAGCAGATTTCGTACAGCTTTGTAAGTTGAATATCTACAAATGACTGTAATATGACATCGTATTCTTTTTCCCTACCCGAGAATAATGGAACAAGAAAATATGAAAGTGTTTGTCTATTGCGATTTTATGCCTCGAGCCTTCATTTACCTGCCATTGTTCTGTATGGGAAATAAAATGTTCTCATTCGGTGATCATAGAAAATGTGTTGGTTAAATGTATTTATAAATTGGGTTCTAAACGAACTTTAACTATTCATTTAAATAACATTTTGAACACGGATACTGCACATCGAATAAAACTATAATCACGTTTTTGATCACGTTTAATTTATAATTTTCTAAATATATTGTGATAAAATAGTTTAAAATAAACGCCATGATTTCTGTAAAAAATAAGCAAGGGATAAAAAACATTTATGAAAGGCGTAGGACCTTTTAAATGAATTTAAAAAAATAATGCAATCAATGCAATGCTTATTTTTATTTGATCTTTCTTATATGTACTCCGATTACTCTGATATTTCCGAACGGATTTGCGTGATGCTTTTTTTATTCATTAGGGAATACTCTTAAATAGGTCCCACAAAAGATCACTAACTTGTTTTTTTCTAGATCGTAGATTATTGGTCATGAACCTAAAGTTTGCAAGCTACGCCATTATTTTGTAATGAATCATTCATGTGATGATTTTGTTAACCATACGGTACTTTTCCGTTCTTCTCATTGCCTCCATTTTTTAACTAAGTTTCGACATATTGTTCAATTGCCTAATTTTGTTCCATGAAGTTTATTAAAACTATAAATATTTGTCTGTTCACGCGTCGGGTTAATTGAAATTGGGTTTTATCTTTTATTTAAACAGTCGATTATTTTTATTATAAAAATAATCGACTGTTTAAATAAAAGATAAATATATATAAATGCGTAAACTATAAATGCGTAGTATTTTTTGCAGCTTTGATGTCTTTAAAATGCAATGAATAATAATTTATATTATAAGTTGATATCTACAGTATTTTATATTGGCCATCGCACGTAGAGCCCCGCCCCCCCTACATCATCGCATCTGCGACTCCTTTGGTGTTGCGGATATTCTTGGGTGGCGGTGATCACTTACCATCTAGTGGCTCAGGGTACCACACTCTGAGGGCTCTCCCTTAGGCCTGTGTGATGATGATACTATACACTATTGAACTCCGAAATAGATATATAATATATATATTATATATAAGTTTTCTAAAATAATATGTACTTCCTCATAATTTATGATGGTAGATCCGTAGTGTCATCAAGGCATATTTATTCTAACAAATATTAATTTAAGAACCATTGTTAATGAATATATAAGGGTATACTTTCCGCTTTTTGGTATTTCACTCTCAAGATTGAAACGTAAATATGATTTATAGTTTGTTAATTGCCTCGTTTTCCAACTAAGTTGTAAGCGACACATAAGTTGTCACAAACGTAACAAAGTACCGCACACTTTCCAAGAAAATTTTAACGAAACTTGGCAACGTAGTTAAGCTTCTTATGTACTGTGAGATACGATCGATGGCAACAGTTTATTTTTTTTGTAAATAAAAATGATAAGCAAACACTCCGGTTAGTTAAACTGATGGTTAGCAGACCTTGATATCTACATTTACACTAGTGAAAAAAGCTGTAGCTGCGTTGTAAAAGCTGAGGTATATATATATATGTATATACCTTATACATCGACCGAGATAATGTTTATCGGGTCCACGTCAACGACTGCCGGTACTGATTAGTGTCTGAAGTCAAATTTAACAAGTATTGAATTGAGGCCCTAAAAGACATAAGTTCACACGTGAAAGACACCCTTTGTCGCATCCGCTCAGCCTTAGAACCATCACGTGTTGCCTCACTTAGTATACAAATCCTCGGTGCTGACATATCGAGCGTGTTCAGTGGTCATCTGAAACAGAAGATCAAATTGGTCTCTAAGAAGTTTATTGCAGCTCAGTAGAGCGTGGGGACATGTGGATGAAAATGACCACCAGGTTGTTGGAGTCCTTATTACAGTGGTGCTGATAGACAGGATCTTCTTTCGGACGTCATGACAACCCCTTCAATGCTTAGCTGGGATAGCTATCACAGACGCCCGAGACGAGCTCGTCTTGGGCATGCGTAAAGTTGAACAACACTTTGCGCCCTTATCCGCCCCAGGGTCGCTACGTTGCAGCCCCAGCTGTCATTTTCTGTGATTACATTAATGGTAGAACAACATCATCAGGAGAACGAGGCTCGCTTTATTTATAACATCTTGATTAATAAAGGCTTTTGTACCATAAAGGTATACGACAAAGATAAAAATCGTTTACTGGTTAATCGTTTATTGTTAAAGGAGATGATCGTAATTATTTAAACTGATTTTAATTTATTTATCTTTTAGAAAAGATTACCTACTCGAGTAGGTACTTGCTGCTTCTTTAACCTTGCCAAACGGTGATAGTGTAAATATGAAGATTCATAAGATATTTTTATAACTATACTTGAGTAAAGTATTAAATAAAACATTATTTTACGGATTTACGGATCCTTCAATTATTTTATCTCAACGTTTTGAGTGGTGCTTGAAAAATAAATAGTTCTATTCAATTAGCATTCATGTAAATATAACGTATCATTATGTGGATATATATTATATATTTTGTTTTAAGTATTTTTGCGGAGACCGGACTCATGGATAAATATTCATTCGCTACTACGCTTGCATCTCAAACATTTTGATTAACTTGTGTGACCGCGGTGTGTATGCCATACAAACAGTCGTAACCTGAAGCTAGACTAGCATAAAAATACCCTCCTACCCAGTCATAAGCTGAAGCTAGACTATTATAAAAATACCCTCCTACCCAGTCATAAGCTGAAGCTAGACTATCTTAAAAATACCCTCCTACCCAGTCATAAGCTGAAGCTAGACTATCATAAAAATACCCTCCTACCCAATCATAAGCTGAAGCTAGACTATCATAAAAATACCCTCCTACCCAGTCATAAGCTGAAGCTAGACTAGCATAAAAATACCCTCCTACCCAGTCATAAGCTGAAGCTAGACTATCATAAAAATACCCTCCTACCCAGTCATAAGCTGAAGCTAGACTATCATAAAAATACCCTCCTACCCAGTCTGAAATGTATAATTCACATAAATAATCAGAAAGTGCATAACGCACATATAATCCTGCACGAAATACTGCAAACTTTCCACAAAGCCACAAAGCTATTTTCCACCTATTTGGCTTTGAATTTATTTTACAAAATTTCCGCTTTAACGTGTTGTAAATTGTGAAATATAAGACGTATGTGCTCATTACAGTCAGTTAGAGCTTTGTTTTGTGAAATAGCATTTGGAAGTTATAAAATATACGTACAATATGTTTGTAAGTTATAATTAAATATAATAACAGTGATAGAGCCATCCTGCTGTTCGTTTCTAGCAGCAGCACGAATATGTCGGCTACATACCCAGAAAGTTTGGATCAGTTAAACTTACGCCACTAAGTTTACTGCTTTAACCAACAGAGAAATTCATAGAATATAGGACACATCAAAACTTTATACGAAATGACGAAAAAACTGGTAGAGCCACGATGCAGCTCGTTATATCTACAGCATAAAGCATTATGGGTGTGGTTTACAAGAGAAGGATCACGCCCGCACAGAATACCAGTCGAAGGTAGCAGCATAACAATGCTGTTTCGTCTGGTGATTGTAGAGATCTGGAGACTTACAGATAACTTGGGGAGCAGGCATCAGCCACCGACAGGTGAACTGTGTGCTTGTTTGTAGTTTATGTGTTTTTCATTTGCTGAGCGTAGGTAGACCTTCATTACTGATGGTAGCTCAATGTCTAAGTGCTCGCTTTTATTTCGCGGCGCGCGATCTCATCGAGTTCGATCCTGGTCCCGGCACCGCTGACATTGTTGGTGCAAATTTTAAGTGCTGATTTACCACGTGCTCGGCGGTGATGAAACATATCGTGACGAAACATGCATGTCTGAGAAATAATAAAATAAAAATCAGCAGTGAGATCTATACAGAATGTTAGTAAACTTAACTTTTTACCGTTGATAATTATCTTGTAAAAACGATATATTTCTGTGCTTGATTACCGAATTACTTATCGTCGGCTCGAGTTAAAGGTGCGATTAATCAAACTCAACACCAAAATAAATATGAATAAACTGTAGTCATAGACTCAATAGTAAGTGATGTCGGTAGGTCAGGGGATGGCAACCTGAGGCTCGCGAGATACATGCGACTCTTCGGATGTGAAGCTGCGGCTTTTTAGTTCCATAAACAAATATTATTCATTTTATAAAAAAAAAAAACATTTAAAAATCGTGAATAACCATGCAAAGCCATCGCTGCCATTGAACTTGTTTGCTCAATTGTTTGTCATTGAAGTACAAGTTAGTGTTGTAAGTAAATGTTAACATCGTCATAAACTGCCTCTCAACAGTTTACTGCTGGATCGCGGTATGCGATAGCATACCTAAAATTTTTATAAGCAAATAAAATTATATATGTTATACAATAAATCGTAACTTATTCCAATATTTGTATAAAATATTTGGGTAACTTGAAAATTTTCAATTTTAAGCCTGAACATCCTAATTTGCCCGCGGTGCATTTAATTTCACCAATCTTATTGGGCTTAAATCGGATACAAGAGGTCGTACGTCTTTTATTGTGATGAAATCAGATCGGATGGATGGATGAAGGTATGATTTATCTGGAGAGTACCATTTTATAGAAGAGAGAACAAACAAGTTAACAACTTGCCTTATGTTAATTGATCGCCCATGAAAAACGATACAGACGGCCTTTGAGAAAGAGGAAGGCTCTTGTCTTGGAGGTTTACATGTGGTAACTGTGTGCTTGTTTTTGATAAAACACTGCGTTATCCGAAGCCATTTTCACTACCTTCATGAATCTCAAGTCGCCTAAATTTTCTGTGTGTGTGAGTTTTGCTGTTGGTTCAGACACCTCTACAGCTTTATCTAATTAGACTCGCGAGCGGGAGGCCCGCTGAGTTGGGAGACAATGATGAAGCTGCGAAGCTGCTGCACCACCGTTGCACTCCGACCCCTGGGGACACAGAACGTCGACGACAACAGAGGGTGGCAATACTACGATCCAAGATCTCCTCATAAGAAGGTTAGAAACCTCGACTCGGATCGCTATCTATAGGGAAGAAAACGTATAAATTGTGTTGGCCAGAATATATTTTATATAAAACCGAACACTTTTTCCTGACTAAATCGGTGGATGATGTTGTTTACCATGTTACATGCTCTAAATAATTTAAGGCCATCTTTGTCATCTCGGGACTCCAGATACCTACTCTCACCACAACTTATGCTGTTAACACACGCTCGTACCCTGTTAGGGCGTGGCCCTTCTCTTGTAGACCTGATCCATAATGCCTAATGGTGTAGATGTACCGAGCTGCATCGTGGCTCTACCAGTTTCTTCATAATTTCGTATAAAGTTTTGATACATCCTATATTCTATGAACTCCACTGTTCGTTAAAGCAGTATGTCACTTGGTGGCGTGAGTTTAATTGATCCAAACTATGTTCGCGTAGCAAGTTGACAGTTGTATAAACAGGTTTACGTAGTTCGTAAATACGTTAACCGACTGATACGTGGCCATAGATGAAGGAATGTATATATGTATAACTCCTTTTTTTATTCTGTATATAATATATATTTATTATTTTTTGTGATATTAGAACATTCACGCTTTATGAACATTCATTGAACAGGACTGTGGGTGAGATATTAAGGGTTACAATGATAAACATCTGGAGATTAATACAACTATATTTAAATACAAGAAGTATTAGAGTATTCACTACATTTATTAACTTTTTAACTGAATCATGAAGTTATATTTTGACTTTTGTTATTTCAGCACACAATGGAAATGTTAATACACTACATAAAGTTTAAAGAGTTAAGTCTATTCTCTTTTCTTCTCGTTATTTTCAACGACTTCTTGGTAAAGTTATTTAGTATAGCTTCAATTTTTATTTCCTTTCTTATGATTTAAATGTATTTTTAATTGTGACCACTTACAATCAGGTGAACTGCTAGCTTGCTAGTACTCCTCTACTATATAAAAAGTGACCTCTGCCGACTAAACAGTGGTAGAGCTACACTGCAGTTTGTTTCTAGCTGTAAATGAATGGGTCAGCTCGTTCGGGGAAGGAGCACGTCCTCACAGAATACCAGCGTAAAATAGCAGCATAGCGCTGCTGTATTTCGTCTGCTGAGTGCAGGGATTCAAAGACTAGTGGTGACGAGGCATTCCATCTCAGTCCTCAAGGATGACAACGCATCTGCATTATGATTCCTTGTCGGAATGAATGTGGATGTCACGGGCCGCAGGAACCACTTGCCGTCAGGTGAACTGCGGGTGTTTGTTACTCTCAATGTAATAAAAAAAAGTGTCTAAATCCATGCTTGTCAAGGATTTAGTTTAGGGATACTAGTTGTAACTTCTAAAGAAGATAAAAAATATTCACATGAAGTGCAACACGGGTAATTTAAGATGTTCACATTTTTTTCTTTTTTTAAACAACCAAGTACCGCTATACAAATAATGAAGTAAGGTCGTCGAAATCATGGTTTTCGAGAAAATAATCAAATAATTATATTTGCTCAAAACTATTTAGCCCTGCAATGTAACAAATAATCTTTGCTCTAAAAAAACATTTACATGTCTAGCAGCAGATAGTTGACAGGATGTTGATGATGTTAAATATTCAATAGTGGTTTGATTACAAGACGATTGGTTATGATGCTTTACAGCTTTTGAAGATTCATCTGTTTCTAGACTATGAGCTGAAAAATCAGACGCTGTGATTGTTACCAAGTGTCTAGATGTTTTTATCGATTTAAAGGAAAGTTGAATTTTAACCGATCTAGATATTTTTATCAATTGAAAAAACAAGTTCCGTTGTCCCGTTGTTCCGTTAGTGTTTAGTAGCGTTAACAATGCGTAGTACTTATACAGTGTTATGCTCATTTTATAGTGTTATGGTCATTATAACTATAGATGTAGCGTAGGAATATAAATTTCATCATGTTAAACAAGCTAATCTGTGGCGCAGTTGCTTAGATGTATGAAGAAAATATTTAAGAAATATTATTTTACCACAATTATTTTATATGGTAAATGTATTTTTGCATACATAAATGCAGTTTGTTTCATAATAAGGAGTTTTATGGAAAAAGAACCCGCAACAATAGTTAGATAATTAAATGATAAGTGATGACTGCGGCCCTTCACATCTCCCCAACCCCAGACCCTCGCACTCATAGCAGTAAACCTAGCAGAGTTATGCTTTAAGATTTATTGTTTTTGATGAGGTTTAGGACAGAGTCAGACAAGTCGATTCGCTATGAAACTCAGTAGAATTATGCTTCAAGCTTTATTGTTTTTGATGAAGCTTAGGACAGAGTCAGATAAGTCGATCCGCTATGAAACTTAACGTACGTAATTGGCTCACCAGATTCCCTCACTCATAGTGCGAAACTCAGTAGAGTTATGCTTCTTTTTTATTCTTCTTATTGTTGGCATTCTGTGAGGGCGTGATCCTCTGCGGTTGTGCCGACCCATTCGTGTTCATCTAAGAGGTAGCTGCGCGAAGTTCTATCACGGTTAAGTTACGTTTATAATGTTATAATACGAGTATATGCTACGTGGCGTTAGAACACTTGGACGTAGAAGGCGTCACGGATCTTTGGTGCTGGGTTCGATTCCCAGACGAAAAGTAATATAGGATCTAGGAGTGTTGCATGTACACATGTTGCGTGTACCGTTTGTATTTGAATCCGGTTCTCCGGAATCCGGAAAATCTTAATGCACATCCATCGGAACAAGCAAGTGGAATGATTAACGAGTGCGTCTGTGCTTTCGCGCATGCTGACGGTGCTATCATATATGCGGTGCAGTTGTCATCTCATAATAACCCGCAACAAAAATAAAAATAATAAATATATTTTTTTTTAAAATAAAAGAATAATAGCTATGCTATTAACATTCCTAATATTCCAGTTAAGCACTGGAACTGAGCTGGAAGTTGTTGTGCTAGGCAATGGTTCACGACACTAGACGAAAGGTGGATTCGAACCTACGACCTATAGTTTCGCAGAGCGCAACCTAAACCATTAGGCTATTGATATTGGTGGACATAATTTTGCTGCAAGTCGACTCTCTTTCATGTAAATTTCTCTTTATTCTCGACCCCCTACTTTACTTAACTAATGCGGAATTGCAGAGCGCACTTACCAATACATCTGCATTATGTACAGCAAACTTTTCCAGTTTTCTTCGAATTAGTTACACAAAGTTTCTATTTAACATTTCTGTGAATTGTGAAATATGAGCCTTGTATTTTGAATCGTTAATTTGGAACAATTTTGTAACTTTTATAATGCATATGAGACCGCTAAACGTGTTAAAATAAAAAACTGTGTCATCGACATCCACTAATTAAAAGAATCTTAAGATCAGCAGCAGCAGACGAGAGCCAGTAGTGGTAAAGCACTCTCTCACGCCGGTGTTCCGGACAGCGTGGTATAACTATTACATCTATATTATTATTGTATTATCTGAGCTTAATTACGTCGTTAGAAGTAATAACACACATTTCTATAATGTTATATTATTCGAATAAGGTTAGCAAACGACTCACAATAAATTAAATAATTTTTCTGGCCTTGATATTCCGTGGAGTGACAACGCATGATGCAACTGTAGCACGAATGTGCCAGGTCAAGCGTTATAGGTCCACCCTACTCTGAATACCGGCGTGAAATAGTGCTTTACCACTACTGGCTCTCGTCTGCTGCGAGAAAGGAACCGAAGTCTTTATTTCTGGTGACGAAGCAGTCCATCTTACTCCAAGTGCAAAACAATGTATTTGCATTCTGCTTACGAGAGCCGAATATGCACGCAGCCCGCAGCCCGCAGCACGCCTCCCGCAGCCCGCAGCACGCAGCACGCAGCCCGCAGCACGCAGCCCGCACCAATCACTTATCCCACACTCTCAGAATTTTATTATAAAATATTATAAGCTGGTATTTCAATATTCAATTAATAACTCTCATCCATGACATCAATTGAAGATAAGTATCCTTGTCCTTAAGTGAGAGCAATTTCCAATATTCCCACTTAAGAGATCCTTTATATTTTCTATCAAAGGAATCTTTAAATTGATCCGAACAGTTTTTGATATATTTTATTCATTAATATAATACTGATTTGGATATAATTCATTACCCGATTACATCAGAATACTTAGGACAGAGTCAGATAAATCCATTCGCTATGGAACTTATTGACAGAAGGCTATTACATATTATTATGAGGGTATATTTTTTTTCGATCTCCGCCTGGTTTCTCAATAAAATAAATAAATAATATACTATAAACATAATAAAACAAATGCATACAATCCAATATAATACATATTTATGGATCAATCTGACGGAAATCCCTCGACAAGGGAATCCAAACGGTCTAGGGTCAGGGCGCAAGGGAGAGAAGCCTGCGGAATATAGGAGCACCGCCTTCTGCATTAGAGCCAGGAGCTGCCCGACCCATTAAAAGATCCACACTAATAAATAGCCGGGCGTCTCTTAACGATCTGCCATATTACTAGTTTTTTTATTATTTTAATGTAGCTAGTCTCTCAGTCCTTACCCGAACATCTATTAGTTATACAACATATTAACGCTTCGCTTCTTATTGCAACACACACAAACATTACACTTCACCGCACTCGCCGGCGCGTTGTTGTTCTTCCTAGCGGCCGACGCAACATTCAGTTCGTGTCCTTGCTCCAAAATCGACCTATTCTCCCTCCCCTTTCTCGATAGCAATCCGAGCCGAGGTTCGAACCTCCTTCTGAGGGGCCCTCGGACCGCAACCGCCTCCCTCTGCAGTCGTGGACGTTCTTAGTTACAGGGGTCGGAGCTCAGGAGTATTGCAGCCGCTTTTCGTGCCAGCATCGCCGTTGTCTTCCTGCTCAGCGGGCCCCCGCTCGCGAGTCAATTTCGTTAAAGCTGTAGAGGTCAAAAGACCAACAGCATCAAACAAAACACAACACAAAAAACGGAGCTCCTATCTATCGGAGGCATTTTATCAGACAATGCCGTTATATAGAATTATTAATCGCAGTAAATACTAGTATTTTAAATTAGTACTTAACTTTATATTTTTAAGAGGATTCAGCTCCACTCTACAGGAAACGTAAGATATGCTAAAGACCTTTAAATAATAGAAACGAGAATGTTGACTGCTTTTATCTTGCTTAATAATATTATTACTGTATATACTAAGCTTGCAACACTGCATATAGAAACTAGTTGTAGCTTGGATACGAGCAGGTTTGTTGAATAGAAAAAATGCTTTTGTCTTAATCTAATGCATAACAGCGTAAAATAGCATTTGTTTTGTATATGGTGGACAAGTAAGGTTTACAAGTTTGGCATTTCAGTTCAGTACTCTACAATGAAAACGTCTCTAATGCTTGCTTTCTTTAAAAACTAAATTGCCTAACCCCGACAACACCAAAAATAAAAAAATGTGATACACAAATATTGTTTCTCGCTTGAAATACGAACTCAAGTCCTGCGAGCGGCAGTAAAGCAACCACTACGACACGCGACTGTTAAAATATTTACTATATATTACTATGTTTATTGTTTTTCTTTTTTAAAAACAAAAATGGTCGCCGTTCTATTAACACTACTAAGATTGCGGTTGTAACCACCCTACGGGAGTGTTAAGTGCTGGTGCTAGGAACATGGTACACCACAATAGCGAAATAGCGGATGAATCGACGAACTTAATTCTCGCAGACCTTAGACTAAACCACTAGTGCTACAAAACTTATGTGCTCATTAGTCATTCTTCAGTTCTGTTTAGGTAAAGCTTAACAGAATAATACAGATATGAAATAAATTGCCCACAGATCTTTACCAAACTCAAGTAGTAATACTGTCTGAGCCAATATTATGTCAATTCGCGCGATATTAAGTACGCCCTGGGCCTGGGGCAAAGTTTCCTAAATTTATGTGTGAAACGTTTCGGCTTTTAGCTTGGCTACCACTTGCACGGAACAATTATCAATTTATTGATAATCGATCATTTTTCAAACGATTTACTAGAAAACTTTTACTTTCTTTTAGCTTTTACTTCAAGCAGCTCATTTGATGGCAAGAGATCACATCCGTCCATAAACACCCGCAATACCAGAGATATTTTAAAAAAGGTATAAATTAAATTTCTAGAAAATTCCTAACTCGCATCGGTTATGAAATACAGCTCACGATGAACTATTTTTCGTGGCAGACAGCTAAGTGAAAAGTACTCAGTGTTTGACTACCAACCTTCGAGGTGGTGAGAATAAAATTGTGATATTACTATTAGGATATATTATAAAAGATTCACGACACGAAATTCAGAGACACACTTCTTCACGACGACACTACGCCACTGTCTCAAAAAATAAAAATTCTAACATAATAATCAAACCGCTCCTTTTGCGGTGGGCCGCGGCCGCCATTGACGGCACTTTGATCATTTACGCGGTTTATTTTTTAGTAAAGTAATTTATTTTTTATGAAACTCGTTTCATTTAGCTGTACTAACATGATGTAGCGTAAATAATGCTAATAAATAACTAATAAATAAAATAACTAATGCTAATAAAATATCCAGTATATATGTATATATATATATATATAGATTTATATATCGTCTAAAGTATATGAATATCTGTTAATTATTACATTTTCAAATGTAATAATTAACGTGGTATAAAATTATCAATTTTATACCACGGCTCAACTTGAGAAGTCCCTTTTTGAAGTTGATTAAAAATTTAAGACGCAGCGAAGGAGGTAAAACTTATCTATTTTCTTTCTCTTTATTTATTATTTAGGATTTATTTTTAGTTTACGCATACGTAAGAAAGTATGAATTTTCTCAGGCATACTCTTTTTAGCTGTAAGCTTGTATTATAACGCGGTTTTCAGGAAAAAGCTCGAGGTCTTGTAGTTTTGCTGGAAATAGTAAATTGTGTAATTATTTTTTTTATTACTTTGAGTGTTACAAACACAGTTCACTTGATAAGAAATGATTACTGCACCCCACGACATCTATATTCATCCTTGACCTTGAGGAATCATAATCCAGATGCGTTGTCACCCTTGAGGACTGAGATGGAATGCCTCGTCATCAGTTATAAAGGTCCCGGATCCCTTCACTCACCAGACGAAACGCAGCAGCGTTATGCTGCTCTTCCACGCCGGTATTCTGTGAGGTAATCGAAGTGAACCACACAAATTTTGTTTTATTCTTATTAAAGCTTACTTCAGCTAGTTTTCATCATCAAGAAGAATGAGTTGCTCGACCGGAAGTGCCACACTCACACACCTGTATATATGAATCCCACAGCTGCGCTTAGACCTCACTCTAATGGGCAGCTCCAAATGGCGGACGTCACATGTCTCTATGTTTTCCTACAAGGTGGAACACGTGGTAAGTCAAAATTTAAAATTGCAAATAACAATTAAATTGGTGCCAACAAGGAATCGAACTCGGCTTACTCACGTACCATGAAATAAAAGCGAGGGCTATTAGATACTGAGCTCACGTGGCCCTCTCATGGAATACCTTCACATACCGTTAGGTGAACTGTGTGCTCGTTTGTCACTCTTGGTTTTTATAAAAAAAAGGTTCATATAGCAATGTACTATCTAATGTGGGCTAAACTAGTAACGGGTTTTTCGCAGAATACCGGCGTGAAATAGCAACGGCAAGCAAGTTTTATTAGTGGCCTGGCAACGCAAAAAAAATATTTTTTACTATTTTATAAGGCGTAGAGAGTGATGAAGAATTTTTGAACATTTATTTGTTTTTGTTTGTTTGTTTGTTTGTTTCACTTGTATATTGTATTTCCCCATGATCTTTTATATTTACTTTTATAAGTCGTCAAGTATAAATAGCAGAATATTTTTAAATATATATAAATACATTTTCAAGTAGAAGTCGCTCGGGTAATGCGATGCAGTTCTCTAAAAACAAAAAGTTTAGTGGCGAGAGAATTACTGATCTAATTTAAAAGTTTTCCTGAACTAATAAAAGCCACTTAGTGGTTTAACTTTTGTATATGACGTGAACAGCGAGCTTGTTGGACACTGATATATTTTAAGTATATAATAATATATATATATATATATCTTATCCGGTCGAGCCGGTTCATTGCAACGTGGGACACTATTAAATAATGTATAATATTCAATGTACATAGGATAACTAACGAAAAGAAATGCTCATTTTACTTTAGCTTTACAAGTGGACGAGGTTTTAAGATCCACTGTCCTGGAAACTGTAGATAGCCGAGCTTCGAGTCTAAGGAGACCGTTATTGTCTCCATTATGTTCTGAGAGCACTCAAACAGTCCTAAATAGTTCATATAATTTTTTGACGAAATAATTATACATTTATTTTACACTTTTGACAAATGAACACACATGTAACCTGATGGTAAGTGAAGTCTGCGACTCATGATATCTACATTCATCTTCAACAAAGTTCCCGGACGCGACAGATGGAACGTCACCTTACTTGCAATATCCCCGGATACTTACACCAACCATAAGAAACACAGCAGACCTCGGGCGAGGCTGCCCATTCATGTTGTTGGAACCAGCTACAGCATGTCGTGTTACGGATGATAGAGTAATCAGGAGAGTGGGAATTACTATCAGTAACCTGAACAAGTATTCAATTTACAGAATAATACAATAATAGGTAATTTAGACCAAAAGTAAATTGTTTAACTTGAATGAAATCAATAAGTTGTTTCTTATTTAAGCGATTTTGTGTCAGTTCACTAGAAGTTAAGTAAAGTCGAAAGGAAAGTTAATTAAAGTTAAATATTATACGTAGTATGGTGAAAGTTTGAGACTTGGCGCTTACAAGTTTGAAGCATCAATTACTATTTATAATAACCCTTTACATGTACTTTTCACTGACTTTGTCAATTACAATTTAATACTGAAAACGATTTAAGTACGTTTCCCGCTTTTTGAAATCTGCTACGTCACTGGTTTAAGATCAAGTTTTTTTTATTGCACTATTAACTTTTTGTACTACCTTTATAAATATAATAGATAAAGAGTTTTGTAAACGAAGTGCGGATACTGTAAAGCTTTGTTAATGGCGGAGGGGAACGAGCTAGTGCTTCAGGTGGTGGTGATGGGTGGTGATGATGATTTCTGAAGATCATGAGCATCGCAACCCCGCCCAGGAGCTGCTAATATTTTGAGTTGTGGAGTTGAGACTGTTTCTTGAGGTTCCTTGTCGTATCACATCTGATGCTGATTATAAAATTTTAAATACGGCCGCTGTTCAGCATTGCGCTGCTGTTTCATTTGGTGTTGAGGCCCAGACTCTCTCCATTATGGTGCCTTACCGAGAATAAATGTGCGTGTCATGGGACACAGGTACCACTTATTATCAGGTCATTTGTCAGTCTCGATACAATATAATATAATCCTAACAATTCCTCAGAACACTCTCCATGATTATGGATTTATTGAGAAGACAAAGTCGACGATGCAACAAAAACGATGATAAAGATGCAACAGTATATATCAATCAAATCCAGAACGAAAACAATAATTCGGATTTCTTATAATTTGTATTATATGGATTTAAACCCAGGATCAGCGACATAGCTACTACAACTAAGTCTAAAGGCTGACAGTGTATTCGCCTCTGGTTTTAGACCAAATTAACAAATTCTAACAGTAACTATTAACTGTAACAACAATCCGTTAACGCGTTCCATAACTTATTTAAATTCAGGATCAGCGACATAGCTACTACAACTAAGTCTAAAGGCTGTCAGTGTATTCGCCTCTGGTTTTATACCAAATTATCAAATTCTAATAGTAACTATTCACTGTAACAACAATCCGTGAACTCGTTCCATAACTTATTTAAACCCAGGATCAGCGACATAGCTACTACAACTAAGTCTAAAGGCTGTCAATGTATTCGCCTCTGGTTTTAGACCAAATTAACAAATTCTAATAGTAACTATTAACTGTAACAACAATCCGTTAACGCGTTCCATAACTTATTTAAATCCAGGATCAGCGACATAGCTACTACAACTAAGTCTAAGGCTGTCAGTGTATTCGCCTCTGGTTTTATACCAAATTATCAAATTCTAATAGTAACTATTCACTGTAACAACAATCCGTGAACTCGTTCCATAACTTATTTAAACCCAGGATCAGCGACATAGCTACTACAACTAAGTCTAAAGGCTGTCAATGTATTCGCCTCTGGTTTTAGACCAAATTAACAAATTCTAATAGTAACTATTAACTGTAACAACAATCCGTTAACGCGTTCCATAACTTATTTAAATCCAGGATCAGCGACATAGCTACTACAACTAAGTCTAAAGGCTGTCAGTGTATTCGCCTCTGGTTTTAGACCAAATTAACAAATTCTAATAGTAATTATTAACTGTAACAACAATCCGTTAACGCGTTCCATAACTTATTTAAATCCAGGATCAGCGACATAGCTACTACAACTAAGTCTAAAGGCTGTCAGTGTATTCGCCTCTGGTTTTAGACCAAAGTAACAAATTCTAATAGTAACTATTCACTGTAACAACAATCCGTGAACTCATTCCATAACTTATTTAGATGTCAATTTCTGATAATGGAAAACACCTCCTTAATTAGATGATCAGAAATGGACAGGATGGGTGTTCGGGGCCGAAGGAAAATCTTACTAACAGGTGAACGGTCTTATCTTGATTGTACAAAAAAGTTGTGAGTAATCTAAGCTTAAAAAGTTTAATTTTAAAGCCGTTCTTTCATCCTTTGAATGTCCTGTGAATGCAGCCGCTGGATTTAATTCTTTACGTGTTATTTAAACGTAAACGAGTTTCATATCTACGAAAAGCGGATGTTTTTAAGTCCATCATTTCAGCTCAGTGGGTTCTGAATGTACGTACTTTTGCGATCGTATAACAACATAAATTTTCCATCCATCCATCCATCCGTTCCACCATCTGCGTCTGTTTGTACGGGGTAATTGATTTTTAGTTTTAATTTTTTTATTTAATATTTTTTTACTAATTTCAGGAATCATTGTATATTTTATTTCGAAAAACGTATTGGAAAGGTAAAATAAATACCGTCGATGGTAAAGTATAAGGATGTTTGAGCTGGTTTATGGTAATTTAAAATATTTTTTAAAGAAATGAGACGTAGTTAGGTAGTTTAAACTTCCTGGCATGAAGTGAAAAGCAACTTTCTGCGACTTTGTATTAAAGTGGCTTTATTGTACCCACCGGATGGAAATAAGAACTGAAGGCAAACCTAAATGAAATATATTTACTCTAAGTGTTTGTAGTATTGGAATTGGAGGAAAGGCTAAATTAAATTTTGATACAGACCTCGAAGGTAGTGTCGTTTTAGAATTGGGAATAGTATGCTATACTGTTTACCCTGATTGAGAACGAAAGAGCATATTTATCTATATTTACTCTCTCTATTTAGTCGGAAGAGTGAAACTTAATTAGTAACGAAGCCAAGAATGGTCACCAGCTTTTTTGTTTTCCTTAATAGTGGGGTATTAATCTATTGGGCTGATGTAATATTTTTGAGAAACATTAATTTAATTAATTAATAAATATTTTTAATACAATATTACTAATTAATTATATAATTAATACTTAATCGCACATAGTGGAAACTTAAGTTACTTAACTTTGTACTTAAAACAGAGAGGCAACCGCACGCTAAACATAAATAGGTGATAAAGGTTCATTTTGGGATTAGGAAGGTATCACAATAAATAAATAACATGTACTAACATCAAATACCTAAATAATCTAAATAATAAAATATAATTAAATATACTCACACTAATGAAAACAATAAAGAAAGGGAACATGGCATTGTCTGCTCACGAAAGGATAATGTTTCAAAGCACACGTTTTGTAGATAAAATGAAGACTCTTACTTAACGTGTGGGAAGCTTGTTCCGGAGACTTCTACAAACATCGGCGATGAAAAACTTATAAAAGGGAAAATTTTAAAATATTATAATCTTGAGAATAACCGAAATATGGAAATTAAAACCTACATCTTCCAGAATTTATTCTAATATCCTAAGAAGCGGTATTAGTCGTTAGTAGAATTGAAAAATAATTTTGTTCTATTTTCTGCCATACCACTGTTTATTTTTCCCACCATAGAAAAAATTACGCTTTATGCTTTCTGATAGATGAACTAGACCTTACCCGATAGAGCTGACCCATTTATGCCACCCGTTCTTGAAATAAATTATTTATACCTACCATTTTGTTCAGATAGGTTGGTGTAACCTAACCTTTACTAACGGATATAACACAAAATACATTCAACTTAAGACACCTTTACACGTTAAAAAACAGGGAAGAAAAAACTTTAGCAGAAGCAGTTGTTTCCTCATTCTCTCATTAGGAGCAAGCAACTTACTTATTTAATGTTTTATAAAAAGCAAATGTTTTATTAAAGGTAATATTTTTTCAATTTCTGAACTATAAAGCTTCGTCGTACTGCGAAGCGTCATAAACTTTTGAATAGTCGTTGCAAACTTAATTACACGGTTGATCATATAAACTGAATAATTAATTTTATACGGTACTAATTTATATGTATCAAAGAATCTTTGGATTCATCAAAATAAAAGCAGCACAATAGTTTACTGTTGAACAAATAACTTTTATTTCTTAACTTTTATTATATATTGAATATAAATTCGTTAAATTTTACTTAATAAGCCACCCTCGCTAGAATGCGATTTATCCTACCTACCTCACACAAGCTCTGCTGCCGGGCTGGAGATCTCTAGAGGTAAACAAGATGGACCGCAGGTAAATCGCGGGTTGGCGAATTTCACTAATTTTATTCACTTCACTCATACTTCCTTATACAATGGAATCGATCGACCTCTGTTTGCTCGCGTCCCGCGGATAAAAGGCAAATGCTAAGAAACTGCCGGATTCCCATGCCTACGAGGCTGATGTGACTGAATAACGGTGAAAAAATCACCCGAAGAACTCAACCTAATTCACTTAAACCAAAAATAGCGCAAGGGTGAATTGTCTTTCAAAACGCTTTTCTGTCAAGAAGTGTAGTAGTTCATCTTCAGCGAACATCCGAGACGCGCGTGCGCTGTGACCCTCCAGGATGGAGAGCCAGTTCCGCGGGACCAGTGCTTGGGTCATCGGTTGTTGTCCTGGGTGTGCAGACTCACAAGAATCACAACAGCGTTATGCTGCTGCCTAACGCTGGTATTCTATTGAGGGCGTGGTCTTGCCCCAGTCGAGCCGGCCCATTGATGCTGTAGCTAGAAACAAGCTGTAACGTGGCTCTATTACGGTTAAATCAATATGCTGTGACGTCGAGTAGTAGCTGATGATTTTCGAGACCCTAAACAGTCCAGTGGTGGATTTGGTTAGAAACTCTCACAAGTCTATCGTTTTTCCTTTGAAGGTTCACTTACTTTTATTTATGATGGTATGTTACAGGCTGGTACACACGTAAATAGATAATATAATTTTTATACAATAACATTTCTTCTTTGATAGATAGATGAGAGAAGTAAAAGTTTTATCACGTTCATTCTTTATCCGAATACTGCGAACGTACGTAGAGGGTTGGATATTTTTTAATCAATATTTTTAAAATGACTAAGAAAAAGAAAAAATAGAGTATCTATGCAATTTGAATAGTTTTAGTTTAATAGTTAGTGTTCCGTGGGACGAGTGCGTCATGGTGCGCTGTGAGCTCCTTGGTCCCCTCGACCCTGTAGACAAATAGTTCGTCTCCCTCTGCCATATAACATCATCAATGGTTCCAAGTATCCGTATGGCCTCTTATTACTTTGCCTGTTGCATATGCAAACAGTGACTTAATATAATTGATTTATCAATTTTTTTTAGATAAGAATAATTTCGTGTAAAATGGATATAAACATCAAACTAACTTTTCATAATTTTCTTGATAACACCGATCGCTTGCGGATTTTCTTAACTACTAGTACTGTGACGAAAAGACATTTAAATTATTTACTGTTTTGATCATTATTAGCTTTAAAAGTAATGATCATTGTTTTTACGGCCTTGGTTTTACCGTACGTGAGATTTAAGTCAATACTAAAGTGACATGTTTTACCTGCGTAACCACACGGCAATTATATTTAATCAATGAACACACATTATAAACTAACGCCATCTCTTGAGTAAAATTTAGAGTTGAGACGAAATAGATTAACACCAACTTTTGCGTCAATAGATGTCGCTACTTAGCTGTAAAACTAATACGCAACTTTTGATAAATACATGAAAGTTTGAGCTCTAAAAAAGTTACATTAGTGGATTGTATTATTACTACCTTTTGTCAAAAACAATACAAAACCTTAAAAGAATTTATGTGTTCCATCTTTTGAAGTAATTACAACTGTCTCTAACAGAAGTGTCCCCCAGTAATTGAAACATTAAATTTAATTCAACCTTAACGTAGCTGGGATGTAAAAGACGCGGTTGGTTATAATAAGTTTCGGCTGAAGTGGCAATTACCTCGCTCATTAAGACGATACCTTATGCGTCGGCAGTGACGGAGGTAACAGCTTATTTATGCAAATATTTTAATAACCGTAATATTTTAGACAATTTCTAAACTATAAACTTTATTACTAGCCTTATTTTGAAGTACCCTAAACTTTTTGAACTGCCGCTACAATCTTAATGCAGCGCAGCAAAATAGGTGGATTTTAAAGCGACGCAGATCACGAGTGTATCTCGTATAGGCCACTGAGAGGGTCTGGTGATTGTCCGGTGGGGGGTCTAGTTGGGTCGGCATTTATAAACAAGGGATGGACTCACAGTCCAGTCGAGTTAGTATCGGCATTTGCCATACCTGCACTGTAGCGCTGCTAGGCATACTATACAACTCAAAAATGTCAATTGATTACATTGTGGATGAAAAGCTATTGCAATTAATTAAAATTACTTATATATATGAATATGTTAAAATATTAAATAATATATAATAATTTAAAAAGAAAACTTAAGTTTACTAAGTTATAGGTAAGTAAAAAACTTTTAAACTTATCATTTTCATTGTGTGCGGTCAAATTAAAAGTTTGCCGAGACAAAAAACAAATTGTGAATCACTGTTTTATATATACTAAGCTCAGTATCTCAAATAGTTATGTGGCGTGTGAAAGAAATCGGTAAACCTCTTACAGGTACCTCGAGGTTGACAGTATATCTGCGACTTGATGATCTACAACGGACGGTACAAAATGTAATCTGTTACCGTCCGAATACATCTTTTTTTTACACGATATTTTTCTTATCATATCGGCGTGTGCCCGTTATGGTTTGAACTTTTTAAGACTTATCTGACGTCTTCTCCGTGAGTTCTATCCTAAGACAGAAATTGGAACTACAATATATTCTACTATGTAAGTATTATATCTATTGAATATGCTCTGAAACGTTTTGTTGTAAAAGTCACTAGAGGTTCCTCGCCTAAATAAAGGCCGGACGTTACTTCGCTTAACCCAGTAAAGTGACGTTTTGCTAGAAGCGCATTGATCAAACGAATTTTTAGTTTGCAGCAACAAAACTCCGCTTACTTAAAATAGTTACTTGAGTGTAATAATTATATTTTATATGAGTCAGTTAATTCAGATATATATACATATTACATATATTCATATTGTTATGAATTTTTCTTTTGATTATAACTTTGCGAATCTTATTTACCATCTCTTATATAAATGCCATGTACTTATTTATTTATAAAAGGTTCTCCAACAGTACACACATGGTATATATATATATATATATATGTATATATGCTAAATAAGTATTACTTCTTACGAAGGTTCATATTATTTAACATATTGATGTATACCAAAACCATAACTGGCACACGCCTACATGATAAGAAAAATATTCAATTATATATTTTTAATTAAAATAAGCATTATTCAACAATGCAAAACAAACCGAGAGTCAGAAGCGCATTTAGCACATTCATACTTGTAATGTTATGAGCTAATCTAATATAAAACAGCCTCTCAAACGAATTGGATGCCCGACCGCAGCAAATACAGTATATTTGAGTTTTTGCCGCATACATCCTGTCAAACTAAATAAAACTAAACAAAGTTTGATACTCGTGTTTACACAGCAAATAACGAATAGATAGCTTTGATGGTAAGGATGAAATAAAATAATTTAAGCCCTGTTTGAACAAGTGAGAAAGGACGGATGTGGGTCTCTACGGGCTACAGTGGTAAGTCGTAATTACATTGAAGAAACTAAGAAAAGTGAAGTGTTATTTGTAAATCACTAGAATACTGCAACATATATAATAGCGTTAAAAATCGGGAGTCCTTATTGGAGACGATATTTTCTATCACTGAGATAGAATATATCCATAGGGACGGAAAGGGTTATGGTTCCTTATCCAGTATAAATATGATTATATTATGGATTGTACGAAAAGTAAGTAAGTAAGTTAGCTATTATTTCTGTTACTCAAACAACCGTTTGAGTACCAAAGCGATATGCTCCCAAACAAAGTGTTCGAACGGTACAAGATTACATTTTGTACCGTCCGTTGCATGGGGAGTGCATACTTTTTGTATGAAACTAAGGGTCAGAGCAGACCGACAGAGCGGCGGTGAAGCGTCTTATTTTATTTATATATACGATTGACATTATTCATCGAGAAATAAAATCACACTGGGAAGTATACAACAATATAATTTTATTTCGTTACACAAATATCGATCCCGCACTGAATTACATTAAGATGAATTTCGATTGTTACTAAATAAGTTGCTTACAGATCGTTGAATCCAGTGGGGGGTTTATTTCGTACGGTGAGTATAGAGAATTAGAGGCTCAATATAGGTAACAAGGTATTCCATCTCAGGAGAGATTACGCATGTGTTTCCTAAATATTCCATGAAAATGGATGTCGACGCCATGGGCCGCAGTAATCACTTACTATTAGGTGAACTGAGTGGTCACTTGTCACCCCTAATAGTATAAAGGAAACTGTGTAACTAGTGTAATATTTAAAAAAGACTGGTACACTCACTAGACAAAACGCAATTTTACGCTGGTATCCTCTGTGAGGACGTGGTCCCCGGTCGAACTGATCCATTCATTCTACAGCGTTGTTAGAAAAACTTAATATTCTGCAACAGCATATTACATGCTGAATAAAAGAAGGAAGAAAATCTGGAATCCACGTCTCTACAAATAACAGAACAATTCAAGAATAGAATCTTAGAGGGTAAATCAATGACGAATTAAAGACCATCTCACACGCCTTGATATTTGTGTTAGCCTGCCTGTCTAGCGTTGTGAGTAGGTCTTCTGATGTTTTTTCGGATGCATTTTTTTAAATGTCTACACTGTATCGTCGGTGTTAGCCCACCTAAATATGCTACTCAAGACAACAGATATTAATAAAGCATCTCATACATACAACTTTCTTACAATAATAAATGTAGACTAAGAACACACAGTAATGCTATCAAAAGAAAATTAATTAATTCATTCATCATCTGCGAAACCTTAACACGGGGCGAGCTCATTGATAATTGAGGGTAGTGCTGGACCCACAAAGCTAAACTTGATTAGTACCTTTTCATTTTTCTTTTTACGTGACTGCAATTCATTATGGTTGGTAGGCAATATATGAAACGTATAGATAAGTTTGTGTGACGAATTTCGTATTATGGGACTTACATAATAATTTAAACCAATACACGTTACCGGACTACAATTCTGAAGGAATGGTTAAATGTATAATAGATTTTATTTTAAATCGACAACATCTCGAATATAAATAATAGCTACTAGGATGAACAAACGGCAAAAAACTCCACGAGTTGCTTTAGTTTTAAAATAACATATATTTGCTATAAGGTAACTTATACCTAAAGTTCATATATCGACAGTTCTCTTTCGGATCGAATTTAAAATGTGTTTGATGGTAAACCAATTATTATTGGGGAATTTTATGAAATTCGTATAACATAACCCAAAACTGATTTCTGTACCCTTTTAACGAGAAATAGGCGTCACAAGTTTGTTTTTGTTTCTTGTATTGTACCCGCTGCAGCAGCTTTCGTAGAATATTTTTGTAAGTTCTTACGTATAAGTAATATGTTATCTAAAGTATATTGTGAGTAAGTAATATGCTAATTTCTTTAATTTTTTTCCTTTGCGATTCTCTAGATTTGATATTATAAAAAGTGCGAATCACTCATTTTGTAAGTTTGAGCCTATATAGAGAAATCCCTCTGTTGGGTATCTTATCTGCCTATAGAGAATAATGATTATAGTTAAAAAGATAATCATAATTAAATTTTGTATTAATGTTGATGGTGACAAAGAAAATGATGACCCAGGGCAGGGTTGCTTCTTAGCCAGAATTCGATCAGATATGTCGGTAGCGTGGGTGGACACGCGGATACTGTCGATATACTTTGAAACTTCAGTATTTCCTCCCCATTATACGAAATAAAAACTATACCACGGTGTCATTTTAATAAACACATTATGATCACAATCGTCAATTTCAAAGAGTTACAGTGGTAGAGCTGCACTGCAGTTTGTTTCTGACTCCTGAATGAATGGTTCAGCTCGACCGGGTAGGACCACGCACTCACAGAATACCAGCGTAAAATATCAGCATAATGCTGCTGTGTTACGTCTGGCGAGTGCAGGAATCCGGAGACTTTTATTACTGGTGGCGAGGTATTCCATCTCAGTCCTCAAGGATGACAGCGCATCTGCATCATGAGTTACTTGTCAAGGATGAATGTAGATGTCATCGGCCGAAGGAATCACATGCCGTCTGGTGAACTGTGTGCTCGTTTGTTACTCTCAATGTAAAAAAAAACCCAAGGAAGAATTCGAGTCAAATCATAACATTTGACTCGAACCGAACTCGAAACGAACAAGATGCCATCAGAGAAGACAAACGTTACAAATAATATTAACTTTAATAGAGCTGTGAAAAAGAAGAAAGCGTAACTGAAGACAACGAACTAAAGTAAACATTTTCTTTATCAGAAGTCATTTATATTTCTAATAGCTACAAATCCTCGACCACAAATGTAATTGTACTGAGTAAAATATGATTGTTTATTCTGTTTAAGCGTATTTACGCGGTTGATACAAAGTGTTTGAATAGGGTACAATTTCGAAGAATAAACTTGAGTCCACGCGAAATTACAAATGTAATATGTGTGAGAAGTGTGCTTTGAAATATGTTTAATCTTATTTAGCTCGGATAGGTTGCTGAGAGTCAAGCAAATTGGGTTTTAGAAGGGATTATTTTAATCCTTGATGGAATTTCACACTAATAAATAAAAAAGATCTAAAAGAACATTACCATGAAATAAGCTGCTGTGTTTTGTTTGGTGGGGTTAGAGTTCCGGGGAGCCAGTGGGAGAGTGACATTCAAACTCAGTCCCCAGGCTCCCGACTCATGTACATCTTGAATCTTAGTTACACATGTAGGTGTTCGTGGGTGCAGTGATAACGTATCATCAGGTGAACCGTGCGCATTTATCTCTAATAACATTTCATGTATTTTATATCAATTGATATAGACTTGGGCATATCATACTAGGTTCAACAAGCGGGTTGGTCTCGTTAATCATCTATGGCGTGTGTTTTTACGTAAGAATTAGGAAATCGAAAATTTAGTAATATATATGTATAAGTATATATTACTAAGTTATATACATTTTGTTATTGAGCAAAAAACGTTTGCAGTATTTTAATATTACAAAATATTAGCATAATTTTGAAATTGTTACAACGTGCAAAACTCCATTAACGTCACATAATTCCCTGTTCCCCTCTTAGCTTATACACGTCGTACAAATTAAGTATTAAAACACGGGACCCGGTCCTATCCGAAGATTAAATTGGAGTCCGTGTGGGATCACTTCTACAATGTGCAAGTAAAATATGATATGAAGTATGACTAGTCGTGATGAACTCAACTCAACAAGTGACTTAGGGAAAGAAAATTGGATTGTATTCGTTTTAAAATATATTACTTAACACATTTTAATTTGTTATTCTGATAATATTTTTTTACTTCTAGCATCGTTTTATGTTTTATGTTTGATACGATATCATGCACTTTGTGTTTTGTAGTTGTGTGTATTTCGAATTGCATCACGAATTGGTCGGCTTACGAGTGGAGATTTCCTCACTGCGTATTCTTCATCCATCTTATGTCCAGATGTCATATATATGATACGACGAACGGATCGGCGATCCTTACGAAACGTGCGTGCAGGTCGTCCAACAAACAGTTATTTACAGTTAATGCAACCTCTTGGAACCTACCAAGCGCTGTGGCGACGAATGGTAAGTGACTTAGTGACTAGCACTCACACCAAACATATGCGAACAACGCTAAGGGTTCAATTTTCTCTCACAAAACGAAGCCGCGGGTGCCAAGAATCAAATGGACTATTCAGCTTGTTTTTTACGCTGACAGCCACTGTTGATCCCAGGGCATGAAAAGTCTCACAGGGTTGAAAGGTGACTGAGAGCTTAGTTCACTCAGACGAAACCTTTATTTATGTTTAACTAACCGAATCTGTCGGCTGCTTGTATCGGATGAACTAACTTATCAGTTGAACGGCGTGCTGTTTATGGACAACAGTGGATGGGTTTGTGGTAGGATTATGTGATGAGCATATGAAAAAGCTCAGAGTTGCTTAGACAAATATCTGTGTCTCTGCGTGACAACGCAGACATCTGCAACAGAACCAGGGTGACCGCCATAGTTCAAAAGATTAGCAGTTACAGAGTACGACAACACCCCACTAGATGGAGCAAGAACCTACGCGACGCCAATGAATGCAGGATTTTTTATTACATTGTGAGTTGTAAACGAGCACAGTTCACCTGATAGTAAGTGATTCCTGCGGACCACGACATCTACATTCATCCTTGACAAGGACTCATAATGCACATGCGTTGTCACCCTTAAGGACTGAGATAGAATGACTCGTCACCAGTGATAAAGGTGTCCTGAGCCCTGCACTCACCAGACGAAACACAGCAATAGTATGCTGCTATTTTACTCTGGTATTCTGTGAGGGCATGGTCTTATCCCGGTGTAGCTGACCCATTCATTCTGCAGCTAGAAACAAACTGCAGGGTAGCTCTGCTACTGCTAAAGCTCAGGATCGTGCTTTGTGGGGAGATCTGTGTTCAGAGGTGAACTATTGATAGTTGTAACGATGATGACAATTGTAAAATAACAAAGAAATATTTAAGCTCTTTTTTTTCACGTATCAACTTATTGTTTTGACATAAATGGATAAATAAATACGTTTTAAAATATCTTCAGTGATAAATACTGATTGCTGACCAAAACACGACGCAACGTTCAAAAGGAATTAAGGGAGCATCGTTATCACGAAACCCCAGTTAAAGGTCAAAACAAAAGTTGTGGGTTGCCTTCTCTGTAACCAATCCAGTAACATTTGTCACAATTAACATGAATCATGTATGAACATTATAACGAGTTTTCATATGTCAGAATTAACATTTTACGGGTGCAGATTTTGCTACCTATTTTAACTTCAGAATAATAATTTCACAGCTGTTTTATTTGTTGATCTAGTTATGTTACTTGTTTGCGTGGTAGTGCAGCACGTTGCAGCTTACTCGCTCCAGCATGAATGGGTCGGCTCGACCGGGAAAAGACCACGCCCTCACAGAATAGCAAACTGCCGTGTTTCGTGTTATTTGGCGATGTTGCTATTAATCCTATACCAGGCTGACTTATTAAGAATGCATTCGAATTGCATTCCGTAGAGTCTTCCGAGTTATCAATTAGCACAATTAACATTTGAAGAGTGCAGAGTTTTCAACCCTGTTTTATATTACAGAATAATAATTTCGCAACTCTATATGCCTAATTTGGTAATGAATTCCCAACTTAATATATAAATGGATTTAAGTAGCTTTAAGTCATGATACACATAAGCGCTTTAAGTTCAAGTAATTTATAAGTTTCACCTTGATCCTCCCGACGTACGATATTTAACGAGAGAGTGAGCCCATTATTAAAGCTGTAAATTGTTATGTACCTAGTTAAGCATTCTCAAAAATAAACATCGTACATACATTTGAGTCATTTCGGCAATAGAGTATTTGATCAGAGTGCTCCGCCTGTTATTAGTTGGCGATGCCATCATGGATCCTACACCACCACTGCCACAGTAAGAATGCTACACTTTTCCTATTTTTTAACTTCTTCACTATATACATTAACAATTATAAAATACAATGTTTTAATGAAAACGAGAAATGATCGTGACGAATAAATTCCGAAGATATTAATTTTCTTTTAACTTAAAAGGAAATAAATTGCCTAAATATTAATACTGCCTGGCGTAGAACCCGAAGCTCATTTATCCTCATAACAATTATCACCAAACAAACAATTGAAAAAATATATGTCGGTGCATTGGAAATTGTCTTGACAAAAATCGGGTTTTAATTGATTCTCATAATTTGTAATTTCTAAACGGAACAGAGTTGTCACTCTGACGTAACGCTGAACTCTGGAGAGGCGGCCATTTTGGGGAGCGTGAGAAATTAATGAGTTGACGTTTGGCGGTGGACGAGTGAGCGCGCACGCATCCACGTGGTCGGCGGACGTCATAATATCTGTCAGAAATTGTTTCATTAATCTTGTATAATCTTTATTTTAATTGTTACATTGTCAAAGTTAATTATTATACCAATGTAATCATAAAGCGGCCATATTTTATTAGAACTATCCTCTCCTCGCCCGATAACCCACGCCATAGTGTAAAATCAGTTACCCACATAGTAAAATGGAAAGTCACTCTAATAGGGCCGAAGTCCCTTCATATATAATAGAGTAAAATTCTATGTCAATATTGGGGTGGATTATAACAGATTATGGATTAAAAACACAAATCTGTTTGTATTATAAGAAAATAAATTATTGCCTTTTTTGTCAGAAATAATTTTTATTTTCCAAAGTTTGTATTTAACTGAGCTACTGAGAGTTCCCTAAGTTTGATAATTTTGACCAATATATATTAAGTATTAAAAAAAAACTTGAAATCGAATTTCTAGTGGATCCATCGGAAATTGGAAAACTAAAGTACACACAGACTATCGTGGACATACTCGTCACAAATACAATCCAATCGCGTAAATCCAATATTTACTTTACTATTTCTTTCCCATGGTTCTTCCTGTATTTGCGAACAAATGTTTATCGTGTCACGAACCGTTTGTCTTGTTTTTCTTTGGTTTTGTTAGTCACAGATATGTTTGTTTTAATTGTAGCTATTACTTTAGTTTTCAGTTTTAGATGTATTTCACAGAAAAATTGATGTCTTTAAACCACTATGTCAAATGCACGTGCGTTGTGATTGTTAGAAATATATCCCTTTTGCAATACAAGACGATCACATCACCAAATTGCAAAGTATGCCTAAATGTCTCACCCAAACTCTCCTTTTTCTTTGTTGAGATTTATTTTTTATACAGATTTCTTTTAAGAAATATAATGTGATAATAAGTTATATTTTTTTATAGAATAGTTGGCAAACTAGCAAGCTGCTCGCCTGATGGCAATACCACTGGCGACAGCCGACACCACAGAGTAGCATGATAGAAAAGCGCTCAGTAGTTTGTCCACCATCGAGAAGTTGAGGATAATAGAAAATGTTCAATTCCATCGCAATGTACGATGTTTGAACTTAGTGGTTGGGTTTTATCATTTATACCAGCGATAAAACCCAGAATAAAGAAAATCTAGATTTATAAATGATTAAAACCACAGACTTGCAGATAAATGTTATGGAGTCCCAAAAACCCTAGAAATTTTTAATAGGATTCATTTATATTTTGACTGTTGAAATGAAAGAATAAGTACAATTTAATTTGGTATTGTTATGTAAAATATACAGAAATATATTTGATGACAAACAGAAACAACAACATCAGCAAACAAATACTTACCTTTTATCCGTGCGATTTCCTATTGTTACCCAATTGCAAAAACGAAAACGTCCTCATTTCAATGGATTAATTTTCTTCTAAGTACGTGTATCGATTATTACTAAATTTCTGAAAAAATATATCTGATTCTTTTTAGTTTGATATATCTCTTATAAATAGTTAATTTTTATTTAATCACACATTAATATATAAATACTGACTGGCTATAGATATATATATATATATATATATATATATATATATATATATATATATATATGTATATACAATAAAATAATAATAAACATACAATGACGTACAAATACAAATCATTACATTTAATTCCATTGACTTTTGAGTGGTTTTAACGTATACCTAATCCGGCCATAAGTTCTGTTACAAATGAAAATGTATTTTTCTAAATGAAGTAATGTAAATTAATAAAATTTATACCTACATATTTACTAGAAAGTCAGCAAAAAATAAAAAATAAATTCAATTCTAATTTTTTTTTTTTATGTGTATGAGTATTGCTGTTGGTCCAGTGACCTCTAAAGCTTTATCTAAATAGACCCGTTCAATTCGAAATGGCCACCTTTGGCTTTTATACAGGTCTGTTTGGCCACGAATCTATGGATTTACGCACTGTTTCCAAGGGAAATTTCGCCACTGCTTGCTCCAAAGATTTTTTGAGATACTCAATGTCGCTGTGTCGTTTAAAACTGACCATAATTTGAAGTCTTATGGGTTGAGGTCTGGGCTAGATGAGGGCCAGTCTTCAGCTCTTATAAAGTCAGGAACGTTTGTTACAAGCCAGGCTTGGGTAGTTCGTGCCTTGTGACCTGGTGCAGAGTCCTGCTAGAAAGTCCACGGTATATTTTTAAAATGTGTATTGCTGAGATGTTTCACAACATGATCCAAGAGTGTATACATACTGATACACTTTGGCTGAAGTTTTCAATCCTTTTTCACAAAAATGTAGTTTTGTGACTCCTTGATAAAACAAAACCCACCAAACCATCACTGACGCAGGATGACGACCACGTTGTACCTTTTCGTCCACTTGAGCAGCTTCTTTAGAACTGTGAGCGTACATTTTATCATTTTGCTTATTGTAGTGCTCTTCAATCGTGAAAAATTTTTCATCGGTAAAGAGGATAGGATAGGCCTTTCACCTGCGTATCGCGACAGAAGGCGTTTTGACCGATCCACTCGCTTTAATTGTAAAGGTTGATTTAGGGCATGTCCTGTATATCGACGATAGCACCGAGCTTCAGATCTTGTTTTTTAATACGTAACAGAGTCTTAGCGGGAATCTTCATTTCTCGCGATAAGATTTTTTGCTTTCTAATGGGGTTTCGAGGAATTCTGGCTTTAACAGCCTCTGTAGTTCTATCAGCACGCGGCCGCCCAAATCTTTTCTGGTCTTCGACAGAGGAAGTATTGTTGTATCTGTTACTAGTACGATATATGAACATATGGCTGATACCAAGTTGCCTAACTAGTTATAAACATTGAGTGGTTGATACATTATAAACGTTATATTTTATCTTTTTCTTTAAATATTTTTCTAAAGAATATTGATCACACCTAGTCATCTAATTAAATGTAATTAATTATCCAATCTGTCGATTTCACCACGAATCACTTTGAATAATTGAATGAAATACTAGAAATGAATGAATAATTCATTATCTGCTGAAAGAACGGTTCGGAAATTAGATCCATTCATTTATTATCACTGCGGTGCTTTTCATCGGGGTCCGCTTGACTTAGAATCGAGTAATGAATTAGCCTTGTTCGAAATAAAGGTGCGTTAATACTTTTTTTAGATAGTTTTCATTTAGTACTGAAGGAATTATCCCTTTAATTTTAGCGAAGTAAACTGACTTCATGATAGTGGTGGAGCCATGCTGCAGCTAGTATCTTGCTGCAACATGCAACGGTGGGCCCAGGACGACCCAGACAGATCCAGATAGACAGACAAGTTACTCGTAGCTTCACTAACTGGGTCTCAACGTGGTGACCCCCGTCACTATGCATCTTAAACCTTTCTTGATTACGTATGTGTCAGAACCGCCGTCATCATTTGTCGTCATCAGCTGAACTGTGTGCCGTAGCATTATCTCTCGCTATAGGAATATCAATGGAGTTAGAGCTTAATAAGAAAAGTAGTCCGTGTCGATTATAACTGCCAGGCAATATGTACCAAACAGTTTTAAAAGAAATGAGTATATAAAAAGCCTAATAAAAACCTTAATTAAATTCGTAATTGATTTAAGCATTGTGCAAGTTTATACTAATGTCCTTTCTGTGTATTGCAATAATCCTGACATGTTCCGTTCGTCAAACCTACGTCAAATGCACATATTTCATTTGCTACATTTTCCTACATTCTATTTCCAAATATTTGATTAATTTTCGTATTGTGCGGTCAATTTTAACAACAGTGACGTATTCCGCTTGTTAGCCTATGTCAATTGAACGGATGTACATAAACATTGGTCTAATTTACGAAACTATATTCGTAAATATTTAATTGTTTTTTGTCGTGTAAGTTTATAGTAATTTCTTTTCGTTCGATTTAGATTACCACGAAATGTTCTGATTGTTATATTTTATGATTGTAAAAATGCCTTATGTATTCTTAAGGTAAGGACTCAAATCGATTAAAACCTCATGATAATAATCATCATGTTAATATCACAGTGAAATGCTCTTGCATCCACGGCATGTCATCTCAAATCAAGTAACGAATCCCTCTAAGACCAGAGGCCATAGGAGACGAGAAGAGAATCAGGAAGTCGAGCACTTATTTTAGCCTTGTATATATATATATATATATATATATACATATATGCTATTTTGTTCGATAACTTGATAACTTCTTGCCATTTTGTAGGTAGTCACATGATCCCATTGCTATCAAAATTTTGGGATTTCTAATCAAAAAACAACGACAAGTAGTTTTGAAAGTTCTTTCTTGATGTTAACTGACTTGACTTAAATGATGTAAAGAATTCTGAAGAGACTGAAACAGGTCAATCTGAGGGTGCCAGGTCAGGGCTATATGGTGGATGCATTAAGACTTGCCACCCCAACTTTCTCATTATTTGCTGAGTGTGTGAAAGATGTTTGTGGTCCGGCGTTAACATGATGAAAAGCCAGACCCTTTCTGTTCATCAATTACGGCCGTATTTTCTTTATTTCTTGCTTGAATCTGATCAGTTGGCAGTAGAGATGCCAATCGAAGGTTTTGTCAGGCGATAAAGCTCATAATGAACAATGCCCTTCCAATCAAAGCATACACACTGCATCATCTTATTGTTATCTGTATTTTTAAAAAAGGTTCAGTTTCATTAAGTTTAAATAGAGAATCGTGGAGGGGGAGTCCAATGCTACACGGGAAGCCGTTTGTAGCGGAGGGCCGGTCTTAAGATGGCGGACCATCTGAATCATAATGAAAAAATAGAGAATCGCAAATGTTTACAACACGATTCATTAGGTTTTTTTTCTTGTGTGGCATCCAAATATCGTTTTTTTTTATATCAAGACATTTTCAAATGGGCTAAACTATTTTGTCGTCAACCCCTAGCTCTTGAGTTACGTCGTAACTACTAACATGCCTATCTTGTTCCACTTTTTCAAAAATAGCATCGAGTTTATCTCTAACAAGTCGACCGGAGTGATCTTCATATTTGACATCAAAATTCTCGGACTGGAAACGCTTGAACCGATTTTGTGCGACTTTGAATCTATAAACAATACAATATTTTTCGTTAGATTCACTAATTTTGGTGGACAGAAACAGTGGAGTAATAGTGGGACACCCTTTTTACTTTTTATTTTTCGGTTTTTAAAATGTTATCTATTTTAATGGATATCAAAATCGACCAGATATAACTTATTTTATATAGTATAGGCCGCAAACGCATGCAGCCCAAGTAAAAGTGTAAGTGATCACCTACGCCCATGCAAAAAGATTTTATTTTATTTTTTTAAAGACATAAATACTGATCTAATTTCCTACACTTTATCGCCAAATAATTGAACTATTCTCGCCTTGTGCGCACAAATCCACAAATTTAATTAGTCATCATAATGAATTCGGTTCGTGAAATGGTGGTGGCGACAGAAAATGACTGGATCTAAATTTAATTATATACTATAGAATAAAGTGTTTTAGAAGTCCAACAAAGCAGTTGTTTTACGAAGTGTGGTTATGAATTTATTGCAACTCTTATCGTATTGTTATATTTAAATAGAAACCTAATTTAAAAAGATTCGTTCACAACACTTCAACTTCAAGTAACGCAACCCGTGTGCAATATATAAAAGATTCGTTCACAATACTTCAACTTCAAGTAACGCAACCCGTGTGCAATATATAAAAGATTCGTTCACAATACTTCAACTTCAAGTAACGCAACCCGTGTGCAATATATAGAAGATTCGTTCACAATACTTCAACTTCAAGTAACGCAACCCGTGTGCAATATATAAAAGATTCGTTCACAATACTTCAACTTCAAGTAACGCAACCCGTGTGCAATATATAAAAGATTCGTTCACAACACTTCAACTTCAAGTAACGCGACCCGTGTGAAATATATAAAAGATTCGTTCACAATACTTCAACTTCAAGTAACGCAACCCGTGTGCAATATATAAAAGATTCGTTCACAACACTTCAACTTCAAGTAACGCAACCCGTGTGCAATATATAAAAGATTCGTTCACAACACTTCAACTTCAAGTAATGTGATTCGTGTGCAATATATAAAAGATTCGTTCACAACACTTCAACTTCAAGTAACGCGACCCGTGTGCAATATATAAAAGATTCGTTCACAACACTTCAACTTCAAGTAACGCGACCCGTGTGAAATATATAAAAGATTCGTTCACAACACTTCAACTTCAAGTAACGCGACCCGTGTGAAATATATAAAAGATTCGTTCACAACACTTCAAATTCAAGTAACGTGACCCGTGTGCAATATATAAAAGATTCGTTTACAACACTTCAACTTCAAGTAACGCGACCGTGTGAAATATATAAAAGATTCGTTTACAACACTTCAACTTCAAGTAACGCGACCCGTGTGAAATATATAAAAGATTCGTTCACAACACTTCAAATTCAAGTAACGTGACCCGTGTGCAATATATAAAAGATTCGTTCACAACACTTCAACTTCAAGTAACGCGACCCGTGTGAAATATATAAAAGATTCGTTCACAACACTTCAAATTCAAGTAACGTGACCCGTGTGCAATATATAAAAGATTCGTTCACAACACTTCAACTTCAAGTAACGCGACCCGTGTGAAATATATAAAAGATTCGTTCACAACACTTCAAATTCAAGTAACGTGACCCGTGTGCAATATAAAAAGATTCGTTCACAACACTTCAACTTCAAGTAACGCGACCCGTGTGAAATATATAAAAGATTCGTTCACAACACTTCAAATTCAAGTAACGTGACCCGTGTGCAATATATAAAAGATTCGTTCACAACACTTCATCTTCAAGTAACGCGACCCGTGTGCAATATATAAAAGTGAAAGCTTCGTATGTGCGTAGGCCACTTCCTTGGAGGGGCCTGCTGTAGAAGTAATGAGACATAGTCCGCTACGCCGAAAACGTAGTGTCGGCAATGAATAATATCAACAGGGATACTATGAATTCAATGCGAGCGTCCAGATACCACATCTTAAATTTTTAACTCCCATTGTGCGAAAGCTAACCCACTAAATCAAACTTCGAATTTTGTCGCCTCACATCTGTTTGGATAAGCGCTTAGTATAATTATACCAAATTTCAATCGTCTACGTGAAATGTCGTGATAGTGAATCAGATATTTCATAGGTGGTCCGGTTTTTAAGTACGGAATACTAAAAATTTTTCACGATGTTCAAATGTGAAATTTAGTAGTAGCAATCCTTCTTAGTTCGAGGATAAGACACGGTGACGCATGTCTTCAATGAAGTCGGTGTTGGAACTCCAAGATGGTGAACTATTAAATTCGATTGAATATCATTGAGTGGCCAGCCTCCACGTTTATAAATTAAACTAAGTCTGAGGTGCAACTATGATCTAAATTAAGAGTAACTAGATTTTTTTTTAAAAATTTAAATTACCCTGCCGGCCAAAAGTTTAAGGCCGCACATAATTATCCATCAAATGTAATAAAATCCCATCGGTTAAATAAAAGAAATGCACATCTGCATATTATATTGTTAGTATCGAACATTTAACAGAAGTCATTCTTTTGTTTACTTTCAAGTTATTGGATAATAAACATCTATTGTTTTCAAACACCGATAAACGCTGCGCTAGAGCCTGGTGGTAGAGTCGTAATAATATTTTTATAATGTCCTCATTACTAATTACTTTGCTTTTGTTACGTATTGGCCAATAATTAGGATTATTTAGGTCCTGAAAACACGTGTTTCTGACTTATTATTACCCGAGTTTACTTGGGTTTAATCACAAACCATCTCAATTAGTCTAAACTTGTGGTTTCTACAGTGACGTCATAAAATGGGAAAAGCTCGAGAAATTAGCAGTGAAGCGCATTCTACCATCGTTGTTTTACATAATGAGGCAAATCCGAACATGAGATTGCTGCACAACTGAAGTTATCGAAGACTTGTGTTCATGGCACAATAACTCGATACAGGAATACACGCAGTTTTCAAGATCGTCCACGCTCGGGAAAGCTGAGAGCTACCACGTCTAGTGAAGATAACTTCGTTGTTGTCACCAGCAAGCGAAATAGATGCTTAGCAGCATCAGAAATCCGCGTTAAAGTAAACACAATCCGAGTTAAACCTTTATCATTGACTCGCGAATTTGTAAGATATGGTCGCGTTGCCGTTCGAAAACCTCTGCTAAGGCCGCAAAACAAGAAAAAACGTATGCAGTGGGCTCTTGCCCATCGAGATTAGACTGAAGAAGATTTTAAAAAAGTGCTTTGGACCGATGAATCCAAGTTTGAACTATTCGGTTCAAAACGTAGAATTTACATTCGACGCAGTGCCCAAGAAATGTATAAAAGATGATGTCAGATTGTGTAGTCCCAACAATCAAGCATGGTGGTGGCTGAATTATGGTCTGAGGTTGCTTTTTTAGCCAAGGAACTGGTGATTTGATTAAAATTGAAAGAATTTTGAAAAATGAATAGTACAAAAACATTTTAGAATAAAATACCGTTTCTTCCGGGTTGCGATTAATTGGAGATGGTTTCATTTTCTAACAAGATAAGGATTCAAAGCATAGCATTCTCTTCTAAATACCTATATTCTCTACTAGAGGTAGAAGGGGTGTTAAAAAACATGGTTTGGCCTCCACAGAGCCCGGATCTCGATCCCCTTGAACTTTTGTGGGAAGAGCTTGATAGAAATCAGTGCCCATCCTCGCGAGAAGAAATGTGGAAAGCTTTATGCGAAATTTGGAACAATATATCACAAGATGCCATTATCAAATTTATTGCCCGTATGCCGAGACTTGTGAAAAAAGTCATAAAATGTAAAGGAGGATTTTTGATGAAAAATCAGTTTAGCTAGCTATAGCCTTTTTTTTTGCATGGACTGTTAATATTTCTTTACGCTTTTAAAGAATATTGTTTGTCAATCGACGTTCTATTAGATGATTAAACAGGTTAATATTTTATTGGAGTTTATTCTCCTACATTAATTAAGGTGGTTTTAATCTTTTGGCCCGCAGGTATATAATTTATTCAAGTAACCAATTGTATTTGTGTATTATACCTGCCTTTTCCACTACAGTGAAGAAAAAGTAGTGATTTGGCCTCACGTGGAATACTGTTCTCATCTATGGAATACAGAACTGTGTGTCAACTGTTGCCATTACGTGGTATTTCCGTACCAATACGACATAGGGACGTACAAGAAAAGAGCCTACACCTTTCTTAAAGACCGGCAATGTATCTTCGACTTCTCTAGTGTTGCGGATGTCTAGTGGTGGTGGTCATCACTTACCATCAGATGAGCTGCTTGCTCGTTTGCCAGCTATGCTGTAAAAAAATCACGGCAGTGAAAACAAGAGTTTTGTTGCCAAAATATACTCACACCCAATACAAGAAGCTGCTGACATAATACGATACAAATTAATACCTGAATGAATCGAACACGAAACATTAAAACTGCGTGTTCTGTGCTATACTACTCACCGCCAAACAAGATTCTACATAATTATTCTATCGTAAGTTAACTCCAGCGTAGGCTTTCAAAAATGCTTATTTTGAATGAAAATGCCCGGCAAGACCGTCTACAGTGTGTATTCATTATAATAGTAAAAAAGATATATCCTCTATATTATATACGTCTGGTCGCGTGGCGTTGTTAGAGTAGCTGTCTACTTGTTCGATTGTTGGTTGCATTGCACGGGATTAGGGCACGGGGACGACGTGACACGGCCAAATTTTTACGGCACTGTAATATATCCCGCACCATTATTGCCATCTGGCACTAATCAGAACATATCGCCACGTTCGAAATTGACCGCGAGGACATCATAATCATTACAGATCTAACTGTGGGGCAGGCCTGGTGGGCGGTGGATGGGTTTAGACGCGATCAATTCAAGAAACAAATACATCTATTTTTCGTTTAAAAAAGGTACAGAAATCGTTCTTGGGCAATAGCATACGCATATTTAATAAAATTCCGCAAAAATAATCGATTTGCCATTAACAGATTTAAAACGTTGGTTAAAAACCAATTAATATATGAAAATAACTACTGTTTTTCAGAATATTTGTCTGACAAATATGCTTGGATTTAAGCTTTGAGCTCTGGGCTCAATACAATATAAACAACTTTTTGGTAAATTGATATTTAAAAAAAAGAGCAACTAGACGAGTTTTTTGCATTTTTTTCTTGCTAGCAATTGCATTCCGAAGCGAAGGTCCTAAGCATCTTGACAATTCAAAAGTATTTTGTATAAGCCTACGTGAATAAAACTTCTTTTGATTAGATTTGAATTCAATATCTTATAAAAAATATTTATCTTGTGTATTTTTATAATAGATATTCCTTATTATTTTATTTTATTTAGTCGTTACGGTGGACTGTTAGAGAATGCTTGTTAGCATTAAGTCCGTTTATTTACTTTTATTAATTTGGCTTATGAAGAAAAGACTATTAATACATAAATAAATTTATCTCAGGGTGTGGTCACGAGTATATTGAACTATATGTACGTGTAATGTACTGAAATTAAATCGAATCATTAACCTAATATAAAAAAAGTAAACATCTTCTGCCAAAATCAGATCATAGATTCGCTGAGTGATCCCCATTTACATTGACATTGATGTATCGAGAACGGATTTAGTTCGCTTCGTAAATTATTCTGTTACTTTGTTGCTTGATCTATTAAAATATTCGTTCTTCACTATGAGCCATCATTTTTTTAGGAAATTAATACAGGGTGTATTGTATGCTAGTCAATACTGATAAGATTAACGCTTAAAAATTCTTTTTTTATTTCGTAAGTGACGTGTATATATTATGTAAGACATCGAAAATATCCGGCAACATGTACATATTTATACCACATTACCATCAGGTGCATTATGTTCTCGAATATATATATATATATATATATATATATATACACTTCTTAATCCCTAGTTAATCCTTGCTGCGGCATACTTGACTGGGGAAGGACCACGACCTCATCATAGAAGCCCAGTCTGAAATAGCAGCGTAACTCTTCAGGTTTTTTTGAGTGGGTGTCAGGATCGTGGGATCCTACTATCAGTGGCGAGGCATTCCATGTTTGCCCTCCGCGATCACTTGTCGTAGATGAATGCGATTGACGTGAAGTGAATCAAGTGTTCGTTTGTCCACTCGGATGTGAAAAACAAAAAAAATATTATTGTGTCCTAACTAAAATATATCACACATATAATAAATCTGGCTAAAATGAAATTTTCCTCTCACCGCTTGTCCGCTGTCCGCTTTTCTAGCTAGCAACAACTAATCATATTGCGGAATACATTTTTCATCCAATGTGCTTGCAATTTCGTACTAGCTCATATTTAATCAGCTGGGAAAATAGCGGATCATGCAATTTTGCAGTTTTTTTTAATAATAATAAGGAAATCAGTTAAATACTGATGAATGCAGCCTATCATGTCTACATACATTCCTATATATAAATCCCACTGCTGGGCATAGGCTTCCTCTCTAGAACATTTTAAACGACAATTAACTATAACATTGGTGCCCTCACCGCGGATCGAACTAGCTTTGCTCGCATTCCGATACTGAGACACAACATGATATTATAAATGTCTGAGATACAAATTAATAACAGACATTACAAATAGAAAAATCTAAATTCATAAAATGGAGCGAAACAGAATAGCAAAACACGCTTCAAATAGAAAGCGTGACATTAAATTTAAAATAAAGACGTCTTTCTCAAAAGATAGCTTCCATAAAACTGACTTTACTTTTAACTGCTTGACACAATGAACCACAGGAAACGGGGACATTTATATCGGTAATAAAATGTCACGGTTATGTTCCAATTACAATGTCAAATTTAATTGGACAGAAATCTCTGTTTCCCTAATATTTTACATGGATCTTTTGAAGAAGGCAAAATGTTTTTTTTTTAATGTCAAATAAGAGTGAGACTAAAGAAATCAGAAAAATTACAGGATTTATTTATTTATTGTCAACAATTACACATTATATACAATATTTTTTTTATACAGTGCACAAAGTGGTCTAGAACAGCGCTACAGCTGGATTTAGCTGCACCAAAGAATGGGTCAGTTCGATCGGGGAAGAACCACGCTCCCCCAGTATACCAGTAAAATAATAAAAATGCTGCTGTGTCATATGGTGAGTTAAGGGGTCCATTGAAGCAGTACATAAAGGTGCAAGGATTCACAATGCACACACGTTGGCACTCCTGAGGACCGAGGTGGAATGCTTAGTTACCAGTATCTGGTCCTGCGGATCACTATAACTGGTGTGCGCCACACCCGCAGCGTCCGTTTGCGCTCCTGCTTTCGCACCTGGCCCGCATCGAGGGACTCTGCTTCATCCTGGGGAAGATGAAGGCGGGCAAACACCCGTGCATCCATCTCCGCCAGGATGTCCAGCAGTGGAAACCAAGCTAAGACTATAATTTTCATTAAGGTGTCGGATCTTTTATTGAAGGTCCCTAAGTCGTATCGGATCGGGAACACCGCTGGCGACTAGAGCTAATTCCACAGAGTAGTTGTACGTGGCAGGAATTTCGCGTAAAGCGCACAGTGGTCGATTGCCAACCATCGGGATGATGAGGATGATTTGAATTCCGTCGTGATCATTGAAAAATTTTGAGCCTTAAAACCTTAAAAACGATTTTTTTTCTAAATGATTATTTTATTTCTCTACATAGTCTCCAGAATGATCTATACACTTTTGCCATCTTGTCTCTAGCTTTAGTATTCCTTTTAAAAAAATCTTCAATTTCATCAAAATATTCAGTCACAGCTTCTTGTACCTCGATATTCGTCGAAAATTTTCGTCCTGCCATGTGTTTTTTTAGATTGGGGAAGAGATGGTAATCAGACGGGGCCAAGTCCGGCGAATAGGGTGGATGCGGCAACAATTCAAAGCTACAATTGTGTATTTGTGCGATTGATTTCGCCGCAGTATGGACAGGAGCGTTATCTTGGTGGAACAAAACTTTTTTAGACAACATACCAGGGTTATTTCTATTCCTTCACGCAAACGTTGTAAGAGTGTGCAATAATAGTCCGCATTTATGGTTTTACCTTTTTCAAGGTAGTCAACCATAATGACCCTCTACAAACCCAAAAAACTGAAGCCATTACCTTCTTGGTTGACAAAACGGCCCGGCTTTTTTTAGGGGGCGGTGACCCTGCTCTTTTCCATTGCTTGGATTGTACTTTGGACTCTGTTGTATTGTGGTGAACCCAAGTTTCGTCCATAGTTACAAAACGGCTAAGAAAATCTTGAGGATCACTTTGGAACAGATCCAAACCCTCAACCTTAGACTCAAAACATTTCAATGTGCGCTCGTAAGATGTTTAAACTAAACTGGTAATGCAAAACATGGTAAATTCGCTAGAAAATGCAAAGAGATACAACATCTCTTCGCAACGCCAGTGAATCAAGCCGATTGGGAAGTATTTAACAGAGTCTCTTGACGTCTCCTTACCGAATTGGATGTATGTGCATGAAAACCGGATGTAATTCAGCAGTGTCAGAGACACGCGACGCATACGAGTACGCAATACAACACACCCAGACATGAAAACTAACAAGTTTTGTACAAATATTGTTCCTCGGTTGGTAATCGAACAGCATCGCGATGCAGCATCCACGTACTGTAATCAATACACGATGCGATTGTTTTATAATTCTTCTAGTTTTATATTTTTATAGCTTTTAAATCTATGCACTGAAGAAGAGTCCAGACTTAAATAAGTGGAACAGCAGTATAAAAAAAAACCTGAAATTGGAATTGAAACCTAGTTATCTTTTAACAATTCGACAAAGAGCTAATAGGGTGCCAGTATCGTGAGCAAACAGTCGGAAGCGCTCAGGTTATTGACTTTGAGCGTAGCTAGTCTCATTCTGTCGACATTTTAGGATTAAATCAGAACTACGTCACAGATTTTAGGAAGTTTTCCAGTTTATTTGTACTGTTTATTTGTAAAACCTATTGTTTTTTAAATAGTTTTCCCTCGATTTCATAAAAATATACTTAGAAAACGAAGTAACATTTTGAATCTTAACCGTTAATCACTTCCAAGTATAAATATTTGAGCTAGGAGATGGTTTCTTGCAATGGCGAGACGTTGGTGATAAATCTGGATATCGTCAACCTCCTTACTTCCTTGCCCTGCGACGCTATTAGGAGAGGGGGAGGGAGACTTAACATCACAGTGTATGATTTTAGATTTAAAACACTCACACTTTTGAGATTGGCTTAGGTCAGACATTTGTGTGTTTCAAAACGTTTAACACGAAAGTCTAGTGATTCGTTGTTATTTGTTATAAAATTCTTTCGAAATTCTTCGTGAAATTTTAACACAATTTTAACTGACTACAATAGTAGTATAGCGTACACAAAGTAATCTTGTGAATTGTATTAAACATACCGGAAATATATATTTTGCTTACAAAAATACAATCGGATTTAAAACCCTATTTTGGAAGTTGGGTAATAACCATCTCTTAACCTTCTAAGCATTACCAGCAGTTGTTTCATCACCACTTACCATCACTAACCATTATCACTGTATGAGGTTTTTAAACTTAAAGCAATTATTATTACAGCTGTTCACACTGTACGGTGTATGGATGGTTAATTAAAATATACGGTGGTGCTGTCTAGATTTATGCTTGATGATTTTTCTCACCAGCAAGGATATCCATGTACACGTGTACAAATATTATACCAATATATAATATTAGTGCGGGCGAGTGCATGCACGTTGGCTGTAAATGCTGTTAAATCGAACTTCAGCTATTGATTTATATTCTAAACTTTGCACTTCAGTGTATAAGTTAACGTGACCTTCGATAAGAGTTGAGTGTTTGTTCTATAATCGAGGAATTCAATTAATGGCAAACTCTTAGCAGATGCCTTACGTAAAGAAATTTGATTTATTGCCCGTATTGTAAGACAGATCTGGGATTTTGTATAAATTTATATTTTATACTTTATTTGTGTAATAATTTGAAAACATTGGTTGATTCATGTTGCAACTGGTTCCTGGCTGCGGCATGGACTAGTAAGGTTAGCAATATTGATGGCATATTTAGTAATAAATCATTAATATAAAATATAAATAGCGAAACTTACTGTAACTTACTAGATACAAAACTAACCCTGATATAGAAAACTACAATGGTACGATATCTGACACGGAGGTCGTTTGATTAAGGTCGCTTAGGATCGTGCTTCGTCTTTAAGATTGGATTAACGATTTTATTCAGCATTTTATTTATTAAATATCAAAAAATAAATAAAAAAAATAAATGATGGACTGATTATATTATTTTAATGAGCCTTGATAAATATATAAATAGCACTTAAATAATTTTGATAAATACAGTCAATTAAATATTACACAGACAGTGACAGAATCGAAACCAGAACCTCGTGACAAAACAGCCTCTTAATATGTATTTTCATCATCACCACAGCTTGTTCGTGGTCCACTGCTGAACATGGCCTCCACCATAGATTGCCACAAAGCACGATCCTGAATCAACAACTTGCTCAGGTCTTCGCGACTACCGCTCTGAGGTTGCCCCCCGCGAACCTCTCTTCCCACCGGTTGTCGGTTCTACAAGCTATCTGAGCGGCACATTGCCACTTCAGCTTGCTAATCGTTTAGCGAGGGTGACCAACACTCTGTTGGTCACCCTCGCTGTACTGACTGACGTAGAGCAACACCGAGGGGGGTGTCCCCTCCATATTGCTATATGCATAGAGAGTAAAACAAATGATGTAATTCGAACCTGTTAATAAGTGTACCATTTGTTTTGGGGTAATCAACAACAGATTATACACAAAACAAAGGTTAGACCTTTTTACTATTTACTGTTTAATCGTCTGGGGTGACAATACATTTGCATTATTGAAGAATTGTAACGCAATGTTCAATAAGATCATCAGTTAGTCACAAACGCAGCTGCGTCTTTATGAACCCCACCTGTATGTATGTATGTATGTATGATTGTAGTGGATGTCTGAACACTTCCAAACATCTGAATAAACCAAAGTTTCGTACACGTATAAAGAAACGATGAAACTAAAATATTTTATGACTATGCGTGTTGTTTTAGTTTTATAAAACTGAATATTATTAAACTGATATTCCGTAAAATGTGGTCCATACTCGGCCGAGATGACTTCTTGTTGCTACAGCTACTTTATAGTTTCGGTGTGACTACGTTAATTATATAAGCAACAATAAATTACAACATACGTAACTCTTCAATTGCCTATTCCTTCGTTACAAACATGTCTTAGGAATTACACTCGACATAAAAAAAGAGGAGTATGTGAGGTGACTTGGAACAATTGAAGTGTTTGCGAGCTGTGTGCAGCGCATATGCGACCATTTAGTGAATGTCTGTAGTGGCAATACAGAAGAGGAACGCTCTGCTGGCGTGTTGGAGCACTTAACAATCCTTACACATGTGTGACGTACGCTTCGTGTCGTTTAAAATGTAAGAAAGATTTTAGAAAAACCTGCTATTTATTTTATCTGTGGTTTACTTTCTATTTGAAAATAATCCTAGAAATGATTTCAATGCGATAAATAATATTGTATTGACGTGGTAGTCACATTGTAGAAATCTGATGATTGACAGCACCTTGGAGTAGCGTCTAGGATAGCCGATTGCTACGTCGCAGATTTTGGGTTTAATTTCAAGACAAGAGACAATATTTGGTTCGCGCAACCTAGTGGTATTCGGAAGTGGGTATATTATAAGGATGTCTTGTATCTTTAATACTGCATCCAATCTTCCTCCAATGTTATTACGCATACGTTACATTGGACTAGGGAAGGGGATAATGAGAGAGTATTTGGGTAAATTTACGGCAGTTTCATCTATTCTGCGCAGAGATATCGCTGTCCGTGAACTAGGACTACACCCTCATAGAAATCCAGCGTGAAGTAGCATCATAATAGTGGTGTGTTGCTGCTGCTGGCGAGCGTGTGAATCCGAAGACCCAATCTCTTCTCTGAGAATCTTCGTTAAGGATGGATATAGTTATCAGACGCCACAGTAATCACTTACTATCAAGTGAACTATGTGTGAGTTTGATACAAAAAAGGGAAACGGAATGAACTCATTCGACAAATTAGCAGTAGATCACTGGTTGCGTGTGTATAGCAAGCAACTTGTTGCCTGGTAACAATTAATTGCATCTTCGTGGTTAGCTGTGACAATGAATCCTAACTTTTGTACCTCATCGACATGATCATAAATCATTTCCTATTAGTTAGATTGACTTTTTATTCCTTACCGTTCACTTGTTGTCGCTTTATATAGTACTATATAATAAACATTATGAACACAATTGTAAACAAATTAAAGCGCAATTCTGAAGTATGGAGTATTTATAATGGCCATTATTAGCAAAAGCTTATCTTGATGAAACTGGAATAATTTAAACAAAATAATATTAATAATATAATTTAAAAAAAGCAAGGCCGTAGTGCTACGCTGCAGCAAAAGCTACACGTAGCATGTATAACATACAAGTATTTGTTTCGGAGTGCGATTATTTTATTTCTTTTTTATAAAGGAAGTGACAAATGAGCGAGCAGATCTCTTGTCTCACTCTGACCTGGTGCGGCGCCAACCACCTCGGTATGTTTGAAGTGTCAAAACGATCTTGCAGAATTTCCCTAAATTTTGGTATTCCGTTATTTCTGCAAGTTATTTCTATCTGATATTTTTAGCTAATAAAAATTACAGGTGATCAAACAGATGAACTTGAGAATTAAATCTTGTTTTAATTAACTTTTTTGAAAATTTTATTTCCTAATTCTTTAATTACTTCAACAGTATTTTAATTTTTCATTTCGTCAACAGATCTTAAACTATAAAGTTCACGCCCGAATATTCGTCGATTGACGGCTGCCTGAATCTAAGCGTCTCAGAATTTATTAGTTCATTAACAATCTTGAGATTTTTTAGCAGCTTCGTAGTGGACTCATTCGATTTATGGATGTAGCCATATTTTTTTATTATTAATATAATTAAAATAAGTACAATTAATTATAAATATGCCTCGAAAATAACAACTTTCGTGATGCTGTGTCACGAGTCAGGATGTCTAGAATATTTCTTAAACGGACATAAAGATAAATTATCTACATTTACATAATATAAAGTTTGCCCGTTAAAGTTAAGCCAAAATTGTCGTAATTTGTCTTCGAAATTCTTCACATTTTTAAAGAATTTTTGTAAGATAAATTATACTCGTTAGAAAGACTTCAGGTAAGAATTACTTTTAGGGAACTGTCAAAATTATATTTTCTATCTTTATCTGATGTTATTATCTGATGCAAGTCCTCTACAGAGAGGATCAAAAACATCGTTTTTAGGAAAAAAAGAATTTGAAAACTTGACATTAGTCATGTTATTTACTAGTGATCTACAACGTTGAAGTGTAAGTTTTATTGAGTTGAAAAATTGTCAGAATAGAAACGAAGTGCTCAAAATAATTTGTGCATTAACGTACAATTACGTACGTTTGTGGATTTTGAGGAGTTATGTACAATAGTATATTTTTGATGCATACTATATGTTAAAGATAAAAGAAATGGTGTGAAAGATTTTGCAGTTGTATAGATATATTACAAAAGAGAATTTCTATTAAATTATATTATTAAATATTATTATAAAAATTATCATAATGACCATTGTCGTCATCACAGTCTATCAATAAACAATGCTGATCATAGGTCACCCCTTTATATAACTCTTAGACATGAGCCACTGCATCTATCGACTTCCAAATTTGGATAAGTCGTCACTCCATCTGGATGGGATCCTACAATGTGACTTCCTGTGCAAGGTTGTCCCTCGGGAATCTTTCAATCAGTTATCGATTCTTCGAACTATGTGGCAGAAGAGAAATAATAATTAAAATATATTAAGTTTTAATAAAGACTTGTTAACAATTTCTAAGAAAGTTCATATTTACAACATCTGGAGGAAGCACAGTCTGCGCTTTCTCTATAAAATTTTATTACTTTTAAACAAGTTTCTTAATAATTAGAACGGGTTGATGATATCAGTTACCGATCGAGGGAAAACTTTTAAGCGAGAAAATGTTGCGCCATAGTTCGAGTAGAAGGAAATTATTGTAAACTCCGATTGCCTCGTTTACATTCGTTCCTCATTAACGTCGTATGTTTGCCAAACAACTCAACGACTAATGACGTATATGTAAATAAACAAAAATAAATATCCTTACATCCACCTAAAATCTGACATCAAGTGGAAAATGACGGGTATTCGGGGAAAACGTGTAACATATGTCGTTTCATATTTTATTAAACTAGGGGGAGCTTGACCGCCCCGGACGTACTCAGGCACGGTGCACGGGTGCGTTCCGTAGGAGATCCTGGAGCCCCTCCCAATGCACGGAGGATGACCACCGGGGGGTTTTAATGATTAGGAATACCACATAACCAGGTACCATCCCACAGGAGGCAGGATATCTTTTGAAGATTTCAGGTATCGTCAAATGATTTCTTCTAGCACTGACCTCTTGCTCAATCGCGGCTTAAAATTCATGGAATTTGGGAACCCAAGTACAAGTAACATACTTTTTAGGTTCTGAATAGAGGTGAGCATATCGACATATGTATATATTAACAATAGTTTTTTAATTTGAAACTTCTTTGGGAACGACTATTAGATCCTGCCAGAGAGAGAATAAGGGAGAATTATCTCATTAAATTATATAGAACTGCTAAGCCTGTTATCTTTCACCTCTTTACTCTTTCTCTCCGTTGTCTTACCCTATTTTTCAGTTGAAGATCTGTCCCGATTAGTCCGCGTACCAAAACAGCTGATATTCTAACTTGACAAGCGAGTCGTGTAACTTTAGTTTTCATATTAAAATTTACAATATCATCATATGCTAAATACGCCCGAAAAGTCTATTAAAAGTTAGTTAGAAGGTTAGTTAGAATTTCAGAAGCTCAGTTACCGCGAAAGACATTTTTTTCACGTATTCTATTTTCCTTGTCACGTCAGCTATAAAATACGAAAAATCTGTGAAAGCCATTCAAATTCAGAAAGCCTGTCGGCTTTATCAATATTCAATATTTCGTCACGAGCGATATGCTCGTTCGGATATGGTAAGTGAAGAAATACGCGTTCGTTGACATACGAAATTTACTGCATATTACGTGATATTGGAATATATTGGTTTTTAGGTTTGGAGACAATCGAGTCAAAATTATAGGACAAAAAAGTTATAACAGATTTTATTCACAGGTACTTCCAAAAAGATCTAAGACCTGTTGGTAAATTTGATATAATAATATAAGCACATGAGAGCAGTAAACGTCTAAAAGTGCTCTTAAATGTAGAAGTTTTGTCTTCGACCTTAGTTAGTATAAAAATGTATTCTAATATTTTTATGACTTTACTCAGTCTGAGTTACTTGAACAGTCAGACTCAGTTACTTGAAATTATAGTTATTTTTGAATTAAATTAAACTTATGGAGGGTACGTACACCTGTAAACAAACCTTTGTTAACATGCTTTGTCAAGAAACTTTCTTGGTAATGCAACGTCATGTTCAGTATTATAAAAAAGTTATTTTGCATTGGGAATATAGGGAATGTAAGTAAAGTCAAGTAACATAATTTTGAATGTTACTTGACTTCATTGCACTTCACTTTATTTTACTTAGGAGGACTTCAAATTCTGGTGAAATTTAGCACAGGCTTTTTACTTGAAATCTTGGCATATTTGGTTTACCAGGTGATTTAAGTTTGGGCTGGAAAAGGGCCGTTAGTGTTGCCGGATGAAGTGGATCTCATGGACGAACAGCCAGCTCTGCTTGCTTACTGATCTTGTTGGAGTACTCAGTGTCAATTTTCGAATATTGTTTGAGAAGGAGGTATGATGTAATGACGGTATTTTAATAAACAACAGCACTAGCTTTCAAACCTTTTTCACAGAAAAACAACTTGGTTAGGTCTGAATATGATATTCTATGCCAAACCAGGATTGACAATGGTTCCATAGGACATAGCCCACGCTGGATCCTCGGGATACGCTTGCTCCCTTCATTGTACTGTCCATACACCATATCATTTTGATTGATGTAACTTTCTTCAAGGTTAAAAAATTTTTCGCCTGAAAAAAGAATTTTGCGATATTTTTTATTCTAAGACAAACCCCGATAACTCTCGAGCCTTAGTTTTTTCAGATGCTCATTAAGAAAATGTCCTGCTTTTCGTCAATAAGCTCGGAGACCCAAGGTCTTCATTCAGTGCTATTAGAACCGTAGGTTTGCGTAACCTGAACTGAAGAGCTAACATATTTTTGCTTCTGGACGAGATCTCATTGGATGTTCGGTCTGGTGCCCACGTCGTGGGGGATCGGCCGTTCCTCTTCGCATTACGATTAAGAAGCTCGAATCTCCACGAATTCGTTTAATAGTATGATAAACAAACCTCAAAATATTTTTTTAATTTAGCAGAGATTTATAAATCTCGTTTGGAGCGTAAACGCGGCGGTGGAATGCAATAACCGTGACTCTGTTTTCCTTTAGCATCCACTCTATTATTTTTAATAGAACAATATCTATTCTTTTTTTTATTTTAAGATAAGGCAAAAGTTTCTTATTAATTTCTGGCCAGTATTCGAAATTTAAATTAAATAAGAATGTGACAACACTTATCACCCGTCTATGTAGGTACCTGTGTATACAAACGCACAAGCAACGATCTTTGTCACGTATTGCTTGAATATATGTATATTTTATATATAATGTACTTATTATATATATTATATACTTTATGCACCACATACATATTGAGTCTGCTAGGCGCACCATTCGCCGCAGTGGGTACTTATACATATTTTGCTGGGCCTAATTGATTTTTCTTTATCCCATTTAAGGTTTTGGAATTAAGGAGCCACTTAAAGTTATTACGCGAAAAGTTACTTCAATAAAGAAATAAAGTAAAATTTCATTAGGATTTGAAAAGTTCAGTTTTCCGCCAAGTGTTGCATTATAAATGAGAAAAATTTTGTAAATGAAAGTCACAACTGACGATCTTTACTTGCAGGAAGTCTTTGTGATCATTATAGTTTATATACACACATATGTACACATATATACAAATATATACACACATATACACATATATACACACATATATTCTACTTCGGCTGGTAATCGAGATATAGTTAATAATCACAGATAACTCAGATATGATCACTACGTAACCATTATATAACACATGTAGCTCAGTGGTCACAATTCCGATGCTACTAAATAGTCTGGTCACGGTTCGATTGTACGCACCCGGTAAATGATTCCATAAGTGCATTTCACACAATCCACGTACACTTCTGACAAGGAATCATAATGCAGATGCGTCGTCACTCTTGAGGACTGAGATGGAATACCTCGTCATCAGTGATAAAGGTCTCCGGATCCCCGCACTCACTAGACTAAACACCGCAGCATTAAGCTACCTGTTTCCGCTGGTATTCCAGTAAGCCTTGCTCTGGCGAGCTGATATATTCGTACTTTTTTATATAACATTGAGAATAACAAACTCACACACAGTTCACCTGATGGCAAGTGATTCCTGCGGTCCATGACATCTACATTCGACCTTGACAAGGAATTATAATGCAGATGCGTTGTCACTCTTTAGGACTGAGACGGAATGCCTCGTCACCAGTAAAAAAGGTCTCCGGATCCCTGCACTCACCAGCTCAAAGGGACAATGCTGCTGGCATTATGCTGCTATTCCACGTTGATATTGTGTGAGGGCGTGGTCCTTCTCTAGTCGAGCAAATCCATTCGTTCTGCAGCTAGAAAGAAACTGCAGTGTAGCTCTACCTCTGTCTGAAAACGGTTAATACTATAGCTAGCTGTAATTTTTTAAAAATATTAGGGATGACAAACGGATACAAAGTTTACACAACACAGATAGCTTCACGACGTACATTCCTTGTCAGCCCTGAGGACTAAGGTGGAATGGCTATCTAAGTTCAATGTTATACTTCTATATTATACTGGTATGCTGTGAGGGCCTGCATCTACCTCGGACAATCCGATCGATTTAAGCTGTAGCCACTAACTGGCTGTGTCTATAAATGTATTAATAGCGTACTCGCTCTGGTTAGTTTTGCTCGCTCAGATGCCAAGAATGATGTATTGATATTGCCTTTCTCTCGCACACCGTCTAGTTAAATCTCGTGCTAATAAATACTGAATGCTATTTGCCTGCGTTGACGTTTTAATGTACGTGAAGTCGGATAACAATTGTATTTTATTATATGGTTTCTTAACTGATTTTATCGTGTTTATTTTAACGTTTTTATCCTGACCTTTCGAGTGTCTCATGGTCACCCGCAGGGCTGAGGTGTTAGACGACCTGATGTTAACCCGCCAGCTAACTATCGTCTTTAGATTTAAATAATTTAGCTCCTTCTGCGTAGATCAGATAACAAACATTATGCAAACTGCAAAAATTAATTAAATAAAAAAGTTTAGAAAATTTAATAATGTGTTTTATTATATTTAGTCTTATTTGTTTTATATTCTCAACTCCTCCTCAGTTTATTCATCACACTAAACATGACAATGATAATAAATATGATGTCATCACGCGGAGGCTAGGTCTGCATTATAGTCCCAGCGGACTGTTGCGCCGGAAGCTGACTTCCGGTGCACCGCGAGCTGGCAGCCTTGTTGACCGGTAATGCTTGCTTTTAACCCATTAGCTAAGTTTTAATATATTTTTAAAGTATAGTTGTTTGCCTTAGTATTTTTCCTATAATACGTTTAGGTAAACGTATATACAGTTTGTAAAATACATACGAGCACAGCTGATAAAATTATGTCCTTCTAAGAAAATATGGTTATATTGTTCAAGAAAGATCTCTGCCAAGGTATACGTAAATTATTCATGTGAAGCGCTGACAATCTTCGGATATCCGGTCCATATATCTGTCTTATCTCAGCGAGCGTCGAGTCTTATCTCAGCGAGCGTGGAGTGTTATCGAACGCAAGCGTAGCACAGCTTCTACTCTATAGCTTTACAATACTCTTCTTTGAAATATTTTTCATGGAATTTTATATAGTTTTTTTTAAATTAAAGGACCATTTTTTATTGTAATTTTAAGTGCGGATGTGTGACGTGCTTGGCAGTAAAAGAAAACGCCATTAGTAGACCTGCATGTCTGAGACATAAATTAATAAAAAATCTGCAGTGCGGCCGTTTGGTGCACTATGCTCTAACAGCCTCTCTAGAGAAAAAGTCTTTGCCCAACAGTGGGATTTATGTATATAGGCTATCACTTTACTTTAAGAACAGTTTGATCTATGAAATCTCAAGGATACATCAAATTGCACAGTAATGTATAATATGATTAGATTTTTATGCTTCGACAATACAAACAAAGTAACCAAATAACTGATATACAAATATATTTAAAGTTGAGGAAGACTTACGGTCGCCGGTAGATCATCTACGTCCGGGTGCATTGTTTAAAAAGCCTGCGATGTTAGTGTGGGATCAATTCAAAGTGCATACAACAGAATCAACCGAGAAGCTTCTAAAGGAATCAATACAGAAACCAGTTTGTACCTGGGTGGAAAATCCATGGGAAGCTGTGCAAGAAGCTGAATGCGTCTTATGGTCCGAAGGTAACATTTAAATATTTTTCAATAAATCTTGTCTAAATCTGAAGTGCGTCTTATAGCCCGCAAAATACGGAAGTAACGATTTGTAATCTATTATAAAAAAGCTCCAATTTGTTAATTATTATTTTGGTACAGTGTGTGTGCAGATAGTCTGTTACGTATGGTGAGTTTCGGATCTGTAGATCCTGACGTGCCTCACGCATTACATCTCAGTTCTTATTATTTATGTTATGTGCATCTTTGTTGAATATGGTCGCAGGTCATTATGGATGCAGCCACCGTTCACCATCAGTTGAACTATATCGTTTGCCATAATTAATGTAATAAAATTGATATAATATTCTTGTCCAACTGAACGTCATACAGACGGAATTTATTTCACAATCGAGCTTAAACATTCTGATACTCCGACCGTTGGCCCCCGTGCTGTTCAAGCACGCAAACCATAATGATGTCGCTCCTAGCCTTCATACCCCGCGGTCTACTTCCGACAGCTGCGAAGTAAAGACGTCCATCCGTCACTGTCTGCACTCGCGTGCTATTTGAAGCGAGACATTTAGTTGCAATCATTAGCTGCGTCTGTTGCGCGCCAGTCGAACATTGGCACACGTGGCGATGCTTATGAATGAGACGTACTAACCGATCATTAACGACCGCGCGCTGTAGCAACGATATTGATTTAGGAATGAAAGACAGGCTTGACATACTGGTTGCAGTTATTGACTCCCGAGTCCGGGGTCCTAGTTTCGATGCCCAGCATTACTAATTGTTGGTTTTAAAGTTTCTTTGTATTGTGTTACCTGTGTATCTAAACCTTCCTCCGATCTTTTTTTGACAAACCTTACATCGTAATAGGAAAGAAGATGACGAGTGCGTGCTCCTATGTTTGCGGAAACGCTAACGGCACTATAATATATCTTGTGCTATCCGGCACTATAATAAATAGTTAATGTTATCTGATAATAACTAGAAGATATCGCCGAAGTATAGAGAAGAGGCCTGGAGGACATCACCGGTAATAATTTTGGAGAAAGTATTCTGTAAGTAGTGATTTTTTTAATACTAGGCATTCCATCTCAGTCCTCAAGGGTGACAGCGCATCTGCATTATGTCTTTGTCAAGGATGAATGTAGATGTCATGGGCCGCAGGTACCACTTGCCGTCTGGTGAACTTTGGACGAGTTTGTCATCAGTACTAAATATATGTTATTATAAAGAAGTCCTTATTTAGAATGCACACAGTAACATAATTTCGGTAAAAATGTTCTTCTTTATTTACTATAAATATATTTAGTACATTTAAAACTTGAAACATTTACCGAGCCGTTCTTCCACATCAAAATAAGGTAACTTGACTTTAGTACTGAATGGAAGAAATAGGCCGGGCCTAGCTAGCTTAAATAAAATAGTGGACGCGTTTGAAAATCTTAAGAAGCTACGGCAGGCTAAATCGCATCATTATAGTACCTTAGTCACGGAAAAAAAATGTGACTAAATTAGCAAAGTACTTACTGTACTTTGTTATTTTATTCGCATTTATTTTGGTGTGAGATTGATGATTTACTCTTGGTCGATCTTTACTAGGAAAATATCTTGTGGTTATTGCCAAATAAAATCGACTTGGCTTAAGATGACAGGGGGAACTCACCACCGACAATCTTGCGGTGTGAGAGCTCCATACCGCATGTCCGATTTCTGCAGATATCAGTGCGCAAAGGACTTATCTCCCTGGAAATCCACAAGTTGCCTGGGCTCAATTAAATCCCTCCGATTATGTACGTGGAGGAAGGCAGGACGTGTGCTTCAGCGTTGGCACCGTTTCTTACGCAACATAATCGGTACTGCTACTCTTTATTCATCGTACTGAACTACTGGAACACAGCTTTGGTGATCCAAAAAATAGGTCAGATCCGTCCAACTACAGGCCTAATGCCATTACCCCCTTACGGACACAGTTCATGAGGTTCCTAGAGGAGTACAAGATGATTCGTGAATCTGCGTACAGCTTCGTGTGCGTCGCTCAGCTGGTGACCTTCTGCTCTACGTGACTCATCGTTGGGCGCAGGCAGTCGAGACCAAGGGTGAGGTGGTTAGTACCTAGCGAAGGCCTTCGATCGGGTTTGACACAAAGCACTTCTTACATGATGCAGGTAGGTCGCCAACTTTCTCAAACCTAACATCAAGTACGTACGTGCTCTAGTGAAGTACGTACGTGCTCTAGTGAAGTACGTGCTCCTTTTTCAGCCCTAACGTTTATAAAATAACATAAGTGTGACACAAGCGTTAGTTAGTAATAACATAAGTGTGACACAAGCATTACTTAGTAATAAACGAAAACTCATTGAAACACACAGGTCGTAGTTGAGTTGAGTCTACAACTCATTAATTCTACATTTATTTTAAAGCAAGATCTTATAGGAGGATAAAGTATAAGAGTTAAGGGGTGAGCCCCTCGTCCTGTATACGCTTTGTACTTAATTATTAGAACAAACCACTTGTCAAGAGGTTCTTAAATTTTAATTTCACTTAAATTAGAATCGTGTCGGTATATTCACATTTTACATTTCAATGCCACACTCAAGTAATGTACATTGGTATGCGCATCACGTGCACTCGACCTCTAATGACACACAAATTTTACTTTTATAAATTTTTGTTTTAAAATAATTGTGGTAAAATAATATTAATTAAATATTTTCCTATAAACATGCAAATAGGATTTGAACTCACGACCTAAAGAAAGATACATCTAAGCAACTGCGCCACAGAGTAGCTTGTTCAGCATGATGAAATATAGATTTGTCATTTTCATCACTACGCTACATCTACAGATATAACGACCATAACAATGCTGTTACCGGTTGTTAGTGTGCGTGAGGTTCCCCGATGAATGCAATTATCTCTTGTTCTTACTTGTCGTGAGATCGATAAGAGAAATAACTGCATGACATCAAACATAAAAGGTGTCGGCTTCTGTAGCAACAAATTTCTACAATTGTAGGATAGACAACAACCAATTCACCTCAAATCAAGCTGATAGAGAACTGAACTAGTTCGTACGTGGAATAATTTAGACAAAGCATCGGTTAGAGTTACCCTTACTTGTTGATGATATAAACAAGTTTTCATATGGGATATGCTATGAGACTTAATGATTATATTTTATATTTACATATTAAACATTGAGTAAAAATTATTTTATTATTTTCAATGGTATATTGGTCACGCCAAACTACTAAAACTACTGCATGTTATGCATAGCAATGCATGCTGTAGCTTGAATCTAATGAAAGTATGGCTGCGGCATGGATGGATCGTTGCCATCGTATGGACCACCACGTTTTCACTAAAAACATGCAGCATGAAATACCAGACTAATATTTCTGTACCGGAGATCTGATTAAAAAGACAAGAATTCAATCTCAGTTCTCGGGAATGACAACGGTATGTGTAATGGGATGCAGTGATCACTTTGCATCAGGTGTATTGCGTGCTCTATCATCCATAGTACCAACGGTATATAACATCAAAACCATCACACACTGTTAGACCTTTTATACACTGTTACATATCTTCTGGTTATTGCCAGATAACATTTACTGCTAAGTACTATATGTTACAGGGCCGTAAGTATTTATGCAGACTTCCCTAGTTCGATGTGATGCACGGTTAGTAAGACACGAGACAGAGGTACATAAAACACACCGAGGCTAGAAAAATAACAAGTTTTCATTTACAAATATTGTTTCTCGGCTGAGATCGAATCTTGGATCCTCGACGCAACGGCCAGGCACTCTAGCCACTACACATACATACACTGATATAGTTCCATGACAATAAAATAATAAAAGAAAAGGATAAAATTTTTTTTCAATTCGAAATCCTGTTGAATGTAAAAAAATTACAATAATCCTTCATTCTTTCTCATTTTCATCATAAATTGTAAACCTTCGCTTCTAATGGCATCCCGCTGAGTGAGGAGGGAAACTTTCAATATTCAAGTGCAATAAGTTACAAACGTTATCGCAGGCAATTTATTTTCAAATATCAGATTCGTAAGACGGTGAAACAAAGGGGATCGCTAACGAGAATGCCGCTCAACACAAATCCTTTGAAGACTTAGAAAATGCTTTTCTAGATTTTTCTAGGTTGTGAGACAGATTTAGGGAAATTTATCTATTGGTTTGTGTTGCTTATTTTATAAAATGGTGTATATAATTTGGTAATTTTGTAAGTTGCGTTCCAATGATATGGTGGTCCACGGCAGCCGCAGAATGATGGTTATACCGATTGATATCCTCCAGGTTGAATTATATTACGACGATATCTCCAAGCTAACCAACAGGCGGTATTGAACCGCCGTATATAATATCCTTAATATTTCTGACAACACAGAGATAATCTCTCTTCATCACCTTCCCTAGTTCAATGTAAATCGGTGGATGGATTAGATGTAGTATTAAGAACAAGGAACATACATTTAGATCATAAAACCAATAGTTTTTGATGCACAAATAATAGACCCAAGATACAGCAGCCAAAGATACGGACCAATATCTCACATGCTGAACAGAGAATAAAGACACATGAAAAGGTTTATAATGGCCACTTGTGTAAAACCGATAACCAATGTAGAATAAATGTATCCAAGAACCAACCTGAAGATTGGGTATGTGTGTGCAAACTGTGAGAGTGCAGTATATGCAGCAGTGGAACATTGTTGCTTGACTGACATGTAACTGACATCAGCGATGAGAACACAAACATTTTATCTTACAAATTAAAAAACTTTTATTTTCAGGTAGCGTAAAATGATTCCTATTAATACTTAACATAATTTAGCATATCGATCGTACCTATCCCGTTATCGATATGCACCTCTACAATTCTTACGCGCATCACTACACCTCTCCAAAAGACCTGTAAGTGCGAGCGAGACAGATAGATAAATATGATTTTATGACCCGAAGCCTCAGTTCATTATGCGTCGACTATAGTACTGTAGCTAAAACTGTAAATTTTTAATTTAGTTGATTTTTTTAATGTAGTATAAATACAATTAGTGTTGAAGACAAACGGAGCAAAAGGCCAACACGTGACAACGGCCTGCGGAGTTTCTTTCGGAATTTCATTTCTGTTGAGAGAAATCTCACTGTGAAGTGGTTGCATATTGTAGAAACACCGTCAGTGTTTTATAAATTAAATTTATATTACTTCGACTAGGAACAAAGAATTATTATTTCATTTTAAATATCACGTAAACAAAATAAAAAACGTGAAGTAAAATTTTTAGTACTATTCTAGTTTCATTTTTCTATTTTAGTTTTTAACGAATATAAACATTGGAACTGGGATGGAGCACGTCCTCTCAGAATAGCAGCATAAAATAGCATAGCGATGTTGTGTTTTATATTGCGAATTTAGAACCAGTCACTAGTGAGGAGACTTTCCGTCTCGGTGCTCCGGAGAGTGCATGTGCATATGCATCTTGAACCTGACTGGAGGACGGATGTGTATGGACGCCAGTCACCTCTTATCCTCAATGGAAGTACGTGCTCGTGCTACTTACTACACTAAACTACTTTATTTGTTTTCACCTTTTTATGTATCAGGAAAATAAGAGATAAATAAAACAATTTCTCATCGTCTCGATCTAACTATATCAATATTTATTTGAAAAGAAGTTCACTTATATTAAGAGGATTAAATCTACCTACGTGATATTATTTGGAGTGTGTTAAGTATCCACCTACCCTGTTGGTGTCGGATAGTTCGCTTTGGTTGGCATTTGAAATATTTTTTTTATAATATTTGGGGCTGTAAACTTGTGGTAAGTAAAGTCTCCATCTACGTCCATCATTAACAAACATCCAAGATACTCAGCCGGTATTTCGCCGTGGACAGAATCCCTGAATTCATACACCCCTCATACGAATAATAGCAGCGTAATACCGCTATTTCAGACATGTATCATCACAAGTCATTCATCCTTGATTCCTTGTCAAGGATGAATGTAGATGTCATGGGCCGCAGGAATCACTTGCCGTCAGGTGAACTGTGTTAGTTTGTTACTCTCAATGTATTAATAATTTTAAAAAATTGTTTGTGGGATACCCATGCACGTTCATTTGTTTATACTTTATATACATATACATAATCCATATATATTTAAAGTGAACAAATTTAAAACATACATGTTGTCGAAAGGGTCGCGGGTGCAAATATTATTCATTATTGGTCACGCTAATGCTCAACAACAACGTCTGGACATGTTTCTTTAAACTTTGCTATGAAACCTATTGACATTACTAACATTGCTGTCAACCACTCCAGCTCGGCTGATGTGCTTGCAGTAGGACATGGTCCACGACAATATTCTGTCAACCACTCCAGCTCGGCTGATGTGCTTGCAGTAGGACATGGTCCACGACAATATTCTGTCAACCACTCCAACTCGGCTGATGTGCTTGCAGTAGGACATGGTCCACGACAATATTCTGTCAACCACTCCAACTCGGCTGATGTGCTTGCAGTAGGACATGGTCCACGACAATATTCTGTCAACCACTCTAGCTCGGCTGATGTGCTTGCAGTAGGACATGGTCCACGACAATATTCTGTCAACCACTCCAACTCGGCTGATGTGCTTGCAGTAGGACATGGTCCACGACAATATTCTGTCAACCACTCCAACTCGGCTGATGTGCTTGCAGTAGGACATGGTTCAGGACAATATTCTCATTGTGGATTGGAATCCTCTTCCTTCAAAGGACGTGAGGAAGAAACTCAGCGGTACTATTTTAATGTTAATGCATTTAGTTTGTATGACTATCATTTAAGTAACTAATAAATAAAAGTAATATTTTTTTATTTATTTTATCATTTCATCATTTATTTAGACATAGGTTTTAGCTTCTAGTTAACATAGAAAGTTCTTAAGTCAACCAAGACTTAATCAAGCGCCAGTTTTAGACATTACGGGTGTCAAAAGATCTCTTAAAAACGCATTTTCGTAAATTGTTCGTTAATTAAATAAATTTGTAAAAAAAACATTGTTTATGTTCCCCGTCATATCTCCTTCCAATATCTCCCCACAATAGTAATTCCTTCGAATTACTATTGTGGGGCTGTTCAAGTATCCTTTGTACATGTTTCTGAAAGTGCAACGCATATTGCTATAGATATCTTTATACAGTTTTGATTACTTATTTTATAATTGAACTGCTCGTTTCACTTCTTTATCATAAAAAAGATTAACTAGAACTTCACGATGGAAAATACAAAACACTACGCAATATAGAGAGAAAATAACTACGCTAAGTTCTTTTACTTTATTCGTTGCCTTACGAGCAATATTACGTTTCATTTATCTTTTTCCTTAATATTAAGAAAATACAAGCGATATCATTCTTTTTTCGTTCTCTCTTTTTATATAATATGGCCACGCCAGGAGCTCAAAGCCAGATATAGCAAAAACGATTAGGAAAAATCTCAGATAACGCTAAATAACTGCGTTGATTAGCAGGTTATCGCTGCCGTGTTACACATGGTGAGTGATAGACAAGGAATGATGTGCATGTTTATGAGCCGTATCAGTTTATATTCACCTTAAGACCGTTTTGATTCTCCTACCAGCTCATGGACGCGAAGAAAAATTCGTGATTTTCATCTGCAAGGACTGACATGAATTGCCCCTTCAATAGTATCCCACACTCAGAATACGAAACATTTTATGATTCTATAATGCTGATGTTTCGCAGACTCCATAAAGTCTGTGTCGTCATCAAGGGTCACATTTGATCAGCTAGACGTAGATTCCTAGCTATCATATAAAACTCGACTCTACCTCGTACCGTCCCATCTGTGTATACTTTTCTCATAATAATCTTTTTTTTGAATGTCGTCTTGATTATAGTGAACTTTATTACTATATAAATTTTGTTAAAGTTAGTAGATAGTAGGTTAATTCATTTTTGATTGTTTTAAAGCTCAAATTCGGCGCTCGATGTTTTCAATAAGGATCTGTATCTTATTATTTCGACACTAGAGGCGAGCGTATCGTCGTACGCGAGGCACAAACAGTTATTGTTAAACTGACAATTGTCAGTGAGTAATATATGGTACTATGAGTCGGATAGACTAAGACTCACTGAAATTCATTTCGTTATCTTGCCACGAAGCTATATCAAATCTCGCGTCGTTATTTGAAAATGAACACAAATGCAAAACACAATTGCATAAATATGAAATCCAGTGACATTTTATAACACTTCAATGTTTTGTTTTTATTAAACTAAGCCATCCGCCTGAGTGCTTTTCATGGCAGTAAAAACAACGCCTGAAGCGAAGTTATAAACGGTAAAAAGTTTCAATGATACATTGCTCGTGTAACGTGTACATAAGAAATATAAGTTTTATAGTTTTCAATAAATTGTAGTAAAGTGATTTAGCGGAATAATATCAACATGCCGTTTTCTCGCAGCTCATAGAAACCTACATGTACATGTAGTACACTCAGAAAAGACATGGAACACCCTGACCTGGATCCTTGCGGTCACAAACGAATGCTGCACCTAGGAATAGTTCTTAAACATTTCATGGCCCAAAACTATAAAAAAAGGAAAGTCGTACTACAGCCAGAAACGGTAGCGAATCTATCTCATTGCTTGTTAATATTTATACTAAACGATGCACTTATTGTATGATACCAGTACGGCTACATCTAAAGGTTCACATTGCAAATCGATGTGCCGCAATCATTGTTAACAAAAGAAAATCATCAAAATTTAAACGACGTGTGTACAGAAACTCTAATAAAATTGACTCCACTAGATTTGTTTATTTGTTAGAGGAAGAATTATAAGTACCTTCACTTGTAGATTGTTGTTCATTTACTAATGCTTATGAATTTTATATTTCACATTTTTATACTTTACAAATATAATGACTATGTGGTGTAATACTGGGCTGACTTGTGGATGCTATTAAGTCACAAGTAGGGTTTAGTACAATCGATAATTAACACATTCTTCGCAATTTTTAGAGTATATGCATAATATACAAATATAGATAATTTGTAGACATTATAATTATAATTGAATTTATTTATATTGTCGTCGATTTAACCGTAAGAAGATCTGCATTCAATTCCTATCGACCCTGTTATAGCGACAATCATTTCAGCACGGCCTTAAAATAAATATAGATGTCCAACATAACTATAGATTGAATAATCTATTTTACATATACAATTTTTTTTCGCGATGCGTAAGCTCTAAGCTCGTAATTTTTGTCCATCGATATTTTAATTTGTTCCCGTGCCAATACTGGATAGGATGCAATAATTAATTTGCACTTTACTGCAAATAAGGCTAAGACTCACTGGGTGCAGTTCTGCGTACATAGTTTAAATATGAACCATTTTATTCTGTTTTTTCATTGCATTGAGGGTGACAAATTAGCATAAAGTTTAACTTAATGGCAAGAGATTCCTGTGGCCCATTACAGCCATATTCATTCTCGATAAAGTGCAGATGGAATGTCACCTGTGAGGATTAAGTTCGAATGCCTCGTCACCAGTAATGATGATCTCTTATATAAAATGTGGAAACTACCTTTACTTTAGATTTACTTATTTTTAAGTAAGAAGATGCCGCCTCCTCCTGTATCAGCAAGTTAGTTGCATTTGTATAGGCGACTTGCTTCTGACCGTAAATTAAGCTGATCTAGAATTGTACAATTTGCTACGTGGAATAATTTAGACCGACATTCCTGGATTGCTTTCGATTCATGACAACGATCTTTGTGTCTTTAAATTATATTTATGGATATAAAGTGATTTTTATGGAATTTAGAATACACACTTAATCTTATTGTATCAAGTTTTAACTCAAGGATCGAACCTATTAATAGTAAAAAAGTAACATGTTTTGTTTCTGTTATTAATATTATATTTTGTATTTATAATCTTCTATGGCTTTGCCTTTACCACAGTTTTTTAAATAATGAATTATTATAATAGTCAAATGTAAACATGTTTTTTTCACAAATAAAAAAAACATGTAATGGCGACAGTAAAACCAAGGAATGGTAGCAGGTAGATTGTTGTGTTAGAACTGTAAAACGACGAGGAAAAGTTTTCAAGGTGCAATATCGACAAAGTCTCCCCGCATTTATATATAAGCAGACGAAATGGATAGTGTAGACCTGAGAACAATTGCGCTTTCTGGATACCATTTTTTTTGTTACATTGAGAGTAACAAACTCATACACCGTTCACCAGATGGCAAGTGATTCTTGCGCCGCAAGACATCTACATTCATTCTTGACAAGGTATCAAAATGCAGCAATAGCGTTGTCACCCTTAAGGACTGAGATGGAATGCCTAATATGCCGTAATAAAGGTCTGACCCGGACCCCTGCCCTCACCAGACGAAACACCCCAGCATCATGCTGCTATTTTACGCTGGTATTCTGTGAGGGCGTTCTGCAGCTTGAAACAAACATAACAATTTATCTGTCGTATTTAAAAACGTTAATAGAATATTAGATATTATTTGTGAATAAAAGAGACGGCAAGTACATGGTGGTAGCACAGTTTGTTAGGGAATTTCTTTAGAGAGATTTTGCCGAAGAAACTGTAGAAATTTGGGTAGAAAACAAAATTACACAATCTTTTGATTACAGCGAAGAATATTCGTTGTACATTATATTTAACTTCAGGAAAGCCGTGGGCGTTATTATCACCACGTTAAATTAAAAATGCTAAACAGATATAAAAGCAATCCTGTATACGAATACAATAATTTTATTTATGATTAACTGATATTTATATATACAACAAACAATAGCAATTCTCAATTATTTGACGCGTTTCATTCGTTGCCTTGCGGGCAATATTACGATTCGTTAATCTTTTTGTTTCCTTATTATTTAGAAAATACGAATACCATTCATCCATTTTTATCCGTCGTCGGAATGTAGGCTGTCCTCACCAACCATACCCATAGTGATTACTTTCTTCATCATCATCGTAGCCATTTTTTAAAGACCTGATTTAAGCAGCTCACTAGATAGTAAGTGATGACCGCACATGAACATCCGCAACACCGGAGCAGTCACAGATGGGCCGGCATTTAAGAATGGTGTAGGCTTTTCTCTTGAAGGTTCCTAAGTCGTAATAGTTTGGAAATACCGCTGGCGATAGCTGATTCCCCGCAGTAGTTTTGCGTGGCAGAAAGTTTAAAGCGCACAGTGCTGGATTGATGGTGGCCAACCGTCGAGATAACGATGATTCAATTTCTAATAGTGTCGTGATGTACGTTGGGACGCAGCGGTGGAGTTCATCCCAACATACCAATAGTCCTCTGCTCAACTAATTCTATGACACCAATTAGCCTAGACATAAAGATATAAAGATAAAAGCGTGACTCTAACACTGTTAACAAAAGATAATTGAGGCAGTTTATGTTTTTTATAAAATATAATAAATTATAAATTAAAATCTTTTATTCATTCATCGTCATGGCCAAGTAATAATTGTAAACAACTACACAACTTGAGCAACGTAGTTGAGTGTTCTGTTATACACAGGTATCAGTTATTAGTTTTTTTTTCTTTCTTTGTAACATACATTGTACTATTGTTTGTTGTAAAAATAAAATAAAAAATATATAAAAATGTGAACTTCGTGTCTCGGGAAACAAGTATCGTCACGGTACTTTAATAAAATTAACTATATTAATATATGTTTAATTACGAAAGTGTTAAAGATTGATGTTCATTTAATATAAATTGTATATATTTATGATTTACACAGATAATGGACGCGCGTGTCCTAGAGATCACAATACCCGGCAGCTGACGCCCAGACTCTGGACTCGACCATCACCGTAGCACATCGACAGCTAACCACAGGCCTCTAGATATGGCCTATAGATCGCCATAAAACCCAATCCTGAGCTTTTTACCGCAAATTTGCAAACGACGCTTCATCGAATACCGATGAAGATGGCATTATTTTTATATTAAGTCAATTGGGCGATATGATTTTTATTTTTTATTACATTGGGAGAAGCCCATGACATCAACATTCATTTTCGACAAGGAATCATAATTCAGCAGATGCGTTGCGATGCCACCCTTGAGGACTGAGATGTTATGCCTTGCCTCGTCACCAGTAATAAAGGTTTCCGGATCCCTGCACTCACCGGTCCTCACACCGCACCCCGGTCGAGACAACCATCTATTTTGCAACTAGAAACAAACTGCAGCGTAGCTCTACCACTGTTAAATATATAATTTGACTGTATTGTTTTTAAAATTACTCGTGTTACCTTCGACGAGCGAGTAGCGTAGTGGTTACAGTACCCATATGCTGCTCAGTGAGTCCTGGGTTCGATTACCGATCGAAGAATAATATTTATGAACCACTGATCGTTGGTCTGGTTGTGTTGCATGTAAATTCCGTACTCTTTCCACTGGATCTGAAAAGTGTATTACATCAGAAGAGGAACGGATGACGAGTGAGAGTACAGCATGTATTTGTGGCAAAGGCGTACGGCACTATTTTACCTACTAATCTACTCTACTGTAATCTACTCTAGATATCGTAGATGTTTATGTTACGAATTTGACCTTGTATGTATGTTCGTAATATTGTTGAAACGCGTAGTGTTTGATGGGGCGGGGAAACAGTTTTTTCGTATTTTATAAGTAAAAAGTTGCAGTAAAATCTCTTTGTTTTTACTATTTGTATCTGGCTGGTGTGGTACCGTTAAGTAGAGGACTTTTTAAAAGTACATAGCGACAACAACACAGCGCTGTTGTGTTGGGTGCGTGTAATGTAAAGATCCGAGGACCTAACTACATATGACGAGATAATCCATTACTCCCCACGGCTGGCAATTTATACGCACCTTTCGTCTTTGATCAATTGGATGATTGTTGTCAGGTGACAGGTTACTGTCAGTGACGTTCTCATAACAATATATATTATCTGTAGATGTGTGAATCTAAGTAACACCACTTTCCTGAGAATTATGGTCACGTGAAACGCTTAAACAACTAACGCTCATCTAAAGACACTTTAATTTATTCACCTGCCATTACTGGCCGGCCAATATGCAATTCACCGCAAATTAAGGCAAACCTCGCTGGTCCAATTTTAGTAGGCGGGATAGTTTGGACATGAAATTAACATCTAGTATTTTTATTTATTTATTATCTATTATTATAAGTCTATTTGTACAGAATTTCACTTCATCAGCAGAGTCTTGGTAACTATATCTGTCTTAAACCTCATTCAATTACTTATATTTTATGTAAGCTGGCCTATTATACATTACTGGTAACGATCTAAATAAAATTACTATCTTTCTTTTTAACAAGTAACAAATGAGCACACAGTTCACCTGATGGTAAATGTCGTTTTATTCAATATCGGTAAGGAATTAGAATGCAGATGGAATTCCTTGACGTCAGTAGCTTCAATGTGTTGTTATTCTGCCGGTATGCTGTAGACTGAATGAGACTATGGTCCATTGCTGCTCAAGCCATTTACTTTTGTTGTTCAGAGTATTTCTCATACTTGTAGGTATTATTTCAAATAACATCTAACAAGTATTTATACACAATTTTTTAAGCTAAATAACTTATTCGATATAGACTATGTAAGTGACATATAAATATATATATACATATATACATATATAAATATATATATATATATATATATATATATATATATATATATATATATATATAATATGATTCATGTTAAACTTCGAGGAATACAAAAAAAAGGATGAATATATCACATATTTTCTTGTCTAGTACTAATTCCAACAATAATAAAACGGTTAAGAGTACAATAGCGACCGCGCCTGAAATTGTAGAAATAATTGACATGTACAATTTTCTTGAGCGATCCGTTTCCCTTGTACCCTTGCTATTGGCGCATAGTGAAGTAAAATTCCGTCGCAAACTGACCTGATATAGAATTGTACTATTTTCTAAGCGTAATAATTGGCATACAATCAGTCAGATTATTTTATTAATTTAAGTAGAAAACTTAATTAACATAAAACTTAGTATTAGTCCTCTGCTGAACAAAAAGCCCTAACCCTGCTGCATGCAAGATAAGCAAATCTCTCTTATAATATAAGGGTGTACAAGTGGGTGCCTACAGTGAACCTTATGGTCAGTGATGCATATGGCCATGACGTCTGCATGCAACCTCAACAAAGTTTCATGATGCACATTCACTGTCACTCCTGAGAATTAAGATGTATCGTTCCCTGACATTTTTAGAATAGGTGACAAACGAGCAAGCAGCCCACCCGGTGGTAAGTGATCACCGTCGCCCATGACCATCCGCAACACCGGAGGAGTCGATACAAAATACAGTAGTATTGTATTGCTATTTAACGCTGGTATTTCAGTGATGACTTGTTCCATCCAACAACCAATTCGTGTGCTGCCGTTGTAAAACAGTTGCAACGAAATTTTGTCACCGCTCGTCTAATGAAAATGTAATGTTATGACCGTCTTCTGTCTCCTCTGATTTTACAACCTCTATGCTCTTGCCTTGTACTATAGTCGATGCATTTTAAACTGAGTCGTCGGGCAATAACAGTAGGAATGTGCACGCAATGATACCAGTTATCGATACTCAGCTACCTGCGCCTGCGGGGTCGATGCGTCATCCCTAGAAAAGATAAAAACGGCTCTTTTCAGGGCCACATTACGATCTATACAGTTTGTCTATGGTTACATCGACACAAACATTTTATCTTACAAATTAAAAACTTTTATTTTCAGATAGCGAAAAATTATTCCTATTAACATAATTTAGCATATCGATCGTACCTATCCCGTTATCGGTATGCACCTCTACAATTCTTACGCACATCACTACACCTCTCCATAAGACCTGTAAGTGCGAGCGAGACAGACAGATAAATATGATTTATGACCCGAAGCCTCAGTTCATAATGCGAATTATAACCGCAATTAAACAAGTGTATTTATCAGCTCTCTCTTTTCTTCTTTCTTTCTTTTCCTCTCTTTCTCGGCTGTTTCTCGCTTTATATCGTTTGCGAAATTTTCTATTCGCTGTTTGTCCCATTTGTAAGCACATTTACTTAGCAATCTGAATTTCTGATTTGTATGATTTTGAATCTATGATTTATTTTTATTACTACTGTAAACAAAAGGCTACGCATGTGCCGCTGCTCTTGGAAAATAAGAAATCCGAAATATCTTAGATTTATTATTTTCTTTGTTTTTTTACTTTTTTTATATGGGACTACAAACAATAGTACGATGTATATTATAAAGAAAAGATAAAATTTGTATTAAAAACATAAATAAGTGATAGATAATTGTACAATCAACTAAGTTAACCACATCTTACTCAAGTTGTCTTGTAGTTTACAATTGTTACTTGCTATTGATCAGGCATATTATATAATATATATATATATATATATATATATATATATATATATTTATATCCCCAATCGAGCTGACGGAGCTGACAGATGGGACAGTCTCACATTAGGTACTCATGAAGTTTGAAGGTGGTACGCAGTCCTGAATACACTAGATAATCATATTACACTGACATTATAGGAGAAATATTTTTGTTTTATTTGTCAATAATTATGATTTAATTGTGTTTGAAGCTATTGTGAGCTTCTTTGGCGATGCACTGAACGAAAAATAAATACTTAAAAAGCTGACGGTCGTTCCTATCAACAGAGGCACGAAGACACCTTGGTCCTCTCCGTGACCACGAGTGCTGTAAACCACTCCAAACTTCAGGATAAAAAGTTTAAAATAAATGCGATAAAATTCGTGTGTTATTTCACTGAACAAATATTGTTAAGAATCAACCACACAACACACGACTATGCTATATAATCAATGATTGAAATAGAGTCGTTGATACAAAAGGTCTCAATGGTACAATAAAGACTTTGTTGTATCATTTAAACCTTTTCGAGGAAGGCGAATTCTTTTCAAATGAACAATGATGTTATAAAATCAACGACCAAGATTATGGTGTACTTATTTTGCTATTTTCATTTTTCTCGGCAAAAACAAAATTCTACAGAGTTATTTTCCTCATTCGTGGCGTGTCATTCATACGTGTTCGTGTATGTGTTATTCATTACAATGCCTATATTAAATGCTTGTTGAGCGTTTCTATACAAAAAATACTAGAAAAACTAGTAACTATGTAATAAGTATATAGATAATTACTAGTTTTTCTATCTCCCATACCCACTGGTGGACATAGCAACTCAACTGTTGGTTGGCGGTCTTACTAGTCCTAACATATATTTTATATTAATTTCTTAGTGACACAGATTTCCTCGGGATGTTTTCCTTCACCGCCGAAGCATATTTATATCCTCAGAATATCTATAGATCAGCAGGAGACTAAACATCGGGTATACCGAGTGCTCGTTAGTCGCTCGGTTCTCATAAAAAAAAAGAAATCCCCACATGAGGAAATAAGAAAATCTTCTTTAATGTTTCTGGAAACATTGTTATGATATGAAAAGACACGTCCTTTCTATTAACAGTTCTATTGTGGGTAATATTATGGTCAATTAATCTTCCTGATAAAGAATACAAACAGTTTTCCTTGTGTCTCCGTGTTATATGGACTTTTTCTTTCTACGCGTGAAATTACACTATAAGTTATATTCCAGTCTTTACACAAATAAACGTTTACTTTTGTTGTTAAGTTTATTATGATGAGGTATAAGATCGAGTCCTGTGTACGATTACTAGCCAGTGCATGGCTTTTTCCTATTCTGCTTGTCGTAGTAAAATGTCCTGTGTCACTGACACTGCCAACCCCTCCACCGATCTCGTAACATTGGTCTTATATCAAAATAAGGAACTTCAAAAAAATTTGTGAGTGTTTTTATTTTGCCAAAGTATTCCATCATTACGATAAGTTGATTGCAATTATAAACTGTATAAAAACTTGGGTGTAAATCATAAAAATGGATCGACTCGAACGGAGAAGAACCTCACAGAATACCAACATGAAATATTAGCGCTGCTGTGTTTTGTGTGAGGATGAAAGGAATCCGGGAAACTAAACATAGTTAACGAGGTGTTCCATCTCAGTGCGTAGGTAAGCATGTTTAATATTGAATCTATCGATATCATACGGTTGCAGTCATAACCATCAGGTAAATTGTATGCTTTTTTTGTATAGTATAGGCCGCAAACAAACATGCAGCCCACCCGATGGTAAGTGATCACCGCCGCCCGTGGACATACGCAACAGCAGAGGAGTTGCAGATGCGTTGCCGGCCTATTATGCTTGCTTATTAAACGTAACATTATAAAAAGACGGGACGCAACTAATTGCTAAGATTTCATAACAGTTACACATTTTGATCATTCGGTACAATTTCTTTCTTGATATTATAAACAAATATTAAAAAATTCTCGTCTCATTCCACTTCAACATATTTGCTAAACTCATTCGCCTAAGTACATTTCGAAACAGTAAAAACAACGATTTAAGCGAAGTTTTAAAAGGTAAAACACATTTCTCACAGTACGTCCAAGTAGAACGTTTTTATAAAAAATAAACACTATATGGAATTAATTTTGTATTTTAAATCTTTTAAAATATAATCATCTAAATATTTAATAAAATATTATATATTAAGAAATACCGCTCAAATTAATGATACAGAGGCGAAATGAAATTTTCTCATTTCGTCCCATTTCTACAGAAGTTAAAAAGTTCTATTTGTATAGAAGGTACTAAATATGCCAAGTGAATTCCAACGTTTCATCTAGATAACGGAATATCTCTCAAATGTTTCTTTTTTATATTTACTGTCAGTCCACCTGATGGTACGTATGACTGCCGATCATGAGATCGACGTCTACCCTCATCGATGATTCCAGTTGTTATTTTTTATTACTTTGAGAGTATCAAACTCGCACACGGTTCACCTGACGGCAAGTGATTCCTACGGCTCATGACATCAACATTCATCCTTGACAAGGAATCTTAATGCAGATGCGTTGTCACCCTTTAACCTGTCACCCACGTTGAACCCCTAAAGTGTGGAATGTAATGCTTCGTTACCTGGAATTAGGTTCTGCGATCGGTACACTCACCAAACAAAAAGCAACAATGTGCTGCTGCAATTTCAAGATTGTATTCTCTGATGATATGATTCGCAATAAAGTAAACTAGAAAAAGCATTCAAAAGTTGTTGTAGCAAACTACACTAAGTTAACTTAGATGTTTCTAAGAAAATCATCACGTTCTTTTGTTTATTATATCAGTGGTGACAAACGAGCACATCTGCATCCAACCTCGATAAAGATTGGTTCAAGATGCGAAATGCGTTGTCGCCCTTGACGTCTGCAATTGAATACCCTGCTACCAGTAATTGCCATATCTGGCTAGTATTCTGTGAGGGCGCGGTCTTATTCCGGTTTAGCCGACCCATCGCATGTTGCACCTAAAACCTAGCATGTCTCTATCTGTCTGGTGAAACGTTACTTTGAGTCAGTATAAACATAACAGCAACGTTCACGTTATAAAAATTAAAAAGCTCCATCCAACACACAAAGCCCTCACGGCGTGAACTGCGCGAAATTGTTCACCACTGTTTTTGGAATTTGTTATTTGAGTTGAGTTAATACAGATTTATTTAACGAATTATAAAATTACAATCTCTTCTTTTACAACTATAACACATCCTTCAACATAATAGATCGTAAGAATAATCTCAAGAAGCCGAATTCCCGTTATCAGTAATAGAGACACGTTGAAGCCAGTTGCTAGCTGCAACATGAATGGGTCGCCTCGACCGTTATGGACCCTTACAAATAGTGGCGTAACGCTGATGTAGCCGTGTAGCCAGTGTGAGTATATACCAGGGGTCTGTACTACTCAGTGCAAATGTGAATCTTAAATGTTTGTTGAAGATGTGATTGTAATTGATGGATGTATGTTATAACCGTTCTGTCTGTTCTGTCCCGTGTGTGCCCGTTGGTTATCCATGATTTAACAGGACTCTTCCACAGAATTTAACTGGTTGTTTAGGCAACTGCATCCATCGGAAACTTGCTTGTCTCATGTGCTTGTTGATTAAAGTTCTTCACTCGAAATTTTTTCAGTGTAAAAATGGTAAAGTTAAATTGATGAATTACGAAGAGTGTCTAATTAAGGCAACGCGAAACGTTTAAACTGCAAATGGTCACCACGGAACACTAATGTATTCGACTGGCATCGCCGGCTACGTAATTTGCATTTGACCGCATATTAAGCTGACAATTATTGGTGCATTTTGAAAAGGAAACTTTGAACTAGGGCCAAACAAAAGTTAATTAAATGAAAATTGAAGAAGTTAGTGTTAGCCTAGTGGTAAGGACGGTTGACTCTAGGTCTGATCGTGGGTCGTGTAAAAAATATGGTTCATAGAAATAAATACGTACATTAATCTATATAAAAAGTGAGGCAATTAAGTACTTTTTAAATAGTGTTTTTTTTTTTATTCCATTAAGGTTTGTTATCTTTCAACTGATATATTCCGTAGTTTGTCTCCGAAGCACCGAACCGGCCGGCTTGTACTGAATTCAGCAATTGGGCTGTTGTTTTCTCTATCGGTTTACTTTTCAAGTTGTCAATATAATTTCTAAGTAATAGGAATAGAAAAATGCTATGTCTACATAGATCCGACAAAGATTCGTTACGATTGTATACATATAAGGTGTACGCTTAGCCGCACTGTCTGGGCGGGTGCGAAAAGAAAATGTTCTGTGAGATAGGTTTTCTAGACATATAATGTAAAACGGATAAGGGGATACGTTCAAGTTTGAAAGTTTAATAAATAATTAATTGAATAACTTGTATTGTAACTGAATATGTGTAAGGCTAAAATGTAAAGTTATAACTGTTATGAATTAGAAAATGAATAAAGAAAATAATATTGACATTTGACAAACTGATCGCCTTCAGCCTAACTAAATGGACCCCTGTACCTATTGCTATTCATGCAGGCTCCTACTAAATGGACCCCTGTACCTATTGCTATTCATGCAGGCTCCTACTAAATGGACCCCTGTACCTATTGCTATTCATGCAGGCTCCTACTAAATGGACCCCTGTACCTATTGCTATTCATGCAGGCTCCTACTAAATGGACCCCTGTACCTATTGCTATTCATGCAGGCTCCTACTAAATGGACCCCAGTACCTATTGCTATTCATGCAGGCTCCTACTAAATGGACCCCTGTACCTATTGCTATTCATGCAGGCTCCTACTAAATGGACCCCTGTACCTATTGCTATTCATGCAGGCTCCTACTAAATGGACCCCTGTACCTGTTGCTATTCATTCAGGCTCCGACTAAAGCGGCACTTTTTCGAAGAGTTCCTCATAACCATCACGCTAGACAGGCACCTTTTTAAGCAAGGTGTCGATTCGGAATTTCCATTCAATAACCTATGAGGATTCTTTAAAATTTTAAGGAACATTTATTCTTATAACTTATATCATATTTATATTTTTATTATAAATATATTCAAATAAGGTTTTTGCCGCAAATTCTATTCCCTGATACAAATCTGTTATCTAACATAAAGAACTTTTAACGCTGTGTATAAATTTTCTCTTCGACACTCTAACAAAGGGATTCCGAGCGCTATTCTCGGTACAGATAAACACATAAATCTGTGCCATATATTTTCCAACTCCATTCCAAGTCTAGACTTTAATGCCAGTTTTTTCTGTTTTCATAGGCGCAAAACTTCATTTGAATTGTCTTACATTCATGGCTGTTCCATAAGTTTTATTGTTGCTGAAGATATCGTGTCATTTGTATTCACGATATGATATTGACTATTTGACTGAGTTCAAATTCACATATTACTTTTATAATTTTAAAAATGTAACAATCCACATTGTAACAGATTGACGCGATGATAATCATAAACTATAATAAGCCGCTAACTCACTAAAATGATCGAGGTGATGATGTTCGAGTCATCATCTGATTACATCAACTGCGGAGGAAATAATGAACTCACTTGTCGTCCACTTTCTTTAACCAATGTATGAGTGTTTCTGCAAAAAGATTTAATAATAATAATGCTATTAATTTAGTTAAACCGTCGGAAGCAACTGACCGAGCCGAGTTACGGCTCTCTCGGGCACCCTCGAGTCACTCACTTCGCGCCCATGATAACGATCCAAGCCGAGGCTCCCTCTCGGGAACCCTTATGCTGGTTAAATGTTTCGGTTGAGCGCCCTAATCGCTCGGTCGCCTTTCAATCCGGTGAAGCTGTTAAAGCCCTCCGGCTAGCAGTGGCCATAAGCCAAAAGAAACAAAAGAAAATAAACTTTAGTTCGATTCATCGTTTGCATATATACGGTGACATTTTATAAAACACGATCCAAAGACATTAAGATGATTTATTAGTTTGTAATAAGCTTCACGTAATTTGTCTACGTCACACCATGATAGGCACAACTTATGACTTTTATTTTACGAGCTACTAGGGAATGGTTGGGAAAAATATATATTGTACGAATATATATAGAAAATATGTATTGTTTGTACGATTTTTATTCGCTACAATTATTTCATGTAAGATGGAAATAATAGCACTTACCATACTGCTGCTGCAGCGGCGCGGGTCCCGCATTCGACACTCAGTCGAGAAATAATAAGATATCGTCCTGGTCGATATCTACCGCGGTGATATCTTCTGGTTCACTCGCCATACGCAACACAGCGGTATTCTGTAAGGGCGTGTTCCCACTTTGGTCGAGCTGATCCATTAATTCGGCAGTTAGAAACAAACTGAAGTGTAGCTCTACCACTGTTACTGTTAAAAGTTCGATTCCCAGCCGCTGCATCTGGACTTCCCTCCAATAGATGCATCACCTCGGGCCAGGAGCGGGGGGGGGGCGCTGTGTTCGGATACTTACGGCACTGTAATATATGAAACCAACACGCTGTGAACTTTGATGAAATAAACAAATAAAAAGCAAGTTGTTTAAGCATGCGCCTACCTCAGTTCATCTCCGCATCGCCATGAGGTTGACTGGCAGAGAATGCCTAAGGCATTAAGTCCGCCTTCATACAAACACACTGTATATGAAGCTTAAATACAATTATTTTTCGTAAATTAATAGTAACATTGTATCTTTAGTAGCGACCTTGTACGTCATAAGCTTCTCTGACTCTGCATTCAATTTATCGTCCTGTGTCTCGCTCGTGTATTTTAATATGTTTCTATCTCGCAGGTACAGCAACTTTGTGTTTTTGGAAGCTTTCGGTTCTTCAAAGAATACTGAACGAAGTTTGAGGTATAGTTTTATTTTAAATATATCTTTGGACCTACCTTAAGTGGATGTATGTATATTATTTTTAATTAAGAGAGTGACAGAGAATGTATTTTTTTATAATATGACCGGTGATAAATAAGCACACAGCTTACCCGATGGTACGTACTGACTGCGGCTCTTCATATCCACGAACATCCTTCACATCCATTCCTTGGAGATTCCTGAGCACGGAGACGGGCCTATATTAGTTCCTTGGTGTTCACTTCTACGAAACACATCGCGTTATGTAGTTATTTCGCTAGTATCCTGGGAGGGAGGGGATCCCCCAGGCAGGTCGACCCATTCATGTTGGAACTAGAGACTTGCCGAAGCGTGTGCATCCACTGTTCATCGTCTTTTGTTGGTAGTTTACTATTATAATAGAGTAACAGTTATTGATAAGGGATCATTCCATCTCTCTCCCCGTAGTAAAGTTGGCGCGTCTCCATTTCTTCTCCTCATGGTTGGATGTATGGTGGGGCAGGACCACGTACCATCAAATGGACGGTGGTGCCCTATTTTTATATAAACTAAAACGTTTCAAACTAAATCTATCATCAATATATTATTGTCAAAATAACATATGAGTGTTGTAGCGTAGAAGTTGATTAGTTCATTATATCCAGATGAGGACATATGGACACTTTTTTCATTATATTTTTAGTTCTAGTGTTGAGGGAAACAAGCGCACATATTCTGGTTCGTTCGCCGCGGTATCCAGGTTCATCCTCAGATTGGTGAATTATTTTTATTCATCATAATTTATCAACTAACATAGTATTAAGTCTATTTAGTATCAAATCATTATGGAAACCTGCATGTTTTATAATATATATGATTTTTCTACTTTGGACAGTGATATCCTAAAGGATAGGACGAACGAGCCGTGGTTGTCTCAAATTCCTGCCCTGGTTAGACTGCGAAACTCAAGTCGAAATTTTCGTCAGGATCTTAATTTTATATATATATTTTTTTTAATTAATGCATCCAAAAATATAATATGGTCATAATCATTATATAAATATATAGCTAAGCCACAAATACTTTGATTGAAAATTATAAAAGTTAGTAACTAATGCATAAATTAGAAAATAATGTATATCTTGTCTATTTTCAGAAACGAAACCCTTGAGACATTAAAGCCTCTATTATTTTGTTATAGCCCAGCAACGTAATAAGGGTCTAAATGATCCGCTTGATTGGACCCTTCTGTCCGCGGGAAATGGCCGAAAATATTAGGGAAGAAAATACGTCATTATACCTCGCATTGTGCCTTGATACTCTTAGGAGAGAATTGCAGGGAAAACCGTGGAAATTATTCCTTTGATGGCAGTATAATATTATAAGGAATAATGTACATTTGTTATGATTTCGGTAAATGTTTATTAAATTATATAAAAGATGCAAGAAATTGTAAATATTTATTGAAATTATGAATGTAGCACGAGTTTTACAATTCCTATAGCAGCAAGTAAAGGAGGCTTGATGGTTAGCAGCAAAGTCCTGCTTTGGTGTAGGTAGTTAGTTTAATCTTAATTATGTCGAAGGACTACATTTATATAAAGACACAACATATATACATATCGTCGTCCTTCTCCTGTTCGAAATGTACGACAGCGATATCTTCTGGTTATTCCCACATTCCTAGTAATGTTTGAGGAGCGAATTGTATTGAATTTTGATAGAGCTGTATAGCTATAATCGTTATACTATTCAAAGATATGTACCCTGTATTTGCATACTTATTTGACATTTCTATATTAAACCGCTGTAAAATAAATGCGGATAAAGATTTAGATGAAATAGTAACTTGACAGAAAAGTTTATCTAAAAAATATTATAAAAAGATACTAACCAATTGTACTTTCGTAGTAACCTTAACAAGGTCCCAAGGTTCTTCTTATTTGACAACACACTAAGCCGTAAAGGACCGCCCAAATTCCGAGTAAGGCCGCGCTTAATTTAATAAGCGAGTTCTCAGATGATCCGCACGTGAGATAAATATGCATTTTTAAGACAAATAAATGTACCCTTTTTATTAGTTTCGTGATTTAGTTTACAAATCAGATTTTGTACTCGTAATTTGGGTTTTGTGTGATTATTTAACTATTTAAACTATATAAAGAATATACACAAATGTTCGTGTAAGTGATCGCAATAACGTTGCTCGTGGAAACGTGTGCCTCTAGGTTGCATCACCTGGATATGCAATAACGTTGCTCGTGGAAACGTGTGCCTCTAGGTTGCACCACCTGGATATGCAATAACGTTGCTCGTGGAAACGTGTGCCTCTAGGTTGCACCACCTGGATATGCATTAACGTTGCTCGTGGAAACGTGTGCCTCTAGGTTGCACCACCTGGATATGCAATAACGTTGCTCGTGGAAACGTGTGCCTCTAGGTTGCACCACCTGGATATGCAATAACGTTGCTCGTGGAAACGTGTGCCTCTAGGTTGCACCACCTGGATGTGCAATAGGTATCAATTGAAGATAATGTTATATATATGTTTGCTTCAATGGTACAGCATATGAAATAATATGGAGTGAAGGTCCATTCTATATGATAAATATTTTCATGCGGTGATCTGTGTTACGTCAAGTCTCACCTTTATATCCATAAACAAATCAGCACGTTGACCATACGGGATGAAATGGGTAGGATCGGTGCCCTCGCGATGACTCCTCAGGTTCAGCAAGGTTTCCGTAATACTTCACCGACAGGTTATCAGAGCTTTGTCCGCTAACACCATGACAGCAGTATAATACAGTTGTTTCCTTTGATAAGTATAGGGAACCGGACATCCCGTGAAAATGCAAATTTATCTCGAAACTTGTGTGTTGATGTATTTGGGATGCAGTAATCACTCGCCATCATATGTATTGTGTACTCGGTCTTTACTTTTAGTTTCATTAAAAAGTAAGCTTCGTCCGTGAGTTAGACATAGGATAAAAAGTTGGTACATCTCTCACACTCCCATTATACTGAATTTCTATTTTATGAAGAGGATCTCAAAATATATTACGTTCACGTGTCACCCTTGACAAAGGGACCCTTGATAGCGACAGAAAGCTATTAACGTTTGAACGACGTTTAGAAATATTTTTATGTGTTTAAAAATGTTTCAGGCAGAGATGTATTTTACTAGTTTCTATAATAGATTTATGTTAAAACTAAAAACATATAACTCCTAAACTTCGAGCAGAGCGGTTTGATTTATATATTTGATTTATTCAGTTTGATTTACTGATACATTATCAGACTTCAGATCAATAACCGCCACCATGGCAAAGTATGATAAACAGAAGTATAATTTGTTTTTTTTTTAATTAGATATGCTACCCGCATCGTGACAACAATCTTATAGTGATTTTCCTACAATTTATATAGCTAAAAATTACATTAAGTTACCCCTCCGTCTAATTCCTATATCTACGAGTCTATTTAGTATCGTTGCAGTCCCCGCAATGGCACTTGCTAGACACATCCTCCGATTTCATTAAAATCATAATTTAATGAAAACAAGTTTCTTCTCTCCGGCTCATTCGGGAAACATTAGATATGCGAACTTATTAAGAGATATGTGTCCAGAGTGAAGACGGAAAGCATTTATGATGGTTTGTCATCCGATATCGGCTTTTCAATGCATGCTGCTTTAGGAATGTTTGGTTGAATTGTAGCGTACCCAATACTTTTGCTCGGACTACGTTCATTGAAATATTTTTGTCAAGTGATAGAGCATTTTCGTTTAATTGCATAATGTACTTGTGTATAGTATGGCTCGCATTCATGTAATCATCTAAAATAATGTCTGCAATAGGAACTCCACGTGTTGGTGACAACTACGGCGTAGTAGTTGCAATGCACTACGAGAATCTGTTAAAACTAAAAAATTAGAACCTGCAATGCAATCTATATGAGCAAAAGCTTTTGAGATTGCTATGAATTCGGCATGCTTTATCGAAATCTTCGTAGTAATGATGTAAATAAACGAATCAAAGAATGTTGCACCGATCTCATTGTTGTTAATCCACGCATCAATATAAATTACATGATGTTTACTATACTAAGAGAATTTTTTTTTTATGTAAGGAATATTATCAATACTTTTAACATTCCTAATATTCCGGTTAACCAGGACAACTGAGCTGACAATGCTTGTGCTCGGAGAGGGTTCAAGACAATAGTCTAATGGTGGATACGAAAAGACGACCTTAAGTTTCGCAAACCGTACCACAAACCATTAGGCTATTGACAATAAATAACTGTCAACTACCCAATTTCGTTTTTTTAACTTTGGTAATGTCAAAGATGCCCTCTTTAATAGTGTCTGCTAGATCCACATTACTAACCCAAGTCGACAACTTATACATCTCTAAATCATCATTACTATAAATTCGTTCATCTGTAAGTAATTGCATATCTTCACTAAAAGAGATTTCTCCTTCTTCCTCCGATAAGGGAAATGACACGGTAACTAGATAGATTTTCTATTATGGAAATAGTGAGACTATTTTTATAGATTTGCATTTTAACCAATTTTTCAGCTAATAACTTCCATGGATATGTAGAGGTGCTACATACAGCTCAGTCTCCATGATATATATTGGAGTGGATTGTATGATATGCCCATTATTCGGGGGCACAAGTTCTGAATTCGCTCTGATTTTACTGAATGAGTTTTACTGCTATTGCTATACTATATAGACATAACTCGCATAATCTATACGACTTCTTACGGCAGCTAAGTGCGCAGCCCACCCGGACCCTGCCAGCAGTTGTCGTTGCACATACCCTGATCATGATGATCGATCAGACGAGGTCTACTGCGCTGGGCGTTATAGTGCCGGAAGCACTCGAAACAAAGTCAATGGCATCATTCATCATCGATCAATCATCAAATGACGTCACTCCTTTTCTTAGCCGAATTAATGTATGTACAATAGGATTCGAGGTAGGTCCTATATAAGTGACTCAGACCTAAAATCTACAGTATATGGTGCACAAATTTTGTCCGTCAACTGGGCATCAAACTCACGACCTCCGAGAAAACAGGAACTCTGACAACTTCGTACGCGGTCGTCTTGACCAGGATATATTAGTAGTGCCGATAGTATTTAAAAATGCACAAACGTTTTATTTTGTTTTTTTTATAACATTGCGAACACACAGTTCACCTAAAGCAAAGTGATTCATGCGGCCCACGACATCGACATTCATCCTTGACTAGGAATTATAATGCAGATGCGTTGTCACCTTTGCGGACTGAGATAGAATGCCTCATCCCCAGCAATAAATGTCTCCGGGCATCTGCACTCACCAGGTGAAACACAGAAACATTATGGTATTATTTTACGCTGGTATTCTGTGAGAGCGTGGTCCTACCCCGGTCGAGCTGACCCATTCATTCTTCAACTAAAAACAAACTGCAGCTCGATTTATATGCAGTGTACTAGTAACTAAAGGCATTCACAAATATATTAAAAAACATATATATAGCCAATTGCGCTAATCAACAATTAATATAGCACAAATATGTCCTAACCTGTGAAAGGATCCAAGATTAAAAAGATTTATAACCCAGTTACTAATAAGCTGCTTTGTTGTTATTTTTACGAACATATGTATTTAGGTTTGAGGTGTAAAAGCATTGAGCGTCAATTGTACAATGCTCATCAACCCCAAATGCAATACGTTGAAAAAGTTAATAAAAAAATAGAAAATATTAAACTATCAATGATAAATTCTGTTATATGTATATCTTCTTTAAAATGCATTAAATTACCGGATTCACTAGATTTTTCATCAGAAATTTTCCTCGAGAGGAAAATTGGAGCGATCCATTCCTGCATCCGACAGCGATTGTCGTCGATTTGTATTCAGCCAGGAGCACCTCAAAAGAAGAAAGCGTGTTCAATTTATTAGCTTCGATAAAATATTGGATCAAAGTGAATGAAAACATGTTGTGTAAATAGAAACGTTGAATGTAATCCTGGCTTTATATATCAATCAATACGCTAAAATGGCTTTGAGTTTAAACATAATACGGTACGGTTTCTATTTGGGGATTTCCAAACACCTTAAATAAACCATTGACTATTCTATTCGGAATACACACAGACACGATACGATAAGTAGTATACTATGGGTGCATAACTATTTTTTTAAAAGAAAAGGGTCTAGTCTTGTTATTAGTATTACTAACTTTCCAGCTAAACACTCCAATTAAGTACTAAACGTAAAGTAAAAGTTATCTAATGCATGTGCTAGGAGTTGGTTCGTGACAATAGTTTAATAGCGGATTCGAACCTAACCTTTGCAGATCGTAACCTAAATCAATAGACTTTAATAAGCTAAATATCTTATTACCTCTCAATCATTGTACCTAATACAAATTAAAACTATAATTTAATATTTAAGAATTCCAAAAAAGAGAACTTACTAATACAATCGGGCTTGGTAATCCAAAATTTTAACCATGACAGCTATGTTGTCCTGGGATTATAGAAAAGGGCTTAGGTATCTCTTGTCTATTATATAAGGTGACTAAAAGATTGCTTCGGGGTAGTGGGCGATCAAATGTGGGTCGTGATCGTCTGTTAAGGTGAACCCAGAGGGAACAGCAACACGGATTGGTACTGCATTGGCGTAGCACAGACAATGTACTCTAGGAGGCATTACCTCTGTTAGGCCGTTGTGTAGAAGGGCGCTGCTGTCCTCATATCAGATGAGAGTGTTTAGTGGGTAGAAATTCTATATGCTTTTAGCCCAGGAAATAGGCTTGCAAACATCTTTTGAAGATATCCCCTCCGACAGATAAATAAATTAAAGATCGTATCTATAAGTTACCATGGAAAATAAAACATACATACCTATATAAATACAAACGCATTCCGATCAAAATTTCTCTTATGTGACATGTTTTACGTCAAGATAACAATAACATTGTTACACATCTGTAATATATTTCTGTTTTTGGGTCTTTCAACGAAGCAGCTCCCGCTCGCCTGATGATAAGCGATAATTGCAGACCATGACCTCCACAAATATGTAATATTTCAACCCTCAGGGATGAAAGACGCACATGTGTTGTCACCCCTGAGGGCTGAAACGCAATACCTCCTGACCTGTAGGGTCTCCAGGTTCCTACACTTCTCATACTGCTAGCGCTTCCCTAGCAAGCTCAGCGAGCAGCAGTGAATGGGTTCATGATTTTGGTGGCAAGAGGCTGCCACGTGGCTCCTGCAGTGGTATACCTGTATCCAATGAAGACGTACCAACGGTAGTATGTATGACTTTCCTTGTATTGTTACATGAATATTTCATTAAAATAAGGGATTCTTAACAAAATATCTACACCTAGTAAAACTTATATAAATTAACAAGTCATTGTTTTTCTTAGTAGATAATTACCACTCGTCCTTTTGATTATAGTAAGGACGCACTTATTTGATTAGTTGCGGCCTTATCGGATATTCGGGCCAGACCTCTCCCAAAGCTACAGAGTGATCAAATAAAGAGAATCGTTTGCGTCTTAATAACATTTCTGGGCGAGCGGCATCTCTTTAAGCTTTATTTTATTTTATTTCACCAAGTTTATGTCTTTGAGTGCTTTATTTAAAATCCAATAAAAAACAAAATGTTATAAACCGTTTTCAAACCATTTTTACGATTAAGGATTTAGTGATTTTTTTAATATCTCCTTACGAATGATAATGACGACCTCATCACCAGAGGATAGAATTGTTCTGAATATTTATATGCGTATATTCCAGTTCTATATCTACTGAATGTACAGTCCAATAGCCTTCAATATTTTAAAGCGACATTTTGATATACGAGTATACGATATCCGTGCGTGTTGCTATTACCTAATATGATTCTGAGATTTGGTCCATGACTGCTGGTCATATGAGAATGCCCAGACTCACTCAGCGAGATATAGTGAAGGCTCGGCTGGAAGTTTCTTTGCGTGATAAAATACACAATTATTACAACTGCAGTAGAAGGAGGGCGACCGATATAGTTCCGTCAAGGATCAGTTAGTTCAAGTGGCCATAGGCTGGCCACAGCTCGTAGAACGGATAACCAACGGTGAGGAAGGGTTATGAAGCAGCATACTTGGCAATGTTACAAGTAGTTTTAGGACAATTCTCCACTAAATTTGGGTCAGTGGCTTAGGCTGACTTAGCACGGGGAAGCCTATGTTCAACAATGGACTAATCATAGGCTGTAAAAAGTAATTTCAGTAAATTTGAGTAAGTAGTGGTGTAATAGAGGATATTCTAAAATGTTTGCCTGGGTGCAGCAGCAGCTTGCTGACAATGTGGTGGACTAACGTCTGCCACCAGTAATATAGGTCTCCTTAACTCACCAGAAGAACTCGGAAATGTTATGTAGCTATTGCACGATGCTATACTCCGAGGGCGTGGTCATTTCACCGGTTGACTTATTCATGCATTTGCTCCTCATTTTCTTTCTTTACCATTTATGTAAATCTCTATGATATCGTTATGTAAACATAAATCAAGTTAAGCGACAGCGTGTCATGTTACAATTTTCGGTTCAATTCCAGAACCAATTTAATTTTTGTAGAAGCAATACATATTTCTAGTTTACTCCGGATTAACCGCATTTCAACCCCGACAGTATGTGCTAGTTTATTTCCAAATGACATCAACTGCGAAGGATATGTTATAGTACCGCAAGGATTCGCGCATACATGCAGGCACTCACTCCTCGCCCCCTTCCTTATTCCAACGTAATGTATGTATTACATCTCATGTATTACAGTATCGTCGGTTGGAAATCAAACCCAGAACCAGCACTGCAGCCGTCCACTACTATAATATAATAATAATAATAACGCTCTCAGTTTAATTTAAAAAAAATATGTGGACATGTAATATGTAGATATAAATATTAAAAAATAAAGAACATTAAAATCATATAGTGTCAAAATCATGGGGTCATAACGTGAGGGCTTCCATGGCACATGGCTTAATACTGTCATCGCCTTATCGCCAAATTTTAGTAACAAATTTCTTATACGTAAATAATTAAACTATTAAATCGATAGAAAAATATAACAAATAAATAAAGATTAATGGTAAATAATTTCATTTAAAATAAATGGAAATAACACTATTTATTTGATTCCATACCTTTTAGTAATATTCTGTCGTGTAGAGAAGGCGAAGGGATCTAAGCGCCATGGACGTGACCAACATACTTCCTTAAACCGTTTTGTACGGGGAAATCATGTTACCTTCATTTTACCTTAATAGCAACGTGTACGCATTATTACTTTCTGTTCCCTACGTTTATAATAAATATTTATAAAATGTCACTAAATTTCACCATATAAAAATTGTGTTTTACATGTAGTTCTGCCAAACACGACATTCCTTTACCGAAAACATGCACCGGGAAATAGGCTGCCATACAGTTAAAAGCTAGATGTATCGTTTACTTAGGTATTAGAGGAAGAAGCGTCTTATTACTGTATCTTGGTACTGTTGAGTAGTATTCCGTACTAAGTTATTTTTATTTTTCTATTTTATATGTAATTTGTCAACATAATTTATTTTTATTGTAGATTTCTGTAAAGCAAAGCCATATTCTTATTAAGTATTTCATACGATAAGCCTACCGACGTACAAAACATTGTTTCGAATGTTTTTTACTTCAATGAGATTATAAAACAGAAACTCAAATACACAAACCAGCTGCGATCCGAAGTCAATAGACATAACCACTGTGTGTTAGGGAGATGATTCTGGCATTGTCTCGCTACACGTTGTACGCTCCTAAAACGTATTTGAATATAAATGATGCAAAAACAAAATTATCATAAATCAGTCAGTACGTACAAGGGCAGCTCAGACACGGAATGTTTATGTAATTTATTACATGTTACCAGACCGGCTCGGATTTTACTGGAGTTTCAAATTTACGTAATTTATATAAAATATTTCTACCCTCAGAAAAATAGTGGTGGAGCTTCTCCTTGTTTCAAGCTGTACGATGACCGGGTTGGCCTGGTCGGGGAAGGGTTTCGCCCTTACAGCTTATATCGCTTCTGTATTTCATTTGATGAAGGTCTGGATCCGGGGATGTGAATGCACCATTGAAGTGATGATTCCATCTCCATCCTCAGAGGTAAGAACACGCGGGCATCTTGAATCTTTTCAGGGGGTCCTCGGAACGAAGCTTATAAGCACAAAATTCAGATGTATTTTCCCACTAAATATTATTGTGCTTCGGCCACCTTGTCGATGTTCCTTGAAGAAGTTCACTTCAATGGTGCACCTAGTCGTGTCGATGTGTTGGGTTGTATTGCATGTCGAGTGTGTAGTAAACATTATGAAATGATCCCTCAATTTTTGGATCCAAGAGGATCCGATTCGTTAGGTTCCTGATAACACAATAAATGCAAAATATTTTACAAAGTCCTATTGATACTTATCAAATTCACCGTTCTATCACTACCGAGAGGTATACTTATATTATTATGGTACCCACGCTATCCTCTCAATCAGCTTAGCCGAGTCTTCCTCTCAGGAACTCTTGTGTTAGTTACCCTATAAGAAAGGTCTCTGCTGAACACCTCAAACGCTCGGCCACCCTCACCACCGCATCCGGTGTAGTTGTAAAACCCTGCGGGCTAACAGTATCAAACATCCTGGCTACACCGTGGACAATGGAGAGTTAACTAATATGGCTTTAATCTTATCCTAGTGATGTAAGTTCATACCTACAGGACAAGGCGGTGGAGTTATTTGTACTGGTTGAAAAGGAAATGATCGTGACGTATGATACGCTGCTGGTTTTTAAGAAAATAAAATTTTAAATATATAAATAAAATAGATTAAACATTTTCCTATAGGAACTTCACCTGTTTTCAAAATATTTTTAATATTTATTTGTCAGACGCGGAGGTTTCCTCGCCATGTGTTCCTTATACCGCGGTAAATATGAGAATACAATATTGAAATTACAATTTCATTATAGTATCGTGGAGCGATCAATTTGCTCGTGTTCTATGTAAATAACGGACACACGTTATATTTACCTTATAAATTTCAGTGAAGGAAAGTAAATCTAAAAGAATAATAACATCATTATATGATTTAAAACAAAGTCCAATATTTTCACTTCTAAACAAATATAATACAATATAACTGAGGTTAAACTAATAGACATTATTTTAGAAATTGAATCCTTAACCCCAAGTCTTCAAGTTTAGACTGTAGTAGAGCTACACTGCCGTTTGTTTCTAGCTGCAGAATTAATGAAATGTTGCTGTGTTTTCACACCACATGTAAGTGCAGGGATTCGCAGACCTTTATTACTGGTGACGAGACAGACCATCTCAATCCTCCAGGGTAACAAAACATCTGTATTATGGTTCCTTGTCAAGGATGAATGTACCTAGATGTCATGGGCCGCAGGAATCACTTGCTATCAGGTGAACTGTGTGGGAGTTGTTACTCTCAATGTAATTAAATAAGTTTAAAAAAAGTCTATATAATACAGTTTTATTAGACATATAGAATTTAAAAATAATTTATATATTGCGGCTATTTTTCAATCTACCAATATTTCAATAAAGAAACAATGGTGAAAAGTAAACAGCCATGTATTCTATTTGTCGTATTATTCAGACAAAACTTACAGTGTTTTAATCTACTATCAAGTTATTTATTTAATTTATTTGGTTTTCCAACAATGAATACAATAAAAACTATACAAAGTACAATAACATAATTTAACTCTCTCGTTACTTATTGTCTCGTTACTTACAGGAAACCACAGCTTGCACAGAAACATTACATTGTTCTCACCGCCTGCGTACGTAACAGATACATTCATAAAGCAATAGTTATTAAACATAAACGAAAAGAAAAATTATTATTCTTGGCTTCCTGCAGGATTTTTATCACATTGTTAGAGATTACTGCAGAATCAATTTCTGCTAATATAATAACTGCTATCCTAGTAGTAAAAAATGATAAAGTAAAACGCGCGTGTGTAATGGTTTATCTTCGTAACGGATGTGGAGTCGTTCAGCCGAAGCGTTTGCGGCCGACGGATGCTGGCATCATTTATTTGTCACACCGCAACATTACCAAGCGTCGTTACTCAGTCCAGAGGAAACGCTTTCAGATAACAAAATATTATATGTGACAAATTGCTAAAGGACGTTATTATAGTAGTTCGTCGAACACATCTACACAGTAACGTGCCTCCTGAGCGATTTCGATGATGCCCACACTGAAGCACTCACTCGTGATCGTCTATTTTATATTTTATTTAACGACGTAATGAGCAGCAGCATTATGCTGTTATTCTGAGGGCATGGTCCTACCCCGTTCGAACGGACCATTCATTCTGCAGTCAGAAACAAACTGCAGAGTAGCTCTACTAATATATATATATATATAATAATAATAATATATAAAAATATCCTGGACCTGGCACAGTCGAGGATGTTTTTGGTCAACATCACGATCCCATATGACGAGAACCTTGTGAAAACCGGAACAGATAAAAAGACAAAATATCTGGACCTGTCACACGAAACCATCGACATGTGGGGTGGTATGCCGACCCAAATGATTCCTATAGTCTTATCTGCGAACGGGTTAATCCCAACCAGCCTCTCGAATCACCTGAGGCGGTTGGACTCCGTGACGGGCAGCTCCGGGCTCAAATGCAGAAGGCGGTGTTCCTTGACACCGCTCGTATAGTCCCCAGGTTTCTTTCCCTTTCGCCCTAGCCCACTACCGTTTGGTCTCCCCTGTCGAGGGATGCCCGTCTGGTTGGTCTTTATATATGTATTATATTATATAGTATATATTTGTTTCTTTATATGTTTATAGTTTTTTATTTATTTATTCTATTGACCAACCAGGCGGAGATGGAAAAAATATATACCCTACATTATAATGTACCTGACCCTGATCACTTTCCGATCATTTACTTCAACACATATACCTTTCATAAGTAGAGTATGAATGTATTATCGATTGATGATTCTCGTGGCTCGATGGACGTGGGGTCCATTTTATTCCATAGCAGTTACAATAATTCTGCATTGTTTCTTTTCGTCGGCGAATATGTGTCATGACTTGGTCACTATCAGTTAAACTGTGTATTCGTTTCTAACTTTTAATTTCCTTCAAATAATACATTAACTTGTATTAGCCCCTTGGGGTACGTCCGGTTCCGGTTTCGATGCATAGTATCAAAATTACTTTTTTAATTCCTTTTATCTATTATTTCATCCTTATCCCCTAAAATAATCTTTTACGCTATATATTTCTCATGTCACGTGATTTATATGTGATATACGCCTCGATCATACAAAGGTATTGTCTCGTTCTACGTTATTTTTTCACAAATTTAACTTCGACACGATATCTCCCGAACATGATGATAAATTACACATTAGTCTTGAGACTAAACAAATCTGAAATGACGAACGTTTTTTGTTTCCGTTTCAAAAAGAATGTCGAGTTAAAAGTATAAATTGCGCTGACTGTGATGAATTTCGAACGACATATCTAATTTAAACAAATTTAGCTGACAGAACCGTAAGGAATGCGGTGAACGTCTCTAGGGAATATTTAATAAAAATGTTTGTGGATTTGGAGAGTAATAATAACATATTCTGTTCGAGGTATTTGGAGGTATCATGTGAGTGGAGGTACGTATCATTTGAGTGGAGGGAGTTTCAATCATATTGGAGTTCTAATCACATAGTTTCATTTAATACCTAGATCTAGACCAAGATGTTGCAACATTATTAATTAGAATGAATTGCAGTACAGAGTTATCACTAAAATAATGTTTCACCTCATTTCTTATATCTCGGCACCAGTATAACCTGTTTATAATATCGATTGATAATCCTATTCGTATAATGAGATATTGGGGAGATTATATATAATGAATAATCTCAGCTCTGTAATTTAGGTGTCAAATAAAAGAGATATATTTTTAAAGTGACAGAATTACAACAGATAAAAGTAAAGTAAAGTATATACTATATAAATCCCACTGCTGGGCATAAATCTCCTCCACAGAGAGGAGGTCGGAACATCGTTCGGCACTTGGCCCAAATATGCAATTAAAAATTGTTAGCGTGATCGAAATCGGCTTACCTCGCATACCGAGAAATTAAAAGCGAGCGCCCAGAAACAGAGCTGTCATGACGGCGAGGGTACATTATTTTTAACTACGTTATGACAATCACGGTGACTAACGGGAAAGACACATATTTAATAAAAAAGAATAATTTAAAAGATACGAAAGTTTCGGCGACTATTCCGTGGAATCGTCTGTCGCCAGCGGTACTTTAGAAACGATACCACGTACGAACCTTCAAGAAGAGAGCCGACACTTTTATTTATTTATTTCTTTTATTTATTTATTTAATTTGGGTCATCTACAGCGCATTCATATACAATATAAATACATAAAGTCAAATCTGTTACTTGCACCAATTAAACACGAACACATCAATAGTTATATATATAGGTTATCGCATAAAAATTAATTAAACAAAAACAAAACTAGTCAATTACTGAATAAAAATAAAAACAAAAAAATAATAAAAATTATATTATAATATAAAAATTGTAATAAAATTAAATGAAATGAAGTCAAAATTGAACTCACAATCAAATTCAAATGAAGTGGGAATTAAATTAAAAGTGGACGAGAAATTTATACAAAATGCATATTAAACAAATTAAATAGAGATTAAAATCTAAACGGAGGTCTACGACAAAATACAAATTGAACTTTCTTACTTCATGTAAATCTTTATTGAAGACAACAATAGTACAGTTAGTTCAACGTCACTTATTCAATGTCTATACTTAAACGATGTTAGTACGTAACCGTGGCTAGAGCTCGCACCGCTCTGTCCACGGGCCACTTGCCCTCGGGAGCTGCCTGCTGGTTGATGTGCAGGCATGCGTGCAGGTGATGCGTTTAGGAAGTCGAAGATGTATCCTATAAGTCAATACGAGCCGTAATAGTGATTGCGTTTCCGGTTTATTTCATCTATATATTTTTAATAAGGTTCATTTATTTATTATATTCGACATGAAATGTGCAATATATAATAACGCTGGTGAGGTGAAAAAAAAAATCTTCTCTAAGACTATCTACAGGTAGTTTTTAGATATTGCTGAAATCGAAATTATATAAATTGCTATATTCTTTGTTTTAGATTCCTTTGACGTTTAATAATATCCATCGAGATCAAAGCGACAGATATAAATGAGTCTGAGGTATTCATTTTGACTTTATCTCACAAAAGACTTCACTATTTGTATAGAATATCTATAAAAGCGATGTCTCCTGTCGACATACTCTAGTTAGTTACCTGATGACTTTAACGGCGCAGATTATTTCATAGTACCGTATGAATTTGCGCAAACACAAAGGCGCTCAGTCGTCGTCCCCTTCCCTGTTCCGATGTAATGCACAGGATCGGGGCAAGTACGTCAGGATCAACATCATGATATCCTTGCCCCGATCTTATTGCTTATCATCAGACATCAACATGTGTTGATGGATTTGTCAGGGACATCGGGCATACATACCAAGACCCGAAAACAGACAGCATTCGTGTTTAAGATATGAAAAAGTACTCTTAATTAATTATTAAACTGTTATATATTGGTAGTGTTATAGATGTATATATTTTTTTAATTACAAATCGCTAGATACATGTGATTAAATAATAGCAGCAACTACCAGTGAGAGAGCCCCGCCAGGGCAGAGCCACCGAGTAATGCTACTGGCTACTACTGATGACGAGGGTGACTACGCATCTGTTTTTCGTTTATCGATAGCGAATGAGGATATAATGAGGTCAGGGATCGCTTCCCGTCAGCTGAACAGTGTGTGCGTTTGTCTTCCTCAATACAATAAAAAGAATAAAAGTTAGAATGTGAAGAAAAACAAATTCTAAAACTCTCGGCCTTATCCCAATGTTTAAGAGTTGGCGCAACATTTCACAAGAACATCAATATTCACTTCTTAACCGTTTCATTTCAATCTATCCATAATTTTTGGTCTTTTATCATATAATACTTTCATAGATTACCAGAAGATGTCTTGCGTGGCTTGCATATACATGGAGATACCAGAGATCCAATGCCGCGACTAAAACTTGACTTCACTTTTCTAAAGTGTCGGACAATAAACGTGTGCGTTTACTTCTCTTAACTCTGTTTAAAAAGGCTGGTAGTTTCAAATCAGTATCCTTTTTTGTGTTTTAAAATGATGGTCACATTAGCATTATCATGTCCATGCAATTGATGGGACACGCAATGACCGTAAAAGTGAAAAGTAATAAGAGAACCATTAAGGTGCGTCCGCGGCCGACTATGATCCTTTTGGCGGCTGATGAAATTGATATGTAGCTATCCATTACTGTCGACCCTCGTCGGCTGTTTGAAATAGGATATTGCAACGCAATCGGTAACAGCGTTCATTTTACGGGAAATTTTTTTGTATGCCATACTTCTCTGTAATGGCAAAATTATTATACGTGACTATGGTAGTCTTTTTTTATTTATTTTTTTATATAATAGACAGCAAACCATCGCCTAAGATTCACCTAAGTAAGTGACCGAAAAAACCCGCGACCATGAACGTCCGCAACATCTAAAGGAGACGGCCCTTAGGAGTAAATGCAACAGAATTTAAAAAATCTACGTTAAATTCGATGGATCCGTAACTAGTGTGGATCTAGTAATTACGTAAAGTTTAAGTTACATGATATACGGCAGTAAGCTATACCACTATTACATACAAATATTTCAGTTTACGACCGTGATTGAAATGACTTGGGAATTGAACCTACAAACACCACCTTATTTAAAATAAGAAGAAACTTACACACACATATTTTGTTAATATTTGCATCATAATTAGAATTTTTTTATTACATTGGGAGTAACAAACTCACACACAGTTCACATGCTGGCAAGTGATTCCTACGTCCCGTGACATGTACATTCATACTTGAAGAGGAAAGATAATACGGATGCGTTGTCACCCTTGAGGACTGAGATGGAATGCCTAATATGTCTCCGGATCCATAAACTCACCAGACAAAACACAGCAGCATTACGGTGCTATTTTACGCTGGTGTTGTATATTTTTTATATATTTAAGTATTAGTGGTGACATACGAACACACAGTTCACGTGATGGTGGGGGAGGTGTCTGCGGCCCGACACTTACATCCCTCAATAAAGATTCAAGATGAACATGCGTGGTCACCCACTGGCAGCACTAAGATTGAATGCCTGGTTAACTTTAATAGGGTCCTTGGACCCGGACCCCCATTCGAAGCACAACCAACGTCACTGTAAAGAAGATCATAATTCCTAGTGCGAGCCCAAATATGGCCAACTCTTCTCAAAAACGTTCTTTTTTTTCGGGGAGCGATTTTTTTGTATATGAGAAACCAAGGTACGGAAATTCAAGTGGAATGTAAAATCAAGAAAACCAATTGGGCCGTGGATGCAGCTTCTAGTCTGTCATTGTTTCCTAATCTCATTTGTAATGCGCAGGGTCATCTACTAAACGACAACCAGAAGCTATTAAAACAAACGGAAGGTTGCTAGGGAATGCACTTTTGCATTAAGTCCTATTTTTTACTTGTAAATAAATAAAAATTAAATAATAAAACATTTTAATGGCTTCAATATCACTAAATCGATGAAGTTGAAAAATCGTTTAGAATTATTAGATGTGGCCATTTTCTCTTTGTCGACTTCACTCATGAAGCTAGTTCCTGATAGTTGGCTAATTATTTCAATGCACAGGATTACAGGATACAGCGCTATAACAATTGACGTACGTAGGCGGCCCACTAACTCGTCACAACCTTCACTGGTCCGATATGGTGTTCTAAAAAAATCCTCTCGTTTTAAAACTACGCACTGAATTTAATTTATTTATTTATTTAAGGAAAGCCATTAAGAATACATATAAAACAGACTTACGTCACTAATGCTAGGTAAGTATTAATGCCATGAGCTCTTTACTAAGGCTAACCCAGTTTGCAATATAAGAGATGCGACCTAAACTATCTCATGATCTGTGTCAAAAAATACGACACTTTTTTTATTCACAAGAAATTTCACATTCCACTTACTCACCTCCTCAATGATTTCTGTTCTTTAGCTGTCGATTATTTCGGCTTCCTTTACAATTACACACAAAACATTTACAAACATATGTACGTGCAAACCTCGTTTTGAATCAAATGAACCATGGGTAAGAAAAGGTGTTTGTGTATGCTCGAGCGCGTGCAACAACAGACAAACAGACGACAGTAGGTTTTATTTTTTTAAAATATAGTGATTTATTAGCTTTAATGCGTTAAATACCTTTCTATCTAAATCTGATTTAAGTAAATGTTTTATTCTAGAAAGGGTTTACTAGGACCAAGGATCATTTTGTATTATTACATATTATATTCCCTCTATATATTCCGGTTAAAGTAAATTTATAATTATATTTGTTCCTTTATTTTACCGACATCCGTCCTCTATCACGAATTGAAGTCACGATTAAACTGTCCATTTAAAATTGCGGGCAATATTACAAAATATAATTGCGTCATAATTGAAAACTTTGTCAAGCATAATGGCAATGACAAAACAAATTAAATTTTGATCCGCACCGAAATAAACGAACGAACACAACAATAATTTATATGTATATATATATATATATATATCTATATATATATATATTTATATATATTTCATAACTGGTTAACTATATAAGGATAACTGGTTGATTTGAACAAAACCTAACCTATGTTAGAATTGGTCGGAGGACCTTTTGGTTGAAGTTAGACAATATATGAAGACCTTCGAGTATCAGTTATTCTAAATGTTATTATATATTTTTATTTTCAAATTCAAAAACATAAACAGAATAAAAGAAAGCCTCGCGAAGATCGGAGAAAGGTTTACATGCCGTGTCATAATGTCAAAGCTTAAAGGCCGCGCATCTGCGACTCCTCCGGTGTCACGTATGTCCTGGGCGCCGGTGATCACTTACCATCGGGTGTGCCGCATGCTCGCTTGTCACCTCTTTAATAAAAAATAGACACGGAACATGCAACACACACGAGCTCGAAAACACAATTTTCGATACACAAATATTTTTTAGCTGGGAATCGAGCCCAGAAACCACTTTGCAACAGCAGAATCTCTAAGCACTATTTCACGCCGCTGTCTAACACTACGGAGCATATGAAATTTATAAGACTAGAAGTTACTTGGTTGCTACGCCTCCGGGGTTAGAATATAAATGTAATGCAAACAGACAACGTTGTTATAGTAGACTGCCGCAGAGCTCGGTTAACTTCATGCATCAAATATCCCATGATTCAATTTGGAGTAAAATGGTACAGAACAGAAAGACGTTTATGACGTACTAAGACAATACGTTACGTGAGTCCTACGGTCAGTTAAACCGAGAGTAATCCCAGGTGAGGAAGCATACTACGAATACTTTGTTACCCCTATGGACTCAGATGGAATGCCTCGTGACCAGGAATAGTGACCTCTCAACTCACAAGACTAGCTGTCATGTGACTCTACCATTCGTATACCAGGGCTCACAACGTTTCATTACGGATCCCCAAGTAGGATCAACGTGAACGGCATCGGCCGCGGGAGACATCAGATCAGACAGCGATACAGTGTAGCTCTACCATTTTTTAATATATAACTTGATAACTTGATATTTAAACATTAACTGCGCAGGTTGTGTTATAGTGCCGTAAGTATTACTGTAAACAAAGAAACAAAACAAGAGACAATCTCATCATCCCATTCCCAGTCCATAAATCTCTATATCAAATGAAGAAATAGTGATGATGAAAGTATAAAAAAACTTTCACAGACTAAAAAATAGTACTTAGACTTAGGCTTTGAAAATACATATATTTTTTGACGTACTGACCAACCCCAGTTTGAAATGGGACTTAAGAAGGCCAACTGTGAGAATTCGTCTCTGGACAAAGACAATCATTTAAGTTCGTATAGACATCTTGAAGTAAATAAACAAAAAAAAGAAAGGCGAATGTTGGTCGATTAAACGAATATTTTTAAAACTACAAAATAAATGGTGTTCGCTGGTCATCCATAAATAACGTATTAATCGTCCATTATGTGTTTTGCCGTATAAGCAATTTATTTTCTGACACGTTTTGTATGCCCCCAGCCTTTGATACGAAAAAAATGAATTTCCCTGAAAGCTTCACAAGCTATTGCCGCTATCAGGGGTTCATTGTGTCACGGTTGACACGAGAAAGTAAATTGATATTGAATTTAACTAAATTACACAATCTGTTAAGTCAATTTTTTTTTCTGATTGATTTTTTTATTGTTGATAAATATTTTAGGATAACAATGTAAAACTACTGTTTAGTTGATTATACTTAGATGGATTTTTTTAACAGTGATAAAGTTACGCTCATTTCTAGCTACCAGGTTAGCGCAACCATAGAGGGACCATAGCAGCACAGTGCTGCTGAGTTTAGTCCGGGGAGTGTAGGGATCCGGAGACATTTATTACTGGTGACGAGGCATTCCATCTCAGTCTTCAAGGGTGATAACGCATCTGCATTATGATTCCTTGTCAAGGATGAATGTAGATGTGATGGGCCGCAGATCTCACTCCACTCCAGATAGTTTTGAGTTGCGGCTTAAATAATTCCGCTGGACATGAATAGCAGCATCCCTATTCTGTGTTGTGAACGAAGTCCACCCATAAATCACTCATGAGCTTTTTTAACAACTCCATTTATTGATGTACTCTTGGTTGATTTCAAACCACTGACTGTAATTTCTTCTGGCAAATAAAGAAACGTTACACGCTATTATACACACGAAGATTCGGATGCATTGAGTGATCCGGTACGTTTATATAGACACTAAGTTTATTAAATATTGAAAACGTAGATCCTTTGTTACACCTGAGGATGATGAGCATTCGACACAATCTATTATTTTAATTTATTACGAAGTATCAACAGCATTTACACAAAACAGTTAAGCGGAGACCTCATTGCTGACCTGATCTATGATTCCTCATCGAGGAAGACTGTGGGTGTCTTTCCACCAGGTGAACAGTGTGCTCGTTTGTCACCCTAAATGCAATAAAAAAATATCAGTTAAACTATTGATCATAAATAAAGAGTGTACTAGTATAAGTTTAACCACGTCCACGTCCATATCTATTGGCAGTCACTAAAAGAAATCCACCGTTTTATGCCATAAACATTTAGCTGAAGATGGATACACTTACCTTATGGCCTCCCTTTCCTTCCATTCTCTGGTCTATTGTTTTGCTGTTCGATTAGATTGGAGGATATAAATAAGATTGTTCAAATACTGTTTTTCCTTCTTAGAAACGTTCCAGAAGCCGTTTAAGTTAGTTTAGTTCATTGCCTCGTTGCGAGTAAGGGTCTCTGGATTCCTGCACCCAGCAAATAAAACACAGCAGCATTATGCTATTTTGCTTTTGTGTGAGGGTGCGGTGGCTCCCCGATCCAGCCGACCCATTCATACTGCAGCCAGAAACAAACTGCAGCGTGGCTCTACCAATATCAAAATAATACAAGTCGCGTTTCTCTTAACACTTACATATTCAATCTAATAGAAATGTTCTCCTAAAACTTTAGCTTACGAGTGTGGAAGCAATCTTGATAATTCGTCATCAATCAAAAGGGTTTAGTGCTTCCCGCGGAGTCGTGGACGGGATATTCATTCGTCACTATGGCTAAGTCTTTAATCGAAATACGGAATTCCACTCAATCTTATGGGTTGGTTAGCTAAGAAAATGACAATCACACATTGTTATATATTATGGTATATTTATGTATACAAAAAAATATTTACATTAAAGAATTTACATTTATTATAGAATTTAGAGTAGGATCATTAACATAATATTAAACAAAAATAAAAAAATAAAATAAAAAACATGATGAATATTAAGTAGATTTAAAAACTGATAATATATCATATTTATATTTATTTATGACCTAAATATTTGTTCTTGTTTGATTTTAGTTTATACAACAAATAAATAAATAATATCGCTTTGATATCATTTTTTTGATGCAGCAAATGGTTTAAGTGTAATAATTTGTTAAATAGATATGGTACTCATATTAACAAGCTATTGGAGAAATGGTTGAGATGATTTCTTTAAGTAGAGGTGATGGACGGACACGCAGTTCTCCTGAAGTCACCTGAACTCCCAGCAGAACAAAGATAATACGGTACATACCCAGCTACAAAGAAAAAATGTAACTGCTCATGTCTTTCAATAATATCCATTTGTTTCTTTTGACATCTCACGACACGTGTAAACGTCGTAGATTCACTTGATGTGTAAATCTACAACTGAAATACATTTGAAGACATCACAACAATATTTTTTTCAGAACTTAACGACGAAACGAAAATAACTGCTATGACGCGGTAAATACTTGTGATCGTCGATGTATATTGTATTTGTGCGTTTATGTACTTTTTAACAACATTCAAATTAAAAATTAAATCGAAATAAATGAATTCTAATTATCTGAAAATGTAACAAATATTAAATAATCTGTTACGTACCTCGGGTCTGGGTCAGTAGAATGAGGATTCTTTATTAATCTTTTTTATAATATATAAGGGTGACAAACGAGCACACAATTCACCTGTAAGTGTTGAGTGCGGTCTGTAACATCTGTAACATCTGTAACATCTGCATCCATTCTTTAGAAAGATACAAGATCCTGGGGACAAACACGGAATGAAAATCAGTTATGTTACTATTTCAAACTCGTAATATTAATAGTCTGATGGTGGGGTCCAATCCCAGCCGAATCGATTATGTCGGTTTTCAGGTTCTACCACGACTGTGCTCACAGTGATTTCTGTCCACACGAGGCAACACGGAGCGCAGCCTTCATTGATTAGTAGTTTTAAGCTTGCTGCGGCCATTGTCAATTATAGCCCTCTACATATAAAGCATTTCACTATATTTATTACACGCAGTGGATCACGACGCCAATCCGCACAACATACCTACAAAACGTGTGTTAATTTTATCACCGTGACGTAACTCCGGACCGCTCCGTTACACAAAGGAGATTTGACCGACTGACGCTAGCGTAAATTATAAAAACTGGAGGAAAGCCAAACGGGAAAATTAAACAGTACTGGAATATTTCTTAACGCTATGTAACGATAGTTTTACTTGTCTTCGGCCATCGTCGGCGAGATCACTTTTACAAATATCTCAACTTCTTACAAACAAAAGAAAAAAAGAAACAAACTCTCGTCAATAAAGTAGTCATCCGGATGGATTAAAAGCTTACTTAAACTTCTTATAGTTTTTAGGGAATGATATGAACGGCACACGGTATGTTAGAGTGTGATTAAAGTTAATAATAATATTATGATTAACTCTGGATTATTATAATCTCCTGAGCCGGTTAGTGCTCCAGGACGGGCAGCTCCGGGCTCACAAGCAGAAGGTGGTGTCGAATAGTCCTCAGGTTTCTCTCCCTTTTCCATAATCCTCAACCATTCGGACTCCCCTGTCAAGGTAGGCTGTAAGTTTAACAAGAATAAATGATTTGTATATTTAAGAGTTGTGGATTTTGTTAAATAAATATAGAGACACATATATACTACATTGGTACTTCGACTTATCGCATTGGCTTCCATATCGCCGCCCACAACCAGCGTCGAGTAGATATGTCTATCCATCAAAGTCCACCCTTGTCTGATATTCTAGAAGTGTCATTTAAGAGCAAATACTTAGAGCGCTCATTTCACGGGAGTTAACTTTTGGCACGCGTTATGATTTCAATGGGAGGTTATACGATATTCATTTAAATAACGTGTTGTCTCATATGTTATTTAAGTGAATATCGTCGCTCAAGGATTTACACACACGGCCATAGTTCAACTATTGTCATAACAACCGAACAAAGACCTAGCTGATGTTAACGGGTGACAGTACAGTTTATGGTAGTCGTGGCATTATTGATAAATAAAACAAAATAAATATGTTTATACATGATAATATGTCCATATTAAAATATAGAGCGAAAGAGAAAACACGCAGAGAAAATTCAGCGACCTATCCAAATCAGCGAGAACGAACTAATTTATAAGCACGAATTTTAGAAAGAATTAGAACTCCAGAGGCTTGAACTTACGAGATAATAGAATTACTTACGAAGTCAGCGTGCGATACCAAATACATCTAGTTATCTTGAAAGATGTTGGTTGAAAGTTTCTTTTAGATTTAGGTTTATTTAAAATAGTGAAAAGAACAATTCGGATTCAAAAATTACGCGTCTGATGTAATCCATTGTAAATTGTTGATTCTTTACCTAGAACTGAATTGATGAACACTCACCAAACTCAAACTCAAACTAACTTGTGAATGACTTCTAAGGACGCTTCGTAAATACAATAATTCCCTATGTATTATATCTGTGTGATGATGATCTCTGTTCAAGTTCAATATTATCACAAATAAATGTTATATATTCAATTTAAAAAAAAAGCTTTTTTTGTGTTAAAGCAATTTATTTTCATAACTTGTTCCAAATGACTGTCTGTTTCTTTATATACACTATCTGTCTTCCAGCTTACATAACGCCTTTCCTAACTATTTACATGTTGTGTTTTAACGTAAAACAAAATGTAATTATTTATTGTAGTCAATTGGTTTTGTGAAATGAAAGTGACAAAGGAGCATACAGTTTACCTGATGTTGATGATGCCTGCATTCTTTAAATAATTGTAGATGTGATCACTTGACAGTAAGCGACGGACGCATGGATCAGCCCACGACCACAAAGATTCGAGATACTCATGCCTTGTCATCCCCGAGGAGGGAATATACCTCATTGCCTGTCATACATCCACCGGTTTCCTCCACTCCCTCATTGAAATACTGCATTTAGTTCATCATCTCTCAATCTATCATAAGTTCACCGTTGAACAGAGTTAGCCCAGATATACCTGTGTGTGACAACTTTCCGAAATCATGTCATCGCCCCTGACTGTTTGTGAAGAGGCGTCCTGCACTTATAACGTAATGTTGACGAAGAATTGTGTTCTTTCATACAATTCCTTTAAAATTTATACTTTGATTGTTTTGGCTTTGTTTGTTATGTACATTATATATATATATATATATATATATATATATATATATATTTGAGTCGTCTACAGTGCATACATGAAAACATTCTTAATCTAACAATACCTTCATGAAGCCAAATCTGATGCATGCACCAATTAGCGGTTATCGTGTTACAAAAATTAATTAATGGAGAAAACTAAACAATAACTGATTCGAAATAAAACAAAAACAGAATTAAATTATCAAAATGAAATAAATTAAATAATATCGTAATAAAATAAAATGAATCATAATGAAATAATTAACTGTCAACAACAACCATAAACAATATAGAGATCAAACAACTTAATAGCGATTCAAATCTAAACGAAACACCAACCCACCATGAAATTTAACAAATATAGATTGAAATGAAATGAAATGAATAAAAAAAGAAGTTAAATTTATAACCAGCAGCCGCTAAACTCTGGCGCTTGGAATGTTTTTGGCACGTTACGCTTAAAACTACCGATTGATTTTAAGATCGCAGTATCTTTCATCGATATATAACACTTTGAACCTTAGATCATCCTGCAGATGCAGAATGTGGGTCTAATTAGCTGCATATGGGTGCCATTGGGGAAAAAATTACTTATAGTGGGATAAATGGTGCGTCCGTTTATCATTTTCGTATATATATATAATAAAAATATCGTTGAGCATCTAACGAATGAGATTGAAAGGTTCTTGAGCAATCTCTTAATGGCAAACGCTGTGTAGGATGACAACTCCAATAGACGGTGGGGACAATTTGTTTTTTATTGAACTTGTCTAGTATTGAGTCCAATTTGTATTTAATTAAATTATAATGAAATTTGCTGGTAAATATTTTTGTACGTTTTAGTTGTAAGAGCAGAAACCATTGAACACAGTCATTTCATTATTTCGGTCCACCGCTCGGACCGCTCGGACCGCTCGGACCGCTCGCACCGCTCGGACCGCTCGGACCGCTCGCACCGCTCGGACCGCTCGCACCGCTCGTACCGCTCGGACCGCTGTTGTTTAATAAACGTTGTCATGTTAATTCAATGTACACATTATTTGTTGAATTTGAATACGCAAATAAATTATTTAAACATTTCTATTTATTATATACAAATGGAAAATACCATTATACTATTGTTTATCACGGCCACGTGGCGCAGTGGTCGTGTACACGGTACGTGGGTTCGATTCCTAGCTGACGCGAGAGTTTGAGTAGGACAAGTTATTGGCTGCCGAGTGGGAATGGTGTATGTATGTCCTGTGTTACTGATAAGAGATTATGTTATACTCATATATAATAATTCGTTATCGGTGATAAGGTCTCCTGGTTGTTTCGCTTGCGAATACCGGCGCGTTACGAACGCAGCCGTAATGACAACAAACATTATTTGAAAACCTTTACAACAAAGATTCATTCCCATTTTTATCGCCGACGAAGAACTCATATCTAAAAACTGCAGCCTAACGTACTCCAACTGAAGTCTGAATATACTCTCTATCGTACCAGCGCCTTTTATTTCTTCACATCATCTAAGAAGAAACAAGGCGAAATATCAGAAATTAACTGGTCATTTACGTTTATTTTTGAATTCAGCACTGGCATTCTATTATATTTGGACTGCAAATAATTTTCGCGGCTCTACAGTGTAAAATCCATGTCCGTTTGTTGATCTGATGTTTGACGATTATCCGTGATGTTTACAGGATAGGGATCCTATCATAAGGTAACTGGAATTAAACTAGCTCGCGATGGATTTTCATGTTTTATATGAATTACATTGTTTGGGTGGTGATGAAAACACATTACCGGTATATATATATAATAAAAATATCGTTGAGCATCTAACGAATGAGATTGAAAGGTTCTTGAGCAATCTCTTAATGGCAAACGCTGTGTAGGATAACAACTCCAATAGACGGTGGGGACAATTTGTTTTTTATTGAACTTGTCTAGTATTGAGTCCAATTTGTATTTAATTTAATTATAACCAAATTTGCTGGTAAACATTTTTGCACGTTTTATTTGTAAGAGCAGAAACCATTGAACACGGTCATTTCATTATTTCGGTCCACCGCTCGGACCGCTCGCACCGCTCGGACCGCTCGCACCGCTCGGACCGCTCGCACCGCTCGGACCGCTCGGACCGCTCGGACCGCTCGGACCGCTCGCACCACTCGGACCGCTCGGACCGCTGTTGTTTAATAAACGTTGTCATGTTAATTCAATGTACACATTATTTGTTGAATTTGAATACGCAAATAAATTATTTAAACATTTCTATTTATTATATACAGATGGAAAATACCATTATACTATTGTTTATCACGGCCACGTGGCGCAGTGGTCGTGTACACGGTACGTGGGTTCGATTACTAGCTGACGCGAGAGTTTGAGTAGGACAAGTTATTGGCTGCCGAGTGGGAATGGTGTATGTATGTCCTGTGTTACTGATAAGAGATTATGTTATACTCATATATAATAATTCGTTATCGGTGATAAGGTCTCCTGGTTGTTTCGCTTGCGAATACCGGCGCGTTACGAACGCAGCCGTAATGACAACAAACATTATTTGAAAACCTTTAAAACAAAGATTCATTCCCATTTTTATCGCCGACGAAGAACTCATATCTAAAAACTGCAGCCTAACGTACTCCAACTGAAGTCTGAATATACTCTCTATCGTACCAGCGCCTTTTATTTCTTCACATCATCTAAGAAGAAACAAGGCGAAATATCAGAAATTAACTGGTCATTTACGTTTATTTTTGAATTCAGCACTGGCATTCTATTATATTTGGACTGCAAATAATTTTCGCGGCTCTACAGTGTAAAATCCATGTCCGTTTGTTGATCTGATGTTTGACGATTGTCCGTGATGTTTACAGGATAGGGATCCTATCATAAGGTAACTGGAATTAAACTAGCTCGCGATGGATTTTCATGTTTTATATGAATTACATTGTTTGGGTGGTGATGAAAACACATTACCGGTATATATATTCGCCTGTGGGTGGTGGGGTCGGGGCAACGGTGCGCAGGTGTTGCCCCAGGTCAACTTTTGACCGGAGAAGTATCGCGTGCCCACAGAATAGCAGCATGGCGTCGCTGGGTTTCGTTGGATAAGGAGAAACAATGCTACCCCCCCGAAGGGTTCTTGTCGTGGCGGGTGGGCTTAGTAACCGTGGCTTGGTCGCCCATGGTGAAGCAAAGAGGAACCCAAATGGCCGGCCTAAAGCGCTCTGTGGCCGAGGCAGAGTCGCGGGGGAAGAGGAATGTCGGTGTGTCGTTGCCGCTCTCCCTGTCCGCTGCAGGGGGCTGAGATTGCTTACCGCCTCTGGGGGGCGGACTCGGGGGAGTGAGAGACTCTTGGGAAGCGTTCCATCTACAGAAGAGGCCGAGTTGGATGGCGCGTCCGTGTTCAGGCGCACCTTGCCTGGAGGGGTGAGGGAGATGTCCTCCCCTGGAGAAGGGGCTGCCTGGTGGGTCGGCGCAGGCGGGGTCGCGGAGGTGTGCGAAAGCGTTCTCGTAACCCAGCCATACGTGACGAAGGTGGAACACCATGGGGTTTTAGTCGGTACGAGTCCGACATAACCAATCCTTGCCCCCGCAGGGGTGGGTATGCGTAGACATTTCTCATGTAAAAAAAGGAGAAATAATGCTCGTGAGACGCGACGAGGCATTCGGTCTTAGTTGTCAACGGTGACAAAGTATCTCCGTTGTGATTCCTTGAAGATGAATGTGGGTGTCATAGTTAACTGGGTAGGTTTTATATAAGGGATTATTTCGGTAGTACGAATCACGCATCTGACGGATGTCAAAGTAATTCATTACATCTACGTGTACGTTCGACGTCACAGAGCTTTGTGATAAAAAACTTTTTTTTTAAGTTACTTAACATCGTATATCCGTGTCCTTTCCAGTGAGTCACGTAACATTGCTACCCATTCTATCAACCCCGTAAAGGAAAACCATTCAATCTTGTTTACAAATCTAATTTCAGGAACAAATCTCTTTGTTGGTTCCTTCAAGAAACTCTTTTACACACTGTATAAATTTTGTGCACGACAAGTACATAAATTGGGTAAATTTTATCATGTGATATGGGGTTTCGCGTGTTCTTCAATTGTAAATTTGATAAACAGCAAATGTATATAATCCGTTATATAAACAACTACGTCGCGTCATAGTAATGTGTTATGTACTTTCTCATCGGAACCTTCCTCTGATCTTATTGCACATTACATCGGAACAGGGAAGAGTACGACAAGAAAATGCCTCTGTGTTTGCGCAAATGCTTAGCGCTTTAAAAGCGAAGAAGCGCAGTTGATGTCATCTGAACTGAAAGATATGATCGTGGTCGAAATCTACTTCATCATCACTTCCTTATGATGAAATTTATATATTGTATAGAACCTCAATACTAAATACATACAAAATTATACAATAAATATTCTATTTAAAAAATAGTTCATTAAAGCCTTATTTAAAGTCCTTTTGTTTCTATCTACATTAAGGACGGGTCGGTGCGACTGTCGCAGCATCGCACCCTCATAGAATGCCAGCGTAAAATAGCAGCATCCCTCTGCTATGTTTCGTCTGGTGAGTCCCTGCATCCAGAGACCTTTATTACTGAGGACGAGGCATTCCATCTCAGTCCTCAAGGGTAACAACGCATCTGCATTATGATTCCTTGTCGAGTGTGTGTCACGGAGCGAAATAATGTCTTACATAAATTGTTTGCTAACAAACAAAGCAATTAAGTAAAAGAAAGTAAAACGTTGTAAGAAAATTATTTGAACGAGTTTGGACTATAATATATTTATTTTTATTTAGTACGTTGTGACCATCGGCCTGCAGAAAACGTATTAATGTTAGAGTATGAAACGAACACACAGTTCGCCTGATATGTGTTCCTGCGACCCATGACATTTACATTCTTCCTTGACAACGAATCATAATAACCGGTATAGGACCACGCCCTCACAGAACGCTGTTATTTCACGCTGGTATACTGTGAGGGCATGGTCCTACCCCGTTCGAGCTGAACTATTCATTCTGCAGCTAGAAGCAAACTGCAGCGTAGATCTACCACTGTCACTAAATATATGAGTGGTTATGTCTTAGCGTCAATTTACGATATTATTTTTGTATTGGTTACTGTTTTACATTATCTGTCTACAGGATTCCCTAACTATTTTGGGCAAGAGACCTCTTTTCCAAAATTAACTGTTACCTCAGCCCCCCATAGAGAAATTACTTTAAAGATCGCAACTCTAGTTATCTCGAATCCTATTGATACAAAATCCTGAATACCAAAAAACTTTGCGGTTGGTTAAGTGAGTAAACATGAAATTATTTTCTCATTAAAATTAAAAAAAATATCGACATAAGTTGTGCACGCTTATCGACCTGTTGAGTTTTTTAAAAGTACAACAATGATACTTCCTACTAAAATATTAGTCATTCTCAAAATAAGTTAGTACACGTAACGCAACATACAATGATATAATGTAGTAATTGTGATAATGTTAATATATTTTTAATACATAAGGTTTTATGTGAACGCACGTAAGTGAACCTGTTTATAGAAAAATAAAAAAAATGTCTTGAAAGTTTCTTCGAAGAACTTTGTTAATTAATAGGGGCCGATATCGACTACTTTGAGACTCCGTGGTCTACAGGTTACAGATAAAAAGATCATATTATGAAATATTACAACACCAGAATCTTAAAATAAAGTCCCGTCAGCAGTATCGTGTAACACAGATGTTAAACATCTGCCTGACGGTGCAGTGCATTCTACGAAATATTATACACACTCAAAGATAAATTTAAAAGCGTCAATACGCTAACGGCTTAGCGTACGGTCTGAGAAGATTGAGAGGTTTGATTCCGCCATGTGACTATTGCAGTACCCATCACCTGCGACCAGCGTGTCGGCGCAGTTTGTGTGCTGAACGGGATTATTACTACTGGTAGTAGTGTTGCCTGCGTTAGTTATACATAAGCAAGCCCGGCACACGTTACAATACTAGATAAACTGGTAGAGAACAGCCTTAATTACCCGACTGCCAAGGAAGGGTTATGTTTTTTGCGCGTATTTTGTATGTGTGAATGTATGTTTGTAAATTTCTTTTTTCCCTCGTACCTTCCAAACGACGGGCTGAATATCGAGAGTAGCGAATTTTTGGCGCGAAATAGTAATAATTTAATAAAACGTTAATAAAAAAAAGCTTAATTAATACGACTTATTAACTTAGGCATTCACTTTTAGCACACGCTTTATTATACCGTAGTGTGCAAATAGATCGCTGTGGGGTTGCAGCGCCACGAGTTTGTTACTCTCAATGTAATAAAAAAATCTCTTACATTTAGCTGAAATCGGCGGCGACCATAAGTCGTTAAGATGCGGCGCTATAGGAGACTTATCATGAATCCACTGAGAGCTGTGGCGTTATTTAATATTAGGGGTTTCAAACTCGCGCACTGTTCACCTGATGGTGGGCGATAACTAGGGCCCATGAAACCTTCACCCACGAAACAGATTCGAAACTCATGTGCGTTATCATCCCTGAGGAGTGCGATGGAATGCCATTTAACTTGATACCATACTCATGATGATCACATACTCATCATACGAAACACAGCACCATAATGTTGCTATTTTTGTATGAGGGCGAGGTCCGCCCCGGTCCTCCTCCCTCGTTGATATTGCAGCTTGAACTAGTCAAAGCGAGATTGCATCACTGGAAAATTTTCATAATTTTGATGTCATTTATTTATACTTTATTTGCACAACAAAAATGTGAATTGTACTAAAAGGCCAACTTTATACTAAAAGATATTCTCTTTTGAGTTGTTCAGATTAATTTCTGCCGCGGTGTTTAAACATCGTCTATCACGACTTCAACATTTCATCCTCATCATGTCAATGGTTGGCACTCCACCACTGTGTGCTTTACGTGATTTTTTTTTGCCACTTTACTACTCTGTGTCTTCAGCTGTCGCCAGCGGTGTTTCCGAACCGACACGACTTAGGGACCTTCAAGAAATGAGCCTACGCCTTTCTTAAAGGCCGGCAACGCATTTACGACTCTTCTGGTGTTGCGTCACTCACTGGTCATTGTATTGGTTATTGGTCTAACGATAATAATATGGGCAGTCCACTGCCATTTCAGCTTGCTAACCTTTTGAGCTTGGGAAAGGAAGGTTCTTAAATGGCAACCTCAAACTGAAGGTGGATCCCAACTAGATGGAGCGACGATTGGAAGGGCTTCTGGAATTCTTAAGATATGACTAACCCACTCGCCGTAATTCAACAAACGTCGAAGAAAGTTCGAATCCATTTACGCGATTTTTTATAATTATATGCATATTCAGAAATGACTATAATTTGTTTTATGGGGCTCGGCTAAGAATCTAAACTAAGATTCGTCACAAAAATAAAAACAAGCGTCGGTCAGTATACCTTATTTTCCAAGCAGTGTTGTTCACCTCAACTTATTAATATAATTGATGAGTTGGTTATTAATTATATTTATATAGTAGAAATTTAATGTCGTGTGTTAACATGTAAGTTCACAATAATTGTTAAATTATATTACCGAAGAAAACTTTTACCGAAGGGCTGAATATATATATATTTTATTCTCTAAACGACTAGGTGTATGGCGAGGTGTTCGCTGGCAAGACATGGCTGGCACATAGCTCGTTGTGTCTAGCACTGAGGTGCTCATCGTTATTTAATTATTTAATAAGCTTTTAAATTGTGAATTAGAACTCATTCAACCACCTAACATACCTAACGGTATGAAAATAACTCCTCAATTTATTCCTATGGAAGAGTGCCTGGTATATACGAAATTTTAAAAAATAAATTGATACGAGTATCCATTATGTTATTTAAAGTCTGTCTGCTTGTGTGATTGTCTCCTACTGTTAGACTCGAAATTAATGTTATGGGAAGTGCCTCACGATCAGTGTCATTTTTTCAAAGACTAGATTTTTAACCTTTGATTTCAAGTATTATCTTCCATTTAGGAAATAGGCTTGCGCTATATATTGAAAAATAACAATGTTTGCAGATTTAATGGAATACGAGTCCCGAGGTGGACTTGAAAAGACTAACCAATTTTTCTTGTTTACAATAATTCTTTAGATATGAGATACTAAACATCATTATTTGTTATATATAAAAATTTGCTCAATCAAACTTAGTTTAATGATAAGTAAATGATTCCTGCGGCCCATGACATCTGCGTTCATCCTTGACAAGGAATCATAATGCAGATGCGTTGTCACCCTTGAGGACTGAGATGGAATGCCTCGTCACCAGCAGTAAAGGTCCCCTGATCCCTAAAATCACCATACGAAACGCAGCAGCATTAGCTATTTTACGCAGGTATTCTGTGAGAGCGTGGTTCTACCCCGGCCGAGCAGACCCATTGAGTTTGCAGCTGGAAACGAACTGCAGTGTAGGTCTACCACTGTTAAAACGGCAATCATAAAAATAATTTAAAGAAATTAAGTATGAAATTGAATGTATCTGCATTTGTTTAGTTACCGAGCTGACTTAATTAAAATTTAACAATTTAACTGGATTATTAATCCTGGCAAACAATGCACCATTCCTTTATTACAAATATTGTCCAATGTATTTGTACAAATTGAAAATTTGCACGTGCTTTTATTACCAAAGTAGTACGTGGGCTCTTTTATGGAATCAATTTGACAAATAGACGTTATGTAAAATCTAGTATAAAAGTACTCTGGTGCATGAATCAAACTATAGTACATACTATTAGAAATGTTTAATTAGTTTTAATAAATATATGTAATTAAAATTCAGATTTTTATAAAAGTTAACGTAACAGATTGCATTACAGTTCACCTGATGGTGAACAATTACTGTGGGTCTTGCTTATATTTATATACTTGAGTACAAACCAATAGTCAAGTTATTTTAATTACTAACATCATCGACGAAATACCACTGTCAATATTTGGATCTCAGTCAACTAACTATCACTTACCACGAAAACAAATTAAGAAATACCAAACTTCGAATAAGAATTTTTAAGCATCAATATCCCAGTAACAATAGCAACGGAATTTCAATATATTTATTTGGAGAGATTCCACTATAGCAACCTGGATCTGGTTGAGTTGTAAGTATTGTCTGCAAGCTTGAATAATATTCAGCTGATCTTGTCTAAAACAAAACAGTTATATGTAATTTAAAATAATAGTGAAAGATATTGTAAATATATCTTTTTAACCTAACCTTTATCCGACATATCAAGGGATAAACAGCTATATTAAGAGATGTCCTTACTAATAAAATTATAGCAAATATACATTGATTTCCTGGGACGAGTAAACGAGACCTAACGGTCGATACATTGCGTCTATTGTACAGATTATAGATCAATTGGATTACCATTAAACGTACGGAATTTTACTAAAATATATGACAGGTATTGATAACATGTTACTTTTGCGATTTAAAATCTTACGATGAAAAGAGCAACATTAGAATTTATTAATATATCTATATAATATAGTAATACGTCTATATATATAATATCTATATAATACTCAAACTGACAGATAAGTTGAGAAGAACGTAGGAGGAAAAAAATACGGGAGAATTATATGATAATCAATAAAGTATTATTATTATTATAAAATTGAGGAGTAATAAATATGAACGAGGTATGCGACGCGAGAGAAAGGCCAAGGAAATAAGGATGAATAGGAGTACCAGTAAATGTACAGTTCACAGAAAAAGAAACGAATGCAGGCCACGACGTATTACGTTCTGATCACAGTCAGAAATAGGACTTGGAAGGACTAAAGATGATAATGATAATTTATGTAATATGGAAAAATCAAACTATGACTCATACATGTTTAAACTAGTTCTAGTTCCGGTTAGTATTTGCTAACCGGAACTAGAACTAGAACCAAAATGGTTAAAAGCTGAACTACACACCACGCAAAATGTCGAGCATAAATATTCGACATGGATCGCTCTCTAAGAAGATGCCTACTCAGTAGCATTCCCTGGCACTGTTGCATGCCTGACAACTATCAAAAACCACCACTACCACCACTATAACGATATTATGCATTGTTATCAAAGTCACAAGAAAACTAAAGCCACAATCATAGGACATGAAGCTCTTCTTTTCTTAAGGATCAAAACGAATCTAATTTTTAGTTATTTTTTGAGAATGAAAGTTTGTAAAATATAGGAATTTCAACTGAATAAAGTATACACATAAAACTTATAAACTATCCCGGTGTAAGAACCAAATGTAATAAAACTCGCTGGGGATTTTTATGTGGTTATATGAAATACGGTTAATTTGAACGTTAAGATAACATACGAGCACACGGTCATATGAAGGTCATTTATGAATACACCATTATTTTCTATTACAGTCTATAGGACTTGAAGCTTATTTTATACTTACTATAATTAAATTTGATGGGAATTAACTTTATGATGAATGTCGCCTAGTCTACATGGTATCAGGTATTGCGTTAGTTAAAGCTCAACTTATTCTATAACGAAGATTGATAGTTTGTAAATTATATCCCCGTGTCCTTTACTGAACCTACATCTTTCCTAAGTTGGAAGAATTCGTATTTATTGCTCTGCTTGAGACGCTATTTTTGAATGCAATATTAATCCCATCACACTTTGAACACAACGTGTCACCGTGTGTCTAAATAGAGAGGGTAAAGGTTCTATTTATACATAAATTTAATCTTGATCCATTTGCCTTATCTCGTTATTTATAATATTAGTGGCAAGCAGCATACTGGTGGTATGTGGTTACCGTGGCATGGACATGCGCAACACCAGAAGAGTCGTAAATGCGTTGCAGGCCTTTAAGAAAGGCGTAGGCTCATTTCTTGAAGGTCCCTCAGTCGTGTCGGTTCCGAAACACCGCTGGCGACAGCTGATTCCACAGAGTAGTAAAGTGGCAAAAAATTCACGTAAAGCGCACAGTGGTGGAATGCCAACCATCGAGATGATGAGGATGAAATTTTGAATTCTGTCTTGACGTACGATGTTTAAGCTCAGCTGGAATTAATCCGAACACTCCTCAGAACACTCCCCGTGGTAATTCCGACATGAAATACTGTCTTGCGCTATTAAGCACGCCCAGTTGTTCAGAGGTCAATTTGGCCTTACCTTCCAAGTGACCGCGGAACTGAACGTCGCTCATTACGTCACCGCTACGGAATCTGATACTAGCTTAGGTAGCAAGGGGAGTGTTTTCAAAATTAGAAGATGTGCTAAGGGGATTTTTTTTCAGCGGTAAACTTGTGTCTTCGCCCGGTTAAATTGGACTAGATTTAGTCAGCCGTATTTCCGGGAAATAGTTTTGTTTTGGAATGTTATTTAAAACAGCAGAAACAAGTACATAGCACACAGCTTTGTGGAACACCAGCATTCACTGGTTTGCAGTTAGAGCATGCAACGTCAACCAGGACCGGTTCATGAGAAAACTGGTGACTCACTTGCATAATTGGGAGGTTTCAAAAGTAGCACTTTTTGCCACATCCGATCTAAGGCCTTCATCCAGACAAACTACCACGGCTTCAGCCTTGGCCTCGGCTGACTGCACTCATCGATATATCATGTAGATAAGAAAGTCACCACCGACCCCGACGAAAGCCTTACTGGTGGTCACTTACTAGCTGGTGTTCCTCTAGATACCTCATGAGCTGGCAGTATACAATGGATTCCATTATTTTCAAGAACAAGAGGGTAATGACACTCGGCCTGTTGGTTGGATCTAAGCGACCACTTTTTTTTTAGGAATCGTGTACACCAAAGCAGCATGATGGTTGGCAGTTAGTTCTCCCTGACGCCGAGAGTCTAGTTGGACGCGAAGAGAGAGCCTAAGAAAGCAGTGCGTTGGGATCTAGTGAGAAGCAAATCCGCCTCAAAGGGTAGGATGCAAAAAAAATGGGCATACCGTCCCAATCCCATGACCTGTAGTGCCATAGACGGCGATAATCTGCAAATCGAAACGGGCACGTGAGAGGCACCACACTCCGGATCTAACGATACTAATGTCCCGATGGGCCTGGAGGGGCATCGACGGAAACTATATATAATAGTTGTCCGGATGAGAGGTCAGTAGAAGGTCCTGCACTTCTGGAACCCATGTAGGCGAAGTGACCAGTTGTGTGGCATCATATACCAGAGCATACATGAACAGATCTCCCCCCATGATCGGTTGTACCCGATCCAAGTCATTCGTGGTGACAACCTTCTGCGCTATCCATCGTAATTCTACGGCGGTCGAGTCGTCTGGTTCATGTTGTGGCTATATACTAGCTGCTTTGTGGCCTTTATCTCATTTATTTCATTTATTATCGCCTTTATTCATTCAGTGTACCTTTGACAAGGCATGTCGCGCTTTCTATGTTGAAAATTGAACAACCGTATTGCGGAAATTCCATCAAAATCCATTAAATAGCTTCCAAGTCCACTAGATACTAGGAATAATAAAAAAATCTAAAGAACTTTGTATTTGAATTTAGTGTAAAACTACTAATACAACATATTTAAAATTAGTAATATGTATCTTTTAGTTGTGTATGATCATTTAGTTATTTATTTATTATGTTACACACACTAATGACGGCATACATATGACGCATTGCAGGAGATGAATCTCTATATAATATATCATATATATATCATTCTAAATATATTTTGTTGCAAAAACGCTCGTGTAGAAATAAAACATTTTATAGTTACGAATTTGCCTAGTATATACGTCAGCGATGGCTGAAGTGATTACTAGCACAGTGCCCACGTCGCGTCTGACCGACCTGTCTGCCGGAGTTGAAAGATTCGTAGAAACTAATGAACTGTGGGAAGTTCTTTATATTATTATTATATTCACAAAACACGACTTACGTTTTTCATCCATTAATAAAAATACAAAAAACTTGAGGATTCTTTGTTGCGCCATATGTTTCGCTAGGGGCAAAGAATGTTTATGTTAGATGTGGGAACTTTGCCAACATATTATTAAATTTAATAAATATATTTGATGTTTTTCGCTTATGTAAAAGTTGAATTTAATTTTGGATAAAACACTTCTGTCGAAATCTTTTTATAAATATGTTGTATTATAATTTTGATAAAAACTCAACCAGAATTATTTCTATATTAATATAACTTTATTTAAGCACGTGGGATCGCACACTCAGTCATTTTAACATTAATGAAAATATATGTATTTCTAATTAAAGAATATTTTTCCTGCCTAAAACGCGAATACTGTAAAAATAGTGGCGTCTCGTTTCAACGCATATAACTGAAACGCAGTGGCCGTGTGTTGCACGACATAAACCGATTTTAAACGTTGGACTTCACTCGCGATCCGAATTCGGAACGGAAGCTCCGCAATTTCGGTCCGCTTTAAGCGTGATCGCGTCCAGAGAAGTGTTCGAATTTTATATATGAAGAAATATATATATTTACAATGCTATAAGTGGATTGCCAGTTTTTTTTAAAGCAGATAAACGTGTGTTTCCAGTACGTAATTTGGTTTCGTGTTGTGATTAATAATAAAATTATTATTTGGTTTGCTATGATTGGACGTGTATCAATTCTATAACATGATAAAGCAAAACTGTTTTATAAATTTTAAATTGTATTTATTGTATATTAATAGATATATTGCATTCATTTGTAAGAGAAATAATTGAATTTTAAATATCGATTTTAAACTCTTTCAGAGTTTTCGAATATTCTATGTATGAAGCTTTTATAAGACACTCATAAATCTAATGTAAATACTTTAGCATATATTGGTGATAGATACGGTGTATTGCATTCAAAGGTCATCTTCTAATTGGAAAGAAAATTTTCTAAAATAAATAAAATAAAATATGTAACAAATTAATGTTATTAATAGTATTTTTATTTATTTACAGGAATCGGTGAAACTGTGAGTGTTAATATATGTGTCTATCAGTGCTGTGATGCTTAAGTGAGGTGTAGTGCACAGAATGGAACCGAACCCGCAACCACTGGAGGTGGATGACGAAGGCCATCCGCCTCAGGGTTCTTCCACTGGAAGTGGCTCTTCCTCTGGTACGGGATATTATGGACATAAGAACGGTAAATATATTTTTTAATTTAAATCGTATAAAACACTGTCCGTATAAATTTTAAAAGACTTTGATAACTAATAAAATATGTTATATCTTTACTATCGCATTATTAACAGAGTAACGAACTACTGAATCTTGGATTTTCAAATCGAAAAATTTCAAATCAAACTTCAATATCCAAGATTATACGTGTGCAGATTTTTTTAATCCTTTTTACGTCAAGTGTATCAAAAATATTTCGTCTGATAACCCACTTCCCAAAATGTTATAACAAAGGTCTTTATTAAACGTGAGAGATGAATGAAGTTACTTTTTCGATCAACTTCAACTTCAACATATAATATTCGACTTTTGTCAATATTTTATTAGTATATCTTACGAGTACATATATCTTCAATATAACCAATTCATTTTATATGATTCTATTTTTGTTTAAAACTAAAAATCTTTCTAAACTCGACAAACCAATTGACTTATTTATTTATTCTTTTGATGAATATAACATTCTCTTACATCAAATATAGGTATGTAGTTACATATTGCAAGAAAAGCACACGCTTCGATGCAAGTATCGGCACCATTTTATTGATTATTTTTATTACATTAAGGTATAATATAACAAACGCACACACAGTTCACCTGACGGCGAGTGATTCCTGCGGCCCACGACATCTACATTCATCTTTGACAAGGAATCATAATGCAGATGCGCTGTCACCCTTGAGGACTGAGATGGAATACCTCGTCACCTGTAAAAAAGGTATCTCCGGATCCCTACACTCACCAGACGAAACACAGTAACATTATGCTGCTTTTTTACGTTGGTATTATGTGAGGGTGTAGTCCTGTCCCGCTCAACTGACCCATTCATTCTGCAGCTGGAAACAAACTGCATATTTGCTGTTTATTTATGTTTAAAATATGTTTCTTTTACACTTTATATGCTTTATATCAATATACGATTATCCTCGGCGTTCGATATTTTGTAGTTCTCTTACCATAATAAGTGTGGACAATCTATTTTTTTTTGTTGACACATATACTTGTTTTTTCCGCAATCATGTTTTGCCGTAAGATGACCCTCATAGCAAGTTATGCTTGCGGTCTACGGTGATTCTTCCACATTAAGCATCCACACTACAGATGTGCTGTCTCTCGTAATATGTATTGCGTCGTCCCCATTGATGAGATCGTTTACACCAATATTTCAATTTCGGAGATAGACAGTAGAACTCTCCAATAGACGACTAATAAACGCAGTTGATTGTGTCCTACAATCTTTATGTCTGTTTATTCTGTACTCCTTATCTCGTAAATACCAGTAAATTTATTGGTACTAAAACGGCAATCAGAAAAGCAATCGCAAATTGCTTTTCTATTTGCCTTTTTTAGTTCAAATAATAAATCGATGAGGCGTATTAATTATAGTGGATACATCAAATCTTCTTATTTTTTATGAATTAAGGGGACATAAGAACATGATTTTCATGATGGTAAATTGTCATGTGGCCCACGAACCCCACATTCACCGTACATAAGTGATAATAATTCAGATACTACCTGTGGGAACTAATACAAAATGCATTTATTGGTCTGACAAATAATATGCTAGATTAGAAACTTTGAGCTTAGTGCGAACCTAAGGGCATGGCTAATTTTACCTTGAGCAAAAAAATGCTACTCGCAGAAACGCCTTTGTTCTAATTATGATTTTGCCATCAATATAAGAATTGGCAATAGACCTAAGAAAAAATGTGCGCCAAAACTATCATTACTGATATAAAAATTACAAAGGGATATGAAACAACTATTTAGTTCATAAATATATTAACAAATAAGTTATAATTGAAACCTAACATATTTATTCAATAAAACGAGAATTATATTATCATCTTATTACAATGAAATCCATATTGTGAACATTTCCATTTGTTTTTTAAACGAGTATGATTTTAAATCTGTCAACTACACCGTTCTCAAAATAAAACGTTAGTCAAAAATTTTAACGTGGGATTACTGAAAATATTTTCTATCATTTTTAAAGTGTGCGTAACAAAGTTTGTGCGTTAATGTTCACTGTATCATGAGCCCAGGTTCACCACGTATTTATTAAATCTGCATGTGTCACGATGAAATTACCCTTTCAGTCGATTTAGAGCACGTATCCTCAGGTTGTCACCAGACCAACTATTCGCTAATATAAAGGCATACGTCCGTCCTCTGCTTTCTTAAACCATCGTAATGTAAGCTCAATAATATCAAAGGAAGGTTTAAATACATTCTTACGGCGCATAAGAACAAGAAATACAAACCAAAAAGCATGAACCTGCGATTCAGAAGAAACCTTTATACCACTAAGTAGCCATTAACTTTTATACCATACGGCCGTTAACTTCGTTTCTTATTATTTTTATGCGGAGACAAGGCTGACACAAGGCTGGCCTTCGTGCTAGCCTAGTTCTTGTTTGCTTCACAACAGGTATATTTGATTTCAGCAGGCCAATGATAAGGGTATATTTGTTAATAATTGTTGTCTCTTTAATTCTAACCAGCGCCACGAACTTTGATTCTCTTTGCTTCTTGCCTCCAAATGAATTAACTGTCAAACTCCCGTATGGATAAATCGGATAGATCAGTACATCTCATGATTTAAATAGTTGGCATCGGTATAGAAATAAATTTGACACAGGAAATTATTCTTAAAAATTCTAGATAACACCCATTAGAATTAATCAACATCTTGAAGTGTTGCCATTTTGTTATCTTGTTCTTGATGTAAACTTAATATTCAATATTGGCAGTTCCCAAACTTCTAAGAATTTAAATTACCTACCAACGATCATAATATATTAAGTGAATGCGTAACATACAAACACCAAATATCTATACATATTATATAAATAAAAATTAAATGGTTTTTAATGGTAAACGCATTGCTTGAGAAAGGCTGAATTATGGAAAGAAAAATTGGAATAAGTTGCAAAATTGGGAAAAACAGGATATTTTAATGAACTTAAGACAGTAAATTCACTATGGATAATTTTCACGAAACTATCATAATCAAATTGATTGAAATTTGGACCGAACGACAACTGAACGATAGTACTTAACCTCAAAGAACGTTAGTTTCATCAATAGCAAATGTTTGCAATACAAATCGCTTAGTTTGTTTGACACTAAACTGTGCAAAAAATTCACAAACATCTCCAAAGGGTAAGTGATACTTACCGCCCGTAAATGGTTTTAACCATTTTGACGATGTAAAGTTAAGATACGAGAATTAAGTTTAAAATTCACACAATGAATGAACTCTAGTTTCCAATCAATCACTAGATGAATTGCGGTAACTATATGCCGCTATAAAATAGACTTACACTGATATTTATTTTTTATGAAACTGGGACAAATGCCAGCAGGACTGCAGCCTATAATCACCTCCACCATCCTAAATAAAGATTTTAGGCTACTAACACGCAAGCAGCACACAGATCACCTGATGGTAAATGAATCGTGCGGCCTATGACATCTATATTTATCCTTGACTGACTCCTGATCATAATTCAGATGCGTTTTTACCCTTGAGGTGAGATGAGATGAAATGCCTCGTCACCAATAATAAAGGTCTCCGGATCCCTACGTTGACCAGGCGAAACACAGCAGCATTATGTTGCTATTTCACATTGATATTCTGTGTGGGCGTGGTTCTTCCCTGGTCGAGCTTTCCCATTCATTCTGCAGCTAGAAACAAACTACAGTGTAGTTCTACAACTGGTTGTGAGGTGCTACTAGGAAGCGTACTTTCTAGCTAGCATTTTTTAAAAGAAACACAAAACCTACATTAACACACGTAACTAAATTCACGTTGTGCAATATTCAGTGGTATTGATTTTTGAGCGCTGCTGTATTTCGCCTGGCTATTAAAAACCAGAAAAAAACTTTTTGTTTTTATAATATTGAAAGACAAACGAGCATGAGAGTCACTCAGATAGTCACATGCAGCCCAGGATATCTGCAACACCAGAGGAGCTGTCAATGCTTCGTCGGCCTTTACCTTGGTAACCCCACCAGGGTAGCGGGAGTAATACAGCCAAAGGAAGTTAATTCCTTCTTTTATTTCGCGATAATTATTACTACCACGTATTGCATTATGAATCCGTGTCGAGAATCAATGTGGGTGGAACGGACCGAGAGAATCACTTACCATCAGTTGAACTGTGTCTTTAGCCCTCAAACATTTTTAATATTTATTTTAAAATATTTTCACATTTATATTCATGCGAGTGTTTCTGACAGAAACTCCTAAATGCTGACACAAATGTTAACTATATTAAGCTGTCACTGGCCTTCTCATGTGAAATATAAAGCAAAATGAATCTCAATACTCGACATTGATAAGATTCAAAACTACTGCGATCTAATTCAGAAATTGGTTAGTAGTTTGTTATTATGATTTTTTTTTCTTTACATAAAGTACACATTATGTATGGAATTTGCGTATTTAATAAGAATATATCTGTGTAATACTTTTAAACTAAAGCGCAACAGTTACATAATCACAATTCGACCGGTGATGTTGGAGACGTTGAATGCTTGGCAGGAAAGGCGCGTAATGAAAAACGCCTCCAATCGTCTGATGTGAGAATGTTGAGACGGACATCTGGTTTTACTATAAAGATGACGAATGTATTCACATAAGAGAAAGTTTGAGTGTTGCACCTGAGAAGTCGTAAACTGACATTGTTTGGACAGTTTTACTTCAAGTTTATCTTTACTAGTAGAGGAGTTTGAAGAATGAAGGGATGTAATACGAGAAGAAGAATCAGGAATAGATGAACGTTGTGTTAAAAATAATATAAAAGAAGGAGAGGATGTGCAATGGTGGACAGAGAGAAATAGAGATGTTAAAACAAGAAACAAAACAAACTTGTGACGCCTACGTTTCGTTTTAACAAACGGCACAGAAAATCGTTATTGGGCAAAAGTGTAAGCATATTCAATAAATATCCAAACAAATAATATAGGATCCACCATTAACCATAATTAAAAATTTTGGTAAAAACCATACCAATACCATACCAAACCAACTATTCAAAGAATCCTACCACTCTTTGTCAGATGCTTGGAATTAAGCTTTGAGTTCTTGGTTCAATAATGGGCAACTCCTGAACTTTTTGTAACAGGTAAAAAAAGAGCAACTAGTCAAGTTTGTTGCCGTTCCTTCGTGCTAGCTGCCTTCCAAACCACCTATTAGCTATATTAATGATTCAAAAGTGTTATGTATAAGCCTACGAATACAGCTTCTTTTGATTTGATTTATACCTTATACTTCTAGTGTTTGCTTCAGAAAACATATCACTCAATTTCTCCTCTAACTACTTTTTCAACGTCCACTGTCGTACATGTATGCGGTTCCAAGAAGGAGCAACCATAGCAACTGTAGTCGTACTTCTTAAAAGTTCCATTCTCCACGACAACGGGCAAGCAACTGGTGAGCTCATCGCCACCATCGCATTAGCGAAATAACTCCATATCAATATTCCTTAAATTCAGCAAGTTTCAAAAGGCGGCATCAGTCAATCCAACTACAACCTAGAGCTACGCTACAGATTGTTTCTACCTCCAGCATGAGTGTATCGTCTTGACTAGCGAGGAACACGCTCTCACAAAATAGTAGCGTAAAATAGCAGTACTGTAGACTCCTATTACTGGTGACGAGGCGTTCCATCTCAGTCCTCAAGGGTGACAAGGTAATGCATTATGATTCCTTGTCAAGATTGAACGTAGATGTCATGGGCTGCAGGTACCACTTGCCGTCAGGTGAACTGTGTGTGAGTTTGTCACCCTCAATACAATAACAAGAAAACCGCCGGCGCCTAACCAACATCACAAGCAAGCACCGAGCGCAGGTGGGGTTGGGAACACAATGACCAGAAGTGATAAAAGTTGGTATATGAGCCAAACGCACTTATAAATACGATATGATGTTATCCTAGTAGGCAGCGGTATCTCCTGGTAGATCCGAAAACCAACAATGTTATAGTTTAGCAAACATCTCACCATGTATGTGCTCTGACCTCTTATTTATATTATGCTATGCGATCGTCTGTCCATGCGTAACTATCGAATAATAAGAATATCAGAGAATATTCATGTATTCTTAGGCTCAATAGTCTATATGTCTAGATACAGACGGATAGACAGACGAAGATTTAGATTAGACTATAACATCCAGTCATCGTGACCATTTCACTAGGTGAATGTAAATTCTATCAACTTGAAAATTAAAAAGGTGTCAAGAATATGTCTGCATAATTGAGTAATAATTAGTCCTAATGGACTCTTTTCGTTACCTTACTCACTAAGTCTCACCTTTAAATTGCAAACTAAGTCAACCAAGTACAAACTTCCACAATGCTAAAACTATATCTCGGCAATTTATTTGTTCGTTAAAATTTTGTTTGGTCCAATTCTCGTATACATATTTCGCGACCCCTTTAATAAGCACAGCAATATATAACGACAACTAATCGTCTAAATCCATTAACTTCTAATTGAGATTGATATTTTAAAAGCTTCCTATTTCGGACATTGCAGGAAGGAGCAATATACATTGTTTAAAAAGTTTTATCTTTTATAGTAAAGTAAAGATTGTGAGGAAAATAACAACATTGAATAGACCAGTTGCTTCTCTTTTTGGTATATTTTAAAAAGTTAGTTATTTAGTGTTAAAAGGAATCAAAGAGCGTAATTTTGATTAATTTGTATATTGCAGGCGATAGGTTGACAATCTGTCACGGGAAACCTAGGTCTGTCTCTCACTCCAAATGTGATGAAAGAGACATGTAACCTATCTCATGTCGCGGGTCGCGGTAGTCTATCTCATTTGTATGTCTGCCTTCCTATAACGTAGACAATGGCGGTAAAGGGCTTTGATGATCCGTGAGAGAGTTTAGTCAGTCTTTGAAACAGAATACTACGAATGTAATAGAGTAATGAAAACCATAAATTAATAGTGATATTGATAGTACAGTTATTTTTAATGAAATTCATTAGTTTATCTCAAAATGTTTCCAGTTTGACATGAAGGTATGTGATCAATGCATTTGACTACACTTAAAACGTGGGATGGGTGAACATGGAACTAAAACGAAGTGTTGGAAATTATTGAATTATATGTATATATTGAATAATATTGAATTTATTGACATCATTGAAAACTTATGAAAACATTAATATCGCATCAAGAAAAATTGTTTTAAAGTTCAAAGCAGATGAAAGAAAAAATGCGATACTTTATATGTGACTCATGTCCTTCATACCAATAGCTTCACGCTCTTAAAAAGTCAATATCAAGAGATGTTCAAGATTTTTTTTTCTTGAGCAGCATGTCACTTCAGCATCTTGCGTGGTGAGTATGGACCCAATCACAGGTAACCAGGTATTCCATCTTAGTCCTCAGGGCCTGCCAACATAAGTTATTTTAGTACATCATTCCTGCGGTTGACGATGTCCATATTTATCCTCAATAAGCGATTATAATGCAGTTCCATCGAAACCCTTGGAAATTAGTTAATTTATTAATTTATTATTTTGTCCCATAATAAGCCACTGGGTATTAAGTGTGACCCTGGCCGGTGAACTCTGGGAGAATAAAAAACCCTGATAAAAATCAAATTATAAACATACACAAATAAATATATATATACATGTGTATGTATGTATATACATATACCATAAATATAATAAGTAATGCGAAACAAGAACGAACGAACCCAATGCAATGGTATGGAATACTAATTTTCTCTCTACTCAAGGATCGAGGTACATGGTCAGGAGAAGCAGAAATTTGAAGTAATTATTAAGATGAGATAGATAATTTAGATCAGTAATATAGACATCTTAAGACTAATTTCCAAAATCTGTACATCCTAAGTCATGTTATGGTCCATAATGTGCAAACCAAAGTTGACTATAGAATTACTGAAAGGAATCAATGTTCTGCTGTAATGAATGGGAGATAGGCTTCCATAGTCAACCCCAGCAAGCAACCTCGATCCATATAGAATGCCTCTTCGCAAGTAACCAGGCTGGAGACCTGTTTATTTCTCCCAACAGACACGGAGCAGCGTTACGTTATTTGATGGAATACCAGTGAAAATTAAAATATTAAACTGATCACTGTGGGGGTGAACGACTTCAAGTGCTCTGACCATTGAGCACTGTGGGGGTGAACGACTTCAGGTTCTCTAACCATTGGGAACTGTGGGGGTAAACGACTTCAGGTTCCCTGACCATTGAACTCTGTGGGGGTGAACGACTTCAGGTTCCCTGACCATTGAACACTGTGGGCGTGAACGACTTCAGGTTCTCTGAGCATTGGGGACTGTGGGGGTGAACGACTTCAGGTTCTCTGAGCATTGAGCATTGTGAGGGTGAACGACTTCAGGTTCTCTGCTCATTGGGCACTGTGGGAGTGAACGACTTCAAGTTCCCTGATCTTTGAATACTGTGGGGGTGAATGACGTCAGGTTCTCTGACTACTTGGCGATGGAGTGGTAATTATAGCTTTATAATAGGACATCGAATGAATTTGTTGTTAAATTTAAAGCGATGTCCACACTGAACTCTTGGACTGTTGTATTTGGCACGACATAAGTCGGTCAAGTGTATGTGTTCTGGCGCGGAGGGGCGCGGGCCGTCACCGAGAGCTCTCGTATAAAGCTGCACCACTTAACGGCCTCTCCATCATTGCTTCATTTTATACTAAATTTAAATTTTCGAAAACAATAGGTATACGATCAATATTCTTCGTGAAGTATCATGTTAATAAATATAACAAATATTTTTTAAACTTAATTTTTCACTACATTTTACCCATTTCACTAACGTAGTATTATGAGTACATTTCACTAACGTAGTATTATGAGTACATTTCACTAACGTAGTATTATGAGTACATTTTTTATAATATAAATTGTTATCTTTAATATAACTTAAAAATTAATAGATGGCAAACGAGCAAGTAGCTCCCCCGACGGTGCGTGGTCGCCGCCGCCTGCGGACATCCGCAGTACCAGAGCAGTCGCAGATGCGCTGCCGGCCTTTGAGAAAGGTGTAGATTCTTTTCTCGTCGTTTCGGTTCGGAAATACTGTCGGCGACAGCTGATTCCTCAGAGTGGTTGTGCGCGGCAGGAAACTTCGCGTGAAGCGCGCAGCGGTGGAATGACAACTATCGAGATGATGAGGATGAACTCAGCCGCTGTTGCCCCGGCCCACATATTAAATCACACGTCCAATCTTTGAACACTTGTAGTTTGAATCTGGAAAATCCATATTTTTCCCAAGGTTAATTATGTGTGGCATGTTCGGAAGACCATCTGCGTTGATTGTTCTTGCGCCTGATAATAATAATAATATAATAATTTTTATTGTGACTAGCACTTGTTAGTATTACCCTGCCGGCCAAAAGTTTAACACCGCACATAAACAATCTTTTTCGGGCTGATGGCGCTTCTGTTAGCTCGAGGGCTTTTACAGTTTCACCGGGTTAAAAGATGACCGAGCGCTTATGGCACTTAGTCGAGATATGGGTAACCAGCACAAGATACCATATGAGGCATATTTTAGACGCCAAGTGGCCGCGGAACTGTACGTCGCTCGATATGTCAACGCCACGCATTCCGATACCAGCTGAGGTAGAGTAAACAATATATAACATGCATACGACACATCGTGTCACTCATTTGTTATGAGACTGGCCCTTGAGAATCCAGTCAGTTCTTTACCACACTACCCTATTATGGTACTTCATAAAAAACTAAAACTATAAGAATGACGCTAGAATAAAATAGATGCGGAAGTAATTGTTATTTCTATCAGTAGTACACGCGCGCTTTATATATTCGTAACGGATGAATTTAATACTAGCTTAGGCAGTAAGGTTAAAAAGAGAGTTAATATAAGTGGTTTGAAAATAAAAGTTTCAAGTCGTTTAGTATCGTATTCACCAAGACATATTTTCCCTCTTTTTCAATTAATCAGAAGTCATTTATACTTCGCATAATATTTTTTTTCAGTTGTCAACCCCTTTTTAAAACGTCAATTACTATCCCTAAAATAATCACACCGCTATTTTTTATTATTATGGAACAGTTGGTAGTCAAAGGTTTCAATTTGTGTAAAAGTCTAAACTGTTTCAAAGTCGATCTAAATATAATAATATTTAAACAGATAATTAGACGATTAGAAAATAAATCTTACTAGATAGTTTTTTTTATTATTGGTATTTTAATCTATAGTGAAATGAAAGTAAACATTATCACACTTTATGGATTGAATCGTTGCGTTCGTCTGTAGATTTATAACTCTGTTTGTACTTATATATACCTATATATCGTTAAAGAAATACAAAGTAATGTCATTAGGAGGTAAAACTTGAAGTCTTTTTAAGGTGGTGGAGATGTACGATGTATGACATCACATTTTATAAGTTGTAGTGATGCAATTTTATAATTATAATATATAGTAACAAATATTTATTTCATACCATTGATACATACAATCGATTATATAAAATATCAGATCTATGATCAATGCTTATTCGATAATAATAATGTTGTCAAGATCTGGCTTAGAGTCATTAGTATATGAACTAAACTAAACTAAACTAGTCATAAATCCGACCTGCTGATAAGTGGTAATGTAGAGAGAGAGAATAGACGGTGGAGAAAGGAGGTCAGCAGACGTCTATGTTCTCTTCTCTACAAGACGCCCACAGTATACTCAAACGGAAAGACGGCCGCAGGAAAATTATTCCTATCCTTCACTGTTTGCATTCATTACGAGGAAGCATATCGCTTCGTCCGAACTTGGGAATATTCGAACGGAAGGATGGAAACGTTCTTGTTGTCCGATGGTGAAAAGGAGATGACGGGATCATATTATATACCTCCTGTGTATCCTAATTTAACAAGTCACATGTGGATGCGTTTTCTGTTTTTTACATATATGTAATACAGAATAAAAATTGTAAATTATAATAAAAAAATCTGTTTACAATATTAGTAGCAATATGCGTGCACCGTCGTACGGAGCGTGCACCGTCGTACGGAGCGTGCACCGTCGTACGGAGCGTGCACCGTCGTACGGAGCGTGCACCGTCGTACGGAGCGTGCACCGTCGTACGGAGCGTGCACCATCGTACGGAGCGTGCGACGGGGCGTCCGTGTGTCCGTTGATGTCGCTTGGTGCACGAGTTCGTAACTACTAAATATTCGTTTTAATTTATAACATTGAGAGTAACAGTTCACCTGATGGCAAGTGATTCCTGCGGCCCATGACATCTCAATTAATCCTTGACAAGGAATCATAATGCAGATGCGTCACCCTTGAGGACTGAGATGAAATAAAACCACCTCGTCACCGGTAAAAGTCTTCGAATCCCTGCACTCATCAGACGAAACACATTATGCTGTTATTTTACATTGGTATTCTATGAGGGACAACCCCGGTCGAGCTGACCCATTCATTCTGCAGCTAGAAACAAATATTTATTCACAGTACATATTATATCTCATGTATCTAAGTTATTTTATCTTAATTAAATCTTTTCATTCGACTTAATAAATAAAGAAAATTGGGAGGTGGAGAAGAGAAAATGGAAAGTAGCAGATGCTCTTCGCTCTGTTCGTCTGCTATCAAAACCAGTTAAGGGACTTGCAACAAGTCTTCCATATTTATTAAATGCAACAGATTATATTATTGCAACAGATACAGCGGTAGCAGAGCTTCAGTTAAACTCTACGTTAGCGTTCAGCGTACGTTGTGTACGTGTATGGGTGTGTTTGTGTTAATTGGTGTGCGTGAATTATTCTGTTTATGTAACAATGGTTAATAATTATATAAGTAATAAGTGAATAAAAATATATATATAAATAATAAATTATATCATACCGTGCATTTCTTTAATTCCATATTTTAGAGCGTGTTTAGATGATATATGGAAGATGTCCAAGTTGGAATAATATTTATAGTATGTATTAGTGACTTTTGTGTATAACTCCGAGTTAAGCGAGGAACGCGTAGCAGAGGCGTGTCGAGTCCTGTAGGCGGAACCCGAAGAACAATGCTAGATACAAGTTCGCTGCAGTCCATGTGCCCACGTATATATTAAATAAACTTGAAAGGGACATGTGAACAATGTTATATCCCTGCTTACCCTAATAACAATAACAAAGGTTAACGGTGTAAATCGGCAAAGATTCCAATCCTTGATTTCTGTAAGTTAGTAAATAGTAAATAGATAAATCACATGTGGAGCGTTGTTTTCTTAAACCGCTTTTTTCCGTTTGGAATTCCGTATATATCTGAAATTCTAAATCCTATTCAATGAAGCTGAAGCAGCACAGTTGAGAATGGCCTCAGGCTTTACGAGCGTCTATTTGAATTTTCTTTTACAATTTTTAGGTTTTCGTTTTGCGATATTTGTATATTGTAGTATTATTGATTACGAAAAATTGCAAATACAATGTTTAGTCTGAGTCCGAGATCTTGAGTCTTAGTACAGTGGTTGTGTCCTGTACGTCCGGAATTAACGAATGGATAGCGCGACCTACCCCGGTCTGCAGCCTGCCCCGCATTATCCTCCGAGCTAGAGGGTGGAAAGATCATTTCTTCGTATAGCGGCTTCTTTTTTTTCCGAATTTAATTTTTTGTCCTAATTTTCCTTTTGGTTGTGTCAATGAACCATCCTTTTTCCGATCCGATTTTTGATATCCAGTTAGTTTTAAATTTGGACTACGGCTGATGTAATTTTTTTTAATACATCGAAAGTAACAAACACACACACAGTGCACCTGATGGTAAGTGATTCCTGCGCCCATGACAACTAAATTCATCCTTGACAAGGAATCATAAATAAAATAAAAATAAAATATAAAATAATCATAATTTAAGGTTTAAAGAGAATATTTATTTAGAAAATACCTCCATATAATAGCAAGCTTGTATATAATATGCAATTTTATTGGGACCGAAGTTTTTATCAATGGTTCAGCATATTTCTATCAGTTGAACTGTGCTTATGTCTCAATAATTGATTGTTGCAGCAGCTTTGGAGCAATTTGTCTATTGAACATGTGATGTTCATTATCTTAAGTATGTTGCGCTATATTCCACTCGTTGATATTTTCTCGACGATGTCGTCGCACCTTTAATTTCAACTGGTATTCTGGCAAATAAAGAGGTTTTTTTCTAAATAAGAGGTTTACGTCATTAGTTTAAAGTGTTTTCGAGTATTAATCAATACTACTGATTGTACCGAGCGTACTAGCTCGGTGGCCGAGGCTTCTTTTATAATTTACATTACGCTAATAACTCAGTTCGCTGGGAGTCATATCGGCACAATGATATTGTTACAAAGTTACTATTTCACTGGCGGCGAAGAATTTGTTTTTGTTGCTTAGTAGGAATTATAGACGAGCATGCGCTGTCGTCTATGAGAACGAAGACGGCATGCCTCGCTTACAGGTACTTTAGTAACGTCATACAATAGTTCGATAACCGTGTGCGCAATCTATAGGCCACCTTCCACAAACAAACTTATATTTATCACCGAGTTAACTAAACATATAAACAAATATTACTCCACTGATATGATATTACTTGGTGATATAAACATTGACCTCAAAACACGCTCTTCTATGGGGATTTGTACTCAAATATGTTGTCCGAACACGGTTTTGAGTGTGGAGTATCTGACTACACCCGTATTGAACAACGAAGTAATACGGTAACAAAATCATGTATTGACCACTGTCTGTCTTTGCAAGGCTATTTACATTATGTGCATACTCTGCGGCTGTCGATACTGTTCTGGCGGATCACTTGCAGGAGTGGGCTAGATCATATACAGGGTGCTACCAAACGAGACAATATATGCTATTATGATAGTGGAATTTTATTTAAAGAATTAAATAAGGTGGATTGGTCTCTCACAAATAATATGAGCTGCCCAATTCATATACACGAGTTCATCAAATCTAAATTCGACAATGCGCGTTCTAAATCGCTTAAAACTAAAGATAATAAGTACGACGTACGTTCTAGACACCCATGGATTAACAAACATATTTCATATTTGATGGATGCAAGGAATAAATTATTTCGTCTATGGAAATCAGATCCAACTAACAAATGCTTAAGGTTGCAATACAACAAATCACGCAACAAAGTAAATAAAACTGTTGAATATTTTAGAAATCAGTACTACAATAATGCCATTAAACGTAACTATACTAACCCTAAAAAATTGTGACAAATAGTGAACACAATTTGTGGAGTTACCCAATCTATTGATTAAATAATTGTAAAAGCTTTCAATAAGCACAACTTATCTCCGTTAAACATCGCCAATAAATTTCCTGATGAATTCAAAAGCTCAGTTAAATCTATATTACCAACTTGTAAAACACCCCTAATGAAAGGGATTATATAAATTCCGTGGATGTAAGTATTAGAATTAAAAGGGTAACTTCAAAAAATATAAACAAAATCATAAATTCCCTAAATACTTTTAAGGCCCCGGGTTTGGACGGATTTAAAATTCTAGACATCAAGATGATGAGTAATAAAATAACCGCTTTATTGCTTATGTCAATGATATGAATGATGTGCTTCGCTGGTCCACTTCTTTCCAATACGCGGATGACACTTGTCTGCTCATTGCTGATGGTGATGTTAATATTGCTCTGGCCAAAATGCAAGCAGACTTCGATAACATTCGATAATGGACTAGTGCTAAAGGATAAAAAGTCGAAACTCGCCTCGCGCTCGACTATTCACTCGCCGTACTACAAGGGTCAACTTAACTCTGACATATAACCTGTAGCTCATGAACATCAATGCATGCATGCTAAAAGGGGATCATGCCAATGCCCTAAAATTGATTATGTTGATAAGCACACGTATCTGGGAATAGCTATTGATAATAAGTTTAGCTGGTTACATCAAGTTTCTAATGTATGTAAAAACTTAGAGCTTTCCTAAGCGTACTATATATTATTAAAGATAGAATACCCTTTAAGGTTACACTCATGTTATATAACGCTCTCGTTGACTCCGTTGTTGGCTACGGTATAACTAGCTATGGCAGAACTTTCAAAACATATCTAAACTCTATACTTATTTTGCAAATTAGAATTTTATAAATGATAGTCCAACCTAAAGTCCAAAGTAAAGAACAATTTAAACATAATGATGAGTCGGCATTATTCAGATATTGTAAGGTACTTCCTGTTCACACTAAAGCTGCCTACAGCATCATAAAAGAACAATTCTTTAATAAGAGTATACAAATAAAATAACCCATCATTTCCAGACACGGCACAAAACTAAAGGAAAATTGGTCACTATCGCAGCAACTAATATTTACGGTGAAAGAAAAACTTCGTATATCATACCACGCATTCTTAATGATTTAGATGCATCTTTCATTCAATGCATCACAGTTAAAAACATAAAGCCAAAATTAAAATCTCATTTCTTGAACAACCTGTACATGCATTGAATGCATCGGTGCTCTTTCTACCCACCTTTAGATATATATAGATAGATCTTCAGTGTATCATATTTTTAGTTATTAATGTAGGTACTTGCATGTATTGCTCAACATTTTTATGGTAAGTATTATTGTCAAGTAACATTCTCGACAAACCTCTGTGGTTTTCTGAATGTTATTTCTTGTAAATAAAGTGTTATGTACTCTTATTATAAAGACACATATTTATACACACTAGTTATGTGTGACTTCGTGGTCCTCTCTGTCGTATTGCCGCTGCTAGGAACTAATTACAGTGTGGCTCACCCACTGCATACAGCACACATACAATACATACAATAGATAAAAACGTACTATGTATTGTTATTTTCAGATATATAGATATATATATTTCCCACTTTGTAAACAAATAAAATGTCCAACTAATTGCACCATTACCAATGCACTTGTGATTCATTAAAAGGGTTATTCTATATAACAGTCTTAGACTAAAATACAATCGGACTAAATACACGCTCTAAAAATACGTTGGCGCTCTTCGAGCAATTATAATTTGGAGAGAATTATAGATTGCTCGATAAACTCATTGTGTCAGTGCGTTTCTAGCAAGTCAAATCGGTTTGATTTTTTATTATACTTAAAGACATGCACAAAAACCCAGATTAATTAAAATAATTAAAAAATAAACAAAATTATTAAAAAGGAGTAAATCTTATATTTTGTTCAGTCTTTAACAGTACACTGTTAGACATACACTATTTCAAAAGAGCACCACACTCAGACTGATGTTTGGACGAGGAAGACGACCTCTCTCATCCCAAGGCTTACGCGCAGTATAGAGAGGATCCTAGAGTCGCTCCCAATGACTGACGGTAGCCACCGAGGGGTCCTAGTGGGTCACGTAACCCTGTCTGCTCCCCAGAAGATAAGGTATCCTTCGAAATGTTCCGCTGATACAAAAAAAAACGTTACTCAAGATCTATTGAGCAGATGCAATCTGACTGTGTTAGTATTGAGATAGTTGGGCTGGAGAATCAAGGCTTCACAAAATGCACCATTGTTATTTGAACAGCCAACGCCGATGCCGTGACGATCCAACTCTGAACTGAAAGGATGATGTCCTTATAGACACCTCGACGGACCAATAAAAAGACAGATATTTAACTTCACACTTAGCTAATATTTGTTTATATCACGGATACTCTAGTGCCTACTGTAGTAGATCCTCGACTACCGAGTCGGTTCGGAGTTCATGGCTGCTGTGTGGCGGGTAATGTTTTCAATGACCAATCAATTAATTTCACAATCAAACATTTTTGGGTTCTGAATCTAAATATGATGTGATGTACCTTCCATATGAGCCTAATATTGCATTTGAACTTTTAGCTGAAATGCATCCTCAAGGTCATGCGCATTTAACCTGAGACCCTGAAACCACTATCCACGTAGACCTGCCGAAGTTTTGGCAACAAGATTAAAACCAAAACCCAGAAGTATTTGCCCCGGAGATAGAACTGTTTAAAGACAAGGAAATCAAAGAACAAGCGTAGGAAACATTTTTGTTGTTTAATGTCTACTTCAAATCCAGGGTTTATATCTGATTGAGTCAATCAAATATATACAGTGACGTTTTACTATCCCCTAGCAAAGTCTTACCAAACCGACATTAAAACACAGATACAAGTAAATACATTGTAATTTAATACAGATAATATAATCCATAAGAGCTTTTTTAAGTCTACATTAATAAAATATGTTTGGATTTGATTTCATTAGTATTCATTTAGCAGGGCGTGCATGATCGCCGTTACTTTACTACGTCATTCTTCTGAGTGCCAAGTATTTAGCATATACAAATACAAATGATCTAGTGCAAATTAATCAAGTTCCCTCGCACAGCACACGCGGACTTGCTGCATTCACTAAACTATCACACCCGCGAGGAAAACTGATATCTAAATCTAAATAGTAAGCGCCGTCCACGTTCTCGCGTCGGAGGTTACATCGCGGACAGAGATACTTGACAAGAATTGGTACTGCCTATGGTTGCCCTAATGCCGAGCTCATGCGATATTATCGTGTACATATGCATTACATTGTAATACACATAGTACGACGAGTAACGTTTGCCACCTATCTAATAATAAAAAAAAGTGAGTGCCTCTGTGCTTATATTGTATTGTATAACGATTACAACTCATCTCATTATCATCACAAGCTCGAAACCGACTACAAGGAAATCATCGTTATAATTACATGTTTAATAATATAACATCATAGCAATTATCATAAAGTTGACTTACCCCAATAGTCAAACTGAAGATTCATAATGAAAGTTTCTTTGAAAGAATATTCATAATTGAAATGGAATTAAGCCTACATATCTCAGTTAAACTAAATTACTTGGATTGCTTAATAATGACGCCGACAGTGACAGAATCAGCAAATGTATATGACAGACATTATCTTGCGAATACGTAAGGCTATGAAGATTTATACAAAACAATATATACTATTAAAACTTGTACTACGTTTATTTTAAAAATAAACCTGGAATGTTTTATTTACATTTGCTATTATTACCATTATGGTTGAACCACAATAAAGTCCACGAGCACCGCGGCTGGTACCTTAGTGTTTCGGTGCTCGCTTGCAATGCCGCGGCAAACGAGGAAGCAGCTCACCTGATGGAAAATGGTCAGCTGCCCGTGGACATCCGTAACACCAGAGGAGTCGTTGATGCGCTGTCGACTTTTCAGAAGTCTTTTAAGAAGAACGGTGTAGCATCTCTTCTTGAAGGTCCCTAAGTCGTATCGTTCGAAAATACCGCTAGCGACAACTCCATCCACTAAGTAGTTGTGTGTGACTGAAAATTTCACATAAAGCGCACATTGGTGGATTGACAACCATTGAGACGATGAAAGAATTTGTATGTGATATAAAGATGAAATAGTAAGTTCCACATCTTTTGTGTTTAGCTTTAATTAAATAATAGAACAGACACGCCACTCTAACAGCCTGCATGCACAGCGCGGTGACGCTGTACGTAATAATGTAACATAAAAGTTAAATAATACTTATAGTACTATTAATAGCGACCGTTTTGTATCCATTTCAATTCATTGATATAGTTTAGTTTGCTCTAAATACGGATTATTTCATTGTGACAACCGACAACCGCGTTGTGTAGTTATTCATTGTTCTATCACCAGCCGAATACAAATATTCATGCACACAAATTGTTTCTTTTCGGGTCTGGGTGTATTGGATGGATGCTGATAATGCATCTGTACCTTCCTCCGATCATATTGCACATGCATTGCATCCGATTTGGGAAGGGGACGACTTTGGGCAGCAATAATAAGTGATTCCTGCCATCCAAGAAACCATGATCATCGATGAGGAATCATAACGCACGTGCGTTGTCATCCCTAAATACTAAATTGGAAAGATTCGTTACTAGAAATAAGGATCTTGGGATTCCTACACTGAACAGGCGAAACACAGTAGCGTTGTGCTGTTGTTTAACGCTGCTATTCTGTCAGGATATTTGAGTATATTTATCAAATTATATTCTTATTATAAGCCGCTATGAAGTTGTTGTCCATTAAGAGCTACAGTGAGTATTTGGGAATATCGTTCAATCTGTTGGATGAATATCAAAGGAATGCACTACAAATCTTTCCATTTCTCGGGTAGAGATTTAGACGTAATAATATCTTAAACTTTACGGAAATAAATTAATACTTAAAATAATACTTTACTTTACGGCAATAATATCTAAAAGATCAAAGAGCAAAAATACACAAGACAATAAAACATACAATTATATTATACTCCATGGCCACAAACAATTGTACACTAAATAGATTCCCGGCGCTCGTAAAACCGGAGCACGTACATAGAGACGTTCAAGAGATATGTTTCACGTGACGGACCACTGTATGATTGATGCACTCTGCGCCGGACCCGTCTTCCAACGCTGAAACGTTGCGTCATTTTGCCTTAATGTCTTCAGCGCTATTTACTTTCTTATTATGTTTGTTTTGACGTTCCGCATTGTAAATGTATTTTGTAACGGATTATTGTTTATCGGAAAATTCAATTTTTTTTATTATGTTTAGAGTGCACACAGTTCATTGGATGGCGGCGGTTCCTGCGGTCCATGACATCCACATTCATGGTTACGTTATTAGTGTTGCCTAAGTGTCTTCATTTCTATATTCGCCAGATACGGTATATCGTGAGGGTGCGGGCCTTCCCCGGTCGAGTTGACTCATACATACCCCAGCTAGCCCAGCTAGGAACAAACTGTAATGTGGCTCTATCATTGTATTTAGTATTATTGTGCTAAATCCCGCGTATCTAGCTGGTTGACCTACTTAGCTTCATACTAGGCGCGCAATCTCAGTTGTTTCCTAGTTCTGAATCACTAAAATGATGTATCTTTATATAGGTCATTATAATTAATTTATGTTCTATAAATGTAGTTTAAGTTAGCGGGCACTAAGTGCTTAAGCAACCTAAATTAATTGGCAGTGTCGTCAATGAAAGCCGTTAATTAAGAGCTGATTAAAACTTGTAATAAATTTAGTCACCTTAAAATTACGCGTCGGTTATACTAAATGTTCCGCGGATAGTATTCGATCACGCGGAGAAACACCGGGAATAGCCCTTTCTATAGTTCACGGTAACTTTGAGCTTCATCATAGGATTCTTATAGCCTCCAAAGCCCGCATGAAACTATTTATGATATATTTCACGGAGTAAGCCCAGCATCTGCCAGGATTTATTTGCCACTTAATAAGTGTGCTGTGATATTTAGCAGCGCGTGGGTATGCCCGCAAGCCCACCACAACTTTAAATTTATCGCTTGTGCACAAGTTTATTTTACACTCGATGCTCAAAATTCACATTGATTGAAACTTTATGTGAACGCTTTTCATGCGTGTAAGAATAAATTAAGATAGGATGGTGTTTAGTACTGTCAGGTAGCCCGTTCGACACTTATGTGCGTATATGCTTTTCTTTTTTATCCCTTGCATTGACTCAATGATTAATGAAATAACGCTTAAGTCCTGCAGGATGATTTCGTCCAAAACGCTGTCTTTTAGTTATTACCAGACGATATCCATTACACAGAATATCTCATAGCGTGGTAAACAGTACGCGCAGACACGAAAAGCAACTATTTATGATGTAAAACGAAGCAGCACACAGTTACCCACATCTCTACACCACGCGGGCTCCATTGAAGTAGTATATGTGTTAGACTGTAAATACTGACGTTTGAAAAGCGAATGTAAATTTCTTAGCACGACACCGGCATTCATCGTCTATAAGAAATCAGCTGCAACTGCTGCTGCATCCCTGAGGAATAAGAGGTAATGCTTCGTCCGGTTGTCTCTATATTCCTACGCTCATCGGACGAAGCACGATAGCATTTTGCGACTGTTATGCTGGTATTCTGTGTGTACTCCAATATCACTCTTACATCCAAAGAAAAAATAAAACGATCTTCTAAACAGGTTACTAATAAATATCCTATACCTACAAATGTTTCACACCAGAGCAGGAAGGACGAGGACACTCGCCACGAAGCTCGTAAAACCTTTGCACGTTCATATCAATGTTAACAAGGCATGTTTTATGTGACAACCCGAGGGCCGAGCGAATCTGTTCGGACGACGTCACTTACCGTCGCGTTGCTTGTTTAGTTACTGTTAGGTTACCGTTCGGCGGGGAACATGTCGTTTATCACTAAAATACTATTTGTCATAGTTTTGCCTTATGTTGGTAATAATATTTTAATTATCTATGGAATAAAGACTGACTAGTAAGCAAAAAAACCTGGAAAGGATTTATATTTTTGATGTGAGGATATGAGCCGGTTTTTAGTTTCAAAACTAAACGTGTGAACGTAGTAAGTGCTTTGCATATAAATAGTGTTTAATATAATGTTGTCGATTATGGGCACGGCGGTAGCTTCCAGCAGAACACACAAGTATACGCCGTAGGCGCATTTGTGCGATCTCACTCGACATCCTCTACATTCTGTTGATGTTTATGCAGTTAGCCTATGCGACTCTTATAGCTTCGTCGAATGCAGGGCACTCGGAACAGAGGTCCGTGAGCTAGCAACTCGACACCGCCTTCCCTGGTTAAACGAAATGCGCGCTCAAGGACATGAGGCATGGTGCTTACGTGTAACAGAGCTCGGGAATAGTCACAAATACATATGTCAGAAATATACATTTTACATTTAGACATTTTACACTATTCAACCAACCACCTGCGCGGCGCAACGTACACCACGTGGCCTGTCGATAGCGCAGTACGTTCTTAGACTAGCTTGAGACCTAAATTCATAAACTTCATGAACTGCAGGCGTCAACATTCGCATAAACAAATGCTTCGGTTAGTAGACAACTTTATTAACGGTCGATAGTCACTTTAATAGGTTTATAAAAAATACTGCCTATTAAATAATATTAAACAAAAACGAAGTTTATTTTAACATAGTAATGTCATCTCTGCCCCATCCCAGTTCTTCGTTCACGTGTTATGAAACGACTTTCGAGGTCCGACGCAATTGAGGTACATTATTTCATAGAAAAGTGTCGTTAAAAAATATTCTCGAAAGCTTTCGCCGAACGACACAAGCGACCAATTTGCAACAAAATGTTAACCGTGTGCTAAACTTAACAGTTAAAGAGAGTAACTCTGTTTTATCACATATATTTTATGCGTGAAAGCAATAAGCATAAAATATTCTGACGAAGCCATTCGACCGAAAAGTCAAGGAAGCACTTTCGCGCGTCCATAATGAATGTTTTAATTTTAAGTAACTTTTGAAAATTCAACTACCTACTTGAGGTAAACTCACGACTTTTTCTGACGGAACTAACGTATTAACACAGTTTCCGCAATATGAAGGCGGTGACTGACTAAAGTATTACGTGAGTATATGTGTTATATACACATATATAAAATTTTCAAACATTATCATATATATATTTTAATTTATTTTCATGGATTATTTTCTCTTGTTTATGGAGTAAACTTTAGTTCATCTCGTAACATAAACCAGATTTGTTGAGATTGAGCCAAGTCTAACAATAACTAAGAGATTCGTGGTGCGGAAGATTAATTAGTTAGGAAGGTTTACGATCTTACCAGACGAGGTGAGATTTATGAGTAACTTTACGCTCTCAAGAATAATTGTTATTGTCTATAGCGCATTGGCCCAGTGGAGGCACCTGATGTAATAAACGTGTAATGAGATGCAGTGTCTGGGACTCGGGGCGTACACACGACACACCCAAACCCGAAGAGTGGGCATCGAACCCATGACAACAACATCACTTGGACTTACATAACTAATAATGTACGTGCTGGCAATGATAACAAAATAACAACAAACTTTTCTTTATCACCCAAAGGTTTCCTAAAAGAAATCACTTTAATAATTAATATTTTCGACATTCTTCTTGCCTTAGTTTATTATTTCCGGTAGTTTTTACAATAAAGTGTTTAGTCATTCATTCATTCACTCTCTGGTACAGAGGAGATGCTGAATATGTTATTCAAAGCGGTTTAGGCGCTAGGTAAGAGCTTATTATAATATGTATGGGTGGTGTCGAGTAAAGACAACGCTTTAACTGAATACCGATGATTGTACTTATTGAAGGTAAAAATGTAATAAAAAGTTCAGGGTTAGTTTGTTTACGCTACTAAAGTACATTTTAGATTTCATGTCCTACGTATGTCAACTTTGAACAGTACCGCGTAAAAATGACATCGTTAGCCCTTCCAGGTCTCGTTTGTATCTGGTGTGCGGCAGCGTATGCGCTCGTAATCGTCTCTTTTTTCAATCAATTTTCATCACTCCAACTATTTTCACACCAAAAATATTCCACAACCAAAAATGTATTGAGTTCAGCGCATCTATTACCAGGAGCAATAATATAGAATATAGTAGTTCCTCCTGGTAAGAGATGTGCTTTTGTCAGGCCAGATACGTAGTACAAGCCTAACGTCACATTACATCTCTATTTCGTTAAATCTGTAGAGGTTAAAAGACCAACAGCATCATAAAACATAAAAAAAAATATTACATCTGTCCATCACTCCAGCAACGATCCACAACGGTTGCTTGTACATCGTATATCCCGCACAGAATATCACGGTAAAATAGTAGAATTATTTAATTGAAACTTTAGCCCGTAACGTTTTGGCCGCCAACTTAAACGACCGACTGTTGTGTTATGTGCTTCGTATTAAGTTAGTTCTTGGTATATATAGAGTAGTATTTATTTTTCTAACAGTAATTATAACTTTAATTTTAAGGTTAACCCTCACTACTGTTGATGGATCTTTTCAACTTAGTTGTGAATTGTGAGAACGCATGCTCGTTTTTCACTCTCAATACAATCATATATAACAAGTGTGTTTAGATTCTATTCTGTATGAGGAATGGCAAATATAACGTCCATTGTATTTCTAACCGGCATAAATCCCAATTAGTTCGCGATAACTTAGCTTTCTATTTGTACCCTCTCTGGTACCCTCTCCCTTACATCCATCCCTTGTGACTTGATCTGTATTCCTCTATATTTGTTGCAATTTTGGACGTAACGTTCCCCTTTGAATATATGCACCAGATAGCTGTAACATGTTATCCCATTCAAGGGAATCGTTCTCAAGACTAACAAATTAAAATAAAGTCAAATGTGAAAATGTGTAAAAAGAAAAATAATAATGCAAACAATCCGTAAAATATCCCGCGACCGTCGCTAATGTAGCTGAAGCAGGTTGGCTGGCCGTATAATTTAATGGTAAGTCTTGAATTATTCAAAAATCGGGAAGGAGTGCTCTGGCGTGATATTCCAAATGCTAATGTTAAGAAAACCCTCTCCTTTAATATATTTATCTCGTGGCTCAGTGCATTTCAAAAGTGAAACGACAAGGAACACTAACCTGCACTTATTTTTGTAAAATATAAACTACAAGAGTAAACTAAACAGTCGTTGGTGTTGCATGAGTTGCTTTTATTACGTAATAAAATTCATGTGAGAGGTGCAATATAATATAATCTCAATAATAGTTTGGTTCTCCTGCGATTTCGGTCAAATAATAGTGCACCAAAATTGCTAATTATAAAGCTACATTAAGGCGATTCAGCTTACTTTGCAATTTTAATATGAATATGATAAATTAGTTTCCTTTTGCTAAACTCTAAGCTAAGTCCCGTACGCACTGCAAGCAGTTACTAATGAGTTCATGATACCTTTAAAATAATGCTAGCCGCACTCTTAACATTACTAAGATTCCGGTTCACCGCTCCAACTAAGTTTAAATGTTTGGTTTTAATGGATGGTGCATGTAAATGGAAATCGAATGGCGGTCTCGAAACTATGATACTTCAACTTGATTTCGTTTCATTTATAATGCATCATGGACACATGGTATGCGACGTTTAGAAGAGAAAATTCTTTATTTGCAATTAAAGCTTAATTTCAAGGTCAAATTTTAGTGGCAACAATTATATATGTATTATAACATTTAATGCAACGCATCTGATACAAAAAGGAAACTGGTAATTGGCCACGGGGAAAAGAAGAAACAGCTTTGCTGTATACGTTGCCTTCTATTGTTCTCTTTTCTCCTATTTTCACTGTAGATGTGTAGATGTATATGTAGACTTCAATGTATGTGTATTGTGTATGTAATATGTTGACATATTGTTGACGTAATACACTTAAAACGGAGACCAGAACAATGAAGAACCGGATGACACCGAACACAAATCTACGTAAAACAAAAGTATAACTATTTAATATAAACCTGTTAATATTAAACTCCGAACCCATTGGATCGAGAAAATCAATGCTTTTCTTCACAGTTAATATTTTACAGCGTACACACTAACATAATAAAAAATGAACCGATCTAATTCACCGCGCTGGTGCTTTAGATTCTCTTTTGTAGTTTTATAGTTCTAAGGCAGTATTGAGGCAGAATTTTAATTAAACTACGTACAGTAAACAGTTTCTAGAATTTCTATATATTTTCATAGACAGCAGTTCACATAAAAAGTCTTAGTATAAACTTTTCTCTGTTCTATACTTAATTCATTTTCTCTTTGAATATTATTAATTAACTTTTGGTTTTCTATTTATGGTTAATGGATGAGATGAAATTTAAAAAGAATATCTCTTTATACAGTAAGCTGAGTGGCAATGAACCGGCTGTATAGTTCTTCGAACCCATAACCGACGAGGGCGAAAGGTTCTCGAGTGGTGTTCTTGCAGTCTGTGGGCGAGGCTCATATAGAGCAGTGGACCGACCAGTGCTGGGTCGGGGTTACAGTGATGGTCTAATAATAAAAACGTTAATCGACAATGTTAACAAAAAGAAAAATTCCTCAGGTTTAGTACAAATTCTCTATTTACTTTTCGCTTAATCCCCATTGTTTTGGTTTGTCGACAGGTGAATGGCGCGGTGAGAGAAGAATGATGGACATAACTCGAGATAAGCCTGTGAAAGTGTGCGTGCGAGTTGTAGTGCCGGTACGGGATCATCCTAAGGTGATTTTTGTTTAATTATGATTTTCACAGTTAACTCTGGGAGTTTTGAAATGTAACGTACATTTCAAAACTTTTAAATCACGCACAAAACTACAAAAATAATTACTTTATCTTCGTTACTAAACAAAGATACTAGCGCCTCGTCAGCATCTATATGCGCATTTGCACAAATATAGGGGCCCTGCCTGGACCCTTCCCTAACCTAAGCGATGTTTGTCATTTTTAAATATCTGTTCTTTACTGATCATTGACATTTTTTATAATTTTTTATATCATTCATGGGGACAAACTAGCACATAGTTGATTGTATAATAAGTGATGTTTGTGGTCAAGAAACGACATCCATCGTCGACTAAGATTCAAGATGCATCTCCGATTTTAGCTATGGGATGATATGGAATTCCTCATTATGTTCTTTTTTTACCTAGCGCTACATAAGCTTATAGAGTGCTTTTATTTCCGAACTTAAATTACTAAACTCTAGTTTGTGGTACTAAAATACTAAGTTATAGATATCATCGTGGTTTAATCAAACAGGAGAAGCGGCACTGCAATTATTAAATATGTAATAATCATTAACCGTACTCAATGAAGGATAAATTTTGATATGATTTTTTTTCAGTTCAATTTCGTTGGTAAGCTACTGGGTCCAAAAGGAAACTCTTTGAAGAGACTTCAAGAAGACACGATGTGTAAGATGGCGGTACTTGGTCGTGGCTCTATGAAAGATCGCCAAAAGGTACCAATTAATTATTTCTTAGCAACATATTATTGTTTACCGAACTAGTACCACATGTGGGGTTTGCCGTATGTTAAAGCATGCTGGAGGTACTATTATCATAGCCCGGTCCTCGTGACTTTGTATTTACGTTTATAATAAAATTACCTGCACTATTCGGTGACTAGGCCTAGACCTAAAAATTCGTTGAATGGTATAAAATGCTAATTGTTAATATAACACGAAAAAATAGTATGGAGGTAGACAGAAAAAGTAGAAAGACAAGAACATAAACGTCGAGCAACATACCTACATGTTTTTTTATTTTTGGCCTATTTTCCGTCATTCTTGTGTTCGATTTCTTTATTAAATATTACATATCTTATATCGCACACAAGAAGTTTCACTTCAATATAGAAAGGAAAAATGTCAGACAATCCAAAATATAAGGATAATACTCTCATCAAATGTCGGTTCACAGTCGTACTGTAACTGTAAAACAAATAGTAAAAAGTGATGGCAAAAGTTTTTGAGTGGCAACAAGTGAAAAGATTACCACAAGGCGACATATCCATGTCATTGTTTACCGGAAGAACATGGAGACGTCTTCACATAGACGGCTAGTGTGCTCTACGTCGTACTTTGGGGTAATAGACAAAGCAGGCCTTCATTCACTAATGAAGGACTAAAAGTATGTTAAATATTATTTACAAATAATCTCGACCATAAAATATACAGGAAGAAGAACTTCGGGTGTCTGGAGATCCAAAATTTTCACATCTATCAGATGAATTACATGTGGAGATTAGCGCCTTCGCGACCCCGGCAGAAGCCCACGCACGCATCGCGTATGCGTTAGCTGAACTTAGGAGGTTTTTAGTTCCTGTAAGTTAACCCACCTAACATAAATTTTGGTATCTTTTAGAAATTTAAAACTTTATCCCTTTGAAAGTTAAATAACAGATGTGTAGGAGGTTTATTTGTTATGTAACTAATATGGAAAATGTTTGCAAAAATATATATAAATATATATACACTATGATATCTATGTATACGTTTTTCTTAAATATTGTTCTTGAAACGTAGATATTAATACTATTTTTAGCATTGAAAAATATTATGTTTTTTTCTTATATTGAAGGACTACAACGATGACATAAGACAAGAGCAAATGCTGGAAATGCAAATTTTATCAACACAAAACGATCAAAGACGACTGTCACCGCCAGATTCATCTAGAAGTGGCAGTGAGGAAACATTAAGGGATCCAATTTCAAAACAACGAGTGAGTGAAAATAAATTTAACAGATTGACTTCATTACTATCATTACAACAACATGATATAATTCAGTATTATAAAGATTCGAGCAAATACAGACGTTACATTCCTTGGCCCTTTCCTGGTCTGATATAACACAACTGCAATAACGTTGGTGAAAGTTGGTTTCAGATTTTTCAATTTACAAGAATTACAAAGACGACTAGATCCAAATCCTGCGCCCAGATTATTTTAATCAAATGATAAAAATGTTATCCAAACAATTGCAAGTTGACCAGATTGAATTAATGGTTTAATAGGCCCGCTACACTTTACCTATTTTCAAGTTTTTTATTTTCAAAAACTAAAATAGACACCTACAATTATTGTTAAAACACCAATATTGCATTAATGTACTTTAACAGGGAATACAGTAAATTAATGTTATTAACAACAGATGCCAAATGTCCAGCCAACCAGTGCACCAGTGCCAACTTCACTGCCATGTGGCATTGCAATGAACCACGCTGCCAATGTGAGGGATTTCTCACCAGCAGCCACAACGCCCGCACCACCGGCGGATCACTTACCGACGACGCATCATCAAGTAAGGAATTACTAGATTATCATTTCTGATGAATGAGGCTCGAGACGGTTTCTTTTTAATCTGTGACATAAGAAATATTATTTTCAAAGTAAACAAAGTCACTATCATTTCTTATCAATAGAAAGGGCCATTCGCAGTTGATCCGACCCATTCTAGCTGCGTTTTCACCTTCACCTAGCCACTGTTAGAACCGTTTGTTTACACTGTAACATTTTATTCAGATGGCGGCCGGCCACCCCGGACACGGAGTCCTCGTGGGAGGTGGGGTTCTGCAACAGCCTCCGACGCATCACTTGCTTACCCAGAACTCCATTTTAGGTAAAGTCATTTGTTATGTGTTCATCTAATCAAATATCTCGTATCTGAACTATTAGTAAGTTATTTGTTACAATTATTATGTTTATTGTTTTTACTATAATAACAAATTACTAAGTGTGCACAGTATCGTCAACGATTAAAAATTCTGTGTTCGTAGCTTCGTTTCTACTTTTTTTTTATTCAAATTTGTATCGGTGAACTATAAATAAAAAATTAAGCTCTTTGTATTCTCTACATAGATTTTTTTTTATTTGCAAATTTGTTGAATTTTATGTCGTTGGAAGTTAAAATAGCGTCGAAACTAATAGTAACTAACAACGCACGGGACTAACATTAACTAACTAACAGGTGGCGGTGATATCTTAGGTCTGAGCAGCCCGGTTCTCGGGGGCGTGCTGCATGCCCATCCAGCTCTCCGCGGCGTTAAACCTGCCGCCGTGCATGCGCTTGCGACGCAAGGTCGGTACGTCAAATTTTATTCAGCCACCGATGTATATATTTAAAACAAATTAAATTACATAAAATACGGAGCGAAAATTGCTGGTACCGCTCAATAATTGATATTAATCATTAATTACTGTTGCATGTTTAACTCGATTAACAAAATTGTAAACTGTTAATGTATTTTTAGTTAAGATTAATCTTTGACCCTAGCAGAAATATTCTTTTAAATTATTACTACTTCTCAATACTATCGTGTGCCTGTTCTTACGTTCTACTACATACTATAGTCGGCGACATGGTGTTCTTGGCTTAAGTTACAGCAATGGGGATGAACAAAAATTTCAGATACATCAAAAAATAAGTTAGTTCACGCTATATATTTTTTTTTAAATACTCTCCATTCGTCTCTTTATTCATTTCGCCGCTATAAAAGCGTTTGTGCATTCTCAGGGAATGCACCCCGAGTAGTCTACGTTTCATTTTTGGGAAAGAAAGAAATTCCTTGGAGCGTACTTAGCTTAGTGTGTTCACTTTAACCTTCCTGGACCGCTGTTTGTCTTGAACCTCGGCAACAATTGTCTGCCACCCAGTTGGCTATTCCTTCCAACTTTCGTTTTCAGTAATAACATTGATCTTGTTTTCCTGTCCATTTCAGAATTTGGCAATCATTTGTTTATACCTTGTCACATGAGCTTGCTTTCTTCAGTACTTAATTCATGCGATACTCAATATGAAAATATACTTTACGAGTTTTAGACAACGATGCAAAATTTCCCAATAAAGTTTCCTCGGTGATATCTTAAACTGCTAAGCGCTTTTAGAATTTTTCTGGGTCTATTCGTGACATAGATTTTTGTGAGCAAGTTTGTGAGAAGAACGTTGTAATATTACTTATTAATCATTGATATAGTCTGTGTTGGGTTGCTTGTGTTTTTCATGAGAAACTCAATATGAACAATATATTTTCTGAGTTTTAGGCGATGATGCGGTTTGTTGGCGAAATTTTAAGCTCATGTATGATTTTTTGGGACTATTCGTGACGTGGAGCCTAAGACCGTTGTATCATATTACTCGTCTATAGGTGCTGGTGGGGGTTTTGAGAGCAGCGCAGTTTGCTTTTGTTCATGTCGGTGTATGAGAAACTCAATGTGAACAAAATACTTTTGAGTTTTAGGCGATGATGTAAGATTTTACGAATGAATTGAATGTTTGTCGGCGAAATTTAAAGTTGCTAATTGCTTCTAGGATTTTCTTGCGTCTACTCGTGATGTTGATATGTTTGTGAGCCTAAGACCGTTGTAGCATATTACACGTCTAAAGGTGCGGGTGGGGGTTGTGAGTGCAGCACAGAGCTTGATTTTGTTCATGTCGGCTCATGTTCAGTTCATGATAAACTCAATGTGAACAATATACTTTAGCAGTTTTAGGCGAAGATGTAAAACTACGATGGATGTTTGTTGGCGAAATATTAAGATCGTAAGTGTTTGTAGGATTTTTTGCGTCTACTCGTGACGTTGATAAGTTGGTGAGCCAACGACCGTTGTACCATGTTACTCGTCTATAGGTGCGGGTGGGGGGGTCGCGAGCGCAACGCGCAAGCGGCCGTTGCTGGGTGGCGCGCGGGTCGCCATGTCGCCGACTAAGCGCGCCGTCATCTCGCTGCTGGCGCGCGCACGAGCCGCCACGCACAGGCACGCGCCCGCGTGGCCCGCGCCGCACGAGTGAGTCCTTGCTATACCGGCTGCGTCTTTATGTAATTTAATCAGTTTTTTTAACATTTTCAATTACAATGATCACCAACAGCCGCCGTTTATCACATATTATACAATTACGAACGGAATACAAAAATAAAGCCAAGTGGCGTGTACTGAGATAAGAGCACGTCTGCCATTAAACTGACATAGACTGTTGACACTCAAGGGGGTAACGACCCCATGGTCCCTTATCTACGCTTGAAAATGGCTAGAGTAAGGGTGTTTGGGTACACTTATGTATCTACGAAACACTTATGTGTCGACGCTTGCTGAAAAAGAAGCATACGTCGGGGAAGTCTCCTCCTAGCTGCCCATTCCAGTCCGAGGGCATAGACTGTCGCTTGTGATGGTACAACCACGAAAGCGAGTAGCGAAAAGTGGTAAACTCAATGGAAACACTCGAAAATAACATGAAGTGATATTTAGGTTAAAGGGAGTTCAAATCAATTCAGAAGGCTCAGTATGATATCTTGTGAATATCTGCGACATACCGGCACTGCTACAAATATTTTATGTATTAAGATATGAACTTAATTAGCTTACAGACAGGCTAACTTCCATAATTTGCTCCGAACACGTCGCTCGTCATCTCACGTTCATCTGTATTCCTCTATTGAATAAAAATTTTGTTAATTTTTTCCTTATATAATGAATAATAATGAAACCTTATTGTTATATTTTGTGATCTTAAATTTGTCCTACTGTCCTTTTGTTTCAATCAATGTGATTTCCTCTGGTGGACAAGGAGTGATTGCCTTTAGTGCAAAATATATTGTACTGTCGTGCGTGCTGACTAGATGTACGTTCTTATTGATTGTTTGTGGATTGGAAATAATATATGAGATGTATTTCATAATCCAAGTAATAAATCTAAGGTTAACTACTGTTTTACGCATGTCTACTATGAAGGCGAGCTGGGTTTTAGTGGTTTTAGTGGTTTTATTTATTATTATCTATTTTAATTTATTGACAAAGAGCATTGCAAAAAGTTATCAGACTTCGATTTCCTACGACGTTTATGCGAGAGCGGCACTTTGAAACAGACAAAAACCTGTTTACGATTTTGTATGTGTAGATATGGTATTTTAAGATATTGTGGTCAATAAATACATTGTAATGAAACAATTTGTTGTTCCAGACACGCAGCCCTACTACCGCTTATTCGTGATGAATTCGTTACAGGTGTAGGCGTGAATATCAATTTAGCATAATTAATATAAAACACGTATTGTATACATTTTAAATAACTAGTAAGATTACGTATTAATAACTATGAACATATGTTGAAAACAAAACATAGACGTCTCTACGACCATTCTGTGTTTGCTATACTATGTACCATCGCATTCTTTGGTCGATTTGCTTTTTATGGCACAATATCCTGACTGTTTTTGTATCAGTATTAATATTTAAGAAAAGATGTTAAATTAAACGTAGTAAATGATGCAATACTATTTTATTTTATATGTAAATATATATATATATATATATATATATATATTTACATATATATTTACATACATACAGAGTGCACCGCCGCTCCACTGCGGATTAGTGGACGTCACGTGTTTTTGAGAATTCTATCCTATTATTTGTGAGACATCAGATTTCCGTGTACACATTGTATAATTCATTTAACATTTAGTCGCAGACACGGGCACCCAACGCCGTAACCTATTATCATTTAATTCGATTAGTCAATTGTGATAAACCCCACATTGTTTAAGGCTTTTACATAAATAATATAAGGTGAAAGGACCATGGTGTATTTAAAATTATATCCTAGGCCTTCTAGAATTGTATATAAAATTAAGTTTTTATTATTTATATAGCGAAAGATGTTAGAGCGAAGAATGGTAGAGTACTTACAGACGACATATTAAAATAAAAAAATATATAAAAAAATCGTAACAGTTAAAATTATAGAATATATTAATATTAATCCCAGCTTATATAAAACACATGATATATTTAAAAAATGTATGTAACATATACTTAAATATGTCATTACAACAATTTTGTAAACACTGCTTTTACTTGAATTTATAAAATATTATTTAAAAACATAAATAATATCGTTCGAACGGCACTTCTAATATCACCATATTTTTTTAATCTCTAATATTAATGTTTGAATGAAACTTTAAATATGACACTTGCACAGAATATTGCTCATCTGTAATTCTAATAATTATATTTTAATGTCTAATTATTTTTCATATGTAATAGTAATGATAACAACACGCAGAATACGCACGCATATGGAACATATAACAACACGCAGACATATGGAACATATAACAAAACGCAGACATATGGAACATATAACAACACGCAGACATATGGAACATATAACAACATGCAGACATATGGAACATATAACAACACGCAGACATATGGAACATATAACAAAACGCAGACATATGGAACATATAACAACATGCAGACATATGGAACATATAACAACACGCAGACATATGGAACATATAACAACATGCAGACATATGGAACATATAACAACACGCAGACATATGGAACATATACCAAAACACAGACATATGGAACATATAACAACACGCAGACATATGGAACATATAACAACACGCAGACATATGGAACATATACCAAAACACAGACATATGGAACATATAACAACACGCAGACATATGGAACATATAACAACATGCAGACATATGGAACATATAACAACACGCAGACATATGGAACATATACCAAAACACAGACATATGGAACATATAACAACACGCAGACATATGGAACATATAACAACACGCAGACATATGGAACATATAACAACATGCAGACATATGGAACATATAACAACACGCAGACATATGGAACATATAACAACACGCAGACATATGGAACATATAACAACATGCAGACATATGGAACATATAACAACACGCAGACATATGGAACATATAACAACACGCAGACATATGGAACATATAACAACACGCAGACATATGGAACATATAACAACACGCAGACATATGGAACATATAACAACACGCAGACATATGGAACATATAACAACACGCAGACATATGGAACATATAACAACACGCAGACATATGGAACATATAACAACATGCAGACATATGGAACATATAACAACACGCAGACATATGGAACATATAACAAAACGCAGACATATGGAACATATAAACAATAAATCATATGACTAATCAACTAATTACAAAATAATTATCACCTATTATAAAAATCATAATATGTATTATAAAATATATAATGATAATTAAATGACCTATTGAAAATATTTGAAATATATAATTTCTGAAATAAAATCCAATATACCACAAGTTAATGATTTCAGATATTTTGTAAAAAATAATTATGTAAGAATTTTAATAGTACTTAGAGAATAAGTTCTAGATTAAATAGTAAAAAGTATTTTAAAAACTCCTTTAAGTTTTGTTAAGAATTATATAAATATGAAATTATAACATTAAAACTTGACTTGTGTTTTGTGATATAAATATAATTAAAAAATATCTTCATATAATCGATTATATCATTTGCCTCTCAACAAATTAATATATTTTAAAAATTGCTTTCAAAAGACACGACCACGCACGCATCAATACTTAACGAGTCCAGGATACGTTGTTGTTGCCAAAATAAAGGATTCAACTTGAGGAAGAGCTCCAAACGAGTTTCGGAGGTACTTGATCCAGATTCAGAAAACGTTGTTTTATTTAAATACTTGTTGAGGTGTCGCAATTGGAACTGAAATGCGGAAATGAATAACTACGCAATTCCAGTGTTGGCTACACATATGTATAAAACCACTATTTAATTCTGTTTTTGTGAAATTATTAAAACACTAACCTTAAATTCCAAAAGATTTTTTATTGAAGATAATTAAGCTAAGCGTAGGGTAGTTCGTTAATGCAAAAATAATTTCACAACTTAATCAGTGAATATAAAAGAACACTGCTAGTCATGTTTTTAAATTATATGTATGACTGAGATTTATTTTAATTTTTGCTTATTTATTATAATAAAATATTTATACGTTTAATTTATTAGCCAAGCATATATTTACATTCGATGTTTAGTTGTTAAATGTAAATGAATACAATTAATGAACATTTTGTTTATTCTTACTTATATACAGTAAACCTATTTTGATTAAAACAGGTAACCAATACTGTCATCGCTTTTATTTTTGAAAAGTGTGTATATATCTAGTTTATAAATTAAAGTAGAGATATTTAATTAATTGTTACTGTTGTTAAGTTTATTTAGTTGAAAACGATGACATCGACGAGTCAACTCTATCCACTGTTTCGTTCTTTTATTGTACATTTGCGTTTGTGTTCCTTTGTCTCTGTTAGTGTCATTTTATAAACATAAAGTTTTAAATAAATGATTATATTATACTTATCCAAATAAACTGCTTGTACGATCATTGAAAAAGATTGTTTGGCGCGTCTGCACTGATATATTAGCTAGAAATAAACCTATAATCTCATAACCGGATTTTATTTATATTCCAATGTATACCTTATATATCTAACATGATTTTGTTATCGGCACCAATATTTCTCATCTCAAGGGATTATTGATAGAGAATGCTAAAAGGCGTTATGTTCGCTTATTGCACCAAAAAATAACGTTTTTACAATTGAATATAGAATAAATAAAATAAATATCTAGTGGCACGGATCTCTACAGCAAATATAGTGAGAATAAAGTATACTGCATATGTTTTACAATGTTAGTTCACTCAGTCAGCTCACCAGATGCGACTCGGAAGTAAAGAGTGCGTGCCATTACATCCACGTATACCACGAGGGCGGAGGCGGAATGCCTCGCTGCCTGGCACTGGTTTCGGTTGCCTACGCTCATGCTACGGAGCACGGCAGCGTCCTGCACTTATTTGTACTCCACTGGTATCCCGAGAGGTCGCGGTTCTTCCAACATCGAGTTCCATTCATCCTACAGAAGGAAGATGACTACGTGAATGTATGACATCTTATTAAATTCATATTCATGATCTAATTGTACTCCTAAATATAGGTCTTTTGAAGGAAATGCTTTAACAAATATATTATCGTCTGCCATATATGTTTATATACCTGGAAAATCGTGACAAGACTCGCCCACTCTCGGTACAGTGGTCAGGCGATGGGGTCGATGACCTCTCCTTAGGTCGCTAGTGTGCTCCCAATTTAATATTCATAATTATATTGCAGATATTTGAATGGATTTGGTGCTTGAGTTTTTGTATAGAAGAGGACGCAGGCAAGTAAGCAGAGAGTAAGTAGATTGGCCGGGAAGTGATCGGCGCCGTTTAAACACAGAAATACAGTTGTTGAGTTTTATCAGCTCGGACGTAGCGCTGGAGCAGCTGGCCGCACATATTAGTTTTATCAGCTCGGACGTAGCGCTGGAGCAGCTGGCCTCACACATTAGTTTTATCAGCTCGGACGTAGCGCTGGAGCAGCTGGCTCATGACATCTACGCTCATTCTTGACAAGGAATCATAATGCCGATGTGTTGTCACCCTTGAGGACTGAGATGTAATGCCTCGTCACCAGTAATAAAAGTCTCGGGATCCCTGCACTCTCCAGACGAAACACAGCAGCATAACGCTGCTATTTTACGGTGGTATTCTATCAAAGCGTGGTCCTACCCCGGACGAGCTTACCCATAAATTTTGCAGCTAGAAACAAACTGCAATGTAGCTCTACCGCTGTTGAAGATTTTCTGTGTCGTAAACCATTGTATCAAGACAATGAGGAATACATTTGTACTGTCATTGAATCCTGTATCTCTCCGGTAATGGAACGGTTTGCAGGTTAAATGGTGTTTTGCAGAAAAACGTTATTACATCACACGCCACCATCCTGAAAACACAGAATGTTTTCTTTCGTTTGTTTTAGAATTTCTTTGGAGATAGTTCTCTTTCTAACATTGACAGTATGTATAAGCTTTTAATATTATGTACAGCTTGGAGGAGTCCCTGAGCCCTGAGACGCCGGTGTTTTCTTTACATTTGCATCTCAAGCACCGCATCAAGGCATCAGTTATAACATATTTGAATAATTCACGAACCTCCATCAAATTATGCATGCCGCTATATATATATGTATATATGTATATACTATGTACAAAGATATACAATAACAACGGATTAAGAAAGTTTCCACCTACATTATAAAAAATATTTTGATTAAAATATTCTCGTGACACCCTTTAACGTGTATACTGTGTATGTGTAACGATACTCCAGCATCCACACGGCTTCAACCGAACTGTAATGTGTAATTAAGTCTTGCTCTGTAATTTTAAGTAAGTTCAGTAATTATTTCTTTTAATTATTAAAAGCTCTCTAAGCATTCGATTTTAATTAAATTCTCGATAAGCAAACAAAGCGAGTTCGCTCCCCAGCGCCGACATCAATGAACATTGTTAATTACAATTTCAAGTGCTGATGTGTCACGTGCTAGGCAGTGAAGAAAAACATCCTAAGTAAACTTGTATATCTAGGAAAAAAATATAAGACACGTGAAGTCAAGAAGAAGTTTGCATAGTAAACTTTCATTTGGGTCACCCCGTTTGAATGCAAATAATACAAAAACTATTATTACAATTATTCTTTGTCTTTAATCAGCAGACATACGAGCAGACACACCAGCAGACACACCAGCAGACACACCAGCAGACGTATTACATTTTCGGTTAAATAATTAACCTTAGAATGCTTGAGCTTCAATGATTCACGCAAAATAGTGGAATGTCCGACATGATCTTAAATTTGGCAGGCCGTACCGTAAACCATTAGGTAATTATTTTGCGTTCAACTACTAACAAAACTATTAATTTTTTTTTAAATACATTTATAAAAAAAATATTTCTAGAATAAAAGAAGATAAACAAAACTTGAAAGGAATAGGAGAGGATACAAATAGAGTTAACTCTCTAAAAAAACATCTTCGCTAAATATCGAATAAACAGCTGAACTAGAAATCCAGGATTAGAGTTTCTATGTTCTTAAACACAATTTATCGCTCTAGAAATACACAAGCGTCTCGATCTGTACTTTAATATGAATGCTAATGCATTTTTATTATTTGACTGACTTTTATTTGCTTTAACGATTTATTTCAACGGAAAAGTTATTTAGACTTGGGAATTTCTTGTAATACGTACGAGCGTGTGAATCAGTACCCATGCTGGATTTTTACCGGCGGGATTTAGATTCGAATTCTGGCCTGTAGTGTTTAAAGTGCTGACAGTGGATTGATTGATTGATTGAATTAAACGAAAAATTTAATCGTAATATACATTTTTAGCAAAAAAATTCTGCAAGTGATAACTTATTTTATTAATTATAAACACAATTACACTATTGCAAGAATAATACTTACAATAAGGCAATTCAATAAGGTATATTCTACAAAACTCTCAAAGTGTAAAAAAATTATACGATTTATTAAGTCTGAATATCAATCAATTGACGTTCACAAGAAACAACCGATTAGCTTTTAATAACAATCTGAATGATAAGTAATTGTTCTCGTGATAATACATAACTATTTTTAGTGGAGATATTAAAGCGTATGTCTGTTCTTTGCCTGATGCCAAGCCAGCCAAGAGAGCAGGTAGCACCTTGTACTCTCTTTTCTTTTACTTCCATTCGCAAAAAGCATTTTTGAAAAGATTTTTAATAATTTCATTATAATATTTACAGTAATATTTTAAAAAAAAGGTCCAAGCTAATTTGCAAGAGTCCTTAGTTCTGGGTAAGTGGTTTAGTTAATGCTATACTTTTTTGTAGGTGGGGAAATGCCTTAAGGCCGACGTAAGCCACACTATTTGTTCCTCGTGGCGGGAACGTTCTTCCGCACATATGTGGCTCCAACAACGCAGACTGGCCTTTCCACTTCTCTTGGTGAATTTTAAAAATGTGTTGTATTCAGTATTTGCATAACAAATGTAACAAACTATTGAGGGAATATATTCTTACTGCCATCTCTGTTAACACTTCGGCTATTTTATAGAATACTTAACGTAACCTTCACAGGTTCTGATATAGATTGGCAGCGGAGGAACAAAACGAATGCTTAGCGATGTGTTGTATGTTTACCGGCGGCTGTCAGCTTGTTCCGTGACGTCGCGTGTGAGCCTTCCTTCGTCTGATATGCCTTGCGCCTCTTGCGGTTTCTTCACCCATAATTGAGTTCAGTTCCTCGAGATGATGTCCTCCTGGCTAATGTCGAGCACGGTTATCTTCTGGTTGTTATAAGTCGTAAGATGACGTCAAATGCGCAGATATTTTATAGTAGCGTCAGCATTCGCGCGAACGAGAGGCACTCGCTCGCCGTCCCCTTCCCTTCATTATTGCAATGTACAATGAGATCAGAGGAAAGTTCTGACTGTTCTTCTGCTGGCAAACGAATCCCGGACCTGCAGAGCAGCCAGGGATCCTAACCATAACACCACGCGTTCATATATTTAATAAACTTTATTTAGACATTTAAAACATGCCCTAAATCTATGTGCTTCAAAATAACCAACATAACAAAATCCAACAGCATTGTGCATACTGTATGTTTACGCACATTACACGGACTCGAGGACCGAAAATAACAAACCCGATGGAAGATTACATGCACGACACTTCTTTACCCCAGTCCTAATTAATACGGCCTTTTATTTGTTTCCTTGGCACGTTTACGAAGTAGATTGTATCTACGGCCGACGATTGTTTCACTTCACTGTTAATTAGAACCGTTGTTATGAACTCATGTTGTATATAACTCAGTGTGTACTCTTTTGTTCTCAATAATACGATATTTCGATTGTTTTCTTTATGTTTGATGTTGTGTTGATAAAAGTAATATGATTGCGCGCAGTGCGTGTAAACACCCTCTTACGACACGCTAAAGACTGCTACCACTGGCTCTAGATAAGACCTGCAAGGAATGCTAAACCAGCATACACGATCTTCTCACACGAAGATGAGAATACGAAGAGATCAGAAGTAGAAATCAAATAGTGGGACAAGCGCTACATTTAATTAAATAATTCAATTTCAAACATTGGATTCGAATCTTCATTTTTTTATATATTAAAAGAAGACATGTAATTAAATACATTTGCTTATAACCTCATAGTATTTGCGTCAATATAATAATTTCTGTTGTCGTGTGTTGTCATGTGTATGCAAATACTATACGACTATATGAAATAAAGCTTATGGATTTAATTCATCATCATCATCGACACTCAACCTGTGTCCGGTCCGCAGTCCCGGCTGCACTCAGCCTGTGTCTCCGGTGCGCAGGCCCGGCTGTACTGGCCGGTCCATGGATTGCCGCAAAGCACGATCCCGAGCCACCTGCGTCTATTTAATGACCTTTAATAATTATTTTAAATACCCAACTTCAAGATGTGATCAACAGATACGGTGAGCTTCTTGTGGAGAAATCGAACCAGTAATTTATAATTAATAGTATACAGCAGTCCGGGTCAACTACGACAACAGGACGTACTTTTTTTCAATTTGGTTCTTAAAAGCTATGAGGAATTAAAGAATATTAAAATATCTATAATTTATAAATATTCATTTTATTATAACTATGCGCCATGATACATATTTAGGTAAAGGTTTTCTTAAAGGTAAACATGTTCATGGCTTATTGATAATCACACAACAAAATATAGAAATTAAGCTAGAAATTGCAGGACTCACCTTATTATAAAATATATATAGAATCCATCATTCTATAATTATACAACTATTTACAGCAACTTGTGGTAGTATTTAAATGTTTACTTCAATATATAAATAATACAAAGTACGTATTTCGTACTCCAAATAAACAGAATAATATCCATCAAAATATTTCGTAAGATATTATCCGATAGTATACATCAGAACACAAGTCATTTAAATTTCTCATTAAACGTGCCTATCATTAGAACCTTTAGACCATTAGACCCCAGCCTTCTTCCAATTAAACCAAATATAGAATACCTAACATAAATAATCTCTTGAGAACGATTATAACATGAAATACAATCACCACAAGCTCAAACAACTTACGCTTATATCCCCGTGTTGGGTAAGCAGTCGGTCTTATAAGCTGACAATATAATTACTCGTAACTGTCAAGTTAATTTAGTTTATGTTATTTAAGTCGTAACTAGATGTCGTTACTTGTATATTGTCTCGCGCTCTCGTTTGCCTATCGGAACTATCTTATGGTATTATATAGTGTTTTTGGATCCCCCCACCCTCCGTAAATGATCCGAGCCGAGGTCTCGCACCTCCTTAAGAGGGGCCCTTGGATCATATTCGCCCCCCTCTGTTGACGTTGACGTTCCTCGTCCACAGGGGTCAGAGTGTAGCGAAATTGCAGCTGATATCATGCTAGCAACGCCGTTACACTCCCTACTCGCGGGCCCCCTGTTCGCGAGTCTCTACGGGCGAAGCTGTAGAGTCCGCAAGGCCAACAGCATTACTCAAATTCGGAAACAAACAGTGTTTTTGAATCTGTCAAAACTATTGCTTGTTAGAATAGCTCGTTTCATAGAATTAGCTAGCTTCATAGAATACCAGCGTAAAATAGCAGCATATAATACCGTTTCGTCTGGTGAGTGTAGGGAACCGGACACCTTTATTACTGGTAGCATCGTCTCAGTCCTTGAATTGAATTATACATATATGTAAATAACTATATATATATATATATATATATATATATATATGTAGTGTAGTGTAGTGATGTTATATTTGACAAGGCGTTTGCATCTTGCATTGAATCATACCTTTCCTACATTATCAAAAAGCAATCTGGATATCTATGGTCCACAGCGATCGCATTAGGTGACCTGCGTTCACGCTAGTTACCCTCCGGTTACACCTTTATTTGTCCACGACATAATTATCAAACGTCAATCACAAAGCCCTAAAGTCGTTTGCGTGTCGCCTCTACAAACCGACATCAGAAATAATTTCTCACGCAAACTTTGTTTTACATTCATTGATAAACCTCCTTGATATTCCGATAAACATTTTTTTTAATAACTGAAGAACGGAAGTTCACCCCTGTAAGCGACCCCACCCTTGAGTAACATGGAATGCCCCTTAACTATGGAAAGGCATGGAGTCCTGCCGTGCGTTTTGTTCTTTGATGATGGAACTGCAATGGTAGAGTTAAATGGTATAATTAATTATTCCAAAGCACACTCAAAAACCAATATATTTTCCTTTACGTAGTACGGCGTATATTTAAAAACTAATCACGTAAGAAATGAAATCGATTATATAACTGGGTGTTATGCAATATAGTAGAATATAACACTTTAACAAAATATACAATAACAAATAAACTACTTGCAATTGATTCCCCAGATACAGGGGTAGGACACCAGACGAAACGTAGCAGCGTTATGATGTTATTTTGAGCTGATTCTGTCAAGGGTTGACCGCGTCTTTCCCGGTCGAGTGAGCCTCATTACAGTTAGGTTATAGCTACAACATGTAGCTATAAACTAACTGTAACGTGAATTCACTACTGTTCGTTTGCATTACAATCTAAATTTGGTAGTTACATATAATATCAGTACTGCTACTTAGTAAATATAAACATAACAACATAATATATTATCAACATCAATATAACGTTATTTTTGGTGCAATAAAAAAAATATATATTTTGCCACCAGAATAAAGATGGCACCGTGATCGTGATCTTAAAGTCATGCAAGGACCATGGATTCTATTCATTGCTAAAAGAAAATTAGTTAAATTGTTTTTTAAACAAAACAGTCGGAGAATTACGAAATATTTCGTAATTCTCCGACTCGTACTCGTATATCTGATGTTATCTGTCGCTAGGTCCGCTACGTGTGTCACTACAAACACATGAAATACACAAATTTTAAAAGAGAACACAATATAATTGTAATATAATGACATCATTTATTAAAAAGTCAATCTGAAACTACTGGCAGATTGAATTCAAAACATCGAAGAAAAACATGGAAAAGGTGTGTTTATTTTATTTATTACATCTCGCGCACTTTTCTTCTCTACAATGGAACTTTTTCTTGCAATTATTTTACATGATTTTATAGTAGGTTTAAGTGAATGCGCATTTCACACTAGATTAGCTATTGATATATATAATAGATTATATGTAATAGATTATATACGTTGTACTATTTCGTGCAATAACTTTTAAATGATTGTTTCATTTTAAAAGTATTTAAAGTAATAATTATAGAAAAATAAGTAAATCTAAGAATTGAGGTGGGTGACCCCTGATATAGCTGTGGGTGATTTAGTTTTCTTTTCTTAAGCTAACTTGGACTCCATGGCGAGCATTTCGAGCCCTGGTGACCTTCGCGATACTTCTACAATTAATCCCTAAACTGGCAATGATTCACATATAGTTAAAACTATTAGCCTCTAACCTACATACTTTTTTATCTCAAAATATTCCTAGTAACACCCAACCTTAGGTTTACTTCATACTTTAGAAAATTTGACATAGTCAATGAGAGAGTTTGGAGACCCAGTAACTATCAAAGGCGAATACTACTAACTACTAAGGAATAGAAATACCAACGTAGACTAAGTTAGAATTCAGTCAGACAACCAGAACAACCTGTGCCTTTTTGTACTATTATTATCTTCCAGAATAATCTTGTAAAAAGTTATGATAATTTTACTAATATTTGTTTTTCATGGTTTAATATTAACGTCTTAATAAATCTAATATAAATAATAAATTTATTTGGAATGAACACTGATTGGATTTGTTTTGACAGTGACCTCAGAACTCTCAAACAGTTCTCAAGATTTGTTTAATATATATTTTTTAAATAATTTTGATTTCTACATTTCTTTCTATTACTGCAGTGTGTTCCGGCCATGGTGATGTCTGTGTATCAATATTGAAGCGTCTACAGGTTTAGGGTTCGGTCTGCGTAACTTAACGTCGTAGATCCTCATTTACTATTCGACTATTGCCGATGTTTGTTTTTTATTTATTACACTGAGAGTAACAAACCCACACACAGTTCACCTGGTGGCAAGTGGTTCCTGCGGCCCACGACATCTAGTTTCAGGAATCATAATGTAGATACGCATCTGTGTTAACCTTGAGGACTGAGATGAATAGCCTCCTCACCAGTAATAAAGGTCTCCGGATCCCTACACTCACCAGACGAAACACAGCAGCATTATGCTGCTATTTTACGTTGGTATTCTGTGAGAACGTCGTCTTAGCCCAGTCGAGCTGACATATTCGTTTTACAGTTAGAAACAAACTGCAATGTAGCTCTACCACGGGGGGAGTGGTTAACCGCAATATTAACAGACCGTTGTCCTGTTCTCTGTACTGTACAGTAATATAGGTATGTATTGGTATTTTATTTTTCCTATTATACTTTTTTATATTACAGAATTGCTTTACCAAAAAAAAATCTTCATAAATAATTCAAATTCATAAAAAGAAGTATCTAATTATTTTCATATCGCCGGATATCAATCAGCGGAAACGGGTACTATAAAAATTATACGCACGATAAATACATCTCTAATGTTTTAATAACATGCTTAGAATAAAGTCAAGTAACAGCCTATGGTACATATAAAACCTACTGCTGGGTTTAAGTCTCTATGTGTTGGAGTGTAGTCCACGCGGCCCCACTGCGGACTTCTCATGACTTCGAAACATTTTTTATTTTTAAATTGACTTCTTAGACATGCAAGTATCCTCGCGATGTTTTTTTCACCGCAGGGCGTGGGGACAATAAGAAATTAAAATTGCCGGTACGCGAGCATAGTGACTTACTCGGGTACCGTGAAGTAAGAAGAGTTTAGACTGAACTGGTAGACTCAACTTATTTTATTAATAATTGAGTATATAATTCATTGTTTATATGTTTCACGTTAGTTAATTAGAAAGATTGCTTATATTTTTCTCGATTTACATTCGTTTCCAAGCAGCAATCGATCATAACACCTCCCGCGTATCGACTTTCGGATGATGAAACGTTTGAAATTGGTAATTGTCAATAATTAATTATTACAATTTGCCGAATGCTATTGTTAAATTTCCACGGTTAATGTTTAAATCATTACTAGTATAAAAGAATTTGTATCGAGAAGGACATTCTAGTTGTTGTTTGCTCGCCATAGAACAACACTGTGGGGGAATACTCAGGCGGCTTTAGTGTATTAAAAAATAAATTGTTATACTGCGAGTGCAGACCGGAGCTGCAGTTATCTATGTAACCTCATTTTACATTACTAACGGCGATCGTATCTGCAATAATTACGATATTATACTATCGATACGTTGCGTTTGCCAAAAACTTTTTTTTCGGGCTGATGGCCGCTGTTAGCCCGAGGGCTTTTACAATTTCAACGGGTTGAGAGGCGACCGAGCGCTTATGGCACTCAGTCGAGAGGGAGCCTCGGTTTGGATCGTTACCCTGTTCCGCGAGAGCATCTGACTCAACTGAAACTGAACCTCGGCTACGTCAGTTGCTTCTGACTAAGAATTATACATTAATATCTCTATTATTATTATTGGTTATATGTACCACCACTACGGAATGCGTGGGCGCTGGAGTAGAAGTGGCGAAAGAAACTCCAGCGACGCTTCTAACTGTATTGACTGGAGAGAACCGGCTTTTGACATGGCGGTATCGCGAACAAGCTTGTTTGCGACGCCCTCGCCGTCGGCGGGGGCGGTATGAGGGTGTAATGTACGTGTGTAGTGTTTTATGAAGAGTGGGCCCTGGTGGTCGCGTCGTCGGGGTCATCGAGGGCGTGCCTTGGTCTCCTTCGGACGCGGATCTAAGATGTGCGATGGGATTGTAAGTGGCGGCACTTACAATCAACGGGTTTGGGTGTGTGACGGCAGAGTTGAAATATCGGCGAGAAGCCTGCTTTATTTACTGAGCTATAGTCAGCAGCTCAAGATCTATGTGTAGAACCATGGCGCACCGGTGGCCTTGCGCATGAATCGATTTTGTATAACCTGAAGACGGTGAATATGACACGGGGAGGCATGCGCAAAGACGGGGCTTGCGTATGGGTCGAATGCACGCTTTGTATAGTGCAATTTTATTACGCAGGGACATTTTGCTATTTTTATTAAGTAACGGGTGTAAATGACCTAGGGCAAACGCTGCTCGATTCCGTACGCGGTTGATATGCGGTCCGAAGGTGAGTCTTTCATCTAATGTGACGCCTAAGTATTTGACTGTCTTTGCCCAGGGATTGGACGATCAAATAACTGGAGATGAGGCGTTTTGTTGCGCCGAGAGAAGAACATGGCTGCACTTTTGGTGGGGTTAACCTCGATCCTCCATTTACGAAACTATTTCCCTAAGGTGTTGGCTGCAGATTGGAGGCGTTTACAAATAGCGTCTGGTTTGAATCCAAACACGTAGAGGCCAGTGTCATCGGCGAAAAGGGTTCTATACCGCGAATGCGCGATATGTCGTTGATGTAGAGTGTGTATAAAATAGGACCTAGGATGGAGCCTTGTGGTACTCCGGCAAAAATGGGGTGAACCTCATAACGCGTTCCCTCGACGCGATAACGAAAGGTTCGATTTCGGAGAAAATCTTGTATGATAAGTACGAGTCGATCTGGCACACCGAGCTCATATAGTTTCTATATGAGCCCGTTGTGCCAGACCTTGTCGAAAGCTTTCGCCACGTCGAGGATAAGTGCCCCAGTTAGGTAGCCGTAAAGAAATTTATTAAGAATGTACTCCGTGATGCGGTGCACTTGATGTGTACATGAATCTTAGGTGCGAAACCCGAACTGCTCATTGATTGGTAGCCCTCGGGACGGCATGAAGTATTTTAGGAGGGGAAGGATGAGCCTTTCATATACCTTACCCAAGACTTTGAGTAGGCTCATGGGTCGATAGTCTGATGGATCGGTTGGATGTTTCGAGGGCTTGAGAATCCCTATGACCTCGGCTTCCTTCCAGGCGTTCGGGAAGGTGCCTTTGGATATAGCTGCGTTGTAGATTATCACCAGCAGGTGTAAAATGGACATGGGTAGTAGTTTCATGTTGGTGATACCGTTGGGGCCGGGAGCCTTGCGTGGTCGAAGGTTTTTAATTATAGGCTCAACTTCGGTGCATGTAACTTGAGTAAAGGAATCGCGAGGTGGTTCCTTAGACCTCCGGAGGACCTCGCTGTCAATCGGAAGGGTGCTCGGTGAACATTGGAGCTCGAGATTGTCAGCCAGACATTCAGCTTTCTCTTAGTCTAAGAAGGCGGGTGGTTTATTGCGTCGTGCTAAGGGAGGCATTGATTGGGCGTTGCCTCCTTTTAGAGACTTGGGAAGTCACCAGAAGGCGAGATGAGACGGTTCGATATTGGATGGATGATTATCCCACCGATCGTTCCTGTACTGGGCTATGCGTGATCCAACTTCACGCTGAAGGGTATGTAGCACCAGCCGAGTACTTTCAGTGGGATATAAGTCATGGGCACGAGTCGCCACATTCTTGCGTCTCATTAGGACCTTTATATCGTTTAGCAGGGTCCATCGGTAGTCATCCTCCGAAGGAACCCGCTTCGAGCAATCCTTGACGATGGTCTGGATGTGCCTAGTGAGGTCATGAACTGCGAGGTTTGTGTCGTTGACTGAAGATATGTTCCTAGGAATAGCATCTAGGTGCGGTAATGTGGCTTCCCTCAAGTCGTTCCTGAGTCGGTGCCAGTCTACTATAGTTTTGGTAGAAGGTGAGGTTGGGGCTGAAGGCCCTAACCGAAGAAGAACGGGGCGACGACCGGAAACGAGCTCGTGGATTACCTCTATCCCTTGTAAGGCGAGGTTGATGTTCTTGCAGATGGCAATATCAAGCACATCCGGTGCGTGACCCATTGTTTATGGAAAGTGGGTAGGCGTAGAGGGCGCTACGACATCGAAGTCGAGTGCGTCGCTAAGTGAGTCTAAAGCCGACCCCCGGGGGTTGATTTTAGCTCTATGATCTGTAATAGTTTCCAGCTGTAGTTTAATGCCTACAGCGGTGGGGATGGGGTGGTATATGTACCGATTTGACAGGGCCGATGCGACAATTGGACACTTATCCTACGCCTGTATCAAGACAGGCGGCGAGCGTTTTGATGGCTGTGAATCAGCCGAAGATTGCTGGGTGCCAGTGAGTACGCGCCGTGGAGAGGCTTGCTGAGGGGCAGCTGGGGGGGAGCCCTGGGGTAGGGCCGAGGTAGATGGCTGGGGAGAGGGAACTCTATTCCCAGTTTTTTCGCCTTGGGAGGCGGCGTCGGAACGGGTGAATTGACAAACACGCTACATTAATTTTGTATGAAACGTTCAAGTATTTGTGTTAATGTAAACATGTGTTAATGAGAATATGTGTTAATGTAAATATGTGTTAATGGAATCATGTGTTAATGTAAACATGTGTTTACAATTCAGTTTAATGTATAATAAATAACAATATACAATACTAAGAACTCTCAAGGGCGCGCCGGATCCCTGCGGACGGTTGGTTGGTTGTACGTCTTGATGTCTGGGAAAGGACATGAACTGTAGCGTGATTACTCCTGCGATAAGAAATCGTTTTAAAATGCAGAATCTTTTAAGACCGAAGTCACAGAAATATTCAAATATTCTTCTATTTCAGTCCCTCGTATTATTTAGTTCAACTCCTCTGGAATCTAAAATGATAATGAACACTTAAGTTGTGAAATATTACTCTTGGTGTATAGTTTCACAAGTGCGGACAGGAATATTTTGCATCGCCTACGATCTTCTATCCGCTATTTCACCGCCAATTACCCCGAGCCTTTACGTGCGCACGCCGACCTGGAAGACAAATGACTCTCGTGCGGAGATAGACACGTCACCGTAACACTACAAAGGAATTTCATTACAAACTTAAATAGATAGTAACTGTGCTCCTTATCAAACAAATCCTTAACTTTATACAATTGTTTGAAAATATACAGATTAATTTATCATCACAACATTTATAATTCCTCAAACTGTAAAAAAGAAAAACAAAACTAATAATACAATTATTATTTTCAATAGGACGACATAATGGCAAAAGGTATTTGCTCTCCCAACTACCTTGTTGAATAAAGAAAATGTGACAGATGCAGTGTTCAAAAAAGGTTACGAAATGGTGACGGGTGACGATTCCATCTCAGTCCTCAAGGGTGATAGCGCATCGGCATTATGATTCCTTGTCAAGGATGAATGTTGATGTCTTGGACCGCAGGAATCACTTGCCGTCAGGTGAACTGTGTGTGAGTTTGTTACTCTTAATGTATTAAAGAAAACTAATATTTTAAAATGAAGTAATGACCGCAGAACAAGTGGTTACTCCTACGGACATCTAACATCAACTCATTAGAAACATGAAACGCCAGAACTAGGAATAAAAAATAATTACACAGGAATTAAATAACTTACAACCATTTAATGTTCCAAAAGAACTTTAAGTACCACAACCATTATCTGGTGTTCAATTTTATGTTCCACTGATCCAAAAGACCTTTAAGAACCACAACGAGTATCTGGTGTTCAATTTAATCTACAATGTAAATAAAATGTAGTGTATATAAAACATTGCTGTAAACATGTTACACGAAGGTATTAAAAGACTCTCGACCTGCCTCAGCACCATCCTGGCATCCTTACTTGATATATTTATATTTAAAACAAATATTTATATGTATATTATAAGTTTTATACAAACACAACCAATAGACATTTTTCAATTTAAACATTGAAAATTACGTAGACAACATAACTACGCGATACAGCTTCAACATTTCGACACGTTCAAGCACAATATGACAGTCATGTCTTGATACACATTCAGATATTATGCCTTTGTATTATTGTTCAAATTTATAGCAGTATATTATATAATATACCAATTGCAGCCGGCTGTGCACAAAGCAGATTTCCTGGATACTCCCAGCTCGGAATTAAAACATTTTGACCCTATCCACGCAGTGAGCAACGATTGGCGACCAAACTGGCTTTGTACATAAAACTCGATACATTACGGCAATGTTATTACTATTTACATATAAAATTTAAAACTTATCATCTACTTTTTACTTGCCAGAGCCACACTGTAGTTAGTTTGTAGCTGCAACATGAGTGGGTCGAGTCTTTTTTTTTTAATTACATTACATTGTTTGTTTCTAACTCCACAATTAATGGGTCAGATCGACCAGGGTAGGACCACGCCACAGAATACTGGCGTGAAATAGAAGCATAATGCTGCTGTGTTTTGTCTGGTGAATATAGGGATCCGGAGACCTTCATTACTGGTGATGAGGCATCCCATCAACCAACCAATCTGCTTTATCATTCTTTGTCAAGGATGATTGTAGATGTAAAGGCAGGAATCACTTGCCGTCAGGTGAACTGTGCGCGAGTTTGTTACCTTCGGCATAATGAAGAAGCAAGCGCACAGTTTATCTGATACAAAGTAATACCGACTTACTAGCAACACTGTATTTCGGTTTTAGATTATATAATATCGATTCGTAAAGTTGATTCTAGTGGTTTTCATTGCCCTAATTTCTTATTAGGCAGCAGATAAAAGTTTTGTGTGGTAAGGATTTCTGTGTCTAATACAATAAAAAATGTATCGGTGAAGTTCCTTACTTAGAAGTAACATACACGCAGTATATTAGAATATATACTGCGTGTATGTTACTATGTATGATAGGTAAAAAGTTTCATTTTTAATATTTTCTTTCCTAAAAATGCAAAATATTTTTATTTCGGTAAAATAATCAATTGTAATTTTAAAAAATGTAAATTTTAATTGTTAAAATTTACATGGAGGTATTTTTTTTATACATTGTCGAATTACCTTACTGGGACGCACGAAAGTAATTTTTAAATTAATTTTTATTAGAATTAAAATGTTTAGAGTTAGTAGCTGTCGTACAGTTAATATAAGTCAGCACATAGAAGCCAGACGTCCTAACTCAATTATCAGGGATGACACCGCATATTTATTTTGAACCTCTGATGAGGATGACTGTCCGTGCTTATGGACTCAATCAGAAGAACTCTGTTGTCGTCTATCACCAATAGTTTCAATAAATAATAATCATAATCACTATAATAGACAAAACACATAAAAGACAAAAAAACGATCTTAACTACACACCACTTAACTTAAATGTACAATCACACACACAACATTTTAACACCGACGAACCGCAAATACAAACAATTGAAGATTAGAAGAAGAAAGTCCTTCATGGTCGACATCCCCATGGTCTGGAACAATCCCATATCAACACTTTAGCGTCTCATAAATGGCTTAAAATAGGTAATTTATTTCCAGAAACTGAGGGATTCATAATTGCGATACAAGACCAGATAATTAACACTAAGAACTACAGAAAATATATAATTAAAGACCCTTCAGCCACTAACGATGCATGCCGTAAGTGTTACATACAATGAGAACCTATTAAGCACATCACAGGCGCTTGCACAACACTCACACAGACAGACTACACGCACAGACACAATCAGGTAGCAAACATTATTCACCAAAAACTAAACTAAAACATACACTGATATAAAATACAAACACTCCTTATTACAAGTACGCGCCGCTAACTGCTCTGGAGAATACAACACACAAAGTGTTTTACGAGCGCGCGACACTCACCGACAGGACAGTTCACAATAACAGACCGGATATAACGTTTCAAGATAAAATAAATAAAATGACTTACCTAATTGACATTGCGGTTCCAGCACTCACAACATACAAAAGACCATCACTGAAAAAATTAGCAAATATTTAGAATTAAAAGACGAAAGAACTAGAATCTGGAGACAACAAGTTTATGTAGTCTCTATAGTGCTCTCCATAACAGGTATTATCCCAGATCATATGCTCCATAGCCTGAAACTAATAATAAATGAAAGTGTCTACATGACCCTGCAAAAAGCCGTTATTCTGAATACATGTAGAATTGTTACAAAGTTCATGAAAATGGAGGACAATCCTATTGATTTCACAGTCCTATTTGATTGTCTTCTATCCCAATCAAAACACACGTACTTGGTTCTGTTACCCGTAAATGTAGTAAAAACCAGCGAGAGCTGATAAAAACAAAAAATCAACCAAAATAATAATAATTATCAAACGTTATTAATTTTATATTATATTATTTTATATTTATAGTATTACGCAATGATGGGATTACGACTAGGAGAATATGAAAAAATCTATTGTATTATGAACTGATTTATTAAATCATGTTTAACACTTTGTTTAACTAAACTTACGCTAACTTCATGGTGCATATTTTTTGTGTTTGTGTGATCATGTTGGTCCAGAGACCCTTATAGCTTTATGTATATAGACTTGCGAGCGGGAAACCCCGCTGCTTAGGGAGACAACGACGATGCTGCTAATGGGATGCTACGAAGAGGACTGCCGCTCCACCACCCGACCCCTGTGGACAAAGAACGTCGACGATAACAGAGGGGGCGATATACGATCCGGGAGTCTCTCGTAAGTAGGTTCGAACCTCGGCTGTCTAATGGCGTAATGTCTGTCACCTCGTAGACCTACTCCCTACGCGCCGCCTAAAGGTATAACTCAAAAACATAATTATTACAAAAATGCAAGATCTATAAGACTTATCTAAGCCTAAATATAAGTTATAAATCAGCAACGAAAGGCAATTGACTAAAGATAATCCTAATGGTCTGTCGAATCCATTAACAAAACATCCGTAGCTTAAGTAAAAACATGTAAATATTTCCCGTTTTAACAACCGGTTGTTACAGATTCCTATTTATTTATTTTTCATTCAAAACTGTAGGTACACGATACAACAGAATAGAAACAGCAAATTAATATCTATACGTGCAACTGGACAAAACTAGACTGACCTGGTTTACAACTCCGCACCTCATGTAGCACAAAGTTGACATTTGATATGTAACTAGATTTCACTTCACCATAGTGATGTTCGAACTTCGTTCTAATTTAACAGAAACTATAGTAAATATATCGCATCAGTATCTTAAGAATTCTTTTGATCTTTATCTTCTTAAAATTAATAATATATTCCTTCATCATTGAACTATTTATAAATCTGAAAAAATAACGACTGCGAGGATACAAAAACTTAATAATGACTAAACTGAAGCTCTAATTCAAGCTGTTTCTTAAATTACTTATTATTAAATAACAATGTGAGGCTAATATGCATGAGTGGGCAAATACACAACAAACGAACTTATACACACACACACCAATTACAAAAAACCTGTCTAAAAAAAAATTATTATATAGTATATTTCTTTATTTTACTCTAGTGCCATCTTTTTAGCACTAATGTTTCCTCATAATATGTTCGTACTGGTAAACATGGGGCGGGGCCTGGTTGCTTGTGATGCAGGTGAAAACCCAGTACAAGCTCCGGCTCTCACAAACACTTGTGTCAAATTAATTTCTAAGTCTAGTAAATACAAATTTATAGGCCAGAGAGGTACGGCTTCTTTGGCTTCTGATGTTAAATTTAAAGCCTGTTAATATTCCTTTTTATATTTACAACATTGATTTGACTGTAACAGAAGAGGATATTATGGACTATGTAAATAGTAAAACTCGATTACAAGTAACCCCGATTAAAATTAAAATGAAACAGAAAAGGATATACCAGGCGTTTAAGTTTTATATTCCTAAAAGCAAACTAGCTACTTTCATGGAGCCGAGTATGTGGCCTGAAGGAGTTAGGTATCGGCGTTTTACACTCGGAAGAAAAGCGATCTAGTCGTGTCTCCTTAATCGGAAGTGACAATAAGCGCCCATCATGATGGATAATCTTAACATTATAACCTTTAATTGTAAGAATGTGACGAGATCGGTGGATGACATTAGAAAAATTAGTAGGAATGCAGATGTCATTGCTTTACAGGAGACATGGTTGCTGCCACATGATGTGTCCTTTGTTGGAAGTATTTGCGACGATTTCGACTATACGAGCAAATCAGCCGTTGATACATCAGCTGGCATCTTGAGAGGAAGACCACATGGAGGCGTGGCTATTATGTGGAGGAAGGGGATTTTCTCCTCTGTTGTAGTTGTTCCGTGCGGGAGTGTGCGGGTGACAGCGATCAAGATTACGAACAAAGATCGTTCCTTGCTCATGGGAGCACAAGCTGGCTAGATCATGTGTTAGTGACGGAGGCCGCCATGCAATCTGTAACGAGTGTCAGTATAATGTATGATAGCTATTGGTCTGATCATTTTCCTACTGAATTACTAAACTGAATTGTAATTTTGATAAATTATGTTGTAATGTAGTTCTCAAAACACAAATTGACAAGGTAATCTGGGGAGAGAGAAGTCTCAGTCAAGCAGAATTGTACCGCTCTGAATGCAATGAACACCTAAGAAACTTGGACTTACCAGAACAATTTAGATTATGCTGTGATGGTTTTTGCAATGATATGTTACATCGAAGGATGATTGATGAAATGTATTCCAGTATTGTAGGTACGTTAAGAAATGCGGCACGACTAAGCTTTGATAAAAAAGAAAGAAGAAAGAAATGTTACTTGACGGGATGGAATAAGTATGTAAGAGAGGTACACAGGGCTGCTCGAGCTAGTTTCCTTAATTGGGTAGAATGGGGTAAACCTAGGAATGGAGATATCTATCGTGAAATGGCTCAATAAAGAAAGGTATTTAAAGATAAATTGAGATGGTGCCAAAATAATCAAAAGCAAATAAAAATGGACTTACTGGCATCCCATCATGCTAGTAAAGATTTCAAATCTTTTTGGAAACACACCAACAGGTTGAACCCACGTCCGGGGGTGCCGGGTTGTGTCGGAGGTGAGTGTGAGCCGCAAAAAATTGCTGATCTTTTTAAAGATCATTTAAAGTAGAGCCGATAATAAAAGGTGCTCGTGGTGGGGTAACGTCGTGTTCAGGTGAACGCATCCTATTCAGCGTTAAAGAAACCAAACAGGTACTAAAAAACATGACACGAGGTAAATCACCTGGACACGATAGTCTCAGCATTGAGCATCTTCAGTTCGCGGGAGTGCATCTGCCTCGTGTGCTCGCGATGTTTTTGAATTTATGTGTTGGCCATTCTTATCTTCCGGCCGATCTGATGCGTACGATGGTCGTGCCGATCATGAAGAACAGGATGTTGAATGCCTCAGATAAGTCTAACTATCGTCCAATCTCACTGGCCACTATCGTAACCAAAGTGCTGGACGGTTTGCTGAACAATAGGATGACCAAATATATAAACCTACACGACGCTCAGTTTGGGTTCAGATCTGGTCTATCAACGGAATCTGCTATACTATGTTTAAAGCACACAGTCCGGTACTACACGGATAGGAGAACGCCAGTTTTCGCGTGCTTTCTGGATCTGTCAAAGGATTTCGACCTTGTTTCCTACGAGAGGCTTTGGGAAATGTTGGACAAGGAAACAGACATGCCCGGGGAATTGATTTGTATCCTGAAATACTGGTATGGTAATCAGGTGAATCAATTAAGATGGTATGGGAAGCTATCGTCTGAGTATACTATGGAGTGTGGAGTTAGACAGGGCGGCCTGACATCCCCTGGTCTGTTCTATTGCTATCTGAACGGTTTGATCGAGGAACCCAGCAGCACCGGAATTGGATGCTCGGTCGATGGAGTACCGTTCAACAATATCAGTTATGCCGATGATATGGTATTGCTCAGTCCCTCGATCTGTGGCCTTCAGAAGCTTCTGAATATATGTTCCAGGTATGCTGACGCTCATGGTCTCCTGTATAACGGGAAGAAGTGTGAATTTTTGGTTTTCATGGGACGATCAAAACTTTACTCAGTTATCCCACAAGTGTACTTGAAGGGTGAGCCAATAAGTAGAGTTTTAAAATTTAGGTACCTGGGACATTGGGTTACAGATGACCTGAAGGATGATGAGGACATTGACAGAGAGCGGAGGGCGTTGGCTGTCAGGTGTAATATGGTTGCTCGCAGATTCGCTCGGTAATTGTAATGTTAAAGTCACTTTGTTCAAAGCTTATTGTCAATCTTTTTACTCGTGCGGTCTGTGGGTCACCTATACGAAGCGGGCAGCCAGCTCACTCCGCCTCCAATACAACAACGGTCTCAGGATGCTGTTGGGGTTGCCGAGGTACTGTAGCGTGTCGGGAATGCTTGCCGAACATGGTGCGGCTTCTTATAAAGCAATAATGCGACACAGAACTGCCTCACTGATGGGCCGGGTTCGAGGCAGTTCTAATAGCATGATACGCGTAATAGCCAACAAATTGGAGTCTCCTGTCTGGAGACATTGGATAGGGTTACACAAAGGGTTTGGGTAATGCTGCCCTTAAATTATGGAGCTTTCATCAATCATCTTTCAAAAATTAATTATGAGTTAGTATATAGTTTTGATTAAATTATTTTGAAAGAATGTAATTAAAATAATATTTAGTGTTGACTGAGGTGATTATAAAGATCTCATTTTTTAATGTAGTCTAATTTATTGTTGACATAATATCTAATATATTTTTAATCTGTTTTCGAATCATTTTTAAGCATATTATACTTTAATTAATTTTAATCTGTTGACTTTTTGATATTGTGTGTTCTTTATTTTTAACTTTAATCTACTTTAGAGATGACTAATTAGCATATGGATTTTATTATAATTAATCTGTATCTTTTGTAATTTAATCCGAAATAAATGATTATTATTATTTATTATTATTACTTGTGATGTAGTTAATATTTGTGTTGAGAAGTAAAAATATTATTATTGAAAGCATAATTTTTGTGAAGGTAATTACTGCAGTGGATAGGGGCCGTAATTCCTGTTCTTTTTTTATAAATATTAGAGTAGACATACTATAAGCAGTTCAGCTGTGCAAATGATGACAGCGGCTATGTGATATGTCTGAATGTGATATGTATGTATGTGATATGTATGTATGTGATATGTATGTATGTGATATGTATGTATTGGATATGTGTGAATGTGATATGTATGTATTGGATATGTGTGAATGTGATATGTATGTATGTGATATGAATGTATGTGATATGTATGTATTGGATATGTGTGAATGTAATATGTGTGAATGTGATATGTGTGAATGTGATATGTATGTATGTGATATGTATGTATGTGATATGTATTTATGTGATATGTATGTATTGGATATGTGTGAATGTGATATGTGTGAATGTGATATGTATGTATGTGATATGTATGTATGTGATATGAATGTATGTGATATGTATGTATGTGATATGTATGTATGTGATATGTATGTATTGGATATGTGTGAATGTGATATGTATGTATGTGATATGTATGTATTGGATATGTGTGAATGTGATATGTGTGAATGTGATATGTATGTATGTGATATGTATGTATGTGATATGTATGTATTGGATATGTGTGAATGTGATGTGTGTGAATGTGATATGTGTGAATGTGATATGTATGTATGTGATATGTATGTATGTGATATGTATGTATGTGATATGTATGTATGTGATATGTATGTATGTGATATGTATGTATGTGATATGTATGTATGTGATATGTATGTATTGGATATGTGTGAATGTGATATGTGTGAATGTGATATGTATGTATGTGATATGTATGTATGTGATATGAATGTATGTGATATGTATGTATGTGATATGTATGTATGTGATACGTATGTATTGGATATGTGTGAATGTGATATGTATGTATGTGATATGTATGTATTGGATATGTGTGAATGTGATATGTATGTATGTGATATGTATGTATTGGATATGTGTGAATGTGATATGTGTGAATGTGATATGTATGTATGTGATATGTATGTATGTGATATGTATGTATGTGATATGTATGTATGTGATATGTATGTATGTGATATGTATGTATTGATATGTGAATGTGATATGTATGTATGTGGATATGTATGTATGTGATATGTATGTGATATGAATGTATGTGATATGTGTGAATGTGATATGTATGTATGTGATATGTATGTGATATGTATATGTATGTATTGATATGTGTGAATGTGATGTGTGTGAATGTGATATGTGTGAATGTGATATGTATGTATGTGATATGTATGTATGTGATATGTATGTATGTGATATGTATGTATGTGATATGTATGTATTGGATATGTGTGAATGTGATATGTATGTATGTGATATGTAGTACTCACCAGGCATCGCAGGTATCCGCCTTCCCCAATGAATGACAATCCTGTTGACTCTCCACCAATAGTTAACTATGGTAAGACCACGTCTCAGTAAGTTTAAAGCTTCAATATGCAACAATCAGTTTACAGGATCCGATTTGGACAGTGGGTAGAGGTTACGTAGCAAGATCCTCCCAACCCCCTTTCATCATCGGATAACAAATCATATTCCTCGCATTCTGACGAAGCGATATGCTTCGTCGTTCCCAACGCGAACAGCGAAGGATTGGAAAAGATTGCTTGTGGCAGTATAGTGTGGGTGTCTTCAAGAGAGAATGAAAAGGCATTTGGGGAGCTAGTTCACCATACCATTAACGTCTTACTACCCACCACTTAATATCAGGTGGGAATGTAGACAAGCACTAGCTTCTATGCAAATAAAACAAAAAAAAGACCAGAGAAAGACGCCACCCACATAAAATCCAGGGGTAATATAGTTTACAGCTGCCATGTTTCGTATGGTGAGTGTTGGGATCACAGAACCCAATTAAATGTATCGAGCCCATCAGTCTCACTCCTCGGGTGGCGCAAGTGCATCTGGAATCTTCATTGAGGATGGATACAGCATCACGAGTGCGTAGTCATCGCTGACCAATAAATGTATGGGCTCGTTCGCAAGCCCTACTATTATAAAAACAATCTGATAAAGTTTCAGTGACAGTGTAGTCTCAACAATAACTTAAAACAAATTTAAACTTTTTTATTTTTTCTTTAGAAAAAGAGGCAAAATGATAACTTAGTTAAAGATTAATCGCTTAATTTATCAATCCAATAAGATTTGTCAGATTGGTCAACTATGAGGATTCGTTTAAGCTGGCAGGTGTATACATACAAAGATACTTCATAAATGTAATATATGTACAAATATTTTTACTTTTTCCAAATTTATAATTATTGATTGACTAAAATCCAGATATTGCCAGGGTTAGCTGAAAGAAACATTTCAAATAAAAATACATAACACTCACTTAACAGCAATTACTTGAAAGCTTTACGACTAAGCGCTTTAAGCTCGTGAACGCGACTAAATGCACGCCTCACGGGACATATTCAGCTAGATTCCCAGTTACACGTGAAATAATTGTACTTTCGTGTAATAGGAAGATAAAAATTAACTAATTATTTGTTGTTTGTATATAAGTATACGATGTCTTTGTTTGGCTGTTTATAATAAATAGAACATCATAAACAGAGTGGTCGCCCAACGTCCGAGGTACCGTGATAGCCCATGCGAACAAACCTAGTTGGATCTCCGGTGCCAGCCTTCTTTTTTTTAATCTTTTTTTTTCGGGCTTATGGCCGATGACCTCTATTAGTGGGTAACCAGCACAAGGGCTCCACGGTTACCCTGTTCCGCGAGAGCATCTGACTCGAGGGTGCCCGAGAGGGCCGAACCTCAACTCGGTCAGTTGCTTCTGACTAAGAATTATCTACACAAATATCACTATTATTACTATTGGCTGCCCGCGCCATCACCAATGAAATTGTGAGCTGTGATTTTATGTTCTGGATTACCACGTGCTCGCCGGCAACAAAACATTTTGAAGAAAAATGCTTGTCTATGAAATACACATATAAAAAAATATTTCTAGACATGTGAATACCATCACAAGAGTAGAGGTCCACGCTGGCAGTAGGATATGTATAGACGGATACTTTACATTAATTTTGCCCCAACTATTTGACACTCATTTATACAATAAAACGTATATTAGATACAATTTCAGAGGCTTAATGCTGGATATACAACCGCTTTCTGACACTGACCAGATGGCCTGATAGCGGATGAAACCATTAGAAAAAACAACACGTTTTATGGACAGAGGCCTTCCATCTCCTTTCTCCAGGATGAGGTTGTTGAAGAAGATTTATAGACACAGCCGTCACTTACCATCGGGTGAACTGCGAGCACGTTAGTCACCCGGAGTTTCATAAAATAAAACCTATCATTCTTTTGTGTCTTCTTTCGTAATGATTCAGAGTATTTTAAATTCACTTGTTCCTTTAGCGGTTTCTTTACCACACTATCAAAGCTTTTAACAACTATCAGTGGTCGGTTTGTGATCTCTTGGATTTTTTTTCGTCCATTACACTCGGATCTCTCGAGTGGATAAGACGTTCCGGAAGTGCTCTCCATGCGCCTCCAGCCAGCAGCAGATGATTCGTGCAGTGAGATTGTGGCAGTAGGGGTTGGTAGTAGTAGTAGATAAAAGTACTGTGATACAATTCGTCAGTGGAGAACGGGCGGATTACCGCCCTGTGAAGTGCGTCACCGTGCACACCTGCGTGTACACCTGCACGCCTACCTGCAGCGGCGACATTTTAAGTTGCCACACCCGCTCGCCTCAGAGTTGCGGCTATTGTATTTTCTTTTGTTCTGTCGCATTAGGCGCCTGACAGGTACTCACCCTAACGTACCCAAGACGCTAGGATTTCTGCGAATATGATTGTAGGCTTACTACACACTCGCCGCAAGGCGGGGACAATAGGATTTTTTGCAGACGGGTCTCAAGCCCCTAAGCAATTAGTTATGGACGCTTGCGCGATGCAAGCATTTTATCAGGCGGCCAGCCCCGAGCTATGGGCCTCTTTTATGCGCCAATTAGAAGCACCGCGGGTCGCCTTCAGCGACAGCCTGCAGTCCCCGGACCCCGTCGTTCCCGAGTTAGTTGCGCTGTCTGCGCGCCCATCCACCTCCGCCTCTCCCCGATCGCGGGCGTCCTCCGACTCAGAATCGGAGGCGTCCGAATCGGACATGGAGGTTGAATCCAGCCAACCAGGCTTCACCCTAGTATCCAACAAGCGGAAACGCCCCGCTCAGCCGGCCTTTATAAACTCGGCCCCCAGGCCAGGTTCAGCCTCCCCGACCGCCTTCTCAGCCAACACCAGCCATCACTTTTAAGGCTGTGCCTGCTCCCAGGCCCACCCCTACTCCAGCTGCAGCTCTAGCTCCCCAACCCGCTGCTCCGTTGCAAGCCCCTAAGACCCCTGCAGAGTCAGCCTGGGCAATGCCTCTAGCCATGGCGCGAAAACAAGTCGCGCCTATCTCAAGGCCGAACTCCTCTCCGGTGCAGCCTGCCACCTTAGCGCAGGTTACACCTCCCCAGTGGGAATAATCATGGGTAAAATTACTAAAAATACAACTGAGGAGAGGGACTCAATCGTTGAGCCCGCAATTGCATTGGCTGGTCCTTCAACACCTGAGGGCCAAAGTAGAGACGGAGAATCTGTGTCGGAGGGACCAGTGGTCCCGACACGGGACAGGCGTGGGCGCTTTGTGCGCCTGAGTGCGCCAGTCGGTTTTTGCGGTGAAGGCGATGGCGGAAGATCGGACGCATGGCTCATATCCGCCACTGCCGACGTGTCCGCAAGGACTAGGAAAAGGAGAGCCAAGCCTCCGAACACGGCCGACAAATTTCAGGCGGTCGCAGCCGAAGGCACGGACGTGGAGGTCGCCGATGATGATGGCATTTGGGATCCGACAGTGGCTCAGTCATCGACGAGGGCTAAGGTGGGCCTTCCAAAACCCGAGGATATAGCAAAGGAATTTGGAAGGCAAGTCAATGACGGACCTGGGTGCCTGCATTCGCGAAAGCCTGCTGGTAGTGGACAAGGTTGCCGATAAGTCCAGCAACCTTAAGGGATCGTTTGTCGATAGCCTGAGGGTAGCAACTAGGATGGTTGAGGCTGCAACTTCGGAGCTGGCAAGGAGGGTCTCCCAGCCCCTTAATATTGAGAAGCTCGAGTGCGAGAAAGCGGAGTTGCGCTCTCAGCTCGCTGAGCTCTAGACGAGGGTAGGAAGTCTAACAGAGGAACTCAGCGCACAACAAAAGCGAAAAGAGGCACCTCCAGTTGGGTTATGTCCGTGCAATGCTGCCAAGAAGCTAGTGCCTGCGCCAGCGAGTGTGGACTTCGAGAGTCAGCTAATGAAGCGCATCGACGCGCTCATTGAGAGAAAGTTGGCGGCTTTTGGAGCGCAAGCGCCAGTAACGGCCCCTCTGGCTGATCCTCAGGAACAGGGTTCGTCCCTCGGTGCCGCGAAGAAGAGGTCCGGCAAAGGGAAGCGCGCCCAGCGCCGGCAGCCAGCTCCTCCCGCACCACCCGCAGCTGCTGCGCCTACCGCAGCTCCCACGCCTCCCACAGCTCCCGCGAAGCCAGTGGAGACTGGCCCGGTTTCTCCCGCATCCCAAACATGGGCGGTAGTGGCTGGCCGTAAAGCCAAGAGGGCGGCTGCTAGGGCTACTCCCGTAACGCAAGCAGCCGTGACCCGAAAGGCGCCGGCAAAGGAGGCAGCTCCAAAAAAGCAAGTGGTGACACCGGGTAAGTTGCCACGATCAGCGGCCATCACGGTCACCGTGCCGGAGCATGGCCAGGCTTTATACGCCGCAGTAATGGCTGCGGCGAAACAGAGGATAAAGCTGGCAGACTGCGGCATCGTCACGGTCCGGCCAAGGAGGGCAGTGACGGGTGCGTTGATACTGGAGGTATCCGGCCCCAACTGCGCCTCTAAGGCCGACGTGCTAGCCGCCAAAATGCGGGAGGTGCTAGCGGACATGGACGTGCGTATAGCACGTTCACTGAAGACCGGTGAGTTGAGGGTGATGGATCGTGACGAGTCTGTCACCCCAACGGAGGTTGCAGCAGCGGTGGCCGAGGCAGGTGGTTGCGCTGTCGCAGACGTAAGGGTGGGCATAATCCATCGCACACCCTTGCGTCTGGGGTCGGTGTGGGTGCAGTGTCCTCTGGGCGCCGTACGGAAACTGGCCGCGGCAAAGTTCGTCTGGCTGGGGTGGACGGCTGCGAAGATTGAAGTGCTAGCAGCTAGGCCGCTGCAGTGCTACCGTGAAAAGGACCGTAGCGCTAGGTGCTATGCCTGCTCGGAGCCGGGACACAAGGCGAGCCTGTGCACTGCGGCCGCCTTGAAGTGCCCCCTGTGCGTGGACCTTGGCCGCCCAGCCAACCATCGGCTCGGCTGAGGACCAAGGCCTGCGCACCGAAAAGAAGGACCAAGGGGAGGGGGCAGGCTCCCCTACCTGAACCCACCCCGAGTGCGCCGGAGGCTATGGAAGCTTCCCCTTAAACAGAAGTGTGAAGATCCTCCAAAGCAACCTGAACACACTGCCACGGGGCGCAAATCTTGCTGCTGCAAACCTTCGCGGAGTGGTCAGTTGCTCTGGCAGTAGCGGCGGAACCCTACCAAGTCCTGGACCATCCACGTTGGTTCGGTGACACTAAGGGACACGAGGCGCTTTGGTTCCATAAACTCCCCAGAGGGAGGGAACCACCCAGCTTGTCGTTTCGCGTTGGTGACGTGCAAGTCCGGGTGGGACCGGTGATGAAATATCTCGGTCTCATCCTGGACGGTCGCTGGGGCTTCGAGGAGCATTTCGATCGCCTGGTCCCCAAGATCGAGAGGGTAGTGGGTGCCATGCACCGGTTGCTACCCAATCTCGGGGGCCCCAGGGAAGGAGTCCGCCGCCTCTACGCGGGGGTCCTGCGATCGATGGCCCTCTACGGGGTGCCCGTATGGTCACATCGACTCACGGGCGTCCGTCGCTGCAGAGCTAAGCTCAATAGCCTGCAGCGAAAAATGGCCATCAGGATCGCATGAGGATATCGTACGATATCTTTCGAGCCACTGTCCTAGCTCGGTTTCCACCACTGGACATGGATGCGCGGGTGCTTTCCCGCCTTCGTCTTCCCCAGGTGGAAGCCAAGCCCCTGGATGCGGACGAGGTGCGAAGGCAGGAGCGCAGACGGGCGCTGCGGGTGTGGTGAGAGAGGCACCAAGAGCCTCGTTTCTCGCGCCAGCGCACGGTCAGCGCGTTCTTGCCGAGCTTCGAAGCCTGGCTGCGAGCGGGGGAAGAGGTGCACGTCACCTTCCGATTAACACAGGTACTCACTGGGCACGGGTGTTTCGGTGAGTACCTGAACAGGATTGGACGCTAATCGACAACGCAATGCCACCACTGTGGTGGGGACCGGGATTCCGCACAGCACACGCTAGCCAAGTGCCCTGCGTGGGAGTCCGAGCGGTGGATCCTGGTCCAGAGGATCGGGCAAGATCTCTCTCCGCCAGCCGCTGTAGCGGGTGCGCTGGCGGATAAAGGCGCGTGGAAGGCGCTGGTCTCCTTCTGTGAAGCCGTCATGGTACAGAAGGAGACCACCGACCGTGATCGGGAGAGGGCCGATCCCGCTCGGGACGGTGACGCCGGGGTGGTGGCAACGGACGCCCCGCCCCGTCAGCCCTTTAGTTCCGGGCATAAGAATAGGGCTAAGGTACCCCCTGCCTGTCGTACAAGGCGACTAAAAGGGGACTTCGGGTTCGCGGGTGATCAGGGTGGGGGCTCTGACCACCCGGGAAGCGGACCCCGGAAGGACGGCAACTCGTAGTGGTCTCGAGTTGCCGTAGCACCGCGAGGGTGCTAGGGGAGGTTTTTCCTCCCCTGGGACGTGCTCAGGCACCGGTGCGTTCCTATTGAGATCCCGGAGCCCCTATAAATGCACTGAGGATGACCACCGGGGGGGTTTTAGTGGTTACAAGTCTCACATAACCCTGTCTCACCCCCAGGAGGCAGGGTATCTTTCGAAGATTTCCCCCGATAACAAAAAAAAAAAAAGGTTACACCTCCCCAACCTCAGGGTATGCAAAACCCTATTACATACTCTCTTAATTTTATTAGCTCAATAGCCTTAAACGCCCTGGAGGACCTCCAACCCAACATGGTGATCCGCCTGCAGCAGGCCAAGAGTCCGTTTGAGATGCTGCAGATAATTGCAGAGTACATAGGCACCATTTGCTCCTTCTGGGCACTCCAGAATGGCCCACAGCCAAGCCGGGCAACCTCCTAACTCGGTCTCAAATGGCTAACACACACACTATCTCGTAATTCTACGCGAGTGGACTCAGGTCTCAAAAAGACGATGAAGCGATCCATTTAAAAGAACACAACATCGACGTTATGCTAGTGCAAGAAACCTTCTTGAAACATGGCCATAGCGATCCCAAGATCGCAAACTACAACATAATCCGTGGAGATAGGCTGACCGCCCCCAAAGGCGGCACCCTGATCTAATGCAAAAGATGCTTCCACTGAGTAACGGTCGAGGTTCCGCAATTAACAAACATCGAAGCTACCGCTTGTAGGGTGGCTATGACCGGTCCTAGCCCAATAGTTATCGCCTCGGTTTATCTAACACCGACAAGGGAGAATAAAAACGGCAAGGCGCTTTACGACCTTATGGAACCATATAACTTCGACGTTATAGCCCCCGACTCCCCGACACGATACCATCTTACGTCACGGCACGTCAACATCCCGACGTACTAGACATAGCGCTGATTAAAAACATCACCCTAGCGGTCGACTCCATCGAATCGCTACAAGAATTGTCATCGGACCACAGGCCGGTGCTCCTCAAGCTAGGCCAGTAGGCTGGCATGGTCCCTCAGACCAAAACCATCGTTAACTTGCGTGCTCTCGAAAGCAAACTCATAGCCACGACCAGATACACGTTAGATAGACGTTTTTCCTAACGAGATCGACTAACCCGATAAGGCATATCGAGCGATCGACTCTTTAACTTCACACCTTACCTCGGCCGGCGAAGACTCGAAAAGGACGGTCCCCCCGTCGACCGATCAATTCGGGGTCCTTCCCTCGAGTCTCCGTCGACTGATAAGGTCAAAAAATCACGCAGCAAAGCTTCACGATAGATACCCGACAGACGTTAATCGCGTTAGACTGTGTCACCTCCAAAGGGAGGTCAAAGAGCGCATAAAATCTTATAACGAAGACAAATGGGGCAACCTGCTAGCAGACCTCGAGCCTTCGAATACCGCTTACATGCGGTTGGCGCGGGGTCTCAAAGCAGACACCATCACACAAATGCCCCCTCTAATTTTACAGGACAATGCTACTCTCGCCTTCGATGACTCGGAGAAAGCCCCATATCTCGCGGACAGTCTAGAGAGTCAATGCTCACTGAACGTCCCCACTGATCCCGTCCACCTTCCACCATCGGGTGAACCGTTAGAACCTGTGACCACAGAGGAGGTCACAGACATCACCAAAAACCTCAAAAAGAGATCAGCTCCCGGTCCCAACGGGATTAATAATAGAATACTTAGAGCGCTTCCCGCTAATATTATCTGCCTCCTAGTGGCAATATTCAACACGCTCCTCTCCAGCTTCTCCTTTCCGGATGCCTGGAAGGAAGCGGACGTAATCGGGATTATTGTTAGGCGACTAAAAGATCACGTCCTAACTGATAGATTACTTCCTGACGTACAGTTCGGGTTTAGGAATACGCACTCCTGCGTTCAACAGGCTTTCCGCTTAACGGAACAGATTCTTGCAGGGCTAACCCTCAAAAACCCAGTAGGTACTGGTGCACTATTCTTTGATGTCGCAAAGGGATTCGACAAAGTCTAGCATAACGGTTTAATTTATAAACTTCACGCTCTCAACATACCGGACAGGCTCGTGCACATCATATCGAGCCTTCTTGTCGAATCGCACTTTCCGATATCGAGTCGATGGTACGCGCTCCTCAAGCTGGCCGCTCCCCTAGCAGGAGTCCCCCAGGGCTCCGTTCTCTCCTCCCTCTTATTCTCACTTAACACAAGTGATATCCCAAAAGATTCGCATGTCAGTCTCGGGCTTTTCGCGGACGATACCGCCCTATATTATTCAAACACACACAAGGGCCGTATCACCATTCGTCACCAAGCCGCAGCTAACCGCCTCGCCGAGTGGTTTCTGTTATGGAGAAGCGAAATTAACCCGGACAAATGTGCAGCAGTCTTCTTCTGGAGAGGCTCTGTCGATCCATTCTGCACTGCACCAGTTAAAGCTAGGACGTATCACGATCTTCGACCGACCCATTCCGTGGGTAGAAAAGGTAGCTTCCACCAATCAAAAATGCGAGAGAAAAGGCCGCGTTCGTCATGAGCCGGCTTCACCAGCTCATCTGCGCCAAAAGCAAATGGTCCCTAAGACATAAACTTCAACTATACAAGTCCTGCGTAAGACCAATTATGGTCGTCTTCGCCTACGTAGCCGCCGACAAGATTAATTTAATACAATGGTCCAAAACCGCTTCACCAGAATCGCGACCGGAGCAGAACCGTATCAGCGTAATATCGATCTGTAAAGTGACTTACATCTCGTCACCATTCCGGAATATTTCCAATCTATCTCGCAGCGCTTGGTTGCGAAAGCGCTTTCGTACTCCAACCCGCTAGTGGTAAACGCCGTAACCTACGATCCGGTACCGAGCCTGGAAACTAGGAACTGTCGACCCCGTCACGTCCTCGACAACGCCCACTTTATGGGGGAGCCGAACTCCAGTCCTCAACGGACCCCGGACCCACACACAGCACAGACATCTCGTCGCGTCGCCCTCGACTCCGAGCGCGACGCAGTCTTCGCGACACCGCGTACACTCGTTACACAGGCGTGTCAGGCGGTTCTTACCGCCCACAGCTTCCGATGGACAGACAACAGATGGTGTCCGTCAGAAGCTAGGTTCGCACACCAAAACCTCGGACGCTCAATAGTCATCACCATCCGAATCTCTCGATAGCTAGGGAACTGGAAACTTGGGTGGCACCATCAGATAGGTACGAAATCAGAGCAGACAGACACGCTCAGTTTATGAGCGCTTTGTGTAAGTAAGAGAACCACAAATAGGGAATACAAATAACCAGCTCACGGACCCCTCAGTTCCTTGAGTCCTGTGTCCGATGAAGCTGTAAGAGCCGCATCGGCTAACAGCATCAACATCAACAGAATCTAGGCTGGTCTCTCGGCCACAGAGCTAGCGCGTCGGAACTTCGGTGTCGAAGATGATAGAAGATATGCTGGTAGTAGCCTCAATGTTTTTTGTATTGCCATATTGTCAGAGTTTCAAATCGTTCGCTGTTCCTTCCCTACATTCCATATCCAAAAATTACTTACTAAAAAACGATAAAAAATTAATGACAACATTTTAAATATTATTTCTTCTGAATTAAATAAAAATTCTAGAATATTTAATATGCCTTCCCTAATATAATACATGAACTTTATGTTACTGTGAGGTTAAGCGCAAAATAAATATGGAGTCAGAAAGCGTATCGCTATGTTCAGCGTGTGAGTAGGGCACATTAAGTTATATTAGTGCTTTTAAGTTAATGACTAGTACAAGTAGTTTTTTTTAGATAAATGTATAAAACAATGTTATAAGAAGTTTGTTAGGGTCTAGATGATTAGATTTTTTGTTGCTTATAATAATTAGCTGATAAATCGTCTTTCTGAAAAACAATATACTCGTAAAAGAAAGATAACTTTTTTATTGATAAATATACAAAACGAGAGATATAAGTGTACTTATAACTTTAAACAATTTTACATTTTTCATACTCGTATGTTGAAATTATACTTATGTAATCTTAACAATAAAACAGACGTCCCCTGCACGTTAAAGGGTTAAATATTAAATATTATTAGTATATATATATGTATTCGAAGCTAGCCCTCACGGTACAGGTTTGCTAAGTGCGAAGGCTATAGTTAACTCCAAGTGTGAATAAAACAGGCGTTGGATTTATTAAATAGTACTTTATTAAACAGTTAGTTGTGGACTTGTAATAACTTGTGTTTCTTTTTTCACTGTATATCTCTCTAGCGCTGTTATAAATTTTCTTTACTTTACTTTACTTTACTTTACTTATATCAAATCCTGTATTTATCGTGCAAAACGTTCGGGGTATCGCTAACTTTTCGCAGACTACCTTCGTAGAGTATATATTAAGTTAGAAACCGGTATTCTTTAAGATCGCTCCTGGTCCCTTAAATGTAAAAAGTAGCAGGAATACGCAACACTCCGAAGGAAATGTACCCAGTTATCTGTTTAACTATTTTGTTGTTAGTGTATATAAAATAAATTAAAATATAAAGAAACCTGTCATGCGAGCATATATTGCAGCATAGATTTAACCTTTTTATTTATCATTTATTAAATTGTATGATCGATGCCCTGGGTACGTGTGGCGACATGTTATATTCAAGCGTGTGCTCTCTATCGACGTCCCAGAGAGCGCAACACTATCGTATGCAATAATAAAGAGGCAGCTGCCAACATACTCGGAGTTAGATAGAATTTTCAACAGTGTTGTTGTTTGAAATTTTATAAATTGAATTATAAAATATGAGAACAGAGTAGTCTTAGATTTAGTGTTTGTTTTATCCGTGTTTAAAAACTACAGTCTTCATAATAAAAATTAAAATAACATATTACTATTTGTTATTTTTTAGAAATAAATAAATTGTCAGAAATGTGTGAAATTGGTTTAACCAGGGTTTGTGATGTTACACTGTTAATAAACATTTAATAAACTAAATCCTCTATGTTGATTTCTTTTCTTAAAACAACAAGACAATATATTACAATAAGTTAGTATGCTTTTACTCTCTGTATATTAATATTATATATTTAGAATATCCAAATATTTCAATAATTACTCACCGAGTTTGGTAGATAATTATTTTTTAGTAGAAAAAGAAAATATAAAAGATTTTTATATTATTACAATTTACAATGAAAAATAATTATATATGTATAAATATAATATCTTATGTTAATATCACTTCCGTTTATTAAAGTATTTATGTTACTTTTGTTAACATTAAAGTAAAAAAAAAATTCGGTTAACAGCCGAACGCGCCATGGAGGCACGTGGAACTTTCTGGAAAACTTTGAACCAAGTAATTTTTGTTTTGAATATTTTGAATGTATTATGCGTATATTGTAGGGTGAAGTTTATCTCTCTCACCGAATCATAATGCAGGTGCGTTGAGCTGCAATGTATCGTCATACACGTCCCGGAATAACACTCTCCCGATCCGCACTCGCACTACACGAAGCACAGCTTGTTATGCGGCTGTATTATGTACTATGAATTATGCATTATGTATTATGAATTATGTATTATGTATTATGAATTATGCATTATGAATTATGCATTATGTATTATGAATTATGTATTATGAATTATGTATTATGTATTATGAATTATGCATTATGAATTATGCATTATGTAATATGAATTATGTATTATGTATTATGAATTATGCATTATGAATTATGCATTATGTATTATGAATTATGTATTATGTATTATGTATTATGAATTATGCATTATGAATTATGCATTATGTATTATGATAGTGCTATAAAAGACAGACCGATATTGTTTTTAACATACATATATCATGTCTTTAGGCTGGGGTTAAATTCGCACCTTCATTCTCTTCACCCACATCCGAATTGCTGATAAAATTATTAGAATTGGCGCGTTCGCAGTCACTCGTTCACACTAGTACTTACGTTAGGTGATTTTTAAAAAAAAAAAAAAATTGTGTATTGAGTTAAAAAAAAATTTAATACACAATTAATGAATTTCAACATGATACATGATTTTTATTTTTGATTGTGAACAGATATGGTGATTTTTAATTAAACACGATACGCAAGTAAAACTTAGTTTGGTACCTGGTTATCGATGCCTCGACATCTTCAGAAAAACACTTAAACAACGAAAAAATCAAATAGAAGACTTTAGATGATGCTTTTTTTATAGAATAGGTGGCAAACGAGTAAGTAACTCCTCACGGTAAGAGGTCACCGTCGCCCATCGACATCCGCACCACCAGAGGAGTCGCAGATGAGCAGATCAATGTCATCTTAATAATATTATATCTTCATATTTTTGACATCATGTGTGAAGTTTGAGAAGTTTATGATTGAGAAAATTGTTCATCTTTTTAATTTAATGTTAGTGTTGAGTTCTAATCTGGATTAATGTTGTTGTTTATTGCATTTTTGTTTTTATATGTATTATGGTTTCGTTATAATCGTTGGTTTGTTTTTATTAAAGTAACGTAATTCGTACTATGCAAATATGCAAACTTAAAGCGCTGTTCTAGAAATCCTGTGCTCAACGGTACTGGTTGTCCAATTAATTTATAAGTTTTGTTATTTTTTCGAGTTGTTAATGTTTATGTTGAGCAAATTAAATTTAAAAAAATATGCTGTAAAATAACGCAACAGGCTATCACTAAGTAAATTCGCTACAAAGTTCACTTAACTGCTATCTGAAATATTAATTCCAGTTAAACTTGATTTCTACTTCGATAAGTTGTTGTTTGGGGTAATAATGTTGGTTTAAAGCTTAAGTAGTTGTAAATCTTTGGCTGAGAGATTTGGGTCGAAATATTGACTGAAACTAATCTATTGATAAAGTACCGGTATTTGTGAATTCGAATAGGTTTCATATTTCCAATTAAAAACCGGTGAGTTCCTGCTGAAATTATGAGCGCTGGTTATTTTTCTGGACACTTTTTTCAGGAGAACTTGTACTTATGTAATGAACTTATGCTTATAAAATATTTTTTTTTGAACAAAACGTTACTATAATAAATATTTAGTTTTTGTGACACTATCGCGGGTATTCCGTACTCCTGAAAAAAAGAGCACAGAGATTTCAACAGTACCAGAACCACAATGTCCCTTGTTTCAAATGTGCCAGAAATACAATGTCCCTTGTTTCAACAGTGCCAGAACTACAATTTCCATTATTTCGACGGTGCCAGAAACATAATGTCCCTTGTTTCAACGGTGACAGAACCACAATGGCCCTTGTTCCAATAGTTCCAGAACTGCAATGTCACTTGTTTGAACAGTGCTGGAACCACAATATCCCTTGTTCCAATAGTTCCAGAACCACAATTTCCCATGTTTCATCAGTGCCAGAACCACAATTTCCCTTGTTCCAATACTTCTAGAACCACAATGTTCCTTGTTTCTAGCTTTGATGGGTAGGCTGGACCGGAGGATGTTGGTTGGCTGCAATATTAACAAAAATAGCATCTTACCGCTTCTGCGTTCCGATTAGTGGGTGCGATCCGGAGACGCGTTGTACTAGTAATGAGGCAATATTGTAATTCTCTTGGGGTAGATTCTTTATCGAGGATGACTGTAGGTGGGTGTCATGGGCGACAGGAGTCAGTTGTCACCGGGTGGATTGTGCGCAAGTTTGTGTCAAAACAATAAATAAGAAGAACGGAGGTGACGACCTACGTGCATCTTGAATGTTTGTTGAGGACGAAGGGAATAAACAATAGGGAAACTGTGTGTTGCTATGTCAACTTTATTTTACAGAAATATTTATTGTAAATACGAGTTACATAAAGTTTTTTTTACTTCCAATAAAAAAAATCCTGGTTTATATAAATTGGGCCAAGTTGTGTAAGTAACACGCCGCTGGGCCGTTTGTCTACGCCACAGTTGAACAATGGCGACAACTTAATTGGGTGAAATACCTAATGTGCATTGAAGTTACGCGTTAGTTACCTATATATAGATTTTTTCTTTTTCCATACTTTTTATCGTTATATACTAGATATCGTTTAACAGTTGACATAGCCACATCGCTAGTGAAAATTAGCTCCGACACTAATAGCACTGTTATGGACCTCGGTATTCATATTGACACAATGCTGAGTCGCATGCAAAAGTGACTCATGTTAGCCAAAACGCTACGCTCCCCCGCGTGTTCTATTCTCCATGAAAAACTTTCTCCCGTCCAACACCAAAATAACGATTATGCAGATTTTAATTGTTCCCTGATCGACTACGGCAATGTGTGACGTGCGATCTCCTTAACAAACTTGATCGTCTTCCAAATAAATGCATTCGATTCATATTCTATAACTTTCGAAAGTATGACCATGTGTCTACTTATCATTCTCAGTTAAAGTGTACACCCATTCATCTGCGGTGGAGTCTGCGTGTTCCCGCTACCCTTTATTGTACCCTGACATCTCCCTATCCTCCTTCTTATCTACCTAAATACTTTGGCTACACGATAAAAAACTTCGGTCGACCAAAAACCTTCTACTTTTGTATCCTTTTCATAACTCCGACTTCGATCACATTTACTTCTTTGTTCAATCTGTTTTTATCTGCAATGCTCTCCCTCCCGAAGTGGGGGCGGCTACAAACCGTTACGTGTTTCAGGTTAAAGTTCGGGAGCTATTTCAATCAATCAAATTTCAATATTAGATGATTATATAGATATATTTATATGTGTTTGTAACATAGCCCTACGAATTAGCTGAAGTGGCAGTGGACAGGTCATATATGCCGCAGAACCGAAGACCGCTGGGGCAGAAATGTTCTTGAGTGGAGACTGCGGACCGGCAAACGTAGTGTACGGTGCCCTGTAACTAGGTGGGGATCATATTCGTAGGGCAGCGGGCAGCGACTGGAGAAGGAGAGCTGAAGACCAGCTCAGTGGCGTGCCATGGAAGTAGCCTATGTACATATATATGTTAATATATATATACATATATATATATATTATATATATATATATATATATATATATATATAATATGTATATATATAAAATCTATATTGTTAAGCTCCAAAACCTCATAGGGTAATGATAGGAAACGTTGAAGTAATATAGATTGAAGATTTCGCTATAATTAAAATTGTCCATTAGTGATACTGTTTTGATATGTAACCCGATATCTGATCTCATTGTATCGAAGGCATCACAACAGATGTATAAACCGAGCACCGCTGCGTATACAGGATGTCGCATCACTCGGGTCATGTGGTTGGCGGCAATGTACGTTTAGTGACGTAGAATGTCTGAAATTGGCTTAGCTTGTTAACAAAAATGATCTCTCTCGTTCTGTTCTGTCTGGAGGAAGTCTTTTCATTTAATTTATTCTTATGTAGGTCATACTGAAAGTCTCTAGAATTTGATAAATAAGACCAGATTTTCAAACACAATTTTCTATAGGACGCCACAAAGTAAAAACAAATGACAGTATCACAATTAAAAAAAAATAAAAAGGGTTCCGTTTTCGGATTCCGTAATTGCTTATTTCTTTTCGTTTATTGTAAGTGAGCAGTTGCAGAAAGTATCAGCATGCCCCACGGGATGTCTAGCAAGTCTATCAGGCTCACCTCCTACTGGTGGTGGTACGTGCACTTCCATCCTCCACAACGATGCAAGACGCACATGCGCGGCAACCCCGCGCGCTGCGATGGAACGCCTTGCCTCCTGTAACCGACTCACAAAACCCTACACTCACAGTACAAAACACATTAATGTTATTTTACGCCTATATTCTGCGAGGGCAAGGCTTCAAACCAGTCCAGTCGACCCATTTACGTTGGAGCTAGAAGTTAGCTGGAGCGTGGCTCCGCAGTGTAGAGCCGTGTTTGGTCCGGGAACTCGTTTTTAATATCAAAATACGCGAGCAAACCAAGTTCTATCCTCGATGAAATCGGTAATTGCAATAAAGCTGCTGATTTACCTCGTATTTAGTGGAGAAGGAATACATCGTGAGGAAACGAACTTATGTTAGACCCGGGGTTAGACATGTGTTTAAGATTATATCTTAAAAAATATATATTTATAAGAAGTTGATCAAAGCTCTATAGAGCCGCGTGGCGAGCTGTGTTCCCGCGGCGAGGGAAGGAGAGGCCGTACCCGGTAGTGGGCGTCTTTTTAAATACGGAGTCCGGTCGACTCGATTGGGGGAGGACCTCGCCCTCGCAGTACCGGTGTGACACTACTGTGCTTCGTATGGTGAGTGTAGAGATCCGGGGAATGGTGACATGGTACCCAGGCAGTCCAGCTCAGTGCAGAGGGATGGATGTAAGTCTGGTACAAAAGCTACAGAGCGATCTATGCATGTATAGTTATATAACATAACTTGTATAAATAATAGTCGTTTCTTGTAAACCTCTTCCAGTTTTAACTTACGCTTCCATTGAGATACCCCTCAATACAATTTTTTTTATTAATAGTATGATAACAATTGAATACAAAAATGTATTATATTATTTCAATGCACCTCAATAGAATACATACAAGTTCTATGTGATTTCTCAAGGGATAAATAGGTGAATTATATTTACGACTAGTTTGGCCTATAGCCCGTTTAAATCCTCTGAGTCCCTTAGCTTTATCCTTGTCTCTTTATTTGAATAGATACGGTAAGGATGGGGATCGTAGGCAAATATTTCTTTGGAAAGTCAAATAGTTGACACATTGATAAGTTCATTATAATAAATTATTTTCAAATTAAATGCATTAGTGTTTATTACTGTTATAGTGAAATTGTAAATTACACCTTTATGTGACCACGGGTTCGACGATGAAAGAGAATATAGAATGGAAATCAGGATGTACGAGAAATACAATAATTATTCTTCAATACCCTGCGTGGAGGCGGAGGCTTATCCCATCAGATCTAGATCATATATATATATGATCTAATCTAGATCTTTGATTATCAGAAGGGGCTGCAATGACTTTATGTTTGACCTTTATGTAAATTGTGGTCACTGTTTATTCGTCATCCGTTCTTTTTATTATAATACTTGGGTAACAAACGAACACACAGATCACACATCTGGTTAGTAAGTGAACACTGGAGGAAGAAACCAAAACATGCAACATTTGAAAGACACATTATAAACGGACTGTGTCCCGTATGGTACGTTTGAATACTGCACGGGAAATCATTTTTCATAAAATTAGAGATGACAAATGAGCATTCAACTCACACGCAATCAGCTCTACTGACTGTAATTACAATATGAAATTATCTCTATTAAGTGATCCGAGGAAGCTAAGCTTCTTGTTTAAAACCTTTAAACCAAAAGATAATAAATATAATACGTGTTTCAAAAGAATATCCATTTCCAAGCCAAGCCAACTTTTATTTAAATTTGAAGCGACTCTCAGCCGATACCATTCGAGTGATACGCCTCAGCTCAGCATTTTGATGTGCCGACGATATAGTCATCCTCAATCACGGAAGGTCTCAGCACTTTGCTCAAGAAAAATAAACAGTGTCACCCAAGCGGTAGATGATAAGATATACATGCACCGTGTCCTTGTCACTTCGACTCACGCTAGAAGTTTTTGACGCATAAGTTCACCAAGATCCAATAAAATAAATCAGTCAAGTAAATCCAACTTCGACCTGTATGTAAATCAACGAAACCAATTAGGACTGTCCACCCTTCGGAAAACTGCAGCATCTCATCCAATATACGATGTTTGGTAACAAAAATCTTTAATCAGTTCTCGTTGCCTATTGTGATACAGTGATAGTTCACGCAACTGAGGCATAGTTCACCGTTGGCGGCATGAACAAGTTCAGACACTCAACATTTTATGGGGAGGGTAACCAACAGAGCTCAAAGAATCGTATTTATGTATTTATTTACTTTATTAGGAAAATTCACAGCATACAAGAAACATTAAACATAAATACAATTAACAAGGATATTTAGCCATCAAAGAAGTTACAACTATATACATGTTTTTTAAATGTATGTGCTACAGGAGTAACATACATTTTAATCTGTAGTGTAGTGTGTGAGTGTGTGTGTGTGTATGTGCGTGCGTGTGTGCGTATGCATGTCTGTGTTTTAGCGCATGTATCTTGTTAAGGCGAATTCAGGAGTGCTTCAGAAACAGATTTCGTTTAAGATGGAATATGGCAATATTTCCAAACATATCATTATAGATTTGCATACACCTATATAAGACTGAGCTCTGGGCATATTTCGTTTTTGTAAAAGGGACATCAGATAAATTTGTACTTCGTAGGCGGCGTGTTGGGATACGAAGACGCAATTTTTCTATCAAAGTAGGACAGTCTACGTGGCCATTTAATACATTATATAATAACCGCATATCGGAAATAATTCGTGTATTAGATAAAGACAGAAGTTTATATTCCCTTAGCGAGATATTATAATGAGGCGACCATCCAGGCCAGACTGCTGGGAGCAGGGGTGTAGGTGGTCAGGTCCTTGCAATGTGGCGCCCTGTGGTCTGTGTTGGACTCGTGGTAGATTGCAATGATGACGATTATAAACAAGATGAAAAGTGTATATTCAACATTCGGTGAACAGCGATTATAGAACAAACGAAATTCATTTATAAATAAAATGAATAACATTTTACACTGGATCTATAGTTTCCAGCGGAACACATAAATATTTCAAAAATTTCCGATTTAATTTATACGTTCAGGGCATCTGCTGCGTTTTAAAAGTGACTATTAAATGTTGAGTCATATCAAAAATATATTGTTATTATGAAACGAAGGATGGTAACCGAGCACAAAGTTCACCTGGTGGCCACTTCATGTTGGTGTTCCGTCAGGGGTTAATCTTTTTCTGGTCGAGTGGATTCATTGATGTAATTAGAAACTAGGGGAGGCCTTAGATCAGCAGTAGGATCTATGTATAATATATAAGGGCTTCTATTCTTTCTATTCTTTACTTTTGAGTAGTAGTTGAGTAGCAAGCGTGCACACAGTTGACGCGATTCGTGGGATTCAATTCCGAGTCAACATATGTCAATGAATTATTGTTGTTCTAATTATTCCTACTTATAAAAATAATCGCTCATATGTAGGTCCGGCAAGCTCGTTTTACGGACGATCCTCTGCTGCCACGTGTGGTCCACGGGCGGCGGATATCACTTACCACAAGATGAGCTGCTCGCTCGTTTGCCACGTATTCTATAAAAAAAAGTTTTAATGTACGGAATGTTGTAATTGTTGGTTGTGTTTCATAACTAATTCGTTCTATATACTATTACTATATATTACTATTCTATATACTAATACTAATAATACATAAAACATTCACCCTAATGAAAACATTTTCCACAAAATCATAGTATCTTAAGAGATTTAGAAGATGTCAAGTAAATTCATAGGAAAACAAATCCCAAAGGGTTTTCCGGGAGTTAGTGAGAGTTAGTGTCAGTTTAGTGCCAGATTAGACCGCAGTGACTAACGCACACTGAATTTATTTTATCTGAACACGCTACATACCTACATATCGACGAAAATTTAAAATGTTTTAGAAATTTAATAAATGGCACTAATCGATAAAAATAACTTTTGCTCAACTTCTAATGTCATTGCCACACTGGATTTACACGAATCGATCGGTTCTAGTGGCGAGCACTACGATCTCATTAGGCACAGCAAACTGTTAGCGTGTCGGTATTTATTTTTTAAAATAAGGGGTCATTATATGATATTAATTGATATTCAACAAGTTTAATCACAAACATTCTGTGAATAACGATTTCAGAATAAATGGAATTCAATTATATATGAAAAGAATAATATTCTAACACTGGAGGCACAGTTCCCACCGGAACACATAAATAATTCAAGAAGTTCCGATTTAATTGGTACGGTCTGGGAATCTGCTACGTTTTCAAAGTTATGTTGAATCATATCCAAACTATAATTATGTTATGAAACTAAGGACTAGAACACACTCAGCAGACGTACAGCGGCCCCCACGTCTACATTCTTCCTTGACAAAGCTTCAGCAAGCTCATGCGCTGTCGTGTCTCGTTACCTAATTGGATCCCGAATTCCAAAGCTCACCATTCGACACGGCGTGTCGTTTATGTTGCAACCACGGTGAAAGATATATACGAGTATGTAGTCGATACAAAGACCTACAGAAATCGAAAAGAATTAATTGAAGTAATTTTTTCATTTTATTTAAACAACTCTATTCAGCACTTTTTTGATTTACACTAATCACAAATTTACTATAAAATCCATTGCCTATCTTCTAAATATTCCCTGAAAATATATAATAATAATATAATATATTCTATTATCATCACCGTCCATATCGACTTAGAACTATCGGTTTTTTTCTTTTATGGCTGATGGCCACTGTTAGCCGGAGGGCTCTCTGTTGAGAGGAGGCCGAGCGCTTGGGGCACTCAGTCGAGACCTTTATTAATGGGTAAGCAGCACAAGGGATCGCGAGAGGGTGCCTCGGCTTGGATTTATTACCAGCGCGCGAGAGCGACCGATTCGAGGGTATCCGAGAGGGCCGAACCTCGGCTCGGTCAATTGCTTCTGACGGAAAAATATCGATATTCGAAAAAAACAAAATAACTTACTGTTGTTATTAAAATTAAGTCATACAGTCTCTTGGTATTCTATAAAGAACTAAATATTTTCTTACAAATCTATAACGAAAATTCAGTGTTTAAATTATAACAGATTCAATTATGTGTGGGGAAGATACATGGAAGAGAGTAGAATATTATTTGTATCTTTATAACTCAAACCGGCTCGTAAATATATGTATTTAATGCCTTTAAATATCAATTATAAAAACTAAATGTCCGCTTATACAAACCATCGTGAATTCAACTTAGAATTTAAGGAAAGCAATAATCCCCTTTTAATTGTTTTTTACCGAATATCAGTTTGTATATTTAAATCGATGAAAAAGTTATTTCAATGTAACGGAAATTATTTTTCCGGCACTGTTTCGAAATTCAATTTCGCTTTGTTGCACTTGTCAGCATTCATAAATTGGGAACAGCTTCGAATGTTCGTAGCTGCTGCAAGGGTGACGGCTGATGACACAGGTGTAATTAAACTCCATCGTGCAGTACACTTTGTTTCTTTTTGCATTAATAGATAAAGGTAAAGCTTATTTAAAATTAATTGACTACACCTATTCTATAAAAAATGTAAACCATTGTAGTCATGTGTTGGATTTTACGCAATCTGTGACATCTCATATATATAAATATACAAAGCAAATGTGACTCAAAGTCATAGTTGAAATTTAAATAATATCGAAACATGTCGTATACAGCATATATGTAGAGAAAATATTGGACCGTCCCTAGATACTAACAAACACATTAGTTCATGTTGCCGCTTTTTGTAAGAAAACGTTGTTAAGATATTCGTTTGTTGTTCAATTAGTGGCGTTCGGCTCATGCGGTGATGGAGCGGTTTAAAAATATGATTTTTTTTAATCAGGATCGATTTTTTTCCATCCCGTCACCAAAGGTGTCATTAGAACTTTTATTTTTATATTTATTTTTATTTCAAATCTGTATTATGACCTTCTCAACACGGTTTTGTTAAAAATAAGTCGAGGGTAACAAATCTTTTAGAATACAAAAACTACTTATGTAATGCTTTTGCTAAAGGAGGGCAAGTTGATTCAATATACACAGACTTTTCTAAAGCCTCTGACAAAGTCCCGCATGATCTACTGTGTGCAAAGCTCAAAAGATATTATGGCACACATGGAGACTTCCTACGTTGGGTAAAATCATACCTAACTAGAAGAAATCAAGTAGTGTTCATAAGAAACTCAAGATCATCTTCGGTAACAATTACGTCTAGTGTCCCGCAAGGTTCCCATCTTGGCCCGCTCTTTTTTAATATATTCATCAACGACCTTGTCAGTCGGTTACACTGTCGTTCCCTACTTTATGCCGACGATCTTAAAATCTTTAACATTATACAAGATAAACAAGATTCAAAATTATTACCTACATCATATTTTATTATGGTGCCAAAACAATTAAATGGTACTGAACATAAAAAAATGCTTTAAAATATATTTTAGTAATAAACGAAGAGAAACAGAATTTTTATATAAACTTGATGGTCACACACTGGAACGCAAGACAATAACTCGAGATCTCGGAGTTATTTTCGATGATAAATTGACGTTTCGACAACATGTAGATCACATCTCAATAAAAGCTTACCAACTTATAGGTTTCATCTCAAGAACAACAAAGGGCTTCCGTAAATTCCAAAGTTACCTAAGTTCATATAACATTCTAGATAGAACAGCTTGAATATGGATGTGTCATTTGATCTCCATCATATAATTAATAGTTCTAAATTAGAAGCAGTCCAAAAGAAATTTCTTAAAATTCTTAGCTTTAGAATGGGACACAAACGTTCCCTAGGTTCTTACACCGCAAGATGCAAAACATATGCCGTTACTACCCTAGAAGTACGTCGTTAGCGTCAAGACTTACTATGGCTTCATAAGATTATTCACTCTTCCGCTGATACACCTACTCCTCTAGCCGAAGTCGACATAAGCACGAAGCGTCTAACGCAGTCTCATAAACCCTTTCCACTTTGTACCTATAATAACAATACTTCCTATTATAATCCTTTAGTTAGAATGAGACGTCTTTATACCAGTATATCGACAGATCTAGACATCTTCAATCCTAAATATGCAGTGTTTAGAAACGATGTCTCAAAAGTACTGCAATAACTGTGTCTGTTTGTACTCTTTTCTTCATTTTCCTATTTTTTTGCTTAACCCGAAAAATATAACCGTTAAAACTTTGTTAAACATTAACCTTTAGTTTTACAGTATTTAATCTGCACTTTGTTCCTTTTTTCATAGTTGTTTTACATATCATGCCGTGTACACCACACCTACTTCGGTTTAAAACCTCGCTTCTTGAACTTATTATTCTTATTTTTAATTATGTATTTAGTTTAAACCCACCATACTATACTTTATAACATTGGAGAGGATAATAATTTTGCTTCATAAAAGTGCTAAAATACAAAAAAAGCAATACTTTTGTACAACAATATGCTAATTTACTTCAAAGTCATTACGAAATTATTTGCATATTTACGGCAAGTGTTTAAATATGCGTAAGGAGAATACTCTGTTTACAGGATTCTCTCACTGAATTCCGGACTGCTTAGGGGTGACAACGCATCTGCATTATATTTCCTTATGGAGGATGAGTGTGAACAGGCCGCAGGAACACTTGCGTCAGGTGTGCTCGTTTGTCACCCATATTACAATAAAAGAAATAAGCGAAAATTTAAATGGATTAATGGACGCATAATCGTTATTTCTGTCAGTAGAAATTGAATTCAATGATATGGTGGGAACAAGCGGCTGCAACAATCTACGAGCGTCACGTACTATTTCCATTAATTTTCGTTTTATGAAATTGAATTCGTTGTGCCCCGAAAAAAAACATATATATTTTTAAAACCACGAATACGTATATATATATATGTATATATATATATTTATACACATATATATTTTCGTGGTAAAATCCTCGTGGGTTGATTATGTCAGTAGTCCACTGCTGAATATAGTGCGTCCCTATGGATGGCCAGCCACAAAGCACTGTCCTAATCCTCCTGCTTCCATGAAGTGCAGGTGGCCTTCACATCACATTCATCTTCATTCCCAGTTATGGTTTTCCTGAATGTGAGCCCATGACAAATTAGCGCTATAAATGATATGACACAATTTCCACGATGAACTGTAGGTCATCGTCCAGCTTATCGGTCATCTCGAGAGTGAATACTTTCGTGGCAACTGACCTTCATTTTTCGGCGGAGTGCGCGTATCGTGAATTAAAGGAGATTTCTGGTAATTACCACAAAATCGCCACGACAGTACAGGCGCTGTATGACGTACAATTTACACGATATACCGAGTCACGCTGTCTACAAAACTTTGATAACATTTGAACATGAAGTTTTGTTGACAATGTATATATTATATTATATATTGACTGGCTGTGTGGTTCGCACAACCGAGTTTGCTTTAGTTGCAGTGAGTCAGCTCGACGGGGGACCTCAGAGGAAACCAGCGTTAAACAACAGCATGACGCCGCTGTGTTCTGAGTGGTGAGGGTAGGGATCGCGAACCCTAATCGTAGGTCATTATATCTTAGTCCTCAGAGTTGACAACGCATCTGCATTTAGATTCCTTATCGAATTTACCATGGGGAGTGTTCTGAGAGTTTGTTCGGATTATTTCCACGGGCTCAGTTTAAACATTGTCCATCACGACAGAATTCAAAACTTCATTTTCATCTCGATGGTTGGCAATCCACTGGGGTGCGCTTCACGCAAAATTCCTGGCACGCACAACTACTCTGTGGAATCAGTTGTCGCCAGTGGTGTTTCTGAACCGCTACATCTTAGGGACCTTCAAGTTAAGAGAAAAAAAAGGTAAATGTCGGCGCCATAGGCCGCAGGAATCACTGCCATTAAGTGAACTGTGTGCGAGTTTATCATCTTGAATACAATTAAAAATATATATAAAACGATAACGGGGAATGAAGATGGATGTCATGTGACATGCAGTGGATGGTTGAAGGTGGATCAGAACAGTGGTTAGTGACTAAGGGTGTATGACAAGAACACTGATGGGTTTTAGTTGGCAGGGCTTTAGCATAACCCTTTATCCTCTGGGAGGGCCAATAAAAAGGGAATGGGTCGACTTAATCAGGATAGACGTCGCCCTCACAGATGGTCTGCGTGTATATAGCGATACTAACACGCTACTGCGCTTCTGTTTTTGAAGAGCAGGTGGCAAACGAACTAGCAGCTCACCGGCACCCGTGGACTCCGCAAACAGTTTCACGGTAGCAGCTATCATGTTACATGGTCGAGGCCTCCACGGCAGCCTTCGAGGTCGACAACGCACCAGCATCTTGATTCTTTGCTTGTAATGTATGTAGACTTCGTGGCCGCAGCCATTTCTTACCAACAGTTCACTTTCCAACAACTTTGCTCGCTTGTCACCTTGAGTATAAAAAGAAATACTACGCAGAACATTTTAATGGAAACATTTGACATACTCTCATAACAAAATTTACAAACATTTTATGTGTCGTTATACAGAAAATATGGGTCATGTACAGAGGTAAGGTAACAATATTCGAAACATTATAGTTTTGACATCACTTGGTTTAGAATAATAACCGTTGAAAATGTAGCTTTCCCGAGCGCTCAAACGCCTGGGAGCGCGTGAATAATGCATGAGCTCCGCCGAAAACTATCATTTCTGTGTTTAAAAGTTAAAACGTTCAATTCGCTCGTTGTGTTCACGAAAAGTTTTGAATCGAACTAGTTTATGTTTCTTTATAGCATTCGAGCCCTGGTTCGAAGTCACCTTGATTTAATAGCTTCGTAAAATTCTACCTTCAGCTGCTTTGTTCAACGTTTAAATGTATTTTTATTTATCTATTAACTTAAGGCAACGTTACTACGTTCAAATATATATTTTTTTAATTCTTGGACAAGAGGGTTTCCTAACGATCATTTCCTTCATCGCAGAGCACGTGCTAAATCAGCAGATAATTGCGATTAACTGCGGTTTGCTCATGTACAAAAAGACGAAAAACTAAAAGCGAACCCGTTACTTAATAAAAATAGCATAATGTCCCCGCGTAATACAATTACACTATACAAAGCGTGCATCCGACCCATAATGACATACGCAAGCCCCGTCTTTGCGCATGCGTCCCCGCGTCACATTCACGGACTTCAGGTAATACAAAATCGTTTCATGCGCTTGGCCACCGGTGCGCCGTGGTTCTTGCGTAATGAAAATGCCTACGCATTCCAAAGTGGTGGTACAGTTAATCAATAATAATAGAGATATTAATTTAGATAATCCATAGTCAAAAGCAACTGATCGACAGGCACGTTCGAGTGAGTCGCTCTCGCGCAACAGTGTAACGATCCAAGCCGAGGCTCCTCCCTCTCGGGAACCCTTGTGCTGGTTACTCGCTAATAGAGATATCAGCAAGGCGCCATAAGCGCTCTGTCGCCTTTCAACCCGATGAAACTGTAAAAACGTTAAGGCTAACAGCATCAGTCCGAGAAAAAATACAATAAAAAACCTAAAGCGAGAACTGATACTGAGCTAACAGGGCTAAATGGTTGCGGTTAACCGAAATGTCAGTAATATTAAAAGCACTGCTAGAATTCTTTAAAGAAAATCTTTGAATGTCGTTTTGCGTTCACAATGTACATGCGAATACATTGTTGTCAGTGTATGCAGGAACAAATTAAATTTATCTGGACCACGTAACTCTAGAGAAAGTACGACGTGAATTCACAAAGTGAATTTATCGAGATGTGAGTGTAAATTTAAGCTGTATAAAATATTATCGCCAACTACAGATTAACTTTTATAAAGATTTACCTTTAAAATATAACAGTGGTGAGGCGATACTGCAGCTAGCTTCTAGCTGCTACATAAATGAGTCAGCTCGAAAGGGGAAGATACAGGCCCTCACAAAATACCAGGATGCATTAGCAGCATAACCTTGTTTGCCGTGTTTCGTGTGGGAAATATAGGTACGGGGGAGCCAAATATAGGTGACAAGGCATGCGCATCTAGAAACTATGGTGAAGGGAGACTGTCGCGACCATCACTGCCCGCAGATGAAGTAATAGGGGTGTCACCCCAAATATTATGAAAATAAATATCTTTCGAGAGTTAGGTTTTTTATTAAATACTAGTACTACTTATTAACCTTTTGCAGCATAACGCCGCTTAATTTTTTCGATATACATATATTCCCGTAAGCGATCATATAGATAACTGTTGTTGCTACGGGAGGCCGGTGCAGCGGTGGTAAGCCCCGCACTGACGCGAAGCGCACGCCTTTTTACGATTTGATCGATACGCCAAATTGTCGATTCTGTGGAAAACTTGGTGATTATGAAAGGCGAAATGACGTTCAGGATATTGACATGAAATGTGTCCGGAGCAAGGATTTACGAAAATATGTTCTTAATAAGCTTACTGTTGGTATCTGAGTATTTTGGCCTCTACCTTGTCGGGTTACGCTACAATACTATTCTACTTTAATTGAAAATGTAGCAATGTAAAGACAAAAGTTATATAAATATATTTTGCAACGCTCCTGTTAGTGTAGCGTACTGGCTAAAACTCTCATGGCAAATAAACTATTTGATTGATTGATTGAGATATATAATATTATAATAAGGGATGTGTTATTGGGTTGGAATCATCACTTTCATGAACAGCACATAGCTAGTTGGTCACCCTTAGTTTCGTACAAAAAGTTATCTTCAACGAGGTAGACCTTGTCTATTTACCTCAGCAGAGGTACATAGACCGTTCTAGCTGCAGTTGACATGGAGTCTGAAACTTTGCCCAATAACCAAATCGTAGTTGCAAACTCAAACATTCAAACGCGCTCTGTGTCGGTTCTGTGCTCGGTTCCAGTGGAGACGGGCGTGTATTAGTAACTTTCATTTTAACTATTCGTATACCAAACATTTAATAAAATCACATGAAAATTGACTTTTCAAATATTGTTTTACCTTCCGAGTGAAGTGAAGTTTACCTTGAAGTATGTCATATCGCAACCTCTGGCGACTGAGGAACATTTCCGTTCACGTTCATTTTTTAATTCGTATTGTAACTTGAGAGGACATGGGCTCAAATCCTTCTAAAATGATGTCTCATATTTTCATTTTTTTTTAAATTTTCATCAATTTTACTATAAGGAACATAGAGATTGCGTCATGTTTTCTATACTTACCCGTAAAAGATAGAGATTGCGTCGCCAATTTCTAGGACAGGTAAATGTAGTGTTTCGTATGTTTTAATTAACTGTTTTCTAGCTTTTTTATCTTTAATTAAAAGTATAATTTGGCCTTTTAAGGATTTATTAATTTTACTAATATAAAATGTAGGCATTACAAGTTTTTTTTTTGACGCCCCCTATTGCATAGCCAGTACTCTTCAAAATATTCCTTAGTGAATCCCTTGCGTTTAAACCTACTATATATACATTATTATATTTCATAGCTATTTTGCGTTGTATTAGTTTGAAAATTTTGCACAACACTGAAGTTTGGTAGAAGAGTTAGGTCTCTGTTTTGTCTGTAGTATGGATTAATCAGCTCGTTGGTGGTACGACAACAGCTTCCGGAATACCAGCTTTAAAGTTAGCGCTACTAATCGCGCTCCCATTTGATAAAAGATAACTACTGAATTGAACCTGATACGGCGTTACGAGGCATTCTTTGATATCCTCAAGCGTGGTATCATATTTGCGTATTGATTCCTGATCAATGATGGAGATGGGTGTCATGAGCTACAGGAATCACGTAAATACAACAACAAAAAGAACAGGAGTACTGTGTGCTTGTTTCTCATGAAATATACAATTATAAAAGCCCTTTTTTTTGCTAATGCAAAATATAAAATAATTTAAAAAAAGTATAAATCAAAAGGTAAAATTGTTCAACACGTCAACGTGTATATAAGATATAAAGACAATACTTTACACGTTCTAGCCAAGCCGGACCTACACACACGCACGCGCGCCCGCGCCCTACGACACATTGTAACACCCACGTATAGCCACACCCTCATTGTAACGTTTTAAAGTAGTAAGAGATATTGCTTTCACACTTTTTGACATTCCACTCGGATCCCTCGAGTGGAGCAAACGCCCCGGAAGTGCTCTCCATGCGCCTCCAGCAAGTAGCTGCAAATAATACTTACAGTGCGATAGTGGGGTTTTTTATCAGCAGTAGTAGGGATTACCGCCCTGTGAAGCAGTGACGCGCACACCTGCGTGCTCACCTGCGCGCCTACCTGACTCAAAGACCCCGTAAGCTGCCACACCCGCTCGCCTCAGAGGCGGCTATTGTTATTTTCCTTTGTTCTGTCACATTAGGCGACCGACAGGTACTCACCCTAGCGTACCCAAGACGCTAGGATTCTTTGAATAGAGTTTGTAGGTTTATTACACCCCAGCCGCAAGGCGGGGACAATAGAATCCTTTTCCTCGCGGACGGGCCTTAGCGATTAGGTACGGACGCCAACCGCATTATGGCGTTCATCAAAGCGACGTGTCCCGACGTGTGGGACAACTAAGCGGCAAAAAAGGCAGCCCCTCAGGCTCGCCTCAACGCAGCGCCCCCCGCAGGCCGCAAAACTAAGCCCCCGCCTCCTATAATTTTGAAGGAGAAATCTAAATGGCTAGACGTGTCCAGGTGGTTCACCACCCAAAAAATTTCATGCCCGAAGGCACAAAATACCCCACAGGGGATCAGAATCAACCTCTCAACCGCAAGTGACTTCCGCCACTAAGCTGCTCCGCGAAAAAAATATAGGTTTTCACGTCTACGCCCTCCCAGAAGAACGTAAACTCCGCGTAGTTATTCGCGGCATGCCTTTAAGAGTTAGAGGAGATAGTCAAATCCCTCAAAGAACAAGACCTCGAGCAAACGCGGGTGACCCAAAGCGCCGCAGAGGCAACGCGGCGGACAAGGCCACAACGGACAAAAGGCCAAACCTAAAAAAGTTGCACCTAAGCAACCTACCCCAGCCATCTCAGTTAGGGCTACGCCTGCTCCCAGGCCAGCCCCCACACGAGCTGCAGCTCCAGCTCCAGCCCCTCAACCCGCTGTTCCGTTGCAAGCCCCTAAGGCCCCTGCAAAGTCAGCCTGGGCAATGCCTCCAGCCATGGCGCGAAAACAAGTCGCTCCTATATGTAGGCCGAACCCCTCCCCCGTGCAGCCTGCCACCTCAGCGCCTTACACCTCCCCAACCTCAGGGTATGCAAAACCCTATCACCTACTCGCTGAATTTCATCAGCTCATTAGATCTCAACGCCCTGGAGGACCTCACCAACATGGGGATCCGCCTCCAGCAGGCCAAAACTCCCTTTGAAATGCTGCAGATCACTGCAGAATACATGGGCACCATTCGCACCTTCTGGGCACTTCAGAATGGCCCAATGTCCAGCCGGGCAACCCCCTAACTCGGTCTCAAATGGCTAACACACCGTTAGGTCGAGTCAAACCCCGCTCTCTGACTGTCTCGTACTTCAACGCGGACGGACTCAGGTCTCAAAAAGACGAAGTAGCGATCCACTTAAAAAAACACAGCGTCGACGTTATGCTAGTGCAAAAAACCTTCTTAAAACATAGCCACAGCGATCCCAAGATCGCAAACTACATAACCATCCGTGGAGACAGGCTGACCGTCCCCAAAGGCGGCACCCTGATCTACTATAAAAGGTGCTTGCACTGTGTACCGCTCGAGGTTCCGCCAGCTCGAAGCCACCGCGTGTAGGGTGGCTATGACCGGTCATAGCCCGATACTTATCGCCTCGGTTTATCTATCACCGACGAAAACAGTTCTAGAATCGGACATCAGGACCTTAATCAACCTAGGTCCTTCGGTCGTCATAGTAGGCGACGTAAACAACAAACATGCCTCCTGGCACTCGATAAGGGAGAATAAAAACGGCAAGGCGCTTCACGCCTTCATGGGCTCTTATAACTTCGATGTTATAGCCCACGACTCCACGACACGATACGCTCTAAACTTTACACGTCAAACACGTCTTAGACATAGCGTTAATTAAAAACATCACCCTAGCGGTCGACTCTATTGAACCGCTACAGGAATTGTCATCGGACCATAGGCCGGTGCTCCTCAAGCTGGGCCAGTCGGCAGGCGAGGTCCCTCAGACCAAAACTATCGTTAACTTGCGGTGCTCTCGAAGGTAAACTCAGAGCCACGACCACCCAGCAGTTAGACGTTTCTCTTAACGAGATCGACTCACCCGACAAGGCGTTTCGGGTGATTGACTCCTTACCTTCTCACCTTACCTCCGCCATCGAAGACTCAAAAAGATGGTCCCCGTGTCGACCGATCAATTCGGGGTCCTTCCCTCGAGTCTCCGTCGACTGATAAGGTCAAAAAATCGCGCGGCAAAGCTTCACGAGATACCCGTCAGACGTTAATCGCGTTAGACTGCGTCACCTCCAAAGGAAGGTCAAAGAGCGCATAAAATCCTATAACGACGATAGATGGGGCAACCTGCTAGCAGACCTCGAGCCTTCGAATACCGTTTACTGGCGGTTGGCGCGGGGTCTCAGAGCAGACACCATCTCACAAATGCCCCCTCTAATTTTACCGGATAACGCTACTCTCGCATTCGATGACACGGAGAAAGCCGAATATCTCGCGGACAGTCTAGAGAGCCAATGCTCCCCGTCGAACACCCCCGCGGATCAAGACCACCTCCGAAAGGTGGAAGCCGACATGACACTTGGGGCGTCGTTACCACCAGCAGGGGATCCGTTAGAACCCGTGACCACCGACGAGGTCACAAACATCATAAAAACCTCAAAAAGGGGTCAGCTCCCGGTCTCGACAGGATTAACAATAAAATACTCAAAGCGTTTCCCGCTAATGTTATCTGTATCCTCCTAGTGGCAATATTCAACATGCTCCTTTCCAGCTGCTCCTTCCCGGATGCCTGGAAGTAAGCGGACGTCATCGGGATCCCCAAACCGCACAAACCGCGGAACCTTCCCAACAGTTATCGCCCAATCAGCCTCCTGAACTCCGTGGGCAAGGTATACGAGAGGATTATTCTTAGGTGACTAAAAGAACACGTCCTAGCTAATAGATTACTTCCCAACGAACAGTTTGGGTTTGGAAATACGCACTCCTGCGTTCAACAGGCCTTCCGCTTAACGGAACAAATTCTTGTAGGGCTAACCCTGAAAAACCCCATTGTGCACTATTCTTCGATGTCGCAGAGGCATTCGACAAAGTCTGGAACAACGGTTTAATTTATAAACTTCACTCAATTAACATACCAGACAGGCTCGTGCACATCATACGAGCCTTCTTGTCGAATCGCACTTTTCGATATCAAGTCGACGGCACGCGCTCCTCAAGCCGGCCGCTTCTAGCGGGGTCCCCCAGAGCTCCGTTCTCTCCCCCCTCTTATTCTCACTTCACACAAGTGATATTCCGAAAGATCCACAGGTCAGTCTTGCGCTTTTCGCAGACGATACCGCCATATACTATTCAAACATACACAAGGGCCGTATCACCATTCGCCTCCAAGCTGCAGCCAACCTCCTCGCCGAGTGGTTTCGGTTATGGAGAATCGAAATTAACCTGGATAAAAGTGCAGCAGTCTTCTTCTCGAGAGGCTCAGCCGACCCATTCTGCATGGCACCAGTACCTAGTAAGAGAGGCTAAGACGTATCACGATTTTCGACCGACTCATTCCGTGGGTAGAAACGGTCAAATACCTAGAGGTCACGTTTGACTGTAAACTTAGCTTCCGCTCGCATATCAAAAATGCGAGAAATAAGGCTGCGTTCGTCATGAGCCGGCTTCACCCGCTCATCTGGGCTAAAAGTAAAATGTCCCTAAGACAAAAACTCCTCTTATATAAGTCCTGCGTAAGACCAATTATGACCTACGCCAGCGTCGCCTTCGCCCATGTAGCCGAAAACAAATTAAATCAATTACAGACGGTTCAAAACCGCTTCACCAGATTAGCAACCGGAGCAGAACCATATCAACGTAATATCGATCTGCACAGTGACTTACATCTCGTCACCATACCGGAATATCTCAAATCTATTTCGCAGCGCTTCTTCGAGAAAGCGCTTTTGTACTTAAACCCGCTAGTGGTAAACGCCGCAACCTACGATCCGGTACCGAACCCGGAAACTAGGAACCGTCGAGCTCGTCACGTCCTCGAAGACCCCCACCTCAGGGGGGAGTCGAACGCCAGTCCGTCCTCAACGGACCCCTCACACAACACAAACACCTCGTTGCGCCGCCCTCGCCTCCGTGCGCGACGCAATCTTCGCCACACCGCGTACACTCGCTACACCCGCGTGTCAGGGCGGTTCTCACCGCCCACAGCTTCCGATTGATATGAAAACAGGTGGCGTCCGTCAGAGGCTAGGTTCGCACACCAAAACCTCGGACGGTCATTAGTCATCACCATCCATTCTCTACTCGGGAGAATCTCTCGATAGCTAGGGAACTGGAAACTTGAGTGGCATCATCAGATAGGTATGAGACCAGAGAGTAGAGCGACAAGCTCAGTTTATGAGCGCTTTGAGTAAGGAAGAGAACCAAAATAGGGAACACGCAATATAACCAGCTCACAGACCTCTCAGTTCTGTTAGCTCTGTGTCCGATGAAGCTGTAAGAACCGCATAGGCTAACAGCATCAACATCAACAATCTCTGTTGGAGCACAGGCTCAAATAACACATCATTTGTACGACCTGTTAATATCTGTACAGTGCAGATAAAACTGTATTTACGTCTAACTGTACTCTGTAGTTAGATGGGAAGGAAGGCCACTTCCCTGCTGTGGGACATTCCAGGCTGATAATAATAAATAGCCTTGATATTTTACTTAATACATTTTATAGTGAACCAAATGGGTTGAACTAAATTATTTATTATTTAGCGCTTTTGGAAGGTCGGCAAGTATACAACTATATAGGATAACGTAATCATGATCATTTCATTTTAAATATTAAAAAGATTTATTAACTCAATATTTACATTTAAAAGAAAACAAGAAAAGCTAAGAATTTTAATACGTTTAAAATTTTTGTATGTTTACGATCGGTTCGACGTACGAAGTAAAGTTTATGTAGCTAGAGGGCTGCGTGACGAGATGATCAAAGTATCATGTTCACCAAATGACTGGCCATTGAAAAAATCAACTCCATGTCCATGAAGATTTCAAAGAGGTAAAAAAATCCTCTTCGTAGAGGGCCTTGAACCATAGTCCGCTATTTAACTCCATTGCGAACTGGCCTCACACGACATAAAAAACAATTCTGTTTTTTCGGTTTCACCGTTGTTTTCTTTCACGATCCAGACGCGGTAATTGAATTAAATGGCAGTCGATTTGCATTGCAGCATCTACTCTCCCGAGGACTGGCTGCGCCGCTTCGCTGCCATACACTACTACCACTCCTGGTCGCTTATCTGCGCTTGGACGACGCGATCTATTGTGTACCTTTGTGAAAGAGAAAATAATAAAAAACAATAAATCAATACAATACAATCCTTAAAAAACTTTCAGTATCCTCATGCGTTGTCATCCCCTAGGACGGAGGTGGCGTGCCTCGTGGCGTGTGGCTGCATCCCCGGGTCCTTCACTCGCCATATGAAACACAGCACCGTTATGTTGCTATTTCACGTTGGTATTCTCCTGACGTGGTCCTTCCCCGACGGGGGCGACCCATTCATGATGCAGCTAGATACTAGTTGTAGCTTGGCTCTACTACTGTTAATAATTATATTTCCGTTCATATATACAGTGGTAAAGCTACACTGCAATTTGTTTCTAGCTGCAACTCGACCGGGGTAGGACCCTCACAGAATACCAGCTTGAAATAGCAGCATAATGCTGCTGTGTTTCGTCTGGTGAGTGTTGGTTATCCGGCGACCTTTATTACTGGTGACGAGGCATTCCATCTCAGTCCTCAAGGGTAACAACGCATCTACATTATGATTACTTGTCAAGGAAGAATGTAGACGTCATGGGCCGTAGGAATCACTTACCATCAGGTGAACTGTGTGTGAGTTTGTTCCTCTCAATGTAAAAAAAAATAAAAATAAAAAATATTATGATAATCATTATTCGAAAAGTTTCTAGGTGCAAGCTTCTGCCTGTCATCGATCAGGATACTTCGGTAATGCAATATAATTTAAATTTTAGAATGAAAATTACTAATTGTTTAGTGTTATTGTGGCAACACCATTCACCGTGGGATCTGAAAAACAGCATTTAAGTGCCGAGATTCGCTATTTTTAAATTCTGTTAGAATTGCATATTAATGCTATATGTACTTTTTTTTATTTTGCGTTCTATCATTTACGAATGAGATGATTTATTATTATTATAAATTTTCTTTGTATCTTTGTTTTTAGATGAAAGATTGGAGCGTATTCGCGTAGGTTCGCTTACGATGTATTTGATACTGTAACTTATGTACACTGAACGAGATATTATTTTGGGAAATTGATTTTGTTTTGAATTGGTAGTGATTGGTAGTCATTGGGAATTTGAAGATCTGTGAATTGCGGATCCGTATCTTAGTCTTCACCTATACTTTAAATAGTTTATACACCTTACGTTACACAACATCTTGACGCGGTGAAGTGACCAGGTTTATCTCCAAGGCAATTATGGTGGTATAGTTTTGCACTCGTTGCCAGCGCTGTGGCCGGACGATGGCAGCGGCGAGGACTTGGCTCACAAGGCCCGGCGTGGTGAGCTGAATTATAATTATTACTATACTTCCCTGAACAAAAAACTAAGTTCTAAAATTTTATAAAATTTCATTCCAGAGATAACTTAAGGTTAGGTTTAGATTAGCTTAAGGTTGGTTAAGGTTAGGTTTAGATTAGGTTAGGTTTAGGTTAGGTTAAGGTTGGTTAAGGTTAGGTTTAGGTTAGGTTAAGGTTAGGTTTAGGTTAGGTTAAGGTTGGTTAAGGTTAGGTTTAAATTAGGTTTAGGTTAGGTTTAGGTTATGTTAAGATTGGTTAAGGTTAGGTTAAGGTTGGTTAAGGTCAGGTTTAGGTTAGGGTTTCTTTTCAAAAACTCGCTAAAAGGCGCGTTAAAAGCCACGTGCAACGTTATATTGAAAACGGATTTTTTTATCTGCTGCACTAAAAATATTGTAATTAAAGAAAATACGATATCGACCAAGACAATCTTATCCCGATTCTTTATTTTATTCCGATTTCCTGTCATTCAAATAATATTAAATAATGAAAGTTACATCGCATTTGAAGACGTTCGATCTAAGAGATCGTACAACGTGTTGATAAATCAAGTGAATAACAAAGAAATTCCATCGGAACTATTTCCACAATAAAAGTTTGTTATTGCGCGCTCGCTCCGCACAGAGGCCGGATTATTGTCATCAAATATCGAGATGAAGAAAGTTTGGATGTAGGTACATCAATATTTTATCAAAGTAACGTAACTTTGTTTTGTCTATCGTCATTAGGCAACAATTAAAGATACTCCCTCATCACACAAATTACTGAATTTTTATTAGACTTCACAAACAAGGACATAGTTTACTTGATAGTGAGTGACCCTGGACTAAGACAAAGGTTCAAGATGCGTAGACTGAGAGAGAATAGCGACAGCGGCGCGGCCTCACTCACATCAGAACATCATCGTGAAATAGCAGCATAACGCTGCTATATTTCGTACGGAATTAAAGATCAGAGACCATGCAGGCAATTGGAGACTAGATCTTGGAAAACGAGGCATTCTATCTCAGTTTTCAGCAGCGTCATAGCATGTGCACACACAGCTGAATCAAGACTTTGGAGCAGTCTCAATTTACCATCAGGTAAACTGTGTTCCTTTTGAAACTCAAAAAAGTGGGTCCAAGTTCACTTCTAAGGGATCGGGGGGATCGGAAACTCGCCGTTCGAATGGTGGACGATGCCCAAATTAAAATAATCTTTATATATATATATAAGTAAATATAAACTGTTTTCACTTGTGATTGTTAAAACTATCATTGTGGTCCTTATTTAAAAGATATTTTTGTCATAATTGAGTCGCAAAATTTGACTTTTAATACTTACACTGGTGATAATAGCACCATTTAATATAAATTCTTTATAAGTTTCGTTTTAAATAATATATTGTACAGAACCCTTGGTGCTCGAGTCCAAGTCCTAATTGATTGGATCAAAGTATTATTAGAATTCAATTTAGGCTCAAAATGATAAAATAGTAATTTCCCCGGTTTGTAGCTCAACGATATAGGAACAAAACAGTATTCGAAATCGAAGGCGCAATGAGCATAATATAAAACAAAAGTTACCGTCTGTATAATTTCGTTATTTATAAATTTACATTTTTGTACTATAATAAATATTTTGTATGTTTTGTTAATTGTATTTTTTTGAACTAGCTAAGGTAGTACTTAGTATTACTTGTTAACATTTCACCGGCTACACGTTTTGTTCTATATATTTATTTTTCCACTATTCTAATTCTTATAGCCAATCGATATAACTTGTGAACGGCTTACGAAGGAAGATAGGTTCCACCCCTGTCAAGTTCAGGACAATGTCGGGTGGATAGCTCTTGCCTTCTCTATCGACGTATCGGGTCATTTATTAAACTTATTTCACCAAGTCGATAGTTTTTAAATTTAAAATCAATGACACATCTTATTTGCTGTGATATGTTTAAAAACTATTATTATTAATTATAAATAAAGTCGTTGTTAGTAAATCTACATGTAGGCTGTGTACTAAGTAACACACCATAAAGAGCGATTTTTAATGGCACCGACAGTGCCGTTTGTTTCTAGCTGCAGAATGTATGGGTCAGCTCGGCCGGGATAGGACCACGCCCTAACAGAATACTAGACTAACATAGCAACACAATGCTGCTGTGTTTTTTCTGGTGAGTGTAGGGATCCGGAGACCTTTATTACTGGTGACGAAGCGTTCCATCTCAGTCTTCAAGGGTGACAACGCATCTGCATTATGATTCCTTGTCAAGGATGAATGTAGATGTGATGGGCCGCAGGAATCACTTGACGTCAGGTAAACTGTGTGTGTGTTTTTACCCTCAAAGTAATAACAAAAAAAAACCTTTTTCGTAGCGATTGCTAAAAGTAATAAAAAGCTACCAGAGAATACACCACTGTTGTTACTGCGTTTTACGGTAGTGCTGTGTTAAAACTGCGGCGCCGCCCGGTCGACACGACCTGTTTTTATAGTGCTGCTGGTGTAATTTATCCATGGAATAGCTGTAGGAGGCATAGTAGTTTGAATACTAAGCTTGTGCGTTACATGTCCTGACTTCTATTCCCAGAAGAGAACCAAAATTTGCGCTCATAAAGTGACAACGCATCTACATTATGATTTCTTGTCAAGGATGAATGAAGATGTCATGAGCCGCAGTAATTACTTTCGATCAGATGAACTGTGCGTTCGTTCTTCAGAATGTAATAAAGAAAAGTATTCCCCCTAAGTAACGTCCACAAATTCTTTTTCATTTCCATCTTACATTGCCACCCCTAGGAGATTACATTACATTCTGCTTAGTTGAAGCAGAACATCGATATTCGTATTCGAAGAAACCTGTCAAGGTTTAATTAGAAAGTAAAATAAAAGATATTTTGAAACTCTTAAGGATACTTAAGTGGAATAATGTATAAGGAAAATAAAAATATATTTGTAAAAATTGTCATATTTTTCTTCCAAGGAACACAAATTACTGTCGTATAAAAAATATGGAATCAAGTTTTGATTGTTGACGTGTCAGTCTGAATATCAACAAGTTTTATTGACGATAACAGTAAACCAATTCAGAAAAAGTTAGAATCACACACTCCGCCGTAAGCTTTTTTACGCTCGACTACTTTATGGAATCAGTTGGTCGGTACTTCGGAACCGATACCACTTACGGACCTTCAAGAAAAGAGCATTCACCTTTCTCAACGGCTGGTTACGTACTTGCAGCTGTTCCGGTGCCCATGGGACGTCTGCTGTGCCTCGACCTTCCACGAGGCCCACCACCTGCAGTCCGCCGACAGCAGGCGGATGGTCACCATTACCCGGATATTCACTCGGAGGATAAGTCCACGTTAAGCATACTTAGCTTTTGGTTAAAATAAATTTAGCTTAAAATGCACTTACCATCGGGCTGCATGCTGACTGTTGTCTCTTTAAGTTATAATTTTCTCTGTAGTTGAGTGATCACTTATCACTTGGTGTGCCGGCAGCTCATTACTATAAAAAAACTAGATTTTAACCTATTTAAAAATAGACTAAAATTAAAAGGAATGATCACGGAGCAAGAAAACAATTGGACAATGATGATGTTAGTGGTATGTCACGGTTTATTCCTGCTCCGACATTTGGCGGATGTTTACAAGTTTGTAAACAACAGTGAGGAATAAAGAAAAATAATCCTTGATGACCTCCGACTCATCCAAAACATCTTTATTGGACAGGGAACTGCCGAGTTAACGTTCTTACAAACATGCTCGTCTATAAAGTACACGCAGTACACACAAACAGGAATGGCTTTTTCCTTTTCGTCGATCACTAACGATCTTATGATAAATGTATCATAAAATCTTTATATATTTATAATATAATATAAATATAATATAAGTTACAAATACTCGTATTATATTAGTATATATCATTTGAAATTGATATTAATATACACTTTAATGTGGTAAAGAAGAGTCCTATGTAGCTGACGCCTCGCTACGGTAGCATCGAGTCGCCCTCGTGAACGCTGCCTGCTACAATCTGTACAACTAGCTTATTTATATTTATATATTATATTATTATTTATATTTATATATTATATTATTATTTATATTTATATATTATATTATTATTTATATTTATATATTATATTATTTATATATTGTATTGTTGTGATTCACGACATTATGTGAGAAACTTATGACAGGTCTTTATCTATGAAATTGCCGTTTTGTATGAAATAAGTTAGTTTTTTTTTTTCAATTTTTTTTTATTTCTGTTACTCAAAGTAATCACCCATGTAATCGAAGCATCTTTGCCACCACAGTGATAGTTTATTGATGCCCTTTTTGTAAAAATCAGCTGGACGGGAGGCAACAAACTCTTAAAAGGCATTTTGTACTGCCTCTCGGGAATTATTTTTTTTTCCCGCTATAAATTGTCTGAATTTAGGAAAAAGTAATAGTCGGTGGGTGCAAAGTCTGGTGAGTAAGATGGATGAGGGTGAGCTTCCAAAACCTCATTTTTGCAGCTTGGAGACTGTCTGTTGTGCAGTATGGGGTCGCGCGTTGTCGTGTAGGAGCAGCGAGCTTCTTCATCATTGTCTTCAGTTCTTCACAGTACCCATCTGCAGTAACGCTCATGCCATTTGGTAAAAAAAACTGTAATGAGTCACACCGGCACTAGACCACCAAACAATGACCATCAACTTTCTAGAGGTCACTTTACGTTTAGGGCATTGCTTTGGTGCTGAATCAGGATCTAGCCAACTTGTTGAGCGCTTTCGATTGTCGAACAGAATCCACTTTTCGTCGCACGTAAACGTCTTTTTGCCTCAACGCGTACGTTGCGTTGGCGAACGTTAAGTTCGTGGGGCACCCATCTATCAAGCTTTTTTACCTTGCCAATTTGTCGCAAATGGTAAAGACCTAATAGTATATCTGTTAAAAATAAAGATTATTTTTGTAATGAAATCAACAGTGGTAGAGCTACACTGCAGTTTGTTTCTAGCTGTATATACTACTGTGAAATAGCAGTATAATGCTGTTGTGTTTCATCTGGTGAGTGTAGGGATCCGACGACCTTTATTACTGGTGACGAGGCATTCCATCTCAGTCCTCAAGGGTGACAGCGCATCTGCATTATGATTCCTTGTCAAGGATGAATGTAGATGTCGTGGGCCGCAGGTATCACTTGCCGTCAGGTGAACTAAGTGTACTCTCAATATGATAAAAGAAAGAAAAATAAGGGTCACCGAAACTTATAGTCTTGTTTTTCTTAGTATTGTTTATGAAGTTTATTTCAAGATCATCGTTACATAAGTGTTAATACACACATGTACACTAAGGTGTATGATATATGGAACATGTAATAATCAGAAAGCCTGGTAGGCTCATGGAACCTAGATAGATTCCTAGACGATACAAGCATTTGTTTTTTTGACAATATTAAGCAATTATTAAACAAATGAGCACAAATTTCATCTGACGGTAGGCCTACATCAACATAGATTCAAGATGCACATTCGTTGCCACTCCTGCGAACTAAACTTGGATGACAACTTGTAATTGGATCCCCGGCTCCCTATCACCATACGAAACACAGCGGCGTTGCTCTGCTAAACACGCTGGTACTCTTCGTTGGTCACCGTACACCGAATAAGCTGACCCATTCATACCGAAGGAGAACTAGGCAATAAAAATTGTATTAAAATAACCGTTATTGATTAATATATCAATTATGATAGAAAATAATAATTGTCTATGGTCAAATGCTTATATATTTATTATACATAAAATAAATATTTAATACATAATTATATTTTTTATATACTTATTAGGTTAATAAACTTTTGGTATAGAATATATATAAATATGGCTTGATACGATTAGATAAACATTACGATTAAATATCTAAGTCAACTGATAGATAAACCCGCGCGCTTTTGAAGTTTTAATCGAGTTCAAAGGATAAACCACGTTGTCTTTGATTTACACTAAATGAATCAAACAATCACAACCTACTCTGACGTTTGTTAGAGTTGGTTAGACAAAATTTAATTTAAAAAAGGCTCACAGCAAATACGAGATAGTTATTATGACAAAGATTTTTTAGTAATACATTCTTTTATCAGTAGCTATGTAATATTTAACCAGTGGTTATGTAATAGGCGAGAAGTATTTTATTGAAAAGATATTTTTGTTTTGTTAGTAATATATTCTTTATTAAATTATAATAAGACTTAAAAATATCCACATGTTTTAAATCGATAGCTTAAAGAGACTTACTTACTAAGAGTAGTGAGTAGTGCCCTACAAACAACGTAATAAGAATTAAAAATATCCACATGTTTTAAATCGATAGCTTAAAGAGACTTACTTACTAAGAGTAGTGAGTAGTGCCCTACAAACAACGTAATAAGAATTAAAAATATCCACATGTTTTAAATCGATGGCTTAAAAGAGACTTACTTGCTAAGAGTAGTGAGTAGTGCCCTACAAACAACGTAATAAGAATTAAAAATATCCACATGTTTTAAATCGATAGCTTAAAGAGAGACTCACTTACTAAGAGTAGTGAGTAGTGCCCTACAAACAACGTAATAAAATTAAAAATATCCACATGTTTTAAATCGATGGCTTAAAAGAGACTTACTTACTAAGAGTAGTGAGTAGTGCCCTACAAACAACGTAATAAGAATCAAAAATATCCACATGTTTTAAATCGATAGCTTAAAGAGACTTACTTACTAAGAGAGTAGTGAGTAGTGCCCTACAAACAACGTAATAAGACTTAAAAATATCCACATGTTTTAAATCGATAGCTTAAAGAGACTCACTTACTAAGAGTAGTGAGAAGTGCCCTGCAAACAACGTAATAAGACTTTAAAATATTCACATGTTTTAAATCGATAGCTTAAAGAGACTCACTTACTAAGAGTAGAGAGAAGTGCCCTGCAAACAACGTAATAAGACTTAAAAATATCCACATGTTTTAAATCGATAGCTTAAAGAGACTCACTTACTAAGAGTAGTGAGAAGTGCCCTGCAAACAACGTAATAAGACTTTAAAATATTCACATGTTTTAAATCGATAGCTTAAAGAGACTCACTTACTAAGAGTAGTGAGTAGTGCCCTACAAACAACGTAATAAGAATTAAAAATATCCACATGTTTTAAATCGATAGCTTAAAGAGACTTACTTACTAAGAGTAGTGAGTAGTGCCCTACAAACAACGTAATAAGAATTAAAAATATCCACATGTTTTAAATCGATAGCTTAAAGAGACTTACTTACTAAGAGAGTAGTGAGAAGTGCCCTACAAACAACGTAATAAGAATTAAAAATATCCACATGTTTTAAATCGATAGCTTAAAGAGACTTACTTACTAAGAGTAGTGAGTAGTGCCCTACAAACAACGTAATAAGAATTAAAAATATCCACATGTTTTAAATCGATAGCTTAAAGAGACTTACTTACTAAGAGTAGTGAGTAGTGCCCTACAAACAACGTAATAAGAATTAAAAATATACACATGTTTTAAAATAAAACACAAAAAGCTGTTGACATAAAGGCACCAATAAAAAGTTAACGTAGTTCTCCAACAAAGGGTAGAGCTAACGAGGGCTGCGTTAAACGAGTCTGCGGAACTGATTTAGCAACAACGGCTATGTAAACCTTTGTTACCTGCCCTATGTAGTCCAACAGTGATAGTCCTTTAGTGATGTTCAATGTACTCTAGTAGTCATCGAGCCACGCTGCTGCTATTTTGTAGCTATGGCATGAATCGGTCGGTGCAATAAATAGGGGTATAGCTAAGTACTCATCGTATATCAGCGTGACTCTACTATATAATATTATACATGGGACTGTTTGTATTTGGTTTAACGGACTTAGAGTGAAATGTAGAACACAGATAGCTTTATAACCTGGATTAGAACATACAACGTCTTTTTATCTAGGTTAATAGCTTAACAACTCTTATGAATTTATATTAAAACTAGCATCTGCGAGCGACTTCGTCTGCGTAGACTTCAAAATGAAGCCCCATAGAGAAATGAAAATGCGTGTGACGTTATTGATTATTGATTATCCGCTCCTAAGTGTAAGTTTTGGCACATTACGCTAGTAGTTCTGCTATAAAATATAAATACGAAGGCAATATATGAGAAATATTTTCATTGACAAGTAGTCTGCCTTTACAAAGACCATTGCTTAAAGACTAACTCTTCAAATAGTTTAATGTGTACTAATAGTTCATCTGACGATAGGTGATTCCTGGCCAACTTCATGCACATCCTTGACAAGTTATCATAATGTTCGCACCTCTGAGAACTAAGAAGGAATGCATCGCACTCAGTGATCAGCTCTCCGGTTCCTTTCTTTTACCAAAATGAAACACACTAGTGCTAAACTATTATTTTAGTCTGGAAATAGTAAAACCTGGCCCCAGTCCGCACCAGCCGACTCATGGTGCAACCAGTTCACAGCCGCACTGCGACTCTGCCATGATGTCTAACTTTACGTACGCACAAACTGATAACGTGACCAAGACACTATGTTTTATAAAATGTATTCACTATTTTGAAGACAATATAAGCGTTAATATTGAAAGGAAAGTGTTTCGTCTTGTCTCTACATGTCGTCTCTGCTCTTACATTAAACTTAGTAAACGTACAAAGATAAAATGGACTTAAAAGTATAAAGTTAAATATTCTGCTTAATTGCTACTTTTCCCTGCATGTTATATTAATGAAATAAACTGTCCTGTACACGACAGGGTAGCTGGATGCGACAACACCGATTTGAAGTGAAACAATCTCTATTTATTCATTTTCATTGAAGTATGTACATTTCTGTACATAGTAGTTGTAAAGTTGGATTGAGAATAAATTACTGACAAAATTGTATGGACAATTAACAAAGGCGATTACAAATTTTGTCTTTATATATATATATATATATATATATATATATATATATATATATATATAGTAGATGTAAAATGTTAAATAGCTTGGACTTATTGCATTAGAACCCGTGACCCTTGATTTAATTGTCGAATACTGTGGCTATGTGGTTCAAACATACATCCCAGCTTCTTCAAAATTCGTAACCGTGATTTAGATAAAGCGTCGGAACATGTAGCGGAACTTCGCTTCCGTGGCAGTGATAGCAGGCACCGGTAAAGCGATGCGAGGGGCTACACAACATTGTGAAATTAGCTTCAGACCGCCAGTCATTGGTCGGTATATTATATATACTATTACCGCTTGGAGCATATTTTTATTTTCTGTTAAAACTACTTTTATTATAAATTTTTGGATTCCATAACACATTATTAAACGAGATAAGAGATATCAAACTGTTGTGGTTGCTTGAAAGATTCTGGTAGACGAAGAGAAACAGCGAGTAATATCGATTCACTTTAATCACTATACTTTCAGTTTTATATTCGAATGGTTTTAAGCAAAATAATAAGCTTTTGCTTGCTTGCTATCAAGCATCTCAACCTGAGGATGAAAATTATTCAGAATTTCATATCCGTCACCTCGATGGTTGACAATAAACCAGTTTGTTTTACATAATATGAAATCAGGGGTAACCATAAAATTTTAACAAAATAGGTACATTCATAAATTTTTATCAAAAAATAATAAATAAATTAAAACAATTTATAATTTTTACTTACTAAAAATTCCATTGCGGTTAGTTTAACTTTCACAAATTATTAAAAAAATGGACATTTAAAATAAAATAAAATCGGACTTCCTTGTGTAATAATGGATTCACTCTATTTGCGCATAACACGGGAACAATACATACATATCTATGAATAAGCCCGAATTAGCTTCAATGAAATATTGATTTTCTTCAGCTTCATATCTTTCGTTGATTCTGCACATTGACACATTAGCGCCCCCCCGCGTGCATTTCAGTTTCTATTGGTATCGTCACTGTAAATTCTCATCTTAGCGACCGTAATGCCTATTTGTTAGGAATCAAAACTTGTTCAATGATTTTTTGACGCCGACCCCTTTCCACTCCTATCCGCAGGGGGGCTCTCTATGTGGGGGGATTGACTTACTCCATCTGTGTTTATCTCCAGGGGGTGAGTAATATCCGATAAGTAATATTTGATGCGAGCCAATATTTGATGTGTATATAATATTTTGTTAAAAAAGTTTACACAAAGCAATAATAATAATATATTATTCACTATCATAGAACATCATAGTGTAATTCTCAATCCCAAAAATATTTAAAGTAATTCCTGATTAAGTTCGCTTTTTTGTACAAAGTTTGTTTTACTTGTGCGAATAAAGAATAAATAAATCATTAACTAACATGGTAGTATTGCGTCAGTATTAACAACGGTGGCGACAGTGTAATACTGCGCGCAGTACCTTCAGTCCTCACTCATGGGTGTAAGCATGCATTAGTCCTGAAGATAAGTGATCTCTTGGGGCCGGCTGCCGTCGACCCTAGATATAGATACGGATCAAAGTTGTGTCTTATTTTAACGCATCTGAACCTTCCTCTTACTTTGTTCCACAGGACAACGAGAGAAAGATAAATAAATGTGTTAGCGCGAATGCTGATGGCATTATAAGGATATAACAATAAAGCAGGGCAGTGCTAGTAACAAGCTTGTTATGATAATAAAATAACAAGAGAAGAAAGGTCTTTCAGTGGCAACGCTGAGCTGGCAAGTGCAGCTTGGTTTATTGATTTTGAGTCATTATAAGAGTTATTATTATGTTTAATAAATAGTCATCCTGGGCTACAACAGACTGCTTCGTTAATAGCTTTCGACACTGATCTTACGAAACTTAGCATAGTTATCCTATTTTTGATCTTTTGCGCCCAGATATTAACGACGGTGTGGCCCTGTCACATATAGAGCGAAATATGATCTTTAACTACGCTACCACACCATCATCGACATTAATATTTGTTTACAATAAATTAAAATAGTTTGAAAACGTTAAACATGTCTTCTCTAGCATAATACAAAAGCTTTCCGGCACTAAAAGGTTAAGTGCAAAATAAATATGGAGTCAGGGCGTGGAGTGGTGTGCGCGCGCCAGAGCAGGACACACTGTTGTGTTGTTCGGGCTTTCACTCAATTGTTTTATAACAAGGACAGAGTCATCACATGCCCGCTGGGATATCTCAGTGACAGACATTCAACAACATTTCAAGAAACTCATGCCTCTTCACCCCTGAGGACTGAGATGGAATACATACGAAACACAACACCGTTATGCTGCTATTCCACGCTGGAGTTCTGTAAGGGCGTTCGTGGTCCCGCCGCGTGTGTGTGAACCCTTTATCTCCAGCTAAAGCTAACAGCGTAATACTTCCTCTAACAAAATTAATTTGTTAGAGGAAGCAAATAGATTATCAACTTTACTTATTTTAAACTTAAAAATGTCTTAAAATCTAACATATCATTTTGAAGGTTTAACTTAACGTAACTCACTCATCTAAAATGAATATTCTAACATACGATAGATAGGTGCAAAGAACTACTAAACGTCTCGTCACCAGTTATAACAGTCTACGGAACCCTACACTCTCCAGTCAAGGTAACTTGACAGGCGAGTAACGACTCATGAACATTGTAGGTTTGTAATAATAATAGTTTGTTTTTCAACGCCGGGGTCCTGCTGAGTCTGATGCTGGTCGAGCCTCCATGGGATCTGTTAGCAGTATGCAAGGGGGCCGGTACTTCTGCACGATTCATGCTATGGCTTCATTTAAAGAAACAAAATTCTAATTTAACAAGGAATTTATAAGCACAAGTAGTATTTGTACCAGTAGGAATAACACCATTAAATTTATCAATTAAATTTAACAATGTTAATAGGAAAAAATATGGCGATTGTTCGTAAAGAAAAATGATCAGCGTCAAAAAAATTGAGTTTGGAAAGGTAAGCCAACTGGGAATAGACTATTGCCAGTTGGTTGGCGAGGCTTCATGTAATATATTCGCTGGAGGGAGACTTCAATGGGACTAATTACACGCCGTTAGCTACCTTATTTGTAGACACAAGTTTCACAGAAGAACTCATAATTTAACTTGTCTCATGTAACAAATTTGAAGCCTAGCTGTTCACCTTTCCAGATATTATAATGGAACATATTATAATATTTTTCGTATTTTATGATAATGTATTATTGATATGATATGATTACAATATACATATATGTGTATAATATATATTCGATAACTTGTTGCCATTTTGTAGGTAGTGACATAATCCTATTGCTGTAGATATTTTGGGACTTGTCAAAACTGCGAAAAATAGTTTTGACAGTCCTCTCTTGATGTTAACCTAACACTACCTAAAGAATTCTGGAGAGACCGAAACGGGTGAAAATCTGAAGGTGCATGGTTAGAGCTATATAGTGGATGTATTAATAATAACCAACCGAGCTCTATCAATATTTGTTTTGTAGCTAAAGATGTGTGGTCTGGCGTTATCATGATGAAAAACAACACCATTTCTGTTGATCAATTCCGGCCGTTTTTTCTGTATTTCTTGCTAGAGTCTTTTCCAGCCGTTGGCAGTAGAAATGCGAAATGATGGTTATGCCCGGCAATAAAAGCTTAATAAACGATGCCTTCCAATCCCACCATACACACAGCATCACCTAATTGTAAGTTAATCCAGGTTTCGGTATAGTCTGTGAAGCTTGATTGCCCTTTAACCAAGAACTTTTTCGCCCGTTGTTGTCGTAGGTAATCCACTCATCATCAGCAGTGATCAATCCTTTCAAAAACGGTTCGATCTCATTACGTTTCAATAGAGAATCGCAAATGATATAAAAGTACAACAAAAGAGATTTTACTGCAACTTTTTGCTTTTGAATAACGAAAACTTTTTCCCCGACTCTTTATATTTTATAGAACAAAAGATTTTTTTACTTCACTAATTTTTTTTTTCACGCTTGTACGCTTACAACTGACAGACTGGGTATTGGATATATTGGTATATAAGAGAAGGGCCGCGCCCTTAGATTGCGGTGACTTAGGATCCGGCGAAGGGTGAAATATCATGTCGTGGTCACCGCTAATATTATTAAAAAAATTAAAAACATTTGACCTTTAACATAAGAACATGTTACAGATACATTTTATTGGAAATATGCATAGACACTATTGGTGTGAGTTTTTATACAGTTTAACTTTTTTTTTACATGAGGAAATGGCTTATCCTTGCGGGAAGGCACTTATATACACTATGGCAGGCCACGGGAACGCTTTCGCACACATCCGCGACCCCGCTTATGCTAGCAGTCTTCAGGCAGACGTTCCTTCGGGGAAAATATCCCCTGTGCACCCCTTCAGGTACGGCACGCCGGAACACGAACGCGTTTTGCGGCCACTCTCTGTAGGCAGGAGCGGATCCCCCCGAGTCTGCCACTCAGAGGCAATGCGGGCCAGGAAAGCTAAACAATCCCAGCTTGGCCGTGGGGAATCAGGTAAACGGCTCCACAGCCGACCGTAATCCCGAGGACAGGGAGAGGCAACGAAACACCGACACTCCTGTTCTCCCGCTGACCCACCACAGCCGCATAATCGGTGCGACCCCACTTGAGTCGTGGATGACAGGGAAAGCGGCAACGAAATACTGACACTCCTTTCCTGCCGCGACTCCGCCTCGACTACAGAGGGCAGGGAAAAAGGCACTTCGCACAACGCATCCGTCCCCGCGTCCAAGGCGGCCGCCTCGGGGCGGTCCAGAGCGCCTTAAGCTCGTCGTTTAGTCGTTTGGGCTCCTCTTAGCATCGCTGTAGGTGACCAAGCCACGCAACGAAGCCACCCCGCCACGACAAGGCGATAATAAGAAGAAAGATATCGTGTAAATAGATATGGTGTAAGACTACATAACGGCTTTACCTTTAATATCGACTGCAACCTTGCAGTCGATATTATCTGATAATAAGAAGAAAGATATTGCCGTGTTGTAAATAGACCAAATTTCACTTTAAACCAACTGTGATACATAGGACCATAATTTTAAATTCGTTAGGAACGTTATGATCTATCGTTCTTCGACGTAGGCATAGAAATTCTCGCTCTAAATAAACAGGTATTTTTTAAAAAGTAGTAATTTTTTTAACCCGGCACTCCGAATTCTTGTAAGATGTTGAATAAACCAAACAAGAGGACTTCAATAATAAATTGTGAACAGGAGACAGCTCTTAAATTTAGGAATGTAAGAACTTACGTCTGCTCGAGCGTTAAATATGCAAGCGTTGCTCCTGTATTTTCGAAGTAGCAAATTTGCTTTTTTTATTTCACTCTGTTTAGCGAGGTCATAGTTTTGTTATCGATAAATAAATGACTACGTTTTTTGTCTCCACTGTGACAGATCGAAGGAGGCTGCGCTGTGATAAGATAATGAAATTATTAGCTTTTAATATTTTAATTGTTAATATGAAGCAAAACTAAACGTCAAAGAAATAAAAAATATTGAGTACATGTGAAGTCCGCCAATCCACAGTGGAGTTACGATTGCTCCTTTACCCAACAGTGGGATCTATACATGAAAGGTGTTTTCAATTTTCTTAGGTATCACAGTTTCATAGACGCTTTAATAAGAGACAGGCGTCTAAACTGGATTATATTGTGTTATGGATCCTGTTGCTTACCCTCCTAGAAATTACTCCAAACAAAACTTTCATAATCAGATCAGTAATCAGAATCAGAGAATTAGATTAAGATATTGAAAATTAAAAAATAAACTTTTATTGATATCTTCCTTATCATTAACAGGCTTGTACATTGTATTAAAATATTCTCTTTCTGAAATAAATTTGAAGAACAAGTCATTGAGCTCCAATTTTATTTTATTTGAAAGTAGTCCTCAGTATCTAAATATGAGTTTCCCCACTTGCTTAGATAACTTATTTGCTTTATTAAAAAGTACAGGGGCTAGGATACGATCGCAGCGGAGAAGTTATCCCGTTATTCTAGTACAAACATTTTAGTCTGAGTGCATTTTGGTTGTCTCGTGTCACATTCAGGTACAGAAATTTTAGAGTCTGGCTGAATTATGTTCTGAATCTGGATTCAATCCTTTTGTTCCTTCGATCTAATCGTTTAGATATCGGTCTGTTACAAATATTTGGGTTGAGAGTGGTAATGAGTTAGTGCATTCTGATTGTCTTAGGTCAGTGAATCTGGAACTAACTTCATCCAATCTTTTCATATAGTCGGTGTACTACACACAATTTGGAGTCTGGGTGCATTCTGACTACACGATTACGGTGATTCTGAATCCTTATCGTCATATCTTATCGCATGGTCTTACATTGGTGGATGACGAGTTGAGATGAAATCTAACTCGTCTGTTTTTGTTTATAAAGAACTATATGATAGTTATGTTAGTCCTGAGTAATTGATATCACACCACTTTTGAACATTTCTATTATTCCTTGTTGGTTGTGTAACCTCTCCAGGATACTACACCATGATTTGTCACATAAAAACCTAAAATAGTTAAAAACTTATAAAATATTTAAAAATTAAAAGATATACGAATATGATAATGGTTCTTTATGGGTAACATAATGCTTATTTCCTTTAAAAGTAACTTCAGAATAGTTTGCATATTTTCGACAAGTACTGTTTAAGAATGCGTAAAGGGAATACAGGCGGGAGGCTCGAATAATTTTTCATGTAAATTAAAAGCGTGTTTTTAAAAAGTGTTGGAAGTAAAATATTTGTACATTAGTTAAATGCAACAATATAAAAAAATATTCTTTATTATCACACTGTTCAAATTGCCTACAGTAGGTTGCCACATAGACAGCTCAGTACTGTATCAATATCCTGATAATTACCTACAGTAGGTTGCCACATAGACAGCTCAGTACTGTATCAATATCCTGATAATTACCTACAGTAGGTTGCCACATAGACAGCCCAGTACCGTATCAATATCCTGATAATTACCTTACAGTAGGTTGCCACACAGACAGCTCAGTACTGTATCAATATCCTGATAATTACCTACAGTAGGTTGCCACATAGACAGCTCAGTACTGTATCAATATCCTGATAATTACCTACAGTAGGTTGCCACATAGACAGCTCAGTACTGTATCAATATCCTGATAATTACCTACAGTAGGTTGCCACATAGACAGCTCAGTACTGTATCAATATCCTGATAATTACCTACAGTAGGTTGCCACATAGACAGCTCAGTACTGTATCAATATCCTGATAATTACCTACAGTAGGCTGCCACATAGACAGCTCAGTACTGTATCAATATCCTGATAATTACCTTACAGTAGGTTGCCACACAGACAGCTCAGTACCGTATCAATATCCCGATAATTACCTACAGTAGGTTGCCACATAGACAGCTCAGTACTGTATCAATATCCTGATAATTACCTACAGTAGGTTGCCACATAGACAGCTCAGTACCGTATCAATATCCTGATAATTACCTTACAGTAGGTTGCCACATAGACAGCTCAGTACTGTATCAATATCCTGATAATTACCACAGTAGGTTGCCACATAGACAGCCTCAGTACTGTATCAATATCCTGATAATTACCTTACAGTAGGTTGCCACATAGACAGCTCAGTACTGTATCAATATCCTGATAATTACCTACAGTAGGTTGCCACATAGACAGCTCAGTACTGTATCAATATCCTGATAATTACCTTACAGTAGGTTGCCACATAGACAGCCCAGTACTGTATCAATATCCTGATAATTACCTACAGTAGGTTGCCACATAGACAGCTCAGTACTCGTATCAATATCCTGGATAATTACCTACAGTAGGTTGCCACATAGACAGCTCAGTACTGTATCAATATCCTGATAATTACCTACAGTAGGTTGCCACATAGACAGCTCAGTACTGTATCAATATACTGATAATTACCTACAGTAGGTTGCCACATAGACAGCCTAGTACTGTATCAATATCCTGATAATTACCTACAGTAGGCTGCCACATAGACAGCTCCAGTACTGTATCAATATCCTGATAATTACCTACAGTAGGTTGCCACATAGACAGCTCAGTACCGTATCAATATCCTGGATAATTACCTACAGTAGGCTGCCACATAGACAGCTCAGTACCGTATCAATATCCTGATAATTACCTACAGTAGGTTGCCACATAGACAGCTCAGTACTGTATCAATATCCTGATAATTACCTACAGTAGGCTGCCACACAGACAGCTCAGTACTGTATCAATATCCTGATAATTACCTACAGTAGGCTGCCACATAGACAGCTCAGTACCGTATCAATATCCTGGATAATTACCTACAGTAGGCTGCCACACAGACAGCTCAGTACCGTATCAATATCCTGATAATTACCTACAGTAGGTTGCCACATAGACAGCTCCAGTACTGTATCAATATACTGATAATTACCTACAGTAGGTTGCCACATAGACAGCTCAGTACTGTATCAATATCCTGATAATTACCTACAGTAGGTTGCCACATAGACAGCTCAGTACTGTATCAATATCCTGATAATTACCTACAGTAGGTTGCCACATAGACAGCTCAGTACTGTATCAATATCCTGATAATTACCTACAGTAGGTTGCCACATAGACAGCTCCAGTACTGTATCAATATCCTGATAATTACCTACAGTAGGTTGCCACATAGACAGCTCAGTACTGTATCAATATCCTGATAATTACCTACAGTAGGTTGCCACATAGACAGCTCAGTACTGTATCAATATCCTGATAATTACCTACAGTAGGTTGCCACATAGACCGCTCAGTACTGTGTCAATATCCTGATAATTACCTACAGTAGTTTGCCACATAGACATCTCAGTACTGTATCAATATCCTGATAATCGTCTTGAAATATACATTTTCATCAATTTCGGTCTGATCATCATTTCGTCCTAACATAAATTAGAATTACAAAATAACGAAAATTTATAATTATTTTTCATACAACTAAGTTTAAAATTATTTTATTCCCTGTATCTTTGGAGCTGCTCCAACTTGCTGCACTTGTAATGCTCAGCGAGTTCCACGTAACACCGATACGCTACGTCGATCTCACAAGTAATGACTGAAGTTTCACTGGCCATATATGTACCTGTGTATACATATATATACCTATGTATATATATTGCGATGACCATCACATCCATATCAATTAGCTACAAAGATTGAAGACAATGACGCGTCGTCACGTCTGAGGACTAAACTTGGAACGCCCGCACCTGTACCGCTGTTAAATTTCATTTTTGTGTTTTGCATATGCAAAACATCTAAATTTTCTATATATTCACCTATGCGTAGGTTATGGTATTTAAAAGCTAGAATATATCTTATCACGATGCTTTGATGAGGAATGAAGTTAGATAATCTAAGATCTTCTTGGATCAAACGTAGTTAAGATCAGGGACTTAGTACATTTACTTAAAGCTCAAAAAATTTAAGAGCTGCCTCTGTATAGTGCAAAATTATTGATTTAAATATATTCTAGCTTTTTAATTAAATTTGTTGTCTCCTTAATCGTTGTTTCTCTAGAGCGCGTGTCGGAGCACAGTCCGCCACGCTCCACTGCAGGTTGTCGGACTTCACATGTTTTTGAAATATTTTTGTTTATTTATATAATTTCTCAGATATTCAGGTTTATATTATATATTATATTATGTTTTGCTTCACCACCATGCTCGAGATAAATCAGCACTAAACATTGCAATTAACAAATCTTACCGTGAATCGCTATTGTTTGTACCTTGTACAGCCCACAGCGCAAGTGCCATCGGCTCGATATTGCATCGATCAGTAATTGTTAATCAGGGAGCCCGAGATAACTCCGGTCTACTATTATCTACTCGATCCAACTGCCACGCGTGTAATGTCATCTACTTATGTTACTCAGTGCCTGAAATTTCAACCCATTACTAGGTGAATGTAATACTGAAACAATTCGAAAAACTTCATAGAAATAAATAAATAAGAGTTTGCCACTCAGGACACAATTGGATAGATTTTGGTGATTGAGCAGTACGTACATACTAGATGGTAGTTTGACGTCCACGTGGTGTAGTGGTTAGAGCCACATCCACACTCAATCACTCGTGTTGCACGAGTCGGGCCTCGGGTGCAAGCCGGTCCAGACCGCGCCACCTTCGCTGGTCTACGTCAACACGCCACCACACCGTATGGACAATATTTCGCTTTAGTAGACAATCCAGGCAAAGAATGATTTTTAAAATTGTATTTAGTTATGTACTGCTGGAGTCTATTTATAAATATATGTAACAATATATAGCTGCGCGACTAGGAAGCCAACACAATTGTTTTGAGATGACTTGGAACAGAACAATAACCGTTGGAAATGTAACAGATTTCCATCCACATAAATTACCGCGAACTCTTGAATTATTCAAATGTCCCGACGAGAATGTTCCAATGCTAATTTCAGTTATTTTAATGTTATTCCCGAAGAAAGGAATGTTCCGTCGTGTCATCGTTTCTTTGAAGTATTTCGATGTCAGCATTTAGTAATTACGTCAGAGGTGGTGTCGCACATCATAGAGAAACTAGCTGTACCTATGTTATTATGTCTATATACGCAACAAATGATGGTCGCACTACTTTCTTCATGAGCAGCACAACTTGCTCTGGTCCGTGGCGTGATTGGACCACGCCTCACGCCACCAGCATGACGCGGCTGTGTTTCATTTGGTGAACATAGTGATCTGAAACACTGTTAACGGTGAGACATTCCACTTCAGAGACAGACAGACAACGAATGAGCATCTTAAATATTTGGTGATGATGGGTGTAGTGTTAGTGATGTAGTAGGCCGCAGTCATCGCTTGGCTGGTGAACAGGTGAACTGTGTGCTCATTTGTAAAGTGATCACCTCGTGATGGTTACATTGACATGTGCGCCCTGAATGAGACAAAGATTTTATACAGGCATTTTATGAAAACATGGCCCTTGACTGTCGAGCTTATATTTTCATGCTGCATCCGTTGTTTAGCTTATACCACACACCACATTTGACACAATTATATATTCTAATGTCTCAAGTCCCTAGTTTATACAGCAACGAGCAAGGCGTACCCGTCGCAAAATAAAAAATATAACTGTAACTACCCAGCGAGAGTGTGCAGGGTTCTCTCACAAACCAAAAGGTTTAAGAACCTGAAGTAAAAGAAGATGATATTGTATATAACATGTTAGAAATAAATAAATAAATGTAACGTCCACAAGCACGTGTTCGGATGGGCTTGAATCTTGATCCTGACCTAGACGCTGGTTCATCTTATCGTAGGTTTCGCATACTGACAGTTCCGTCAGGATGTTAATGGGCCGCGATGATGACGTAGCACGTGTTGAGCCGCTGACACTTTAATATATACAAAACCAATAAAAATGTGTAAATAAAATAATATATCTATCTAAGAAAACAAAAGTAAATAAGACGATACAATAAAAAAGTTCTCGACATTGAAACTTGGTACAGTTGATAACCGATACTTAGGAAGTGATAATTCGTAGATTCATAAGAAAAGAAAAGAAAATATGAAAACGTTATCGAAGAAATATTTCACTGTTGTTATTCATTTCGATTTATCGTTTACTATGGCGAAGTATTGACTGAAAGCATGTTTAATAATGTTTAGGAACTCATTGTTTGTCCTAGTTGTTTAACAGATGTTATATATTCTGCGCAATTGATGTCAATAACCTGATAAAGAAGACAACGCCGCGCTAGACATCGATAAGGAAGACAACGTACACCGGATGTTAACAGCCTTGCGCTGAGATTTTTATCGATCGAAACATTGAGAAAGATTCTTATGCAGTGTTAACAACACAGTACAATGGCCACAGCCTCCGTTATAAAAATTAACGAGTGTTAAGAAAATGTCAGATTCAAGTGAATAACGTAGGTACCCTAGGTAAATCTAGGTACCTGATAATTCAGATATTTGATGTTCTTGGTAACGTCACCGTCGTCATTTTCACCCATTATCACCGTAAATGCGCGGGATACCCTCGTTTATACTCGTCGTACCCTGTCCTAGTTCGATGGATGCACGTGCACACACAATACGATCGGAGAAAGTTTATTTAGGATGTGGTGTCACAAGTCACGACACACACACTACCCGGACTCAATTTTTATAGTTTTTAATACTAATATTGTTCCTCTGCTTGGATCTAACCCAGGCTGTGGCAGTTCGGTACTGCAACTACCACGCCACGCCAACCTAACCTTAATGTCTAGGTACGATATAATTATTGACAACATTAAGAACCCAAAGTCGGACACTTGTAGTCATAATATGTCTCTCATGGAAATTATTGACAAAGTTAAGCTGTTATTGAGTTGATATTTTTCCCGAAACTATTCGTACCCGTTTATTGGAATGGAAACATAGTAAATATTATTTAATTACCGATTACTGTGATATGTGGGCACATAAATCCTTAGAAACGAATACTCATGACTTTTTAAAGTTTAAAATGTAACGCGCGGGCAAACTTCATTTATCTTAAACGCGGCTGAAAACCAAAGCACACGCGAGCTTCCCGCAGACAATATGTTGAGTTGGAATCTAGTCATTATATTTATATCGCTCATTAAACATTAAACAGTTATATTATTTGTGTACAGTTTCAAGTTACGTTTAAAGTAGTAAATTTTCTTCTATCGTGTGAGTTGTATTTAAGCTAAATAACTTCTCATCTTATCTCGCTTTGTCTAATCATGATTATAATGATGATGATGATATTATATTAATAAATTATACTTTATATATATATATATATATATATATAATGTTTCTTTCTATTATTGTCGGTGAATAAAACCATGTGTTGCTCTGTAATCAAAGAAACGACATTTAACGTTTATTATTCACAATCTCAATCTTTTCTTCAATATTTTTTACACTTGAACACAATAATAAATAACACTCTTATATCTTTCAAACCTCTCAGACAATGACAGCCCCGCTTTACCAACGTAGTAGATTGCATCCCTTATATCGCCATCTGTCGACCGAGCCCGACTCCACACTTCTTTACCAACGGAGTGAGTCACGGCTAAATTCAAATTAAAGAAATGTTCTATAATAACTATTTCTTTATATCTCCCCTACAAGGGAAGAAAATTGTCATGAAAATTTTTATATAGACCCAACCTCATCATTTTTATATATTGTTGTAGAGACTGGTATCAATTTTGTGATGTGGAAAACGTTTGATTCCATCTTTTTATGGCCTACATCTATACTGTATATTGAACTTGAGATTTTCTCTACAATCTTATATGGCCCTATTTTTAGTTCATCTAATTTCTTCCGGTTTAACTTATTGCCGTTTTCCACAAATACCATGTCTCCTATATTAAATTCATTGCATTTCCGGTTTTTATCAAACAGTGTTTTGTTGTAATCATGTGATTTTATTGTATTTTGTAGCGCAATTTTTCTGTCTCTGATCCAGTCACTATGGGACTTTTCTTGTTTTAATTCTGTTGGTAAAATTGTGACATCTGTACCATTCAAAAGCTAGCTAGGTGGAAAACCGGTAACCGAATGACAAGTTTCATTATATTTCTTAACACATTCATGTGCTATAGTTGTCCAGGACTTTTTATTATTTCCTTCATTCATTTTACATCTCATTTTATTAACCAATGTCTGATTTAACCTTTCGTTCAAACCATTTGAGAATGGAGCATTGACTGCTGTAAAAACCATATTTATCTGTTTGTCCTTTAGGAATGTCTTAAATTCTTTTGAATTTATCCCTGGGTATTGGTCAGTTAGTAGCAAACCAATGTCCTCATAGTCTGTTATACTCTTGACAAGTTTTATAAAATCATTGGCACTCTGACTTTTTGATGTTGAGATGAATGCATATCGTGTAAAGTGATCTACTAAGAGATGCAGATATTTCTTTGTAGTTCTTGAGCCTCCGAACCCGCCAATTGTATCTATAGACATTATTTCAAATGGTTTTGTGGGTGGACCTAGTAATGACATATATCCAAATTTGTCCTGTCTTCTTGATTTGTTTTTAATAAATATTTCGCAGCTTCTACAAACTTGTCTTATATTTTTCGTTAAGTTTTTGGTTGTAAAGAATGGACTCAATGTCTTTTGCATCTGTCCAATTCCGATGTGACATAAGTTTTTATGTACTGATTTTAAAAGTTTGACACAAAATTCTTCTGATATAATTATTTTTTCTTTTTCCTTAACCTTCTTGAAGTAGATTTTATCTTTTTCGATTAACTTGTTTTTATTTTTTTGAATTTCTTCGTTTTTATACTGATCTGTTAGAATATCTTTCATTTTACAAAGTTTACGACTTTGAGTTGTTCATCTGTTTTCCGGGTGCATATTTTATGTTAAAATCATATTGTGATAGATAATATATGAGGTCACCAAGTTCTTCATCAGTTCTCGATTTCAAATTCATATTTTCTAGCGGTTAATGATCTGAATAAACTGTGAATGATTTTCCTATTAGCCAGTATTGCCAGTACTTTACCGCTTGTCTTTTTAACACCATTAATTGTTACTAGGTCAGCTTCATTTAGTTTGTTTCCTTTCCCTTTTATTCTCAATAGTTTAGAATTAATCAGAGAAACATTTGACCCTGAATCATAAACTCCATCTATCTCCAATATATCATTTAATAATAGTTTGACATTTATTAATGGTGTTACTGCTCGTTTTTTTGATTGGTTTCATTTAACTCTGCCTCAATCACAGAGTTGTTCACATGTTCAATTAAATTTTTCTTTGTTTTATTTTCTTCCTTTGCTCTGAACCAGCATGTAGTTTCATGGTGATAACGGATACCTTTATTTAATTTCTCACAAATTTTACATGGAACCTTTTCCTCATATTTATCATATGTCTTCATTACATTACCATCTGCATATTTCCTTTTAGGCAATACATTTTTCTTGTTTACCATATGTTCATAATTGCTTACTTCGTTAAACAAATCCACTGTATCTCTTAGTGCTTCTCGATCGATTCTATTCAGAATAAATTCTGGTAAGCCAGCTGCAATGAGATCTATTAAAGTATCTGTATCAATAGATCTTCTCATATCCAGCAGCAGTTTTTCTTTTCATATGGCATAGTCTAACAGTGATCCGTCTTTGTATTTAAACCACAGTGCATATGTCACTGGGCTCCATCCTTTGTCTGCAAATGACTCACAAAATTTGTCTCTCCATGCTGACCATTTTGAGTTTATGGTCAGTTTTATAATCATGGAACTGTACCAATCTGCACAACTTTTATCCATAAACAACCGTAGTATTTCAATTTTTTTCTCATCTGTTGTAACATCAAAGCGCGTACACTCTATTTCAAAAATATCAATCCATTGTTTGACATTTGGGTTCTTACTTGTAAACCTTTCAATAACAAATTTCTCCGCGATATTCTTCAAGTTCTGTTGTTTTATTTCTTGAGAATTTCCTATTAATTTCTCAAATACTTTTTCTAATGAATCGGTTTCTTTTGCACACATAGTAATAGGTTGGTTTGGATTCACTTCCTCCAAATACTGCTCTCCAAATTGCAAATTACCATCGTCATCAAAGTAGATTTCCTTTTGTTCTTCTGTCAATGTAATCCAGACTCTTCGAACCTGATGTCTTTTCATTAAACTGTTTTTTACTTTAGTATAGGCTGCTGTTTTTATTATCTCCTTGTGATAACCAGCGGCCTGTAGTGTTTCTGGTATAGCATATACCTTATTATCACTGGTTGTTATTGAGGTTATCGCCATTACATTAGTTTTGTCATCACTTCCTGACAACATCGTAAATTCAAAACGCAGCCTTTCCATTTTAATGGACGTAAATAAACAAGAATGTCGTTTTATAATGTTTCTTTCTATTATTGTCGGTGAATAAAACCATGTGTTGCTCTGTAATCAAAGAAACATTTAACGTTTATTATTCACAATCTCAATCTTTTCTTCAATATTTTTTACACTTGAACACAATAATAAATTACACTCTTATATCTTTCAAACCTCTCAGACAATGACAGCCCCGCTTTACCAACGTAGTAGATTGCATCCCTTATACCGCCATCTGTCGACCGAGCGCGACTCCACACTTCTTTACCAACGGAGTAAGTCACGGCTAAATTCAAATTAAAGAAATGTTCTATAATAACTATTACTTTATATATATATATATATATATATATATATATATATATATATATATATATATATTTATATATATTGTATTGTTTGTGAACTACTACTGACAATAACCGGACGTGAACACTTTGTGACCGGAATATGTGGCCCAGGTTTCTGTACTTACTTTAAGAAACACAGAACATTTTTAACACTTGTAGGCCGAGTTTTCAGCTTGGTTACTAGCTGCTACCGCTGTTTGACGGACGGACTAGTACTGGTTGCTATATGAATGGTTCGGCTAGACCAGAAACCTCGTACAATAAAGTGTATTATGAGTCTAGGGACTCGGTAACCCAAATTCAGTGGTAGAGGTGTTCTATCGCAATCTTCTGCGCTCTTTTTTAAAAATAGAAGTGCACCGCTCTCATCGCTTGTCATCTATTGAACTCCCCTAATATTAAGTCTTTACACATGAAGTTGACGTTTTGTCGAACTGCTCACTTTAATTAAAGGTAAACTTGGAAGCGGATCCATCGCAAACTACGTCAGAGTTAGCGACTAGCTTCGGTGTGAGTGAAATAACGGAATAGCCAAATAGCTCGAGAAATGAGTGAAGCACACCAACAAACACGCATTGAGTGCTGCGTTACATTCCTCAACCGTCACAATGACGAGGGAATTTTGAATCGTATCGTTACTTGTGATGAAAAATGGATACTGTACGACAGTCGGAAACGCTCATCGCAGTGCTTGAACCAAGGAGAACTGGCCAAATCCTGTCCCAAGCGGAAGTTGACCCAGAAAAAGGTTCTAGTGAGTTCTTGGTGCATGTGTTATACACTACAGCTTCCTAAGAGCCAGACGGTTACGGCACATCTGTATTGTCAACAATTGCAGACGATCGCTATTGGAATATCTCCGACACCCACCATACTCCCCGGACCCTGCTCCAACAGATAACCACCTTTTTCGGAATTTCGACAATTTCTAGCTAGGAAAAAGAAATCAATTCCGATGAGGCAGTTCAAACCGCTTTCAAAAATTTTACTCAATCTAGCAATGAAATCAATGAACTGCCTATAAAATAGCGAAAGTATGTAGATAGTAATGGTACATAAGTGTCACGATTGATTAAATAAATAATTAAAAAAAAAATGTTTTTTTCTTTTTCCATATAATACGGTAATTTCACTTGTAAGAAACTTATATTATAAAAATATATTCTTATACGAATAAGGTTTAATTTCAACTTAAATTAACCCGTGCCAATTTAACTTAAAACCGACCCAACCAAATATAAACCGGTTTTGACCCCAAGTCCCGTTACGCGGTAGACAAATAGTAGAAGAAAGTTTTGTCATTGGAAGATAAGAGAATCCAGCAGAAAAGCGTTAAACGAGGTTCTAATACCCAATTATCTGAGATCGTGACCCGAAATCGAATCGATTATTGTCCACGGCTATCCCTCGGTATTTAGAATTAAATTATGTCTGATCATGTCTTCTATTTACCTGAATACTATTACATATATGGCATATTTAATGATGTGAGCTTCTGCGTAAATAAAACAAAAATAAATGATGGATGGTAATGAGGAACAATAGAGTTAAATATATCATAGCATCTACAAATTTATATTCATGACCCTTCGTCCGAACCTAACCAAGTTTCAGACCGTTCCTATATCAAATGCTATACTTTGCTCACAAGTTTTTAGTACTTCGGAGTCCTTAGACCGACCTATACTATCTTTGCTTAATGATCGAAGACATAACAATTACAGCCGCGTGGCTTTGTATTTCGACTTATGTATATACGAGACGTATGTCGTCCTATCAGTCCCAGACTGTGTCTATTGTAGAGATGTTGGACTTTAATTTGCAAAAACACAGATACACGGCCCGGTTATCATGTAAATACATTGTGAACTACGCTCCTTAAAAAGAAGTCTTAGCACTTCAGTGCTGTGTCGAGTAATGCAATAAACTAGAGTAGACCACAGGCAGCGAGATATTTCCATTTGCTTCTCCGGAACAAGACTACGCATCTTATTCGCATTCTTATTTCATTCCTTATCCAAGATGGATCCTCATCCGTTATTCAGCTGGATCTCAATTAATCCAGGATTTTATTTTAATGTAAGGGTTCACATATTTTGATAAAGTTATTGTACATTATGTATTGGGGCGTTAAGGAAAACAGAATGGCCTTGATTTCTTTGTATAAAATTCGTATGGAGCCTTAAAATTTTCAATGTTGAAAATAATTCTTATCTAACTATCTTATCAAACCTGAGGACTGAGGTATTTAACCCCTTTTGCCATAACAAGGTCATTGATTCCCTACACTTACTACACGAAACACAGCGGCGATATGGTGCTATTTCTTTCAAATATTCTGTAAGAGTGTGGTCTTTCCCCTGTCGAGCGAACCCAGTAACCCAGAAAAAGCCTAACTATACTAATCAGAAAGTAAAATATGTCCTGAACAATATAAAATATATCCTGAACAATATAAAATATGTCCAAAGTTGTTTTCATCTAAAAATATCGAAAACTTGTTGACTTTCAAGAAAACGCGATGTTATAGAAAAGTTTATTCCATATTTTGTGGTTTGTGAGAGAAAACAAACAGATTTATAATAAGTTCTTCATTTGGAAGCAATTTATATTCTAACGATAATAAAGTTTCAATTTGAGTATAATATGTGTTTTTTTATAAAACTAAGTATGACAGATCCCCTGATGGGAGGATACCTTCAAGAAGGAATCACAATACAGATGCATTGCCTCGAGACAAAGATAGCCTCGTCTCCACTCTCCGGTTTCTTTCTGTCGCCAAACGAAGTACGCTCGCCACTCCCTTAAAATAATGCGTATATCTTCCACTGCTGCCAGCACCAGGAGCTACCACTAGAACCACTAAATACTATATAATAACTAAATAAGTTAGTGAGAGTGAATAAAAAATCATCTCGACTGGGGTGGGGCCACGTGTCGGGAATATTCGTAAAATAGCAATTCAGCGCTAGCGTACTTCGTTTGGCCACAGAAAGAAACCGAAGAGTGGAGACGAGGCTATCTTTGTCTTGAGGCAATGCATCTGTATTGTGATTCCTTCTTGAAGGTATCCTCCCATCAGGGGATCTACCGTACTTCGTTTGGCGACAGAAAGAAACCGGAGAGTGGAGACGAGGCTATCTTTGTCTCGAGGCAATGCATCTGTATTGTGATTCCTTCTTGAAGGTGTCCTCCCATCAGGGGATCTACCGTACTTCGTTTGGCGACAGAAAGAAACCGGAGAGTGGAGACGAGGCTATCTTTGTCTTGAGGCAATGCATCTGTATTGTGATTCCTTCTTGAAGGTATCCTCCCATCAGGGGATCTACCGTACTTCGTTTGGCGACAGAAAGAAACCGGAGAGTGGAGACGAGACTATCTTTGTCTCGAGGCAATGCATCTGTATTGTGATTCCTTGTTGCAGGTATCTTCCCATCAGGGGATCTAGCGTACTTCGTTTGGCGACAGAAAGAAACCGGAGAGTGGAGACGAGGCTATCTTTGTCTCGAGGCAATGCATCTGTAATTGTGATTCCTTGTTGCAGGTATCCTCCCATCAGGGGATCTGTCATACTTAGTTTTATAAAAAAACACAAATTGTACTCAAATTGAAACTTTATTATCGTTAGAATATAAATTGCTTCCAAATGAAGAACTTATTATAAATCTGTTTGTTTTCTCTCACAAACCACAAAATATGGAATAAACTTTTCTATAACATCGCGTTTTCTTGAAAGTCAACAAGGTTTTGATATTTTTAGATGAAAACAACTTTGGAAATATTTTATATTGTTCAGGATATATTTTATATTGTTCAGGACATATTTTACTTTCTGATTAGTATAGTTAGGTTTTTTCTGGGTTACTGGGTTCGCTCGACAGGGGAAAGACCACACTCTTACAGAATATTTGAAAGAAATAGCACAATAGCAATAGCAGTGTAGTAAGTGTAGGGAATCAATGACCTTGTTATGGCAAAAGGGGTTAAATACCTCAGTCCTCAGGTTTGATAAGATAGATAAGAATTATTTTCAACATTGAAAATTTTAAGGCACCATACGAATTTTATACAAAGAAATCAATGCCATTCTGTTTTCCTTAACGCCCCAATACATAATGTACAATAACTTAATAATCGTCACCGCAATACATAATTTACAATAACTTAATAACCGTCACCGCAATACATAATGTACAATAAATTAATAACCGTCACCGCAATACATAATGTACAATAACTTAATAACCGTCACCGCAATACATAATGTACAATAACTTAATAACCGTCACCGCAATACATAATGTACAATAACTTAATAACCGTCACCTCAATACATAATGTACAATAACTTAATAACCGTCACCGCAATACATAATGTACAATAACTTAATAACCGTCACCGCAATACATCATGTACAATAACTTAATAACCGTCACCGCAATGCATAATTTACAATTACTTAATAACCGTCACCGCAATACATAATGTACAATAACTTAATAACCGTCACCGCAATACATAATGTACAATAACTTAATAACCGTCACCGCAATACATAATGTACAATAACTTAATAACCGTCACCTAATTACATAATGTACAATAACTTAATAACCGTCACCGCAATGCATAATTTACAATAACTTAATAACCGTCACCGCAATACATAATGTACAATAACTTAATAACCGTCACAGCAATGGCGATAAATGTACGCAAATAGCAGTACTGTAGTGTTATTAAGAAAATGAGAGTTTTGCTTCTGTGCTCCAAAGTTTCAACAAACACACTAATTGGGGATATAATGTTATTTGAGATATATAGGTCAGGATAACGTTGGTAGGAATATTTCTCCAGTAATAGTTTACATTAAAATAAAATCCTGGATTAATTGAGATCCAGCTGAATAACGGATGAGGATCCATCTTGGATAAGGAATGAAATAAGAATGCGAATAAGATGCGTAGTCTTGTTCCGGAGAAGCAAATGGAAATATCTCGCTGCCCGTGGTCTGCTCTAGTTTATTGCATTACTCGACACAGCACTGAAGTGCTAAGACTTCTTTTTAAGGAGCTTAGTTCACAATGTATTTACATGATAACCGGGCCGTGTATCTGTGTTTTTGCAAATTAAAGTCCAACATCTCTATAATAGACACAGTCTGGGACTGATAGGACGACATACGTCTCGTTTATACATAAGTCGAAATACAAAGCCACGCGGCTGTAATTGTTATGTCTTCGATCATTCAGCAGAGATAGTACAGGTCGGTCTAAGGATGCCGAAGTACTAAAAACTTGTGAGGAAAGTATAGCATTTGATATAGGAATGGTCTGAAACTTGGTTAGGTTCGGACGAAGGGTCATGATGGGTAGCTCCTGGTGCTGCAGTGGAAGATATACGCATTATTTTAAGGGATTGGCGGCAATAGTGCGACTTGAGTTCTATACTTCTATTTTATTTGTATCTAAGAATTTAGATTTTTGGTTTTCACGATAGATTTCCGCAAAGTTACCTAATTTCATGGATTGTTCTGTACAGCACTCATCATATTCACCATCACCACAGCCTGTCCAGGGTCCCCCGCTGGACAGCCTTCCTTCATAGGTTGCCACGAAGCACGATTCATGATCTGCATCCACTGCTTCCCGTACACTCGTCGCTCCATCTAGTGTGGGTCGACCTACGCTGCGATTGCCAGTCTTCGAATGGCTATGTCGCGTATTCCATTACGCGGAGAAACACCGAGCATAGTGCGCTCCGTAGCTCGTTAAGTGACCCCGAGCTCTCATGCGGCAGCAGTAAGGGACGAAACTCTATACCGTAAGTCATCACTGGCCCGCACTGACAAGCCGACTGCTGCAAGACTTTTGTTCTTAGACATTGAGGGATGTTGGATGAGAAGATGAGTCGCATTTTCCCGACCGCTATCCATCCAAGTTGGACCTCTGCGTTGAAGCTGGACTGACCTAATCAGACTATTTGCCCTGGGTGTGTATACTCAGTAACAGCGCCCAGCTCAATGATAACTATTTCTTTATAAAAAATACATTTGTATGATATCAAACATACAAATACAACAAACAACCGCCACAAACAGATAATATTCTACATATAACAATAAATAACGAACAACCTCTTTGAAATTGCTTAAGAGATAAACAGGTGTTCGATGTTTTAGGGGTATCTTAATCTTTAACCCAGATCAATTCATCGAATGTATTAGAATTACCCTGCTATCTTTATTTGAATACATATAGATAGGTGCGGTATCGTTCGCGTAATATATTGCTTTTGAAATGAGAATACTCCATTGGGTATATGGTTACCCTCTTCGTATTGGTAAAGTTTATCTCGATATACAAATTAAACGTGTATTAGTCTTAACAAAGTTGAGTAATTTATTTACACTAACATCATAGCAGCAGCTGAGCAGCAACTGAGCAGTGACTGAGCTCTGCTTTAACTCTAATCGAAATCAATATACGTATCTATTTCGTCAAAAACATTAGCGTTCAGTTCTATAGTATTTGTTCTGTGTACCAAGTCCCAAGGTGAATACGAAAGTGAAGTAATTTGAAGTGACTTGAATGTCTTAATGGGGACCCTTCAAACGTCATCTGTTGACATTTATTCTTTCTTTTAAATAAATGCTAGCAGTGTTCTAACATTTTTAAAATTCCGGCTTACTACTGCAACTAACTACTGCAACTAAATAATGCAACTAAATACTGCAAACCAAGCTTGTACCAACTAAACGCTTGTGTTAGGACATAGTTGACGACAATGGTCTAATAGCGGATTTGAACCTACGAACTTAAATTTTGCAATCGGTACCCTAAACCTTTATGCAATTGACGTATCGTATACGTAACCTCGTGGTCGTCTGGACACTTCGGTCAACAATGATGAATTAGAGGCGATTGTGGAAGCTGATGATACTCAATCTACAGCCGAACTAGCAGCAGCTTTTGATGTTAACATCAAAACAAAATATTGGTCCATTTGCGATAAATTGACAAGGTAAAAACGTGCGATGAGAAGCGGATTCTGTTCGACAATCGAAAGCGCTCAAAAAGTTGATTAGATCCTGGTTCAGCACCAAAGCAATGGCCTAAACGAAAAATGACCTCTAGAAAGTTGATGGTCACTGTTTGGTGGTCTAGTGCCGTTGTAATTCATCACAGTTTTTTACCAAATGGCATGAGCATTACTGCAGATGTGTACTGTGAAGAACCGAAGACAATGATGGAGAACATCTGCAACCAGCTTTGGTCAATCGTTCGTCCCCGCTGCTCCTACCCGACAACGCGCGACCCCATACTGCACAACAGACAGTCTCAAAGCTGCAACAGTTGGGGTTGGAAGGTCTCCCTCAGCCACCGTACTCACCAGACCTTGCACTCACCGACTATTACTTTTTCCAAAATTTGGACAACTTTTTAGCGGGAAAAAATTCAATTCCCGAGAGGCAATACAAAATGACTTTGAAGAGTTTGTTGCCTCCCGTCCAGCTGATTTTTACAAGAAGGGCATCAATAAACTACCACTGCGTTGGCAAAGATGCATCGATTACACGAGTGATTACTTTGAGTAACAGAAATAAAAAAGTTTAAAAAAAAATACTTTAACTTATTTTATACAAAACGGCAATTTCATAGGTAAAGACCTAATATATATACGCCCTTGCGCTAAGTATATTTCGTTTGCAAAAGTTGTTGTGACGCAGCCATCGTACCTGTCGTCTGTCGTCTCCGAGTAAAACAAATGGATCTAAATAATAATATTATTGTCTTCACACAATTGCAGCTCCTAATACCACGACACACATTGAATAAAACTGACGGATTATATCGCGTTTATTTTAACTGTTTTATTCCCATTTACTATTTTATCCCAACTTTGATTGCTATACACACTCAAGGTCACTGGTGGGATGAGGTGTTTGATCATCTGAACTACCATCAGCTCTTAAGTATTAATTTTTGCCCGTGAGAGCCACATTCATCATGGATCATATGGAATCATAACGCAGATGCGTTGCCTCCCCATACAACTAATAATGAATGCCTCTTCACCACTATGGGATAAGGATTAACCTTAAAATTAAACTTATATTTACTATTAATAAAATAAATTCTGCCTTATGCTCAAACCAAGTAGCATAATCATACAAAGCACGTAATAGTCGGTTGTTTAAGTTGGCAACTAAAACGTTTCGGACTAAAGTTTCAATTGCCCAGTTCAGTTTGCGATATTGGACGACTAATAAGGAAGTATAATTAATAAATTGAAACTCGCGTGGATTCTTTTTAACAGAGTGAAAACAATGATATTTACAACTAGACCGAATTGTACAATAAGTTTTGGATTGGACGTACCTCTTACCGAACAAAGTGACGTTCTACGTTCTGGTTGGTAACAAGAAAAGTTGATTGTGAATTATTTCGTTAACGGAGGCATTTTCCGAGAATGGCTTAGTATAGAAAACTAAGCCGATTTTCATCTACTACTGGATTCCGGAACAACTCCAGCCGCTGACTTTAAACATCGTACATCACGACAGAATTCAAAATTTCATCCTCATCATCTCGATGGTTGGCAATCCACCGGTGTGCGGTTCACGCTAAATTTCCTAACACGTACACGCCAGCGGTGTTACCAAACCGGTACGACTTTCTTAAAGGCCGGCAACGCATTTACAACTGCTCTGGTGATGCGGATGACCATACCCGCTGGTCATCACTTACCATGAGGTACTGGAGCTGCTTGCTCGTTTTCCACCCATTCTATAATAAACACAAACTCAATTTGTTTTAAGTTGAGAACAAAACAGAATGCTAGCAGTTCTACTCATATTATTAAAACTCCGGTTAACCACTGCAACCAAGCTTAAAACACTAATCGCAAGGCGGACTCGAACCTACGACCTTAGGTTTCGCAGACCGTACCTACAATATAACTACCACACTAGACTAATATTCAGATAAAGCTCTGCTACAAAATGTGTAAAAGTAATATTTTAACATTTAAAGTATCCACTATTTTGATAAACCGAAAAAGGTTGTCTACATAAAGGAAAACAGGCTAAATAATTTTCTTCTTATAAATACAGTCATTTGAGCTGAATATTTAATAAAAGAGGAAAAATCTTTATTCATTAAACTAACTAATAATTAAGCTCCATTCAAAGTCAGGCGAGTCGGGCGTTAAGGTTGAAGGAAGAAGACTCTATTAGCGATAATATATTTATTGAAAAATATTATTTACGTATATACCTAATATATATATATCTATAGAACCAGCCGCACTAGATAAACTTAGGTTTCTTCCGCAATATTTTATTAAACTGTCACTATTGCAGTCAAATTAACATTGCCAAAGTCAACTCGTAAGTGCACCAAATGATAAGATTAGTCCGGATAGATGGGTAGAATAAAATCGTAAGGCTTTCGTCCTCAAATCTTGATTTGTCGTGATCTTGATTGATGTTTTTGTCTATGTTTGAAATAAATGTTATTTTGTCAAACAGTTCAGAATCCTCTGATCTTATTATATATACATCCGGACAAAATGAACTATGTCTCATCAGATGCTGAAGTGACACTGTAACGTAACGCTGCTTCATTTTTCCGATGTAGCGCAACGCTGCTTAATTAGTTCAATATACAGTTTATATTCCCGTAAGCGATCAAAGATAACTGTTGCTGCTACGGGCGGCTGGTGGGCAGCGGCGGTAAGCACTCGCACGCGCAGCTCGGCCACCCGCACAGCACTTTTCCGCTAGGAACACATACCCGAAACATTGACTGGATACAATTTTAATTGTCTAAAAGGTCTTACTCTGAATTTCAAAGTTTAAATTTATACGAATACGACGCAGAGTTTTCTTCATGCCTTGAATTTTTAATACAGTGCCAAGCGCTTATAAATGCAAATTATTTCGTAGTTACTTTTAGGTCGTACTCAGTATTTGAATTTTTTATCACTTCTAGGATTCTATTTTATATTTTACTCGTGTACCATGAACATTTTTAAAAATTACTACCGAGAATGACATAGCTTTCCTAATTTAAAGATATGTCTCTATGGATGTCGATATCAGACCAACTACATTCCTATAAAGAATCCCTTTTATTCTACTTTTTTTCGTATTTTATAAGGTATGTTTTGTTTTATTAGGTTCATCAAACATCTTAAAACTAAATACATAATTACAAATGAGAATAATAGGTTCAAAAAGCGAGGTATTAAACCGAAGTAGGTGTACACGGCATGACTATGTAAAACAACTATGAAAAAAGGAACAAAGTGCAGATTAAGTACTTAAAAATTAATAACTTAAAAAAATGAATTAATAAATGTTTAACAAAGTTCTAACGGTTCTGTTTTTGGAGTTTAGGAAAAAATAGGAAAATGAAGGGAAGAGGAGAAACAGACATAGTTAGTCATGCATCCCCCTCACTCACCTGTATTAGACTAGAGAGGGCTTGTTCAGCAATTTCGCAATTCAGATATTTGAACCTTTCTCACAGTCTTCAACCGTGAGAAAGCACAGTCAGCGATACCATTGTTTTTCCGAGAAAACTGAACAAGTGTTCCCAGGCAGATGCAGTCCACTTTATTAAATAAGAACACATTTATATTCATTATTTTTAGTGCCTCCAAATCGGCAACACATATCTTTTATTTTATTAAAGTAAAGCCTCAATATCGGCATTTAGTTTTATTTAGTTTTTAAAAACATAATTAACTGCTCCCGAAATTTGACTGGCGCAGCCGGTAGGATTTCTTTGAATTAACGGTGCGACAAGTTACCCTCAAATCGGGAAACCCGCGAGAAGCCGTATTTCGAGAAATCCGGAACCAAACAAATAAATTCGTCAAACGGGACAACGAGCTGAGGATGGACGTGATCGGCTGGTAAGTACAACTTTTGTTTCCTTCCCAGTAGTTGCACAAGTAATAAAATATATTAATTGTTATATGTGGGATCGGAACTCTCCCTATATAACGTAATCTGATTGTCTTATCAAATTCTAAGAACAGATCGTAATATTATTATAGTAGTATTAATAATTAATAACAAGTCGTTTAAGAGACGAAGCTGCCGCCATGTTATCAGAGCACGAGGATATTTCCTCCTGGTCAGATCTAAAGAGCTTATTAATGCAACACTTTGGAGATCCTAGAACTGAACCGTGTATTAATATTGAGTTATCGCCCGCCCCAATTAGGCTATCGCCCGCCCCAATTAGGCTATCGCCCGCCCCAATTAGGCTATCGCCCGCCCCAATTAGGCTATCGCCCGCCCCAATTAGGCTATCGCCCGCCCCAATTAGGCTATCGCCCGCCCCAATTAGGCTATCGCCCGCCCCAATTAGGCTATCGCCCGCCCCAATTAGGCTATCGCCCGCCCCAATTAGGCTATCGCCCGCCCCAATTAGGCTATCGCCCGCCCCAATTAGGCTATCGCCCGCCCCAATTAGGCTATCGCCCGCCCCAATTAGGCTATCGCCCGCCCCAATTAGGCTATCGCCCGCCCCAATTAGGCTATCGCCCGCCCCAATTAGGCTATCGCCCGCCCCAATTAGGCTATCGCCCGCCCCAATTAGGCTATCGCCCGCCCCAATTAGGCTATCGCCCGCCCCAATTAGGCTATCGCCCGCCCCAATTAGGCTATCGCCCGCCCCAATTAGGCTATCGCCCGCCCCAATTAGGCTATCGCCCGCCCCAATTAGGCTATCGCCCGCCCCAATTAGGCTATCGCCCGCCCCAATTAGGCTATCGCCCGCCCCAATTAGGCTATCGCCCGCCCCAATTAGGCTATCGCCCGCCCCAATTAGGCTATCGCCCGCCCCAATTAGGCTATCGCCCGCCCCAATTAGGCTATCGCCCGCCCCAATTAGGCTATCGCCCGCCCCAATTAGGCTATCGCCCGCCCCAATTAGGCTATCGCCCGCCCCAATTAGGCTATCGCCCGCCCCAATTAGGCTATCGCCCGCCCCAATTAGGCTATCGCCCGCCCCAATTAGGCTATCGCCCGCCCCAATTAGGCTATCGCCCGCCCCAATTAGGCTATCGCCCGCCCCAATTAGGCTATCGCCCGCCCCAATTAGGCTATCGCCCGCCCCAATTAGGCTATCGCCCGCCCCAATTAGGCTATCGCCCGCCCCAATTAGGCTATCGCCCGCCCCAATTAGGCTATCGCCCGCCCCAATTAGGCTATCGCCCGCCCCAATTAGGCTATCGCCCGCCCCAATTAGGCTATCGCCCGCCCCAATTAGGCTATCGCCCGCCCCAATTAGGCTATCGCCCGCCCCAATTAGGCTATCGCCCGCCCCAATTAGGCTATCGCCCGCCCCAATTAGGCTATCGCCCGCCCCAATTAGGCTATCGCCCGCCCCAATTAGGCTATCGCCCGCCCCAATTAGGCTATCGCCCGCCCCAATTAGGCTATCGCCCGCCCCAATTAGGCTATCGCCCGCCCCAATTAGGCTATCGCCCGCCCCAATTAGGCTATCGCCCGCCCCAATTAGGCTATCGCCCGCCCCAATTAGGCTATCGCCCGCCCCAATTAGGCTATCGCCCGCCCCAATTAGGCTATCGCCCGCCCCAATTAGGCTATCGCCCGCCCCAATTAGGCTATCGCCCGCCCCAATTAGGCTATCGCCCGCCCCAATTAGGCTATCGCCCGCCCCAATTAGGCTATCGCCCGCCCCAATTAGGCTATCGCCCGCCCCAATTAGGCTATCGCCCGCCCCAATTAGGCTATCGCCCGCCCCAATTAGGCTATCGCCCGCCCCAATTAGGCTATCGCCCGCCCCAATTAGGCTATCGCCCGCCCCAATTAGGCTATCGCCCGCCCCAATTAGGCTATCGCCCGCCCCAATTAGGCTATCGCCCGCCCCAATTAGGCTATCGCCCGCCCCAATTAGGCTATCGCCCGCCCCAATTAGGCTATCGCCCGCCCCAATTAGGCTATCGCCCGCCCCAATTAGGCTATCGCCCGCCCCAATTAGGCTATCGCCCGCCCCAATTAGGCTATCGCCCGCCCCAATTAGGCTATCGCCCGCCCCAATTAGGCTATCGCCCGCCCCAATTAGGCTATCGCCCGCCCCAATTAGGCTATCGCCCGCCCCAATTAGGCTATCGCCCGCCCCAATTAGGCTATCGCCCGCCCCAATTAGGCTATCGCCCGCCCCAATTAGGCTATCGCCCGCCCCAATTAGGCTATCGCCCGCCCCAATTAGGCTATCGCCCGCCCCAATTAGGCTATCGCCCGCCCCAATTAGGCTATCGCCCGCCCCAATTAGGCTATCGCCCGCCCCAATTAGGCTATCGCCCGCCCCAATTAGGCTATCGCCCGCCCCAATTAGGCTATCGCCCGCCCCAATTAGGCTATCGCCCGCCCCAATTAGGCTATCGCCCGCCCCAATTAGGCTATCGCCCGCCCCAATTAGGCTATCGCCCGCCCCAATTAGGCTATCGCCCGCCCCAATTAGGCTATCGCCCGCCCCAATTAGGCTATCGCCCGCCCCAATTAGGCTATCGCCCGCCCCAATTAGGCTATCGCCCGCCCCAATTAGGCTATCGCCCGCCCCAATTAGGCTATCGCCCGCCCCAATTAGGCTATCGCCCGCCCCAATTAGGCTATCGCCCGCCCCAATTAGGCTATCGCCCGCCCCAATTAGGCTATCGCCCGCCCCAATTAGGCTATCGCCCGCCCCAATTAGGCTATCGCCCGCCCCAATTAGGCTATCGCCCGCCCCAATTAGGCTATCGCCCGCCCCAATTAGGCTATCGCCCGCCCCAATTAGGCTATCGCCCGCCCCAATTAGGCTATCGCCCGCCCCAATTAGGCTATCGCCCGCCCCAATTAGGCTATCGCCCGCCCCAATTAGGCTATCGCCCGCCCCAATTAGGCTATCGCCCGCCCCAATTAGGCTATCGCCCGCCCCAATTAGGCTATCGCCCGCCCCAATTAGGCTATCGCCCGCCCCAATTAGGCTATCGGCCGCCCCAATTAGGCTATCGCCCGCCCCAATTAGGCAACCTACAACAGTTCGGATATCATCCTCAACAACTTGGATCTAACCCACAACTAGACTATCGCCCACAATTTGGTACTCACCATCCCCAACAACAACAACCGATGGGTTACAAACCAAATTTTCCCGTGACGCCTCTGAACTTTGGTTACAGACCCCCTCAGGTACAAAAACCACATTTTCAATCGTCTGATGTGACCATGAGAACAGCATTGCCAACGCCTCGCGTAGGTTTTAAGTTGAATAAACTTACCGATGAAGACCAACAGTACTATGATTATCTCTGTGACACAAAAAACGATAACATTTACATAGAGGAGTACCCCGTAGATGATAGTTACTCATACGGCGACAACGGTAAACAAAACATCAACGCCAATAACCTCAGCAGAATAAAACTCAATGCCTTAGATTCAGATGACGACGACGCAAACTCTATGATTGCCAATGTGGACAAAAGGGAACTTAAAGGCAAGAAGAAAACACCCGGAAAAATAACCAAGGACTCTATCAATATTGTCAATATCAATATTGACTCGGATAGTAGTGATAGCTCGTCAGAAAGGACAAAATCAATTTCTAACCTTCCTATAGAGGAACCCGTCTTTGCCCATTCTGAAAGTAGTAAATCGCAAACCATTAATTCGGCCACTAGTTTAGAAGGCACAGGCATTCCCATTTTGCACGAAGCCATCTATAAGAAGCCAAACCAAATACTTGTTTTTCGTGGTTGAAGAATGAAATGCAAGTAAGAGACCTATCAAGAGAGAAAAATAATATTATAGAAGTTTTCTTGCCAACAAATAACACAGAGTTAATAAAAAATGTCTTGAAGGAATACGTTAGGCCAAAATCTAAATACTTTATGTACTTTGAGGAAGAGGAACATCGGAAACAGTTTAGTAGTAGTAGTATAGCATTGCCTTATTTAAGAAAGATGTGGTAAAGTTGTATGAATGTACAGAACGGGTAGTTTATGTGGCTAATGAATGTGAGCAAAGGGAAATTGTTTTGCAGTTATGTCATCGTGGTATCAAGGAAACCTTGGTTAAATTACGTAGGAGTTATTGTTTGGAGGAAACAGTTGCTGCTATTATAAATGCTTGCGACGCCTGTCGGTCAATGAAATACGATAGAAAACCTCTCAATCCACTGCTAAAATTAACTCAGACACAAAATGCTCCGTTCCAAGAAGTTTTATGGATTTGTTTTCTATAGAAGGGAAATACTATTTAACACTAATAGACGCATTTAGTAAATTAGGACAGGCAATAGAGATCTCCAACAAATCTTAAGTTATTAGCGCACTTATAAAATATTTTTCGTACTACGGCATTCCAAGAAAAAAAAAACAGCTCAGATCCAGGCAAGGAATTCAACAATCAGCTCATGAAAGAACTCCTTTCCTTTCACAAAATAGATCGCCACATAGGAACAATAAATAAACCATATTCTATGGGTTTAATAGAACGTTTTCATTCGACCATTACAGAGATATATAGGCTTGCCAAGTATGAGCGAAAATGCACTGACGCATCATCAGTTATAACGTACTCTATTATGGCATACAACCATACTATTCACTCAGCTACCGGCTTAACTCCTTTTGAGGTAGTTTTTGGACATACGGGTTCCGATAATCCATTTAGCACAGAATATATTATACACAATAATTAGTTAAAGACCATGAAAAGCGCACTAAGTTTTTATATACGCAGTTGGCAGAAAAGATGACAGCTAATAAGCAAAAGATTAGGCAAACGAAAGGAGGAGAAGGCGATGTTAAACTACAAATAGGAAAAACGGTTTTTGTAAAAGATTTTAATAAACGTAAGAGCAAAGATAAGCCAAGATACGAGAAAGCGAAAATTGTAGGTGTGACTGAACGGAATGTGGTTCAAATTAAAGAAATTACGGAAAGAAGGATACAAAAGCCCCCATTAAAAATATAAAACGCCCTCCACAGGTGTATTCTGACAGTAGCGACGTTGACAGTCGCTCTTCAACTTCAATCACTTGAAGGAAATCTAGGAATTCTACCAGTTAAGGAGGGCCAAGCGTATGTACAAATAGAGAACTGGACTATCCTTAAGACCCTAAAGTTAAAAAAAAAATTACGACGACTTAATATTAATAATATCAAAATTTTCTGAATTCCAGAAATTATTGTCGCTTAAACAACCGTTTCCTCAGGAGTCTATTGGTATGGTAATGCATGTAGAGTATCTGCGCGATATTACTATTGATAAATACCGTCAACTAATACCGCGACGTGCTAAAAGAGCCATTTTAAATCCATTAGGTTCTATTATAAAAATTGTAACAGGTAATTTGGATCACGATGACGCTCTTAAATTGATAGATTAACTTCTAGGATAAGTCACGACCAAGTAGTTGTGTCCAAAAAAATTACTATTATATCTAAAATGTTAGACAGTTTCGTAAACACTACCGAACTTATAACTAAGAATGGCATAATACTTGACACACGTTTAAACAAAGTTGAAACCACTCTAGGAGAATTGGTAACGGAAGAAAATAACTGGGTTTTTTTTTTCTTTTTTTTTTCGGGCTGATGGCCGCTGTTGGCCCCAGGGCTTTAACAGTTTCACCGGGTTGAGAGGTGACCGAGCGCTTATGACACTCAGTCAAGACCTCTATATATGGGTAACCAGCGCAAGGGCTCCCGAGAGGGAGCCTCGGCTTGGACCGTTACCCTGTTACGCGTGAGCGTCTGACTTTACGGTGCCCGAGAGGGCCGAACCTCGGCTCGGTCAGTTGCTTCTGACTAAGAATTATCTACATTAATATCTCTATTATTATTATTGGCTATATATACCACCACTTAGGAATGCGTGGGCGCTGGAGAAGAAGTGGCGCAAGAAACTCCAGCAACGCTTCAATCTGTATGGACTGGAGAGAACCGGCCAGTGACATGGCGGTATCGTGAATAACTTTGTTTGCGACGCCCTCGCCGAGGCGATATGAGGGTGCAATGTATGTGATTTGTGTTGTAAGAAGGGCTTGGGCCCTGGTGGTTGCGTCGTCAGGATCATCGAGGGCGTGCCTCTGTCTCCTACGGACGCGGGTGAATGCTCGATTCCGTACACAGTTGATATGCGGACCGAAGGTGAGTCTTTCATCTAATGTGACGCCTAAGTATTTGACTGTCTTTTCCCAGGGGATTGAACGATCAAATAACTCTATAGTTTGGAGATGCGGCGTTTTGTTACGCCGAGAGAAGTACATGGCTGCACCTTGGGTGGGGTTAACCTCGATCCTCCATTTCCAAAACCATTTCCCTGGTGAATGGGGTGAACCTCGGAACGCGTTCCCTCGACGCGGTAACGGAAGGTTCGATTTCGGAGAAAATCTCGTATAATAAGTACAATCGATCGATCTGGCACACCGAGCTCATATAGTTTGTATATGAGCCCGTTGTGCCAAACCTTGTCGAAAGCTTTCGCCACGTCGAGGAAAAGTTCCCCAGTTTGGTAGCCCTGAAGAAATTTACTGAGAATGTGCTCCGTGGTGCGGTGCACTTGATGTGTGCATGAGTGTTGGGTGCGAAACCCGAACTGCTCATTGATTGGCAGCTCTCGGGACAGCATGAAGTCCTTGAGGCGGGCGATGATGAGCCTTTCATATACCTTACCCAAGACTTTGAGTAGGCTTATGGGTCGATAGGCTGATGGATCGGTTGGATGTTTTGAGGGCTTGAGAATCCCTATGACATCGGCTTCCTTCCAGGTGTTTGGGAAGGTGCCTTTGGATATGGACGCGTTGTAAATTATCACCAGTAGGTGTAAAATGGACATGGGTAGGAGTTTCATCACCTTATTGGTGATGCCGTCGGGGCCTCGAGCCTTGCGTGGTCGCAGGTTTTTAATTATGGACTCAACTTCGGTGGATGTAACTTGAGTGACGGAATCGCGAGGTGGTTCCTTACTCCTCCGATCGATCTCGCTGTTAACCATTGCAAGGTGAGCGGCGTGGATCGGTAGGGTGCTCGGTGAGCACTGGAGCTCGAGATTATCAGCCAGACATTCGTGGTTTATTGGGACCCGCTAAGGGAGGCATTGTTTGGGCGTTGCCCCCTTTTAGGATTTGGGAAGTCACCAGTAGGTGAGATGGGAAGGTTCGATGTTGGAGAGGAGATTATCCCACCGATCATTCCTATACTGGGCTATGCGTGATCGGACTTCACGCTGAAGGGTACGTAGCACAAGCCGGTTACTTTCAGTGAGATATAAGTCGTGGGAACGAACATTCTTGCGCCTCATTAGGTCCTTTATGTCGTTTGGCAGGGTGCATCGGTGGTCTTCCACCGAACCTGCCTCGAATGATCCTCGACTACGGTCTGGATGTGCTAGTGAGGGCATGAACTGCGAGATTCGTGTCGTTGACTGAAGATATGTTCCTAGGAATAGCATCTAGGTGCGGTGATGTGGCTTCCCTCAGGTTGTTCTGAGTCGGTGCCAGTCTACAATGGTTTTGGTGGAGGGTGAGGTTGGGGCGGAGAGCCCTAACCGAAGAAGAACGGGGCGATGATCGGAAGCGAGCTCATGGATTATCTCTATGCCGTGGAAGGCGAGGTTGATGTTCTTACAGATGGCAATATCAAGCACATCCGGTGCGTTGAGTGCGTCGCTTAGCGAGTCTAAAGCCAACCCCCGAAGGTTGATTTTAGTTGTATTCCACCGAGTGTGCTTGTTATTGGAATATCCTGCCAAAATGACTGAGTTTCCAAGGGAAAGGAGCGCCATGAAGTCGCTTCGTAATACTTGTGCGTCACATCTGCAAGGCAGGTAGACGGACGCGATTGTGATGGGGGCGTGGCCGGTCATGGCTAGCTGACAGACCGAGGCTTCTAGGAAGGTTAGGGTTGGCGTATCGATGGGCACGCAGTGCAAGGACTTTAATAACTGGGTATCAGCCTCATATATCTTAGGGTTATATAGCTTATGCATAAGTAGTTTCCTTACAATCTTTATTCATCTAAGTGAAATTGAGACAGCCTTAGCATTAAGTAAAAGTTCTATATTGCATCAATCCATTGTAAACTCTACAGAATTATTATACCATTTAAAACTTATATCTCAATCCGGAAAGTTAGTATACGAACCTAATGAATCAAATTTAGTAAAATTAGAAGAAACTATTTCTGTTAAATCTTACATTAAGAAAAACCAGATCACGTTTATTATGGAAGTTCCACTTTCTGATAATTGCACATACAATTATTTTAAAATGTACTCCTTACCTATTTTCCTTGAGACTATAAACACAACCCTAGCCGTATTTCCTAAATTCCCTTACCTGTTGGCAAAAGGTGTAAAATACTTGCCGATCGTAGCTCCATGTCATCACTCGCCGCTGGAGACCATTTCCTGTGTACTGAGGACAATCGAGTTTTGTACCCGGGGCTAACTTGTGAAGAACAGCTAATGAAGTTCGTTAGCAACCTTACATATTGCAAACAGCATCCTATTCATATTGAAGACCAGTAATTAAACCCTGACAATTGGATACTTTTCACCAAATTAAAGGCCACATTAACCAAACAATGCGGCGATGATATAACCAAATACTCAGTGTTTGGGACATACATTATGACTCTCGACGAGCCCTGTGACCTAGAAATTAAAGGAATTTGGATTCGACATCACTGGGTCTACACGGAGACGGGAGCTGTGCCACCGATACCCGTCATAAATCTACCCACGCTACACACGAATGCAACCCTATCCAGTGCACGCGCACTTAACATGCGCGAAATCAATCTCGATGACGTAAAGTTCATGTCGTATGCGTTAAAGAGTAGTGAAGTGTTTGACAGTGTTTTAACCACAGAAACGGACTCTAAATTCAGTGTTTTAGTCTATAGTGTTCTATGTCTTATAACGTTAAGCCTCACTATTTTTCTATTTTATGTGTTTAGAGATAAGATTTCAAAAGCAGTGTACGAGTGTGAGGTGTATCAACGGAAGAGTGAATAATCTTTTGAAGCCATAGCAAGTCTTGAAGCTAACGACGTACTTCTAGGGTAGTAACGGCATATGTTTTGCATCTTGCGGTGTAAGAACCTAGGGAACGTTTGTGTCCCATTCTAAAGCTAAGAATTTTAAGAAATTTCTTTTGGATTGCTTCTAATTTAGAACTATTTATAGCATTGATGGAGACCAAATGACACATCCATATTCAAGAGCTGTTCTGACTAGAGTGTGATATAAACTTAGGTAACTTTGGAATTTACGGAAGCCCTTTGTTGTTCTTGAGCTTTACACACAGTAGATCATGCGGGACTTTGGGAAGGTGATAATAGAGATTTGAAATGAAAATAAAAGTGTTCGTAAATTGTAGATTCAATAACTTTAGCAGTTTAGAAAACTTATAGGGCGATAAGTTTACGCGGAGTTAAAAAAAGGATTTTACGGAGTTAAATTTCGATTTACTTGAGATTGTGACGGCAGAATTTTCAGGATTCAAGTAACTAGCAGTAGGTTAAAAGTTCCACTGCAACTCCGGTTTATTGAAATCACCCATAAGCACTACTTCATGATTTGTATCTAAACTCAACAGAACATTTTTTAAGTTGCTGTAATAAATCTTCACCTCCTCGTGAGTTAAATACCCCGGTAAGTAACTGTGAGTAAGACAAAGATGTGAACTGTGGGATCAGTAGGACGTGTAGGGGAAATACTAATCCAGACATCTTTAATATCGCTTTCCCACGCAGTTCGCCTGACAGCAGTAAAGTATTTTTTTATTAGTAGTAGAAATTCTATCCCTACGATAAATATTGTAACGACTGTCCAAGATTTCGGAGTCAAAGAGTCCGCTGGTAAGATTAGTTTCAGTAAGGCAAATAACGTCGTAGTTACAATTTAGCGAATTCAAATATAGTTTATCTAATTTCAATCGAATACCGTTAACATTTTGATAGCGAAATAACATAATGAGATGGTGGGTAGAAACAAGGCAACAGCTTAAGATATAAATTGAGAAAAAGGACGTGAGATGATTACAATAATTTGCTTAGACTATTGCCGTTCTTGATTAAGAGTGCTGGAGAGGTGTCGTCTTTCCTGATGTAGATATTGCCATATTTAATCCAAACGTATTTACAATTTTCATCTTTGGTGGCCTTTCTGGATGAAGACTTTTTAGGTACGGTGGTAAATGTTCCGTGATGTAGATAGCTTGCTTGTTGCCTGGTATACCCAAATTTGTGGTGTTGAGAGGATCACTTCTATTGTTTTTATTTTATTTTTTAAAAACGGATATAAAAGTGTCTCGCTGTCTTTCTGTCGAAAGTGTTACTAGAATATTGCGGGGTCGAGTAGATTGCGGGTTAAGTTAGGCCAAGCGGCGCACACGTCGGATGTCTGCTTCTTCAACGGGAGCTTGAATGACAGAGAGAAGCTGCTTTACAGTCGAGAGCATGTTCTTGTTTCGTCTGTCTGGAACTAATTGGATTTCGACATTAAAACTCCGCGAAGATTTTTCCAACGTTCTTTGGACGTCAGTGAGTTCAGTCTGAAGGTTATTCTTTTGTTTTTGTTATTGAAGTGTATTGTTCGATGCTTGTCCATTAAAGTTGATTTCATACTCTCAAATTTTACGTCCAGTAAGCTACTTATCTGTTGTAATGTTACCGCGTTGGCCGGCGGCGATGTGTCAGAGGAAGAGGGCGGACTGCCCGGCTCGTCGCTCGGTGGCGTCGAGGCAGGCGGGGAGGCGCGTGCCTCGTCGCCCTTAGCCTGCTTATATTGACGCACAGGGGACATTTCCATCAACTTTTGCGGATCACGTGCGTTTTTGATGTAAAAAGATGCGGTTAAGTCAACACATTAGTAGTGAAATCCCTTTTTACAGTGTGAACAAATAACTACTTCATCTTTTTTTACAGAGCGGGTACATCGGCCACAATTCATTATTGCAATAGCAGTGATGCCACAGAGCACAATAAATCGAGTTTGATCTTCCATACAAAAATTACAGTACGACCGTGGCGCGGTTTGCGTACTGTTGCACACTGTGCAATAAAGTTGAACTATGACACTTGAGTGATACTGACACTCGGTCCGATCGATTATAATTAACGATAAACAAGGCAATGAACCGGGTGTCGGGTGTCGGGTGTCGGGTGTCGGGTGTCGGGTGTCGGGTGTCGGGTGTCGGGTGTCGGGTGTCGGGTGTCGGGTGTCGGGTGTCGGGTGTCGGGTGTCGGGTGTCGGGTGAGGGGTGTCGGGTGTCGGGTGTCTACGGATCATTTTAAGCGTAAAGCCGAAAGCATTCCGAGCGCCATCTTTTTATAAATTTTACTTCTTTTTTTATTCATTTCAATCTCAATTTCTAAAATTTTAATTTTATTACATGGTGTAGTTTTCTTTCGTTTAGATTTTAATCTTAATTTTTTTTAAACATAATTATTATTTAAATTGTTTAATCTCTATATTGTATAAGGTTGTTGTTGACATTTAATTTAATTCCCACTTAATTGGAATTCGATGTTGTTTTCATTTAATTTAATTTTACAATCTTATGTAATTATTTTATAATGATTCATTTTATTAAGATATTATTTTATTTATTTCATTTTAAAAATTTTATTCCTATTTTTGTTTTTATTTTGAATCAGTTATTGTTTAGTTTTCTCCAATAATTCATTTTTGTAACACGGTATCCTTTAATTATTACAAATGATGTGTGCATCTTTAATTGGTGCATGGTGTATCAGATTTGACTTCATATTTTCATGTATGCACTGTAGATGACGTATCTTAAAAAAAAAGTAAAAATGTGCAATAAATTCTCTTTGGTTGTTATGTTTGTATCAGGCTGTATATGATATATGACATTATAAGGCAATTAAATACATGACTTTTTAAAAACAAAGACAAAAAATAAATAGTTTTCTGTTACATATTTTTATATATATAGTGGAGCAAAATCGGAGTATTAGTGGTCACGACATAGCTGAAGGTCTAGGGGTTGCTATGTTGCCGTCCACCCCAGGTTAATTTTATTGGAAGTTTAGGGATCAACCTTAAATGCCCGCAAATAAGTCCCATTTGTCGCCGTATACGTCATCGGAGATACCTTACCCCAACCCTATAAGTACGGGACTGTAAATGAAAAGATCTAAATCTTATAGAATAATAAAAATACTTCCTTATATAACAAAGTTATAAAGTGATTCCTTTAAAATGTTAACAAATGGCGTAATACCCGAGCCGAGGTTCCCGACGGGGAGCGTTACCCTGCGCGTGAGAGCAACTGCCTCGAGGGTGCCCGACAAGGCCGGACCTCGCCCCGTTGCTTCTGACGAATTAAAATGTAACCAGTTGTGTAATCCTGTGTAAGGTCTTATTTATTGTAATCCATTGTTTTATCATTTGTTTTGTAAGTCGTTGTTGGATTACCTAATAAATAAATAAATATTATTCCAATCATATACAAAAAAAAGCATCATCAAGCTGCTGTGTTACGTATGGTGAGTGTAGGGACTTAATGTCCCTATAAGAAATAACAGTGTTGGTTAAAATAAATTTATTGTATATAGAAATACGAAAGTAATTAAACAGTTGTCTTGTTATCTATGGTTAGTACTAGTTCGTTTGGTTCCACTGAGAAGTTTAGTGTAATATCTTTGGTTTAGTTGCTCGTGCACATGACACAACCTTCAGGCATAATATTTTTATTACGTCTAGCGGATCCTGAAATGGTATTTTCCAAATCATTAAATACATGTAATGCACACTAACGGTTGATGCTTCTTAAATAGTACAAATATTTTGAACTAAAAAGTATATTATATTACGACGAACAAATTGGAGTGAATGTTGTTGAACGAACAAAGTTGAATAAGATGCAACGCTTTTTAATTTGAGTTTAAAGGGTCACTGAAGGAATGCCTTGTTACTTATGCCTTGTTGTAATTGGGTCTCCGGGACTCTACACTAGCATACGGAACACAAGCGCGTCTTGCTGCTTTATCGCACTGGCATTCTGCGAGGGCGTATTTCTTCCTCTTCAAGTCGACCGATTCTTGATGCAGTTTTAATAAAGCTGCAACGTGGATCTACCACTGGTATGACTATCCTACGTCATTGAGTCAGTCTCGGAGAGCTTTGTTAGCACTGAGCTTTAGTGCGCCATTTTGGGAGACCCGCTTCGTTTGTAAAATACTGTTTTTATTTCAATTTGTTTAGTTTTAGTCCAAACATTAAATAGATGGATAACGTAAATATAATAGACGAGAAAAACACTTAAAACTAATTATTTAACATTTGTTATATCCTTCAGTATGTAAAACTAACGTCATACTTACCGTCTTATTGAGGCACTCATCCATTGAATATTTAACATTTGTTATAACCTTCAGTATGTAAAACTAACGTCATACTTACCGTCTTATTGAGGCACTCATCCATTGAATATTTAACATTTGTTATATCCTTCAGTATGTAAAACTAACGTTATACTTACCGTCTTATCGAGGCACTCATCCATTGAATATTTAACATTTGTTATATCCTTCAGTATGTAGAACTAACGTCATACTTACCGTCTTATTGATGCACTCATCCATTGAATATTTAACATTTGTTATATCCTTCAGTATGTAAAACTAACGTCATACTCTACTGTCTTATTGGAGGCACTCATCCATTGAATATTTAACATTTGTTATATCCTTCATTATGTAGAACTAACGTCATACTTACCGTCTTATTGAGGCACTCATCCATTGAATATTTAACATTTGTTATATCCTTCAGTATGTAGAACTAACGTCATACTTACCGTCTTATTGATGCACTCATCCATTGAATATTTAACATTTGTTATATCCTTCAGTATGTAAAACTAACGTCATACTTACCGTCTTATTGAGGCACTCATCCATTGAATATTTAACATTTATTTATATCCTTCATTATGTAGAACTAACGTCATACTTTACCGTCTTATTGAGGCACTCATCCATTGAATATTTAACATTTGTTATATCCTTCAGTATGTAAAACTAACGTCATACTTACCGTCTTATTGATGCACTCATCCATTGAATATTTAACATTTGTTATATCCTTCAGTATGTAAAACTAACGTCATACTTACCGTCTTATTGAGGCACTCATCCATTGAATATTTAACATTTGTTATATCCTTCATTATGTAGAACTAACGTCATACTTACCGTCTTATTGAGGCACTCATCCATTGAATATTTAACATTTGTTATATCCTTCAGTATGTAGAACTAACGTCATACTTACCGTCTTATTGATGCACTCATCCATTGAATATTTAACATTTGTTATATCCTTCAGTATGTAAAACTAACGTCATACTTACCGTCTTATTGAGGCACTCATCCATTGAATATTTAACATTTGTTATATCCTTCATTATGTAGAACTAACGTCATACTTTACCGTCTTATTGAGGCACTCATCCATTGAATGTTAACATTTGTTATATCCTTCAGTATGTAAAACTAACGTCATACTTACCGTCTTATTGAGGCACTCATCCATTGAATGTTAACATTTGTTATATCCTTCAGTATGTAGAACTAACGTCATGCCACCGTCTTATTGAGGCACTCATCCATTGAATATTTAACATTTGTTATATCCTTCGGTATGTAGAACTAACGTCATACTTACCGTCTTATTGATGCACTCATCCATTGAATATTTAATATTTGTTATATCCTTCGGTATGTAGAGACTAACGTCATACTTACCGTCTTATTGAGGCACTCATCCATTGAATGTTAACATTTGTTATATCCTTCATTATGTAGAACTAACGTCATACTTACCGTCTTATTGAGGCACTCATCCGTTGAATATTTAACATTTGTTATATCCTTCGGTATGTAAAACTAACGTCATACTTACCGTCTTATTGGGGCACTCATCCATTGAATATTTAACATTTGTTATATCCTTCATTATGTAGAACTAACGTCATACTTCCTACTGTCTTATTGAGGCACTCATCCATTGAATATTTAACATTTGTTATATCCTTCATTATGTAGAACTAACGTCATACTTACCGTCTTATTGGGGCACTCATCCATTGAATGTTAACATTTATTTATATCCTTCCGGTATGTAGAGACTAACGTCATACTTACCGTCTTATTGATGCACTCATCCATTGAATATTTAACATTTGTTATATCCTTCCAGTATGTAAAACTAACGTCATGCCACCGTCTTATTGAGGCCTCATCCATTGGATATTTAACATTTGTTATATCCTTCATTATGTAGAACTAACGTCATACTTACCGTCTTATTGAGGCCTCATCCATTGAATGTTAACATTTGTTATATCCTTCGGTATGTAGAGACTAACGTCATACTTACCGTCTTATTGATGCGCTCATCCATTGAATGTTAACATTTGTTATATCCTTCATTATGTAGAGACTAACGTCATGCCACCGTCTTATTGAGGCCTCATCCATTGAATGTTAACATTTGTTATATCCTTCATTATGTAGAACTAACGTCATACTTACCGTCTTATTGAGGCGCTCATCCATTGAATATTTAACATTGTTATATCCTTCAGTATGTAGAACTAACGTCATACTTACCGTCTTATTGATGCACTCATCCATTGGATATTTAACATTTATTTATATCCTTCGGTATGTAAAATAACGTCATACTTACCGTCTTATTGATGCACTCATCCATTGGATATTTAACATTTGTTATATCCTTCAGTATGTAAAACTAACGTCATGCCCACCGTCTTATTGGGGGCACTCATCCATTGAATATTTAACATTTATTTATATCCTTCATTATGTAGAACTAACGTCATACTTACCGTCTTATTGAGGCCTCATCCATTGAATATTTAACATTTATTTATATCCTTCGGTATGTAGAGACTAACGTCATGCCCACCGTCTTATTGATGCGCTCATCCATTGAATATTTAACATTTATTTATATCCTTCAGTATGTAAAACTAACGTCCATACTTACCGTCTTATTGAGGCCTCATCCATTGAATATTTAACATTTGTTATATCCTTCATTATGTGGGAACTAACGTCATACTTACCGTCTTATTGGGGCACTCATCCATTGAATATTTAACATTTGTTATATCCTTCAGTATGTAAAACTAACGTCATACTTACCGTCTTATTGGGGGCACTCATCCATTGAATATTTAACATTTGTTATATATCCTTCATTATGTAGAGACTAACGTCATACTTACCGTTTTATTGAGGCACTCATCCATTGAATATTTAACATTTGTTATATCCTTCGGTATGTAGAACTAACGTCATGCCGTCTTATTGATGCACTCATCCATTGAATATTTAACATTTGTTATATCCTTCGGTATGTAGAGACTAACGTCATACTTACCGTCTTATTGAGGCCTCATCCATTGAATATTTAACATTTGTTATATCCTTCATTATGTAGAACTAACGTCATACTTACCGTCTTATTGAGGCACTCATCCATTGAATATTTAACATTTGTTATATCCTTCGGTATGTAGAGACTAACGTCATACTTACCGTCTTATTGATGCACTCATCCATTGAATATTTAACATTTGTTATATCCTTCGGTATGTAAAACTAACGTCATACTTACCGTCTTATTGAGGCCTCATCCATTGAATGTTAACATTTGTTATATCCTTCATTATGTAGAACTAACGTCATACTTACCGTTTTATTGGGGCCTCATCCATTGAATGTTAACATTTGTTATATCCTTCGGTATGTAGAACTAACGTCATACTTACTCGTCTTATTGATGCACTCATCCATTGAATATTTAACATTTGTTATATCCTTCAGTATGTAAAACTAACGTCATGCCACCGTCTTATTGAGGCGCTCATCCATTGAATATTTAACATTTGTTATATCCTTCATTATGTAGAACTAACGTCATACTTACCGTCTTATTGATGCACCTATCCATTGAATATTTAACATTTGTTATATATCCTTCATTATGTAGAGACTAACGTCATACTTACCGTCTTATTGAGGCCTCATCCATTGAATATTTAACATTTGTTATATATCCTTCATTATGTAGAACTAACGTCATACTTACCGTCTTATTGAGGCCTCATCCATTGAATATTTAACATTGTTATATCCTTCATTATGTAGAACTAACGTCATGCCCACCGTCTTATTGATGCACTCCATCCATTGAATATTTAACATTTGTTATATCCTTCATTATGTAGAGACTAACGTCATGCTTACCGTCTTATTGAGGCCTCATCCATTGAATATTTAACATTTGTTATATCCTTCATTATGTAGAACTAACGTCATACTTACCGTTTTATTGGGGCCTCATCCATTGAATATTTAACATTTGTTATATATCCTTCAGTATGTAGAACTAACGTCATGCCCACCGTCTTATTGATGCACCTATCCATTGAATATTTAACATTTATTTATATCCTTCAGTATGTAAAACTAACGTCATACTTACCGTCTTATTGATGCGCTCATCCATTGAATATTTAACATTTGTTATATCCTTCATTATGTAGAGACTAATGTCATACTTACCGTCTTATTGAGGCACTCATCCATTGAATATTTAACATTTGTTATATATCCTTCAGTATGTAGAACTAACGTCATACTTACTGGGTCTTATTGAGGCACTCTATCCATTGAATATTTAACATTTGTTATATATCCTTCATTATGTAGAACTAACGTCATACTTACCGGGTCTTATTGAGGCACTCATCCATTGGAATATTTAACATTTGTTATATCCTTTCAGTATGTAGAACTAACGTCATACTTACTCGTCTTATTGATGCACTCATCCATTGAATATTTAATATTTGTTATATCCTTTCAGTATGTAAAACTAACGTCATACTTACCGTCTTATTGGAGGCACTCATCCATTGAATATTTAACATTTGTTATATATCCTTCATTATGTAGAACTAACGTCATACTTACTCGTCTTATTGAGGCACTCATCCATTGAATATTTAACATTTGTTATATCCTTCAGTATGTAGAACTAACGTCATACTTACCGTCTTATTGATGCACTCATCCATTGAATATTTAACATTTGTTATATCCTTCAGTATGTAAAACTAACGTCATACTTACCGTCTTATTGAGGCACTCATCCATTGAATATTAACATTTGTTATATCCTTCATTATGTAGAACCAACGTCATACTTACTGTTTTATTGAGGCACTATCCATTGAATATTTAACATTTGTTATATCCTTCATTATGTAGAACTAACGTCATACTTACCGTCTTATTGATGCACTCATCCATTGAATATTTAACATTTGTTATATCCTTCAGTATGTAAAACTAACGTCATACTTACCGTCTTATTGAGGCACTCCATCCATTGAATATTTAACATTTGTTATATCCTTCATTATGTAGAACTAACGTCATGCCTGCCGTCTTATTGAGGCGCTCATCCATTGAATATTTAACATTTGTTATATCCTTCGGTATGTAGAGACTAACGTCATACTTACCGTCTTATTGATGCGCTCATCCATTGAATATTTAACATTTGTTATATCCTTCGGTATGTAGAGACTAACGTCATACTTACCGTCTTATTGAGGCACTCATCCATTGGATATTTAACATTTGTTATATCCTTCATTATGTAGAACTAACGTCATACTTACCGTCTTATTGGGGCACTCATCATTGAATATTTAACATTTGTTATATCCTTCGGTATGTAGAACTAACGTCATGCCTGCCGTCTTATTGATGCACTCATCCATTGAATATTTAACATTGTTATATCCTTCGGTATGTAAAACTAACGTCATACTTACCGTCTTATTGAGGCACTCATCATTGAATATTTAACATTTGTTATCCTTCATTATGTAGAACTAACGTCATACTTACCGTCTTATTGGGGCACTCATCCATTGAATATTTAACATTTGTTATATCCTTCATTATGTAGAACTAACGTCATGCTTACCGTCTTATTGGGGCACTCATCCATTGAATATTTAACATTTGTTATATCCTTCCAGTATGTAGAACTAACGTCATGCCACCGTCTTATTGATGCACTCATCCATTGAATATTTAACATTTGTTATATCCTTCAGTATGTAAAACTAACGTCATACTTACCGTCTTATTGAGGCACTCATCCATTGAATATTTAACATTTGTTATATCCTTCATTATGTAGAACTAACGTCATACTTACCGTTTTATTGAGGCACTCATCCATTGAATATTTAACATTTGTTATATCCTTCAGTATGTAGAACTAACGTCATACTTACCGTCTTATTGATGCACTCATCCATTGAATATTTAACATTTGTTATATCCTTCAGTATGTAAAACTAACGTCATACTTACCGTCTTATTGAGGCACTCATCCATTGAATGTTAACATTTGTTATATCCTTCATTATGTAGAGACTAACGTCATACTTACCGTCTTATTGAGGCACTCATCCATTGAATATTTAACATTGTTATATCCTTCGGTATGTAGAACTAACGTCATGCCACCGTCTTATTGATGCACTCATCCATTGAATGTTAACATTTGTTATATCCTTCAGTATGTAAAACTAACGTCATGCCGTCTTATTGGGGCACTCATCCATTGAATATTTAACATTTGTTATATCCTTCATTATGTAGAACTAACGTCATACTTACCGTTTTATTGAGGCACTCATCCATTGAATATTTAACATTTGTTATATCCTTCAGTATGTAGAACTAACGTCATGCTTACCGTCTTATTGATGCGCTCATCCATTGGATATTTAACATTTGTTATATCCTTCGGTATGTAAAACTAACGTCATGCTTACCGTCTTATTGAGGCACTCATCCATTGAATATTTAATATTTGTTATATCCTTCATTATGTAGAACCAACGTCATACTTACCGTCTTATTGAGGCACCTATCCATTGAATATTTAACATTTGTTATATCCTTCATTATGTAGAATAACGTCATACTTACCGTCTTATTGATGCACTCATCCATTGAATATTTAACATTTGTTATATCCTTCGGTATGTAGAGACTAACGTCATGCCGTCTTATTGGGGCACTCATCCATTGAATGTTAACATTTGTTATATCCTTCATTATGTAGAGACTAACGTCATACTTACCGTCTTATTGGGGCACTCATCCATTGAATGTTAACATTTGTTATATCCTTCATTATGTAGAATAACGTCATACTTACCGTCTTATTGATGCACTCATCCATTGAATATTTAACATTTATTTATATCCTTCCAGTATGTAAAACTAACGTCATACTTACCGTCTTATTGAGGCACTCATCCATTGAATATTTAACATTTGTTATATCCTTCATTATGTAGAACTAACGTCATACTTACCGTCTTATTGAGGCACTCATCCATTGAATATTTAACATTTGTTATATCCTTCGGTATGTAGAGACTAACGTCATACTTACCGTCTTATTGAGGCACTCATCCATTGAATATTTAACATTTGTTATATCCTTCATTATGTAGAACTAACGTCATACTTACCGTCTTATTGAGGCACTCATCCATTGAATATTTAACATTTGTTATATCCTTCAGTATGTAGAACTAACGTCATACTTACCGTCTTATTGAGGCACTCATCCATTGAATATTTAACATTTGTTATATCCTTCGGTATGTAAAATAACGTCATACTTACCGTCTTATTGAGGCACTCATCCATTGAATATTTAACGTTTGTTATATCCTTCATTATGTAGAACTAACGTCATACTTACCGTCTTATTGAGGCCTCATCCATTGAATATTTAACATTTGTTATATCCTCAGTATGTAGAACTAACGTCATACTTACCGTCTTATTGATGCACTCATCCATTAGATATTTAACATTTGTTATATCCTTCGGTATGTAAAACTAACGTCATACTTACCGTCTTATTGAGCACTCATCCATTGAATATTTAACATTTGTTATATCCTTCATTATGTAGAGACTAACGTCATACTTACCACCGTCTTATTGGGGCACTCATCCATTGAATATTTAACATTTGTTATATCCTTCATTATGTGAACTAACGTCATACTTACCGTCTTATTGATGCACTCATCCATTGGATATTTAACATTTGTTATATCCTTCGGTATGTAAAACTAACGTCATACTTACCGTCTTATTGGGGCGCTCATCCATTGGATATTTAACATTTATTTATATCCTTCATTATGTAGAACTAACGTCATACTTACCGTCTTATTGAGGCACTCATCCATTGAATATTTAACATTTGTTATATCCTTCAGTATGTAGAACTAACGTCATGCCACCGTCTTATTGATGCACTCATCCATTGAATATTTAACATTTATTTATATCCTTCCAGTATGTAAAACTAACGTCATACTTACCGTCTTATTGGAGGCACTCATCCATTGAATATTTAACATTTGTTATATCCTTCATTATGTAGAGACTAACGTCATACTTACCGTCTTATTGAGGCCTCATCCATTGAATATTTAACATTTGTTATATCCTTCATTATGTAGAACTAACGTCATACTTACCGTCTTATTGATGCGCTCATCCATTGGATATTTAACATTTGTTATATCCTTCGGTATGTAAAATAACGTCATACTTACCGTCTTATTGAGGCACTCTATCCATTGAATATTTAACATTTGTTATATATCCTTCATTATGTAGAGACTAACGTCATACTTACCGTCTTATTGGGGCGCTCATCCATTGAATATTTAACATTTGTTATATCCTTCAGTATGTAGAACTAACGTCATACTTACCGTCTTATTGATGCACTCATCCATTGAATATTTAACATTTGTTATATCCTTCAGTATGTAAAACTAACGTCATACTTACCGTCTTATTGAGGCACTCATCCATTGAATATTTAACATTTGTTATATCCTTCATTATGTAGAGACTAACGTCATACTTACCGTCTTATTGGGGCACTCATCCATTGGATATTTAACATTTGTTATATCCTTCATTATGTAGAGACTAACGTCATACTTACCGTCTTATTGATGCACTCATCCATTGAATATTTAACATTGTTATATCCTTCCAGTATGTAAAACTAACGTCATACTTACCGTCTTATTGGGGCACTCATCCATTGGATATTTAACATTTGTTATATCCTTCATTATGTAGAGACTAACGTCATACTTACTGTCTTATTGAGGCCTCATCCATTGAATATTTAACATTTGTTATATCCTTCATTATGTAGAACTAACGTCATGCTTACCGTCTTATTGATGCACTATCCATTGAATATTTAGCATTTGTTATATCCTTCAGTATGTAAAACTAACGTCATGCCACCGTCTTATTGAGGCGCTCATCCATTGAATGTTAACATTTGTTATATATCCTTCAGTATGTAGAGACTAACGTCATACTTACCGTTTTATTGAGGCACCCATCCATTGAATATTTAACATTTATTTATATCCTTCAGTATGTAGAACTAACGTCATACTTACCGTCTTATTGAGGCACTCATCCATTGAATATTTAACATTTGTTATATCCTTCATTATGTAGAACTAACGTCATACTTACCGTTTTATTGAGGCACTCATCCATTGAATATTTAACATTTGTTATATCCTTCATTATGTAGAACTAACGTCATACTTACCGTCTTATTGAGGCACTCATCCATTGAATATTTAACATTTGTTATATCCTTCAGTATGTAAAACTAACGTCATACTACCGTCTTATTGAGGCACTCCATCCATTGAATATTTAATATTTGTTATATCCTTCATTATGTAGAGACTAACGTCATACTTACCGTCTTATTGAGGCACTCATCATTGAATATTTAACATTTGTTATATCCTTCAGTATGTAGAACTAACGTCATGCTTACCGTCTTATTGATGCACTCATCCATTGAATATTTACATTTGTTATATCCTTCGGTATGTAAAACTAACGTCATACTTACCGTCTTATTGGGGCGCTCATCCATTGAATATTTAACATTTGTTATATATCCTTCATTATGTAGAACTAACGTCATACTTACCGTTTTATTGGGGCACTCATCCATTGAATATTTAACATTTGTTATATATCCTTCGGTATGTAGAACTAACGTCATACTTACCGTCTTATTGATGCGCTCATCCATTGAATATTTAACATTTGTTATATCCTTCAGTATGTAAAACTAACGTCATACTACCGTCTTATTGAGGCACTCATCCATTGAATGTTAACATTTGTTATATCCTTCATTATGTAGAACTAACGTCATACTTACCACCGTCTTATTGATGCACTCATCCATTGAATATTTAACATTTGTTATATATCCTTCAGTATGTAGAACTAACGTCATAATTTACCGTCTTATTGATGCACTCATCCATTGAATATTTAACATTTATTTATATCCTTCATTATGTAGAACTAACGTCATGCTTACCGTCTTATTGATGCACTCATCCATTGAATATTTAACATTTGTTATATCCTTCGGTATGTAAAACTAACGTCATACTTACCGTCTTATTGAGGCCTCATCCATTGAATATTTAACATTTATTTATATCCTTCATTATGTAGAACTAACGTCATGCTTACCGTCTTATTGAGGCACTCATCCATTGAATATTTAACATTTGTTATATCCTTCAGTATGTAGAACTAACGTCATACTTACCGTCTTATTAGAGGCACTCATCCATTGAATATTTAACATTTGTTATATCCTTCAGTATGTAAAACTAACGTCATGCTTACCGTCTTATTGAGGCACTCATCCATTGAATATTTAACATTTGTTATATCCTTCATTATGTAGAACTAACGTCATACTACCGTCTTATTGAGGCACTCATCATTGAATATTTAACATTTATTTATATCCTTCGGTATGTAGAGACTAACGTCATACTTACTGTCTTATTGATGCACTCATCCATTGAATATTTAACATTTGTTATATCCTTCCAGTATGTAAAACTAACGTCATACTACCGTCTTATTGAGGCACTCATCCATTGAATATTTAACATTTGTTATATCCTTCATTATGTAGAGACTAACGTCCTTACTTACCGTCTTATTGAGGCACTCATCCATTGAATATTTAACATTTGTTATATCCTTCATTATGTGAACTAACGTCATACTACCGTCTTATTGATGCACTCATCCATTGAATATTTAACATTTATTTATATCCTTCGGTATGTAAAACTAACGTCATACTTACCGTCTTATTGAGGCACTCATCCATTGAATATTTAACATTTGTTATATCCTTCATTATGTGGGAACTAACGTCATGCTTACCGTCTTATTGGAGGCACTCATCCATTGAATATTAACATTTGTTATATCCTTCATTATGTAGAGACTAACGTCATACTACCGTCTTATTGAGGCACTCATCATTGAATATTTAACATTTATTTATATCCTTCAGTATGTAGAATAACGTCATACTTACCGTCTTATTGATGCACTCATCCATTGAATATTTAACATTTATTTATATCCTTCATTATGTGAACTAACGTCATACTTACTGTCTTATTGAGGCACTCCATCCATTGAATATTTAACATTTGTTATATCCTTCAGTATGTAAAACTAACGTCATACTTACCGTCTTATTGATGCGCTCATCCATTGAATATTTAACATTTGTTATATCCTTCATTATGTAGAACTAACGTCATACTTACCGTCTTATTGAGGCACTCATCATTGAATATTTAACATTTGTTATATCCTTCATTATGTAGAGACTAACGTCATACTTACCGTCTTATTGATGCACTCATCCATTGGATATTTAACGTTTGTTATATCCTTCAGTATGTAGAACCAACGTCATACTTACCGTCTTATTGATGCACCTATCCATTGAATATTTAACATTTGTTATATCCTTCATTATGTAGAGACTAACGTCATGCTTACCGTCTTATTGAGGCACTCATCCATTGGATATTTAACATTTGTTATATCCTTCGGTATGTAGAACTAACGTCATACTTACCGTCTTATTGATGCGCTCATCCATTGAATATTTAACATTTGTTATATCCTTCCGGTATGTAAAACTAACGTCATACTACCGTCTTATTGAGGCACTCATCCATTGAATATTTAACATTGTTATATCCTTCATTATGTAGAACTAACGTCATACTTACCGTTTTATTGGAGGCACTCATCCATTGGAATATTTAACATTGTTATATCCTTCATTATGTAGAACTAACGTCATACTTACCGTCTTATTGATGCACTCATCATTGAATATTTAACATTTGTTATATCCTTCAGTATGTAGAACTAACGTCATACTACCGTCTTATTGAGGCACTCATCCATTGAATATTTAACATTTGTTATATCCTTCATTATGTAGAACTAACGTCATACTTACCGTCTTATTGATGCACTCATCCATTGAATATTTAACATTTGTTATATCCTTCATTATGTAGAACTAACGTCATACTTACCGTCTTATTGAGGCACTCATCCATTGAATATTTAACATTTGTTATATCCTTCAGTATGTAGAACTAATGTCATACTTACCGTCTTATTGAGGCCTCATCCATTGAATATTTAACATTTGTTATATCCTTCATTATGTAGGAACTAACGTCATACTTACCGTCTTATTGATGCACTCATCCATTGAATATTTAACATTTGTTATATCCTTCAGTATGTAGAACTAACGTCATACTTACCGTCTTATTGATGCACTCATCCATTGAATATTTAACATTTGTTATATCCTTCATTATGTAGAACTAACGTCATACTTACCGTCTTATTGGGGCACTCATCCATTGAATATTTAACATTTGTTATATCCTTCATTATGTAGAGACTAACGTCATACTTACCGTCTTATTGGGGCACTCATCCATTGAATGTTAACATTTGTTATATCCTTCGGTATGTAGAACTAACGTCATACTTACCGTTTTATTGAGGCACTCATCCATTGAATGTTAACATTTGTTATATCCTTCAGTATGTAGAACTAACGTCATACTTACCGTCTTATTGATGCACTCATCCATTGAATATTTAACATTTGTTATATCCTTCAGTATGTAAAACTAACGTCATACTTACCGTCTTATTGAGGCACTCATCCATTGAATATTTAACATTTGTTATATCCTTCATTATGTAGAACTAACGTCATAATTTACTGTCTTATTGAGGCACTCCATCCATTGAATATTTAACATTTGTTATATCCTTCAGTATGTAGAACTAACGTCATACTTACCGTCTTATTGATGCACTCATCCATTGAATATTTAACATTTGTTATATCCTTCAGTATGTAAAACTAACGTCATACTTACCGTTTTATTGAGGCACTCATCCATTGAATATTTAACATTTGTTATATCCTTCATTATGTAGAACTAACGTCATACTTACCGTCTTATTGAGGCACTCATCCATTGAATATTTAACATTTGTTATATCCTTCATTATGTAGAACTAACGTCATACTTACCGTCTTATTGATGCACCTATCCATTGAATATTTAACATTTGTTATATCCTTCAGTATGTAGAACTAACGTCATACTTACCGTCTTATTGATGCACTCATCCATTGAATATTTAACATTTGTTATATCCTTCAGTATGTAAAACTAACGTCATACTTACCGTCTTATTGAGGCACTCATCCATTGAATATTTAACATTTGTTATATCCTTCATTATGTAGAACTAACGTCATAATTTACCGTCTTATTGATGCACTCATCCATTGAATATTTAACATTTGTTATATCCTTCCAGTATGTAAAACTAACGTCATAATTTACCGTCTTATTGAGGCACTCATCCATTGAATATTTAACATTTGTTATATCCTTCATTATGTAGAACTAACGTCATACTTACCGTCTTATTGGAGGCACTCATCCATTGAATATTTAACATTTGTTATATCCTTCAGTATGTAGAACTAACGTCATACTTACCGTCTTATTGATGCACTCATCCATTGGAATATTTAACATTTATTTATATCCTTCATTATGTAGAACTAACGTCATAATTTACCGTCTTATTGATGCACTCATCCATTGAATATTTAACATTTGTTATATCCTTCAGTATGTAAAACTAACGTCATACTTACCGTCTTATTGAGGCACTCATCCATTGAATATTTAACATTTGTTATATCCTTCAGTATGGAAAATCATATTTTTAAATTATTTCTGCAACAATAAATTACCATATAAAAATAATAATAATTTTACCCTAGTAGTTTTCGAGTTTGGCGTTTTCTATAAATATATAACACAATATATAATATATAATATAATATATGATATATAATTCAATATACGATATAATATATAATATAATATAATGTAAACAGTTTATTAGTCTCTTCTATATATTATGTAAATAAAACTCAAATGATTGAATCTGTAGAAATTTCAGATACAGCGCCACCGGTGACATTGTCAAGACATCCGAAAACAAAAATAAAAAGTTTTCAAAAGCTAAAACTAACATTAAAATCCGACAGCTAATCCACAAAAAAAATATGCCTCCTCTCAAAGAATTCACATTTTTATTGCATATAATTTATTTACTACTCGTGACGAGGTCTTTGTTTGAGCCTTCAGGAGTGACAAAACATTTGCCTTCTGGTTCTTTATCGAGGATGAATGTGGGTGCTGGACACCAACAATCTATATCATCAACCATTAGACGAACTTTGTACCCATTTGTCACCCTTAATACCATTAAAAAAATAACAACTCTGAGGAATCAATATCCCGGGTCGTATCACCACCGAGTCTCCGCTGTCTGACTGGAAATGATGAAGTAATCGAAACGCAATAAAATAAATTTAATCTTTTCACTTACATCACTTTTTTTGCTTTTTATAATTTTTCTAGGTAAGTTTTTCTTCGACTTATGGAGCACACACACAGCGAACTGTTTGTCAGTCACCACGGAGATCTCCATGCGATCGCTTTGTATGCGAAACGCGACGAGCTCGTCCCTGACGTCCTATTAGTGGCAGAAGAGAGAAGCTGCAGTTAGTGCAAGCCGCAGGACGGGCTCGGCTCCATCGGAGAGGGACGACGCTTTCACGGGTTACTAACGTGGCGCAGTAGGTTACCGCAGCCGTGTCTCTCACGGGGAGAATCGGGAACCGGATAGCTAATTACTGCTAACCGACCGCCATGCACTCATTTCATCATGCATACATCTCAGGAACATTTAAAATGATGATATAAAAGTACTATCTAAAAGATGACATTATACGTTTCCAAATGATTTATGTTTATACAGCCATTGTTAAAATTCTAAAATATTGCTATAAAACTAAATAAGTAACCTTCGTATCTATACAGAAACTTATACAGACACCCAAGGTTCAAGTTCTTCTTATTATTAAATATAAATAAATAAAAATAAAGCATAACACATTAAATTAACGTACTTGTGTCGTATAATTATGTATTATTTTGAAAGGATTTACTGCTGGACTCAGAAAACGTACACTAAATGAAGTTTAGATTGAAATAGAAACCGAAGGCTTACAGGAAAAAGAAACTATATTACTGTCATGACAAATGCCGGATGTTTCAAAAGTAAAGTAAAGTAACATAAATCACACGCACTACACATCGACAGACTTCATATGACTACGAAATCATTTTAGTTTTTATTTCTTAAACCACGGATTTCTTTACGATGTTAAAAGATGAGATGAGAAAACAACTTAGATACTGAAACTAGTAAGCCACGTGACGTGACAACGGCCGATAGCGAACACACAACACAAAATCCCCAGGCTTCAACAAACTATATCTCGGCCTAGATTATTTATAGCCTAATGTTGATACGGATACTTACGTCGATTAGTATTTGAACAGATTAACAAACTTACAATCTCAATTACGGCTCGATGAAAATGTGAATTTAAATGAGGCAATCTCGTTGTTAATGGTTTAGTCATGTTTTCGGGAACCGTACACAACTCCGTTCTGTCTAAAACGAGACAATGAGATCATTACGACGACTAAACGTTACGTTGCAGGGCCACTGCTGGCAGCTGGTTGCAACATGAATAAGAATAGAGAAAGAGTGGAACACCAGCACAACGCTACGGCGTCTTATCGTATCAGTAGAGAGAATTCCACTAGATACTAGCAGTCCTCCGGGATCACGAAGCTTTGTGTGTTCGTTGAGGACAGACGTAGACATCATAATGTCACCACCAAGTGAACTTTATGCTCATATATCACCCTAATATTATAAATAAAAAAGAAAAAACCTAAAAATATTTGAACTTTCTGGTGAAATCTGACGGATCATTCTGATGAAATGCCGCTGAAGGAAAGCCACCGCAGGACGCGCTGCAGTACGTAGGCAAGCTCAGACAATTCAAATGTAAACTATATATGCATTACTTACTATTTTGAAGGTAAAGCATACCGAAGACGTTAGGGTTCTCTTCGATTCGTTTTATTATATCGAATGATAAATTGGAAAACTCCTGAAACCATATTTCTACATATTATTGTCATCCATTGCATTCCTAAGGCAACTATAATCAGTCTAAACACATGCGTTTTAGCGCAGTTTCGCCTCTCCGATGTTCTCAAAGACACATTTATCGCTTTAGTGAGGGCGTATTTATTAAAACCACAACTATAAACACTAGCTTGTACTAAAAAAGCAGCGGTGTATTGAGAGTTACAGTGATGCAAACAGATCACTTGAAGCTATTTGATTCCTGCAATACGTTTCAGTTATCAAGGAGATGGAACCGTCATCAGTAATGAGGATCTTCTCGGGCATTATTATATCCTTAGCTCCTCCTGGTCCTCGGCTGTAAATCTAACCTTTGACAGCAGTTTGGCACTCAAATTACCACGCGACGCGGTCTTTAAGAGGGTATAATGTTATAAAATAGTTTAAGTCAATAAATGCACTTACAGATGGTAGATCTCTTTCCGTAACTTTCTTTTTAAATTCAATATCCATATTGTACACAACTGTAAACGTGTATAGGAATATATTAGTTTAACAGTAAACTATTATAAATCAAATAAAAAATTATTAACGATATCAAAATATTGTCAAGTTTACCACATGTCATATAAAACTGTTTATTTAGGATCAATTCACTTTGGCTACGGAAATGAACCTTTATACGTCGTTACATACTGTTATACGTTTATATACGTGGTAGCCAAGTTCTGGAGAACTTGCCACGTATTATCTTCGTATTGCTTAAAGCCTTATAACTGTAATGGATATAGATTGAGACGCAGCATGAACGGGTCGGCTCAAGCCGGGCCACAACACAGTGCTACACCAGCCAACTGCAGTCACATTCACCAAATGATAATAACCGACGACGGCAAACCCTGTCCTGAATTATGCACATGATAGTGAATATAACTTACAAAATTGAACTTGAAGCCCGAAGCTCGGCTGCAAGTACGTTCAGTGCAGAAGCAGCAGGTACAGCAGACGACTTGGGCTTGGTCTTGTAGAGTTGACGGTTTTCTTCTACATTTACTTACTGGAACACATGACATGATTTATTTTATGTCAGAATAAATTTATACAATATATATATTACAATCAGAAGCCTGAGTTTCTCGGCTTATCATCACGTACTCTCAACTGTGCAGGTTTGTCACTTTTAATTTCATAAATATATTTCGGAACCTGTTTATTTAGCTACAGAGTTCTTCAACGTTATTCATTAAGTGTGTATGCTACCAGGCCGGGTGAACAATAATCAATTACTATATACTTACTTACGACTTATAAACGAGTTAGTTATAATATTTTACGTTCAAAAAACGCTAATTTTCAGTTCACTTCAAATAAATTAGTTTTTATTAGATTGGATTTTTATTTCAAAAAATTTGAGGACCTGCAAGCCCAGATCACGAATACTGGCTGTTCAAAAGATACGGTTGCCAGAGTTAATAATGAGCTGCATAGTTTCCGTGAGATAATATATGGCATTCTTAGGTTTCTTCGACGTCAAATAAAAGAGTGTGCAAATCGAGTTGATGAGCTTGAGAATAGAAACCGGATGAAGGCTCTTCTTATGTCTGGAGTGCCGGGGAAAGCCAATGAGCACTGCGGTGAATCAGTGGTGCAAATTTTCAAAGACAAATTAAGTCTAAGTGACATGTCAACATATGTCACAGACGGTTCACCATCCAAACATCGGTCTCGTCCCATTTAAATACATTTTACTAGTGTTGATTCTAAATCAATGGTCTGAAAGGTCTCCACAATATCACTCAGGGAGTACCTAACAAAGTCTAGGCAATCTGTCTTCGCAAAGTCTCAGCTTAACTTTGGCATGATATTTGTTTGGACCCAAGGCGGCATCATTGTTGTTAAAACTCCGGATGGCACAAGACACAAGATCACCACGGAGGAGGAGCTGGACGGTCTCATCAAATACCCGAAGGTACCAGGGAAATCGAAGACATAGACCATGAACTCTGATAGTGGTAAATACTAAAACAAAGAAAAAAAAATACATATTAGTACAGTATAGTATAACTGCATTCTTATTCAATATTGAGTTTATCTTACTTTAATTTTTCTTTGAAAATGTGTATTGTTTTTATTTTAAATTAATCTGTGTTTAATAAAGATTCTTACCTGCTTTTAAATAATATTTAAACAATGTCTTTCTGCCACCATTAACTCCTATTTTACAGTCCCATTCTTACTTGCTTTTTGTTTTGTTTACTTTAAATTTCTATCCAATATTCGTAATCGCCGTATATGATTGTTCCACTTGTCTTCGTGACTGTACTCTTTAATCAAAACTGATGGAGGTACATTACTTTTATCGTCAACAATATTAGCCATTATCACTTCGTAATGTAGTTTGTTTGACATGACATCTAGCGTTTGATGGTTGGATGATGATGATGATATTAATATTTGATGGTTGGTGATGATTGATATTAATTTATCCCTAATGGGAAAGGCAAAGGACTTTAGTCCATACAGCCAGGTCTTGTTCGTATGATGGTTGACAATGACAATGACGTTTCGTTTTTGCGTTTAATAATGTATATTATGTTGAAACATTTATGTAAAAACGCAAAAATAAAAACAAAATGTATTGTTTTTTTTATTGCGTTGTTTTTTTTTTTATTTCCCTTTTTTATATCTTTGCCCGCTGTTGTTATTTAATTTTTTTAAATAAGCTTTGATTCTGTTTAGTTTTAATGTTTTTTTCTTAGTTTAGTTTTGTATGCGCTGGTGGGTGGTGCTGAGTTGTCATTGCACCACAATTATTTGCACTGATTTGATATTAATTGTTATTTTTATATATCTAATTAATTATTTATAATTATTTTATTATATGTATATATATTTATGTCTTCTTTATCTGATGAGTATAGTTATTATTCTGCAAACGAATGATCCTTCTCTGATAGCAACGACAGTTTTAGCTCGTTAGGCAGCACAAATTTTAGATAAGAAATTTTCTGGAAAATCTCAAAACCTGTTAAATATTTGTCATTTAAATGCCAAAGTATACCTAGCCACTATGATGACTTACTTGATATATTCTCTACCTGTAACGTGCACGCCATTCTGATTTCTGAAAGCTGGCTCAAACCACATCTTTTGTCTAATGTATCCCCTTCCCCGCTTTGTCCTGGTACGCAATGACCGTGTTGGAAAATGAGGTGGATGCGTTGCCATGTACTTAAGGTGCAATCTTCTATATAAAGTGCTCGCCTCAACCTCTCAGAACTCAACCTCGGCTGAGTTTCTCTCTCTTGAGGTCATTGTTAATTGTGTTGAAATTGTGATTTCCGTGGTATATTGTCCCCCCAATGTTGTCTATTTCACTGAATTTGAATTGGTATTAAAATCTTTGGGTTCATAGTATGTCCACTACGTTATCATGGAAGACTTTAATATCAATCTCCGTACATCCGATTCTCCCCGCACCCATAAATTCCTACATGTAGTCAAGTCAAGTTCTTTTCGCGTCCTGCCACTTCAAGCTACTCACCACAATGTTACAGGTGATGACACTTGGCTTAACTTAATCCTGACCTCCAATCCCTCCTTGAATTCTACTTATGGACACCAACACCCAGCTCCTGGATTTTCCCATCACCATCTGATTTTTCTATCCAATACCATAAAATGTCCTAAACCAAGCCCAAGGTTTTGCCTTTGTAACGATGTAGCAAAAATTAATTGGGAATCTGTAATAAAGGCAGACAGCATTGACGAAAAAGTATACTTTAATTTATTGGTCAACAAGCTGTACGATATTCCTGCTCCTGTCAAGGAAGTTAGGATCAGGCGCCCTCCAGCATCCTGGATGACTAATGGTATTAATATGACTATGAGATGTAGAGACAAGGCCTTCAGAAAATTTTAAAAGCAACGCACAGATGACAATTGGACTTTCTACAAAGCGGTTAGAAATCGGTGTTATCAGATGATACGCAATGCTAAACGCCGTTACTTTTTAGATAATATCGCTTTATCTACTCCTGCTGGTATCTGGAAGTTACTTGGGACTCTTGGTATCGGTAAGTCGCATTGTGCAAACGATCCAATTACAATCTCTCTCTCTCGCATTATTGCTAAAATTAATTTGGCCAGTCTTCCACCCATATTGTTTGATAGATCTCCTATTCGTATCAGCCATAATGTTAAGAATCTAGGTTTAATTATTGACGGTACACTAAGCTGGAGACAACAGGTTGCTAGAGTGAGTAAAGGGTCTAAGTCTAGTGTTCGTTGGTATCTCTTTAGACTCAAAAATTTTCTACCGACAAAAACTAAAGTAACGCTCGTGCAGGCCTTGATTTTCCCCCTGATCGACTATGGTGACGAGTGCTACTTTGACCTGAATGCAGATCAACTCAACAAACTCGACCTGCATCTAAATTACTGCATTCGATTCTTTTTCAATCTCCGTAAGTACGACCATGTTTCGTTCTACCAGTCTCAATTAAAGTGGCTAAGTATTCGCGAGCGACTCTCTTTAACAGAGCATTGACCACTCTTTTGTCCTTCTTGGGGTCTCCTTCTCCAATTTATTGTCTCCACGCTTCCATAATCTTAATACAGTCAACAATAAGAACCTTCGCTCATCGCATAATCGTCTTCTTCCATGTCCTCTTCATCGTACAGAGTTTATGCACTCTTATTTCTTTGTCCAATCTACTCTTCTGTGGAATGAGCTACCTCTTGGAGTCAGAATGGCTGAGAATTTTGTGTTTAAAAGGCAGGCGCGTGAATATGTCCTGAATAAACTTTCAGCAGATTGATAACACCGTCATGTTATAAAGTATGTATTATATATATAATAATATATTTATTTATTGTATTATATATTAATTTAGGTAATCTAAATATATATGAATACAATAATATATTTATTGTAGTTATATAATTTTTTTTTAAGTACATTTAGTATATTATTAGAAAATATCTATTAAATTTTGTAAAGTATTTTTCTCATTTTTATATTATATGTGCACCTACCCTAGCTTCTCAATACCACCCTCAGGTCGACTGGTTGGAAATGCTTTTATCATGAAGTCCGCCTTACATAGGCGTGAATTTACTTTGTGCATGAAGTTTAAAATAAATAAATTTGATTTATAAACGACTTAGTACATCAATCAGACTGACAGCAGAATTCAATCGAAGCAATTCCTTCATTTGTACTTTTTGCATAACGGTATCATTGTCTTCGAATATTCGAGATGAAGTAAGCTTGGTTGCTAATATCTATTTGATTGGGTTACTTTATAACCTATTTGTTGGCCGTTGGCAATCGAAACAAAAATGTTAAAAAACCACATAACACCACTGATTTATCTACAACTTAAATACAAATAAAAAGAAAGCACTGTGTTTCGTGAGATTGGGAGGCCCAATTGATGGTACAGAAATTCTATCTCAGTTCTCAGGAGTGACAACGCTCTGCATCTTGAGTGTTTGGTGCGGATGGAGTCGATCTCCTGGCTATCACTTAGCATCAGATTAACTTTGCGCTCATTCATCAGCGCTCATGTTATAACAGAACAGTGGCTACACAACAGATTAGTCCCCGCGGTCCGGGCATCTGCAGAGAGATAAAGCATGGTCCGCGCGACTGCGTTAAATTTTTCCTTTTATAGCTATTCACGTATTACTTTAATATGTTTTATGAACCTGGTTAAACAAAATACCGAATTTTGACCTTTGCCTGGCCCAATACATTTCTCTCTGGTCTGCTCTCATGCCAGCCAACTTTATAACTTTGTCTCTACTCCAGCATCTTACCACTACACTACCAAATGTACTCCTGAGGACCCTTCGTACGAGAACGAGCACCCTGTACCATAAGTCAACGTGAGTCTCAAAAGTGGCTTGGTTAAGAGCAATTATATGGCTTTAGCAGAAGTTTGGAACAAAACCGCCTCAACATTTCAAAATAACCATGGGCTTGCAGTGATAGGCCTTATTTTCTTTGTCTAGACATTTCATTAAACTTTGTCACTAATCCAAGTTGACTAACTCGTTAACTTGATTTTGTCCATGTTGACGTGGAGACCGGCATCTTGAACAATAACTTCCACAGCCTACCGATTGGATTCAAGTAATCCAGTTAGCTTTTGGATAGACGTTGTGAATCCTAATCGAGAATGAATGTGGGTGTCATATCATGTGGGTGTCTTATCATGTGGATGTCATATCATGTGGGTGTCATATGATGTGGGTGTCATATGATGTGGGTGTCATATGATGTAGGTGTCATATGATGTGGGTGTCATATGATGTGGGTGTCATATGATGTGGGTGTCATATGATGTGGGTGTCATATCATGTGGGTGTCATATGATGTGGGTGTCATATGATGTGGGTGTCATATGATGTGGGTGTCATATGATGTGGGTGTCATATCATGTGGGTGTTTTATCATGTGGGTGTCATATCATGTGGGTGTCATATCATGTGGGTATCATATGATGTGGGTGTCATATCATGTGGGTGTCATATGATGTGGGTGTCATATGATGTGGGTGTCATATCATGTGGGTGTCATATGATGTGGGTGTCATATGATGTGGGTGTCATATCATGTGGGTGTCATATGATGTGGGTGTCATATCATGTGGGTGTCATATGATGTGGGTGTCATATCATGTGGGTGTCAAATCATGTGGGTGTCAAATCATGTGGGTGTAATATGATGTGGGTGTCATATCATGTAGATTGTCATATGATGTGGTGTCATATGATGTAGGTGTCATATGATGTGGGTGTCATATGATGTGGGTGTCATATGATGTGGGTGTCATATGATGTGGGTGTCATATGATGTGGGTGTCATATGATGTGGGTGTCATATGATGTGGGTGTCATATGATGTGGGTGTCATATGATGTGGGTGTCATATCATGTGGGTGTCATATGATGTGGCTGTCATATCATGTGGGTGTCTTATCATGTGGATGTCATATCATGTGGGTGTCATATCATGTGGGTGTCTTATCATGTGGATGTCATATCATGTGGGTGTCATATGATGTGGGTGTCATATGATGTGGGTGTCATATGATGTAGGTGTCATATGATGTGGGTGTCATATGATGTGGGTGTCATATGATGTGGGTGTCATATCATGTGGGTGTCATATGATGTGGGTGTCATATCATGTGGGTGTAATATGATGTGGGTGTCATATGATGGGTGTCATATGATGGGTGTCATATGATGTGGGTGTCATATGATGTGGGTGTCATATCATGGGTGTCATATGATGTGGGTGTCATATGATGTAGGTGTCATATCATGTGGGTGTCAAATCATGTGGGTGTTTTATCATGTGGGTGTCATATCATGTGGGTTTCATATGATGTGGCTGTCATATCATGTGGAGTGTCATATCATGTGGGTGTCATATCATGTGGGTGTCAAATCATGTGGGTGTCATATGATGTGGTGTCATATGATGTGGAGTGTCATATCATGTGGGTGTCATATGATGTGGAGTGTCATATCATGTAGGTGTCATATGATGTGGGTGTCATATCATGTGGGTGTCATATGATGTGGGTGTCATATCATGTGGGTGTCATATGATGTGGGTGTCATATGATGTGGGTGTCATATCATGTGGGTGTCAAATCATGTGGGTGTCAAATCATGTGGGTGTAATATGATGTGGGTGTCATATCATGTGGGTGTCATATGATGTGGCTGTCATATCATGTGGGTGTCATATGATGTAGGTGTCATATCATTTGGGTGTCATATCATGTGGGTGTCATATGATGTGGGTGTCATATCATGTGGGTTTCATATGATGTGGGTGTCTTATCATGTGGATGGCAGGAATCACTTACCATCAGGTGGAGTGTGTCACGCTACGCAATAAAAAAAGTCACGCTCTAGGGTATATAGCTATAATCAATAACTTGCAACTGATATTCTAGTCTCTAGCTTCTGCCTCATGTTCACCTTACAACTCTATATTCCAGACACGGAGTATGAAACCTAATGCTCAACTCAACGGTCTTAGCTCGGACAAGTCAGACAAATTTAAAGTAGCTATATCAGGAAACTTTAAGTTATCTTATGTTTGTTTTTTTAAACAATTCGAGCCTTCGACGATCTTCTTTGGTAAATCAATAACTACTAATCGTAATTCAATAACTAATATTAAGTTTTATGTCGTCGTGGTGGAGGCATGTGGCGGCAAGACCGGCCCCCACGCAGTACAATAGTGAGAGACGGGAACCGGAAATAAGATTGCTGCCGTTCCGTCACAATAAGGTGGTTATTGGCCACAATCATTACTAACCATAAGGTAAAATTAGGTGATGGAATCCTTTCCCTAAATAAACATATTGAAATTGAATACTCGTATCATAGTCTAGTGAACTTAACAAAAATCTACATATAAAACGAAATTGTCAATTTTACCATTTTTGTGGTTGGCCACCCGCATCGTCCGTTGGTCAAAATTAATTACGTTTGACAGCTGTCAACTTTCTACACATTCGTGTTGAATCTGAATGAAACCTTTGAGCGTACATCGTTTTTCATTTTGATAAAGCTATCACGTAACGAGGGTCCGAACGAGAATATTATTTCATGAATTATTTAAAGATGCCTCTATTCTAAATATTTATCCCTTCACATTTGTTTACTTACTTCTTATTTATCCATATGTAGCGTGTATACATACATATATACAAATATCTTTATATCGGTGCAAAAGTAATAAATAAATATCTATATATTATGGATTCATGTAATAGTTAAATAAATAAGTGGTGTCTTTGAATACTCTTTTGTTATTTTTGTTTTCTTATATAATTACTGTGTACATTATAGTTATACAGCAAATAAATAAACCAATCGAAATGCTTTTTTATTCCTCTCGGGCAAATGTTAATATTAATGAGGGTAGATCAATAAAACTATTTTTTTAATAGAGTACGGATAGTTTTTATACTTCTACCTTCCTTATATATTTTTATTATTCTGTTGTACTATTTCTATTCCTTGAGCCGTTGTACAACGCGGTCAGTGAAAAATCCCAATGATATAATAGAAAATGTATATCGTGGCCAACTTTCCGATATCGCGTGACGGAATGTGTACCGAGGTTCACCCCATTTGAGCCGGACTACCACAAGGCTCCGTCCTAGGGCCCATTCTCTACATACTCTACACTAACGTCATAGCACGCACTCGCGGTGTAGTGCTAGCCCTTTTCGCCGGTGCCGCCGGCCTCTAGCATCTGGATTTAAACCAGACGCTATCTGTAAACGCCTCCAATCCGCAGCTAACACCTTACGGTAATAGAGGATTGAGGTTAACTCTACCAAAAGTGCAGCAATATACTTCTCTGGACGCAATATAATGCCGCATCTCCCAACCATAAAGCTATTTGATCGCCCAATCTCCTGGGAAAAGGCAGTCTACTTAGGCGTACATTAGATGAAAGATTCACCTTCATTCCACATATCAACCGCTTACGAAATCAGGCAGCCTTTGTTCTCGATCGTTTACACCCGTTACTAAATAAAAATAGCAAAATGTCCCTACGTAATAAAATTACACTATACAAAGCATGCATCCGACCCATAATGACAAATACGCGAGTCCCGCCTTTGCGTATGCCTCCCCGCGTCTCATTCATTGACTTAAGGTAACCCAACAATCGCTTCATGCGCAAGGCCACCAGCGCGCCGTAATGCTCTTCAGCTCCCAACTATAGCTCACTACCTAAAGCACCTTCACCCGCGTCCGAAAGAGACCGAGGCACACCCTCGCCTCCCCCACGCACGCCCCCCCCCCCCCATACCGCCATGTCACTGGCCGGTTCTCACCAGTCAACACGCGCAACAGGGTAACGGTCTAAGCCGAGGTTCTCTCTCGGGAGCCCATAGTTACCCACTAATAAAGGTCTCGCCATAAGTCCTACTTACAACTAACAGTAGTCATTAGCAAAAAAAAATAAAAGCATAGCGTGGATTCTGAGACGGAGCTCTCTCTATACCGTCATAATTATATTGTTTATTTATATATATATGTATATATATTTATATATATATATATATATATATATATTCAGCTCGCGGTTTCACATTTGTAGATAAAGTTTTGTTCTTTTTACAAAGCGTATCGCGTATAGCGTATGGAACAATAAAGTTACGTTTTCAAGTTAGATTCAATTTGTTCCTGCATAGATTAATACTTAGAACTCTATCTGCACTGCACGGTAACGACAAGACAGGGAATTCAAATCAAAGAACTTTACTAATGAACTGTGTTGAGGAAATTAACTACGCGTTGTATAATACTGTAGTGATTAAAAACTAATGAGTTTCGTGCGTCTTTTATAATAAAAACCGTACTGTTAAATTTCAAATAACGTTTTCCTGATCTAGTGATTATCCATCCATTATAATCGCAATATTTAAAATAAAAATATTTACGAATACTTTTATTCAATATAATGGCCGGCAATTCTAATATGAGCCGGCGCCATTCTCCAGGCCGGCGGCGCACCAGCGATCCCCTGGCGCTATGGAAGAAGCGCACCGGCGCTCCCCTGGCGCTGCGGATGAAGCGCACCGGCGCTCCCCTGGTGCTGCGGATGAAGCGCACCGGCGCTCCCCTGGCGCTGCGGATGAAGCGCACCGGCGCTCCCCTGGTGCTGCGGATGAAGCGCACCGGTGCTCACCTGCACAGGTCAGCTGCTCGTTTGCCATCTATTCTAGTAAAAAAAATAACTTCTGAAAGATGGGAACATACAATTAATGTAACCTAATCATATTTACAAAATGTTATATATTCAAAGTAAGAAAGTTAATAAATTATACTGAATATATTTCACTTATGTTAGACAGATAGGTAAATGTTTCACATGTTACCCTCACATCGACCCTTAAAGCCCTTGAACGTCTTAGAACCCTTGTCTCTTTATTAAGATAGAGAGGGTACAGATGCTGAGGACCTTTTGTAAAATATTGTTTTTAGAAATGGAAGTAACGCTGAAACTTCTAAAGTTACACTTTCGAAGGTTCAGGATGATTGGTGGAACAACTTTGGTATATATTGATTTAAGTATAGACTTTTCCATTTTAATCATTCAAGTATTTAAGTAGTGTTGTGGACCTCAGCTGGGGACCACGCCCTAACAGAATACCGGCGTGGAATAGACCCATGACACTGCTGAGTTTCCCAAGTTTGGTAAAGGGATCACAGTCCTCAGAGGTCAAGAGGTCCTGAGGTCCTTTGTTCCATATCATAATAAAAAATTGCTAAAACATTTTCTATCCAAGCATGCGACCATCTAGACCAAGTTTTACATTGCAATAGATAATTCACAACAGATAAAACACTTTCAAATCAACTCGATAATCTCGTTACGACAAAACAAAGTAAAAGCATTAGTTCTCTGTCTCTCCCAATAATTAATGGTGTCGTGATACAATATGTACGGCAGCCGCGTCACGTAGTGCTTGGGAAATCTACCAGTCTATACTAAGTATCAAGAAAGATTAGAAAAAAAATTGGCACACTAAACTCATGGCTTCCAATAGATGATGTAGCAACCATTCTAAATATGCTAAACAGAAAATATCCAGAGTCGTGGAAGCTCAGTGTCTCAACGCTCGCTTTTAATTCACTGTACAGAAGAAAATCGAGTTCGATCCCCGGTGCCGGCTCCTAGGCCTGTCTTTCTAGAGGATAGTTATCCCCACTAGTTGGACTAATACGTATAGGCTGGTACTTTACTCACAATGAAGGCAAATCCACAAGAATAAATAAATCCTCAGAACTATTGGATTATATCGAACAGTCGTTTGATAATGAAAAATGCATTTTAATTCTTAGTGTTCTGAAGGATTTTCATCAGTTGCAGTTTTGTGTTAAACTGTTACCAATGCGAATTCATGATACGTACTTGAGCTCGCCTAGTTCGAGCTGATTACATTTGAAGTGCTTGCACGTTTCCAATGAACGGCATTCATTTGTAAGCAATCAGTGATACGGCTCCGGTATACACTCAATAACAAAACTTATCAAGGACGCAAATAAATGACTATAAATAATTAAATTATTTGTTTAATGGAATAAAATTACCGATATAACTTGTACTTTGAATTATGTGGTTCTTCACTGACCGAACGAGAAGCCTCTGCCTCAAAAATATACTAGCATACATACGCAAGGAACAAGGGTGATATACCTCAAGGTATCAGCAAGTTACAGTAGCTACAGGCCGCCTACGCATCTCGTAGATCCGATAGCTGATGGGGAAGTAAACTTCTGGAGTGACAACCTCAACTGACAGTCGCGGCGTGAGATGCCTCACTGGATGGAAGCCAGTCGCAATTCTCACCATACGGAACAGTGCACCGTTATGCTATTATTTAATCTGCTGAGACCCTTATTGTATATATATTTGTTTCATTTCATCGGGAAGGACCATGAACACACAGAATTAAGGACTAGGTCGTACCTCAGTCGATCCGACCCATCCATACCAGAACAAACTGCCCGTAACTTTAGCACTGTTGATTGAAACTGACGGACAGACATTTTACACTACTATAAATAAATGTAATTTAATTAACAAACTACAAAAGGGAACTCGTTGAAGTCAAACTTTATTTTAACCTGACTAGGATAATTTTGCGTTTTAGAAAAATTAAACAAGATGATTAAAAATATTATCCCGTTATATTATACCTTTCTACCAAGGTTTTACCTACGGCTAAAGCTTAGTTCACGGAAGACATGTCGCATTAAATCTTCCGGAGTCTTATCTCTATTAGGGTTAATAGTAGAGTATCCGTTTGGGTGAAGTGTGCGAAGTCAGGGTATAAGTATATCACTTGTATTTAGACATACAACTTGTCCCGTTTCACGCCCTCACGTAATAACAGCGTGAAATAGCAACATTACGTTATGTTCTTATGTGTAACTGGATACCCAATTACTGGCAAGGAGGCACTCTTTTAGGTCAGGGGTAGCAGCGTATAAGCATCTTGAATGTTTGTTGATGTTGGATGTGTTTGTGTCGAGGACTTCGGAATTAAAATCCAGTGAAATTAAATATTGAAGACCGCCACGGCCATGTTTGCAGTACGCAGTCGCTGCCTGTACACACGGCATTCCCCAGGTTGCCATGCGAAGGCCAAGGGGGCCAAACATACGAACACTGCGAAACAACCGCCCTGCCGGGTGACGTATCTGGTGTAGCCACACTGCTGCTGGAGCTTTGAATATTGATTGCTATCATCATTATACACTCCTGGACACCGGGCCCCCAAACATTCATAAATGTTTGATAGATTTATCTATGTATTCTAAGTTATGTATCTAGACATGTATCGACGGACTTCAGTACTTTTGAAACTTTTTAAAAAAAAGCTCTCACAATGAAGTAATTGTCTTTTGTTACACCAAGGAACAACGGACCGAGCCGCGGCCCCGTTGAGATTTCTCAGGGAATAAACAGGTGTATTATCTTTTACGAATAGTTTAGCCTCCAACCCTCTCAAATCCTCTGAATCCCTAAACTTACCCTTGTCTCTTTATTTGAATAGATAGGATCCAGATGCGGGGCTCCTTCAAGTGAAATATTGCTTTCAAACTGAAATAGCCCATTGGACAAAACTTGCTGACCCCACGTTGGTGCAGCTTGCTATAATAAGTAATAAAATACATTACAACTCATAGAATTGGATAATTTAAATTCCTACCAGTACGCATACGTAACCTGCGCTGTATTCTTCTTCTTGTATTTCAACATAACATATATAATTAATTTAATGGTATACGTATAACTTTAATAATCAAGTTAAATAGAAAAAAATATCTTAATTGAAGCATCAAAACATCTTTAACCGAACAAATTTTTATACTCTGTTGAAAAAAAGGACAAACTAACTAATATAATTTTATGATAATAATGTGCATGGATGAGGTGCCGCGGTCGGGGAAGGAACATGACTTTACAGAACAGTAGCGTGAGTTAGCGACATAGCGCGGCTAAGCTCACCTGCCACATGAACAGAACAGTAGCGTAAGTTAGCGACATAGCGCGGCTAAGCTCACCTGCCACATGAACAGAACAGTAGCGTAAGTTAGCGACATAGCGCGGCTAAGCTCACCTGCCACATGAACAGAACAGTAGCGTAAGTTATTAATTGTTAAGTTAAAAAAAAACAATAATTCAGCCATCTTAACAGCTAAACAGTCTTTTAATTAGACATTTAAATTTAAAGACATTACTTATAAGGGAAGCTGCGCGTTGTTCACAGTCCAAGTACCGGCGCGGACTATAGGCGGTAAAACTTCAAAGACACCACTGAGTGCGGCAGCGAAGCGTGAACTCGATCTGTCACGCGACTCGCTCGGTTCCGGCTCGGAGGAAAACTTTTAAACATTTAACGTCTTCCACCTTTACTTCATTTCTCAAAATATAAAAAATATATTTAATTTATTATTATTCAATGGATCAAAGAGCCGTGGCACATCAGTGTCTCAGCGCTTGCTTTTAATTCTTGGAACGCGTGGATATCGAGTTCCTGTTTTCGAATTTCAATGAAACAGCCTAATTTTTTTTCAATAAATGCTCGCACTTTTATAATAAGGATATTTTGCATAGACGCAGATAGACGCGGTGTATCATGAGATGTGAGTCGCGTGGATCTAGGACATGGCTACATCATTTGATCACAACTTTCATCTCAATCTGTGGACACTACTGTGTTTAATATGTATGTAAAGTATGATTAGTCGTGGTCACATCGTTTTCCTGTTATCATGGAGTCAACACCACCAGGATCAAATTAAAATGGATCGTCTGGCTGTCATACAAATGATTTTCGCGCTTTTTGGAAAAATACTAACAAAATGAATATAACTCCCCGCTAGTGTTAATGGATTAAATGGCCAAGGATATTGCTCATGCATTCGAAGATATATTGTCAGTGAAACCTACACGAGAGTGGGCTTGGTCGATGCTTGATGCCGAACTACTGAATTGAATGGTAAAAACTTGCGTCACTTCAAACTATGTAGCCTACATCATAATATGTCCAGAGGAAAGTCACCTATACATGACGGTCTGATCATTAAACATCTCCAACATGGTGGCCCTCATATTTCACCAGTCCTAAACATGTCATATTCCTAAGCAAGTCATTATTCTTCCTGCGGAACTTATAGGATCTATAGTTCTGCCTGTGGTTAAGAATAATACAGGCAACTTATCGGTCTCAAACCATTATAGCCCCATTTCTCTGGTGACAATTACAGCACAAGTACTAGACGGAGTTCATAAAGCTACATATATTAGAAAAATATCTTCATTTACACGAAAATCAGTTTGGGTTTGGACTGGGCTGTCTACAAAAAGTTCTGTCTGTGCATTAATCATTGCGGAAGATACTACATCTCGAAAAACACCAGTATTTGTCTAACTTCTCGATTTATTTAAAGCATTTGACGTAGTTGCCTATGACATCATGTGGAAGAATCTAGAGGAACAAACACTAGAGATAATTCATGTCGTTAAGTTCTGGTACGGAAACCAGGCTAATAATGTTAGATGGGGAGGCAATTTGTCTGATTTTGAAAATTTAAAGGAGAACATAACAGAGAAATGGGAATTCTTATTAAATTATATTTGCTCGAGTTTTATAAAAAAAAATGATCTTTACACAAAATGGTGTCAATTTACAAAGAAAGCATCATTTGTTGCGAATGTGAGTTATTGAAGGCATCAATGCGTACGTTACACATGTTTTCTTTTCTTCCAATGATAAATTTCTCGGCGCTTATCACTCGCACCACGGCGCAAGAAAACCACCAAGTTGGCTCATTTATCTGCGTTACATTTGAAAAATAGCAACAACTTTACTGGATAAAGTATCTAACACCGACACAGTCGCCGGCGACAAATCTGTTAGCTCTACATCCAATTCTTTGATATTCCTTATTGCCTCTTTGTTACACACGTTACACGATTCAAAGAAAATAAATGTAATATATCACGTCATAGATCTAAGTAGTTCTAATTACAGCAATTATGGTCCATAAAAAAAAACAACTTAACTGATCTGTTTTGTATAGTAAGTATTTAAAATTATACGCAATGAAAATCCAATTAAGTGTATTTATATTGGCTGCTGGAGAAAACGAGCGTATACCTCATGTGGTGGATAGTGTAGACTTGATTATAGATATAGTTACAAACTCATAAATGCGAGAGACTATACTATTGTCCTCATATATGTTTAATACACCGGTCTCTCAAAGTTTCAAGCAGTAACAATGTTGAAAATTCAATATAGCTTCGAGCTGCGTCGGCACCGGTCTCTTGGTGCGCATTGTTCGTGTTTTTTGCGTGTTCATCATCTGTGAGAAGATTAAACCGTAGACCGCATTCACAATGATCTAGAGTTGAGGTATACCCGTATACACCAACACCGCAGCAGACAACGTGTGCCATGTTTGTTATTGCCGTGTGTGCTCGTAACATGTTACCCAGACTGTTAAACGGCTACAGTTTTATACCTGTAAAGAAACTCCAACGACGACGGAGGACTCGGATCAAGCGACAGTGTTTATCACCAAAAATATTATAAAAATGCAATAATGTTACACGATTCAAAGAAAATAAATGTAATATATCACGTCATAGATCTAAGTAGTTCTAATTACAGCAATTATGGTCCATAAAAAAACAACTTAACTGATCTGTTTTGTATAGTAAGTATTTAAAATTATACGCAATGAAAATCCAATTAAGTGTATTTATATTGGCTGCTGGAGAAAACGAGCGTATACCTCATGTGGTGGATAGTGTAGACTTGATTCTATTTATTTATAGAATGTTTGGAAAAACATTAAATTTATTTTTGGCTCTATACGAGTTACTGTGTCCCCGCATACCTGCACTCATGACAAAAAGCTGAATCGCCATGGTGTGTCATGCTGGTGTTGTGTGAAGGCGTCAGCATTCAAGCAAGACTTCATCACATCTAAATATAATAGTAAATAGACAAATAGAGCTACACTGCAGTTTGTTTCTAGTTACAAAATTAATGAGTCAGCTCGACGGGGGTAGGACCACGCCCTCAAAATAACAGCATAATGCTGCTGTGTTTCGTCTGGTGAGTGTAGGGATCTGGAGACCTTTATTACTGGTGACGAGGCGTTCTATCAGTTTATCTCTGTAGTTTATCTATGGTCTATAGTTTTTTACTCTATACATAATAATAAAAAGAAATAAAGACCTCCAGTCCACTTGGATGGGGCCGCAGTAACTCTCTATCGTACACCGGCACAATGTACGACCACCTGTCTACTAGTACTGGAATGCAATACAGGCTGGTGTCCGCGCACAAGCAGCATGCCGGTACAACACACCGACTGCCTTGGTACAGTACGTCGTGCACTCCGAGCGACCTAATGTTCTACGACATGGCTGCCAGTGTCGTGTCCATTCTAAGACTACAATGTTGCGTAGACCGGTAGCTACGAGTGCCACACGGTTTACATATACCCATGGTACTGTAATAATGTATGTTTTGCATTTGATATGTTCTTGATACTTCTAGAACTTGTCACCATGGTTGCATCGACTGTCAAGAAAACATTACAAGTAAATCATGCTCTAAATAAATAATATAATAAATGTTGTAAAACATTCGATTTTGAAGCAGACGGACGTACAGACTGTTATAGTTACAAACTCATAAATGCGAGAGACTATACTATTGTCCTCATATATGCTTAATACACCGGTCCCTCAAAGTTTCAAGCAGTAACAATGTTGAAAATTCAATATAGCTTCGAGCTGCGTCGGGACCGGTCTCTTGGTGCGCATTGTTCGTGTTTTTTGCGTGTTCATCATCTGTGAGAAGATTAAACCGTAGACCGCATTCACAATAATCTAGAGTTGAGGTATACCCGTATACACCAACACCGCAGCAGACAACGTGTGCCATGTTTGTTATTGCCGTGTGTGCTCGTAACATGTTACCCAGACTGTTAAACGGCTACAGTTTTATACCTGTAAAGAAACTCCAACGACGATGGAGGACTCGGATCAAGCGACAGTGTTTATCACCAAAAATATTATAAAAATGCAATAATGTTACACGATTCAAAGAAAATAAATGTAATATATCACGTCATAGATCTAAGTAGTTCTAATTACAGCAATTATGGTCCATAAAAAAACAACTTAACTGATCTGTTTTGTATAGTAAGTATTTAAAATTATACGCAATGAAAATCCAATTAAGTGTATTTATATTGGCTGCTGGAGAAAACGAGCGTATACCTCATGTGGTGGATAGTGTAGACTTGATTCTATTTATTTATAGAATGTTTGGAAAAACATTAAATTTATTTTTGGCTCTATACGAGTTACTGTGTCCCCGCATACCTGCACTCATGACAAAAAGCTGAATCGCCATGGTGTGTCATGCTGGTGTTGTGTGAAGGCGTCAGCATTCAAGCAAGACTTCATCACATCTAAATATAATAGTAAATAGACAAATAGAGCTACACTGCAGTTTGTTTCTAGTTACAAAATTAATGAGTCAGCTCGACGGGGTAGGACCACGCCCTCAAAATAACAGCATAATGCTGCTGTGTTTCGTCTGGTGAGTGTAGGGATCTGGAGACCTTTATTACTGGTGACGAGGCATTCTATCTTAATCCTCATGGCAACAGATGTAAATCTGCACAATGATTCATTACACGTTACTGGTGACGAGGAATTCTATCTTAATCCTCATGGCAACAGATGTAAATCTGCACAATGATTCCTTACACGTTACTGGTGACGAGGCATTCTATCTTAATCCTCATGACATCAGATGTGTATCTGCACGATGATTCATTACACGTTACTGGTGACGAGGCATTCTATCTTAATCCTCATGGCAACAGATGTGAATCTGCACAATGATTCATTACACGTTACTGGTGACGAGGCATTCTATCTTAATCCTCATGACATCAGATGTGTATCTGCACGATGATTCATTACACGTTACTGGTGACGAGGCATTCTATCTTAATCCTCATGGCAACAGATGTGTATCTGCACGATGATTCATTACGTTACTGGTGACGGGCATTCTATCTTAATCCTCATGACATCAGATGTGTATCTGCACGATGATTCATTACACGTTACTGGTGACGAGGCATTCTATCTTAATCCTCATGGCATCAGATGTGTATCTGCACGATGATTCATTACACGTTACTGGTGACGAGGCATTCTATCTTAATTCTCATGGCAACAGATGTGTATCTGCTTGATGATTCCTTATAAAGGATGAATGTAGGCGTTATGAGCTGCAGCAGATATTTATAGCCAGGTGAACAAATATTTATTTTGTGGCCGTAGTCACCAATCAATAAATAAAATACAACTCCGGAAGTTAAAACTTCTGATACAAAACATAATTTGTTTGTTGTCCGATTTGGTCAATGTTAAAATATCCAGTGTGGCTTACTTCTTTGTTGAGAATAAGCTCACTCAGACTAAGCTTCAATACGTAGTTACGAAGTTTACGATACTATTCCAACAGCAGCTTCTAACCTTCGACTGAAATTTCACAGTAAGTAAAGTACCAGCCTATATATAAATCCCACAGTTGGGCACAGGCCTCTTATCTATTAAGAGTGTTAGAGCACACTCCACCTTCTCATCTTGGAAATATGTTTTTATAATTTATTTTTTCACCATGTAGGATTCCTCGCAAGGTTCTCTTCGACCGCCGAGTTCGTGGTAGATCAGCACTGCAAACTCGGCTCGAACTGGTCCGAGCCAGCACGCCTCGCGCGCACCGGATTCTGAACAATAAACTTTTGACGTTGTTTCCAATATCTGTGATTGACGTTATCGCAAAGGCTTTACGTTTAGAAACTTGATCTCTTTTGCGTCTGAATACTAAAAGCATTACTATTTATTAGTTTTGCAATAATAATTCGATACAATGCCGCAGTCGACATTGCCCACTAGGGCATTCTATAAAATAACAGAAACCAAACAAATGTTAGTGAAACAAATTCCACAAACAACCAACAACCGAGAATCTGAAAGATCGAAACTCATGAGTTTTGAACATAAACATAAACGTTTGCCAAACGCAAATACATACACATTTACTGACGCAATGTCCAGTGGTAAATTAAAACTTACATATTTTATAATGTAAAGAGCAGAGAATTCCAATTACACAGTTCTGAATGCCGCATTAAATTGCCTCTCATTCGTTAGTTTGATTTATTTTAACGTATTTTTTACCAAACATATATTTAAACTGACCAGAGAATGCAGTGCTGGGTGCGTGGAACAATCACAATGTTACAAACAAATGAATACACAAGCAGGGAGTCGCTTGATAAACATACGCGCACACACCTTGGCCAACACGTACACCGAACACACGCGTTTTTAATCGGTAACACTCCTTTTGTCTCGTTCCCTCAAATATGCAGTTTTAGAGTACTAGAAACGAAATATCTATTTTTATATGGTCACTGTCTATTTTAAAATTCACTAGTATGTAAGAAAAATGTGTTGTAGATTATTTGAACTTGTCTGTTTGACAAATATAGGCATCATTCGTAAAACTCTAGCTTTATGGCTGGTTTCACGATTTCAACACTGCTGTCATGCTTTCGTAAAAGCGGTATTAAAGTCTGCTGTAACCATTAACAGCTCATCATTTAGCGCTTAAAGCCACAATTATGACCCTCGTGGAAATTATTGTCAAAGTTGAGCCGTTACTGAAGTAATATCATTCAAAGCTATCCAAACAAATTTACGGCGACGCCAAGTGCACCTTATTTTATTAAATCACTCATTGAATTCTTATGTGATACTATCACGTTCAAACTCATAAAGTTACATCAATACGACATTTTGTGAGTTTGATTTTTATAATATTAGGTGACGAACGAGCATGCAGCTCAGCGGGTGGCTCGTTGTGACCGCGGCCATTACATCTACTTTCATCCTCAAAATGGATTCAAAAAGGCGTTGTCGGCCCTGAGGATGGTCACGGATGCCTTGATACTCAAAATTGGGTCCAGATCCCTGCATGCATCGTACGAGACACAGCAGCGTGATGTTTCCAAATCTTTTTTTATTCCATTTTTTTTGTAATAATTATGACAATACAAAAAAGGGATATGAAAATTTATTGCTGTACTTTCAGCTTAAATGTTCTACTCGTATAAGGCGTTAAATTAAATTGGTAGCCATCCGATTTACGGACATTTTCAAGGTAAAAATTCCTTTATGATGTAGAGGTTTTTACCAAAGTTTAATGGTGTGTTCTAATTTTGAATTTTCTCTATTTGTGTTTGGGCTTTGCTGTAATGATAGTAAAAATAAAAAAGTATTTTATTTTAACCTAATGTATTCTAAATTAACATGGCTTACTGAAAAAATGAAACAAATCAAAACAAGGTTGTAGGCTAGTTTGCTTAATAGCAAATTGTTCAGCTACCCTCCGTACTAGTATGAAACTGTAATACGGCAGGGCAGTGCGGCCAGTTTACTTTGAGTAACTCGAAGGTGTTACAGTACAAGCAAAATATACAGATTAATACAAGGTTTATAAAAGTTACATTTAAAAAAAAATACAAATTACAAATTTTCAATATTTACTTTTTACATTAAAATAATAGTTAGATTAGGTTAAAAATTAGATTACATAAGGTAGAGATTATGGCACAACCAATAACTTTTCAGTACACTCATAGTCTATCTTAGAAAGGTATTCATGAACTGTTACTTTTAATTTAAATTTTGTACATTTATTTAAGGGCATCAATTTATTTATACGATTATAAAGCAATGGTCCTAGGAACGTAAAAAAATGTTGGGCAAAACTTGTTCTACCATGTGGAATATTATAAACAAACTGGTGTCTTCGTGTGTTGGATACTTGCGTTGGGCGTGAATGTTCTCTAATAATTGTGTGTTTGATAAATAATTGTCTAACAGTTAAAACAGAAAATGTTTTATACAATGATGCGGTCGGATATCTAAAGTTAAGAAAATTTACAATTTTTATTATTGCTCTTTGTGCCCTTTCGATTTTTAATAGTTCGGTTTTTCTTGCTCCACCCCAAACTATTATATCATAAGAAATAATAGATTGACACAATGCAAAGTATACTGTTTTAAATAGTCTTGGATTCATTTATATGTCTAACTTTTTAAATAGGGTTATAAGTTTTCTTAATTGAAAGACTAATAATGTGCTGTTTCCATTTTAGATTTAGATCTATTGAAATTCCTAGATAACGAATCGGAGGTGGAAGCTATTGAATGGCAAGTACAGTTAGTTGTATTGTGTCTACATGTATTTGCACTTTGAGACTAAATGCGCATTCTGAAGGAAAATCATTATTTTTTATTGAAAAGGCTACGTGTTTAATTTTAGTTAGGTTAAGGGTGAGGAAATTTGTTTCAAAACACTTCATAATAGCACGTAGGCCTTTTTCAGCAGTTCTTTTTACTTTATCCCACGTTCTTCAGCGAAAAATAATTACAGTATCGTCAGCGTAACTTATAACTTCAGCGTTATTTATTTGTGTAACAGGTCATTAATGAATTATATAAGAAAAAGTGTAGGCCCTAATACAGATCCTCATCAGATCCTTGCGGTACACCAAAATTAATAGTTGCACTATCGCTAATGATGTTACCAATTTTAACAGCTTGACTACGATCGGTTAGGTAATCTGCAAAAAACTGAAGAGCTATACCTCGAATGCCAATATTTTCGATTTTATCTAATAGTTTCGGAATAAAAACAGATTCAAACGTTTTTGCCATATCTAATATATGCCTAAACATTTATATTTGTTGTCTAAATTTTTACTTACATAGGCCACTAGGTGTTCAACAGATACATTTTTTTTAGCATGATATAAAACTGTTCTTCCTTCCTGGTGAACAAAGTGGTGTGATTGGACGGCGCTGCGTGCGATACGGAACTCGGCGCCTCGGAATATGTATAATTTGATATTTTTATCTTTTTATTTTTATGCCTACCAATATATTTTATCATTTATTTAGGCTTTATCGTAATACGTTTATGAATATATTTTTATTTTACATTGAGAGTAACAATCGAGCATACAGTTCACCTGATGGCAAGTGATACCTGCGGCCCACGACATCTAGACTCACCCTTTACAACGAATCATAAAGCAGATACTTTGTCTTTGGTCTTGAGGCCTTGGGCGTAATGCCTCGTCACGAGTAAGGGTAAAAGTCTCCGGATCCCTACACTCACGAAACACACCAGTATTATGCTGCTATTTTATGCTGGTATTCTGTGAGGGAGTGGTCCGACCCCGGCCGAGCTGACCTACCGCTGGAAACAAACTGCAGCGAAGCTCTAGCACTGCTAAACTTATGGTGATATTATTGTTAAAAGTCATAAATCACAACACACTGTAGACAAAATATAAAGTATATAAATTCTTAATTGTCATATATTGTTTTGTAAGAATAATGTAGATATCGCTCGGACGGTCAGTAAAGTTCTATTTAACTTTTCATCGTTTAAATTATTTATTGTTTTTTGAAACACAAAGAACGATAAAAATATTAATATTTGCATCTTTTAAAAATGAGTATATACTTAATAACGTTAAATACCGACTAAGGTTCAACGTGTTTGGGAAATGGCTCGGGACAGTTGACTTACACAGACCTAACCCTCAACCATTACATAACCAGCATGAAAATATGTCACTATATAAATTTGTGAGTCCCTTTTCGTGCCTAAATATCGATGTATTTTTGTTTAATATTAAGACAAATGCAGACAGTTAATCAGTTAGGAAGGGATATTATGCATGAAAGATTTTAATCCGTTCAACTTTACAATACGTTCTCAGTTTCAGTACCTTGTTATACTCAGACCTGCCCGGATAGAACCGGTCCATGCTCTCACAAAATTCTAACGTGAAATAGCGGAATAACTCTGTTATTCTTCGTATCGTATTCTAGTAATAGTAATTTAAAATGTAACAAGTGAATAGATATAAAATTGATTTCTTTTGGTCACTCCCGGAGAACAGCGGCCAACTAATCATTTTCAAGGGATAAACAAGTATGTTATGTTTCTCGAGACTCTTAACCTTCAGCCCCCGGGACCTCTGAGATTTACTCTTGTCTATTCATTTGAACAGAAAGGGTACAGAGATAGGAATCCTCCCCGGAAATATTGGTTTCGAATAAAACAATAGTATAAAGTTTACCGATGTAACATTGTCATTTACATTAGAAGACTTTCTAAAGAGAAAATATTATCAGTTCGACTGGATATTTTAGTTATCTCATAAGTAAAAATATTTTTGAACCAATTTTCCAAAATTAAAATCTTCAACATCTATACTTCCAATGAATCCTATAGAATTCAAAACATATTAAAGAACTTCGGATATAGATAACGGAACTTCTAAGATTGACAGATAAATTACCCGCAAGTGGTGCAATCATTTTGTGTATATTATCTAATTTTAAGATAAAAATATATATAGTAAGACATGTTAATAGCTTTATAATATAAGAGGTGAGAAACGAGTACACAATTCACCTTTTAATGATGCTGCGGGCCGTAATGTCTACATTGATCTTAAACAAAAATTCAAGATGCATAGCCGCGTCTGCGGACTTAATTGGCCTGGAACAGATCGACACGCACCACACACGCAAAGAGCATGGTTAGTGTGTGCTCCCTGAGTGAGTGAAGTGACTGAGTGGTTGCAACTAGGATGTACCTCGGTGCAACTACCAATGAATAAATAAATAAAAAAGATTGTCACACTGTCCTCACACACTCATACACTTATCTAATAAACACTCTATATTTAATTGCAAGTTAACCAACGATAATCTAACAGCGAACTGACATGTAAGGTGTCAACAACTAACTTGTCAATCTACATATGAAAATAAAGTTTCACCAAATCTAATAATCTAATAAATAATAAAATCTAATAAGTTACTAGATAGAGCTAGAACCGACATAGATCCCGATGTAGAGATTTTTTTTTGTTGTTCCGGAAATATCACATTAGTTTTTTTCCACAATCTGGTTTAGTTCTTAGCATATGGAGGAGCTGTGACGACGTCCTTACCGGGAACAGCCCTGTTAGTACTTGCGAACAATTTGATGATCGCTTGGCAGACAAGTGAATCATGAATTCTGTATAGAATCCAAACGGAAGCCAAGTTTATACAACACACACATTAATGATTTGTTTATTGGATCTACTTATTTAGTTTATATCTCTCGTTTCAAAGAATCCGAAATTTCATTAGAATTTATTGCATATGGGGCGCCAAGACGCCAAGTACGAGTGTCCCCGTGTTTACGCAAATATTTATTTATTTATTTATTGGGACAGATACACCATCAACAATATCATTTTACATTTTACACTTATACTTTATATTTACCAAATCTTAATGATTTGTCTTTATAGGTGTATATAATTTAGTATCTTAAAATGTATGTACGTGTAACATTAGCAGAACAAAGATTAAAATAAAAAGCATTGCAACAGATTAGGTTAGGTTATTTACAGTACTATGATATAACTTGCGCAGGTGACCACGTTCTTTAAAACAATATCCTGACGACGCGTCATCCATGTTGTATATGGTTTTACTTTTTACTATGCTCTGTTTAATTAAAATTTTGTAGCAAAACCGTTTCATTTAACATTATAATTATACATTTGCAAATTGTTGCGTTGACTATTCCTCAGCACAGATTGTTTTTTGTTTCAACGATATTCTATTACCAGTATGTTTTCAATTGAATGTACCTAGTTATAATAAGTGTGACATCGCCATAGTCGCATATACGTTGCCAGCCTTTCAGGAAGATGTAGGCTCTTTTCTTGAAGGTCCCTAAGTCGTATCGGTTCGGAAACACCGCTGACGATAGCTTACTTCATTTAACAGGGATCTAACACTGCTGTTGTATATTGTCTAAGTACGGTATTGTCCCATGACGTGATCTAACGCCCAGCACAAATTTGGAGAAATTCAAATTCAAATTCGCACGGTTCAATTTCGGTTCACCGGACGGCAAGTTATAATTGTTGTTCATGTTTGCGCGACCACGATATCCTCAACAAATATTAAAAATGTATAATCTTATACAAAATCTCACAGCTCATTGGAATCTGTGAATGCAGCTACAGATGACATCGTCTATAATTCACGTTTTATATAAATTATTTGTTTTATGAAAAATATTACAGTAAAACTATTACAGTAATCAACATGTTTATACCACCCAGCGCGTGGTATATCAAGTCAGCGACGCTGAAGTGCAATTTTTCTATGCAATAGTATTATATTATGATAACACCAGGTGAAATTACCAAGCGCTGGGTTGATTCATTTAAACAAAATCGAATTGAGCCAACCACGGTCGACAAAAGTAACCACGGTCAACAAAAGTAACCACGGTCAACAAAAGTAACCACGGTCAACAAAAGTAACCACGGTCAACACAAGTAACCACGGTCAACACAAGTAACCACGGTTAACATAAGTAACCACGGTCAACACAAGTAACCACGGTCAACAAAAATAACCAAGGTCAACAAAAGTAACCACGGTCAACATAAGTAACCACGGTCAACACAAGTAACCACGGTCAACAAAAGTAACCACGGTCAACAAAAGTAACCACGGTCAACACAAGTAACAACGGTCAACAAAAGTAACCACGGTCAACACAAGTAACGACGGTTAACAAAAGTAACCACGGTCAACAAAAGTAACCACGGTCAACACAAGTAACCACGGTCAACAAAAGTAACCACGGTCAACAAAAGGAAAACAATATAAAACAGTTATTGACATCTAAACTTACTCTGTCTCAACAATTACGAACAATAATTCCTGCCTTTGTCTACAACGAGCGCGGAGCAACAAACTTTTATCAAGTAAATAGTTTCAATGGAGCTCCATTGTTATTTCCAGTTATGGAATGTGGATCAGTTAATATTCTTGGTGAAATAAGTGTATATTTTTGTTTTATTTTGAAATTATGGTGACAAATAATCACACAGTTCATCCGCGCCACCGCCAATCTTACACCCATCACCAATAAGGAATTAAAATGTATGATAATGTGCACATTGTCACCTGACAGGAACAATATGAAAACATGCCTTCCATTAACAGGTTTCACTGTACTTCCCTCCAGACCACTCGACCCGTCGATGGGTGCAGCGAGGGTCTTCACCAATGGGCTTGGGGTTCTCTGGATAGTCGTGTACAATATTAACACTGAATTATCATCATGTAATTCGTCGCTGCATGTTTTAAAAATATTTAGGAGCATAGAAATAACCAACTAAAGTAAAGCTTAACGCTGAAGCATTAAAGATAACGTATCAGAACTTAAAAGGAAGTTTCCTTCCGCAATGGGCCCCTGAAATGGCGGCAGTATCAAGTGAAGAGTACTTTTTGTTTACATCAGGATGTGTGCAAGAAGATACACAAATATCATTTCTGTGCGTACCTATTGTCAATGGGTTATCTTAATAGGTAAGCATTGAATATGGAGGAGAAAGGTGATTTAGTTTTAGTGACTTTAATATTAAAATAATATCCTCAAGATAAAGAACACCGATGTTAACGATATATCTTATTGTGTGAGGATATTCCGTAGTTCCCGATATGTTGCTTAGCATTTAGTGCGATAGAGAATTGACCTCGACACACATATTATGTATGTATGTATGTTTATACATATATGTATGACAGTGGCCAATATCAAGCTCATACATACATGATTAACTTCACCGCTGAGATCAACGTAATCGCGTCCTATAAATTAAATGGTGCGCCTACACACTGCGCTGCCACGGCCAATTGTATTGCAATGTATAATATTTAAATTAAAAATTAAGGTATTACCCACACTTTTCAAATCATTAATTGCTTAAAATTTTTGTATAATGAAAAATAATTAAGCAGCATTAAACGCGCAAACAACATGGAGAAAGTCAAAAAGATTGTAAGTAATTTGTCACGAAAAGTTGTCCCCCTGCGTGCTTAAATAATAAATGGGTTTTGTAGCTTTAATCTACTTTACGGTCCTTTGCGACATTTTTGCCAGATTACTTTTTTTTTGTCATTAACATAACAGCATAATAAATAATAAGATTTTTAAGTTTATTACTACTATATATACATCGAACGAAGCAAATTCGTGTAAAGAACAATCACAGTAAATACATTGTGAATAATTTGATAAATATGTTAAGGCATCGTTACTGATCGTCACTTTACTGAGATCTCAAGATATATTGAATACCTAAGCAAGTATTAAAAGATATTATTTATTCCTTATATGTTGGCCAAGGCGTTTAGTAAATAGTATTAAATATGTCTTTTGGTACGTCATAGTAAAACTGCGCACCTTCGTATAATGTATATCAATATGAAGGCGCTCTAGATTGTTACATAATCATTATATTTTCGTACAATTTTTTAAAATTCCTTAAAATGCAAGGTCGTAAACGCATCATTTAAGTGAGAACAGTCAGCTATTAGCATATAGGTACATGTATGTGATATATAACATTTGCACATTTTGGAATTATGTAGCAGCTTAAAATTATTTAAATAATATCATGTATATTATTTAAATATTTTTATTATGTATTACCACCACGCGGCCCCAATGAGTGGTGAACGTCTTAAATACACCTTTCTATTTAGTAATCCCTAACATATATTTTCTCACGATATGGTCCATCACCGCCGAGTATGTCGTAAATCAATACTTAAAATTATTTGAATAATATCATATATATTATTTAAATATTTTTATTATGTATTACCACCACGCGACGCCAATGAGTGGTGAACGTCTTAAAATACACCTTTCTATTTAGTAATCCCTAACATATATTTTCTCACGATATGGTCCATCACCGCCGAGTATGTCGTAAATCAATACTTAAAATAGCTATTAATAATTTCACCGCAGATAGTACCGTAGCTCTGACTTGTACTCGTAATTGTGATATAAAATAACTATACGTTTAAAATAACTATACGTATAAAATGCCCTATTTTGTCTTTTCATTAGCTTTTAAATATTTTAGTTCACCTTTAACTTACCACAAGGTTAGTTTGAAGTTAATGTATTGCGGAACATTGGGCAAGTGGCTTAGACAGTTTGACACTTGAAGGACGTCTGACATTTGGTGGGTTTCATATGACGTAACTACTAGTAGATCTTAGATGTTTTAGTTATCAATACATCCATCTCGATGATATACATAAAGAGAGAATACCGTAAGACATACAACATACAACAACTGATTGCACATTGTGAGACAATGATATATTTATTTATTACTTTTATTACTATATTATTATTTATTTATTTCTAACATGTTATATACAATATCATCTTCTTTTACTTCAGGTTCTTAAACCTTTTGGTTTGTGAGAGAACCCTGCACACTCTCGCTGGGTAGTGGCAGTTTTAATTTTTTAATTTGCGACGGGTACGCCTTGCTCGTTGCTGTATAAACTAGGGACATTAGAATATATAATTGTGTTAAATGTGGTGTGTGGTATAAACTTATATAGGTTTATTCTTTAAATATTTATACATTTATAACATAGTATAACATATTGTTACATAAGTTTAGGTTAGTTAATTTATCGATGAAACATGATTTTAGTTTAGATTTTATATTTTTCTCATTAATCAAATGTGTTATATTGTTTGGTATTTGGTTAATGAATGTTGGTGTCAGGTATTGTGCTGTAGGTTTACCGTTAAAGTATTTAGCTCGTGGTGGACATATTTTGTTTTTCGTAGTTAAAGTATTGATTCTCTAAAATATTGTATTTCGCTTTTTCGTGAATAGGTATCATTTAGCAATATTTAAATATCTCCGCTTTATTATCCAGTAAATGTGATTTTATATTGTTTGGTAAAATTGTTTTTAATATTCTTAGTTGTAAGTTTAATATTCGATGTATGTAGCGTTTAAAGGTACGACCATAGCTAGTAATTCCGTAGGTTATTATTTTATATTTTAAAATTTGCTTAAAATGGTTCTTAACTTATCGCAAACATTTTCGATATGATTTTTCCATGTAAACCGATGATCAATAATTAACTATTGATTAAATTAATGAAATATACATATATATATATATATTTATATATATATATATATATATATATATATATATATATATATATTTATATATAAATATATATATATATATATGTACGTGGGTGTTACTTTGTTAATTTATAGATAACATATTTCGATTTGAAACTATTTACAGCTTAATTTACAGAATAAATACGAAATTCAGTTTTAAAAAAAAAATTGATTATATAAAAAATTAAACCGTAAATTTTAGAGGCAATTTCTCTCGCTGTTCTTTTAGAAACACGTACACATGTGCTCGTAAAGTCTTCACGGCCGCGCACCTGTATTTCTCGTAAAATCACGGAATAATAAAATTCACTACAACTTTATATTTTACTAAATTGATACTTTTCCTTTTTTAAAAAAAAAAAAAAAAACAATGAATATTGCTGTAAATTGTATATTTTTTACTAAAGATATTGTATATATTTTTAAGTCTCCTGGGAAAGCTTTTTCGATAATGTTCAATTTAAGAGGTGATTTTCCACCTGAGCTTACTTATGAAAACAACCATCAAAAACATACAAATTGGAAGAATTATGTTAACTAATAAATAGGAGATACATATGTTAGGTTCTTACATATGAAATTAGCGTTTTATACGAAAAAAGTAAAAAAAAAATATATATATTTTAGTTATTTTGACGGTTGAGTAATGTAAAGCAGCACTCAATGCGTGATTGGCGTCTCACTCACTCACTCAGTCTATTATTATGCGGTACGCATTTCTCGAGCTTTGACGCTCTTCCAATTTGTTTCAAGTGAATTAAATTTTTTTTGTCACTCACACCGAAGCCTGCCGCTAACTCTGACGTGGTTTGCGATGGATCCGCTTCCACGATCACCTTTAATTCTTCATTGTCTACTTTGGCCTGCGGCCGTCCACGGAGTTGGTTTTGGAGGTCAAAATCTCGGTGCAATGGTACATACTTCGATTGATTAAATATAAAATGTCATAAAAAAGATTTTACTTTTTCCACTTAATACGTTAATTTCATAAGTAAGTAAGAATCTAATATACAGCGTATATAATACAACTCCGTAGCCAGAGTCGTCCACCGCGAGCTCTGAGGTAGGGTGTCAGCGATCGCAGGTTGCCTTATGTGGTCGGACCTGACCGCACCGTCCTTACAGACAAGACCATTCTTGCGAATAATCCAGGTAATGAGTTTTTTTGTAGTTTCCTTTTCACCCAAACCCTCGGCCGCTTCGTCTCTCTGTCTCATGTAATAAGGGGATTTACATATAAATATATGTAGTAGGTTTCAATGCGAACACTTTTTCTTCGTTAATAACTTCTTTCTAATTTCTTATATTTATATATATATATATATATATATATATATATATATATACATACATATACATATATATTTAGATAAAACAAAATGAAGTATGAATCTTTGACATTTATATGTATTGTAGATAAGGGTTGTAAAACAATAGAATGGAATTCTCCGATACTCTATTCCCCACATGTCCTCCGAGCGCCCACCGTAGCCGACAGTCTGCGCTGCTCAGCTGCTGCAAGCCCTGTCATCTACATTCGCATCTCGCCCAGCAAATACAAACACTAAATGATGGCTTCACAATACATAAAACTCTCTAGCTTTGATTAATCCAATGTTACGCTATTTTATTAATATCATGATTTACATAAAATAAGACAAAGAGTTACAATAATTTACTCTTGTTGTACATTACGGTTCGGTGCGGTCCTGTTTTACATAACGGTCCTGTACGCACAATGACGTCAACATTATAAAAAGCTCTTATAATTTAAGGCTTTTTCACAAACTCATAGAAACGTTTCACCTTTATACATATATTAAAAATATGGTTTATTCCTCACCCTATAAAATTTCAATACACATTTAAACCTCAATAAAGTTGTGAATGTATGCTCCGTGATATAACAGGAATCCATTATTTCCTTTTATATCCATTGGATTCGGTAACACCGATATTTAAAACACAAACAATACTCGGATAACATTTAATCCACAAAGGCAAAGTACGGCAATAAATTTCGAAATCACTTGTTTTTATTATGATACTAGATGAGCCTGTGACTTTGTCCGCATTTAAAACGTGTAAGGGATAAGCGATGTCTGTCTGTACGACTGCGCTAATCTAGAGAACCACTTAATTGATTTGCGTGCAATTTATACATACGTATATACATAATATATATACGAGTATATCGCGCGTATATTTAGTTGTAGAACTATAGCAGACAAACACCCTTACAGTTCATCTCACGATAATAACAATCGTTTAATAACAAAATCTGTGTTCCAGCTCACTTTACCGGTTTTTTGCAAATTCATTTTCAGTCCGAGCAACACTACTCTAGAATTCCTTACCCGGCGACTCTACAAAATTGTTTTTAAATATAATCCACAAAAGGAATTTATATACCGCTATTGTATAGTATACATAGATATCTATTGATGTTCATTTATATATAAGGTATTTTTAGTGTTTTCTTTTTATTAATTAGTTTATCTATCACAATACCCACCACACCTCGTGTTTGCTGGTAAAGAATGCCTATGGCATTAAGTTCACCCTTGGTGAACTTTTAATTTTGTTAAGTTTAAAAGCCGATAATAATAATAATAATATATATATATATAGCGAAACCTTATATTTCTTATCTAATAACTCTCCTTCAGGTATATGCCATAAAGGAAAAAACTTAAATGAAAATATTTAAGGCGAGGCGTTTAAATTCCCAGGTGTGCACCAGTGGCCCATATTGAAAAATTCCTAGAGAGTAGAGTACTGCTATATTAAACCTCACAATACGCACTGGAAGGATTTATATTCTTACATTATTGCAGTTGTAATACAACATGACGAGCCTTAGTTACGAGTAGTCAATGCCTGGTCTGGACTAGTCTATTTTATATTTACATATCTAACGATATAATCTTATAAGGGTCATTCTATCAAAGTGTAATAATAAAATTTAATACAGACCTTTAATTTTTCTGGCCACAAATCTATGGAGTTACTTATTTATTATATTGTTCCGATGAGGAATTTTTGCTCCCGTAGCTCAAAATATTTCTTGAAAAACTTACCGTCTGTAGGTATTACTGTTGTAGTGGAACGGGCCTGGATTTCACGAAGGGCGGTCTGCGACTCTTGTGAAGTGTGGACCATTGACAGCGAGCCAGCTTTGTGTTGTTTGTGCCTTGTTACCAGGACCTTAGTCTAACTGGAATATTTACGGTACGCTTTATAAAAATGTATCATTCAGTCTGCACTACACGATTTAGAGATCTAGACTGGACTGAGATGGCAACTTCTATGCAATGATCATTGCTTCAGAAGCTTGAAAAGAAAGAAGACCGGCTGGCGAGAACCGGCAGGGCAGGATATGAATCCCTTCGATGCGGGGCTGCAGCCGGTCTTCGTATTACTTTATTTTTTTTAGATTAACAAAGGTAACAAACAACTGCGATGGAAGCAGGAATCCCTCGCCAATAGCTTGGCTTCAGGTCATCCACCTGATGGTAAAGTCATGTGCTCTTTTGTAACACTCAATATAATAAAGAAAAATATATCCTTCAGCGCCAAGTACGTCATTGATAAGCATCTAACCAAAGTACTTTCTGTATTCATTGTTTTGGTGTTAAATCGTTAAGGCATCGCCATTACATACGGCTACCGACTTGAGGTTTTTTAAAGAAACGGTGAAACGTGACTGAAAATGATAGAGGGCATTTAACAATAGGATATAAATTGAAAACATATTCGATACAGCCTCCGATTTTGGGTCGAGAGAGCCGACAGCGCTTCTTTTGTTATGTTTACAATTGATGCTCTATGCTCTCGAACTGTACTTTCTTCTTAAAAAATATAAGAACAACTGTACTATTTTAGTTAAATAATTTGCGATATTCAAACAGATTTGACTTTAGTTACTTTTATTACTACGCATTTTAATGAAACAATAACAGTGACTCAACAATAGATGCGTTTTTATTCTAATAACTTGTGAATAAAAAAATATTATCTATTTTTAATAGAGTTTAGATAACTTGAGTACTTCATGCAACTTTGCAATTTCATTTTTAATTTCGCTATAATACCTTATCATTGTTAAATTCTCTGATTTCTTCGTTCATTATAAAAGTGGCGGAGTAAGGGTAAGTACATATCTTTTATGTGATAGTAAAATAAAGATTCCATTTTAATGTCTATTTCATTTGTGTCTTGGTTTAATTCTTTAATTGGTAATGGGGGATGATGTACCTCAGTCCTCAGGGTGACCACGCTTCGGCAAGTTCAGTTATTGCTGACGATACTTAATCATCTGCATGTGTACTGTAGATGTGGTCGGCGACCACTCGGTGATACAGTTCCACTAATAACTGCCATCGAATCGCTCGCACTCCATTTCGTATTTTTTTTAAATTGTATAATGTAAAAGGTGTGTAGATGTGAAAGTCTGCAGATGGTCCGTGGACGCAAGTGGCTTAGAGGACTGGTGTTGTTTTTCTCCTTTGTCATATATACATGAAGGCGTTTAACTTTAGAAATATGTGAACCTTTCAAAATTAATATATATATATATATATATATATATATATATATTTATATATTTCTACAACAGGAATATTTTTGTGAGACATTTTACGAACAACATTGAAGCTCAAATAAAGTACGAACTTTATTAATAAAGTTGGCAGTAAACAGAAAAATCCAAGAGCTTCACTGCGGCCATCGTCCGGAGACTTGAAACTTTGTTCAGAATATCAACATTAAATGAAACGGAACTATCATATCAATTTTTTTGGTTTTGTTTTGTTTCCGCTACTTTTCATTTTTATTCGTCATATGTCCCAAGTTTATGTATACGTGCATTTATTATCCACAGTCAATATAATCGCTACGAGTCCTATATTGATTTAGAAATATATATCCTCTATGTGTGAGTGCTCTGTGTGTGAGTGCTCTATGTGTGAGTGCTCTATGTGTGAGTGCTCTGTGTGTGAGTGCTCTATGTGTGAGTGCTCTGTGTGAGTGCTCTGTGTGAGTGCTCTGTGTGTGAGTGCTCTATGTGTGAGTGCTCTGTGTGAGTGCTCTATGTGTGAGTGCTCTGTGTGTGAGTGCTCTGTGTGTGAGTGCTCTGTGTGTGAGTGCTCTATGTGTGAGTGCTCTGTGTGTGAGTGCTCTATGTGTGAGTGCTCTGTGTGTGAGTGCTCTATGTGTGAGTGCTCTGTGTGTGAGTGCTCTGTGTGTGAGTGCTCTATGTGTGAGTGCTCTATGTGTGAGTGCTCTGTGTGTGAGTGCTCTATGTGTGAGTGCTCTGTGTGTGAGTGCTCTATGTGTGAGTGCTCTGTGTGTGAGTGCTCTATGTCTGAGTGATATGTTGACTTCGCATAATTATTCAACGTTCATCCATGTCGATACCCCCAGCGTGGTGATATATCCCAACGGTAAGTTCCGGTTCTCGTCTTTATCTTCTATTTTCTTGCTTTTTAGGGTAATGTATCCCGAGAAGATACAAATGTTACTTTCTCCTTGCAAAGTCTGCATAAAGAGTTGTTACGAACGCCCCTTGCCTGTCTCTAATGCGCACCTAGATGACGCTTCCAATGATTTGTTGTCCTCTCCAATACCTTTACCAAATTCCTTTAATGTCATTGGCCACTTGTTTGGTACCCGCATAGTTTGGTACTCCCACATGTAAACCTTACGAAGCATTCGGGATCGTTCCTTGACGCTTCTAAATAAGTCTTGCATTTTCGTCTGCCAATGTTATTTTCGTACAATGTAACAAATTGTATTGTAACAGATCTTACACAACTAATGTCTTTTTCCAGGTTCTCATAAACGGGCAGAATAACAACAAACACACAACACATTCAGTTTATCTATTAGTATTATGTTAGTTACGAGTATTAATTTCCAAAACAAAAACTCACTTGTATTATTCAACTGAACCACAAACATTTGTAGCACTGAATCTATTTTCGGCATACACCATTAAGTAGTTGGAGTATTATCAATTTATAAAAACAATAGTACAATAGGCATGTGCAATGTTTTTCATAACATTACGCCATAATAACGTAAACATGCCAGAAAGGAATATTATGATATTAGATACATATATTTATAAATTTTTCGTAATGTTTATACAATTTCGTGAATTTTTACTCAGTGTAAATAGTATATATCTGTACATCCAAATATGTTGGCTTAAGCCTCAAAATTCTTGTATTATTTTTCTTTTTCTACAATCTAACGTAGCCGCGTACCGTAGATGGTAGCGCTACGTTGGTGCATTTTCACAAATTGTCGAGTCTTCGGTTTGCGTGTATTGTATACCTTAATTTGTGCTGTCCTATTATTATTAAAGACAAATAAATATAATACATATATAGTTTTATTTCATTGGGAGTTCAGTACTTGTTACACCTTATGGTAAATGCATGACCCCCACACTCCTCCCTGATAAGGAACCATAATGCAGATGTGTGTCTAGGATGGAATGCCTCTTCACCAGAAATAAGGGTCACCAGATCCCTGCACTCACCAGACGAAACACAGCAGCATTATGCTGCTATTTTACGCTGGTATTCTGCGAGCGCGTGGCCCTTCCTCTATTGAGCCGACCTATTCATGCGTTCCATTGTTAGGCGTGGCTCTACCAATTTAATCTGCATATAGAGTGAATACTGAAGCAAGGAAAGAATATTCCTCATAAAAGTTAATCATTGTTGAACCGCAGTGGCAAGACACGAAGCTCTGACTTGTTTCTACGATGTCGGTCATGAACAGCTCGGCAGCGTCGCGCTGCGGCTTTTTTCCTTATAGTTAAACAATAAGCTGTTACTTCTCGTGTACACTAATAAAGGCTTTCTGTATATCTTCACTAGAATTGTTTTCAGGCATTCTGACATGAGCTGTTAATATTTATGTTTCCGTTGGTGTCACACCTGACACTAGTAGCAAGTACATTGCAGCTTGCATATATATTAACCTCAGTAACCACGGTGACACCCGCACTACACGTGTCCAAGAGAGCCCGCGCCACCCCAGGCCAGACCAATCCATAGGCTATTCAGCCCCTTTTAGAGATTTGATACAATCTAGTAAAATAAAGTCGACATGGCCCGGAGAGGATATCATCTAAATCATCTTTTTCGTACTCTCTCCAATTGTGTTATATTTAAGTAAGTAAAATTTATTTACATGTATTATAGTATGAATTCGTGAACGCTATTCTGACACGTGCATGATAAATTTCAACATAAAAAGCCATAAGTATATAGTCCCATATACTCGTATCAAATTAATATATATTAACATAAGTATAATATATACTCGTATCAAATTAATGTATATTAACATAAATGTAGGTGAGTTCATCTTCTTATCGATTGAATTGAATCTTTGTGCAAACCTTGTGGTTTCAGATAACAGAGAGACAAGGCATTCCGGGCATTAACTAGTAACACGAATTAATTTCATATAACATTGAAAGTGACTCACCATTAAACCAAAAGTTTCCTTCTACTATTTTAATTGAGTCATCAATAGTAATCATCATAATAATCATAATTTTTGAAACGAAACGAACGCTAGAAGTGCTATTGACATTACTAACAGGTAGCCAACAGGTAACCAACAGGTAACCAACAGGTAACCAACAGGTAACCAACAGGTAACCAACAGGTAACCAACAGGTAACCAACAGGTAACCAACAGGTAACTAACAGGTAACTAACAGGTAACTAACAGGTAACCAACAGGTAACCAACAGGTAACTAACAGGTAACTAACAGGTAACTAACAGGTAACCAACAGGTAACCAACAGGTAACCAACAGGTAACTAACAGGTAACTAACAGGTAACTAACAGGTAACTAACAGGTAACTAACAGGTAACCAACAGGTAACCAACAGGTAACCAACAGGTAACTAACAGGTAACTAACAGGTAACAACAGGTAACTAACAAGTAACCAACAGGTAACCAACAGGTAACCAACAGGTAACTAACAGGTAACTAACAGGTAACCAACAGGTAACCAACAGGTAACCAACAGGTAACCAACAGGTAACTAACAGGTAACTAACAGGTAACCAACAGGTAACCAACAGGTAACCAACAGGTAACTAACAGGTAACAAACAGGTAACCAACAGGTAACCAACAGGTAACCAACAGGTAACTAACAGGTAACTAACAGGTAACCAACAGGTAACTAACAGGTAACTAACAGATAACCAACAGGTAAACAACAGGTAACCAACAGGTAACTAACTGGTAACTAACAGGTAACCAACAGGTAACCAACAGGTAACCAACAGGTAACCAACAGGTAACCAACAGGTAACTAACAGGTAACCAACAGGTAACCAACAGGTAACCAACAGGTAACCAACAGGTAACTAACAGGTAACTAACAGGTAACCAACAGGTAACTAACAGGTAACTAACAGGTAACTAACAGGTAACCAACAGGTAACCAACAGGTAACCAACAGGTAACCAACAGGTAACCAACAGGTAACCAACAGGTAACCAACAGGTAACTAACAGGTAACTAACAGGTAACCAACAGGTAACTCCAACTGAGCTAATGCTTGTGCGTATACTTCAAGTAAAGTTTCGCAGACCGGCCACTCAGCCATTAAGCTATTGACGCTTCTCGATTTAAATAACAATTAAAAAATACAACATCCAATCATCCAACACTCACAGCAGCTGCGGCGCGCCTCTAGCTACCGGCTAGACGGTGCGCCCGCCGACGCACGCTCGTGTTGTATAAACAGTCATCGAGTTGCTGGTCGTGAAGGTCTGCAACGTACTAGATACGATTCAGCCAGCACTCAGCAGCATTCAGGTCACATGTGAACAACATATTAATGTAACAACATTTTAAACAACTTTGTTATACCACGCACTCGCCGGTAAAGCTAAACTCATACCTAAGAAATAAAATAATTATATATTTGGGGGACATACTACCTACTTAGACAGGAGGCCTGTGCTCAACAGTGGGATTTATACATAAAGACTTTTACTTTAATTTATTTAATTCTGTAACATTTATAAATTAAATTGTTTATATATTTAATTAACAAAATCAAACATGTCGGTACAATCTATTTTGGTCAAAAATGCAATGGCTTTCTGCGCTAGTGATGTTTTTGAGTAAAATCTAATTAAAATCCTCTCGCATCACCTAAAGCAATCCAAAAGTCATGAAATATTTTCAGGTTTAATCCAACTTAAAAAATATCTGTTTTTAGTTATTTTTATTACTTTACTCATTTGATGATTCAAATTAAAACACGCTCTTTATTGTGTTATAATAGTATATACTCGTATAATCTTGCAGATGCGATCACCAATGACGGTCTCCGCATCCTTACACACGAAACACCGCAGGGTCATGTTGCTATTTTACGCTGGTATTCGCGGTGCTCACGCGGTCGAGCCGACCCATTTATGTTGCAGCTAGGCAATAGCTATGGTGTGGCTTTACCCCTGTTAAGATATAGATTTATTTTTTATAACATTGAGAGTAACAAACTCACACACAGTTCACCTGATAGCAAGTGATTCCTGCGGCCCGTGACATCTACATTCGTCCTTGACAAGGAATCATAATGCAGATGCGTTGTCACCCTTGAGGATCGAGATGGAACGCCTCGTCACCAGTAATAAAGATCTCCGGAAACATAATTAATAAGTTTGGTAAATGAAATACATCCCACTGCTCGGCGTAGATATCCACCCTAAAGACAGTTAGTGTCAGCAACGCAGGTGCGTCTAGACTTTTTGCCGATGAGGCCACGCCACCCCTGACCAGCAGATGCGCTGGTGCTCGATGGCCGCCCCTCATCACAGTAGTAAAAAAAAAGATAAGAGGAAGGATATTCACTCTTGATGAGCATTAAGTATTTATATAAAACAAAGAAACAATCACGGTTTTTATTCCACTCGTTTAAGGCAATAGACGATAGAGAACGAGGCTCTCAAACACGTTACGGATAATGTAAACGAACTTCGGGAAGCTGGGGGTGATGATGATGAGACAATTTTAAAAATTGTTTTATCTTAACGAATATAGAACAATATAGAATGAGGCTCTCAAAGATACTATACTATACACACAGCCGATACCTTCTACTTCCTTCATACCCGCCGGTCAAAAGTTTAGCACCGCACATAAACAACATAATTATCCATCAATTGTAATAACATCCCACAGGATAAATAAAAGAAATGCACATCTGCATATTCTATTGTTAGTATCGAATATTTAAAGAAGTCATTATTTGTTTACTTTCAAGTTATTACACAATAAACATCTATTGTTTTCAAACACCGACAAACGCTGCGCTAGAGCCAGTAGAGGTGGTAGAGTCGTAATAATATTTTTATAATGTCCTCATTACTAATTACTTTGCTTTTGTTACGTATTGGTCAATAATTAGGATTATTTACCTTCTGAAAACACGTGTTTCTGACTTATTATTACCCGAGTTTACTTGGGTTTGTTCACAAACAATCTCAATTAGTCTAAACTTGTGGTTTCTACAGTGAAGACGTTATAAAATGGAAAAATCTCGAGAAATTAGCAGTGAAGTGCGTTCTGCCATCGTTGTTTTACATAATGAAGGCAAATCCGAAAGGGAGATTGCTTTACAATTGAAGTTATCGAAGACTTGTGTTCATGGCAGTAAAACGGCGACTGAGAGATGCGAAATTGTACGAAATGGTCGCGTTGCCGTTCGAAAACCTCTGCTAAGGCCAAGCAAGAAAAAACGGATGCAATGGGCTCTTGCCGTTCGAGATTGGACTGAAGAAGATTTTAAAAAAGTGGTTTGGACCGCTGAACTATTCGGTTCAAAACGTAGAATTTACGTTCGACGCAGTGCCCAAGAAAAGATGATGTCAGATTGTGTACTCCCAAGAATCAAGCATGGTAGTGGTTCAACGATTACAAAGCCCCCCTCCCCCCCGCCACGTGAATGCGAACCCTACCGGGGAAGGGGGACTGAAGTCCATTATTAACTCGAAGGCTTTCACGTCTGAAGGATCGTGTATGGAATACAAGCAAAATGGTATAAACTATGTAAATGTATGACAAAATATTTTTAAAAGCAATGACCCACTACACTAAATTTATGTCATAAAAAAATTTCGCTGTAAAAGTATGTACTATTAAAAACTTGGAGACAAGTGTGCAATTTGACAAACTCATTCTGCGACAGTTTGCAGCATCCGGAGGCTCCTGTCGCAACTTTCCCATTTGCTATTGAATTTAAAAAAACAAGTGAATTATAAAAACGGTTCCTTAAGATTTCGAATATAAAAATATTTTTTTAGACTTCATGCAAGTGTTTGAATTAAATTCGATTTAAAAAGGAGCGATTTAAGTAGTCGATGTGAGAAGTACAAAAAATAGATTAAACTTAAATAGGTTGTTTAAATTATAGATATATTTAGTTTTGTTACCCTTAATATAATTTAAAAAAATATGTAGTTTCATCAAATAACAAAAAATTACATTAACGAGACTTCTAAGCTTTATTTTAAATGAAAAGTCCAAATATTTAACTTCTGTAAAGATAAAGAAGTAACTGGTAGTTTATTTTAAAATATTGTTAAGTCTTCATGAACGGATATTATTTTTTGAAGCGTCAATACTTAAAGCAATTACGCATCGTATATGACACAAGGAAGCCGTTATAATGAACTCGGTGTATGTACCTACATAGTATTTATACATGACAATAATAACGTACCACCATAACATATTTTTAATGAAAAATATTTTTACCACGAGCATTATATTCACTTTTTTTTAAATTATCGTTTCGTATTAATTAATACGTCAAACAAGAATTTAACTTATAGTAAAGTTTAACTAGCTTTATTATTTCAGGAACTAGTTGAGTGGACTTTGTTAACAAGTTTGCTTAATGAAGTTATTAGTGTGTTCTCAAGTTGCACTGACATTATGAATTTTACAACCCGTTATAAAATAAACGTCACGTTGTGACAAGATCTTGGATGATTTTATAATTAGTTTAGTCTTCATTACGTATTGTTGCTGTGCAAGTACTTCCAAGGCAACAGATGCGGTCCGCGCTGGTCGGTTCAAGTTCCTTGTAACGTCACTCCTAATGAAATAAAAGTTCAGTATAAGCTAATGTATGAATTTGGTTTATTTTTGAATAAAAACTATATTTGCAGTGCACTCAAATTGGGTACACAAAAATCAGTTCATCAGTTTAATCATAATTTTAGTGGCCGTGATTTTTTTGTCTAATTATTAAATTGATATAAATATCTCGATAGTTGGCAATCCAGCACTGTACGCTTGACCCGAAACTTCCTGCCACGCACAACTACTGTGGAATCAGCTGTCGCCGGCGGTGGCAGCGAACCGACACGACTTAGGGATCTTCAATAAAAGAGCCTCACCTTCCTCAAAGGACGGCAGCGCATCTGCGACGCCACTGGTGTTGATATGTGAAGCGCACCAATACGCAGTGGAGATGCGTGCTCTAACACCCTCTCTGGTGGAGGACTTTGCCCAACAGTGGGATTTATATATATTGTATATAGGCTGTAAATTTACTTACGTGGGGAAATTTCAGTCTGCTTTTCGGGTTGCATGTAATTTTCAATATTATACTATTTTATTTTCCAATCCCTCAATGTCTCTAACATAAACGCTTTTGAAAATTCAATATCGCTTTAAGTGATATTGGCAGCGGTCTCTTTACTCACACACGCACATTATTACATAGTGCAGTCGCTCTCTGTTGACATCGATACACATGAGAGGTCCCAGGTGTGTGTGTTGCGGCACACATCGTGTACCACGCTGCTTGAGCAAGTATCAGTGCATTGGTGACAATGATATTTTAGCCTTATCGACAACGGAGTTCTGACAAGCGTTTTATTACGAAAATCTTATCGATATTTTGAGCTCAATATCTGGTATATATAAATAATAAACTTTATTAGACGCAAACATTTGTGCATACATTTATAAATTTTATTTTAATAAAAGAGAAACAGAAATAGAAGGATGTCTTGTTGAACCCTGCATTATGTTACACACCTGTCTTGCTGGGTCGTCGCCTTACGTGTTATGTAAAACTACAAAACAAACAATTGGAGAAAAGGCAGAAGTAATGACAAGATTATGTGGTCAATAATTATTGAAGAGTTAGTGTATGTGTGTTCAAATTTCCGTGCGTAGTTCTGAAACGTAAAGCTTGTGGGTGAGTTTACGTTTTATGGAAGTGCCGGAGACATTTAGCCGAAATAAACTATTTGAGTGACGCTAGAAAATCTTCGGTTTACTGATATTCTAGCTGTAATAACTGTTACTGCTCCTTTTTACTACAATCAAAACATACGAATGTAAAGGAAAATTTCAGGTTTTTTATGCACAATATTGTATAATGGGGTAGCCATTGTTACCTACAAGTGCAAATAAATTTGTTCGAACTGTTATACGGATCCGAGCGAGCGCCTTTTTAAAAATAATACTTTTTACACTTAAACACACTTTTATTGGAAATTAAAAAAGGTGTGTAAAATAAAGAACTGCGACGACCAGCTTACTATCAACGACGCCTTCATACAGAGGTTGCGTTATCTCTTTATGCAGTGGTGGTGTTATCTCTTTATACAGCGGTTGTGTTATCTCTTTATACAGTGGTTGTGTTATCTCTTTATACAGTGGTTGTGTTATCTCTTTATACAGTGGTTGTGTTATCTCTTTATACAGCGGTTGCGTTATCTCTTTATACAGTGGTTGTGTTATCTCTTTATACAGCGGTTGCGTTATCTCTTTATACAGTGGTTGTGTTATCTCTTTATACAGTGGTTGTGTTATCTCTTTATACAGCGGTTGCGTTATCTCTTTATACAGTGGTTGTGTTATCTCTTTATACAGCGGTTGCGTTATCTCTTTATACAGCGGTTGTGTTATCTCTTCATACAGCGGTTGTGTTATCTCTTCATACAGCGGTTGTGTTATCTCTTCATACAGCGGTTGTGTTATCTCTTCATACAGCGGTTGTGTTATCTCTTTATACAGCGGTTGTGTTATCTCTTTATACAGTGGTTGTGTTATCTCTTTATACAGTGGTTGTGTTATCTCTTTATACAGCGGTTGCGTTATCTCTTTATACAGTGGTTGTGTTATCTCTTTATACAGCGGTTGCGTTATCTCTTTATACAGTGGTTGTGTTATCTCTTTATACAGTGGTTGCGTTATCTCTTGATACAGTAGTTGTGTTATCTCTTCATACAGCGGTTGTGTTATCTCTTTATACAGTGGTTGTGTTATCTCTTCATACAGCGGTTGCGTTATCTCTTTATACAGTGGTTGCGTTATCTCTTTATACAGTGGTTGTGTTATCTCTTCATACAGCGGTTGTGTTATCTCTTTATACAGCGGTTGCATTATCTCTTTATACAGCGGTTGCGTTATCTCTTTATACAGCGGTTGCGTTATCTCTTTATACAGTGGTTGTGTTATCTCTTTATACAGCGGTTGCGTTATCTCTTTATACAGTGGTGGTGTTATCTCTTTATACAGCGGTTGTGTTATCTCTTTATACAGTGGTTGCGTTATCTCTTGATACAGTAGTTGTGTTATCTCTTCATACAGCGGTTGTGTTATCTCTTTATACAGTGGTTGCGTTATCTCTTGATACAGTAGTTGTGTTATCTCTTCATACAGCGGTTGTGTTATCTCTTTATACAGTGGTTGTGTTATCTCTTTATACAGCGGTTGCGTTATCTCTTTATACAGCGGTTGTGTTATCTCTTCATACAGCGGTTGTGTTATCTCTTCATACAGCGGTTGCGTTATCTCTTTATACAGTGGTTGCGTTATCTCTTTATACAGTGGTTGTGTTATCTCTTTATACAGTGGTTGTGTTATCTCTTTATACAGTGGTTGTGTTATCTCTTTATACAGTGGTTGTGTTATCTCTTTATACAGTGGTTGTGTTATCTCTTTATACAGCGGTTGCGTTATCTCTTTATACAGTGGTTGTGTTATCTCTTTATAAAGCGGTTGCGTTATCTCTTTATACAGTGGTTGTGTTATCTCTTTATACAGTGGTTGTGTTATCTCTTTATACAGTGGTTGCGTTATCTCTTTATACAGTGGTTGTAAGTATCTCTTTATACAGCGGTTGTGTTATCTCTATACAGTGGTTGTGTTATCTCTTTATAAAGCGGTTGCGTTATCTCTTGATACAGTAGTTGTGTTATCTCTCATACAGCGGTTGTAAGCATTCTTTATACAGTGGTTGCGTTATCTCTTGATACAGTGGTTGTGTTATCTCTTCATGCAGCGGTTGTGTTATCTCTTTATACAGTGGTTGTCTTATCTCTTCATACAGCGGTTGCGTTATCTCTTCATACAGTGGTTGTATTATCTCTTTATACAGTGGTTGTGTTATCTCTTTATACAGTGGTTGTGTTATCTCTTTAAACAACGGGCCATTGAAAACAATATCTGCCATCCACATCGAGCTGAAGTAGCTATCCTCAAAACTCTCTTCCGTCAAAACCAAGGAAGCACGTCATCATAGCCAAGACACCCAGAATGACAATGGTGCCCTGATCCTACAACTTGCTACAAAAATGCAATTGGTGGAGGATCAGTTGAGAAGAGTCCGAGTGGATCTGGAAAGGTGGCGTGTCGCGCACCATAGCGCGGCGATCCAAGATCCGGTATCAACATCCCCCTCGGAACAATATACACCTTATCACACAGGACAGGCGCTGGCGGAATTGAGACAGGCATTGAGCGATATCAAGGGAATGCTCGAAGACAAAATTCAACCAAGCTTCCTTCCCCAGCCGCTGACCAACAACTTAAGCAGGGGGGAATTGCAGCAGGACCTGCAGAGCTCACTTGCTCCGGTGATGGATCATCTGCGGGAGGTAAGGAGAGACATAGCTGAACTCAAGATCTTACAGTACGCTGTCCCTCAATTACACCAGGGAGCAACAAGCCTAGGACTGGAGATGGCGATCTCTGAGACATAGAAACAGCTGTCCGATCTCATAGCACCCATCATTACCGCCGTAGAGACTGCACACGAACATAGGGAAACGGAAGGTGAGGCAGGTTGTCACAAGAAAGAAGCATGAGCGACGACACCCAACTCAGGTCGTACGTGAGGAACCAACTACTACCACCAAATTTAACCTTCTCGTCGAATCCATCGATTCCCGTTATACCGGAGATGATATCGTCTGGAGAATTAAAAATGGGGTCAACATGGTAGACAAAGGAATTGGAGTATCGGGCATCAGAAAAACTAAAGACCAACGAGTGGTAATTAGTTATGAATCTGAGGGCCAGCGGAAAACCTTTAGCGAGGCTTTATCGCAAGCGGACAACACCCTCTCAACTAAGAAGCTTAACAACACAAACAAGGGCACCACAGTTAAAACTAATAGGGCTGACTAAGGATCTCAACGACAAACAATTAGAAGAGGCCATCATCAGACAAAACTGCAAACTCTTGCAAGATGTACCAAATGACCGAAGGCTCATCAAAGTTATTAGAAGGACAAAAGGTCGGACCGACGTGCACACCAACGCAATTATAGAGGTGAATCCAAGAATCTGGAAGGCTCTAGTAAACCTCAGAATAAAAGTAGGCTACCAGGTTGTTGCGGCATTAGATCAGTCGCTAATAGTCCAGTGCTTCAGATGCCTGGGCTTGGCCACCTCGCCAAAACCTGCAGAAACCATGGCGTTTGTGGATACTGTTCGGAGGACCACGAAACACGGGATTGCATTGTGTGCACGGGGCCTCCTCGATGCGCAAACTGCGCCAACTCCGGGCGCTCATCCAGCATTGCCCATCCAGCTTATAGTAAGGATTGTGATCTGGAAGCGTTGGGACAGGTTGACTCGGTCTAGGGTAGACTACTGCTGACGCTCCGGCCACTAAAAATAACTATCCAGAGTTGAAAATAGCAAAAGCCAACATGGGTAGGGGATATGCTGCCACTAAAGAAATATTATCAATGGCAGCAAAAGAAAATTACGGGGTATTACTCCTTCAGGAACCCTATGTGGGGAACAAAGGACATTTGACCTGTGCCGCCAGTATAGGTCAGAATTTCCCGGGCGCGAGGCCCGTCAAGTCTGCAATTGACATTCTGCACAGAACGATCCAAGTCACGATCCTGTCCTATGCAAAAAGACAGCTTAGGGTAGATACTATAAACAAATGGCAAAAACGTTATGAGGCCTACAACCCCGGAAGTACCATCAAGCTGTTTTTTAGTGACGTGCGAATAGTTTATCGAGCCCTGGCAGGCACTGATCATTCCAACATCAGATCTCAACTACTCACTGGGCATGGGGGAGTCAAATCATATCTACACAGATTCGGACTGGCAGGTGATCCGTTCTGTGTTTGCGATGACGTAAGCGATGTGACTGTGAAACACATTTTGAACTAAGTGTCCGAGGTTTTGCCACCGCCACCGCCACCGCCACCATTGCGAGCACAGAATGGATCAATCCATAACCGAGACCAACATCGTGAACATTGTGCAGAATGACAATTCCAGGAACATCTTTCTAGAATTTTGTATGAAGGTAATGAAACTGGCGGCAAGGGCTAATGGCTCTACAGTAGTCTAGACCTTAGATCTAAACCCATGACAATAATCTACAACAAATAAATATATCAATCAAGTTTATATCCTCTTTTGATAATGTTTTTCAAATTAATTCAATTTTATTTTGTTAATAAATTGCTTTTACTTAAAGTTGTTATAATTACTACAATCTTATTAAATATTTATCTGTCGTTAATTATTATCTGTCAAAGTTATCCTAAACAAACAATAGTTGCTGCATTATCAATAGCAGCAGAAGTCCAGTGCGACCTTAAATATTTTTTAGATTAAAAAAAAAATCATAACCGCTTATCTAACTTAAAATAAATTAAAAAAATCACATAACACACACCCACACGCACGCACACACGCAGGCAGCTGAAACATACACCGTTTGTAAATTGTTGATACATTTCTATATGAAATTTCCTGTACAGGAATATCTCTGCATTCGTCTTCACCTGTTTGAAAATTCATATCACTTAATCTTGAGAGATAAACTTTAGCAGATTAGCTTGTTGTTAAATCTTCTTAACTAGTTCCTGAAATAATAATTCTAGTTAAACTTGGCTCCTTCTCGAATAGGTACAGGTAAATTAATACAAAATGCTTAAGTTTCAGTGTTTGTTCGATCAAGTTTGTAGACGCGAAGATTTCGTAAGGTATATATAGTTTTTAATACAATTTCGAACTACACCACGATTTTTCATAATGTAAAACTACTTTGTATCGAGTTTCAACGCACTCGTGGCCTGGGCTCGGGTTGCAGAATGAATAGTATGCGGCTATCAGACCAAGCATTTATATTTGTTACTGCCAGTGACGCGTATGACACCGGGAGCTCGAGCGCGTCAAGTCACGTCAAGTCTCGACTATGCGTTTACATCACGAAACCACTCGAAACGTCGGGAACTTAAAAGTTCAAATAAACACGAGAATATCCATAAAATTAGTTTCATATTCGCATTTCATTAGTGTAGTATTCGCCTTAGGAAAGTTAAAGATCACATCATTTCCAATGTGTTCCGGCAACATATTTTTACAATATTGTGCATAAAAAACTTTTTTTACCCTTAAACTACTCTGATTGCTATTACATTATCAGCAGATCAAAGTTTTACTAGCGCCACTAAAATGCTTTATTTTGTCTTAAATGTCTCCAATGGCTTCTGTAAAGTTCAAACACACCCACATGCTCCCCATTTCACAAGTATGCAAAGATAAAGAAAGGATCACTCTCGCCGTGGGAAAAAATTTCATCACCTCTCAAACACATATCAGGTACCTAGGGGTAATTCTAGATTCCAGGTAAAGCTACAACTCCCAGGTGGAGCATGCTATCAAGAAAACTTCAGGGATGACGGCCGCGGTCATGACAAGACTCTACTAATGACGTAACTACATCGGTTCTCACTTATGGTATAGGTCTATGGGCAGGTGCACTTAACGTAAAGATGCATCGAAAAAAGGTAGAGCCAGTGTATCGGATTAACACACTCAGAATCTGTAGCGCTTTTCGCACAGTATCCCTGGATGCTGTGTGTGATAGCCGGAGTGATATCCGTACATTTACTTGGACAAGAAAGAAGAGACTTGTTCGACCATAGGAAAGAAACTAAAACAACCCGGACCACAGCTCTAGAATCGGTCAGAAGTCTAACATTGACTACATGGCAAAAAGAATGGGAGAAATCCACTAAACGACGATGGACACACAGGCTGATTGATAAGGTTGAGAAGTGGGTAAACCGCAGTCATGGGAGGTTAACTTCTATCTGAATCAATCACTGACAGGCCACTGATCCTAACGAGCACATCTCCATCGCTTCGGTCACGAGGACTCCCCGGACTGTCCTCACGGATGTGGGGTAGCAGAAGACGTGGAGCACGCTTTTTTCGCATGCCCACGAAACGGATTCGAACGCGAAGAGCTGAAGCAAGCATTTGGGTCCATAACGGTGGAGAACTTAGTGCAGACCATGCGAGAGTTTGAAGATGCATGGAACCAAGTAAACAATTATGCTGCAACGGTGCTAATAGCACTAAGACGCAGTGAGCGAGAAAGTTGCTATATCACCCCCACGAAGTAATACCTAGCGGTGGTCCTGTGGTGGTTCATAAAGGTTCCTCGAGAGGGTTTTTTAATCGGTATTACCCCTAATACGCAGTTGTATCTATAACGTCCCGCACACGGCACTGTCTACGGATCTGGAACCAACAAACATTATAATGACAAATAATTACAACAAACATTATAATGAATATACAAACATTAAAATGACTCGACCAGGAGTCGAACCGAATACTTGTTACCGACCGTGCAGCTCCGTCGCACTGTACCCTCTACACTCATCACGTAATCAGGATAAGTTCAAGTTACAAAAAGAGCTTTGATTATTTGTCTGAGCTGTGATGATTATGTGAGCCGATTTAATTATTTCGTGATGTGAACACGAAGAAATCATCAATATGAAGATTGCATTATCAAATAAATATTCGTTGAAACAAAATGAACTTCATTAGTAATCGCGGCGCACCGCCCCTAAATGCTTTGCCTAACAATATTCCACGAGTAATGTCATGCATACGAATTAAGTACAACATACATTCTAATATATACTTGCATTGGACAAATATCTTATAAAAGGAATATTTTAGCTTTGATACCACGAAACTCTACCATGGAGCGAGAAAAGGACCTTTTTTAGTATCAGGGGGACCTTCAAAATTACCCTGCTTCCCCAAAGCCACATATGTGACCTGTGTCCACTGAACCCCCGCCGCTCATCCTCCTCGTGGAACGGCACCCGCGGCAACTCCGTGGTGCTGTCCTCACAGGCTATCTGGACAATGGTCGATGATTACGATGGTCCACCGCCCTCATCACTTCACCTATTACATAAAAACTTTTCTTTTTTCCAACTTTTAAATTATTTTGAATTTGGAAGACGTATATTATTTTAAAATTTTATTATTTTTTGCGTGTTCATTATCAAATTACAATATTAAATGGGGTGTTAAAGAAAATAGGATTGCAGTGATCGTCTTGCACAGAGTGGGTATGGAACCGTCGGTCATATTCCAGACACTTCAAAAACTTGTTATTAGCCGTATGTTCGTATATCGTACTATCAACAGATACAACAACACTTCCGCTGTTGAAGACCAGAAAATCGACAAATCGGGGCGGCCGCGTGATGTTAGGACTACAAAGGCTGTTAATGCTGTTAAAGCCAGAATTCGTCGAAACCCCATTAGGAAGCAAAAAATCTTATCGCGAGAAATGAAGATTCCCGCTAAGACTCTGTAGCGTATTATAGAACAAGACCTGAAGCTCGGTGCTTATCGTCTATATACAGGACATTCCCTAAATCAATCTTTTCAATTAAAGAGAGTGGATCGATCAAAACGCCTTCTGTCGCGATACGTAGGTGAAACGCACAGAAATATCCTCTTTACCAATGAAAAAGTTTTCACGATTGAAGAACACTACAATAAGCAAAGTGTACGCTCACAGTTCTAAAGAATCTGTTCAAGTGGTCGGAAAGGTACAACGTGGTCACCATCCTGCTTCAGTGATGGTATGGTGGGGCGTGTCTTATCAAGGAGTCACTGTTCAAAATTACATTTTTGTGAAAAAAGTCTTCAAACCAACGTTCAAGACTTTAAAAGAGCTGAAGACTGGACCTCATATAGCCCAGACCTCAACCTCTAGAATTCATATTATGGTCAGTTTTAGAGGACATGGCCTGCTCTAAACGACACGGCGACATTGAATCTCTTAAAATATCTTTGGAGCAAACAGTGGCGAAATTTTCCTTGGAAACAGTGCGTAAATCCATAGATTCGTGGCTAAACAGATTAAAGGCCTGTATAAAATCCAAAGGGGCCACCTTTCGAATAGAATTTTTTTTTATTCTTAGCTGAGACTTATAAATATGTAGGTATAAATTTTAATAATATTACTATTTAATAATTAATATATTATTTCATTAAAAAAAATGTATTTTCATTTGTAACAGAACTTATGGCCGGATAGGTATATATTCAATTTTAACAATATACAACTCCGTCGATATCTCGTATTTCCTGTAAGCTTTTTAATAAAACTTTATCCAACACACTGCAACTGGTGAAAACTATCAAAGGTTGCTATTATTTAATTAAACTTTATCCAACACTCTGCAACTGGTGAAAACTATCAAAGGTTGCTATTATTTAATTAAACTTTATCCAACACACTGCAACTGGTGAAAACTATCAAAGGTTGCTATTATTTAATTAAACTTTATCCAACACACTGCAACTGGTGAAAACTATCACAGGTTGCTATTATTTAATTATACTTTATCCAACACTCTGCAACTGATGAAAACTATCAAAGGTTGCTATTATTTACTTAAACTTTATCCAACACACTGCAACTGGTGTAAACTATCATAGGTTGCTATTATTTAATAAACTTTACCTTTCTGCAAAACATTGTCGCCGTTGTTTATACGTTCACGTTCAATTAATAAGAGAAAATACAAACAAAACTCTTTTTTTATTCACTCCTTATGACATTTATTTTCATTAACGTGAACCTGTACAGGAGGAATATGGGGTAAGTGCACTAACGTGGACCTGGACAGGAGGAATAAAGGGTGAGTGCACCTGGATAGGATGGTGCCTGGGGGGAGTACAGTGTGGCCAATGGGCGGTTGCGCCTCCGCTGCGACTTGGGGGCACAGGGCAGAGCAGCAGTGGTGTACTGCACGCGAGGTTTTGGAGCGCTGAGGGTTTTAGTCAAGAGAAATATCACATAAACCCGTATTCACCCCAGGAGATGGAGTATCTTTTGAGGATATGCAAAATATAATGATTTTCCCAAACATCCATGCAGCAGATGCATGATGTTTGTGAAGTTAGCACGTGGGAAACATCTATCCACAACTGCAGAACATATTGAACATCCCGAAGTAAGAGGTACACATATTTATTCTTTTCAAAAGGCAATATAAGAGCAAAGCCTACCTAAATACTAATTAACATTTAATAGGGTTGCATCGTGACTCGGAAGCAAAACAAATATTGTTCTGCGCTAATGTAAGTTAGGCGCTTCCTTCCTTCTCTAACTGTATTGTGACGTTAATATTACCTTCTTATATAACGTTAGGGGTACAGGGGTCGCATGCGCTGGACTTCTATGAGGGCCCGGTCTTCCCCAGTCTAGTCGATCCATTCATGCTGCAGGTAGGATTGAAGTGCGGCGTGACTCGACCACTGATAGTTCTTTGCTAATTTACTGCAGTAGCAGTTGTCTAGACCTGTCATTAGACTATATTTTACTATCACTGTGACAACTCGTAAGTCGTTTACGCGGTAACTTCGGATAATGTATGCAATATAACGAACTGAACCATCTTACTTTAAAGAAATGTATTATTATTAATTTTGTTTATAGTATTTATTTAAATCGAATCAAAAAATGGTATAGACATGGTCGTATAAGTTATAACGGCCCCGGAAGCTCTGCGGAAACTACCGTTAGATCTTCCGGTGCCTTATCTCTAGTAGCTTTGTGAGTAAATGTGTGACCTAATGCCTATACACAACATGATTGGCTGCACGCGATGGCAGTACGCAATAATATAAGCGTGACGTGTTGCATACGGCGAGCGCGACCCTGAACGCACGCGACCAGACTTCCCCACTCAATTACAATAAAGTGATGCTGCGTGTGTATGGTGGGATTTGAACGGCGTTCGTTAATTATGAGCTTTTACCCCGGCCAAAACCATCGATTTGGGTCTCTATTGCCAACAGCTGATGACTGATGACTCAAACAAGAAAAAACGGCCACAATGGATCAACATAAAAGGTGTGGTTTTTCATCATGATAGCCAGACCACACTAATTATTAGCCACTCAGCAAATGTTGAGAGAGTTTGGTTGTTTTGCTAGACGTTAAAGCTTAAGGATAGCATATCTGAGAGAGAACTGCCAAAACTACTAGTCGCAGTTTTTTGATCAGAAATCCCATATGTTAGTTTGTGTACTATATATACCTTTATCTCTCTTACCAATAACGGAACGAGGAACAGCACTGAAGACTGAAAAACGGGTTATCAACTTATTTCAGCGACGGACACTTATTTTCCTGAAGAGAGCAACTAATAAAATGTGTAAGTAGTACGTTTGAAGCAATATGTACATTAAGCAATATGTACATTAAGATTTATTACTAATTTTATTATATGTCAAAGGTCATGAAAACACATCTGCGGTGTAATCTCATATCGAGGATGAAGTGGGTTTTACGGGTAGTAGGAAACATTTCCCGGCAGATAAATATTTCTCGTTTTCCATTGCTACTATTAGATAAGAGATAAAAGAAATTTACAATATATCGCGAAAGTTTAACAAACACTCACGTTTCAATATAAACGTACATTCATAGCACGCGGTCAACTAAAACGCACAGTAAGCCGTGAAATTCAGGAGTTCTGCGAAGTCACCCGTGAATTATGTATAGCTGCGGATACATTTGCATTTTGAAATGACTTCATTCATGTATTTATGATTTAAAATCTAAAATTACTCTAATTTAATGTATCCTAAAAAATAATTAATAAGACCAATTTGAGATTCATCAGATAAGTTCCTTTTTTATGATAGTTCAGTGGTAAACGAACACACTACACCATGCACATGTGGATATATTGTCACTCCAAAAGAAATGTCTGGAATGTATTGACGACGAGCTACTATTTTGCACCCGTGTGTAAGTGTGTGCAGGTACAAAAAGTAACAAGAATCAATTAATAGTTATTTTTCAGTTTCAACGTAGTTCAATGAATGGTTCGAATAAAGCACAACAGGACGCAGGAACGAGTTGGTCGCGGACCGATCAACTGTAACTCTCCGTGGTTGCGGACAGTATGCTTGCTGCTCGTGTAGTCCGCAACTCGATGAACAGACTATCACTAAAAAAGCTAAGAAGTAAGGTAAGTAAAAATATTTAATTTATATTTATTTGAACAAATGAAATAATTGTACACATTGGCGAACTTAAAGCCGAAATGAATTCTCTTTCTGTCTGCCGCTGGATTGGGCAGAAAAAGTCTAATGACTGGATATTGTTTTATGAAAAGGTATTTATGAATATTTATTTTTATCAGTAAATTTTTTTATTTATTATTTTATTAACATTTATGAGCAATCGTACACGCACATATACGTATATCGCTTGCGTGCCGTGAATTAGAAGCGAGTGCTTGGACAGTCGACTCTAGCACGACTGCTGACCTAGCCTACTGTAACTCCTGTATTTAAAACGACAGATCAGAGATTGTTATATTTACATGGATATTCCGTCACTAGTCAACTATATTTGATATGTTATTAAAATACCTATGAATTATATAAAATATTAGCACCATCTTTAATTGCAAACCCTTCTCTTCGGCTCATAGAAGTGGTATTTAGTTCATATTTTCTGATAACGACCAGACGACGTCACAATTGAAAGCTACAGGACAACATTACAAGTACCATCATAACTGATGCACTGCGATATACATCTACTTTCATTTTACGAATTTATCAAATTTTTCAACATCTTTTGTATAAAGTTCTCTATTGTAGCAGCTCTAGTTTAAATACAAGTTTCATAATGAAGAGAACAAACTTACTGAAAGATTCAATGGCTGAGTGGCTTCTAAATACAGTAAGTTAATGATCTTTATAATATTTTAATATTTTCTGTTATAAACATATATTGATATTTATTTTCAGACAGCTTCTCTAAATAAAGTCAATCCCATAGTTGACAGAATAATGGATAAAGAATCAGTAGAAGGCGTAGTAATGACCAATAAAGATGGTAATTCTACAATATCAATATGTTTAGCTTTAATTACACGAAGAATGTACTCGTATGTATGTTTGTATGTATGAATAAAACTTTGTATGTATATAGACATTTTTTTAGTTTGTTTTTACTTACTATTGGACACCGGAATTATATGAAATTTTGCAACTGTGTTAAGACCCGATGACAATAAATGAAAATAATAAAAATCAATGAAAATATTAAAATAGTTTGTTGCTATTGTGTTTTGTTTGGTGAAAGTAGTTAACCTGCGATCTCATAACTGGTGATGAGAAGCATCTGCATTATGATTCTTAGTTAATGGTGAAGTAGGTATCCTGGCTCAGCGATCACTTGCCATCGAGTGGACCGTGATGTCCATTGTCTGTCCTATATTATATAAATATAAATATAGCGGAATGCTTGTAACACTTTCAGACTTATATTTTATAGTATCAGTGAGAAACGAGCACAGTTCGCCCGATGGTAAGCCATATCTACTAACATCGCCAAGAACGAGTCAGGACGCACACGCGTTGTCTCGTCTAAGGACGGCGATGGAATGCTTCCTTACCTATGATTGGATCATAATATTCCACTAAACACAAAACCTACATTATTTAATTAAAGTTTAAGAAGAAATCCCCAACTATCAAATATTTTCTCGTTCATATGTTTTATTTAAAGGTATTCCCATACTGACGACCATAAACGTGATGCGAGCCACGAGCTACGCGGCGGTCGCGCGGCGGCTGGGCCTCATGGTGCAAGTTGTCGTTCAGGAAATAGTGAGGCTATTACACATCTAGTGTTTAACTTCTTCATTTGCAACAATAACCACATTCGTATTGAATCTTTATGTCAATCTATAGCCATTTATTATAATACTAAGCAACACTTAGTCAGGTTTATCCACCGCATGGCACCTGCCATCGACTGGCAGTCGCAGTGTAGCACGACCCCTCACTACATGGGGCGACAAGTTTGAGGGAAATCGATGGAACAATACAAAGCATGGCCCTAAGCACGAGCCCAGGGTCATGCCTTGCACCATCTATAGGGAAGCCTATATCCAGCAGTGGACTACTAACATGGTTCGAGGATGAGATTCTACTAGGAGGACTTCATCTAATACATTTACGATGGCAATAGACGCTGGTATACTCGTAAGTATGCATGACAAACATGAAAATGCGGTTATTTTTGACGTTCAGTAGATACTGGTTATATTTCCAATTCTACTGAAACATGAAATAGATAAGGTTATATCTAATCCTGACTTACGAATAAGACATGTCCCGTACGGTGTCCGAAATGATCATTATTTTCATCTTTTATTTTTTATTACATTGAGAGTAACGAACTCACACACAATTCACCTGACGGCAAGCAATTTCTGGCCCACGACATCTACATTCATCCTTGACAAGGAATCATAATGCAGATGCGTTGTCACCCCTGAGGACTGAGATGGAATGCCTCGTCACCAGTAATGAACGTCTGTAAATGGGTTAATACTAAAAAGTTACCTCTCTGAGTTAGAGTTTATTCCATTTGCTGAATAATATGACTTATTTTAACAGAACAGACTTAGATTAACACTGGCTGCTTCGTTCGTCAGTTCCTTTTCTTTCTGGTTGAGAAACGTTCAGTTATTTACAACAAATGCATTTGATAAATATATTTTTTTATCCATTGTAGGATCCGTTTGACGAAGTTATAATATTAAGATTGAACACGCGGAAACTTGAAGTCATAGTAGCGCATCATTTCGAATTTAACATAATAGTTTTACAACACGCGAGAGCAAGTCAAATGAACAAATAACGCAAGAATCGTCGGTCGAACCAAACTTCAATTCGTTATTAGTTACATTTTGTAACAAAAGCGACCATAGATAAAAAAGGCTTAATAACTTTCAATCAAGTATTTGCTTAAAGTAAAGTCGTAAAGCTCGTCCTCTCTAGACCGGGGATTGGTGCTGGTCCGGTTCGCGGCTCGAGCGCGGAATCACAGACTTCATGACTTTTTTTTATTTGTTAGACATGTACTATGTTTTCTTATATTTCTTCCTTCTTCACCTCATTTTATACTTAAAATTGAAATCAACAATTTATTGGTTTCACTCTGAATATTTAATAAGAAATTGTATAGCTAATAAATATATTTTTACCAGTAGCTTTTGTTTTTATATAAAATTATTACGTCGTGAATGAAGTATGAATAATGAGTGAAAGTTGTTGAAGGATTAAGCGATTATAAATAATTGATCAAAGACGAGATACCAAGATAGTACGAGTAAGAGAAATGAAAAATTTCACGGTGGCACTGTACGAAGTCGAAGTCTTTCGTCCGCGCGCACCCTTGCACGTTGTAATAAGAAGCGAAGCTATGGCGTCACTCTACCAATGTCAAAAATTATAAAACCATAACTAAAAGATTTTAACTATTTTTTAATATAGGCGGCACGCGAGCAAGCAGCTCCCCTGACAGTAAGTCATCATCACCACCCGCGGACATCCGCAGCACCAGTGTCGCAGAATGCGATGCATATGTAGGAATGTGATTTTCATTGAGAACATTAGATGCTAATAAATATGCCGTTTAAAAGTAAATTTATAACTGATGTGAAGGTTTTTTTAATTAAGTTTACGCGTGTGTCGTTTCTGGTACGGCTAGTTTACACTATAAAGTAATAAATTTGAATGTAAAAAGGCAACCATGTTAAAATTATTAATATCTTCCGAAAAGGCTTAACGAGTGGAAAATGGCTTGGAAAGTGTTAATTATGTGCTTAATGGGGCTTGGGGAGACAGGGCGGAAATTTAATGAGTATTTAAATAAAATAACGTTCCATGAGAAAGGTGAAAGGATATTAAAAAAAGGTGTATGTTGAACGCTATACGACAGTTTTAGCCCTGAGAGTAACAATTATTACTTAACCCTTCTAGGTAACCAATATCTCCAAATTGATTACATAATAAAATTGTAAAGTTTAAACACAAGTGCCATTATTTTAACAAGCCAATGCATACACATAGGTAACATATAGGTAACATAGAGGTAACACATAGGTAACATATAGGTAACATAGAGGTAACATATAGGTAACATAGAGGTAACACATAGGTAACATATAGGTAACACATAGATTCCATTGATGAAAACATTTCTACGTGTCTTAAAGATGTCGCCAAATAAAATTGGTACAACTACTCTACAGTTTGTCTCTAGTTGCGACAAAAAATATCATCACCATGACGCCGCTGTAATTCGTCTGGTGAGTGCAGGAATCTGGAGGCCCTTGTTATTGGTGACGTCACATTCCGCCTCAGTCCTCAAGGTTGGCGACGCGTCTGCACGATGGTCCCACGCGGAGGATGCGCGTGGGCACACGGATACATTCTAATCAACAACAACGCGACTTCAGCGCCACACAGTTATTTTTTTATTTCACATTCCGCTCAGTGTCGATGTCCACTAGCACTAGCTCAGCAAATGTCTATTCACTCTACTCTTGAAAACACCGACATTGTAATCGGAGGGAACGACAAACGCGGGCAAACCATTCCAGTCCTTTGCTGTACGAATAATGAAAGACGAAGCAAAGCGCTCCGTTCGGGTTTGAGGGATGTTCACAACAAAAAGATGAAATACAGCAGTGCGTCGTGAGGTCCGATCGTAGAACGGGGATGGCGAAATTAGATGTTGTAATTCCTGAGGACACGCTCGAAAATGCATTCTGTAAAACACTGAAAGACTAGCCACCTTACGCCTATGATCATCATCACCAAGATTGAGTAGATTGGTTTCATCTGCGTCAACAATTAGCCTCTTAGCCAGCCTTTCCACCGAGTTTTTGACGCTATCTTCGCCTTGGACTCGATGAATCGGAAAGGAATCCTTAGTTGAGGTTCGATGAAATGTATTCAAAACAAAATAGGGCCCACCATGTTTTATAAATGAATTTTATAGATTCTTTTTCTTTTTTCAGTTTTTATGATTAGGAATGAATAAATTAAGGTTTTTGAAAATTTTTGAACATGAACAAGAGTAAGTTTTGCCAATTTTATGGAATTTAGTCAATATTTACAGTTTTTAGGAAAGTTTACAGAAATTATTGATTTAAGTAAAGTTTGATTTTGATTTTTATTATTGACTAAATCAATGAGTTTGATGGTGCTTAATAGCGAGTAGGTTCTCCTCTGTTCCGTATGCACTCTCTGAATCTATCTGGAATACGTTGGCGCTGAATGTGGGCGAGCATTGTCGTGCATAAAGAGCGCAGGCAGTTATGGAGCCTTCTTCCAGAATTACTAGCACAGTTTTACCAAGCAAGCTTATTCCAGCCCACACCATAACATTTAGATCTCCAAAACGATCCGTTTCATGTATGCAAGGTTCTGAAAAACGTTCTCCTTCTCTTCTCCACACGTGCACTTGACGATCATCACTGAAAAACTTCACTTTACTTTGGTCCGTAAAGAGTACATTTCTCCAGTTGTCCATTGTCCACTCCGCATGCTCGCGAGCAAACCTCAAACGTGCTGCACGATGCGTTCTTGTCAATTTTAGACGAATAACGCGAGATCTGGAACGTTGTCCGTCTTCATGGAGCCGATTTCGAATGGTTTGATCAATAATTCGTGTGCCAGTCGATTTTGTAAGACGCTGGCGGGAATCGTACGCTCTCGACGTGCAGTCAATTTGATATACCGGTCTTCCTGGATGGTTGTAGCTAGCGCTCTTCCTGATCCAGATCTCCTCACGACACTACCTGTCTCTAGAAAGCGTTCCCATGCGTTTCGAATAGATAATCGCGACACACCAAGACGTCTTGCCACTGATCTCTGAGATTCTCCCTCCCGAACCATAAACACTGCTCTTGTTGCTGTTTCCACATCCATATGACGCCGAGAACCAGGCATAATGATCGCGAGTAACACCGAAATCAAGTCAAAATGAAAAAAGTAGACGTGCGACTGTAACATTGAGAATGTGACTGAGGGTACAAGTGACTGAGAATTTGAGTAATAACCGTTTTTTGGAGTACTTCACTTTTTTTGTCTACTCACCATTGAATTCCTGACTTAAAACATTGATAACGATAGATAAACATGTCAACAATACTTCGAAATGTTTAACTTCACTATTTACTACCCAACAATTTTTTTTAGTCGAATTTCGAAATTAACTTAGAGTGGGCCCTATTTTGTTTTGAGTAGTTTAAATCAAGCTGTTTATAAATAAAGCTCTATCTAAATATAGCTGTATATAAATTAAGCTGTAAATATATATAGCTATATATAAATGAAGCTGTAAATAAATATAGCTATATATAAATGAATCTGTAAATAAATATAGCTATATATCAATAAAGCTGTATATAAATATAGCTATATATCAATAAAGCTGTATATAAATATAGCTATATAAAAATGAAGCTGTATATAAATATAGCTATATATAAATGAAGCTGTAAATAAATATAGCTATATATAAATAAAGGTGTAAATAAATATAGCTATATATAAATGAAGTTGTAAATAAATATTGCTATATACAAATAAATCTGTATATAAATATAACTATATATAAATGAAGCTGTAAATAAATATAGCTATGTATAAATGAAGCTGTAAATAAATATAGCTATATATAAATGAAGCTGTAAATAAATATTGCTATATACAAATAAATCTGTATATAAATATAACTATATATAAATGAAGCTGTAAATAAATATAGCTATGTATAAATGAAGCTGTAAATAAATATAGCTATATATAAATGAAGCTGTAAATAAATATTGCTATATACAAATAAATCTGTATATAAATATAACTATATATAAATGAAGCTGTAAATAAATATAGCTATATATAAATGAAGCTGTAAATAAGTATAGCTATATATATATGAAGCTATATATAAATATAGCTATGTATAAATGTGCACATGCGTGTCAGCCCTGAAGACTGAGATCCGGAACGCTGCACACGCCGTAGGAAACTGCAGCGTTTCCTTCACCAGTAAGGACGTAGTGAAGCGCTATTTACAATCGTAATTAAATATTTCACTAACGCACCGCCGACGGTGTGTCTCGGCCTAATTGCGTACTGTCATATAAAAAGCGAACGCCTAGACAGGCCTGTCGATTGTAAACTTATTTAGCTTAGATTCTTGACTTTGAGTTATTATATTGAGTAAAGTATATAGATTAGTTAATTCAAACACAAAGTCGTGGGGAATTTCGGTAATCAGAGATTTTACGAGGCAGCCAGGTGCGAGGCCATTAAAACTTTATTAACACGTGTGTTCGTACTCCAAAGAACGGCTAGCGAACTGGGATCAAAATTTCATATCAAATACATTAGTTATCGATAATTTTCATCAACGAATGTTTACTTATTTTAATATCTGCGTACCCCGGCTGGCTTACTGCGCCATTTATCTTTTGTTATATATTATTATATATTTCTATAAAAACAAATCTTCGAATCTAAAAACATCTGAATTCTTAAAGCGCTTCTTTTGTTTTTCTTTTTTGATTAGATAAAAGTATTTTTCTTGACTATCATTTTATGGTTTTTCCTAAACCTGAATAAAAACTAAAATATTATTATTATTATTATCTTATAAAGATAAGTTTAAAATATGTCGAAATAATCATCACAATTCTAGACTTTTACTTCAGCCTTCCTTTAAATCCAATCATGTTTCGATGAACATTCGGTCTCCGCCACGGGCTGTCTTCTGGTTGATGACATCAACTGCACACTACTCGTATATATTACATCGCCGTAGCGTTAACACACACACAGACACGCAGAGGCACTCTCTGTGGGAAAGGTATCATACGGTCCGTAAACCCCGATGTGTAACGCACAAACATGTTTATCGGTTCGGGATCGCAAAACATCGCATCGGGTGTAGCATCCAGTTACTTTATACAGTAAGTGCTCGGAATTTTGTTATTATATCGAATAAATAATTTGTCATTTTTAATAAATATTATAAAATAAGAATGTCGTGGTACGATTTCTTTTTTCGGGCTGAGGGCCGCTGTTTTTTGTGAAAAGCCCGAGGGCTTTTACAGTTTTGTCGGGTTGAGAGGTGACCGAGCGCTTACGGCGCTCAGTGGAGACCTCTATTAGTGGGTAAACATGGACTTGGACATTTCTCGAGAGCATCTGGCTCGAGGGTGCCCGAGAAGGCCGAACCTCGGCTCGGTCAGTTACTTCTGACTACGGATCATCTAAATTAATATCGCTATTATTATGTGCTATCTGTATGCGTGTGCGCTGGAGAAGAAGTTGCGCAACGAACTCCAGAGACGCTTCTATCTGTATGGACTGGAGAGAACCGGCCAGTGGCATGGCGGTATCGTGAACAATTGCGACGCCCTCGCCGTATGCGGGGGCGGTATGAGAGTGCAATGTACGTGTGTAGTGTTTAATGAAGGGCTTGGCCCTGATGGTCACGTCGTCGGGGTCGTCGAGGGTGTGCCTCGGTCTCCTTGGGACGCGGGTGAAGTTGTGATTCATGATAACATTGTAAGTGGGGGCAATTACAATGAGCGGGGATGGTTGTGCGCGGGGAGCGGCAGGAAGAATGCTTCAGGTAGTGAACTAAGGTTGGGAGCTTAAGAACATTACGGCACGCCGGTGGCCTCGCGCATGAAGCGACTTACCAGGTTACCTGAAGTCGATGAATGTGACGCGGGGAGGCATGCGCAAAGGCGGGGCTTGCGTATGTCATTATGGGTCGGATGCACGAAAGCAGTCGGTGCGGAAGCTGATCGTCTCGATTCATATTTTGAAAGGAAAATAATAAGACAATCTCTCTGTATATAGCATTTGAAAGAGACAAAACATCCCCTTTCAAACAATCTATATTTTATTATCATTATGGAAAAATAATTTAATGCCATAATATCAAATTAAAAAAATCGTAAAAAACTTAGTTGCCAACGTAACACATAGATTATACAATAGTTACAATAGTTAGTAGTCACAATAGTTTTAGCATCATTCCATTTAAGCTTAATATATTTTAACTTGTCATTGATTGAAACGTCAATTGTTCTTATCGACAACTCTTCAGGAATAAATATCGTCAACCAGATCCTCGTGAGACTCCAAGTATTTCTAGTATGGGCTCAAACCTTACGAGAATACCTAAACCTTAGATAAGAATATTATCCTTGATAAAACTTTTGATGGCTCTCCGGACACCGTCGTAAACTATTGCGGTCCAAACCCACAAATGCAGCACATTTACAAATATTAGACCATTACGATTAAAATATTTTTTAAAACAAAGAACCGACTTTGTTTCAATTTACGAAAAAAACTTTATTATTTTATTGTGCCAGGACTAGACTGTTGCGTGACGCTGGCTGGTGCCGAGGTGCGGACCTGGGTGGTGAGCAGACCAGCACTAAAAAAACCTTAAACATTACAAAGATTTTTTTTATTATCAATACGTTCTGGTGCTTAAAAATGAACTAAACCCGAGTTAATAAAGGTGACAAACTCACACACAGTTCACCTGATTGTAAGTGATTCCTGCGGCCCATGACCCACCACGATTCTTGGGACAAAGAATCATAATACAGATGCGTTGTCGAGCCAAGATGGAATGTCTTGTCACCAGTTATAAGAGTTAAAGACCAAATACAGCGGCATGTACTGCTTCTTTACGCTGGTATACTGTAAGCTTTTGTGGACCCGTTTGGAGAGGCAAATAGCCGAATAAAACATAGCTCGCCCAAATCGATCCAAAAAATACAGGAAAAGAAATAAACACACTGTAGAACACTTCCTCTTTTTTGAAGTCTGCTAATAGTAACAGATGTTCAATAATAAATAAAGATACACGTGTGGCATTCAAACTGAAAACTTTGAATGCCCCGCGGCAACGAATCCCAGTCCGTTTATTTATTCTGTCGAAGTGTCCAAGTTGCTTTATTTCAGATGTGAAATTGTGAATATTAAATATATAAAACTTTGTTGAATACATAAGTACATATATTTTATAAATAATTTCATGAAAAATTACGTATAGCAAATTTACTAATTAATTTTTCAGGCAAGAGCAGGTGTGATGTGAACATCTTAATGCAGGCTACCGAGCTGTTACCGACTGGAAGGACCTCACCCTCACTGAATACCGCTGCTGTGTTTCGACTGGTGAGTGTAGCGGTCCGAGATTTTTTAATGATGATGAATTACTGGTGACGAGGAATTCCACCTCAGTCCTGAGCGGTGACGACCTGCATATGATTCCTTGTCGAAGATGAATGTAGGTGTCTTGGGCCGCAGGAGTCACTTGCCGTCAGCTGGACTGCGTGCGAGTTTGTGATTTCTAATGTAATAAAAGTATATCGCGTTACATATATATTACATATACATACATTATTAATAGCGTTGGAAACACCATTTTTATCATTATAAATCGACGTGTAGCTCGGTGGCTAAATTGCCCGACTCCCGAGTCGTTATTCCGCGTCTTAGGCAATAGCATATACACTATTGCTGTCTCTCCCTAGACTCGGCCCCTAAACTTTAGCAATAACTGAAGGTCTAAGATCAAACATGTGAGACAAGTTCGGGTATTTGTAACAATGACAAGAAACTTTGGTTCGGGTTAAATGGTGCAATTCGTAAAACGATCACGTAAAAGCTATAAAAAGGGAATATGAGAAAAAAAAATTGTTTTAGAAAAATAAGGTAACACTAAAGTAGGTACACTCCTTCTTTTTTATTACATGGGGAAATGCCTTCGCATACCCGCCCCTGCGGGGGCAAGGATAGGTTATGTTGGACTCGCACCGACTAAAACCCCATCATGAACCAGCATCGTCGCGTATGACGGGCGCATAATTGGAACGCTTTGGCACACCTCCGCGACTCAAATCTGAAACTACGAGGAATATCGAAAAATGTTCGCTGGAATCGATTCGTTACAGTGTGTCACCTCTGTTTTGCAAACGATGTATGGACGCCGACTAGATGAATAATGATGACCCTCAATATGGCGGCCCTCACCCTACGAGTACGGGAGTGCGCCACACGACGCAAGACGTTTAGAATGTGCTTTAAAATGATCTGTAAGGAAGACGTATTCTAGCAGTGGGCTGTCCTATCGATGAGATGACATTATGCTGATAATGAATGCTCCGGGAACCTTACCATAACTTATACAGTTCTACACATCTTTTTTAAGACTCGTAAATTATTACGTAAACCTTCAAATATTCAATATTTTCACTTGAGTTATTCATATTCCTTGTACTTTATAAAATATTGACTCGAAATGTATAATAACTGCCAGTGTTTCATGTTTCGAGTGATCGCGCTATTGTTAATGTCACATTATACGAAAAAATCGAAAGATTTCGAAAACATATGACGTCCAACAAGCCTGAACATTGCTTTAATGTCCTCTATGCAAGAAGCCTGTGTCCGCGAATTTATCTGTATATGTTTTTGTACATATCATATAATAACGTGAAGTTATTCGAGCAACACAAGCAAACACAACTGCGTCGGCCTTGTATAAGTATGCATAGATCATACGAGCTGTATTTAAGGCAGGCAACCCAACCGAGATGTGTTTTTGTGAGAGCGAGACCTACATTTTACAAATATAATAACTTACTTTTCTCAGTCACAAAGGGACAATTATTTTACTAACAATTTTTTATTTGCAATCTGTGAGGATAGCATTGAGTGTCAAACTTGACGGAAGGTGATACTGATATGCAACATCGATGAGAAAACGTAAAGAATAACACTAACGCCTTTATTGTAATTCCGGGGAGCACATAAATGATTCACGAGTTGGCAGTAATTAGTGCGGATGGGAAAGCTATTAAATTACCAATGGGTATTATTCTGTTCCAAGAGACGTCAAGACTATTGTGTTCCGGAGGCTTGTTAGTTATAAATTATATTATAGCTACAGTTACAGTTACAGTTACAGGGCTTTACGAACATACATACAGCACTGTCTTTAGTCAAATTATTGGTCATTGTACGTAATAGTTGATAACATATTTCTATTGGTAATAATTATTTATTAAAGTATTATTATTATGTTTTAAGTTAAATTATTATTAAGGTGCGTTTCGGGCTTTGAGAAAGGAACAGGTTCTTTTCTTGATTGTTCCTAAGTAATATCAGTTGGGAAATACCGATAACGACATCTGTTTTCACAAAATAATCGCTGATGGCAGAAACCCTCCGTATAAAGCTGTTGTAGATAGCCAACCATCAAGATGACGAGGATGAAATCTCTAGATTAAAATCCTGAGAGAAAAGCCAGTTAGAAAAACTACTATTTGATTTTTTTTTATTTCATATAAAGAAAAAAACTCACACACAGTTCACCTGACAGCAAGTGATTCCTGGGCCGCCCATGACATCTACATTGATCGTTGACAAGAAATCGTAACACAGATGCGTTATCACCCTTGTGGACCGAGATGCCTCGTCCCATGCGCCTGGCCCCCGCGAACCTGTACTTATCACATGAAACGCAGCAGCGTTATTGTGATATTTCACGTTTTGTAGGGATGTGCTCGTTTCTCGGTCGAATCAACCAGAGCGGACCAAATATGCTTTACTGCAAAAGAACAATTATTAAATAACCTGTATTCTGAGAATTAGTTTTTTCGTAATTGAGTCGTATGTGATGTCTGCCTGCATGGAACGTCTTCATCGATTATTCATTTATATAAATATATGGACGCTCATATTATTAAAACACCTTTCTAGTGTGGTTTAAATTCTTTATTGCTATAAAACAGATTTTGTAACAAACAGCGAATTTATAAGTATTTACTATGCATACTAGGCATATATTTTTCGGGATCCCAGTTTTGTTATTTCAGCATAGTGTACTGTTTTTCGTCCTAATCCGAAATACCGTCTGCACACGTCACGCGCACTACTCAACAGAGTTTTGTAACCCAGAAGATGTCGTCGCGATGATATTTAACTGGGATCGGAATTTAACTTCAAACAAGAGGGAGTGATTTAGTGAGATGAGTGATATTTTTGAAATTAAGAAACTACAGACAAATCTTATTTATTAGAAAAGCGTTTCGTGTTATTTTTTTAACTACGATGCACAGCTTTTTGCTGAGTTGAAGACATAATTGACCGTCACCGAGCAAAACCTGGCAGACTGAGTTCGGTTTATCCTCCATTGCGTCGGATTGCTTTTCAGCAACTGGTGATGTAGCTCCATACCCTGTGCTTTCCCCTGTATTTGTGGACGCAGTAGGATGTCCAGCTGTGTAGAAGGAAAGACGATCAGGTAATGGAGCAGACAAGGAGGATACTCGAAGAGACGATTGTGGAAACGTGCGCAGTGTCTCTCGAAAATCGACCGCAACTTCCTTGCATAGCCCTAAGCAAGTGAAATCGGGATATTGTGAGGGCTCTGGCTTGTACTGAATTGACCCAGACCTTGAAGTCAGCCGGGACTTAATATGAACTCAATCCTATTTGGTATCGCACTAACAGTATGCCCTTTTGAGCTCGCCTTGGACTGGTCTGCGGGGCGGACGTATTGGTGAGTGAGGCTGTGGTTCCTGCCCGCAGCCGAGGCGGAGTCGCGGAGGTATGGAGTGTCAGTTTCGTTGCCGCGCTCCCGATCCTAAGCGCCTCAGGCGGCCGTGATGAGGTCGCGGGGGAAGAACGTTGCCGCTCGTGCTGTACTTACAAGCCGTATATACGGTCGGCCCTTATACATGTTTATTTTGTTGCATGTTTTATTATTTTATTTATTTATTTATTTTATTGACCAACCAGGTGTAGTTAGAAATGGATCTCCCACACAATAACAATAATTGAGATGACATAGTAAAAATGTTAACATCTCCTCATTGGTGGAAACGGGGAGAGCGAGATTCAAAATTCAACATTTTAAATTTGATTTTAAAAAAGTATAGTCTAGGAAACATTCATATCACTGCATTGTTTTATATGTTAACTTTAGTTGTTTCTACTACACAGAACAATCTGATCGCTGGTCATGTGGTTTGCAGAGGGTGTGTAATTTAGTATCCGCTTATTTCGACGTTTATAGTTATTAGATGATTAAAGAAAACTTATTATTAACTTTTTATTGTAATATTTGTTATAAAGCTAGTTAAAAACGCTGGTAGGTTTTTTAATAATAAATAACTAAACTCGATTCTTTGCTGTAATTTCACTTCCATAAAACCTTTAACCTTCGGATAATTATTTAAAGGCAGAATGGTGTAAATATTTTTATATGACCATTTAGTTAGTTTGGAGCTAGTTGTAAGCAAATGTGTTAAGTCTAATAGTTCTTGCTTGTATAACACATATACATTATTTCATCGAAACAACTGAATCTATTTTTATATTCATCGATTCAATTAAATTAAATACAAACGTTATCGATGTTACATGTAGTTATTATTTTGCAAATACTTCCTACCGCTATTTCCTTCTATAAATTCGAATTTCATTTTCGCAGTAAGAGATTATTTCATTTGCAAAAAATCCATTTCCTGTTAATCTTCATGAATATTGAAATGAGTTAGTATGGTGTGTGATCATAAAATGTATTTGAAACATATTGAACCGCATATATGTAAACTTTATTATTACAATACTGGGGTAAAATCAGGTGTGAATGTCAGGTGTGAGTGTCAGGTATGAGTGTTGGGCGTAAGTTAATATTTGTTATAATCTGTATATCTACATCTCCACGTCCTCACATTTGCGAGCTGACGGAGAACTGAGACTTATGTCACAGGGAATATGTATTTTCAATATCCATAAAGAATATCAATCTTTAGTTATTTCTACAACTTTATAATATAACACTGCTTGTTGTTTTCTCTTTGTGCCACTCAAACCATGGATTCTACGAGACGAACTTAATAAATTCCCTTTCAGAAATATGATTAACTAATTAAAAATATTCTTTCAATTTTTATGAAAATTTATTCAAGAACTTTCCGCGGTGTATTCTCTTTATGCGTTCCAACAGTGTCAAGCACTTGTCGAAAATATGCAAACTATTTCGTAGTAATGTTTAAGGAGATTAATATACTGTCGGAAAGAAACAAATTTTAATTATTAATTTAAATTTTTTGTGGCATTGTGGTTCGAGTACCTGTTTTATAGCTGGACGCACCCAGCATCGGCTTCTGTTGCTGCACGAGGGGGCCGACTCGACCGAGGAAGTGCCAGCGCCTCACAGCACACCGGCGTAAAGTAGATGTGTCATAGTCATTTCTGCGTGTAGCCGGAGGCCCACCCTCCCTCCTCCCTTAACAACAAGGTAGCAATTTTCTAAAATCTTCCCAAGGGGATACCAGTACCTTCGGTTTTGGAGAATTTCTCACTGGACATCCCTGTCAGGCTAACCTATGCAACCTCATGTGTATGCTCAAGCTATCTTGTATATTCTGGGGTGAGCGGCAAACTTCTGCTCTACGGCAACCCTACTACGCTCGCCGTGGATTTATGCAATATTAGAGGACTACATATCAACTTTAACGCCGTCCACTACCATCTCGACCACGAAGCCGACCTTTCTTTTTCTCAACCAGACGCAGATATCTTCTCCGGCTGCCACCGCATACCTCTCCTACTATACATACAATATCGCGAGCGGGAGGCGCGCTGAGTAAGGAAAGGCAGCATGACATATAAACTGTGAATATATAGATAATTAACAGCCATGGCGGCGCAGGGCGCGAGGAAACCCAATTTAAAGTATTTTGTTACATATGCAAATACACTTATAATACTAATATATTGAAGTATGTCCGCCTCATCGTACTGTCTGAGCTGCGCTCTCGCCTGTCAACTAGCGGAGGCTGGAGCGCTCGGTGCGGAAGCGTAGCTCCATTTAGCTTCCGATACCTTATCTCTAACACCGATGCAAACATCCGCACTCTCGTAGCAGACCTTATACCAGATAGTACACAATATTAATAAGAAATTCCAGTCAGGGTGAGAAAAGCGTATGTGTAATTTTTATAATGAACGCAGTAGAATTATGCAGCTATTTCACGCTGGTAGTCTGTGAGGATGTAGTTCGACCCGTTCCCGCCGCAGCTAGGAACAAACTACAGCGTAGTTCTACCACTGTTAAAAATGCAATTGTAGCAACACCTTTATTAGGTATTGTGAACCTATTGCAAGCTATCTCGTCTTACTTGCACCATGAGGAAGACTTCAGGTCGACCGAAGTTAGAGTATCTTGTGCGGTACCGAGTTGTCTGTCGGTATATCGATATTATATTGAAGTGATTCGACAAACATATCGAGCTAATCGAGTCCGAGCACCGTCCGGTACGACACCTATCTCACTTTAGAAATGTTCAACGGAGTGATGGACATACAAAGTTAATGACCTCAACAGTCTCCCATCGGCTTCAGATGAACTTGGACGATCATGACTGACATCCATATCACGCCGGTACCGGTTGCTGGGGGCCCTACGCCCGCAGTTTGGATAATAGATTTACCCCAGGGTAAACATATTCGTCAATGTTGGAACCACCTAACTAGACTGTTAGGTAAATTCAATTTCAGCATTGAGATTTATCCGAATACTCTTCTAGCAGGTAGAACTAAAGTCACACATAAACATAAAAGTGTAATTTTTACTTCATCAATTACCAACAACCAGTTTAGAATATTGACATCACTCACGTCGTACCGGTGATGTCTAGACTGTGTTGATGCCGTTAGGGCACAGGGCTCACGGAACTGAGGGGTCCGTGAGCTTCAAAATGTTGTTTTTCTTACTTACATCAAAAGCGCTCATTCACTGAGCGTGTCTGTCTGCTGAGTGCGTATCTCATTGCAAGTCTAGCTGCGATATGAATGGGTCGGCTTGACCGGAAAATCGCCACGCCCTCACTAAATTGTAGAGTGAAATGTCAAGGTAGCACCGCTGTGGTTCGTCTGGAGAGTGCAATGAGGCCCAGGCCCAGGCACAGGTACATGACCTCAGGGCTGGCAACGCATGTTCTTCTCGAATCTTTTTGACGACGGACGTAGATGGAGTGAACTGCAGTCGTTAGAGTAGAGTAGAGTTGCCTTCAGGTGAACTGGGAGCTCGTTTCCCACCCCTCCTCCCTAATAATATACTAAATAAATTAACTGCAGAATCGTAGCCCCCGGAGCGCTACATTGTTTGGGCTCGCGTCTGGTTGTGACATATGTTAATCACATACGTCTGACATCCGCATCTGCACACCGAAAAGTTTTATCATATTAATTATAAGTAAAGTTGCAGTTATATCTCTTTGGTTGTACTGTTTGTATCTGGCTGGTTTTGATACCACTAAATAGATGACATTTTGAAAAAACAGAAAAATAAAAAGTAAAAACTTGTAAAAACTAAAAGCCGCGAAACAATTTGTAATATTTATGAACTTAGAACGCAGTGTCACTAAGAGCAGCACAAAATTGGTTCAAGCACTTTCAGCCCGAGAATTTTGATGTCAAAGATGAAGCTCACTCTCTCTATCTCTATCTGTTGTAGATAAGTCAATGATATTTTTGAAAAAGAAGTGCGACAAGATCGGCGTCGTAGCTGCGGAGCTGCGCGCTGACCGCTAAATAGTTTTGCCCCATTTGAAAAAGTTTGGATATACAAAAAATCCCGATATCTTCCACACGAGCTCACTGAAAGCAACCTAATGAATTGTTTACACATTTGCGATTCTTTATTGAAACTGAACCATTTTTGAATAGATTGATCACTTTTGTTGTGATGAAAAGTGGTTTACCGACAAGAACGTCTGGAAAAGATCATGGTCAAAGAGCAGTCTAGCTCCCTCAAATTATAGCAAAACCTGGATTAACTTGCAATAACGTGTTGCTGTGTGTATGGTGGGATTGAAAGGTCATAGTTCATAACGAGCTTTACTGCCAGGCAAAACCATCGATTCTGGTCTCTACTGCAAACAGCTGATGAGACTCAAGCATGAAATAGAGAAAAACGGCTGCAATTGATCAAGAGGAAGGGGTTTTCATCATGTTAACGCCAGACCACACACGTATTTTGCCGCTCAGCAAATATTAAGAGAGCATCTAGCATATAACCCTGACCTTGGACCCTCAAATTTTCATCTGTTTCGGTTTCTTCAGAATTCTTTAGTTAGTGTAAGTTTAACATTAAGATAGGACTTTCAAAAGAAGTTGTCGCAGTTTTTTGATCACTAGTCCCAAAATTTCTACAGCAATGGGAAAAATGATAAAATGGCAACGAACAAAATGATACATATACTCAATACATCAATACATTATAATCAAATATAAATAAACTAAGATAATAAATATCTTGGATATGTATATAAAATACAGAAAAACATATATACAGTTATATATAAATTTCATACATGTATATAAAGTTAGCGTAAATATAACGTAAATGTATCTGCATTCAGGTAATGATGTCTGGTACAAACCAGAAGACATGGCCAGGATCGAAACACATTATCAATAAATTTTTAGTTACTTTGAATTGATTGAATGAAAATTTATACCGCTTTTATTATTCTGTGACCATTAATAGTTTTTAAAAACCTGCTAAAATCTACCAAAATTTAATTGAAACTTGAAACAGTTTCCCAAAAAAATAATTTCCGTTCCGTATAAATATGTTTGTGGCGACGTACAGTTCGCTCGCGCGCTGCACCAGAAACTTGAAATAGAAATTGAAAATTAATTGCTTTTTAATCTTACACACAAAGTTAAATCCGTCATAGTTTTAAAAGTGGAAACTCTTGTCTGTTTATTTGCGTGCTTTGTGTGGGAAAGTAAAGGAAATAATTCAATCTCAACGATAATAGAGACATTTAATACGATATTTGTAACATTATTGTTGGGTTTTCTAGAACCAAACACTACTTTCTTAAATCCTTTTATTGTAAGAACTTCTATACGTCGTCAGCAGTCGACAACTGGTCGGCTGCTGAGCGGCGACTGGAGAGTCGTCGACACGTGCGCCGCCTTATACGCTCGTCCGCGGTGCGACACCCGCTCTAGCTAGGTGCCGTATGTTTGGGTTTACAACCAATCAGATCACGTTATTTGTTTGTGTTATTTCCGTCCTTGTCTTACGTGGTTCTCACTCGGTCTTTTAGTCTCGACTCGGATCGGTTGTTTCTTAGCAGTTTTTCTTGATAATTTCATTACAAATTCTTTACATAACTCTTAGTTTTATTAAAATCTTGAGCAAGTGGCTGTAACACGGTACGGCGAAGTCTTTTCTGATATGGTCAATACAAATTATTAACATTTCTAAATCGGCTATTCACATTAATGGTTATTTCTTATGGTATTAACATCCTTGAGTCTGGCAAACGTGTCTCATATCCTACCGTACTTGTTTCTCGTGCATGCCGCCACACGTGGCTACTCGTATCTATTTTAATATTATAATTTTCGCTCATAAATTCCGTTACAAATGAAAATGAATTTTTTTTTAATGAGGTAATGTAATATTATTAAAATGTATACCTACATATTTATTAGTCTCAGCAAAAAATAAAAAAAATATTCTATTCGAAATGGCCAACTTTGGCTTTTATACAGGCCTTTAATCTGTTTGGCCACGAATCTATAGATTTACGCACTGTTTCCAAGGGAAATTTCGCCACTGCTTGCTCCAAAGATTTTTTAAGAGACTCAGTGTTGCCGTGTCGTTTAGAGCAAGCCATGTCCTCTAAAACTGACCATAATTTGAAGTCTAAAGGGTTGAGGTCTGGGCTAGATGAGGGCCAATCTTCAGCTCTTATAAAGTCCGGAACGTTGGTTTCAAGCCAGGCTTAGGTAGTTCGTGCCTTGTGACCAGTTGCAGAGTTCTGCTGGAAATTCCACGGTATATTTTAAAAAGTGTATTGCTGAGAGGTTTCACAACATGATCCAAGATTGTATCTTGATACACTTTGGCTTTTTACTTATTGTAGTGTTCTTCAATCGTGAAATTTTTTTCATCGGTAAAGAGAATATTTCTGTGCCTTTCACCTGCGTATCACGACAGAAAGCGTTTGATCAATCCACTCTCTTTAATTGCAAAGATTGATTTAGGGCATATAGATAAGCACCGAGCTTCAGGTCCTGTTTTTATAATACGCAACAAAGTCCTAGCGGGAATCTTTATTTCTCGCGATAAGATTTTTTGCTTCCTAATATGTTTTCGACGAATTCTGGCTTTAACAGCATTGACAGCCTCTGTAGATCTATCAGCACGCGACCGCCCTGATCTATTCTGGTCTTCGAAGTGATAATGATAGCATACGCACAGAGTTCGAAGTCTTTACATGACTGTGTATCTACTTTATTTTTCAATTAAATCTTAACTTATTTGAACAATCTTTAAATCTTAAAATTTATAATGGCATAGCCAACAAACACTATCAACAAAATTTTTACGGCTGCGTGGCGTAATGCTCAAAATACACGGTTGTTGTGTCGACGGTCTTGAGTTCGAACTCAACCGAGGAAAAATACTTGTGTACTAGGAGTGATGCATATGTGAATATTTCCTGAACATTCGAACCATCCTCAGATCATAATGAATTGAAACATATATTACAGGTGTTCTGCAAGAATCCTACTCCCGACTAGGCAAACTATTCGTAAAGCTACTTTATTACTCCGACGTGACTCTACATTCAACAAAATTCTCTTAACACTTGTTAACTAGTTCAAGTTCTACTCATTGACGTATTTTACACTTGGACGCTTGTTTCGCGTAATTATTCTTTTTAAGATGGACGGTGGCGTAGATCAAAGAAAAATTATAATATTGGATAAATAGGACGCTGGTGAGAAAAAAAACGTTTATATGTGATGTGGACGCAACGACACAAAGCGATCATCGACGTTATACTGCTCTGAAGAGCTGACTTCATGGAACCAAACGGTTGCCTTACTTTCTGCAAGAAGGGACACTTGTGGCCTGCAAGTGCGGTCAGATGGCACAAGCGGCCGGATTCAGGAATCTGACACTTGTCTGACACCTTCTCTGGCACTTGTTTGGCACCTGGTCTAGCACTTGTTTGACACCTTGTCTGGCACTTGTCTGGCACTTGGTTGGCATCTTGTTTGGCACTCGTCTGGCACCTTGTGTGGCACTTGTCTGGCACCTTCTATGGCTTCACGACAACGCTGCACACTTCTGCCAGAACAATTGATTATTTTAATTGAAAAAAACATATATCCTACTCACCTGACTTGTCGCAGACAGGCTTTCTTATTTATTTCAATTCTATTATATTTTGTAACGAGTAAGTAGTAAACGATCCTGATGCTAAACACACAATAAGCCTTCCCAACTACGCGAATGCCGAACGACCGGTTCGAACGTACAACCTTAGAGTTCTCAAACTTTGATCAATAGTACCAATTTATGTAATAAGGATTTATTTGAGGTGAATTGTTTGACGTAGTAATTGTATTAGATGCTCGAACTACACTACACTACCTGCTACACTACACTACCTGCTACACTACACTACCTGTACAAAAATTATGATTTTCTACATTTAGAAAATCATAATTTTTCACATGATTGTCTTTTATGAATGACATTATATCTGTACATAAAAAGAAATTCTTTAAACCACAAGCGACTTCCACTCTCGATTTAATTATCTCCAGGGATTGTTGCTGACCTCGCAGATAATATTATTTGTTAAGGACTGTTGACACAAAATTCAATCTGAAATATAAACATGTTTGATGTTATTCCGACATTTTTCAATAAATTCACTCATTTCCGTGCGATGACTTGTCGCGTCCGACTCAGTTACAGAATTTTCCAAATTTGTTTGAACTGTTCACACGTTCAATCTACAAAATCTGGTCGTTAAATAGGCTAGGAATGATCTAACAGATTTTTGTATATATATTATATTATATTATAATAATACTAACTATTATAATAATACTCACAAGGTAGATCAATATGGTTCAAACGTACCTGCGTGTAGAACTTGTACACTTGGGAATGTAAACGGCCTGTAGTAAATGCTGTCATTTCATTTTTATGCTTTAGGAATCGTTTGGAACCTCTGACAGTAGCGTACCGTGGAGGAAATATAGCTCGGACCATCTAAACGTAATGCAATGTCGAAAATCCGTGAAACCCGTTCCCGTGAACATAGTAAAGCAAAAGTTCATCACATTGGACAGGAAGCAGATCAATATCTCGATTTGTTTACGCTTATTTATGGCTATCAGGGTATCAAGCGTTGAAATATAATAATTTAAAACATCTTTATGTGACCTGCATATCTTAGAGAAAAATAAAAAAACAATATTTCAACTCATGAGATTAGCGAATACGCCTTTTGCTTTATGCCAACAGTGGGAATATATATATTTTTAATTTTATTGTTATATATGTATAACATAATAGTTTTAGCTTGACTTATTACGTATTAGTCTCGAAGGACAAATAAAAACTAAAATTAAATATATATATAGAAACTAGATAAAAATATATAATAATAAAAAACTAAATTAATAAAAGAAATAAAGTAATCTTTCATAAATATTTCTTCTGATCTTAGTTGACTAAACTTACCATACAATAATCTTTCATTAATATTTCTTCTGATCTTAGTTAACTAAACTTACGATACAATAATCTTTCATAAATATTTCTTCTGATCTTAGTTAACTAAACTTACCATACAATAATCTTTCATAAATATTTCTTCCGATCTTAGTTAACTAAACTTACCATACAATAATCTTTCATAAATATTTCTTCCGATCTTAGTTAACTAAACTTACCATACAAAACACAACAGCCTTATGCTGTAATTGTTTGACAGCGTCGCGTTACAAGTGACTCTATAATGATATGGATGCGAACCGTGAAGCAGCACGGGTGTGTGAAGAGTGACGCGCAGGGAGATGTCTCGATCCCGGTCAGTCATCAGTGACAAGACGTTTACGGCACTCACGAGACCATCGTACGTGACATGCAAGATTTATAAAGCTATTAGAACACTAAACATAAAATACTACATCTAAGACATTACATATAAAAACTGAAGGTAATTTAAAAATATTTATGTCTACTGGTCTCTGTGGCTTCCCCGTATATCTAACATATACAATGTGGACAACATTCTATTAAAATACGGTGTTTAATTAGTCGAGCTGTATCATGCATGCTGCTGCCAATTTTTAGCTCATAAGTTGTTCTACCAGATAAAATACAGGACAATACTATCATTATACAATGTGTCCCGTAAGTTTGGGGTATTTTTAGAAATAATAATAAATCTCAAAAAATAGAAAATGGTGATTCCTTCACTAAAGTCATGTTTAATTGTCTGGTAGGTGTTACGGAAACTTATGTTCCCTTCTGTCTGTCGCGCTACTTACGGGACACTCACGAGTCTATCTACAGCATCTTATCTTTAGTGTTATCAATAGATAACCCATAAAATTTGTTTTTATATCTAGCATATGCTATTATATGGCATATCTAGCAATTCCGATATCTACGTCCGACCAGTAATTTCAAGATATAGATAAGGATAAGTTACTGCAGCACAAACTCGCACCCGCGGAGCCGACGCACAGTGTAGTGGGGACCTGGTTCCAGTCGCCTGCAGACCTCCCCAACTCGAGGTCGGCCTTAAATATATTATAAGATGACAAAAATAACTAAAGGTATGACGTTAATAATGTATATTTTAAATCAAAGTTATGTTCTGTTTCTGTTTCTGTTTCTCTTAAGTATATCTTATTTTTGACTCGTTGACAACTTTAAACTTAAAGTGATTTATTTCCTTGTTTATAAACACAATGCGAAGTGTATTATACTCACAATTGAACAGAATAATTGACCACCTCAGAGGCAACATAACAAGAGAGAAAGACATAAAGGTAATAAAATCGTAAGAAGACTTTTCATCTGTTTGTCTGAGTATTTGTACAGGTTAATTTCCAAAGTAGACGTGGTTTACTAATTTGGAAGAGGTATTTAATGATATAAACTTGTGCTAACTTTAATGTGATTTCAACTAAATAGCTTGATAAACTACAATTTTTATGTTATATTTATATATAAAATTTGCAGAGCGTCTTGCAACTTACAACTTGGGCACAGCTTATTACTTAAAATAATTTTATCAGATAGCAGTCACAGAGATAAACACGATGGCAGAGACAATCCGTTGTCTCTGATCCTTAAAGACTAATAACTGATGTCAGTGCTTGCATGATTCACATCCCGCAGCTGCCCCGCGCCGGCCGGTGCGCACCTGCAGACATCAAGTCACGCCAGCTCTACGGCACCACAACTCTCCCCGTAGCTCTTTCAACTTAAACACCATGCATACCATCATCAAATAAGTAAAACGTACTTTTGTGGTAGAACATTATAGCTAACTAGTGGCTACATCATATACCACCAGCTCAAAGATCATGGTATAGCGACATGGTGCTCATGTGTTTCATACTGTATATCCAAATACTAAAAGGCATTTCGTCTGTCCTCAGGGATGACCGGTAACTGTCCCAAACCGAGGTGCTTGTGCTGGTCACCCACTAATAGAGGTCTCGGTCACCTCTCGACCTGGTGAATCGTAAAAGTCCTTGCATCTGCATACTGTTTCCATCGCATACATGTGCCGAGAAAAGAAAATCTTTTATCTATGATAGTTTAAAGTAGATCCTCCATGCGGGTCCGCGGGAGCCGCTGGCCCAGCGTCGTGCCTCCAGGTGGTCGGAGGAGAGCTGAGTCCAGCAGCGGACGCTGAGCTGACGGGCTGCGTTCATGATATTTGTACTTGTTCTTACTTTCCGGAATACCTTACCTTACCTTTACATCTGTATATTTCTTAAAAGTGTGTATAAATAACAATAACGAGGATTGCCAAGTGTTAATACTTATTTTAGGAACGAAGCAGTTCAAACAACACGAATGATTCAAATATTGATGTACTGATCACACCAGTTTCAGGTCCAGTAGTGACGAGACAGTACAGGCACGCATATTATTCACCGACAAGATGTGATTCATTTTCGTTGAGAAAACTAATCGTTATCAGCGTAGTAATACGAGTTGAACGTGTGATGATGTTGGTGCGAAGGTTAACGTGATACTGGTCAAGCTGAGCGCAGTTCCGTTACACACATCATTAGCCTGTCCATCCTTCAAGTCCACTGCGAAATATTTTCAAGAAAAGTAAAGTGAAATAACACCATTTTAAACGTTTAGGTTTTAAATTACATATATTATATTATATTAGGTTAGGTTAGGTCCCCACGAAGGGTTCTCGCCTTGTCGTGGCGGGGGGGCTTAGTAACCATGGCTTGGTCACCCATGGTGAAGCTAAGAGGAACCCAAACGGCCGGCCTAAGGCGCTCTAAGGCCGGCCCGAGGAGGCCGCTCCGGGTGGGCTCTTTAAGAGCTAACCTCGGATGCGTGTCGGTGAACTGCTGGGGGCGGAAGTGACGGAGCGAGGCCGTCTTCCCCGCCCTCAGCAGCTGAGGTGGAGTCGCGGAGGGGAGAAGTGTCGGTGTTTCGTTACCGCTCTCCCTATCCTCCGCCGCTCAAGCAGGGGTCGCACCGCATGATGCGGCAGTGGTGGGACCGCGGGGAAGAGGAGTGTCGGTGTGTCGTTGCCGCTCTCCCTGTCCTCCGCGGCCGAACATCGGTCGGCGGTGGACCCGTAGACCAGCTCCGCCGCAGGGGGCTGGGATTGCTTAGTGCTTTCCTGGCCCCCATGGCCTCTGGGGGGCGGACTCGGAGAAGTCCGCTTCCCGCCTACAGAGAAGGCCGAGTTGGGAGGCGCGTCCGTGTTCCGGCGCGCCTTGCCTGGAGTGGTAGAGAGAGGGATGTCCTCCGGAGGAGGGGCCGCCTGGTCGACCGGTGCAGGCGGGGTCGCGGATGTGTGCGAAAGCATCCCCGTGACCCCGCCATACGCGATGATGGAGGAACACCATGGGGTTTTAGTCGGTGCGAGTCCGACATAAGCCATCCTTGCCCCCGCAGGACCACCCTGCGTATGCGCAGGCATTTCCCCATGTAAAAAAAAACAATAAGGTTAGTTCACAAACGAGCACACGGATCACCGCAGCACTCATATTTCTCCTCGATAAAAATTCAAAACGCAGTTGCGCTGTCACCCCTGAGGTGCCTTATTGCACCAGAAACAAAACACAATAGTAACATATTTTACACTGGTATTAATTTTCATTTCGTATATCAATTTCCATTGTTCGCTATATATACAAATGTAGTCCCGTGTTTAGCTAAATGCTAAATCCGCTTCACACGCGGAACGTCAATTCCGAAATTTAACCTACAGTCCTCCGATTGATGACACAATACGAGTACTTACAAAATAAAATTATTGTTATCAGCTCACACGTACATACATACGTCGATATCTTCTTCTGTCCGCATTAAAGACATTTTATCTTATCTATAATTCTATTGCACGAATATAATTTTTCAAAAGACGTCGCGGTAATGATGTGTTTGGACCAACTGGTGTTCACTAAAATGTCGCTGAACCGGAACCATCTTTTAAAATATTTGTGGTTTATTTGTTATTTATAGAGCAATAATACCGGAGTGGCCTTCCAAGTTCTGTAACTGAGGTTTTCACTGGACTTAGATATGTTTTACTACAGCATTACACGAGTGCGCTGCAACCTAAAGAAAAAGTAAATACAGTGACGTCACGACTCAAGGATATTGTGCTTGGCCGGCGCACCTTCAGTTGACGTCATTTATTGTTTTTTCATGGGATTAACACGCGTGCTAGAAACTAGCTACCACGTGGCTCTACCATTTACCTTATTTTAAGCCATTATTATTATAATTATTTTCATGTTGTTATTCGACGAGCATGGAGTGAATTTAACCATTTATTTTTCATTTAATTTCTTTGTTATAGCTTAAATAATAAAATAAATAAAGAACTATACGTACATTTACTTAAATTTTGTTATATTAAGAAAACAAAAATAATAATAGTTTTATTTATGTAAACTTAACTTAGAAAGAAATACAGGAGAGAATGTTACATTAACAAATATACCAAAATTAGGCTGATATTCCGCCCCGGCCTTCTATAGTTTAAACTAAAAAAACAGACCGACAGTATAGACAAAAAATCCCAAACAAAAGCACCTGAAAACTTCACTCAACAGAAATACAATAATATGGAGATGCCAGAGTGAGAAGAGAGAGATATATGAGCGAGACAGCACGCATACTTACGCAAACGTGGTAAATACAAACTCACGCGCATTCTTTGCCCACTTACTGTTGTTTGAAGTTCTGTACATAGTGAAGTATTGTAATACGGACGCAACATGTCGATAACTTTGCTGTGCAGAGTTTATGACTTCAGCGTGAGTGAACGTTATCACTAAACTACTGTCAACAGAGTTTTAAGTATTAAATGACAAATCGGTGTCTCACAGGCGCGGCCTTGGCTGGCGGCCGTCAGTGTGGCCGCGACAGATCTGTTTGTTTCCACGTTAGTCAAGATATCGGAGGCACAAACGTTTTGCGTTCACGATTTAAAAAATATTAAGTAGAATAGTCTCGATACTTATTTTTTTAAATTTATTCTATTAGTTTACAGTGCATGTTAAATATTTCAGATTATTACAATTTAGTAAGAAATGTTTTCCGCATTAGTCATGTAGTGTAATTAATTGTTAAAATTGACGTCTTTGTGTTGAACGTTTAAATGCAAGGTTAAATATTACAGGTGTATCGAGTTACGCCAGTAAACAGCAGTAAAAAGCAATGAAATGTGCACTAAACGAGTTGTTTCGTTGTTTAATAAAGGCAAGTTGTGATTACTGTATCGTTATTTAGTGCTTGTGTTTTAGGAGTGTCATTTGTCAGGTATGCTATATATATTTAGTGCTTGTGTTTTAGGAGTTTCATTTGTCAGGTATGCTATATATATTTAGTGCTTGTGTTTTAGGAGTGTCATTTGTCAGGTATGCTATATATATTTAGTGCTTGTGTTTTAGGAGTGTCATTTGTCAGGTATGCTATATATATTTAGTGCTTGTGTTTTAGGAGTGTCATTTGTCCAGGTATGCTATATATATATTTAGTGCTTGTGTTTTAAGTGTCATTTGTCAGGTATGCTATATATATTTAGTGCTTGTGTTTTAGGAGTGTCATTTGTCAGGTATGCTATATATATTTAGTGCTTGTGTTTTAGGAGTGTCATTTGTCAGGTATGCTATATATATTTAGTGCTTGTGTTTTAGGAGTGTCATTTGTCAGGTATGCTATATATTTAGTGCTTGTGTTTTAGGAGTGTCATTTGTCAGGTATGCTATATATATTTAGTGCTTGTGTTTTAGGAGTGTCATTTGTCAGGTATGCTATATATATTTAGTGCTTGTGTTTTAGGAGTGTCATTTGTCAGGTATACTATATATATTTTTTGATAATTATTAAAACAATGATTAGATTAGATAGTGACCTCTGATGAGTAAACACATTGTTACATTCTGAACAAAAATAGCCATTATACGAATATCTACGATATACGATGTTAACTTCTGCGACTGGAATTAATCCACACAACTCCTCGTTTTCCAACAGCTTTCTGTACCTACTGCGGAGGATCTTAAATCAAAGCAGATATCTGTCTAGCGGCAATAGCGTAATGTTTAGGGTGCGGTCTGCGAAACTTAAGGTCATAGGTTCGAATCCGCCACTCTATTGTCGTGAACCTTCTGCTAGCACAAGCACTTAAACTTAGGTGTAGTGCTTAACCGGATTGTTAGTAATGTTAATAAGACAGCTGCCATTGTTTGTCAATTGATACATTTAATAGAACTTTTAATTTCTCCATTCTTTTCGCGTGTAGAAGGTCGAGGACCTTTTCGTAGAATTGACGTTCACAACTATTTCATTCTTCTTCGACAACATTGCTTCAAGTAAAACAATATTTCATACATATCTCATGGTATTTGTGTATATATATATATTTCGTACACTCGTGCGACTCTCGCGATAACCTTGCAGTAGCCAAATGTATTTAACGCTGTTATTTCTCGTAACTATACGGTGTTAAAATATATCGGTGATATGATCTTGAAGTACAAGGGCACTCGTTTTATACAATATTACCACGTGATAAATAAACAGACATGTCATATATTTTCTATTTTATTTTTTCAAATGGAACTATTCATGCTGCCGCTAGAAACTAGCTTTACCGTAGCCCTACAACTATCTGACACTTTGTAAGAGATTTCTGAAAATATAATAAGAAAAGGCTAGAGACATGTCGCAGATATACGTCACTTGTAGCAACAATAAGTCGACTGATGTGGAATAGAACCACGCTTTCCCAAAAACACACTGAAAGTATGCGTTGGAGTGCTACTGTGTTTCGTCTGGTGAAAATGTTAACCTGGAGATCTTATTACTGGTGTCGAGTCGTTCCATGTTAGTGTAGTACACACTAAAGATACATCTATTCATACAGCTATTCATACCATTGTTACACACAGTCTGTCCGTTAAAGGAGAAACTTAGTTCATGTGGTCCAGAGGATAATTTAGACGGCGTCTGCTATAAATTTACAAATATCTGTAATTTCCTTAATATTAGATAGTGGGAGCGAAGATCACTTTGTTGCTAACCTGCCCAATGAATCTCAGTGGGGATTTATATACTGACGATGTTCTTCAGGTGCATTCCGACGACGGCGACATCTTCTGCTTGTTGACACACGGCATCAACTGCGCAGAATATCTCATAGTGCCGTCAGCGCACTCACTCATCGTCCCCTTCCCTGTTCCGATGTTATTGGTGCAATAAATTCAGAAAAACATAAAATTATAAAAAGTAAAAAATAAGTAAATTGCTACAACATTTCGCTATCATTACGGTGTTTATCTTTATAATGATAGTGCGAAGATTCCCGAGATCAGATAGTACATATATTTGGATATGATCAGCAAACAGAGGGTACAAGCAAGCGATGGTCGACTTAATAAAAACAAAAAACGAATTGTAGAAAGTCAACCACCTTGACTACTATATCGCCTCCGATATGAACTGACTGCTGACATTTTCTAAGGGATGAGGAAAGATTCAGTCGTCGAGACTGAGGCTGCCAATCTAACGCGGGAGAAACGAAAAGGAACATATAGTGCTCGACGGCTCTAAAAGCGTTAGAAAAGTCTACAAGCACCTTCTCAGTTACTTTGTTATGTTCAATAGCATATCTGATACCGTCGGTCCCTACGTGCAGGACGCAGCACACTGGCCCACCGGGAACACAGCCAGTGGTCGTGGCTTTTCCATATTTATTTTTAATTTTAATTAGAGACCATAACAAATGGATACCGTAAACTGTAATTGTCAATCATGGAAAGAAAAGACATTAAATGTTTATTTCATGTTTGCAGTTATTAAACATTACTGGGCCAGTAGAGCTTCGTTCTGCGTGACACATCGCTCAGTTATTGTTTCGTGTCATTTGTTCTAGCGTTTCATTTAGTTCTTATCATATAATCTCCTATTAACTTCATAAACATGGCTTAATAATAGATAAATCGAAATCAAATATTTGCTTTTTTATGAGTAATTTATAGTAAATATCATGAGCAAAATGAATAACAACCGTGTGTCAAGACTTTTGCTCGCGTGGCCCGAGCTTCATTCCAAGATGAATGTTTATACAAATACTAGTGCGGTTCCTTCCCTTGGTGTGCGCGCGCGTGCCCAGCCTGCCCCGCATACATCACGACAGACTTCAAGATATCACTCTCATAATCTCTATGGTTGGTAATCCACCACTGTGCGCTTTACCAGAAATTTTCTGCCACGCACAACTGTGAAATCGGCTATCGCCAGCGGTATTTTCGAACCGATAAGTCTTAGGGCCTTCAAGAAAAGAACCTACACCCTTCTTTTAGGCCAGCAGTGCATCTGCGACTCCTCTGGTGTTGCGGATGTGCACGGGTGGCGGTGATCGCTTGCCTGGGGTGCTTGCCCGTTGGCCAGCTATTCTATGAAACTAAATCAACAATGACAGCATGAACTCCTCAGCTCACATCAACTCATTGTTTCTGTAGATTGGTAAGTCTCAAACGGTCTTACGAAATATTACTTAAAATAAAATAAAAATATATTTTCTTTTTCAGATGTAGAAGAAGGCTATCCCGAGGAGCGGGATCACCTGCAGCCGCTAATGAACGACCTGGGCCGCTCCCGCCCTGCTCCAGCTCAACAGATTGCTGTTTCTAATACAATGTAACTCGTAAACCTTTGACGCTCGTGTAGCGCTTGCAGATCGCACGTAACGAACGCACCAACTTGTGATGTTTACCAGATGACATCAACTGCCCACGATATGTTATAAAACACATTAATTTTTTTATCTGAAATTGAAACCCACGCCACACACGTAAAAGTCTCAATACTCTTACTTTTTATTATGAAATATCTAGATTTTCCCCCACAAGGCACTCGCTTTATGTACATCTATATGGATAACATACACGTATACAGCGGTGGTCACACAACTAGAGACACTCAAGGGATATTGGGTTCATGACCATAAGGAAATAAAGAGGCCAAAATCACGAGAATATAAAAAAAAAAAAAAAATTACAGGTTTTTTTACATTGAGAGACAAACTCAGACAGTTCACAATGGCAAGTGATTCCTGCGACCCATGACATCTACATTCATCCTTGACAAGGAATCATAATGCAGATGCATTGTCACCCTTGATGTCTGAGATGGAATGCCTCGTCACCAGTAATAAAGGTCTCCGGATCCCTGCACTCACCAGACGATACATCGCAGAGGTATGCTGCTATTTTACACTGGTACTCTGATGAGGCCGTGGTCCTACCCTGGTCCAGCTGACAAATTTGTTAGTGGTGCGTTTTGTGGCCACCCTTATCTTCACTTTGTGTTACACAAGGTGTCGGGATTGTCCGGCGGCCAATCTACGCGCGGCACTGCCTGGCTGCGCAGACAATGTGCTTATCTTGGGCAAACTTTCCTCTGCATAGGGTAACATAGTTGTCTCTAAAATATTCTTGTATTGGAATTTATCGATATTGCCTACAATTTGGTACAGGTTCACCACCTTGCCAGGAAAAATATCCCCAAATGTTGATATTCCCTGCTCCATGTTTGACTGTTTTCATCGTATATTCCTTTGGATCAAGGTCTTTATTCATCTCACATATTGTTTTCCGTGAGAATTAATCATTAAAATTTTTGTTTCATCCGAAAATAATACATTTTTCTACTCACGTCAGTTCATATTTCGTTGTAAAATCTAGCTTTAATATTTGCTTACTTTAAAAGTGATGCCTTATGAGATATTCTTCCTACAGAAGTTTGCCTCACAGGATCGCCTTCTAACTGTTCTTGTTGTCACACCTCTCGGTCCTCCAGCACCTAATGCTCTGAGCGGTTCTTTTTCTGCTAACGATATCATTCTTAAGTCTTCACGTGCTTGTTTTTCTAGTTCTCGGTTTACACAGCATTTCTTAGCAATTTACAAACCGAATAAGGTGTCAACTATTGTTAAATACAAGTGTTTATTGTCTCTATTTTAATAATATGACGTTAGTGTAATGATAGTTAGTTAGTGATATCTTTAATAACGTGACTATATCTTAGTCTCAGCAATTTTATCACTCAGCCGCTCAGTTAATTGTACTTAAATAAAACGATACCTAAGCATTCAAAAACCAAGCAAAATAATGGATTGTACCTAAACTTATTATTTCCAGGGCGAATTCGTCTCATCCGGAAATTTCAAAACTGCACTTCTTTGAGCTAACACCTTCGTTAGTGTCGACACCTGACGTCACGCCCGCACCTGAGGCTGACGAGCTCTGGCCAAGGAAGTGGAGACGAAGTGACCGTCGCCTGAGGAGGCTCAATACTGAACTTCTGGAGGCGATCGAAAATCATGAAGTGGAAGAGGTTGAAAGGTAGACCTTTATTATATAACTGATTCACTATTAATATCATCACCATCTCAACCCATCATCTTTTTTTCATTTATCACCACTGCATCAGTAGCACCACCGCACATGGGCTTCACCGTAGATGACCATGAAACACGATCCGAAGTGATCAACATCCATCGACTCCTTGCAGGTTTTGTGAATAGATCATCGTAGTGCGAGTCCGACCGCTGTTGACAGAACATATACGAAACTTTGGTTATGAATTTAATAGAAACGAAGTTCAAAGGTGTTTTATTATATATTAGTGCCAGTTTTTCTCATATACAAGCAATTCTCAAAATACAATTCTCCAGTAATATAATGTGTTAGATCGAAACCGGGTTTAGACAATGATTTTCACAACACTAGCTTAAATTAACAAACCAGCACTACTACTTTATTGCTTTATCCTCACAGAATACTAGCGTAAAAAACAGCAATATGTTGCTATGTTTTGTCTGCTGAGTGTACGCAGCCAGAGAGCTTTATTACTGGTGACGAGGCATTCCATCTCAGTCCTCAAGGATGACAACGCATCTAGATTATGATTCCTTGTCAAGGATGAATGTAGTTGTCGTGGGGCGCAGGAATCACCATCAGGTGAACTGTGTGCTCGTTTGTACTCTCTGTTATAAAAAATGAAACAAAACCTTTAGGTTACTGTGCGCCGGTGCCAACCCAAACGCAACGTGCCGCATGGACCTCGTGTCGGCGAGTCACGTAGCCGCGTTGACTGGCGGCGATGCGCTCGCCCTTCTGCTGAAGCACGGTGCTGAGAAGCAGCGGCAGGATCGACTCGGTCGGACCCCTCTCCACCTCGCAGCCTTCGCTGGGAATGCAAAGCAGGTGGCTATATTACTGGATTTTCCTGAAGGTGAGTTCGTTTAATTGTATTTTCATTACTTTTAATGGTGTTTTTTCGATCTAATGGCCGCTGTATGCTGACCGCTATTAGTGGATAATCAACACAAGGACTCCCAAGAGGGAGCCTAGGCTTGAACCCTGTCACCCTGTTGTCTGACTTGAGGGTGCCCGAGAGGGCCGAAAATCAGCCCAGTCAGTTGCTTCTTACAGAGAATTATCTAAATTAATATAATCTGTACCACCACTTCGGAATGTGTGGGTGCTGGAGAAGAAGTGGCGCAAGAAACTCCAGCGAACGCATCTATCTGTATTGACTGGAGAGAACCGACCAGTGAAATGGCGGTATCGCGAATAACCTAGTTTGCGACGCCCTCGCCGTGGCCGGGGGTATGTAGGTGCAATATACGTGTGTTGTATTTTATGAAGATCTGGGGCCCTTATGGTCGCGACGTCGGGATCGTCGAGATCATATCTCGATCTCCTTCGGACGCGGATGAATCTGTGATTCACAATGGGATTATAAGTGGCGGCACTTACAATCAAGGGGTTAGGGTATGTGACGGCAGAGTCGAAATATCGGCGCGAAGCCTGCTTTAGTTACTATGGTCGGCATCTCAAGATCTATGTGTAGATTTTTGTTACGCAAGAACCACGGCGCACCGGTGGCCTTGCGCATGAAACGATTTTGTATTACCTGAAGCCGGTGAATGTGACGTGGGGAGGCATGCGTATGTCATGCATGAGACGGGGCTTGCGTATGTCATTAAGGGCGACCCTTTGCATAGTGTAATTTTATTACGCAGGGACGTTTTGCTATTTTTATTGATAAACGGGGGCCAGTGACCTAGGACGAACGCTGCTCGATTCCGGACACGGATGATATGAGGACCGAACTTTCGTCTAATGTGACGTCTAAGTATTGGACTGTCTTTTCCCAAGGGATTGGACGATCAAATAGTTTGGGAGATGCGGCGTTTTGATGCGCCGAGAGAAGTACATGGCTGCACTTTTAGTGGGGTTAACCTCGATCCTCTATTTCCAAAACCATTTCCCTAAGGTCTTGGCTGCGGATTGGAGGCGTTTACAAATAGCGTCTGGTTTGAATCCAGACACGTAGAGGCCGGTGTCATCGGCGAAAAGGGCTAGCTCTACACCGCGATTGCGTGTATGTCGTTAGTGTAGAGTGTGTATAAAATAGGACCTACGACGGAGCCTTCTGGTACTCTGGCACAAATGGGTTGAATCTAGGTACCTCAACGCGGTAACGAACGGTTCGATTTCGGAGAAAATCTCGTATGATAAGTACGAGTCGATCTGGCACACCGAGCTCATATAGTTTGTCCTTGTCGAGAGCTTTTGCCACGTCGAGGAAAAGTGCCCCAGGTTGGTAGCCCTGAAGAAATTTACTGAGAATGTGCTCCGTGATGCGGTGCACTTGATGTGTGCATGAGTGTCGGGTGCGAAACCCGAACTGCTCATTGATTGGTATCCCTTGGACAGCATGAAGTCCTTTAGGCGGGCGAGGATGAGCCTTTCATATACCTCACCCAAGACTTTGAGTAGGCTTATGGGCCGGAAGGCTGATGGATTAGTTGGATGTTTCGAGAACTTGAGATTCCCTATGACGTCAGCTTCCTTCCAGGTGTTCGGAAAGGTGCCTTTGGATATGGCCGCGGTGTAGATTATCACCGGTAGGTGTAAAATGGACATGGGTAGGAGTTTTATCACTTTGTTAGTGATGCCGTCGGGGTCGGGAGCCTTGCGTGGTCGCAGGTCACATAAGTCTAGCGGGTTGGTCAATCTTGGCTAGGGCACTACCCAAGGCGAAGTTTACGTCGACTCCTTCCGCTGTCTTACGTATAACCGCGGGCGTATGGAGCTTGCCCTACACTAGTTTACTTAACACTGCAAGGTATCCACTAGTGTAACTACGCAGGTGGCTTTACAATAGCTTTCTTGGGAACTAAATTTCGACCACTATAATATACCATAATACACCAGCAATAAAAATTGCTCGGTGAATTGTTCTCGGAACAATCGGTGCCCAGATGCGTCGCATCGACTTTTAATGAGTGCAACAATAAGTATATATATATACCTTTGTTACACGAGCCTTTTTGTTATGCAGCCGCCCTTGCGCGGGCAATTGCGGAATATGTTTGAATTTGTTAGAATTTGTTAGAATTCTAAAAAGTTAAGTGAAAAGCGTGTAGCGCTTCGTCGATGGCTAGACATAACATAGTCAGTTACATATTATAAAAGTGTGATACGAAATAGATATTTTGATATTAACAACAGCTAGATTTTCATGATTAATGCATAAGTTTTATTTTACCATAATTGTGAAAGAGACAGACTCCAAAGAGTGGGTCTCTTTTTGACAATTTTCTTCGATGGTCTATGGTTTTGTTTGTTTCAATAAATTACGTGTGAGTTAAAAATCAAATCAAATTATGAGATAGCTAACTGACAAAATAGAATATCATTCCTATATGTATAGTCATTGGCGATAGTACTTCAAACAGGATAAAAAGTGCACTTCTCTATTGAATCAATTAAAACAAAACAAAATGCAAAAAACTAATCTTTAAGCTATAAGATATCCTTTTACACTTGTCTGTTTCGCATTCGAGTAATACTATTTGTTTACTTGTTCCAATGAATAAACAAGTACAAAAAAGCAAGTTAATCAGTAAAACTTTATAACATACAAGTGAGCTCATAAGAAAATATTTTTTAAAAACGTGCTTTATTTAAATTCCATAATTCAGATAAGGAATAATAATAGTATAGTTTCGTGAAGTGCACGCGTCACTCCGGTTAACGTCGCCTCATGACGACTATCAAATGGAACTCGGGATCAGGCACCACGACTGCTTCCGTTTTCTTTGAAACCAGCCTCAGCACCACGAGCTCGTCCGTCACGTCCTGCAAGTTAGCGTTGCTGTCATCGTGATGATCAATCAGCTCAATTTCAGCATCGCTGGTCAACGAATGTGAAAGAAAGAGTACTTTTGCCTAGTCTGAACTATATTCCAAGACTCTGACCTTCTAGTTTATTTTGAATGACTTCTCAGTATCGAGGAACAAGCTGTTTTCTTCTTGAGAAGACAAAAAGCATTAATAGTAGCCGTTTTATTCTCTTAGAAATGCAATGTTGCTACAGACTGGTAAACAAGGTAACAGTAATTAGCAAAATGAGAACCAAATGATCGTCTGGAGTAGACCACTAACACGACGCACAGATTTAAATGGAAATTAACAAAGTATACGAGCGTTAGTTGATGATCAATTAAAAATAAAGTAAAACTGTGTTGCTAAATTTAAATACAAAAATTATTAATTCAAATATATTTTTTTTTGGGTATGAATTTACATACAGTAACACCAGATTTTATAACTATTGTCAATAATTAATTGACAATTGACAATTGAATTACCGAGTTAGGTTAATCAAGAACTAAATCCAAGTACAATATACATGTGGAATTGAAAATGACAATCTTACAATCTCTTTCAAGGAATTGTTAGCGTGGTGAGACAGATTTCTCATGTGGGTGGAGTAAGTGGCAGCGGTCAGACTGTCCAGGGTCGTCGTTTCTGGAAAACCTGATATTTAAAACGAAATTGTAGTTAATCTTGTCAACTTGCGCAGTTTATTGCAACTCATATCACTTTCTGTCATATACAACTTTCTAATTTAATCACATTAACAAATACATCTACATCATATACATCTGTATATAGAGTATCTACTCTCCACGGTGAATGCCTACATTGAGGAGTCAAAGATATTATTTACAAAGATAAAATATGCGTCATGATAACAGACAATGTCTGGTGGATGTCTACCTTACAGCAACTGGGTCGGTTCCCCTCCTACTCCTGAGGAGTCGCAATGGGTCTGCATTTTATTTCCTAACCTAGACTTAGATTTTAGATACTATCTATGCAATTACCTATTTACTCTAGATCTGTAACAATAAGCCAAAACCAATGATGTCCACCTGCTCGATTCGATCAAGGGGATACCTCTGATACGATGGTAACACATCTGACGTTAAATGCGCCGTATATATTATAGTGCGGTAAGCTTACGCACACAGACAAAGGCACGCACCGCCCTGCCCTAAACCCTCATGCAGTACATCCCTATTGCATGGGCAACATGATTGCAGGACGATTCAGATGCAGTGTTACTGACAATTTACATACACGCGGGTCACCCGGACCCAACAATGCTAATTTGGAAATTCACAAGTATTGTTCTTCAGCCAAGAATCGAATCGAACACCAACGGGACAGCAGCCGAGCACTCAGCACTCCGCCACGCGACCACTGACACCAATGTTTGTACAATAAACTTAAACTTTCAGTTTTACAAAAACTATATTCAGATCGCGATTTACCTTCACAATTTACGATAATAGTTCCCACAACATTTCCGTTCTCATTAATTCGAGCCATTGTGTTAGTTGCTCCGGGGCCCTAAAGTTTAAGAAATTTCATCATAGAAAAAATAATATAATACACATAATCTTTTTATGTGACGACGATAAATCATTTTCCATATAAATTATATTTAAAAAAAATTAGGTGCTGAAAAATCCAGTGAGCAAAAATCATGTAAATCTTCTGTTTACGAGCCGTGGCTAACGGACACTCGGTGTTCTTGTTCTTCCCTAAACCATTATTATTATTATTCTTGGTTCTATTATTAACCAGAAGATTCTAAATTTAAAAATATAAAGGATTGAAGATCTTTATCATTCGTGTATGCATTTAAAACAGTAATCTCGGGGGCATCATAAAATTTTTTGAAAAAGAAATAAAATGGTATAATCCATAGGAATAGAAAAATCCACCATTGTAAGCGCTGAGTTTGGAGTAAGGTTCGGAAGCGCTGTCCACGACATTACAACCGTCGTTCACTTCACACACGAATTCTCCCGAAAATCCTAAAGTAACGGCCCAACTAGAACAGTAGTAGAATAAAAAAGGATCATCACGGCCCCAAGCTGCCGCGGCCATTTTAACTATTTGTCGTTAAAAATAACAGAATCTAGGAATCTTACCATGAAATTTTGAGCGATTTCCATGATTTTATTCAAGTAATTTATACAAAAGTGAAGAGCAATTTGATCTCCGCGATCGAGATTGTCTGTCACATTGTCTTCTTAAACTTTTAATGACAAGAAGGGCTGCAGCAAATATTTTTTGTACAAATGTGTTTTAAAGAAGTTTTCACTATCTGTATCTATTTAAATTTTAAACAAAGAGGTAAAGGTTTTGTTGATAATATTTCATGTGGAACTGTAAAATTATAATGCCTTAAATGAACAGGAAATCCTATATCTTATATGAGCTCTTGCTTAAATAAAATACTGTATGCACTGAGTCACCAGTTGAGTGAACAAGCACGAGTAATTCTTAAAAAAGCGTAATTCTTTTTATATAAAAAATATAATAATGAACTACGGGTGACAAACGATGATGAAGTGATGAAGTCGCCCCCATAAGCACTTGCATCCCTTCTTAACACAGATTTAAGGTGCACGCAGGATAATCCGGTACGCAGAGATTTTTTACATTGCCACCCAAAGAGCTAAGATGGAGTGCCCAGCCACCAGTAACTGCAACTGCAAATCTCTATCCACTTGAAAAATGACGCCGTTATATTGCAATTTATATTATTATTGTGTGAGGACATCGTCATTCCCCAGTCAAGCCGATCTGATGATACTGTTTTTAAAGTCTGCGATTACAGCGGCAAATGAACGCACAATTCATTTAATGGTAAGTAATTCAGCCGTCCCACGACACTTGATAAGGAATCAAGATGTCACCTCCGTTGTTTTCACTCTCCGTACGAAACACAGCAGCGATAAGCCGCTACTTTCCACTAGAACTTCCGCTAGCCTGGTTCTTTCGCAGTCGAACTCTCCCATTCATACCATAACCAGTTTACAACTGCTGCTTACTAAGTAATTATAATAAATATTTTTTCAGAAATGCAAGATCGAGTTGATAGTGACATGTCTTCTGATGCCGAAGAAGATGTCAAAAAATTGTGTGAAAAGACCAGGGACATGGTGAACGTACGCTGTGACCTCGGAGAAATCAGGATACATCTGCCTAAAACTTGGAAAGACAATATTGATCACAACTGTAAAGATATCAAAGGATCTGTAAGTTGTATCTGCACACGACACGCAGTTTATATTTTGTTTTTAAGGAATGTTCGCAATGCTAATACTATTAACATTCCTCTATTCTTCACTGAACTCCAATTAAGCTGAAGTGCTTCGACTGGGAGATAGTTTGCGGGCGACAAGGGAGTGGTTAGACACTGATCTATATAGGCCTCTAGCCAATTTTTCTTAAAAAGAGAATTCAAGAAAAAATTTAAGGGTTTTATTATATACATTTAACAAAGAATAATCCGGTCCGTTGCGATGCACCAATCTGCACCAATGCATTGGTTCGCAAACATAACTTACTAAGACAACCAAGTGACGTACTCATCCAATCTGGGGTCCACCTTGGAGGTTCTGCCAAACCCAACTGGTGAAAGAAACACAAACATTAATACACTATAGATACTCGAAAGTAAGACATTTAAAATAACACAGATTTCTATGTTAGTAATTTATTTCATAAGCGCCAATCAGTAATCATTAATAATATTGTATCTATTTTATTGTATAATATTATTTAATGAAATTCCCATAAATAATAAAATCTGGTATATTCGAACACTTGATTTGATTGGAAGTCGGCAGACCCTTTCCTCTCCAAACTTATTGAAAGGATCTTAATAAAGATTGAAGGGATTGCATCCCCAGTTGCCACTTCTGCAACCAGGCTGGACCCCCCTACACGTGGCAGCGTCCTGTGCTCGCGTGCATTGCACCCGCCTCTTGCTCGCAGCCGGAGCAGACCCAAATATATGTGATGAAGCTGGAAGGACTGCGCTTGATATCGTTGGATTTGGACATTATTTTGATGGAAATATCGATCCAAAAAAGTAAGACTTCATAATTCTGAGGAAAACGTTACAGAGACATTAATCTCTCATAGCACTTACTAAAGTAAAGCGTCATGTTATGTAAGTCAAGTTCCGTAGGCTTCTCTACAGATCAGTCTATTAACAAGTATATTGCTTGACACATTTTTTAACTGAACTCGTACCATTTTGCAACCTTACAACCTGCCTTTTCCCAGAATTATCTTCAGTCGTTGTACAACTTCTATGGTGGAACATCTAACACTGCATATAATAGTTGTAATCGCTTGGTAGCGCCACCGAGGAGCAAGCTCTGTGATATTGGCAGAAGAATCATCATTTTAGACCATTAACCCTCATATTCCTGCAGGACTAACGTTCGCTACGTAGAGTACGTCTGGGAAATCGTATATAAGTTTATATACAGAATAAACAGTAATTGAAACATTTATAATGTCATATTATTACAATAATGTACCCTAATAGTTTTGTATTTAACATTTTTTACATATTAAACAGTTCAATCATCAGGTGTTAATTAGTGACTATGAAACGTTTATTTGACTTAAATTTCTACTCAATTAAATTAATTGTTTTACATTTATGACGCAATTCATTATTCGGGAATAAAATTGACGGGTTTTTCTCTATTTATATATATAGTTTTCTATCGGTGCTTCAAATGCTACTTCATGCTGGTGCGACCCACAATACTATGAAGGGTATCGGCCTGAACAGCGTAGGCTCGCCGCTTCACACGGCTGTCGAGCTGGCCAGCGTTGCAAGTATAACTGAACTGCTGCGCGCCGGTGCGTCGGTCAGGTGCCTCAACGCCGCCGGCCAAACGCCGCTACATGTATGTGTAGAGAAGGAACAAGAAGAATCGCTACAGGTATTTCAATGTTTTTTTTCACAGTCAGTCCCAGTAATTCAATGGTCAATGAAATTTAATTTGTGACTCTATTCAACGAAAATGGTTCAACGCGAGTTACCTGAAAAATATTATGCTCTAAAAAAACTATTCAGAACTGACAATCTATCTAGATCATAATCCTCAATCAAGGCGGATGTATATTCATTAATGGGCCACCGCGTCACTTCCTACGACTACGTCGTGAAACTTGTAATATGGCTCTGTTGCAGATCCTAGCAAATTATAATTATAAAGATGCTGATCCATTTATGGCTATAGTGGATGTTAAAGACAAAGAAGGTCATTCAGTCCTTCAGGCAGCCGTTGAAGCTGCTTGGGTGCCAGGTGTATGCGTAGCATTAGAGGCTGGAGCTGATGTGACATTGAAGGTAGTGTCGTACTTTTTTATTATTTAATAATAATTAAGCATCACGTATGCCATTTAACTATAATATATATATATACATACATAATATAATAAAATATTAATATTGTGTTTACCTATACGTCAGCCTAAATAATACTATTTTCAGGCAAATGATGGGGAAACACCAATTCACTCAGCGGCTGCACTTGGTAATTTAGATGTTTTAACAGAAATCCTCAGTTTAGCCAAACAAAGTAACTTCATTGATTGTCAAAATGAAGAAGGAGAAACGCCATTAGTTAAAGCTATTAAACATGATCATCATGACTGTGTCACCGCTATCCTGCAAGACGGAGCCTCGATAAAGACGACGATGCCGGGCGATGTGAACGTATTTCATGTCGCAGCGGAATACGGCTGTCTAGACATACTAAGGACACTTCTGGAGTTCGACGATGATATTACTCGAGCCATGATCAATTCCTTAACAGCTGGCGATCGGAGAGGTTTCGGTCCGATACACTTTGCTGTCTCTAACAATAATGTCAAGTGCGTGGAGCTGCTGCTTTCAAAAAATGCTGATATTCGGCTGAGAACCACATGTAGTCCTCACAGGTCTTCGACTCCCTTGCATATTGCTGCAGTCAGAAATCACGTTGAAATTACTAAAGTTTTATTAAGATTCGACAAAACAACTATTCACGAAGTTAATAGCCTGGGATGGTTTCCTCTTCACACAGCTGGCCACCATGGCAGTCGAAACGTCATATCACTTTTACTTCAAGAAGGCGCAGACTTATCAGCTTACACAGATGGTCCAAAGAAGTACAGAAGAACAGCTCTAGATATGATAATAAACAACCTATCGAAACCATCAGACTTTATGGAAGTCGTTTTCGATTCATACATTTCATCGAACTGCCAGAACTTCCAAGACGCAGACTGTGAGATCACAATTGATTACAGGATTTTGATGCCAACCGTTTGTGAAATGGAGCAAATGAAAGTTATTGAAGCGCTCCTTAAAACTGGAAATAGATATGGCCAGAAAAGATTGCTTGTGCATCCATTAGTAGAGAGCTTCCTATTTTTAAAATGGAAAGCTCTTTTGCCTTTCTTTTACACTATTATAGCTGTTTACTCTCTCTTTGTTGCGTCTTTGACCATATTTATTGTATCAGTATTCTTTTACAAGGATACAAAGGATACTGCACCACTGTGGTTAAATGCAAATATTTGGGGCTACGTTGTTTATGCAACCATTTTCCTAATTATCATTCAGGTGAGTGACCCTGTGGTAGTTGATTTCATGTTAATAATTCCTTTATTTAATTACACATTGATAATGTGTCATCATTCTTTTCGCTTTCAGGAGATACTATACATGAATGTAAAAAGCAGTAGATATTTCTTAAAACTAGAAACATGGATTAAATTTGGTTCGATCGGACTAGCTACTATCTTGCCGCCAGCTGTAATGATAACTTCTTTGTCTTCGGCAGAATGGCAAAGACACGTAGCAACGTTGGCCTTATTGTTATCATGGCTAGAACTGATGTTTTTACTGTCGCGATTTCCAAACGGAGGCTACTATGTATTAATGTTTGGAAAAGTGGCGTCAAATGTTATTAAAGTAAGCTATTTTATAAATGTGGGTTACTTAAGTAGAAATCACTTTTTTGTACTAAACATGGAAATATAAATCATTTCAATACTTAATGAACTGGAATATCTAAACAGATTTAAGTTGTTTATATTTTAAAGATTCTAAACTTACTATTTAATTTTTCAGATATTACTTACATTTGTGTTCTTAATTATTGGATTTGCTTTGAGTTTTATGATACAATTTCATTCTCAAATACCCTTTGAAGGTCCATGGGCAGCTTTCGTAAAAACTGTAGTTATGATGACTTCAGAGTTTGACTATGTAGCGCTATTCGATGAAGAACATTCAAAAGACCTCGCCACCTCCCTAGCAATAATTCGAGTCATATTTTTAATTTTTCTCATCTTAGCTGCTATAGTCCTAATGAATTTATTGGTAGGTGTCGCAGTTAATGACATAAATGATTTAGAAATATTAGGCAACATAAGAAGACTAGAAAAACAGGTAGAATTCCTGAGTACATTAGACAATCTGGTCTATAATCAATTTTTCAGCAAAATTTTACCAAACCGTATAAACAATCAGATAAAAAACAAAAGACGAGTTATTGGAACAATTGTATTGTGTCCGGGAAAACCAAGATGGAGACATAACAAAGTCATGCCAACTCGTATACGAGATGCAATATTGAATAAAGCCCAAACCCAACAAAAGCAAAAAGAAGATGAGTTAGGGATGCAAATCTTCGATAAAAAATTAGATGAAATGTACAAAATTTTAACCTTTCAAGACCAACATAAGAAGGAACAAGCTGGTATAGATAACACTGGAAATGTGTCGGAAATAAATAAAATGCAACATGATGATATAATAAAACGCTTCAACAATCTGGATGATGGGATGACAAAAATGAAAAGTCAAATGAATGCATACGTGGATGATTCGAAAGTACCCTTGGAGAAAATAAATATGAAAATAGATCAAATATCTTTAGAATTAGAAGAAATTAAACAATTCCTAAGCAGACTGGAAAGCAAGCTAGGTGGCATATAATTTATTTACTCTATCAGGTGTACGCAGTATGTAGGTGGCTTCAAGCTGAGTTTTAGTCCCCATGCTTGCATCACTAAAAATATTTCTAGTAACTTCGGGTGCTAAACACTTTTTAACTATGCTGGCATTGTCTGCCTTACACGACACACTTTCATGTACTGATCGGCACTGGAGTCGCATCGCGGCTGTTCCTCCGGAGTAATATATAGTACGTACTACATAGAGTAATAATTTATTCAAATAAAATTTGTAAACTCTTAAGACTGAATAAAAAGTGTTAGTTGTTTCATTAAAGATTGTATTCCTACAGAAACAAAAACTAAATATAAACAAGAGAAATAAAATAGAAATATAATGTTTTATTTCCCGTCTCTAATATAATAATAAATGTTCATAGTAAAAGAAAACTACGCCGTCCCGAGCTAATCAAACACGCTTCACCGGAATGCCAAACATCTCTGGTCGCACTTAACCGCGTCATGGTTTTAGTTATGAAGGCTCTAACTCGGTAGCTCTCGACCGTTGGGAACGGAACATTCTATGCAAAAGGTTTAGGTGGAACACTTGATATAAATTTCGCAATGTCTAAAGATACGGTAATAAAAAATATTTTGTATATACAATGCTTCAACGTTCGTAATTATTTTTGTGGCTTAAGTTACAAGTGCTAACATTTTAAATTAAATTTGTGAATGAAATATCTCGGCTAAGATTCTGAGAATCATTACAACTTGTCTTGTTGCTGATAGAAATGTTTATTTTTTTCGGGCTGATTGCCCCTGTTAGCCTTAGGGCTTTTACTGTTTCACCGGGTTGAGAGGTGACCGAGCGCTTATGCCGCTCAGTCGAGACCTCTATTAGTGGGTAACCAGCTCAAGGGCTTCCGAGCCCTGTTGCGCGAGAGCGACTGATTCGAGGGTGCGCGAGAGAGGCTGTACCTCGGCTGCTACTGACTATAGATTATATCGTCTCTATTATTATCAAAGAAACGATAATTTATTTTATTTATAAAGGAAAATATTATATAATTTTATTTTCAATAAAAAAAATAAAAACATTAAAATAAAATAAGACGTAGATAAATGTACCGTGTAATAGAACTACTCGTATATAAAATTCTACTTTCATTTAAAGTTAATCTTTAAATGAAAGTAGAATTATATAAGAAATATATAAGATAGAGGCATCTTTTAATTTGATATTTAAAATAAACATTTTCAACTTCTAAGATATAGGTATATACATACTCGTACATAATCGAAATGTTAACTTTAGTACGCGCTGTTGTCCTCCTGGTAGACTTCGGGAAAGACTATATCTTGTGGATGCTACCAGGTGACACATGCACAAGAAACAATCACTGGTCATTCCTTTCAATATTTTTGAGATGAAAAGCCTCGCTTCCAATTAGCCCAGCCCACTCCCAGGACTGCGGCACCTCTGGCTACTGAGACTGAAGTGGGAACTAGTAAAAGAAATCCGGTTACTTTTAGTCATCCAGCAGGATTCACTTCTTTCTTATGCTGGTATTTTGATTTTTGTTAATTAAACTTGTTTATTTCATAGGCTTAGACCCGCAAAATCTATCACTAATTCAGAAAAATATTCTAAGATTATGTATCTTTTTTTATTGTTCTACTGTTCTACTGTTCCACTGTTCCACTGTTCTACTGTTCTACTGTTCCACTGTTCTACTGTTCCAATGTTCTACTGTTCTACTGTTCCACTGTTCACTGTTCCACTGTTCTACTGTTCTACTGTTCTACTGTTCCAATGTTCTACTGTTCACTGTTCTACTGTTCCAATGTTCTACTGTTCCAATGTTCTACTGTTCCAATGTTCTACTGTTCCAATGTTCTACTGTTCCAATGTTCTACTGTTCACTGTTCTACTGTTCCAATGTTCTACTGTTCCAATGTTCTACTGTTCCAATGTTCTACTGTTCTACTGTTCTACTGTCTCTACTGTTCTACTGTTCCAATGTTCTACTGTTCCAATGTTCTACTGTTCTACTGTTCTGCTGTTCTACTGTTCCTACTGTTCTACTGTCTCTACTGTTCTACTGTCTCTACTGTTCTACTGTTCTACTGTTCTGCTGTTCCACTGTTCTACTGTTCCAATGTTCTACTGTTCACTGTTCTACTGTTCCAATGTTCTACTGTTCTACTGTTCCAATGTTCTACTGTTCCAATGTTCTACTGTTCCACTGTTCCACTGTTCTGCTGTTCCACTGTTCTGCTGTTCTACTGTTCACTGTTCCACTGTTCTGCTGTTCTACTGTTCCAATGTTCTACTGTTCACTGTTCTACTGTTCACTGTTCCACTGTTCCACTGTTCACTGTTCTACTGTTCTACTGTTCTGCTGTTCTGCTGTTCTACTGTTCCAATGTTCTACTGTTCACTGTTCTACTGTTCACTGTTCTACTGTCTCTACTGTTCTACTGTTCCAATGTTCTACTGTTCACTGTTCCACTGTTCACTGTTCCACTGTTCTACTGTTCTACTGTTCTACTGTTCTACTGTTCTACTGTTCCACTGTTCCACTGTTCTACTGTTCTACTGTTCCACTGTTCTACTGTTCCACTGTTCTACTGTTCTACTGTTCTACTGTTCCACTGTTCCACTGTTCTACTGTTCTACTGTTCTACTGTTCTACTGTTCTACTGTTCCACTGTTCTACTGTTCCAATGTTCTACTGTTCCACTGTTCCACTGTTCTACTGTTCTACTGTTCTACTGTTCTACTGTTCTACTGTTCTACTGTTCTACTGTTCTACTGTTCTACTGTTCTACTGTTCTACTGTTCTACTGTTCTACTGTTCTACTGTTCAACTGTTCCACTGTAATCGCCGACGACTGGTGTTTAGGTTCATTACGGAATACAAAATTCATTGGCTTTAATCTCTCTATATTGAGTTTGGATTTAATATTATAAACATTAATATTTAATATCTGTGGAAGTTTATTTTCAATTCCCTGGCTTTACTCCACAATGCAGCTTTAAAACTATATTTCCAAAAGTATCAACTAAAATGTGTGAACTGAAAGTAAAGCAAAGTAGATATAAAACAAAGTAGACATATATACACGCATAATAATGTTCCGGTTGTTCTACGCCTCTATGTGATGTTTCCTTTATTCAGGGGCGCGCGAAATTTGTCGTACAACGTAACTAAGTAATACGTAAAATATGCTTGTATGATAATGTTCGTGTTCCCCATAACTAAGTAATACGTACAATATGCTTGTATGATATTGTCCGTGTTCCCCATAACTAAGTAATACGTACAATATGCTTGTATGATAATGTCCGTGTTCCCCATAACTAAGTAATACTTACAATACGCTTGTATGATATTGTCCGTGTTCCCCATAACTAAGTAATACGTACAATATGCTTGTATGATAATGTTCGTGTTCCCCATAACTAAGTAATACGTACAATATGCTTGTATGATAATGTCCGTGTTCCCCATAACTAAGTAATCAGTACAATATGCTTGTATGATAATGTTCGTGTTCCCCATAACTAAGTAATACGTACAATATGCTTGTATGATAATGTCCGTGTTGCCCATAACTAAGTAATCAGTACAATATGCTTGTATGATAATGTCCGTGTTCCCCATAACTAAGTAATACGTACAATATGCTTGTATGATAATGTCCGTGTTGCCCATAACTAAGTAATACTTACAATACGCTTGTATGATATTGTCCGTGTTCCCCATAACTAAGTAATACGTACAATATGCTTGTATGATAATGTCCGTGTTTCCCATAACTAAGTAATACTTACAATACGCTTGTATGATGATGTCCGTGTTCCCCATAACTACGTAATACGTACAATAATAGCGTATGATAATGTTCGTGTTCCCCATAACTAAGTAATACGTACAATATGCTTGTATGATAATGTTCGTGTTCCCCATAACTAAGTAATACGTACAATAATAGCGTATGATAATGTCCGTGTTGCCCATAACTAAATTAATACGTACAATATGCTTGTATGATAATGTTCGTGTTCCCCATAACTAAGTAATACGTACAATATGCTTGTATGATAATGTCCGTGTTGCCCATAACTAAGTAATCAGTACAATATGCTTGAATGATAATGTCCGTGTTGCCCATAACTAAGTAATACGTACAATATGCTTGTATGATAATGTCCCCATTACGGCAATATCTGATAATTATTATTAGATAATATTAACTACGTAGTATGTATTACTATGCGATAAGTATTCCGACACTTGTTTGTGCCGCGAGCTGGAGTGTGTATACATGACAGATGATATTTGTTCTCGACGCCTCGTAGTCTTGAAGGTACGGACCTGTCCATCCTTTGGCTGCGCGTATAGCGTCAATCATATCCGCGTCTATGTGTGACTTTATAGGCCATATTTTGGTCCGAAGTATGGTGCTTCTCACATGCCCGTTTTGTTTTGTAGGTTATCTTCGTGTATCGGCGAATCTCTCACCAATTTTACCAATGTGCACAGACCCAAGTTCGCCTCCCTTCGGGAACTAGTGCTTTTTGGTCTCTCGCCAAAACTACCAAAGGAATTTCTGTTACCCATCTCTTCCGTCTCTGCGACACGCTAGCCCATGAAGTTAGTTGATTTCTTGGGCTCTCTTGTTGAGTCCAACTCAACTCTTGACTACAGGAGGAACTTACCGTGAACTATCTTGCGGTGTGAGAGTTCAGAGAGTTTAGAGCAGAATTCGGATGGGCCTCATGGAATCCTTTAAATTGTTCTGAGGACGTGTGATCTAGAGTGGGCACCGGTTCTTTCCCGTCCATTTCAGTACTCCTACTCTTCAGGCGTCGTCCAGAACTGCTGTAAGACAGCTTTGGTGCACCCGATCCAATATATATGTACATATGTATATAGTACATATTTCAAGTCCACTAATTTACAGTGGAGCTATATCCCACACTTTAATAACCTCACTAGAAGGACTAAAAGGTAGATAGGCGTTGTACCCTGTCCTTGTTAAGGCACGATATTTACGTATTTACTTATGTAGCAAAGTAAAGCAAAGGCACAGCGTACTCGCAAGACTCGCAAGACTCGCATAGAAATTGCAATTTAATTTACAACGAAGGTAACGTTGGAAAACTAGGTTGAGCGGGTTTAGAATTCAGCATCCGATGCAGCTGAAAATTCGATGTCGTTTTGAATGGACTATTCTAATTGAACTTACTCGTAACAAAAAAGTTCCAGGTCGTCGTAAATGACATTCAAGTTGGATGGGTTTCATCAAAAGAAAATGTCGACAAATATTACTTTATAATTATGAGTATATAACATTGTACAATTAATATATATATATATATATATACATATAGATAGATAGTAGAAGGCAGCCGACACGTATTAAATGACACGTTAAACTATCGCAGATCTGCTTTAGTTAACACAGGATAACATCATGTCAACAACGCGTCTGTATTATGATTCCGCATCGAGTATGAATGTAGGCGGCAGGAGTAACTTACCATCTGGTCAACTGAGTGCCTGTTGGTTACTCTCATAAATGAAATACATAATGTAAAAAAAACTTTGTACTCAGATAAAACTTACTTAACTGGGTAGGTAGTTTACACTAGAGCCTCGTCCTTTATCTAATACTACGTGTATATGAGCAGCATGTTTATAAAGAATGTCGCATATTCCTGTTGATACGTCGGTTGTTATATAATATGAAATAAATATAAAAGAAAAATTAAACTGAGGATTGTTAAATCCGTCAGATGCTGCGAGTGGACACTAATTGCATTAATTAAAATAAAATAAAATCGGACTTTATAAAGAATATGTGACGCTCACAACACGTGGCAACAATGGGAGCACGCGGCTATCGGCGGCCAGGACACCTGTGGTCCAGGTGCTAATGAGGCTGGGACTCGAGTCTCACACGAATTTTAAATTGTATTAATAAATAACTGTCTCAACAGTCGATGTCCAAACCAAATTTTAATTAATTTGTTTGTAATAGTCTTGTTAGTTTGAAATTTGAATTTGAAAATAATCCATTATTATAATTGTAACTAAGAGTCATACAAAAGTCTCAAGGCTCATTGCAAGTTTTGATGTTTCATTTTTTACTTATAGAAAAAAGCTAAAAAAACATGATAACTCAAAAATGGTTCACTTTTGCATAATGCTTACAGGGGGTTAAATAATAGCAAATAGTCACCCCTATCACCTCCACAGGGATACGTCGAATAACCCCGTATATGCTTCTATATACTTTCATGAAACAGGAGTAACATAACAAACATTATTAACTTATAATAAAACAGTGTATTAAAACAATATTGTGTGTGTGTATACAGTGCCTAGAAATATGTTTTAAGTAATACAAAACACTAACAAATTCATACCTAAAGCTTATTTAAAAGCTTAAGCTCTCGTCCGCAGCTTAACGCACGACCCCCGGGATATATTTGTTTGATCTGAAACAAACAGTTTACGTCCGGAGAGCTTTTATTGGACGGGCAGACTGTTTATTTAGTAAACTTATACCCTTAACCTATTGATCGTTCGCTTCTTAACTTGCAATATGATTTTTTTAGAGTTATAATAAATTAGCATGTTTGTCACAGTCCACTGACGGCCTGGGATGATTAATTAACTTAAAAAACCATGTGTGGTCTTTGCGTTCTATGTATTTTGTAATATCGTGTTATTTACAATATCCACAGAACTTTATATTAATTGAACCGCGTCATCATTATGTATTTTTATGTAGGTAAGTGTTAAGTGTTGGCTGCTTTGTAAACGTGCAGGCGTTCCATTGTCAACATATCTCTAACGCAAATACGTTGTCACTATAAGTAGGTGTCCAGTTCTCTACACTCACAATACGAAACACGTTATTCTGCTATTTCGCTCTGGTATTCCGAAAATGTCTCAACTTTCCCTGTTGAAGTCGACCCATTCATGTCGCATCAAAAAATTAGCGTCGATGAGTGCAAAATATAAACGCTATTTTCAAAACCATCTTATAAATTGCTTATCACGATTAAATAAATAAATACATTATAATTCAAATCAAAACAGCTGTTGCGCCGTTCATTGAATAACGATAAAATTAAAAATTTAAATGATGGCAAATTATTGATGCAATCGCAATCAGAAGTGTGGCAATTCATAGCGATATTTCACGAGATCAGGTTCAAGCTGTAATGAGAGGAGATATCAATTTTTTTATAATTAGAAATATCTTGGAGCCCACTAATATTCTGAACTAATGTGTGACTACGTAATCTATCGATAACTTTACGCAATCCGTATACAAAGGCTGACCAGACATCGCCAGCCCGGAGGAGTTATCCCACAACAACAGTTATTATTCTAATATTATATATAATAGATCTTTGGTTATTTTCCTCTACTTAAGCGTATTTCATGTGCTCTCTTTTTTATTGATAAATTGCCTTCTGATATATTTATGTTCCCTAACATTTCTATCAAAGATCGTACAACATTTGTGTCTAAGCCCTAATTGATGTTTAATTTTGTTCTTTATGTGAAATTTTTGTTTTAAAATTATCGTAAAAACATCATTAATCTTTTTTTTATAAAGGTTACGGTAATCAATGAATTATAATCACAGAAATAATGTGATGCCTTCTCGTTAAGACATGTGACGTTTATTGACTAACAAATAGACCAGAACAGTCGCATGACGTCAGCTGCGCAGTCCATTGTGTAGTGTTCACTGGCACCGACATGCATGGATGGCTGCCTGGTGTAGTGCTTAGAGTACCTGGCTCCTGCATTGCACGTCTCGGATTCAATCCCAGTCGAGGCACAATATTTGTGCATCACACATTGTAGGTCTGACCCACTCGTCATTGTTATTTTAACGCAAACACTACGGTGACCCACTCGTCATTGTTATTTTAACGCAAACACTACGGTGACCCACTCGTCATTGTTATTTTAACGCAAACACTACAGTGACCCACTCGTCATTGTTATTTTAACGCAAACACTACAGTGACCCACTCGTCGTTGTTATTTTAACGCAAACACTACGGTGACCCACTCGTCGTTGTTATTTTAACGCAAACACTACAGTGACCCACTCGTCGTTGTTATTTTAACGCAAACACTACAGTGACCCACTCGTCATTGTTATTTTAACGCAAACACTACAGTGACCCACTCGTCATTGTTATTTTAACGCAAACACTACAGTGACCCACTCGTCATTGTTATTTTAACGCAAACACTACAGTGACCCACTCGTCATTGTTATTTTAACGCAAACACTACAGTGACCCACTCGTCATTGTTATTTTAACGCAAACACTACAGTGACCCACTCGTCATTGTTATTTTAACGCAAACACTACAGTGACCCACTCGTCATTGTTATTTTAACGCAAACACTACGGTGACCCACTCGTCGTTGTTATTTTAACGCAAACACTACGGTGACCCACTCGTCATTGTTATTTTAACGCAAACACTACGGTGACCCACTCGTCATTGTTATTTTAACGCAAACACTACAGTGACCCACTCGTCATTGTTATTTTAACGCAAACACTACGGTGACCCACTCGTCGTTGTTATTTTAACGCAAACACTACGGTGACCCACTCGTCATTGTTATTTTAACGCAAACACTACAGTGACCCACTCGTCGTTGTTATTTTAACGCAAACACTACAGTGACCCACTCGTCGTTGTTATTTTAACGCAAACACTACGGTGACCCACTCGTCGTTGTTATTTTAACGCAAACACTACGGTGACCCACTCGTCGTTGTTATTTTAACGCAAACACTACAGTGACCCACTCGTCGTTGTTATTTTAACGCAAACACTACAGTGACCCACTCGTCGTTGTTATTTTAACGCAAACACTACAGTGACCCACTCGTCATTGTTATTTTAACGCAAACACTACAGTGACCCACTCGTCATTGTTATTTTAACGCAAACACTACAGTGACCCACTCGTCGTTGTTATTTTAACGCAAACACTACGGTGACCCACTCGTCATTGTTATTTTAACGCAAACACTACAGTGACCCACTCGTCATTGTTATTTTAACGCAAACACTACGGTGACCCACTCGTCATTGTTATTTTAACGCAAACACTACGGTGACCCACTCGTCATTGTTATTTTAACGCAAACACTACGGTGACCCACTCGTCATTGTTATTTTAACGCAAACACTACAGTGACCCACTCGTCATTGTTATTTTAACGCAAACACTACAGTGACCCACTCGTCATTGTTATTTTAACGCAAACACTACAGTGACCCACTCGTCATTGTTATTTTAACGCAAACACTACAGTGACCCACTCGTCGTTGTTATTTTAACGCAAACACTACAGTGACCCACTCGTCATTGTTATTTTAACGCAAACACTACAGTGACCCACTCGTCATTGTTATTTTAACGCAAACACTACAGTGACCCACTCGTCGTTGTTATTTTAACGCAAACACTACAGTGACCCACTCGTCGTTGTTATTTTAACGCAAACACTACAGTGACCCACTCGTCGTTGTTATTTTAACGCAAACACTACAGTGACCCACTCGTCATTGTTATTTTAACGCAAACACTACAGTGACCCACTCGTCATTGTTATTTTAACGCAAACACTACAGTGACCCACTCGTCATTGTTATTTTAACGCAAACACTACAGTGACCCACTCGTCGTTGTTATTTTAACGCAAACACTACAGTGACCCACTCGTCATTGTTATTTTAACGCAAACACTACAGTGACCCACTCGTCGTTGTTATTTTAACGCAAACACTACAGTGACCCACTCGTCATTGTTATTTTAACGCAAACACTACAGTGACCCACTCGTCATTGTTATTTTAACGCAAACACTACAGTGACCCACTCGTCGTTGTTATTTTAACGCAAACACTACAGTGACCCACTCGTCATTGTTATTTTAACGAAAACACTACAGTGACCCACTCGTCGTTGTTATTTTAACGCAAACACTACAGTGACCCACTCGTCGTTGTTATTTTAACGCAAACACTACAGTGACCCACTCGTCATTGTTATTTTAACGCAAACACTACGGTGACCCACTCGTCATTGTTATTTTAACGCAAACACTACGGTGACCCACTCGTTGTTGTTATTTTAGCGCAAACACTACAGTGACCCACTCGTCGTTGTTATTTTAACGCAAACACTACAGTGACCCACTCGTCATTGTTATTTTAACGCAAACACTACAGTGACCCACTCGTCATTGTTATTTTAACGCAAACACTACGGTGACCCACTCGTCATTGTTATTTTAACGCAAACACTACGGTGACCCACTCGTCATTGTTATTTTAACGCAAACACTACAGTGACCCACTCGTCATTGTTATTTTAACGCAAACACTACAGTGACCCACTCGTCATTGTTATTTTAACGCAAACACTACAGTGACCCACTCGTCATTGTTATTTTAACGCAAACACTACAGTGACCCACTCGTCATTGTTATTTTAACGCAAAGACTACAGTGACCCACTCGTCGTTGTTATTTTAACGCAAACACTACAGTGACCCACTCGTCATTGTTATTTTAACGCATTCACTACAGTGACCCACTCGTTGTTGTTATTTTAGCGCAAACACTACAGTGACCCACTCGTCGTTGTTATTTTAACGCAAACACTACAGTGTCCCACTCGTCATTGTTATTTTAACGCAAACACTACAGTGACCCACTCGTCATTGTTATTTTAACGCAAACACTACAGTGACCCACCTGTCATTGTTATTTTAACGCAACACTACAGTGACCCACCTGTCGTTGTTATTTTAACGCAAACACTACAGTGACCCACTCGTCATTGTTATTTTAACGCAAACACTAAGCAGTGACCCACTCCGTCATTGTTATTTTAACGCAAACACTAAGCAGTGACCCACTCGTCGTTGTTATTTTAACGCAAACACTGCAGTGACCCACTCGTCGTTGTTATTTTAACGCAAACACTACAGTGACCCACCTGTCGTTGTTATTTTAACGCAAACACTACAGTGACCCACTCGTCATTGTTATTTTAACGCAACACTACAGTGACCCACTCGTCGTTGTTATTTTAACGCAAACACTAAGCAGTGACCCACTCGTCATTGTTATTTTAACGCAAACACTAAGCAGTGACCCACCTGTCGTTGTTATTTTAACGCAAACACTACAGTGACCCACTCCGTCGTTGTTATTTTAACGCAAACACTAAGCAGTGACCCACTCGTCATTGTTATTATTTTAACGCAAACACTACAGTGACTCCACTCGTCATTGTTATTTTAACGCAAACACTACAGTGACCCACTCGTCATTGTTATTTTAACGCAAAGACTACAGTGACCCACTCGTCGTTGTTATTTTAACGCAAACACTAAGCAGTGACCCACCTGTCATTGTTATTTTAACGCAAACACTAAGCAGTGACCCACCTGTCATTGTTATTTTAACGCAAACACTAAGCAGTGACCCACTCGTCATTGTTATTTTAACGCAAACACTACAGTGACCCACCTCGTCATTGTTATTTTAACGCAAAGACTACAGTGACCCACTCGTCGTTGTTATTTTAACGCAAACACTACAGTGACCCACTCGTCATTGTTATTTTAACGCATTCACTACAGTGACCCACCTGTCGTTGTTATTTTAGCGCAAACACTACAGTGACCCACTCGTCGTTGTTATTTTAACGCAAACACTACAGCGACCCACTCGTCATTGTTATTTTAACGCAAACACTAAGCAGTGACCCACCTGTCATTGTTATTTTAACGCAACACTACAGTGACCCAATTCGTCATTGTTATTATTTTAACGCAACACTACAGTGACCCACCTGTCGTTGTTATTTTAACGCAAACACTACAGTGACCCAATTCGTCATTGTTATTTTAACGCAAACACTAAGCAGTGACCCACCTCGTCATTGTTATTTTAACGTAAACACTACAGTGACCCACTCGTCATTGTTATTTTAACGCAAAGACTACAGTGACCCACTCGTCGTTGTTATTTTAACGCAAACACTACAGTGACCCACTCGTCATTGTTATTTTAACGTAAACACTACAGTGACCCACCTCGTCATTGTTATTTTAACGCAAACACTACAGCGACCCACTCGTCATTGTTATTTTAACGCAAACACTACAGTGACCCACTCGTCATTGTTATTTTAACGCAAAGACTACAGTGACCCACTCGTCGTTGTTATTTTAACGCAAACACTACAGTGACCCACCTGTTGTTGTTATTTTAGCGCAACACTACAGTGACCCACTCCGTCGTTGTTATTTTAACGCAAACACTACAGTGTCCCACTCGTCATTGTTATTTTAACGCAAACACTACAGTGACCCACTCGTCATTGTTATTTTAACGCAAAGACTACAGTGACCCACTCGTCATTGTTATTTTAACGCATTCACTACAGTGACCCACTCGTTGTTGTTATTTTAACGCAAACACTAAGCAGTGACCCACCTGTCGTTGTTATTTTAACGCAAACACTACAGTGTCCCACTCGTCATTGTTATTTTAACGCAAACACTACAGTGACCCACTCGTCATTGTTATTTTAACGCATTCACTACAGTGACCCACTCCGTCATTGTTATTTTAACGCAAACACTACAGTGACCCACTCGTCGTTGTTATTTTAACGCAAACACTAAAGTGACCCACTCGTCGTTGTTATTATTTTAACGCAAACAATTACAGTGACCCAATTCGTCATTGTTATTTTAACGCAAACACCAAGCAGTGACCCACTCCGTCGTTGTTATTTTAACGCAAACACTAAAGTGACCCACTCGTCGTTGTTATTTTAACGTAAACACTACAGTGACCCACTCCGTCATTGTTATTTTAACGCAAACACTACAGTGACCCACCTGTCGTTGTTATTTTAACGCAAACACTACAGTGACCCACTCGTCATTGTTATTTTAACGCAAAACTACAGTGACCCAATTCGTCGTTGTTATTTTAACGTAAACACTACAGTGACCCACCTGTCGTTGTTATTTTAACGCAAACACTACAGTGACCCAATTCGTCATTGTTATTTTAACGCAAACAATTACAGTGACCCAATTCCGTCATTGTTATTTTAACGTAAACACTACAGTGACCCACCTGTCATTGTTATTTTAACGCAAAGACTACAGTGACCCACTCGTCGTTGTTATTTTAACGTAAACACTACAGTGACCCACCTGTCATTGTTATTTTAACGCAAACACTACAGTGACCCACTCGTCATTGTTATTTTAACGCAAACACTACAGTGACCCACTCCGTCATTGTTATTTTAACGCAAAGACTACAGTGACCCACTCGTCGTTGTTGTTATTTTAACGCAAACACTAAGCAGTGACCCACTCGTCATTGTTATTTTAACGCAAACACTACAGGGACCCACTCGTCGTTGTTATTTTAACGCAAACACTACAGTGACCCACTCGTCATTGTTATTTTAACGCAAACACCACAGTGACCCACCTCGTCGTTGTTATTTTAACGCAAACACTAAGCAGTGACCCACCTGTCGTTGTTATTTTAACGCAAACACTACAGTGTCCCACCTGTCATTGTTATTTTAACGCAAACACTACAGTGACCCACCTGTCATTGTTATTTTAATCGCAAACACTACAGTGACCCACTCGTCGTTGTTATTTTAACGCAAACACTAAGCAGTGACCCACTCGTCGTTGTTATTTTAACGCAAACACTACAGTGACCCACCTCGTCATTGTTATTTTAACGCAAACACTACAGTGACCCACCTGTCATTGTTATTTTAACGCAAACACTACAGTGACCCACCTGTCATTGTTATTTTAACGCAAAGACTACAGTGACCCACCTGTCGTTGTTATTTTAACGCAAACACTACAGTGACCCACTCCGTCATTGTTATTTTAACGCAAACACTAAGCAGTGACCCACTCGTCATTGTTATTTTAACGTAAACACTACAGTGACCCACTCGTCATTGTTATTTTAACGCAAACACTACAGTGACCCACCTGTCGTTGTTATTTTAACGCAAACACCACAGTGACCCACTCGTCATTGTTATTTTAACGCAAACACTAAGCAGTGACCCACCTGTCGTTGTTATTTTAACGCAAACACTACAGTGACCCACTCGTTGTTGTTATTTTAACGCAAACACTAAGCAGTGACCCACTCGTCGTTGTTATTTTAACGCAAACACTAAGCAGTGACCCACTCGTCATTGTTATTTTAATGCAAACACTACAGCGACCCACTCGTCATTGTTATTTTAACGCAAAGACTACAGTGACCCACCTGTCATTGTTATTTTAACGCATTCACTACAGTGACCCACTCGTCGTTGTTGTTATTTTAGCGCAAACACTACAGTGACCCACCGTCATTGTTATTTTAACGTAAACACTACAGTGACCACTCGTCATTGTTATTTTAACGCAAACACTACAGTGTCCCACTCGTCATTGTTATTTTAACGCAAACACTACAGTGACCCACTCGTTGTTGTTATTTTAACGCAAACACTACAGTGACCCACCTGTCATTGTTATTTTAACGCAAACACTACAGTGACCCACTCCGTCGTTGTTATTTTAACGCAAACACTACAGTGACCCACTCGTCGTTGTTATTTTAACGCAAACACTAAAGTGACCCACTCGTCGTTGTTATTTTAACGCAAACACTACAGTGACCCACTCGTCGTTGTTATTTTAACGCAAACACCACAGTGACCCACTCGTCATTGTTATTTTAACGCAAACACTACAGTGACCCACTCGTCGTTGTTATTTTAACGCAAACACTACAGTGACCCACTCGTCGTTGTTATTTTAACGCAACACTACAGTGACCCACCTGTCATTGTTATTTTAACGCAACACTACAGTGACTCACCCGTCATTGTTATTTTAACGCAAACACTAAGCAGTGACCCACTCCGTCGTTGTTATTTTAACGCAAACACTACAGTGACCCACCTGTCATTGTTATTTTAACGCAACACTACAGTGACTCACCCGTCATTGTTATTTTAACGCATTCACTACAGTGACCCACCTCGTCGTTGTTATTTTAACGCAAACACTACAGGGACCCACTCGTCATTGTTATTTTAACGCAAACACTACAGTGACCCACTCGTCATTGTTATTTTAACGCAAACACTACAGTGACCCACTCGTCATTGTTATTTTAACGCAAATACTACAGTGACCCACTCGTCATTGTTATTTTAACGCAAACACTACAGTGACCCACTCACATCAGACACATTTATAATACTACTTATGTTATATATTTACTAATTTAAATTTATTTTAAATGTGGTCACACCATCATAGAATATATCGACATCCGAGTTGTTAATGAAGTTATATTCGTTACATATACGGACAAGGGGACTATTGCGACCGAGGTTAGTTCTCAAAAATTTATCATGTAAGATATTTTTATTGGCTTTCTGGGACTTACTCTGAGGACGGATACGGAAATTTGTTGAATAATGTCGCTGCAGCCGACAACATTGTCTAACACCTTAAATAACATTACGAGGTCAATCATCTTACAGCGGCTTCGCAAGGAGATTATCTTAAAAAAGAGTAGTCTCGAATCGTAAGAAGAACGATGCGAGATTCCATGGCAAGTGAACGCCAGTTGCCTCGTGAATGTCCGTTGGATGCTTTCGATGCGCTGCGAGTGAATGGAGTAATAGGGATTCCAGACGACAGACCCGTACCCAAGAACGCTGCGCACCAACGCATTATACAGAACCATTCTACTGCGGACGGAATGAAAGCATTTCGTGTTACGCCGTAAGAAGCAGCATTTTTGCTGCTTTCGTGACTACTGCATACTGTGATCGACAAAATGTAACCTCGCATCGACCAGTATACGCAAATCGTTCACTCTGCTGACCATTGTTGTGCAGGACCACTAGACCCCTAGTGTAAAATAGTAATAGAACATAGAATATAATTAACATAGACTGCGTAATTATAGAAGAAATTATAATGTATAAGGAACCTAGTACCTAAAAATAGTAAGATAAATGTAAATCGGATCGCCCTGTGACTTACAGTAACACTCGTACGCATACACAACGCCTTACACTCCGACATCTACACAGACACGCCATCCGCACCACACTAATCATACAAAATGTTATACACCAATCACAGGGCATCCTTTAAAGTAGACGTTGCAATTCGCGGAACCCTCGCAGCCGACCGACCGGCGGGACGGGCACAGGGCAGGTAGCCCCTCGATGACCCGAACACGTGCCTCCGTTCCGCTAGTTAGACACCCGAACCTCGGGGATAAAAAGGGCCGCATTTCAACGTATTGCCACTGACCGCCGGGACTCTACAAGAAGATCATCAACAGGAAGAACATCTGCAAGCACGAACAAAGGAAACAAGAACAATAGTAAGAAAGAACAAAGAGTCCCCGGCCTAGTGAATAGTTTTTTGCCAAAGTTTAACGTAGAGTCAGTGTTTATTTTGTACCTTTTAGCAACTGTAGAATCTCTTTTAAAATAGTATTAAATAGTGTTGACAAAAGGGTTTTTTCTTCGCAATCCAGCAATAGAAAGTGGGCTTTGTTTCGGTCACCCGAACAGATAGAGGCATCGCCCACATTAATGGTCCTTCGAGCCGGATCTACGAGGAGAAACCTTTGCGTCAGCCTATTTAAAATCAGTGTATTTATCAAGTCTGTGCATAAAACTACGAGGAAGCATGCCGGAAACCAGATCCTCCGCGAACAAGAATATGTCAGCAACGGGATCGATGACGGATACGAACACCGCAACACCGAGCACCGGTCAGACCGAGTCGACTGGTACCACACTCACCTCGAGCGGTACCAGGCAGACGGAGTCCACCGATGTAACGCTAACGTCGGGTAGTACCGAACGGTCAAATACCACGCCGATCGAACCGACCGTCATCACAACAGCAACAGCCGCCGTTGCTGACAGCCACCAAACACCGAACCTTCGCCAGGACCTGCAACCGGAAGTGCAACCCCGACTACGAAGCCGAGGCGGATCAGTCAGATCCACAAAGTCGCGCCGCATAGTACAGGCTAGGCTCGAACTTGCACAGCTCAAAATAGAGCTAGCCGCCGCCCGACTTGCAGAATTAGAACGCGAAACCGAAGATGAAGATGACACCATCATTACCGAGGTTGAAAAGGAACGGCGAGTTGACGATTGGCTGAAATCCAGCCACCCCCTCGCAATAGACAACCAGCCCTTTAATGATGGAAGGATGCCACCGAACCAGCAGCCGCCGACCGATCCGACACCAGTGATCACAGCCGCATCCTGGAACCCTTCGGCCGCTGCACCGGCGGGAGCCAACATCAGGCTACCGTCGATAGCGCATCCACCGATCTCGTCATCTAGTCATCAGAGGCCAGCGACAGTGAACCACGACTGTACAGCAGTCAGTCGTGGACCTCAGCCAGCGATCCCTGCCGCATCCTGGCTGCCGAACCAAAAGTCGACAGTGCAGCCCCAACCAGCGATCAATGCCGTATCCTGGTTACCGAACCCATCTGCTGCACCGACACCCCGAAACGAACTACCCAGGACCGACGCCGGACCTTGGGCACTGCCAGCTCCTCCAATAGCAGAGACCAGGTCTCAAGAACCGGGAGGAGCTAACGCCGCCTCACGTCCGAGGATGGCATTCAACGAACTCACATCTGCCATCACTCATGCCATGCAAGAGGCTCAACAGCATGAGCCAAAAATCAGGCATACCGAACATAAGGTTAGAGATGACAACAACATCATTACCGAGGTCGAGCCCTTTAATGATGGAAGGATGCCACCGAACCAGCAGCCGCCGACCGAACTGACGCCAGTGATCACAGCCGCATCCTGGAACCCTTCGGCCGCTGCACCGGCGGGAGCCAATATCGGGCTGCCGTCGATAGCGCATCCACCGATCTTGTCATCTAATCTTCAAATGCCAGAGCCAATGAACATTCCCACAATCATCAGTTGCGAATCTCAGCCAGCGATCCCTTCCGCATCCTGGCTGTCGAACCAAGCATCAGCAGTGCAGCCCCAACCAGTGATCAATGCCGTATCCTGGTTATCGAACCCCACCGCTGCACCGACATTCCGGAAACGAACTGCCCAGGACCGACGCCGGACCTTGGGCACTGCCAGCTCCTCCAATAGCAGAGACCAGGTCTCAAGAACCGGGAGGAGCCAACGCCGCCTCACGTCCGAGGATGGCATTCAACGAACTCACATCTGCCATCACTCATGCCATGCAAGAGGCTCAACAGCATGAGCCAAAAATCAGGCATACCGAACATAAGGTTAGAGATGACAACAACATCATTACCGAGGTCGAGCCCTTTAATGATGGAAGGATGCCACCGAACCAGCAGCCGCCGACCGAACTGACGCCAGTGATCACAGCCGCATCCTGGAACCCTTCGGCCGCTGCACCGGCGGGAGCCAATATCGGGCTGCCGTCGATAGCGCATCCACCGATCTTGTCATCTAATCTTCAAATGCCAGAGCCAATGAACATTCCCACAATCATCAGTTGCGAATCTCAGCCAGCGATCCCTTCCGCATCCTGGCTGTCGAACCAAGCATCAGCAGTGCAGCCCCAACCAGTGATCAATGCCGTATCCTGGTTATCGAACCCCACCGCTGCACCGACATTCCGAAACGAACCGCCCAGGACCGACGCCGGACCTTGGGCGCTGCCAGCTCCTCCAATAGCAGAGACCAGGTCTCAAGAACCGGGAGGAGCCAACGCCGCCTCACGTCCGAGGACGGAATTCCACGAACTTGCATCGGCCATCACTGATGCCGTGCAAGAGGCTCAACAGCATGAGCCAACAATCGGGCATAACGAACATGGGGATGAAGATGACAACACCATCATTACCGAGGTCCAGCCCTTTAATGATGGCAGGATGCTACCGAACCAGCAGCCGCCGACCGAACCGACGCCAGTGATCACAGCCGCATCCTGGAACCCTTCGGCCGCTGCACCGGCGAGAGCCAACATCAGGCTACCGTCGATAGCGCATCCACGGATCCCGTCATCCATTCTTCAAAGACCAGCGATCAATGCCGCATCCTGGCTGCCGAACCAAGTGTCGACAGTGCAGCATCAACCAGCGGTCAATGCCGTACCCTGGTTACCGAACCCCCCTGCTGCACCGACAATCCTGAAAGAACCACCAAGGACCGACGCCGGACCTTGGGCACTGTCAGCTTCTCCAATAGCAGAGACCAGGTCTCAAGAACCGGGAGGAGCCAACGCCGCCTCACGTCAGAGTACGCCAGAAGTCGAACGCTTCTCACGATGGGAAAGGTACGTACGAACCATGGCACGAGTACTCCAATTCGTGCGCCTCTGCCGTGCGACGAAACAGAGCGTTCACTACAAGAGGAACGTGAGAAGCAAGAGCTGCGATCCTGACTGGCGAGCCCGAAGTAAGAAGCAACGAACGCCAACGGCTAAGAAGCAGACGCCTCGCACACGCGAGTACCAACCCTTGGCCGCCGAGCTCCTGCGTAATGCTGAAGACCTGCTACTGCAAAGTGCACAGCAGGACTCTTTCGGAGAAGAGATAACAGCGCTACAGAACAACAGAGCCTTACCACGACACAGCCGCCTCCAAAAACTTAGCCTCGCACTGATCGACGGCCGACTGAAACTCAAGAGTCGGATCGAAGCCACTACCGACATATCGGAAGCCATTAAACGACCCCTCGTATTAGACGGTGAACACCGAACCACGAGGCTCTGGATAGAGCATGTTCACCGCCAGCTGCATCACTCGGGGGTCGAGGCGACAGTCAACGAGTGTCGCCAACAGCGTTGGGTCCTCCGATTAAGGCCGACAGTGAAGCTGTTAATAAAGCGATGTCTGCACTGCCACCTGAGAACAGCATCGCTGCCGCAGCCGATAACAGGCGACCTGCCATCCTGCCGACTAGCACACCACCGACGGCCGTTCTCCTTCACCGGACTAGACTACTTCGGCCCGCTGACGATCACCGTAGGACGGAGTCGCCAGAAGAGGTACGTGGCTATATTCACGTGCCTCACCACGAGAGCTATACACCTCGAACTGGCGACATCGTTAACCACCGACTCGGCAATCATGGCGTTAAGACGCATGATAGCTCGTCGAGGATGCCCGACCCAACTATGGTCTGACAACGGGACCAACTTTCACGGTGCCGAAAAGGAACTGAAGAAGGCAGTCGTCGAGGCCGCGGCGGAGGAAGCTGCGCGTAGGCTAATCGACTGGCGGTTCATCCCTCCCGGAGCGCCATTCATGGGAGGCGCATGGGAACGCATGGTACGGTCGGTAAAGATCGCCTTAACTGCGACCCTCTCCGAAAGACATCCAACGGAGGAGGTCCTAAATACGCTACTCGCCGAGGCAGAACATACGGTAAATAGCCGCCCGCTCACTCACGTCTCGGTCGACCCAGACGACCCCGAGGCGTTGACCCCGAACCACTTCCTCCTGGGAGGCCCAGGAAGGACGTCAACCCCGGGGACATTTACAGAACGGGACATAGACCTCCGGAGCAGCTGGCGCGCCTCACAGCGGCTCGCCGACATTTTTTGGAGGAGATGGATGCGCGAGTACCTCCCGGAACTCCGAAACAGGCGGAACCCGCACAGACAGGGGCCAGAGTTGCAGATCGGCGACCTGGTTTTAATAGCCGATGGCAACCTTCCGCGGAACGCGTGGGTGCGTGGACGTATCCGTGCAACATATCCCGGACCCGACGGCGTCGTACGAACTGTGGACGTCGACACGAAGGGAGGAGTACTACGCCGACCGACGAGGAAGATCGTCGTGATCCCCACGAGCCACGGCGATCCTGCACCGCAACATTCTGCATCGCCAGCCGAAGCCAACGATGCACGGCGGGAGTAATGTGCAGGACCACTAGACCCCTAGTGTAAAATAGTAATAGAACATAGAATATAATTAACATAGACTGCGTAATTATAGAAGAAATTATAATGTATAAGGAACCTAGTACCTAAAAATAGTAAGATAAATGTAAATCGGATCGCCCTGTGACTTACAGTAACACTCGTACGCATACACAACGCCTTACACTCCGACATCTACACAGACACGCCATCCGCACCACACTAATCATACAAAATGTTATACACCAATCACAGGGCATCCTTTAAAGTAGACGTTGCAATTCGCGGAACCCTCGCAGCCGACCGACCGGCGGGACGGGCACAGGGCAGGTAGCCCCTCGATGACCCGAACACGTGCCTCCGTCCCGCTAGTTAGACACCCGAACCTCGGGGATAAAAAAGGGCCGCATTTCAACGTATTGCCACTGACCGCCGGGACTCTACAAGAAGAACATCAACAGGAAGAACATCTGCAAGCAAGAACAAAGGAAGCAAGAACAATAGAAGCAAGAACAATAGGAAGAAAGAACAAAGAGTCCCCGGCCTAGTGAATAGTTTTATTGCCAAAGTTTAACGTAGAGTCAGTTTTTATTTTGTACCTTTTACTAAATGTAGAATCTTTAAAATAGTATTAAATAGTGTTGACAAAAGGGTTTTTTCTTCGCAATCCAGCAATAGAAAGTGGGCTTTGTTTCGGTCACCCGAACAGATAGAGGCATCGCCCACAATTGTTATGTTTAATCCCGTTTATTAAATATGTAGAGAAGGTAGGCTTTTTCTTTTTTGTAAAAGTAATTTAAAAGCATTTTTTTTGGGTTAATTAATATTTGATTTGCTAGAGACCATTTTTCGATATTGTTAAGGTCGTCTTGAACATATTTTATATCTTGCACGGAGTTAAGGTGGTTAACTTGGTCAAAAGCGTTAGAAAAGTACACACACAGCATCTACCTCACATCCTTTATCGAGAACACCATAAACGTCAGACACAAACAATGATAAGTTTGTAACTGTCGATAAACTTGTCCTAAATCCGTGCTGACTAGGTGACAGATCTGCGCTAACGTGTGCACATACATTAGGAAAGATTAAGGATTCAAATAGTTTTAAAAAGCACGACAAAATAGCTATAGGACGGTAATTGTTAACGTCACTTTGATCGCCTTTCTTATGAAGCGGAATGATTCTTGCAATTTTCCATTCATCTGGAAAGCTTCCATCACTAAGCACTAAGGGATTTATTAAAAATTAGGGTCAATGGCAAGGATAAGACCTTAACACACCGCTTTACAAATAGCGGAGGATTAACGTCTTTTAATCTTACAGAATAATCTAAGGTAACTGGAACACTATTAGCACACTTATAAATTGAAGAGAATTGGCAAAAAGATTAGGTATTTCAGGACTCGTGTTGGCAGAACTATATGCTCCACGCATTTCTGAAGGGTGTTTGGATTAATTTTTCCTTCTGTTTTTTATGAATGACCAAAAAGCTTTCGAATTTTTAATTAAATTTGTTTCGACGGTTTTTATGTAACGAGCATAACATACATACAGTTTGTGTCAGTAACCACGAAGAATCTTATATTCGATGAGATCGCAAGGATTTCTATACTTGCAAAATTCTTAGTTTGTCTTTCTCAGCCAAACGATTAATAAAAGCATAGCTAAACCATACTGGAAACTTCGACTTGGTATTTTTGAGTCGTTTAGGCACTTGCGTATCAATTACTTTACCTATAACATTATAAAATAAAGAAACCATCGCAAAATAACGCCATCCAGTCAACCTCCGTCAAATCAGCAACAATATATTTATAATTAGCTTCATTTCTTAACTGCAGAGGTTTGCTACGAGGAGGGAATTTGACTTTTATTAGCAAATTAGGGTGCTTGGGATCAATTTTAGTTAAAACCGAATGTTAGACCTAATTGGTTACAATTAGGTCTAACATTCGGTTATCTACATTTGGAATATGGTTAATTTGGTGTAATTAATTGACAGACATGAAATCCACAAGGCAGTATCCTAGGAAATTGTTATAATTATCAGGAACCATATATGAAAAGTCACTGTGATTTTGCCATTTAAAGAAGTTTAAGTAAAAATATTCAGCAAGTATAATGTTATCTACAGCATTTAGTACATCGCTGACGCTAAGAAGATAATCGTTAAGAACACTTTGTTGTGCAGGAGGTGGAAAGTAGACTGCTGAGACAGCTACTTTTCTATCTTGCTGCTTATATTTAAATAAAGACAAACCCATAAGTCCTCGCAGTTGCTTTCCCAGTTCTTCATTCGGACAGATGAAATTTGTTTGGAAACAGCAATTAGCACGCCACCCCATCTTTTTTTGAGCTGTTGGTCTCACAACGGTCTTTTGTTAGATATTATATCTCGTATCGACCAATTTAATATCAGAGATGCCGGGGTGCAACAATGTTTCTGTAAATATTATGAAGTCGTAATTTGATAGCAAAACATTTCTTCTTATCTCGTAGGTTTTTGTTCGCATTCCGCGAACGTTTTGGTAATGTATGTAACTATAGACGATTTATGTGATTTGGTGTAAGCTATCAGTATCCCGAACAAAAATACCTTCGCAGGACGTTGCGAACCCACACGAACTTATAATTCATTTCTTTTGCCTTCTTTCTTGCTGCAGCGTGTAAAGTCTTACTATTTGGTAAGATGCTCTGCTGCGACAACAGGTACCCGAGCACCGCTCATGCCTAAGTGATGTGAGCTTAACTTGTCTTTTGCGTTCTTTTTATTAAATTTTGTTACTGCTGCAGTAACAGTCGTGACAAAGTGGACTTCTCAATTGAACAATATCGCTTCGAGGTGTGTCATTGTCATTGTTAAACTTCATAACTCGTGTTGCTTTCATCTCGTCTATCGGCTTTATTGATGGCATGGTCTATGACGTTACCTAATTGCAACACCGTATTTACTAAGTTTTCGGATCTGTGTTCTGGAATACCACTGATTTCTAAGTTACTTTCGTGCATGCTCTGTTCTATGGAACCCAGCCTAAACTACAAATCTTTAATAGAATACTGCAGGGATTCATTATCTTGCTGTAACATTCCCTTTGCTACCACAGCTAGTATCAAAAAGTAAAAAAATTAAGACTTATTAACAAAATACAAGACTTATTACATTATGTTCTATTCTTTACTAAGGAAACAGACCTAATAGACCCGTAAAAAGAATATATCAGAACGTAGTCATAATGTAATTGGTTTCTCGTTACATTCGAATTAAAAGCATAGGACAGGGCCACGCCCTCACAGAGTACTAGCGTAAATGTTTTAGCAAAATGTTGCTGTGTGCCGTTGAGCTCCGTCCCCAGAGGAGAGGCGGCGCAGCGAGCAATGCACCCGCGGGGCCGCGTTCCGAATCCAAGTGACCATGGGCCGCACTCATCACGCCATGCACCAAATAAAACAGTGAAGAATTACATTTCTCGTATTAGCATCAGTATTAAATTAGTAATAACATGTCAGCATAAATAGTAATTAACAATGTAGTAGCATACTAAATATAAAAATCAGCTAGGTACGAATAAAGGATTTACCTATTAAAATTTAATTTTAAAGCAACTTTCAGAATTTAACCTTCCACAACATAAAAGAGTCAGTGGAATACGTGCATGAAATAGAAGCGTTAAGAAGAAGAAGAAGAATTATTCTTTTTCTAAATTATGTGTATATGCATGTGTAAGTAGGACTATATAACATTTATTTGTTCTTATTTATGATTTTATTTCCTACGTATTTACAGTAACTTATAAACTTATTTCTAGATTCACTATTTCTTATAATTTCATGTATATTATTGCTACTTATTTTAATTTTTACATCTATCTCAATATTCGTTCTTTCTCTACTGTATGTAGGGCACTCTGTTATAAGATGCAGCATGGACTCCTGCTCCCCCGGATCGCAGACACATGAAGGGCTTTCCTTGCGACTGAACCTACTCAGGTAAGAGGAGAACCCTCCATGACCCGTAAAACTGTGTGAGGACTGGATCCGTTTCTGTCCTCCGCAAGATGGGATATGCCTTCACAGCGTCCGGGAAGAAGACTTTGGTCGTCGCGGCAGTTTCCCCGTCCCTGTAGCGTCCGTTCCATACCTCCAGTGACTCCAACCAGATATGTCGCTTGACGTATGAAACGGGACACATTTCACAGTTCGGTTTGGTCTTCATTCCCATTGTAGCTTGTTTTGCTAACTCGTCCGCCCTCTCGTTCCCCTCCAACCCCGCGTGCGCCTTAAACCAGTACAATTTTACCTGGAATCGGAATGAATACCAAACGTTTTTCGAGCGCTTTTAGATACGAATAGGGTTGCCTCGTGCAGAGCCAACAGTTCCGCCTGGTATACGGTGCAAAAGTGTCCCAGCATTAATTTCCGGCAATAAATCTCCGCGGCGCCATCCCAAATGGATATGGCCGCGCCGACCTTGCCTTCAATTTTGCTGCCGTTTATATAATGTTTATATAGACGGCAGCTCACCGAGCCTCTTCGTCACCGTCCATCAGGCAGTCGAACTGCTGCCCCTCCAGGTACGCGGGGTGCAGTGTCTGGGCGTACAACTTCAAAGTCCCCTTTCTTTTTGCCGCAGGCGCCCATGCCCGCATAAAGGATGGTGGGCTCGACCACCGCCACGTATATGGTCCTGATGATCTCCGGGGTTAGACCCCATGAAGCTCTGGCCGCTCTTGAAAGCTGACGATAGAGGCCTTGCGCTTTGTTGCATACGTTCTGGGGGTGCGATCTTCACGCACGCCCCCGGGACGGGCTATCCCAGCGAAGCGCAGGAGGATTGCGGTTGCGTTCCTAACGGAGATCCCGCGACCCCTCGCGAGCGTTGGTGGCGACCACCGTGGGGTTTTAGTCGGTGCGAGTCCGACATAACCCGCCCTTGCCCCCCGCGAGGGCGGGTATGCGAAGGCATTTCCCACGCTATAAAAAAAAAAAAAAAAAAAGGTTAGGTTACAAGGGGTGCCACGTCTGAAAACCTCCTCGAGTGCCTGGTCGTTGAATTTCCCTTTGATACTATTGTATCCGGGGGAAAGGCAACGCCGGGACGGTGCACCCTGGGCACTGGTGATGACACGTTGCCAGTGGCGAATGTTCTGACAGGGGGGGATAGCTGCTTTGCGTGTCCCTCTGATAAGCGGAGGGCACAGTGGCGTGGCAGGGGGTTGCCTTCTTCCTTGATTTCTGTATCCGGGGAAAGGCAACAAATGATGGTGGGTATTGGGAACTGGTGACGATACGTCGTTCTCAGTGCCCAATGCGCGGGTGGAGGTTGCATTTCTCCTTGATCAAAGTATCCGGGGGAAAGGCAACAAAATGAAGGTGTACATTGGGAACTGGTGGCGATACGTCGTTGGCAGTGCCTAATGCTCACAGTATGGGGGACGGGCTCGGTGTGCGTTTTTGCTGCCGCCGGCACTCAACCGTCAAGCGTTGTGGGAGGTTGCATTTCTCCTTGATTTCTGTATCCGGGGGAAAGGTAACCAAATGAGGGTGCGCATTGGGAACTGGTGGCGATACGTCGTTCTCAGTGCCAAATACGCGGGTGGAGGTTGCATTTCTCCTTGATCAAAGTCTCCGGGGAAAGGCAACAAATGATGGTGGGTATTGGGAACTGGTGGCGATCGTCGTTCTCAGTGCCCAATGCGCGAGTGGAGGTTGCATTTCTCCTTGATCAAAGTATCTGGGGGAAAGGCAACAAATGATGATGGGTATTGGGAACTGGTGGCGATACGTCGTTGGCAGTGCCTAATGCTCACAGTATGGGGACGGGCTCGGTGTGCACTCACACTGCCGCCGGGCATTCAACCGTCCAAAACTGGGGAGTTACGTCGGCTTTCCCAGCGCACCGTAACCAGCTGTACTCTCTTCAAGGACCCCAGCGTTGACGATTATGGGGTACGTCGAAGTGCAGCGGAGCGGAGGGCTTGCCTTAATTGGCCGACCCGCGAGAAGGATCACTCTATAAAAACCAGACAGCGAAGTCTTAAAAACCTGTGGGTACCAGGCGACCCCCACAGTATGTAGCCTTGTCTCTGGAATAGGCGTCACCCGGAGACCGACATTTTATTTCGTCCTGCCTCGTGGGAATTATTATGGAAAATTCAAAAAACCAAGAGAGAGGAGGAGACTTAGCGATAAGCGCTGAGTCCGTAATAGCAGTGGCCGGCCCATTAACATCTGGGGGCCAAAATAGCGGAGGAGTAGCCGTGTCGAGGGAACCAGTGGTCCCGGCACGAGACAGACGGGGGCGGTTCGTGCGCCCCAGCACGCCTGCTAGTCTGGGCGGCGAGAGCGATGGCAACAGGTCGGATGCGTCGCTCATATCCGCAACTTCGGAGGTGTCAGCGAAGACGGGAAGAAAGAGAAGGGCCAAGCCTGCAACGGTGGCGGCCGATAAATTTCAGGCGGTCGCAGCTGTAGCCACGGACTCGGAGGCGCAGATGGAGGACGAGGAGGGGATATGGGACCCTACTGTGGCCCAGTCCAAAACCAGGGCGATGGGTAGCCTTCCAAAACACGCCGATTTGGAGCGGGAGATGGAAGGCATGTCGACCATGGACCTGGATGCTTGCATCCGGTCCAGTCTACTGGCGGTCGACAAGGTTGCCGATAAATCCGGCAATTTGAAGGGCACATTTGTGCATAGCCTGCGGGTGGCGGCCAGGATGGTCGAGGCAGCCACCGCGGAACTGGCGCGGAGGGTCTCCCAGCCACCAACTGTCGAGAGGTTGGAGCGTGAGAACTCGGAGCTTCGCTCCCAGTTGACCGAGCTCTCGACCAAAGTTGGGAGGCTATCGGAAGAGCTTAGTGCCCTCCGAAAGAGTGGGGAACCTCAGGCGGCCATTCCTCCACCTCGTAGAGCTCCTAGCACCCCGAAGTCCGGGAGCGTGGACGATGGGCTCATGGAGCGGTTGGGGGCTCTCATTGACGCGAGGTTGGCTGCCGTTGAGGCCAAGATCTTCCCGGAGAGCAACCCGGCCTCCCTTGGGAGTGCGGCCGGGAAAACTTCCGCGAGTGACACGCTACCACTGCCACAGCCGGTGCAGGTAGCACCATCGCACTCGCGGAAGGCTAAGAAGAAGAAGCCTTCTCACCCTCCGGTGGCTGAGCTGCCTCCAGTGGCGACACCGAGGCCACTGATGGAAGTACCCGCAAGCACATCGTGGGCACAGGTGGCTAAAAAAGCCTAAAAAGCCTAAGGCCCAGCAGCCAGCGGCCCCCGCGGCCACCAAGGCGAAAACAGTCAAGGCGAAGCTCATACGCACTCCGTCCACGGCTGCCGTGACGGTGACGCTGCCGACTGGCTCCTCCACCACTTACGCAAAAGTGATGGAGGTAGCCAAGTCGAAGATAAGGCTGGCGGACATGGGCATCGAGACTGTCCGCCAAAAACGGGCTGTGACCGGTGGTCTCCTTTTAGAGATCAGCGGTCCTGATTGCAGCTCGAGGGCGGATGGTCTCGCGACCAGAATGCGAGAGGTCCTTTCCGAAATGGACGTCCGAATTGGCCGCCCGGTCAAGTCGGGCGACATACGCGTGAAGGACCTCGATGATGCCGTCAGCCCGAGCGAGGTCGCGGCAGCGGTGGCCGAGGCCGGAGGGTGTTCGGTGGAGGACGTTAAGGTCGGAAAGGTCCACCGAACACCCATGCGTATGGGCACGTGCTGGGTGAGGTGCCCCGCGGCGGCGGTGCGAAAATTGGTGACCGCTGGGCGCGTACGCGTGGGCTGGAGTTCTGCTGGGGTGGAGCTCTTAGACCCCAGGCCCATGCACTGCTTCCGGTGCCTGGAGAAGGGGCACGTTGGTAGCAGGTGCCCTAACCAGGTGAACCGGAGCACGCGCTGTTACGCTTGTGGAGAAACCGGGCACAGGGCCAAGGAGTGCAGAGCGCCTGCACTCAAATGTCCACTGTGCTCGGACCTGGGGCTGCCCTCTAACCATCGTCTTGGTAAGAGGTGCGCCCCACCGTCAAAGAAGAGCTGGAGAAAACATCTTCTCCTGCCTCCACAAGCGCAGCCGTAGTCCCAGCGGCACTCGCCGCAACCCCGAGCACCAGCTCGGGCATGGAGGTCTCTTAGACCTCTTCGCACCCCTCATATCCTTCAGAGCAACCTAAACCACTGCCGCAATGCTCAGCATTTATTTATGCAGACCGTTGCGGAGTGGGGGGTTGCTCTGGCAGTAGTAGCGGAGCCCTATGCCGTGCCGGACCACCCTCGCTGGTTCGGTGATGAGCTGGGTTCCGTGGCGATCTACTGGGGGGGTGGTGAGGGTGTCCCACCCTGCTCCCTATTGGGAAGGGGTCAGGGCTTCGTTGCAGTGCAATGGGGCACCCTGGCCATAGTTGGCTGCTACGTCTCTCCCGCGAGGTCACTCGCCGACTACGAGGTGTACCTGGACGAGGTGGCACTCTGCGTTCGCAGGTGCCTCCCTCGTCCGTCGATTGTCCTGGGAGACTTCAACGCCCACTCCAGGGCGTGGGGGAATCCCAGAGACAGTCCGAGGGGAGAGACGGTGATGGAATGGGCGGCTGGATTGGACCTCCGACTGGCAAATTGGGGGTCCGTGAGCACATGCGTGCGGTGGCAGGGGGAGTCGGTCGTGGACCTTACATGGGCGACTCCCGCTGCGATGCGCATGCTGTCGGACTGGCGGGTTGCAGAGGAGGTGGTCACGCTTTCCGACCACCGCCACATTGTGTTCGATCTTGCAATCCGCCGCCCCGACGGGGACTCCAGCCGCCTAGAAGGCAGCCACACGCGACGTTGGTGTCTCAAGCGGCTAGACCGAGACTTGCTCGGGGCCGCCGCCAACGTCGCGATATGGCCAGAAAGCGCCGAAGAGGTTCCGTCCGATCCGGATGTGGAAGCGAACTGGTTCCGGGACACGATGACGCGTATTTGTGACGCGTCGATGCCCCGGACCGGTCGCCCCAAGCGCGGGCGGTGTACTGGTGGTCGGCAGAGATCGCGGAGCCCGAGCAATCTGCTTGCGGAGCCGCCGCCAGTACACCAGAGCCCGAAGGAGACGAAGGCGAGCTCCAAGTGAGGAAATAGCCAGACTCTACGAGGCGTATCGAGCGGCCACAAAGGCGTTGCAGGTAGCCATCTGCAACGCCATGTCTCGGTCCTGGGAACAGCTCCTGGAGGGACTCAACGAGGATCCGTGGGGGCGTCAGTATCGGATGGTGCTAGGTAAGCTCCGTCCCTGGATGCCCCCGGTGACGGAAACTCTCGATCCGGCCCTTTTGGAAGGAGTGATCAGCTCGCTCTTTCCGGAGGGCAGGTCAAGTCCCTCAGTCCACCCCCAATCTTCGTGGGAGTGGAGAGAAGAGATGGGGGTGACCGAGCAGGAGCTGGACCGATCTGTGAGCCGCTTGAAAGGCCGGGACACCGCGCCAGGACCCGACGGAATTCCCGGTCGGGTCTGGGTGTTGAGTCTGGCTACCCTAGGGATCAGGTTGAGGCAGCTGTTCACCAGCTGCCTCCGTAACTCCTCGTTCCCTAGGGCCTGGAAAGAGGCCCGACTGGTCCTCTTGAAGAAGGCAGACAGAGTCGCAGATTCTCCCTCTGCGTACCGTCCCATATGCCTGTTGGACGAGGCTGGCAAGTTATTCGAGAGAATTCTTGCCGCCCGTCTCAGCGGGCATCTGTCGCGTGTCGGTCCCGATCTCGCCGATAACCAGTTCGGTTTCCGACGGGAGCGTTCCACCATCGACGCAGTTATGTGCGTCCGCTCCCTGTCGGAGCAGGCTGTGTCCTGGGGTGGAGTGGCGTTGGCGATTAGCCTAGACATCGTCAACGCCTTCAACTCCGTGCCCTGGGACGCGATTAGGGGCACTCGTACACCATGGTGTTCCCCTACCTGCACGGCGTGATCGCGGACTACTTGCGCGACAGGTACATCTTGTACATGGACCGAGACGGTACGAGGATCCGGAGGAGATCCAGTGTGGGGTTCCACAGGGTCGGTGCTGGGCCCGTTACTGTGGAATCTCGCCTACGACTCTGTTCTGCGAGTCGAGCCCGCTGGCGTTAATGTTGTCTGCTATGCGGACGACACGTTGGTGGTCGCCAGCGGGGACTCCTTCGAGAGGACCAAGGAGCTCGCCGAGCTTGGGGCGGAAATCGTCGTCGCCAAAGTCCACGAGTTGGGACTGGAGGTAGCGCCTCACAAGACCGAGGCGCTATGGTTCCACAAACTGCCGCGGAGCAGGGAACCACCCGACTCGTGCGTCCGAGTAGGTGGGTCTGAAGTCAGAGTGGGGCGGTATATGAAGTACTTGGGCCTCACTCTGACAGTCGCTGGGGCTTCGAAGAGCATTTCGAGCGCCTAGTCCCCGGATCGAGGGTAGCGGGTGCTATGCACAGTTTGCTGCCCAATCTCGGGGACCGAGGAGGAAGTTCGCCGCCTCTATGCCGGGGTCGTACGATCCGTAGCCCTGTAATGGGCGCCCGTTCAAGGAAGAGGTTGAGCCATCCGACGCTGTAGGACTAAGATCTACAGCGTCCAGCGTAGGATGGCCATACGGGTCGTACGAGGATACCGGACGGTATCGTTTGAGGCGGCGACAATCCTGGCTCGCTTTCCACCTCTGGATATACTGGCGGACATGGACGCGAGGGTGTATCACCGAATTCGCGTCCTACGCCAGAGCGGTGGTGGCGAGCCAGAAGAGGCGCTCGAGGCGGTGAAACGGCAGGAACGACGTATCGCGTTCGCGACGTGGCGCGCACGGCTCGGTGGGGAGCGGTATGCGCGCAAACGCGTCGTCGAAGCATTCCTGCCGGTCTTCGAAGCCTGGATGCAGCGACGAGGAGGAAGACTCACCTACAGACTTGCGCAGGTGATCACCTGTGTAAGATCGGTCGCGAGGCGACGGCGAATTGCTTCCACTGTGGCGGCAACGACCGAGACTCCGCATCGCACACGCTGGGAAGACGAACGGCGGGTCTTGGTCGGCCACATCGGACGGAACCTGTCCCTGCCAGCAGTCGTGTCGGCGATGCTGAGCGGGGAACCGGCGTGGAGGGCCGTAGCCTCCTTCTGCGAGACCGTAATGGTCCGAAAGGAGGCTGCCGAGCGGGATAGAGAGACGACCGATCCTGCTCGGAGACGGGGCCGACGTGGCGCTCGCGCCCCTCGTCACGGCCCTCCCGGTGATCCCGTACCGTAAATGGGGCCCTACGGGTCGCTGACGATCGGAGTGGGGGCTCCGACCGTCCAGTAATAGCGACCCAGAGGAGGACGACGGCACGACGTGGTACCGTGTCGTCGTTAAGTTCCGCGAGGGTTCTGGGGGTGCGATCTTCACGCACGCCCCCGGGACGGGCTATCCCAGCGAAGCGCAGGGGGGTTGCGGTTGCGTTCCTTACGGAGATCCCGCGACCCCTCGCGAGCGTTGGTGGCGACCACCGTGGGGTTTTAGTCGGTGCGAGTCCGACATAACCCGCCCTTGCCCCGAGAGGGCGGGTATGCGTAGGCATTTCCCCACGCAAAAAAAAAAAAAAAAGGTTAGGTTAGGTTCACCCCCGAGGGGTGCCAAGTCAGGAAACCTCCTCGAGTGCATGGTCGTTGAATTTCCCTTTGATACTATTGTATCCGGGGGAAAGGCAACGCCGGGCCGGTGCACCCTGGGCACTGGTGATGATACGTTGTTACCAGTGGCGAATATTCTGACAGGGGGGGATAGCTGCTCTGCGTGTCCCTCTGATAAGCGGAGGGCACTGCAGAGTGGCAGGGGGGTTGCATTTCCTCTTGATTTCCAAATCCGGAGGAAAGGCAACCGAACGATGTTGCGCATTGGGAACTGTTGACGATAGGTCGTTCTCAGTGCCCACTGCGCGAGTGGAGGTTGCATTTCTCCTTGATTTCTGTATCCGGGGGAAAGGCAACAAATGATGGTGGGTATTGGGAACTGGTGACGATATATTGTTTCCAGTGCCTAATGCTCATAGTGGAGGGACGGGCTCGGTGTGCACTAACACTGCCTCCGGGCACAACCGTCCAAAACTGGGGAGTTACGTCGGCTCCACCAGCGCGCCGTAACCCGCTGTACTCTCTTCAAAGACCCCATCGCTGACGATCATGGGGTACGTCGAGGTGCAGCGGAGCGGAGGGCTTGCCTTAATTGGCCGGCCCGCGAGAAGGAAAACTCTTTAAAACCAGACAGCGAAGTTTTAAAAACCTGTGGGTACCAGGCGACCCCCACAGTATTTAGCCTTGTCCCCGGAAAGGCGTCACCCGGGATCGACCTTTATTTCGTCCACACTCGTGGGATTTATCATGGAAAATTCTCAAAACGAAGTTTGTAAGGAGGGTGACTCAGCGCAGAGCGTTGAGTCTGTAATTGCAGTGGCCGGCCCATCAACATCTGGAGGCCAAAACAGCGGAGGAGTAGCCGTGCCGAGGGAACCAGCGGTCCCGGCACGAGACAGGTGGGGGCGATTCGTGCGCCCTACTACGCCAGCTAGTTTAGGTGGTGAGAGCGATGGCGGAAGATCGGACGCATCGCTCACATCCGCCACTTCCGACGTGTCCGCAAGGACGAGAAAAAGGAGAGCCAAGCCTCCGATCGCGGCTGATAAGTTTCAGGCGGTCGCAGCCGAAGGCACGGACGTGGAGGTCGCCGACGATGATGGCATCTGGGACTCGAAAGTGGCCCAGTCAACGATTAAGGGTTAAGACTAGCCTTCCAAGACCCGAAGATATGGCAAGGGATATGGAAGGCAAGTCAATGACGGACCTGGGTGCCTGCATCCGTGAGAGCCTGCTGGCGGTGGACAAGGTTGCCGACAAGTCCGGCAACCTAAAAGGGTCGTTTGTCCACAGCCTTCGGGTCGCAACAAGAATGGTTGAGGCGGCGACCTCGGAGCTGGCGCGGAGGGTCTCGCAGCCCCTAAACATCGAGAAGCTCGAGCGCGAGAACGCGGAGCTGCGTTCACAGCTAGCAGAGCTCTCAACGAGAGTAGGGAGCCTGACAGAGGAGCTCAGCGCACTCCGAAGGCGGGATGAAGCACCTGCGCCTAGGGCACCTCCGTGCAATGCCGCCAAGACGCCAGTGTCTGCGCCGTCGGGCAGGGACTTCGAGAGTCAGCTGATGGAGCGCATCGATGCGCTCATCGAGAGAAAGTTGGCGGCTTTTGGAGCGCAGGCGCCCGTGACGTCCCCTCTGGTTGGTCCTCCAGAACACAGTGCGTCCCTCGGTGCCGCAAAGAAGAAGTCCGGCAAAGGGAAGCGCGCCCAGCGTCAGCAGCCAGCTCCTGACGCGCCTCCCGCAGCTCCCGCGCCTCCCGCAGCTCCCGCGCCTACCGCAGCTCCCGCGGTTCCCGCGAAGCCAGTGGGAACTGGCCGAGCTGCTCCGGCATCCCAAACATGGGCGGTAGTGGCCAGCCGAAAAACCAAGAGGGCGGCTGCCCGGGTTACTTCCGTAACACAAGCAGCTGAAACCCGAAAGGTGCCGGCAAAGGAGGTGGCAACAAAGCAGTCGGTGAAACCGGGAAGGTTGCCACGATCAGCGGCCATCACGGTCACCGTGCCGGAACATAACCAGACTTTGTACGCCGCAGTAATGGCTGCGGCGAAACAAAAAATAAAGCTGGCAGACTGCGGCATCGACACGGTGCGGCCAAGGAGGGCAGTTACGGGTGCTTTGATACTGGAGGTATCCGGCCCCGACTGCGCCTCTAAGGCCGACGTGCTCGCCGCTAAAATGCGGGAGGCGCTAGCGGACATGGACGTGCACATAGCACGTCCTTTGAAGACGGGTGAGTTGAGGGTGATGGACCTTGACGAGTCTGTCACCCCAACGGAGATCGCAGCAGCGGTGGTCGAAGCAGGAGGCTGTGCTGTCGCAGACGTTAGGGTGGGCACAATCCATCGCACACCCTCGCGTCTGGGTTCGGCGTGGGTGCGGTGTCCTCTGGGCACCGTACGGAAACTGGCCGCGGCAAAGTTCGTTCGGCTGGGATGGACGGCCGCTAAAGTTGAGGTGCTAGCAACAAGGCCGCTGCAGTGCTACCGGTGCCTTGAGTGGGGCATGTTCGCAGCAGGTGCCCCAGTGAAAGGACCGTAGCGCGCGGTGCTATGCCTGCGCGGAGCCGGGACATAAGGCGAGTTCATGCACTGCGGCCGCCTTGAAGTGCCCGCTGTGCGCGGACCTTGGCCGCCCAGCCAACCATCGACTGGGAACCAAGGCCTGCGCACCAAAAAAGAAGGACCAAGGGGAGGGTGTGTATGCTGGCCTCTCTGCCTGAAGCCACCCTGAGTGCGCCGGAGGCTATGGAGGCTTCACCTTCAACAGAAGTGTGAAGATCCTCCAAAGCAACCTGAACCACTGCCGCGGGCGCAAAACCTGCTGCTGCAAACCCTCGCGGAGTAGCCAGTTGCTCTGGTAGTGGCGGCGGAACCCTACCGAGTCCCGGACCATCCTCGTTGGTTCGGTGACACTAAGGGTTCCGTTGCTATCTACTGGGGTGGCGGAAGGGAGGATCCTCCTGCACCCTGATTTCCAAGGGCAGGGATTCGTCGCCGTCGAGTGGGGTCCCCTTGTAGTATTGGGCTGCTACGTTTCTCCCAACAGTACCCTCGCCGCTTACGAGGCGTACCTGGACGGGCTGGGCGATTGCATCCGTGCATGCCTTCCCCGTCCTGTGCTTGTCCTGGGTGATTTCAACGCTCACTCTAGATCGTGGGTTGCACCCGGACAACGCAAAGGAGAAACCGTGCAAGAATGGGCGGCGGACTCGACCTCCGACTTTGAATCGGGGTCCATTAGCACCTGCGTGCGGTGGCAGGGGAGTCGATTGTCGACCTGTCGTGGGCGACTCCTCTGCCACTCGCATGGTGTCGGGATGGAGAGTGGCGGAAGACGTGGTCACTCTGTTCGACCACCGCCACATCGTTCTCGATGTGGCGCTCAGCTCTCCCGACGGTGCTACCCGCCGCCAACGCAGTAGCGGCCCTCCGCGGCGATGGTCCCTCAAGCGGCTCGACATAGATATGCTCGAAGCCGCAGCCATCGTTGCGGCCTGGACAGGGGACCCAGCCCAAGGGTCTTGCCCGATCCCGAAAGTGAAGCGACCTGGTTCCGGGCTACGATGACGTCAATCTGCGACGTGTCGATGCCTCGGACCGGGTCCCCAAGCCCGGGCGGTGTACTGGTGGTCGGAAGCCATAGCACAGTTGCGCAGGGACTGTTTGCGGGCCCGACGCCAGTACACCAGAGCCCGCAGAAGAAGGCAAGCCACTGCCGATGAAAAGGCGAGAGCGTACGAGCTGTATAGAGGCGCCACAAAAGCGCTCCAACTCGCAATCGAGGATGCTAGGTCTCGGTCCTGGAGCGAACTCCTCGAGGGCTGAACAGGGACCCATGGGGCGGCCGTACAAAATCGTACTAGGCAAGCTCCGACCATGGGTCCCTCCGTTGACGGAAACCTTGGACCCTACTTTCGTTGGAAGAGTTGTGACACTCTCTTCCCTAGGGTCCAGGGCAGCCCCGCACCCTCAACATTGCGATCAGACGAGGTCGCGTGGTCTGATGAGTTGGGGTGACCAACGAGGAGTTGGACCGAGCCGTGAGGCGCCTCGGAGAAAGGAATACGGCCCCAGGCCCCGACGGGATTCCTGGTCGGGCCTGGGTGATCGCTCGCCGCCGGGCTGGGGAAGACTGAGACAGCTGTTCAACAGCCGCCTAAGTGTCGGTGTCTTCCCCTCTGCCTGGAAAGAGGCAAGGATGGTGCTCTTGAGGAAAGATGGCAGGATCGCTGAATCTCCCTCCGCGTACCGACCCATTTGTTTGCTGGATGAGGCGGGCAAATTGTTCGAAAGGATAATTGCCGCCCGCCTCAACACGCACCTGCGTCAAGTGGGCCCCGACCTGTCGGACAGCCAATTCGGCTTTCGGCAGGCGCGATCGACTGCGGACGCGATCCTTCGCGTCCGAGAGCAGTCACAGCAGGCAGTTGCCCGGGCGGTGTGGCATTGGCGGTCAATCTTGACATAGTCAATGCCTTTAATTCGCTGCCCTGGGTAACCATTAGAGGCTCTGGCATACCATCGCGTGCCTCCCTACCTGCTGCGCATCGCTGGGGCGTACTTGCACGACAGGTGCATCCGGTACGTGGGTCGGGACGCGTCTGTCCACCTGAGGGAGGTGAACTGTGGGGTTCCACAAGGATCCGTGTTGGGTCCTGGTGTGGAACCTCGCGTACGACGCGGTCCTGCGGGTTGATCTCCCTGTCGGTGTTAGTGTCGTCTGCTATGCAGATGACACTCTGGTACTGGCCGACGGGGACAGCTTCGAAAGCACCATCCGGCTTGTTGAGCTTGGGTGGCATGCGTCGTGGATAAAATCCACGAGCTGGGTCTCCGGATAGCGCCTCATAAGACCGAGGCGCTTTGTTCCACAAACTCCCCAGAGGGAGGGAACCACCCAGCTTGTCGGTTCGCGTTGGTGACGTGCAAGTCCGGGTGGGACCGGTGATGAAATATCTCGGTCTCATCCTGGACGGTCGCTGGGGCTTCGAGGAGCACTTCGACCGCCTGGTCCCCAAGATCGAGAGGGTAGTGGGTGCCATGCACCAGCTGCTACCCAATCTCGGGGCCCCAGGGAAGGAGTCCGCCGCCTCTACGCGGGCGTCGTGCGATCGATGGCTCTTCTATGGGGCGCCCGTATGGTCACATCGACTCACGGGCGTCCGTCGCTGCAGAGCTAAGCTCAATAGCCTGCAGCGAAGGATGGCCATCAGGATCGCACGAGGATATCGTACGATATCTTCGAGGCGGCCACTGTCCCAGCTCGGTTTCCACCTTTGGACATCTTGGCGGAGATGGATGCGCGGGTGTATGCCCGCCTTCGTCTTCCCCAGGAGGAAGCCGAGCCCCTGGATGCGGGCGAGGTGCGAAGGCAGGAGCGCAGACGGGCGCTACGAGTGTGGCGCGAGAGGCTCCATGAGCCTCGTTTCTCGCGCCAGCGCACGGTCAGCGCGCTCTTGCCGAGCTTCGAAGCCTGGCTGCGAGCGGGGGAAGAGGCGCACGTCACCTACCGATTGACGCAGGTACTCACCGGGCACGGGTGTTTCGGTGAGTACCTGAACAGGATTGACGCGAATCGACAACGCAATGCCACCACTGTGGCGGGGACCGGGATTCCGCACAGCACACGCTCGCCGAGTGCCCTGCGTGGGAGTCCGAGCGACGGATCCTGGTCCAGAGGATCGGGCAAGATCTCTCCGCCAGTCGCAGTAGCGGCTGCGCTGGCGGATAAAGGCGCATGGAAGGCGCTGGTCTCCTTCTGTGAAGCCGTCATGGTACAGAAGGAGACCGCCGAGCGTAATCGGGAGAGGGCCGATCCTGCCTGGAGACGGCGACGCCGGGGCGGTGGCAACGTACGCTCCGGCCCGTCAGCCCTTTAGTCCCGGGCATAAGAATAGGGCTAAGGTACCCCTGCCTGTCGTACAAGGCGACTAAAGGGGATTTCCGGGTTCGCCCAGGTGGTCAGGGTGGGGTTTGACCACCCGGGAAGGAACCCGGGAAGGACGGCAACTCGTAGTGGTCTCGAGTTGCCGTAGCACCGCGAGGGTGCGAGGGGAGGTCTGACCTCCCAGGACGTGCTCAGGCACCGTGCAGAGGGGCACCGGTGCGTTCCTATGGAGATCCCGGAGCCCCTCTAAATGCACCGAGGATGACCACCGGGGGTTTTAGTGGTTAGAATACCACATAACCCTGTCTCTCCCAGGAGGCAGGGTATCTTTCGAAGATTTCCCCCCCGATAACAAAAAAAAAAAAAAAAAAAGGTTAGGTTAGGTTAGGTTAGGTTACAAAATCAGCACGAAAAACGAAGACATGAAATTTTTTCAAATGGAATAAAATTACGTAATTATGAAACTAAAAATAACTGATTACAACTAGACTAGAAATGGCCTAAATGCGGCGCAGGATGACTGTCTAACGATTACACTGAACAAATGCTACAACAAAAAACCAATTTGGAATGCTTAAGACTCTAATACACAAAGATATAGGTGGTTAGGGTTAGGTTAGGTTAGGTTAGGTTAGGTTACAAAATCAGCACGAAAAACGAAGACATGAAAATTTTTACAAATGGAATAAAATTACGTAATTATGAAACTAAAAATAACTGATTACAACTAGACTAGAAATGGCCTAAATGCGGCGCAGGATGACTGTCTAACGATTACACTGAACAAATGCTACAACAAAAAACCAATTTGGAATGCTTAAGACTCTAATACACAAAGATATAGGTGGTTAGGGTTAGGTTAGGATAGGTTAGGTTAGGTTATGTTAGGTTAAAAATCAGCACGAAAAACGAAGACATGAAAATTTTTACAAATGGAATAAAATTACGTAATTATGAAACTAAAAATAACTGATTACAACTAGACTAGAAATGGCCTAAATGCGGCGCAGGATGACTGTCTAACGATTACACTGAACAAATGCTACAACAAAAAACCAATTTGGAATGCTTAAGACTCTAATACACAAAGATATAGGTGGTTAGGGTTAGGTTAGGTTAGGTTAGGTAAGGTTAGGTTAGGTTACAAAATCAGCACGAAAAACGAAGACATGAAAATTTTTACAAATGGAATAAAATTACGTAATTATGAAACTAAAAATAACTGATTACAACTAGACTAGAAATGGCCTAAATGCGGCGCAGGATGACTGTCTAACGATTACACTGAACAAATGCTACAACAAAAAACCAATTTGGAATGCTTAAGACTCTAATACACAAAGATATATGTGGTTAGGATTAGGTTAGGATAGGTTAGGTTAGGTTGTGTTAGGTTAAAAAATCAGCACGAAAAACGAAGACATGAAATTTTTTTCAAATGGAATAAAATTACGTAATTATGAAACTAAAAATAACTGATTACAACTAGACTAGAAATGGCCTAAATGCGGCGCAGGATGACTGTCTAACGATTACACTGAACAAATGCTACAACAAAAAACCAATTTGGAATGCTTAAGACTCTAATACACAAAGATATAGGTGGTTAGGTAAGGTTAGGTTAGGATAGGTTAGGTTAGGTTAGGTTAGGTTACAAAATCAGCACGAAAAACGAAGACATGAAAATTTTTACAAATGGAATAAAATTACGTAATTATGAAACTAAAAATAACTGATTACAACTAGACTAGAAATGGCCTAAATGCGGCGCAGGATGACTGTCTAACGATTACATTGAACAAATGCTACAACATAAAACCAATTTGGGATGCTTAAGACTCTAATACATAAAGATATAGGTGGTTAGGGTTAGGTTAGGTTAGGTTAGGTTGTGTTAGGTTAAAAATCAGCACGAAAAACGAAGACATGAAAATTTTACAAATGGAATAAAATTACGTAATTATGAAACTAAAATAACTGATTACAACTAGACTAGAAATGGCTTAAATGCGGCGCAGGGTGACTGTCTAACGATTACACTGAACAAATGCTACAACAAAAACCAATTTGGAATGCTTAAGACTCTAATACACAAGATATAGGTGGTTAGGTTAGGTTAGGTTAGGTTAGGTTAGGTTAGTTAGGTTAGGTTACAAAATCAGCACGAAAAACGAAGACATGAAAATTTTTACAAATGGAATAAAATTACGTAATTATGAAACTAAAAATAACTGATTACAACTAGACTAGAAATGGCTTAAATGCGGCGCAGGATGACTGTCTAACGATTACACTGAACAAATGGTACAACAAAAAACCAATTAGGAATGCTTAAGACTCTAATACACAAAGATATATGTGGTTAGGATTAGGTTAGGATAGGTAAGGTTAGGTTAGGTTAGGTTACAAAATCAGCACGAAAAACGAAGACATGAAATTTTTTACAAATGGAATAAAATTACGTAATTATGAAACTAAAAATAACTGATTACAACTAGACTAGAAATGGCCTAAATGCGGCGCAGGATGACTGTCTAACGATTACACTGGAACAAATGCTACAACAAAAACCAATTAGGAATGCTTAAGACTCTAATACACAAAGATATAGGTGGTTAGGTTAGGTTAGGATAGGTTAGGTTAGGTTAGTTAGGTTAGGTTCCCCCCGACCCCCGAAGGGTTCCCGCTTTGTCGTAGCGGGGCTTAGTAACCGTGGTGTGGAGTTAACCACGGTGAAGCTAAGAGGAACCCAAATGGCCGGCCTAAGGCGCTCTAAGGCCGGCCTGAGGAGGCCGCCCGGGCGGGCTGGAGCTGAGCCCGCCCCGGATGCGTGTCGGTGGGCTGCGGGTGCGGATGGACGGAGCGAGGCCGTCTTACGCACCATCCGCAGCCGAGGCGGAGTCGCGGAGGGAGGGTAGTGTATCTCCTATCCTCCGCGACTCAAGCGGGGGTCGCACCGCTGATGCGGCCGTGGTGGGGCCGCGGGTTCAGTGGAGTGTGGTTGATCCTGCCGCTCTCCTGTCCTCCGCGGCCGAAAATTGGCTGGCGGCGGAGCCTAACACCAGATCCGCCGCAGGGGCGGGCTTTCCTGGCCCCCATGGCCTCTGGGGGCGGACTCGGGGAGTCCGCTTCCCACCTACAGAGGAGGCCGAGATGGAAGGCGCGTCCGTGTTCCGGCGCGCCCTGCCAGGAGGGGTTGAGAGGGAGATGTCCTCCCCGGAGAAGGGGCCGTCTGGTCGGCCGGCGCAGGCGGGGTCGCGGAGGTGTGCGAAAGCGTTCCCGTGACCCCGCCATACGCGACGAAGGTGGAACACCATGGGGTTTTAGTCGGTGCGAGTCCGACATAACCCACCCTTGCCCCCGCAGGGTGGGTATGCGTAGGCATTTCCCCATGTAAAAAAAAAAAAAAAAAGGTTCCCCGAAGGGTTCCCGCTTTGTCGTAGCGGGGCTTAGTAACCGTGGTGTGGAGTTAACCACGGTGAAGCTAAGAGGAACCCAAATGGCCGGCCTAAGGCGCTCTAAGGCCGGCCTGAGGAGGCCGCCCGGGCGGGCTGGAGCTGAGCCCGCCCCGGATGCGTGTCGGTGGGCTGCGGGTGCGGATGGACGGAGCGAGGCCGTCTTACGCACCATCCGCAGCCGAGGCGGAGTCGCGGAGGGAGGGTAGTGTATCTCCTATCCTCCGCGACTCACGCGGGGTCGCACCGCTGATGCGGCCGTGGTGGGGCCGCGGGTTCAGTGGAGGTGGTTGATCCTGCCGCTCTCCTGTCCTCCGCGGCCGAAAATTGGCTGGCGGCGGAGCCTATCACCAGATCCGCCGCAGGGCGGGCTTTCCTGGCCCCCATGGCCTCTGGGGGCGGACTCGGGGAGTCCGCTTCCCACCTACAGAGGAGGCCGAGATGGAAGGCGCGTCCGTGTTCCGGCGCGCCCTGCCAGGAGGGGTTGAGAGGGAGATGTCCTCCCCGGAGAAGGGGCCGTCTGGTCGGCCGGCGCAGGCGGGTCGCGGATGTGCGAAAGCGTTCCCGTGACCCCGCCATACGCGACGAAGGTGGAACACCATGGGGTTTTAGTCGGTGCGAGTCCGACATAACTCCACCCTTGCCCCGCAGGGTGGGTATGCGTAGGCATTTCCCCATGTAAAAAAAAAAAAGGTTCCCCGAAGGGTTCCCGCTTTGTCGTAGCGGGGCTTAGTAACCGTGGTGTGGAGTTAACCACGGTGAAGCTAAGAGGAACCCAAATGGCCGGCCTAAGGCGCTCTAAGGCCGGCCTGAGGAGGCCGCCCGGGCGGGCTGGAGCTGAGCCCGCCCCGGATGCGTGTCGGTGGGCTGCGGGTGCGGATGGACGGAGCGAGGCCGTCTTACGCACCATCCGCAGCGAGGCAGCCGGGGAATGGAGTGGCGGTGCGGGACTGTCTAGACCGGTACCGCGCATCGTCCCCCATCCTCCGCATTCGAGACGGAGTCGCGGAGGGAGGGTAGTGTATCTCCTATCCTCCGCGACTCAAGCGGGGGTCGCACCGCTGATGCGGCCGTGGTGGGGCCGCGGGTTCAGTGGAGTGTGGTTGATCCTGCCGCTCTCCTGTCCTCCGCGGCCGAAAATTGGCTGGCGGCGGAGCCTATCACCAGATCCGCCGCAGGGGCGGGCTTTCCTGGCCCCCATGGCCTCTGGGGGCGGACTCGGGGAGTCCGCTTCCCACCTACAGAGGAGGCCGAGATGGAAGGCGCGTCCGTGTTCCGGCGCGCCCTGCCAGGAGGGGTTGAGAGGGAGATGTCCTCCCCGGAGAAGGGGCCGTCTGGTCGGCCGGCGCAGGCGGGGTCGCGGAGGTGTGCGAAAGCGTTCCCGTGACCCCGCCATACGCGACGAAGGTGGAACACCATGGGGTTTTAGTCGGTGCGAGTCCGACATAACTCCACCCTTGCCCCCGCAGGTGGGTATGCGTAGGCATTTCCCATGTAAAAAAAAAAAAAAGGTTCCCCGAAGGGTTCCCGCTTTGTCGTAGCGGGGCTTAGTAACCGTGGTGTGGAGTAAACCACGGTGAAGCTAAGAGGAACCCAAATGGCCGGCCTAAGGCGCTCTAAGGCCGGCCTGAGGAGGCCGCCCGGGCGGGCTGGAGCTGAGCCCGCCCCGGATGCGTGTCGGTGGGCTGCGGGTGCGGATGGACGGAGCGAGGCCGTCTTACGCACCATCCGCAGCCGAGGCGGAGTCGGGGAATGGAGTGGCGGTGCGGGACTGTCTAGACCGGTACCGCGCATCGTCCCCCATCCTCCGCATTCGAGACGGAGTCGCGGAGGGAGGGTAGTGTATCTCCCTATCCTCCGCGACTCACGCGGGGTCGCACCGCTGATGCGGCCGTGGTGGGGCCGCGGGTTCAGTGGAGTGTTGGTTGTTCCCGCCACTCTCCCCTGTCCTCCGCGGCCGAACATTGGTCGGCGGCGGAGCCTATCACCAGATCCGCCGCAGGGGCTGGGTTTGCTACCTTTCCTGGCTCCCCATGGCCTCTGGGGGCGGACTCGGGGAGTCCGCTTCCCACCTACAGAGGAGGCCGAGATGGAAGGCGCGTCCGTGTTCCGGCGCGCCCTGCCAGGAGGGGTTGAGAGGGAGATGTCCTCCCCGGAGAAGGGGCCGTCTGGTCGGCCGGCGCAGGCGGGGTCGCGGAGGTGTGCGAAAGCGTTCCCGTGGCCCCGCCATACGCGACGAAGGTGGAACACCATGGGGTTTTAGTCGGTGCGAGTCCGACATAACTCCACCCTTGCCCCCGCAGGGGTGGGTATGCGTAGGCATTTCCCATGTAAAAAAAAAAAAAGGTTAGGTTAGGATAGGTTACAAAATCAGCACGAAAAACGAAGACATGAAAATTTTACAAATGGAATAAAATTACGTAATTATGAAACTAAAAATAACTGATTACAACTAGACTAGAAATGGCCTAAATGCGGCGCAGGATGACTGTCTAACGATTACACTGAACAAATGCTACAACAAAAAACCAATTTGGAATGCTTAAGACTCTAATACACAAAGATATAGGTGGTTAGGGTTAGGTTAGGGTAGGTTAGGTTAGGATAGGTTACAAAATCAGCACGAAAAACGAAGACATGATAATTTTTACAAATGGAATAAAATTACGTAATTATGAAACTAAAAATAACTGATTACAACTTGACTAGAAATGGCCTAAATGCGGCGCAGGATGACTGTCTAACGATTACACTGAACAAATGCTACAACAAAAAACCAATTTGGAATGTAAGACTCTAATACACAAAGATATAGGTGGTTAGGTTAGGTTAGGTTAGGATAGGTTAGGTTAGGTTAGGTTAGGTTACAAAATCAGCACGAAAAACGAAGACATGAAATTTTTACAAATGGAATAAAATTACGTAATTATGAAACTAAAAATAACTGATTACAACTAGACTAGAAATGGCCTAAATGCGGCGCAGGATGACTGTCTAACGATTACACTGAACAAATGCTACAACAAAAAACCAATTTGGAATGCTTAAGACTCTAATACACAAAGATATAGGTGGTTAGGGTTAGGTTAGGATAGGTTAGGTTAGGTAAGGTTAGGTTACAAAATCAGCACGAAAAACGAATAAATGCGGCGCAGGATGACTGTCTAACGATTACACTGAACAAATGCTACAACAAAAACCAATTTGGAATGCTTAAGACTCTAATACACAAAGATATAGGTGGTTAGGGTTAGGTTAGGTTAGGTTAGTTAGGTTAGGTTAGGATAGGTTACAAAATCCAGCACGAAAAACGAAGACATGAAAATTTTTACAAATGGAATAAAATTACGTAATTATGAAACTAAAAATAACTGATTACAACTAGACTAGAAATGGCTTAAATGCGGCGCAGGATGACTGTCTAACGATTACACTGAACAAATGCTACAACAAAAAACCAATTTGGAATGCTTAAGACTCTAATACACAAAGATATATGTGGTTAGGATTAGGTTAGGATAGGTAAGGTTAGGTTAGGTTAGGTTACAAAATCAGCACGAAAAACGAAGACATGAAATTTTTTACAAATGGAATAAAATGACGTAATTATGAAACTAAAAATAACTGATTACAACTAGACTAGAAATGGCCTAAATGCGGCGCAGGATGACTGTCTAACGATTACCCTGAACAAATGCTACAACAAAAAACCAATTTGGAATGCTTAAGACTCTAATACACAAAGATATAGGTGGTTAGGGTTAGGTTATGATAGGTTAGGTTAGGTTAGGTTACAAAATCAGCACGAAAAACGAAGACATGAAATTTTTCAAATGGAATAAAATTACGTAATTATGAAACTAAAAATAACTGATTACAACTAGACTAGAAATGGCTTAAATGCGGCGCAGGATGACTGTCTAACGATTACACTGAACAAATGCTACAACAAAAAACCAATTTAGAATGCTTAAGACTCTAATACACAAAGATATAGGTGGTTAGGGTTAGGTTAGGATAGGTTAGGTTAGGTTAGGTTAGGTTACAAAATCAGCACGAAAAACGAAGACATGAAATTTTTTTCAAATGGAATAAAATTACGTAATTATGAAGCTAAAAATAACTGATTAAAACTAGACTAGAAATGGCCTAAATGCGGCGCAGGATGACTGTCTAACCATTACACTGAACAAATGCTACAACAAAAAACCAATTTGGAATGCTTAAGACTCTAATACACAAAGATATAGGTGGTTAGGGTTAGGTTAGGTTAGGTTAGGTTAGGTTAGGTTACAAAATCAGCACGAAAAACGAAGACATGGAAATTTTTACAAATGGAATAAAATTACGTAATTATGAAACTAAAAATAACTGATTACAACTAGACTAGAAATGGCCTAAATGCGGCGCAGGATGACTGTCTAACGATTACACTGAACAAATGCTACAACAAAAAACCAATTTAGAATGCTTAAGACTCTAATACACAAAGATATAGGTGGTTAGGGTTAGGTTAGGATAGGTTAGGTTACAAAATCAGCACGAAAAACGATGACATGAAATTTTTTTCAAATGGAATAAAATTACGTAATTATGAAACTAAAAATAACTGATTACAACTAGACTAGAAATGGCCTAAATGCGGCGCAGGATGACTGTCTAACGATTACACTGAACAAATGCTACAACAAAAACCAATTTGGAATGCTTAAGACTCTAATACACAAAGATATAGGTGGTTAGGTTAGGTTAGGTTAGAGTTAGGTTAGGTTAGTTAGGTTAGGTTACAAAATCCAGCACGAAAAACGAAGACATGAAATTTTTTCAAATGGAATAAAATTACGTAATTATGAAACTAAAATAACTGATTACAACTAGACTAGAAATGGCCTAAATGCGGCGCAGGATGACTGTCTAACGATTACACTGAACAAATGCTACAACAAAAACCAATTTGGAATGCTTAAGACTCTAATACACACAAAGATATAGGTGGTTAGGTTAGGTTAGGTTAGGTTACAAAATCAGCACGAAAAACGAAGACATGAAAACTTTTACAAATGGAATAAAATTACGTAATTATGAAACTAAAAATAACTGATTACAACTAGACTAGAAATGGCCTAAATGCGGCGCAGGATGACTGTCTAACGATTACACTGAACAAATGCTACAACAAAAACCAATTTGGAATGCTTAAGACTCTAATACACAAGATATAGGTGGTTAGGGTTAGGTTAGGGTAGGTTAGGTTAGGATAGGTTACAAAATCAGCACGAAAAACGAAGACATGATAATTTTTACAAATGGAATAAAATTACGTAATTATGAAACTAAAAATAACTGATTACAACTTGACTAGAAATGGCCTAAATGCGGCGCAGGATGACTGTCTAACGATTACACTGAACAAATGCTACAACAAAAAACCAATTTGGAATGCTTAAGACTCTAATACACAAAGATATAGGTGGTTAGGTTTAGGTTAGGTTAGGTTACAAAATCAGCACGAAAAACGAAGACATGAAAACTTTTACAAATGGAATAAAATTACGTAATTATGAAACTAAAAATAACTGATTACAACTAGACTAGAAATGGCCTAAATGCGGCGCAGGATGACTGTCTAACGATTATACTGAACAAATGCTACAACAAAAAACCGATTTGGAATGCTTAAGACTCTAATACACAAAAATATAGGTGGTTAGGCTTAGGTTAGGATAGGTTAGGTTAGGTTACAAAATCAGCACGATAAACGAAGACATGAAAATTTTTACAAATGGAATAAAATTACGTAATTATGAAACTAAAAATAACTGATTACAACTAGACTAGAAATGGCCTAAATGCGGCGCAGGATGATCGTCTAACGATTATAATTGAACAAATGCTACAACAAAAACCAATTTGGAATGCTTAAGACTCTAATAATACACAAAGATATATGTGGTTAGGATTAGGTTAGGTTAGGTTAGGTTAGGTTGTGTTAGGTTAAAAAATCAGCACGAAAAACGAAGACATGAAATTTTTTCAAATGGAATAAAATTACGTAATTATGAAACTAAAATAACTGATTACAACTAGATTCAGAAATGGCCTAAATGCGGCGCAGGATGATCGTCTAACGATTACATTGAACAAATGCTACAACAAAAACCAATTTGGAATGCTTAAGACTCTAATACACAAAGATATAGGTGGTTAGGGTTAGGTTAG